>JAGQAX010000014.1:595000-2087500 GCA_019142605.1 Cephalopholis sonnerati
ATTCAGCTCACAGTAAAAACCTATTGAACAATGAACACTGAAGGAATTCTAACTAGGAGAAGTTTTAGTTAGTTGCAATCTGCAATTCACTGCTAGATGCCACTAAAACCCTCCAAATCTTACACGCGTCACCTTTAATCCTCATTCATCTAAAAATATGGTAGACCATGCCACATATAAAGCCAACACAATAGATGTTCAAACTCCTCATATATCTCCCACACCACACACACACTCATGCACACATGAAAATAATCATCTTTATTTTCTTGTGTAACACACATATTTTACTAAACTCAAATCAAAACTAGGTGCTAAAATGAACCCATAAGGTTTACATCCTGTGTATAAATTCCAGTCTAACTTACTGTGATGTCATGTTTTTCTCATTTGTAAAGCACCATATGCTGTGTATTTTGATGTGTTCTTAATGTTTTTGCGTCTGTCTCACCCGTATGAAACACTGAAACTTCTTGTCTCTGGCCAGCAGTTCCTTGTACAATTTGACAGCCTTCAAGTGACGGCTACAGAACTCAGCATAGGTCTTCCGCATTTCATCTGCACACTGACCTGAGAACTGGCAGAAGAACACATGCACAAGTTGTTTTGTACATGTGTGAACAAGGGTGAGACAGGACACATGCTTAAATGTGAGGAAAGTTGCTGATCAGACCAAGTATTTTTTTTTAGCTCTGGTTGTCATGGTTACAGATATTTGTGGGAAAATTAATCACAATGGTGAATAGCACTAACAAAAATCACATAAAAATCAAAAAGCTAATAAAAGTGTTTCCGTTTAAAAATCCACTTTGTGGTTATTTCAGCAATTAATTACAAACTGTGATATAATTAAAATAATACATTCATACCAGTTATGAAATATCTATTATTGAAAAGCACTGTAGAGAGATTGAACATATGTTCAACTCATGTCGGACTTATTCATATTAACATCCTTGTCTCTAATTATACATTTCTGCTAAACCAGAAACTGACACAAAAGTATGTGACATATTACCAGATACAGTTACATTTTAGTTTTGGTTCTGTGTCACTCAGCCACTTTAAATGGGGCTACTGTTGGTGTGCGTGTGTGTGTGTGTGTGTGTGTGTGTGTGTGTGTGTGTGTGTGTGTGTGTGTGTGTGTGTGTGTGTGTGTGTAAGAATGCATTGCAGTCACCTGCTCTAGTAGTATGTCCCCCAGCTGGTGAATGGTAAAGTTGCGGCTGGATCCAGGCTGCAGGCTGCTGTTGTGCCTAAGGAGAAGTTGTGCCAGAAAATGGGAATGTATTCTGATCAGTTGGTCCAGGCAGGGGAACATGGCATGCACGGTGCACAGGTCCAGCTGAAGCTCTTCCAGCATGCCCTGCCGAAACACCCTTTCCATGATTTGCAGCGTTCTCATGTTGTGCAGCTCTGTCTGAATCAGCTCTGAGAAGGACACAGTACAGTACATGCAATGAAAAGAGGTACCTCTGACATTCTTCTAAAATAAATTTTTAATTGTGTTTTTTACATAGATAGATAGATAGATAGATAGATAGATAGATAGATAAACAGAACTTTATTCATTTAGAATTTATGTAGTATTTTAATCAGGGAACTACTTGATTATTATTACCATTTCTTTAAGACATTTAAGTCCCTTTCCACTATATTTGGAAGTTAGCCTGGTAAGACCATCCTGATGACGTGAGCTCAACATTCTGTTTGGCTCTATGTATCAGTCTGGCCACCCCAATCAGTTTTAGTGGGCTGGTCAACCCCCCTTGACAGACAAACTCCTTCAGACAATCAGTGTAACAAAACACCGGGAAACATCTTCATCATCACGAGTGCCAGTTAACAAATCAAGTTTTTCACAAAACCAGTCAAAGAATGGTGAAAACATCTTTTCCTCTGATAAACTCAGCAAGGTCATAGTCTTGTTCATGTTTAATTGTTGTTATTGACTCTATTTCAGCAATTTTGCTGTGTTTACTCTGCTAACATTCGAGTTACTTGTACTTGTTGCTTAAGGAGCTGGCCTTGCTGTTCTGCAGCCTGCATTTTACATCATCAACTACAAGGCATTTCCTGATTGGCTGCTTACATTTTCAGCTACAGTGCAAATCCCTGATTGAGACTGAGCCAATGTCATCTTACCAGGTTATTTCAGAATCAGTTCCAAATGTGTCCCAAAGCAATATAAGTTATGTCATCAGCAAATAAAAGTAATTTGAACAATTTAGACACATTATGATTATTCTTCATATACAGCATAAACACTTTAGGGCCTAGCACTGATCCTTCTGGATTCCCACAAGTAACTTTCAACAAATCAGATTTGACATTATTTGTACACGTTAATACCTATTATCAAGGTAGCTTCTTAGTCTGAATATGCTATCCCTCTAATACCATATCTCTCCAGTTTCTTCATTAATAAGACATGTTTGTACTGTGGGGGAAAAAATGTGAGATCTGTCAACTACTGCAGTTACCATAGATGACATCTTGCCTCTTGATGTCATTTTTGCGGTGTGTCTGCAAGTAACTGCTGTCCACAGCCATGCTCCATGAGTCAGCCTTAAAGTCCCGGCGCTCAAGCTCCAGCTCCTCCAATACTGAAGTATAGTAGATGTCTCCTAAATAATTGAGAACCATTAGCATCAATGATCACAGGCTGACAAGTGATTTTAGAGCTTGTAAATCATATTAGTTAGCAACCAAGAAGTAATGAGCCAATTTGATCTCTCTTCTTAAGATAGCTGGTTGGAAGAAGAACCAAGGTCAATGAACCACACTGGCAAGTTTAACTAAATTTAAAAATAATCATCCACTTTTGCAGTCAAAATCCTGTTAAAATGAATATTACATTTATTATTATTTTTTTAATTTCTGAAGGACAAAATTGCCTTTAGAGATACATCAATAATGCTTCTTTATGCCAAGTTCACACTGGATGGAGAAGTGCCGTGAAGCGCACCGATTTTCCATGGAGTGCAGCCCGCTCGCTTTCAGTGCCCATGTTAGCCGACTGGGCCATTCAAACTAGGTGTGGCAGCGAGTGCCCTGGCCGACTTGTGATCTGCAGCAATAGTTTAGTTGTCAGGTCAATTTTTTTTTATGATAACAGATATATTAGTCATGATATAAATGATCTGACGAATAAATGACAGAATGTGCATCCCATGCTTCCACATATTTGTCAGTCATGTCTACACAGAGAGCGAGCAAAACAAGCAGAGCCACATACTCAATCACACATACACAGACACAAGCAGACAGTGAGAGAGGTCTACTTGTGAATTAAACAGAGCAGAATCGCTTGCTGACCAATACAGAGAATGTAATGCTTTTGGTGTAAACGGCCAGGTGACTGCTGACAGGCGGCTAAATTAACAAATAAGGGCGCTTCCGCTGGAGGGCCAGTGTACATGTTTGACAGTTTAGCTGGCAGGGATTCAGTCAATAGTGTTGGAATATAACTAAGCACACTGACTCAGGTACTAAAGTATCTTCATTTTATAATACATTATACTTCTACCCCACTACACTGCTAAGGGAAATATTGTACTTTACCACAGTCATTTAACACTTAATTCATTTTTGGTGGCACAGTGATGTAGTGGTTAGTACTGTCACCTCACAGCAAGAGGGTTCCTGGTTCAAACCCAGGGTGGAAGAAGAAGAAGAAGCTTTATTGTCACTGCAATAAATACAGTGAAATTACGTTCGGTGCTCTCTTGTAGAAGCTACAATGTCCTTGTCATAAAATGTACTGGGGGGGGGGGTCATGGTTAGGGGTTAGGGTTAGGCAGCAGTCTCTTCTAAGCCATGGGGAAGAAGCTGTGTTTCAGTCTGCTGGTGCGGGCCAGAGGGAAGGCTGATGAATAGAGTGTCCTCGGTGGGCGGGGTCATTCCGAATCTTTGTGGCCCGTTGGAGAAGACGGCTGGAATAGATCTCCTCTAGGCGTGGAAGTGGGGAGCCGATGATCCACTCAGCCGTCTTGATGACCCACTGCAGTTGTTTCTTTTCAGATGCAGTGCAGCTGGCGTACCACACTGTACAGCCATAGGTGAGGACACTCTCTATTGTGCAGTGGTAGAAGTTTTTCAGCAGAGGTGGAGGGAGTTTGTTCCTCCTCAGTGTTCTCAGAAAGAAGAGACGCTGCTGGGCCTTTTTGATGATGTGGGTGGTGTTCACAGTCCAGCCCAGGTCCTCCGAGATGTGCAGGCCAAGAAACTTAAAGCTGGTGACCCGTTCCTCTTCCTCCCCATTGATGCTCAGGCCTGACTGCAGTGTGGTCCTCGACTTCCGGAAGTCAATAATGACTTCTTTTGTCTTCTTGGTGTTGAGGTTGAGGTGGTTGTCACTGCACCAGGCCGCCAGTGCTTGGACCTCCTCCCTGTATGGTGTCTCATAACCGTTGTTGATGAGCCCCACAATGGTTGTATCATCCGTAAATTTGATGAGGGTGTTGGAGCCATGAGTAGCGACACAGTTATAAGTGTACAGTGTGTACAAGACTGGACTCAGCACACGTCCCTGAGGAACACCAGTATTGAGGACGATGGTGGAGGATGTGGAGGTGCCCATTCTGACATGCTTGGGTCTGTTAGTCAGGAAGTCCTTGATCCACAGACAGAGGGAGGTTCCAAGTTGTAGTGTCTGCAGTTTGTTGATGAGTCTGCTGGGGCTGATGGAGTTAAATGCCGAGCTGAAGTCAACAAACAGCATCCTGATATATGTGTTGGGGCTTTCAATGTGGCTGAGAGCGGTGTGGAGGGCGAGGGCGATGGAGGTGGCGTCGTCTGTGGATCTGTTGGACCTGTAGGCGAACTGATGTTGATCAAAGCCAGGTGGGATGTGGGCCTTGACATGCTGTACCACCAGTCTCTCCATACATTTCATGATCACCGGAGTCAGGGCCACAGGCCGGTAATCATTCAACCCTGTGATGGCAGAGGATTTGGGCACAGGGATTATGGTGGCAGTCTTCAGGCAGGTGGGGACTGTGGCTTGCTGCAGTGAACAGTTAAAGATGTTAGTGAATACTGCAGCAAGCTGGTGAGCACATGATTTCAGCACCCTCCCTGGTACTTCATCCGGTCCTGGTGCTTTCCTGCTGTCGATGCCACGCAGGACTCGCAGTACCTGATGTTGTTGGATGGTGGGGGGCTGGTCGTGCTCTGATGATGTCAGCTGTGTGTCCTCTGCCTGTCTGTTGTCCTCTTCAAAGCGGGAGAAAAAGGTGTTAAGCTGGTCTGGGAGAGAAGTGTCAGTGGAGGGGGGGTGTTGTGGCATTGTTTGTAGTCAGTTATATTCTGTATGCCTTTCCACATGGAGCGGAGGTTGTTCTCCCTGAAGTTGGCCTCTATCTGCTCTCTGTACTTTGTTTTAGCAGCCTTGATGCCTCTGTTCAGTTCTGCTCTAGCCTTTCTGTAGGCTTCCCTGTCCCTTGACCTCAGTGCTGAATCCCTGGCCTGGAGTAGTGCTCTGATATTGGCGTTAAACCAGGGTTTTTGGTTGGGAAATGTTTTCACCTGTTTCCTTGATGTTACATTATCCATGCAGAAACTGATGTATGATAGTACAGAGGAGGTGTGGAGTTCAATGTCTGGGTCTTCAAAGAGCTCCCATATGGTGTCCTCAAAACAGTCCTGCAAGGATAGTGTGGCCTTCTCAGTCCAGCACTGTACTGACTTGTACTGTGGCTTAGACCTGCAGATGAGGGGCTTGTAAGCTGGTGTCAGGAACAGGGAAAGATGGTCTGAGTGTCCGACGTGGGGGGAGTGGCGGGCTCTGTAGGCTCCAGAGATGTTGGTGTAGACCTGGTCTAGTGTTCTGTCCTTCTTTGTTTGAATGTCAACATTCTTGTAAAATCTGGGGAGCACAGTCTTTAAGTTGGTGTGATTAAAGTCTCCAGCCACGGTGAAGAAGCCCTCTGGGTGTTTGTTTTGTTGCCTGGTGATGCTGTCATGCAGCCTGCTCATAGCTACGTTAGCGTTACCTCGCGGGTGGATATACACGGCAGTTACAAACACTTGGGTTATTTCCCTGGGCAAATAAAAAGGTCTGCACTTCAACATTAGAAACTCCAGGTCTGGACAGCAGTGTTTCTCAATAACGGCAGTGTCCGTGCACCAACTGTTCTTAATATAGACGCACACACCTCCTCCTCTCCTCTTACCGGAGTCCGATGTGCGATCCGCCCGGAAGATTGTACGTCCTGCTAGCTCCACGGCTAGGTCAGGGATGTTTTCATGCAGCCAGGTCTCTGTTATCACCATGATACAGCTGTCTATCCGGTTGTTAACGTCTCGTAGTTTCATCTCGTCCATCTTGTTAACCAGGGAGCGGACGTTGGCGAGAAAGACGCTTGGAACCGCTGGTTTGTGCGGAGCCGCTGTTAGCCTAGCTCTGATGCCGGCTCATTTGCCTCGTTTCCGGCGTCTTTCGCAGCGCCGCCGTCGCCTCCTTTCTGTCCGCTCTCATCAGCGTATCCTCTCCGGGAACGAGTCGAACCCTTCTGGGGGGGTCCAGCCGGTCCAGTGTTGTTTCAGGCTTAAAAGTTCAGTTCGGGTGTAAGTCCTTCTCAGTATGTTGCTGCTAACTGAAGAAGAGCACTGGGTCGCTGCGTCTACACGCGCCGCCATCTTTGCAATGAAGCCCTTCTTCGCGGAGTTTGCATGTTCTCCCCGTGTCAGCGTGGATTTTCTTTGGGTACTCCAGCTTCCTCCCATAATCCAAAGACATGCAGGCTAGGTTAATTGGTAATTCTAAATTGCCTATAGGTGTGAATGTGAGCATGAATGGTTGTCTGTCTCTATATGCGATAATCTGTCGACCTGTTCAGAGTTTACCCCACCTCTCGCCCAGTGTCAGCTGGGATAGGTTCTAGGCCTCCCGCAACCCCCAACAGGAACGGAAATGTATGGAGTTACGGAATATGAATGAATGAATGGATGAATGAATAGTTAGTTTCAGATTAAGATTTTATCATGCAAAAATGTTGATCTTGTAAATTATGATGCAGTGCCATCACTACTACCCAGGAGAACATACAGTAAATTGCCTCCTCATTTACAAACCACATTAATGCTGCTCTCTTAAGAAATAATATTCAATAGCAGAATATACTTGTAATAATAATAATAATAATAATAAGAAGAAGAAGAAGAAGAAGAAGAAGAAGAAGAAGAAGAAGAATGTGTGTATATGTGTATGTGTATATATATATGTATACATATAACAGTATTTCAACATTGTTTGCTGCTAATAATTCTGTGAATTACTTGAGTAACATTTTTAATTCGGGACCTATACCTACCATTGAGTATGTTTATACTAATAATTCTCATTCATGCTCATTCATCTCACTGAAGAAGGCCTTGATTTTAAACCCCTGGTTTCAGTCCCTGCTCTTGCTTCTTGTGCACCTTTTCAAGTAATCATTCTCCATCTCACTTTACCCTCAACACTCAGCAGGTATCTAATAGAGTAACTCAAAGCACTTCATTTACATCATGTGGATCACCTATCTGCCAGATCACTGTATTCATCACCAACTCATGTATTCATTTTACTCCCAATGTCACTTTTATTGTCCCTGTAACTATCCTGCAGCTATATGTCTCACTTACCTTACCACCACTTTACTCAGTTTCAGTGGCACTAATCACTACATTTCAACCATTTACCAAATCATGTAAGTGTGGAAGTGTACAGACAATTATTGCTTTGCTCTGTTCTTCCTAACGCTACACTTTCCAGCTGCGGCACTACACACTAAACTAACAATCCAACCCCCATCTCCCTTGTATAGATTGTATAGATTGAATGTTCTGATACCATCATCATTGAGAGACTCCACTGACATAGCTCTGTTCCTGAAGCTGAGGGAGTCTGTGGACTGGGACAGAATCCTACGCAGCCCCAGGGGAGAGTCGTCATTCAAGGTCCTATAAAACAGACAGACACACACAAACACAAGCACAAACACACACACACACACACGCACGCACACACACACACACACACACACACACACACACACACACACACAGCTGATGGGACAGCTCCGACAGAGACTGCAGAGGCAGGAACTAGAGGCACAGCTGAGCCTACTGTTGTAATCCTGCTCCACCCTAAGCATCAATTACAAGACAAAATCACGCTAATTATTTCAGCTTTGTTGACCATGTCTGTCATTTTAGACCACTGTGTGGGAGAGGGGAAATGAAATTGGGTACAGAACTAACCAAAATTACCTAACTTTTTTAAAACATTACCCCAGCTAAATGGAACATTAGTCATGTTTTCAGCCCTGTATGTATTTTAACTAGGGCTGTCAATAGATAAAAAAAATTAACTAATTAATCTTACATTTTAAAATCCATTAATCTAGATTAATTGCAATTAATTTCCTTCTAAAGTTAAGTACTGTCTAAAAGTTAAAAAAAAAAAAAAAATCCTGTGCTTAATCATAAATAATTTCGTCTTTGTGTCATCCATTGCAATAACATGTTGGAATGTGACATCATGGAATTATTATATAAAATCAAAAAAGGTATTCAAATGCTCTTTTTAAATGTCAATAGTTTATAAAAGTCAATGAATCCAGTAAACTGTTGTCACTGGCTAAGCGAAAGTAGCCTATTTGTTATCAGTGTAGGCTAACAAAAAAACTAAAGGCTGCAACCAGGGCTCCACTGCAGTAGTCCATATGAAGACGACACTGTGGGAGAGAGGTAGAGAGACAGCACTCATGTGGAAAAGGGGAAGCAAGGAGAGACTGAAAGTGTGAGAGAGAGAGAGAGAGAGAGAGAGAGAGAGAGAGAGAGAGTGGTGTATGTGCCCAAGCTGACAGAGTTAAAGTCCCTTGTTGGCCAAATCCCCGAGAAAGTAAACATGGCCCTCTGCAACTTCATGTCCTCAGCCTCCTCCAGCATCCAACAATATATGTCTCCACTGCATCAAACTGTGACTCCACCCATGGCAAATGTTGATCAGCAACTGTTGTCATGGCTTTGGCAGTATTGTTCTTTTCAGTTTTATTGATATATATTATATGTTTAAATTATCTGTTATATATATATTTTTTTTTTTTTTTTTTTTTCTTTCTATACTTACATTTATTATTGTGCATTATTTGTAAATTTGTAATGGCTTTGGCAATGTTGTTAATCTACAATCATGCCAATAAAGCTTATTAAATTGAATTGAAATTGAATTGAGAGACAGAGAGAGAGACAGAGAGAGAGAGAGAGAGCGAGAGAGAGAGAGACAGAGAGAGCGAGAGAGAGAGAGAGAGAGAGAGAGAGAGATTTTGAAAAAGGACTGTGCCAGGTATGTTTGTCAAAAAAAATGCTAGTACTAGGCCTGTTTGAAGCATTTTTTTCCTCATTTTAACATCATGCTATGATGTCACGACTGACACCAACGTGTGTGTTAGATGTTCTAGTTTATTTTGATACCCTGGCCATCATTCTAGCTTAAAAATTGACCTCCATGCTAAACGTGTATGGAACATAATGTCAAAGCACCCATGTTTATTGCGTTAAATTTCTTTAACGCGTTAATCGCGTTGACATTAATTGCGGAGATTAATGCGTTAACTTTGACAGCACAAATTTTAACATGACATTACCAGGTTTTTAAAAAATGTACAGATGGAGATGAAAATTCGTGAAAGGTTATGGGCCAAGGAACAAGTCCTTAAATTTTGGTAAGTGTCTGCCCTCTAGAGGTATATTTTGATACAGAAGTTTGCAGAAGGCAAATGCAAACAGCTGTAGGTCTTAACTGAGGTCCTGTCTATCCACTTTTTCTAACATAATAGCTTGTGACATTTTTTTTTTATCATGAATGAGTTGCAGACCCACAGAAATGCTTGTAAGGCTCCAAATCTGTGACAACACCTGACAATGTGCTGTGAAAAAAAATTGAAAACTGAGTAACTAACCCACAAACCACTGTTCACATCTAAAAATGAAAAAGAATCTAACAATATACCGAACCACTTTGCAAGATCAAGATCCACAATTACTGTGTGCACAGGGCCTGCAGTGGGGTTGGGCTGAGTTTTAGGATTAGGAATTGTTACTTATATTGTATTGTCGCTGCTGGCCAGTGAAAGTCAGGCTTACCCTGCAATGTTGTTGGTGGAGACACTCTTAGATAGGGAAAGGCTGGAGCGACCTCGGCGGGATCCCAACAGGGATTGTCGGAAGCTGTCAGAGGGGTAGATGGCTGAAGTTGGACGTTCACGTATTCCTGGATCTGTGGAGTGGAAAAAGGTTTTGGTAGAGGAGGGAGAACAACATGAGGGATAATTATAAGGGAAAGATATGTAGGAGGAGGAAGAGGAGTTTAAGAATGAAGCTCTCACTCTCTCACTTTTTGTGCGCAGCGTGACATTCTGCAAGGCTGAGTTGTTCCGCATGACAGCTGTCTTCGGCTGCTGTGTTAACAAAGGACAAAAATCAGTGTGTGATATGTACAATAGTATTGTAGGGAATCTACATTTATAGGCTTCACACGGCGGCACCATAAATGTAGGGAATCTACAATTTTAGGCCTCATCAAGGGGCAACATAAATGTTGGGGTCAGCAATAATGTTGGGGTTTATAATACTAGGTCTCACCAAGGGACACTAAATATGTAGGGGTTCTACAATTAGTATTATAAAAAGCTGGGATACTACTTGTTGGAAATCTAGTAGGTCTCACTCAGCAGCACCATAAATATTGAAAACACACGGAGGCACTATAAATGTTGGGAACAACACTAATAGGCCTCATCAAGGGCCTGACCTTTTAACAGATCTCCAACTTAAGTATCAAATTGGCTATCAGAAATAATTAATAATTATTAGTAATAATTATTAATTATGTTAAATAACGTGACTTAATTAACATCAAATCACCTCATGGGGCACCATTCCCGGAAGGGAAAAATGATAGCCAGTTAATGATACCAGTCTCATAAAGTTCACTACACTATTAATTTGGGATTTTAATTAATAATTAAATTAATAACTGTAACCAAAATTAATAATACAGCCTGAAGGATTTTGGAGTTCTTGACGTAGCAGAGGTTGACTATTCATTCACTCTTGTACAACATTAAACAGACAGTAGGTACGATTCTAAAATTATATTTATTCATAACGGAAAGCAAAGCAAACCCAAAACACACAAATCCTAGCTAACTATATACAAGCATGTGTATGTGTATACGTGTGTAGGTGTGTGTCTGCGTGTGTGTGCGAAAGAGAGAGAAAGACAAAGGCATGTGTGGTAATCGAAGGGCCGTTTGGCCTACAAAACAAAATGGCTGACAACAGAGGACTACAAGATGGCCGATCAAAGCTGGCTCCAGATCGGGGGAGGTGTTTGTCTGACTGTGTGGTCAGGACAAAGACAAAGGAAAAGGAGCAGGAACTTTGAGCTGCCTGTGTGGGAGTAGCTCTGTTGAGAGCACAAATGCGATTTGTGTTGCAAAGGGTCTGGATTAGTGCAAAAGATGTTTAGTTGCATGCAAGACGTTGTCTGTGAACAGCACTAGCAAACTAAACATGACTTCGCTTTGGTAAAACCAACTAATCAATAACCTTATTGCAGACAATCACAACAATAATTCAATAAACAACATTAAATCACGTACAACAAGTTAAACAGTCTTGCTTAGCCTGTACAGCTGTGATAAAGCTATGCCCAGTTGTTACATTACCAAATCCTGAATGGATGGAGGGAATAGTTGGTTTGAGGCGTGCTGTTTTTGTTAGCCGGCGAAGAAGGCTGGAAAGAGCTATGGCTCTAGAAGCAGTCTTTGTTGTGTCCTTGCTCCAAAGGTGCAGATCCGAGGAAGCCGGTCGCTCGGGTCCTTGCAGAGTTAGACGTTGGGGTGCTAACTCAACTTGATTCTCCTTATTGCTGGGAGGTTAGCTGCAAACCTTGTGTTTGCCCTTCTAATTTAGATAGTCTTAGGAGAAAAGGAACAAAAGTCTGTGGAGCAATTGTTCCCCACCTTGATGTTTCGGGGGCAGGGGCCTCTGAGCTGGTCCACAGATCAGGATGAAGAGCACATCTGGGCTGGTTTTGGTTGAAGAACAAAGAACATGAGGTCTCTCCATCTCAGGAGGAAAAGCCTTCACATGTCCAGTTTGGATTTTAACAAATGACAAATTATCTGTGGTCCAGTTAATCCCAACAGCATTGTACTTCATGATAGGGCCCCCCACCACAAAGTTTGTGTGTCTTGCTCTTGTGTCTCGCTATATAGTAGAGGTGATTGGGCCTTTTGTATATCTGTGCCATTGTCTCATAATCTGCCAAGCTTACCTGCTGCAGCATTACAACATGCAAAGGGCTCGGTGAAGGTAAATATCGCCCAGATCAGTGGGTGTTGCGATTACCACATACTCTCTCAGCCAGTCACATCACTCGTCTCATAGCTTTGAATCAGCTGTGCCATGTTTTAATGTGATAAGGAGCTCAGCAAATGGAAACCTTTAAAGTCCATTAATGACCATTTTAGAGTAATACACATATTTCCTCTTAGCCTGTAGTTCTGTTTATCAATCTAGATTATTTTGGTGTGAATTGCCGAGTGTTGGAGATATCGGCCACAGAGATGTCTGTCCTGTCTCCGATATAATGGAATTAGATGGCACTGAACTTGAGGTGCTCAAAGCCCCAAAAAAAGCCACATTTGACAAGCTCAACAGCAATGTCTCTTTCCAGAAATCATGATCTGGTTATTAAGGATAATCCACTCTATCACTGTGCATAAGGAAGCATGCATCTACTCATGGATGAGAGGCTCATGCTCATGACAGCGTGAGGTGTCACTATCGATTGCGTCCTCCTTAGTTGAGCTGTCATGTGAACTACTTCCTGAACCACTTCGTAGTGCTAGGTGGGTTGGCAGGAGAAGCACACTTCCTTTTGTATAATATTTCAATAAATAGAAACTAGGATTACAGCTTCATGGTTGTAGGACTTTGTGAACCACTTCGAACCTGACTCTCTGTAAGTTGCACTTGCAGTTTACATCCATGTCTGTGAAAACATAAATGTAACATAGCAGCACAGAAGACCTATACAATCATCAGAATCTGAAGGTGGGCGGTCAAGATTAGTGTCACCCTTAGTATCCCCTTCTGTTCCTTAGTTACGACATTGAGTAATGACCAGAAAAGTGTTTTTGCAGAACATTATGATGTCACAATGAGGCTGACCTTTGGGTATAAAATGTCATTTCATTGGTGTAGATCATCTGGTCAAGTGATTGTTCTGTTTGTCCCTTACTAGCCACCGTATTTGTAGTTCTGTTCACAGCCAGCCAATCAGAATGCTTGTTGTACAGACAGTCAGGAAGTGAACTCGCGAGATGTCAGTAGTATTCACCTGGTCTGCTCTGCATTGTTAAATATAATAAAACCTGCAGTTCTGCCCGAAGCTGGTGTGATCCTTGATTCACACACATCAGAGCAAGCTTCTACATGGTGTCAGAATACACCATGAACTCCTCGCCTGTGAGTATTTTGTTCCGCCGCTCAACCATTTTTTCCGTGCTGGCGCTACCGGGAGATACGCTAGCCGGACGTAATGGCGGATGGATTTCGCAGACCCGACCCTGTTGTTTTTGACGAGAATGTCGCCGAGAATTGGCGAATTTTCGAGCGGGAATACGATATTTTTATCGCCGCAGCACACTCCGACAAGCCTGCTAAAACAAGGGCCTACATTCTCCTCAACCTTGCTGGGCCAGAAGCCATTGAACGAGAGCGTTCATTTGTCTACGCAGCTGAGGTGCGCGGACCCGGAGAAGACGGAGCTGTCATCACCCCAGTGGAGTCGAGGGAGGATCCGGACTGCCTGAAGAGGAAGTTCAGTGAAATCTGCAATCCACGAAACAATAAAACAATGGAAAGACACAAGTTTCATTCAAGGAGCCAGAAACAAGGTGAGAGTATCGAGTCATTCATCACTGATTTGAGAATCAGAGCCAAAAGTTGCCACTTTGGAGACTTGACTGATGAGCTTATCTGTGATCGCATAGTGTGTGGCGTTATCAGTGACTCATTAAGAAAATCTCTGTTGAGAGATAGCGAGCTGACACTCGCCAAAGCCATCTCAATTTGCCGCATCCATGAGATGACCGAGGAAAATAGCAAAACGCTAGCCACACAAGCTACAAATGTTGATGCAGTAAAGCCAGTTGCAAGCAGAAAGCACCAGTCAAAATCACAGACATTCTCCCAAACCATCACAAAATGCAAGAACTGTGGAAACAGCCACGCAGCTAAGCGGGAGAAGTGTCCAGCATACGGACAACAATGCCATAATTGCAAAAAGCTAAACCACTACAAAAAGTGTTGCAAGTCCAAATCACAGAGCCAAAGTAACTCGCAGTGGAAAAGTCACAGTCTGTGCATGAAGTGACTTTCAAACAAGTGAATAATGGCGAGCAACTCATAAAACCAAAGAAAGCCACAAACCTTGTTGCTTACGGTGGCACCAAGATTGAAACCAAGGGCACAGTCACACTGTCATGTTTTTTAAAGGAGCAATGCCACCAATTATCCTTTTTCATAGTGGACAGAGAGGTGCAACCACTGCTAGGATTTCGTGCTTGTGTGGACATGGGAGTCATCAAAATAAGTCCCGACGTCCATCAGGTCACCATGGAGAATAACACAAATTTCAGCACACAGATTTTTACACAGTACAGTGACCTGTTTGATGATGAGCTTGGCCAACTCCCGGTTACGTACTCCATGACGGTGGATCCCAGCGTAGAGCCTGTGGTCCGGCCAGCTCACCGCATCCCAGTTGCAATGCAAGGTAAAGTCAAAGCTGAACTTGAACGCATGCAAAGAATAGGTGTCATAACACCAGTCACCGAGCCTACAGACTGGGTATCTTCCATGGTGGCTGCACATAAGAAAGACAAGCCAGAAATAAGACTGTGTATAAACCCGAAAGACCTCAACACAGCACTGAAAAGGCCCCACCATCCAATGCGCAGTGTTGAGGAGGTGGCAGCACAGATGTCAGGGGCAACACTGTTCTCTGTACTGGATGCGAAAAACTCTTTCTGGCAGATACGCCTTGATGAAAAATCCTCCATGTTGACGACATTCAGTACTCCATTTGGGCGTTACAGATTCCTACGGATGCCTTTCGGCATCAACTCTGCAAGTGAGGTGTTTCAACGCTCGATGGAACAGCTGTTTGCTGGCTACCCATGCTCAGTCATTGTTGATGATATCATCGTTGGAGGCCGTGGAGCAGCCGAACATGATGCCAATTTAAAGAGAGTGCTTGAGCGGGTGAGAGAAGTCAACCTCAAATTAAATCAAGTGCAAATTTCGCCTGGACCAAGTAGGCTATGTAGGCCACATCTTCACAAGCCAAGGCCTGAAAGCTGACCCTACTAAAACTGCAGCAATCACTGAAATGCCAGTCCCCACAGATGTCGCCTCACTACAGCGCTTCCTTGGCATGGTAAACTACCTCGGCAAGTATATTCCGAACTTCAGTGACATTGCAGCACCACTGAGGAACCTGACCCATAAAGAGACTGCGTGGTGCTGGTTTCAACAACATCAGGAAGCATTCGACCGCCTGAAATCATGCTTGTCAAGCCCACCCGTACTGGCATACTACGATGTCAAGGAGCCAGTCACGCTCACCTGCGACGCATCGTGCTATGGACTTGGAGCTGCATGCATGCAAAACGGTAGACCAGTAGCATTCGCTTCACGCACCCTCACAGACACAGAGACACGATATGCTCAAATAGAGAAGGAGCTTCTGGCTGTCGTGTTTGCTTGCACAAAATTCAAGGACTATGTATATGGAAAGCCCACAATCGTGGAAACCGACCATCAACCTCTGGTAACCATCCTGAAAAAACCCATTCACACTGCCCCTGCTCGTCTCCAGAGAATGTTGCTTCGACTACAAAGCTACGACATCAGTTTGGTGTACAAGAGAGGCAAACACATGTACCTGGCAGATACTCTGTCAAGAGCTCCGAACACACAAGCCTCGCAAAGCCCTGCTGAAAACGACGCTTTTGAAGTCATGTCGGTGAGTTACATCTCCACTGCCCGCCTAGAAGAGCTGAGAAAGCACACAGCAGAGGACGAGGTGCTACAGACCCTCAGTGCAGTTATTCAAAGAGGATGGCCCACGATAGAAAACCAGCTTCAGCCTGCTGTCAAGCCCTTCTTTCCTTACAGGGACGAGCTAACAGTAGAGGAAGGGATTGTTATGAAAGGCCACAAGACAGTCATCCCCCACTCTTTGCAGCGAGAATACATTAACATTGTTCACAAAGGCCACCCAGGTATTGAAGCAACCAAGCGCAGAGCTAGAAACATAATTTTCTGGCCAACAATGTCACTTGACATCACAGAGGTGTTGCTCTCATGCGCAACGTGCAACAGCACCAAGTGTCATCAGCAAAAGGAACCTCTTCACCTTCACCCAGTCCCAGACATCCCATGGTCCACAGTAGCCACAGACATTTTCGAGTGGCGTGGCAAACACTACCAAGTGCTAGTGGATTCATATTCTGGATGGTTTGAAATTGACCTTCTCCACAACATCACTTCATCAGCTGTGATCTCCAAATTAAAGAGACACTTCTCAGTTCATGGCACCCCACACACCCTCATCTCTGATAATGCCAGGCAGTACACCAGCCAGCATTTCAATAATTTTGCCAAACAATGGGACTTTGTCCATGCCACCAGCAGCCCTGAGTTCCCCCAATCGAACGGGCTCGCAGAGAGAGTGGTCCGCAGTGCCAAGCAGTTGATGGAGAAATCACACAGGGATGGGACAGATGTCTTCCTAAATCTCCTGAACCTCAGAAACATTCCCCGTGATCCAACATTGGGCTCCCCTGCTGAACGCCTGATGTCACGACAAACGCGCGCAGCCATCCCAGTGAGCACCAGACTACTGGAACCAGCCCCACAGGATGCTCAACAAATCAGTGCCCAGCTCCTCAACAAAAGACTCACTTTAAAGCACCACTACGATAAGTCCAGTCACTCACTACAACCTCTGGCAGAGGGACAAGTGGTACGCCTGCAGACCCCCAAAGGCTATGACCAGCTTGGATCTGTGAAAGAGAGAAGCAAGGAGCCACGTTCCTACATTATCCAGTCAAATGGGAGAACATTCCGAAGGAATCGCCGCCACATCCTTCCTGTTTCAGAGCCACCGCCGCCGCAGCTCTATGCACAAGACCCAGATTCCCACGGCACTAGCCCCTCCACAATGAACAGTGCTCCCCCCTCTCCACAAACACCCCCAGCCTAATGCCATACAGTCACCACACCAGTCCCCCCTCCGGCCAGTGCCCACAACTCACCCTCCCCTTGAGAAGAGCAACACACAATACATCACACGCTCAGGTCGCATCTGCCGGCCAAATCCAAAATATATATAAAAAAAAAAAAAAAAGATTGAGAGAGACTATGGACTGCAGTAAACTAATACAGTTGTTTATAACGAGGTTTAAGTTTTAAAAAAGTGATGTTTACTTGATATTTGCACAATGTTCAAAGTTGATGCACTTTCACATCAGAGTAACATATTCACCTACCTTGATTCACTGTTAGGTTTAAGTCTTACCAGGAATATCATTAATTGGTTGTTTTATGACTGCTGAGAAACAATATGCTTAGTAGAAATGTTGTTTGAATTGATATTCACTCAATGCTGTGTTTTGTGTGGGAAGTGCAAGCTAGAGGGAAAGGATGTAGATCATCTGGTCAAATGATTGTTCTGTTTGTCCCTTACTAGCCACCGTATTTGTAGTTCTGTTCACAGCCAGCCAATCAGAATGCTTGTTGTACAGACAGTCAGGAAGTGAACTCACGAGATGTCAGTAGTATTCACCTGGTCTGCTCTGCATTGTTAAATATAATAAAACCTGCAGTTCTGCCCGAAGCTGGTGTGATCCTTGATTCACACACATCAGAGCAAGCTTCTACAATTGGTATATCCTATTAGACATTTGTGTTAAACTTTGTCATAATTAGCTTATAAATTCTTGAGTAACATGTTTTATTGGGGGCGGCACAGTGGTGTGGTGGTTAGCACTGTCGCCTCACAGCAAGAGGGTTCCTGGTTCGATCGCGGGTGCGGGAGCCCTTCTGTGCAGAGTTTGCATGTTCTCCCGGTGTCAGCATGGGTTCTCTCGGGGTACTCCGGCTTCCTCCCACACAGTCAAAAGACATGCAGACTGGGGATAGGTTAATTGGTGACTCTAAACTGTCCGTAGGTGTGAATGTGAGTGTGAATGGTTGTCTGTCTCTACATGTCAGCCCTGCGATAGTCTGGCAACCTGTCCAGGGTGTACCCTGCCTCACGCCCAATGTCAGCTGGGATAGGCTCCAGCCCCCCCGCGACCCTCAAGAGGAGAAGCGGTTAGAAAATGGATGGACGGATGTTTTATTGGGTCACAGTGACCTTGACATTTGACCACCAAATTCTAAATTAGTTCATAGTATATTACTAAATGGGCTCAGGAACACTTTGGAAAACCATTGTCAGTAAACACAGGTCATCTCTGCATCTACAAATGCAAGTTAAGGCTCTACCATGCAAAGTGAAAGCCATATATCAACAACATTCAGAAACACTACCAGCTAGTCCATCATGGATGTGGTGCCCTTTGGGCTAAAGAGAAAAAGGACCATCAAGATTGTTACCAACTTAAAGTCTGAAGCCAGCATCTGTGATAGTATGGGGGCGTGTTAGTGCCCATGGCATCATGGGTAACTTACACATCTGTGAAGGCACCATGAATGCCGAAAGGTAAATAAAGGTTTTAGAGCATCATTATTGCCATCCAAAAGACATCTTTTTCAGGTGCATCCCTGGTTATTCCAGCAAGACAATGTGACACATATTACATGTATTTCAACATCATGGCTTCATAGTAAAAGAGTGCAGGTACTAGACTGACCTGTCTGCAGTCCAGACCTGTTTCCTATTGAACATGTTTAGAGCATTATGAAGACTGTCAAAAACTAAAGTAAGAATGGGACTTTTACTTTCAAAACTTCTGACTCTGACTTTGCCACAGCTCCAAATAGTTATTCAGAAGACATTTCTCACTGTGCAATCTAGAACCACTTAACTGATGATCAAAGATTTCACCATGTTTCTCACAAATGTCAAAAGCAGACAGCCCTAAGTGGCACAGTGCAAAGGGGTCTTTGGAAGGAAAATGTCATGACTCTCTAAATAGTGTAAATAATAAAACATAGAAGAAACCCTTAACACGTTGATAACATCTACCATAATAATGTTGTGAAGATTTGTAGTGTAGAATCTGTCTTACCCTCTGTTTCATTTTGGTGCAGTTTGGCAAAGTGTCTCGACAGCGGTTGTGGATAGTGACATTGCATGCTGGAAAAATAAAGACACAAGATATAAACACAAACATGTCCTCAACAAACATTCATCTGCTCTCTTTTGTTTCACCAGCACAGCAACTCATCCCCATCATGTGAGTGTACCAGGAAGGTAGTAACAAAGCATTTATGCCTGTGTGTTTGTGTTGGTGCAACATATATGAGTACATTTTGCTGGTCTTCGCACCTCCTTGTGAGGACAGTGCCCATGCTCTCACAGGTCAAACACTGTAAATGGTCAACGGACCTGCAATTGCATAGCCCCTTTCTAGTCATCTGACCACCCAATGTAATTAAAATGACATAATATAAATGTTAGTGATCATGAAGGGGTTACATCAGGATATAAACCTTTATGTAAAGAGTTCACATGTAGAATATAATGTTCATTCTGTTGCTTTGAATCTTTTCACCAAGCTGGAATGCCTTCTTTGGCAGAAACCTATTTTAAGAAATTTTAATATAATATGTTGTATTACTTTTAAGTAACTAAAATAGCTACGTTACTTATTACAGTTTTACCAGGGTAAATAGTAACCTATAATTAAATAAAATTCAAAAGTAACCTAGCCAGCACTATGTACTGTATGTATGTCTGTTTGTGTGTGCAAAGCCATTTCAAAATGTAGCAAAGGAAGACTCACACACAGAGCAAAAAACAGATTCAGACTGAAGTCTTGACTTTAAATATCTCTATTTTCTATGTTGCAGGGCTGCAAAGACAGTGAAAAAATGTGCATAGAGTGCAAGAAGTACATTTTTGTCCATGTTGGACTTTCTATAGTGCAAAATGAGGCCTGCAAACTGGTTCATCACATTTATAGGAATGGAATGAACACTGAGGCAAATCTCACATGGACTGAAACATTAAAATTTTTGCACTTTTTTTAACTGTCTGCCCTACAGCATGCAAATTGAGATTTTTGAAGTCCAGACTTAAGTCTGAACCTTTTTTTTTGTTCTGTGTGCGAGTCCTCCTTTGTTACATTGTGACATTTCCTTGACTTCTGCACCAGAAAACAAGACAAACGTTGGACAGTATATTAAAGCACAGCTCATCCCATGCCTACCAAAGTCATTTTACACACACAAACACACACACACACACGCATGTTTTCTCAGTTGACAGACATCTTCATAGTCTGAACTTGGTTTTTACTTGAGTACTCAGTAGATCAGTAACTGTGTTACTTACTAGGACAGCTCAGTGCCTCCTTGGCAGTAATACTCTTGTTGCATGCTGAACAGAGGGTGGTTCCTGATACTGTCAGTGAGGTGAAAAGGTGGCCATTGCTGTAACGTGCCTCCCTTTCCCTTGCTGCCTTCTCTCGCTCCCTCATGCGCTCTCTCTCTTTATTCTGGGAAAAAAACAGACAAAATATGAAAAAGACTTCCTGTATATTTGCAAATGCGATAAAGCAAATCAGATGGTGTTATGGCTGACCGAAGCAGCACAGGCAGGGAAACCCTAATTCAGGACAGCCTGCAGATGGATTCAGAAAAGGTATCTTCATTGAAGAAATCAGGTTTACAGGCAAATAAGATGACCAGGCAGGCAGCCAAACAGGCAGGAAGAATCAGCAGGAAAAAACAAGAATGAAAGGAAACTATAAGTGGACATGAACAAATGATCCAAAAAAAGAACAGAGGAATTGGGCAGGTATGTCTAATGGACACTAATTAGCGAGGTGTAACAGGCAAGTGGACTGCAGGACTAGTAAGGGACAGGTGACACTAATCAGGGTGGGGCAGACAATCAAAAAGGTATGAAAAACATGCAAAGACAATAATTAAAACCAGACAAGACGTGTCAGTAGTGAACCTACAAAATAAAACAGGAAACACATTAAACATCAAAGAATACATGAAACAAGGAAAAACACAGACAGAAAATTTAAAAAAAAAACAACAGTATCTACACACTAACCTCTGCTAGAATCACAATTATTATGTATGTCTACAGACTGATGGGAGAGTGGGATGGGACAGACTGTTATGAAAACAGAGATACTGCTACAATGTAGCTCTGTCACACTACCGTGGGTCAGGGCCAATTACAGCTGTAATATGATTAATTGAGCGTGGCAACAGGAGCAGAGTGAACATTCACATGAGGGATGTTAAACATACACAACTGAGGTAATAGCTTATTGAGCCAAGGGGGGACCATCCAAAGTCAGTGCTCAGCTTCAGTTGAGTGTGCCTATGTGGTGAACACATAGGTACGCTTTGTTTAAGTAAACTTTAAAAGACTGGCTTTTATGTAGCCCCAAAGGGACTCAAGATGGTGCTGTATCTGAGGTGCTCTTTTGGGTATTACTCTCAGGCTTTACATCAGCTTCTACATATTTTCAGCCGATGCATATACATTAGATGTGGAGGTCAAAGTACTGCTAATGTAACATGTATGATTGAACCCAAATGCAGGGAACGGATCACGCCAAACCCGGAAGTAACAGTCTGACCCACAGAATCTGGAGCAGGAAATTGCAGCAGCTGGGTGGGGACAAGAACTTGGGGCTGCTGTGGCCCAGCAGGGACAGGGACTCGAGGCTGCTGTAGCTGGGCAGGAGCAGGAACTTGTTTGTGCTGCAGCTGGGCAAGAGCAGGAACTTGGGTCAAGCTGCAGCCCAGGTGGCTGCAGTTCTGAAACTTAAGGCTGCTGTGACTCAACCGCTGACTGTGCTCTGGGTGCAGGAGTCGCCCAAACCGCCGACTGGGCACTGGGTGCAAGTGTCGGATGGACCACCAAATGGACTCAGGGAGCAGGCACCAGATGCCCCCTACCCTTGACACTGGGACAGGATTGATGTCTGCTTGGACCCCCGATGCCAGAACAGGAGTGACGTCTGCTGGGACCCCCGACACTGGAACAGGGTTGGCGTCTGTTGGAACCCCCAACACCTGAACAAGAGTGGCATCTGCCAAGACCCCAGACACCAGAACAGGAAGGTCGTCTGCAGGGATCCCCCACGCCGAAACAGAAAGGACATCTGCAGGGACCCCCGACGCCGGAACAAGATTGACGTCAGCTGGGACAGCCAATTGAGGGACTGACTGGGTGCTAGCAGGCTAAAGACTAGCCAACTGAGATACTGGCAGGTGGCTAGCAGGCCCAGTGCTGGGAAAATGGGACTGAGGCTTGGCCTGGTAGCTGGCAGGAAGGGCTCAGGATTTCTTCGCACATCTGGGAGTCTGGTTGAGGCTCTGAGAACCCTCCAGGGCCAGGCAGGTTCCCAAGAATGGGTTAACGGCTGGGGTTAGCTCAGGATGTGAAGGCTGCAGGCTAACAACCCAGAGCCTAACTCACTCAAGTGCAGGCTGAGAATCAGGAGTGCTCACAAAGTCCTCAATCCAACCAGGTAGCAAATTCTTAAGCCAAAAAAGAAACAATGTCTAAGAAAGAAGGACACACACAAGGCAGCGTGTGGTGTCTCTGAGCTGCAGCAGGCAACTGGCAAGCAGATGGGAACACTCAAGCTGAAATTTCATCGCAGGAAAACATCACAAAGCCACAGGCAGACAGAAACAGAAAAATTGAATTTCCCCTTGCAGGATTAATAAAGTAGATAAAACTAGAGACGTTGAGGCAGAACTCATGGTCGCAAACAGAAGGCTGGTAAGTTTATCAGAAAACAGATGATGTAGGCAGGTCAGAGGCAGGCAGGGTTGGTAACAGGAGATCAGGCAGGCAAGAAGTGCTATAAAGTCTTGTGTCAATCTGGCAAAGAGTGTGTGTGCTGGAGAGGCTTAAATACCGGGCTGATTGGCTGATGAACTGCAGCTGTGGAGGCGGGTGGGTGGAATAGGGTGATCAGGTGGGAGTGGCTGGCAGGTAGAGTGGAAAAACACTGGGAAAGCAGGGGAGCAGAATGCAGGCTGTGACAGCTAATAACCAACAGAGAATGTACTGTCTTCATAGGAGTATGTGTGAAAGTCTTGTGAAAAGTCTACTTTAATAAACATTCCATTTTACAGCACCAGATAAGATATGTAAAGTCTGCAACAGGAAACAGGAGTAATGTTATTCATGTTAATATAATAAAAGGTATACTGTATTGTCAACAGTGAAAACAAAAAGTATAATGACATGTATTGCAGTTTCAGGGAAAAAAAACTAATTATGGAAACATGGAAGTCCAAAATGGTGTTGTTTGATGTTTGAAAGCTCCAGAACAGCAGCCACTGAATGGAACCTTGTGGTAAGATGTGTTTTGTCAACTACTGCTTCCATAGTCAAAAATGAATTATCAATCTCAACTTCCCAACCAAAATCAACAAAAATGTCCATTCAATATTCATCCAATTAATATCACTGTCAAATGTTATTTTGTTATTTTGCATGAAATTGTTACCCCGGTGAAATCTAAAATGATAATGAGCATAAAGTGGCCTATGTAGGTTTGAGTAACATGTAATGTTTGGGCAATGATTAGAGAGCTATGGTAAGAGATAAGGAGCAATAGCCTGATTTAGTGTTACTTGTGATTGAGTGATTGACTTTTACTCAGTAGTGAGAGGTTAGTATTGCTTATCTTTAACTGTGCAATACATACAAATATTTGAATATCTATTATTTATAAATTTTGTTAAGTTTACATTAGCTATCTCAAAGTGATCTGCAGCAACTGTGTGATGCTATCATGTCAATGTGGACCAAAATCTCTGAGGATTGTTTCCAGCACCTTGAATCTATGCCACCAAGAATTACAGCAGTTCTGAAGGCAAAAGAGGGACCACCACTCTCCTTTTCTGTCAGTCACAGTCCCCTACCCACCTCCCTTAGTCCATTAAAACTTCTGAGTAAAACACTGACTCACGACTAGAACAGTACACAGCTTAACTTAAGCTGCTGCTGATCTTTATAGACACTGCCTCCGCTCAGGCTAATACTATAGCAACGATGAACTCAGATACAGCTGACACAATATTGTGAGACACAGCAGCCCAGTCACAGCCCTCTTGCTGCTCTACTCCAAACCAGCCAGCAACATGGACTGAGGTGTTGGTCAGGGCACAGTTTCACCTCCTCTTTTCAACCTCTCCAATCAATTTGTGGTTCTGCCAGATGAATCCCCAACACATCCAGCCGATCACATCATGAACACAGGTGATGACACTTGCCCTGATGACCTGAGGAGAACCATGTCAACCAGTCAAAGTTGAAACCACAAAGATATGATGAAACAAGAAAGATATGATGGATGATTTGCCACACCCGCCAATAGAGGTGGCATCAAAGTTTGGCTCCAGTGCAAAATTCAAATGCTATCATGGATGTCATGACCTTTCCTTTTCCTTGTTTTATCTAAACATTTCACATGTTTGATTCCAGGCTTCAAGACACCAACATGCCAATTTGGTGTCATAGTCACTGAACCACCTGGTGGCAACAGGAAGTAAATCTCATGTAACAATCGTCATTTTATATTAATGAAATTGACATGGTGTGGTCTTCAATTGATATACAGCAACATAACATATAATTAGTGTGTTGCCTAGTGCCACAAAGTGGACACATTAAGTGTTACAAAATTTGCAATAAGTAATTTCCAATGCCCACGCTCCCCGCAGGAAGAACCATCTCACCCCTGCATGTAATGCCCAGCTTTTACAGAAATGCACAATCTACCGCAAAGATGAGAGGGCCATTCATCATTGCTTGCAGCAACTTACTGAATTACATTTCAGAGGGGCGAAACTTACCAAACTCACAAACTAGTGAAAAATTAACATCCAATATGGATCTCGTGATCGTGCAAAGCAAAATGGCAGTAGTGCAGTAGACCCCTACAAAATTTAATCAAAGTAGCCCCTGTGTTACATTTCACCGAGATGTACAAAAAATTTTGAAGCACATGTAAAATCCTAAGATGTACAAAAACCCACATGGGGGTTCTCAAAAACCCACAAAACACACCGTATGTTGTGAAAATTGTAATCTTATATGGGTCTCCTGACTGGGTGTGAGAAACTGTCTTTATAGCATTCCTTTACAATTTTCAAAGTAAAAGCCCCCACCTTTACATTTCACATAGATGAAGAAAATTTCTTAGGCATATGTATCATGTCCAAATTAAAAAAAGGCTCTTGGAGCCATATCCTTAACCCAACACCCCAACAGGGAGTCAGCCATTTTGAATTTATACTGCACAGTTTTATTGTTTTTTCTATGTTTGTTTGTTTGTTTTGTTTTTGTCACAGCTCCATTCTCCCTGTTGCCCTCCTGCCCTCAGTATTTTTCCACTCTCCCTGCCTCTGCTCCACTCCATCTGTCGGCCACTCCCACCTCATCAGCCCAACTCTGCTCACCTGTCAGCACAGCTGCAGCTCATTGTAATCAGCCCAGTGTATATAAGCCTCTCCAGCACACTCACTCATTGCCAGATCGTTCTACAGCGTCATGCGAGACTTTCCAGCGTTCCTGCCCCGTCTGATCACCCAGTACCGACTCTGCCTGTCCCCGACCTGCTCTCCTCGTCTGCCTGCTGGTAAACCCACCTGCCTTCTGTCCCTGACCACGTTCTCTGCCTCAGCGTCTCTGGCGTCTGTCTGCTCTCCCGGCTTCGACTCGTCCGCCTGGCCCCGGCTCTCCTTCTGCCTGCCCCCCATCGGTACCTCAGCACGCTCGGCTGGTTCTCCTGGCTTTGGACACCACGCTTCAGCCTTCTCACCCACCATAAGCTCATTCGCTTTACTCCCGGCTATCCATGAACTGCATTATTCGGGTCCGAGGGCTCCCATCCCCCTCTTCGGTTCCGCGGCCGGGTTCGGCTAAATCCGGTCATCAATCCGGAAACCCAGAGACTGCCTGTGGGCTCTAGGCCAGAAGATAGAACTGTGTATTGAGTTTATTCATCTGTCCAAGTTCCTGTTTTGCTGCCGAACAATTAAAGGTCACACTTACAACTGTTCCAAATTCTGAGTGCTGCTTTTGGGCTCCTCACACCCCCGTCACAGTTTTGTTTTGTTTTGAGTTTTTTGTGCATTGACAGGGGTTTTTGTGCATTGTGCACAAATGAACACCCTAATGAACTTTTCCTAAAGATTCCGACAGACCTGATTGACTTCAAATTTTGTCTGTACCATCTAAACGGACCTGCATTTGTATAGCGCCCCTCTAGTCATCTGACCACTCAAAGCACTTTTTACACTACGAGTCACATTCATACACTAGTGGCCTAGGCTACCATACAAGGTGCCACCTGCTACTCAGTTATTAACACACTCACACACCGATGGAAGCATCATCGGGAGCAATTTGAGGTTCAGTATCTTGCTCAAGGATACTTCAACATGCCGGGGAGGAGCCGGGGATCAAACTGCTGATCTTCCAATGGGTGGACAACCCGCTCTACCTCTGAGCCACAGCCGCCCCAAAGGTCTAAAGACCATCAACATGAACAGTCATTTATCAGATTTCCATCTGCACAGAGCAAACGTGCTCAAATACAGCTCTGGACCCAACATATGGCAGCAACATGTTGAATGTTTTTTCCTGTTTTCACGATCTTTTCATTTCATTTATCTAAAATGTGATGCTTTCATGTCTGATTAATTACACCTTAACTAACTTAACTGGACCTTGAAAAAGTCATTCATATTTTCATCTCGTCATGTCTGGATTACTATAATTCCCTGTATGCAGGGCTCAGCCAAAAGGCCATTTCCCCTCTTCAGTTTAAAACTCGGCTGCCACACTTTACACTATATAACTCCTACCCTTGCAATGCTACACTGGTTGCCTGTTAGGTATGGAATTGATATCAAACTTTTACAAGTTACCTTTACAGCCGTACATGGCCTAGATACATTACAGATTTACTTACGCCCTATGAGCCTAGCTGCTGCCTTCACCCCTCAGTTAGGACCCTCTGTCATGATCCTGGGTTTTTGTTCATATTCTGTTATCTTGTGGACTTTGTTTTGGAGTTTTCTGTTTGCGTTCTTTGTTTGATATTATTCAACCATATTTAATCTGCTTCCTGTTTTATTTTGTAGATTTCCTCCACACATCCTGCCTTTGTGTGTTTTCCCACCTGTTTTCTGTCACACCTGTGTCATTAATCCTTGGCTGTTTCCCCTTCACACCTGTTTTGTATTTAGGGCCTATCCACACGAAGCCTTGTCAGGGTGAATTCACCAAAGTTTTTAACCGGTCTGGCCTTTCATCCATACGAAACCCGCATTTTGCCAATGCGCAACTTTTGGCCGGCAATGATGTCATAGCTCCATCTCTCTAACCTCTGATTTTACCCCGGCAGGAAGCCGTCCCATCACAACAACAACAACAATGGCGGATTACAGACAGCAATAGACAACTATTTACGCTACAGTGTGTTTACAATATTCTATTCTTCTTTCCAAGAGCAATTGGGAAATAAAACACGGATCACACCACCTGTTATAGCTCAAACACGATTATGTGATCATATCTCTGCCATCTCTGACAGCCACTTAAAGCTTTGTTTGTTTTTCTTTTTCAACCAAGCACACTAGCAATTAGCTCGCCTTGCTCCGTTAAAATATAGTTAACTTTAACATGTCCCAAGCTAGCTTAAGGTGAACATCTGCTCCCTATAAAGCTTGATTTCTGATTTCTGATGACTTATTAAGAGATACTTAGACATTCGGCATTTAACATAATTCAGTATTAACTGTAGCTCCATGTACAGTGAATAAATGATGTTTCCCAGCTAATCCTCCGCTCATCTGCGTTAACCACGCAGTTTACACGTTTTTATAACTTGTGATTTATTAAAAACTGTTGTGAGTGAAACACAATGCTGAATTTAGCAGCAGACTTAAGTAATAGTAATATAAAGTAGGAGTAAAAGAAAAAACTTTTGGCATTCATTTTTTTATATGGTATAAAGGAAGTAGGGTAAATCAGTAACACATTCCCAGCCCTAATGACTAAATACATATTTCACAGTGTGATGCTGAGTTTATTTTCTAATGTAGCAAGTGAGGAGAGTGCTTACAAAGTACCTTAACCCCTTAACTAAAGACTGGCCAACATGACTGACCAAAGCACCAGCTGGTCTTAAAAGCTTTGTGCATTCTCTAAATGTGACCTGTACAGAATACTGCTGTTTTGAAAGTGTGTGAATTATGTGTCTAGTGAAAATAAACATGACGACGACAACTTCTCAAACAGTATTTTTTTTATTACAATTACTGGAAATGTGCACACAAATCACAATGACTGTCCGTAAGACAGATAAGTAACCACTCGTCCCTGGCCACCCCGACGCCCGGTGTCTATACTTCGTGCGGATATTTTTCCAGTTTGGCGGTGATCTGAGATTTTGATATGCCGATAACATTGTGCGGGACATCTTTCTCTGCCAGTTGTTTTGGATACTGTGCCTGAAACGAGTCCATTATATCGGCGTACTTGGACTGACACATCTCTCAATCAACGTTTTGTTGAAGTTTACTGGCTTTGTAATCCAGCGTGACTCGAAGCAGCAGCTCGACTTCGTCGTCAGTCCAAACCAAAGCCGTTTTCCCTCGTGTGGCGGAATTCGTTTTCGCCATCTTCTTGTTGTGCTTGTTCTGGATCTTATTCTTCTTTTTCTTCCATTTGTATACACAGCGCAAGCTTTTTTTGCATGCTCCACATCTTCTCCGGTTCAGAGCTGTATGGTCCCGTTTTCAGTGGCGCACCATCTCCTAGCTGGCATATATACTGCAGCCTTTTTATGCGGTTTCAGTGGCTTGAACTGGCTTCATTTTGATGCCTGCATTCTTGCAGTCGGCTCCATGTTTACAGAACACTATTGCAATCCGGTCATTTTATTTGGTGGTTTCAAAAAGACAAGTCTTCATGTGGATATAGCCTTAGTCTTGTCTGCTCCACCTGTGTTGTTCGCCAGGCCCTGTTTAATTCCTTTTGCCCATGTCTTCTTTCTCCAGCAGTGTCTCATCCTGGTGATTAGTTTTCTGTGTGTGTTTCCCTTTGTCCTTTGTCACACCGTCTGCGTACCTTATGTTGTTAGTCATGGGTTCGATTCCTCCTGTGTTCCTCCCATGTTCCTCCTGTGTTCATCCTGCATCCATCCCTGGTCATCGTGTCTTTTCCTGGTTGGTTTTTAGTTTAGATTTTATTATTATTATTATTATTATTATTGATAATAATAATAATAATGATAACAATACATTTTATTTAAAGGCGCCTTTCAAGGCACTCAAGGTCACCTTACAGAACAAGTAACAGACAATTAAATTTAAAAGGGGTGAAAGACACATCAATCAATACAGTAAAATGTGATATCTGCAGCAGAGCAATGGCAATTAAAGAGAATAGGCCTGTTTCAAAGGGTGGGTTTTTTTGTACTGCCTCCAGTTGGATTTTGAGTTGCCTGCCTTTATTGGAAGTCCTTGACCAGCAACATTAAAACTCACCTTTTGTTGAAAACTTCAACCTGTTTGTTTGATCTGCATTTGGGTGCTCCTCTGAACTTAATCCTGACACCCTCCATACTGTCCCTACAGCTTGCCTGGTTATAAAAGGAAACCAGGTATTTTCTGTTAGAGCCCAGCAGCTGTGAAACTCTTTACCTGAGGAACTTAGGCCTGGTCTGGTTGCCAAGCAGTTAATTTTTATTTTATTAGTTATTCATATTCCTTTAATCCATAAGGGTCCTCAAATATAAAGAATCTGATGCGAGTATTGTTTTAACGGTATGTTCAATGTTTTGTTTTTTGTTTTTTTATGTATGTTATTGCTGTTTTTATCTTGATGATGACTACTATTTTATCTGTACCATTAAACACTTTTTAACTACATTTTTGAAAAGTGCTATACAAATAAAGATTCTTCTTCTTCTTCTGATGTTAGTTTATGACCTAATTTACCATTTGGGCCACAGATTAAAGATAAGACAAAACTAGCAGTTAACGTTTGTCTGACTGGCAGTGACATGTTGCAGTTGGGTAACAGTAGATTTGGTTTCTCAAAGACACTAGCAAAGCAACAACTCATCACATAAAATACGTACAGCAGAAGCATCAGATAGGTCAAAGAAAAGGTATTCAACTAGGCTATCTTTAAATGCTACAGTTACGGCTGAAAATGACAACAGAAATAAACAAGTTTTTTCCGATTTTACATATCTCCACAATTTCAATCAACTGCCATTGTCTAGTCAGAAGTGATTGTCATCGTTAGCATGAGAAAAGATACATTACTTTGAACATATTTGGAGAAGAAAAGTGTATTTTTACAGCTCTAAAAGTTTGTTATAAAAATCGATTGGACATTTTAAATGTGAATTTTTTTATCTGTGCGAAGTGATGTCATCATAGAGGTACTGAATCTTTTTTGTTTTAATTCCTTATAAGGACAGAGGTTGACAAATCCACTACAAACCTATAAACTTCCAACTTAAAACAAAGCATCTAATAAACTGAAGGCTGCATGAATGCACTAAAAAAATCTGTCATTTACATATAAATTGATTGATTAGGAATACTGGTTGGACAGGATAGAAGATTTCATTTTATAGGTCATTGTTGAATGACATCAATAAATATGTGGTTCATAATTGTTGAAAAGGCAGGTACCTATATGCAATCTTTCCTCACAGCTGGATAAAAGCCTTAAAGTGGGATTGCACTGATTTCAAGTCTGCTGGAGATGAAAGCATGGATGAGTCCTGGTCTGTTTGGGACATGAAACCCTTCACTCTGGATATGTTCTTAAGCTAGTAGAAGGCTGTTTTGGTGATCGATTTGATGTGACTGCTAAAAGTCAGATCTGAGTCTAACAACACACTAGGGTTTTGGACTTGGCCTTTGGCTTTTAAAGACGGTGACTCAAGGTATTTACTATAACAGCAATCCTCTTTTCTTTACTGCCAAAAACAATGACGTCAGTTTTGTTGTGATTTAGCTGAAGAAAGTTTTGGCTCATCCAGTAATTTGTTTGTTCTAAGCAGTGACACAACAACTCTATTGAACTGTGGTCATCTGGGGACAGTGATAGGTATAATTGTGTGTCATTTGCATAACTATGATAGTTAACATTTACATTCTGCAGAATTTGACCCAAAGTTAGCATATATAGGCTGAATAAAAGGATTCCAAAAACTGACCCTTGAGGAACCCCATATGTCATAGCCATTCAACTGGAATCACAATGGTCACAAAATAATTCCATTCCTCCTAGTAGGACCTGGACCATTTTAAAACTGTTCCATTGAGTCCTGCCCAAGTTTCCAACCTGTTCAACAGTGTACTGTGATCTACAGTGTCAAACGCGGCTCTGAGATCCAATAAGACTAGAAGTGACACCTTGCCTGAGTCAGTGTTAAACCTAATATCATTTAGCACTCTAATAAGAGCCGATTCTGTACTCTGATAAGGTCAGAAACCTGACTGAAATTTGTCAAAAAGTCCATCAAAGTTTAAGAAATTGCCTAGTTGATTAAAAACCACTTTCTCAACAATCTTAGCTATGAAGGGAAGATTTGAGAAAGGTTTATAGTTTACAGGCTACTTGTGCCTGACTGAAGTGAGCAATTGATTATCTGCTGGAGATCAGTTAGGATGGACATCGCATAGTTTTAAAGAAGTCAGATGGTATAGTGTCAAGGCAGAAAGTTGATGGTTTAAGCTGCTGAACCGTTTCCTCTGTAGTTTTAAGGTCAACTATTTAATTCTGACAAGGTTGTTGAGTTATTCCTGGGTGGTTTTAGGAGTTGCATCATTTTTTATTTTGCTGATTTGTGCTGATATTTAACCTTATGGATTGTGTTTTTTCACTAAAATAGCAAGCAAATTCATTGCATTTATCTGTTGAGAGGAGTTCTGGAGCTATCTGATTAAGGGGGGGTCGTAAGCTTATCAACCATAGCAAACAAAGTGCGAGTATTGTTGATGTTCTTACTAATTATTTCCGAAAAGTATTGCTGTCTAACTCTGAATAACTCATGGTTGAAATTACAAAGACTTTGTTTATACAGGTCATAGTGAATTTGAAGTTTAGTTTTTCTCCATTTATGCTCTGCTTTCCTGCATTCTGTTTTTAAGGCCTTTACCATCATAGTGTTCCTGAGTGGTGTTTTCTGTAGGCTCAATGTTGTCTTAGTTTTAGTTTATTAGGAGCAACAGCATCCATGACATTTTAGATTTTCCAATTTAACTAATCCAGAAGCTCATCATCTGTCTCTGCACTTACAGTTGATGACACAGCTATGGTGTCCATAAACTGAGCACCGGTATTTTCATTTATGTGCCTTCTCTTAATAGACACAGAGGTTAACTGAACAATTGGAATGATCTGTAAGTTAAAGAACACACAGAAATGTTCAGAAAGAGCCAGGTCCTTAATATCAACAGAAGAAATGTCAACACCCTTTGAAATAACCAGATCTAGAGTGTGGCCTTGAGTGTGTGTAAGCCCTTTCACATGTTGTGAGAGGCCATAAGTGTCAAGTTGAGGAAAGACTTCTTAGGCAATACTGTCCACGCTATTGTCTACATGAATGTTAAAATCCCCTGTTATGACTACAAAATTGTAGTCAGTACAGATAATTGACAGCAGTTAAGCAAACTCCTCAATGAATCTAGGAGGTCTATAAATGATTAAAAACATGATTTTTGGGTCACCTTTTACCAAAAAGCAGATATTCAAAAGAGATTAAGTCACCAAATATAATTTCCTTGCACTGAAATACAGATTTAAAAATGGCAGCAAACCCCCCACCTTTCTTGCCAGTTTAACACTTATTCATGTAACTGAAATTTGTTGGTGTTGCCTCATTAAGAATAGTGTCACAGACACATTCAGTCAACCATGTTTCACTGAGGAGTAAAAAGTCTAGATTATAGGTCATAATGATGTCATTAATTAACAGTGATTTGCTAACTAGTGGTCTAATATTGACTAGAGCTAACCTGGCAGAGTGGTGGGTGTGAGTTGGATTCCAATATTGAGGTTTTTCATCTTGTCAGTGAAATCCAGGAGAGAAGAGTTTGGACTAGGGGAAGAGAGTGTGGAGCTGAATGGGGACTGGGGCGGGTGAAAGTTGGGAGTCTCCTGTCTGGGCTACAGGTGACTCCTCCTTTTGAACTTTTGGGGATATGGGAGACTCTTCTTGATGGGCTGTTCGGGCTGGGGGGGACTGCTCTTTTCTTTGGGCTGCTGAGGCTGGGGTAGACTCCATTTGTTGGGGTGAGGATGATGATATGGAAGTTGAAGCCTCTATCTGGGTCCATCGTCCTCCAGAGCGCTGTCTTATCTGCCGTGCTGAAGTATCCTGTCTCCTGTCCTCGGCAGGGGCCGTTGGCGTCTGATGCACACAATAAAAAATGTTGGAACTCAACAACTGTACTCCTGCTTTATTAAGGCAAAATCCGTCTGCCTTAAATAGATGCCTGTGTTCCCATAAAATATAAAATTTTTTAATAAAGTTCACTGGTTGAGCAGCACACAGTGGCATCCTTGAGCCACATGTTAAGCATCGTCAGCCTGTTAAATCTCTCATCTCCTCGTCATACTGTTGGCAAAGGTCCACTCAAATACACCTCAGCATTCAGACATAGAACTTTGTCCAGCAGATTAATAAAATCTAGTTTCAGTGCCTCTGATTGTTGCTTCACAACATCTAGGGTTCCTGTGTGTATGATGACAGATTTCACTGTCGGGTGCTAAGCAGCAATCTTCATAATTTTCTTTGAGATATCAGATACCATGTCGTTTTTAAAACACAGTATTTTGGTGTTTTTCTCACTGCAAAAGCATTTTATCTCATTCACAGCTCTGTCACCAACTATCAGTGTTTGAGGCCCAGTAGTTAGCTCTTTCTGCAATCTTTTACTGTTTGATTTAGTTTCATACCTTTCTTTGGTGCTGGGAGATGAGCTTTCTTTCTGGGAGTCAGAGTCTTGTAAAAGTGGAGTGAATCTGTTTTCTAGTCGGATGTCTGTGTCTTGAGTTGGTCTGCTTTTACTTGTTGTTGTAGCCACTATCCACGGTTGTTCTCTCCTTGGTACTGGGGTTGAAGAAACACTCCTGTGTGATGGGAGCGTAGGCCAACCAGTTCCCTCATTTATCTCCAGGTGCTGGATTCTGCCTGTTATCCATCTTTCCATATCTTTCCCTTAATTAGGGCCCGAGCACCTAGCGGTGCGAGGACCCTATTGAAACTGAAGGAGTTATTAGGGCCCAAGCACCGAGGCGCGCACCGTGAAACAGGTGCGCACCGAACACAGTGCGAGGCCCCTATTGTTTTCCTTAGGATTTTTTTTTTTTTTTTTTTTTTTTTTTCGCTTAATCGCATTTTTGGGGACATATTCAAAAACTCACCAAATTTGACGTGCACATTCGTCTAGGGGACATTTATGTGTACGCAAAATCTCAACGATGCCAGTTGCAAAATAGCGAAATGGCGCCCCCTAGAATGGTTCAATCGGCTCCCACCGCCAGCCCGTTTGACCAAATTTCTCGAAATTCGGGGGGGTCGTGTATCATCCCAAGACGCACGAAAATGCGTACTCGACTTTTTTCTAAAACCAACAGGAAGCCGGCTATTTTGATTTGAATATTCCATTTTTTACCGATTTTGGCGATTTGCTAGTGTGCTCTCAGAGCTATCTCCTCCTAGACGGTTCATTGGATCGGCTTCAAATTGGCCGTGCTGCAACTAGACCACATGATGATCAAAAGTTATTAAAAGATCTTTCCCTCGTTAAACGGTTTGGCCGTCAGGTGGCGGCGAAGTTTGATGTCTCAAAAAAAAAAACCCAAAAACTCAGAATTGCTATTACTTGGGCGTGAAAGGTCCAATCGGCACAAAACTTGCTGGGTATGATCGTAGTCCTGCCCTGAACACGTCTACATCAAAAAATTCCCCTGTTCTCAAAGCGCCCCCTGCTGGCGACAGGAAAAGTGATTTTTTACACTTATGACGTGCAGCTCTGAGCACGTTCAGCATATCCAACTCAAATTTGGTCAGAAAGGCCTCAACACGTTGTTAATGCTACATGATGAAGATTGTGACGTATCGTCACACGGCGTTGCGCCCAGAGGGCGGCGAAGTCGATGCTTCGCCAAAACGTAGGAAAGTGGCCTTAACTTCAGTGTCCTTGGGCATATCTGCCTGAAACTTCACATGTGTGTTAAGAGTCCAGCCCTGACAATGTCATGTGAATTTCGTTGATGGGCGTGGTCAAATGGCTTGGCCACGCCCTTTAAACATCAGCCCCTGCGGCACGTTTCACTGACATGCATGAAAATTGGTACACATATGTATCACATCCAGACGCACAAAAAAGTCTCTTGGACCCATTGGCCAAACCCAACAGGAAGTCGGCCATTTTGAATTTAATGGTCATTTTTGGCGTTTTCCACGTGTTGTATTTTAATGAACTCCACCTACAGGATGCATCAGAACAACTTCAAAATCATTGTGTGCCATCTAGACAAAGGTGTAATCAAAACTTAGAAGCAGATTTTTGCATCGTGAAACGGTTTGGCCGTCAGGTGGCGGCGAAGTTTGATGTCTCGCCATAAAACACGAAATTAGTATAACTTTGGCATACATTGTCCATTCTTCACCAAACTTCACATGTTTGTTAACAGTCCAGACCTGAATGTATAGTATGAGGTTCATCAATAAGCGTGGCCGTATGGCTTGGCCACGCCCCTTAAAGTGCAGCGTCCCCCATAACAACTTTCACAGACGTACACGAAAATCAGTATGCACATGTATCGTGTCCAGACGCACAAAAAAGCCTCTTGCACATGTAGGCCACACCCGACAGGAAGTCGGCCATTTTGAAATTTACAGTCATTTTTGGCGTTTTCCACGTGTTGTATTTTAATGATCTCCTCCTCCAGAAATGAATCACTTAACTCCAAAACTGGTGTGTACCATCTACACAAGTGTGTGATCAAAACATATTAAGAGAATTGCTCAGCATGGAACGGTGTGGCTGTGACATGGCGTCGACACTTGATGTCTCACCATGAAACACGATCTTGCTATAACATGGGATCTAATGGTCGAATCTGCTCCAAACTTCACATGTATGATAATAGTCCTGGCATGAACACACCCACATGACGCTCAGGAGTCAGAGTCATGGCGCCACCCAGTGGAGACGGGAAGTCGCAACGCATTGGTTCCTACACTGTCCGAAGGAGGCGAACATTCAGCGCCTCGTCTGCCGGTCGACCTCTGGCGAGACGGTGGCGGCCGCGCCAGGCCCCGAGTTGCGTGGGGTGCGAGGGCCCGTTCAACGCTGCTTGCAGCTTTAATTAGGGCCCGAGCACGTACCGTGCGAGGACCCTATTGTTTTCCTTAGGATTATTAGGGCCCGAGCACCTAGCGGTGCGAGGACCCTATTGAAACTGAAGGAGTTATTATTATTATTTTTCTGCCTAATGAATTGGCTTTTTGAGGGCTTTATCATATTCAAAAACTCACCAAACTTCACAGACTCATCAGAAGTGGTGAAAAATTTGATATTTTTGGGGTTTCGTGATAATGTGCAAAAAAATGGCTCAACAGCGCCCCCTACTCATTTTCAATGAAGCAGCCCCCCAAGTTGGTTTAACCTACGTGTATGAAACTTGGTAGGCATATGTAACACACCAAGACGTACAAAAAAGCCTCTTGGGCCCATGCCCTAAACTCAACAGGAAGTCGGCCATTTTGAATTGAATGTGCAAGTTTCATGCATTTTTGGCCATTTGCAGGGATCATAAATGAACGAACTCCTCCTAGAGATTTTGTCCGATCGCCTTCAAACTTGGTCTGTCCCACCTACATAAAATGAAGACGAAAAGTTATCAAAAGCTTGTGTTTTCGTCACACCGTGACCGTGCCGGGACCTCAAACTTCGTTACAAACAGGAAGTAGTATTATAACGCAGGAAGTAGTTTATTACTCCAACATACATGCTCCAATCTTCCCCAAACTTCACAGGATTGATGACAGTCCCGCTCTGAAGAGATCTACATGTCAATAATTTGTGATTAATATAGCGCCCCCTACTGGTAGTAGAAAATGTCATGTTTTACACTTTGAAGCACATCTCCTCCAAAGTTGAACACATCAACCTCATACTTGGTGAAATTATCCATAAGGCCTTGATGATGCTTTCTATGGAAAACTGTGAGTTTTCGTCAAAGGGCGCGACCTTGGCGTGGCGGCCAACTTTGATGTTTCGCCATGATGAAAAAAGTAGCTGTAACTTGCCTCTACGTGGACATGTCTTTCCAAAACTTCACACATATGATAACTGTCCAGCCCTGAAAACATCTAAACAGAAATTTTGAATCAGCGTCATAGCGCCACCTACTGGCGGCAGAAAGTTACTTTTTTCATTCTTTCATGTCCCTCTTCTACCAGGTTCCCCCAAACCACCACAATTTTGCAAATACATACTCCCAAGACCTTGATGATGATCAAACCAGAAGCCTTTGAGGTTTCGTCCAACGCTGTCACTGTGGCGCCACCTTATTCGCCATAAAACACGAGGTTGTATTTGACGGGCAAGGGACACTCGAAAACTCACGCAACTTGGCAAACACATCAGACGGCCCAAATTGTGTTGTCTGATGTGATTTTTGTGTTTTCATGTGCCAAGATGGCTCAATAGCGCCCCCTACTCATTTTCAACGTGTTTTGGGCTATAACTCCCAGACCATATGTCACACATTGAAAAACCTCATATCCACAGATTCCCTGAATAGTCCTGAATCACCTGGGCAGGGCCACTCCCATTTCTGCATATAATGTTTTTCGCAACATCGCGAAAACTGGAAAACCTACTTTTTCGAACTCCTCCTTAGGGTATTATCTGATCAGCGTGAAACTTGGCACGTACAGTCTTCACCTGGACCTGATCTAAAGTTATCAAAAGAATTTTGTTCAGTCAAAAAATGCAAAAATTATGAACAAATACAATTTTCTAGGTAGCTATAAAAAGACAAACTATGGCATATTTCAGTCAAAATAAATGCTAACAACACCAAATCGGAGATCTTTGCTTGACATGTTCCTGTGAGGGAGTGTGCCAAATTTGGCTAATGTTGGCCACTAGGGGGTGCTGCAAATATGGGAAATTTATATCTCTCAAATGGCTGCACCGATTTTTACGAAATTTGGTGGGTATGATGCTGGGCCACTCCTGAGGCCATATCTTGAAGTTAATCACGACTGCTCAAAGTGGGCGTGGCTTATTACAAGATAAACAACAAACATTTATTTCAGCTCAAGTATTATGCTGAGGGCTGTGAAATTCACAGGGTATATATAGAATAGCATACAGACCACCCATAGCAAAAATTGTATGTCTACACCACTAGATGGCGCTATAACGGATGCAAACGCATTTTGGCCTGTAACTTCCACATTTTATTTCACATCTTTTTAACTTTATAACCACGTGTTCCCTAAATAGAGTCCCATCTTCTGACATAGGCCACGGCTGCTCCCACTGTAGATTTCTCTTTGTAAGTCACTACACATCAAAAACCTACATTTTCGAACTCCTCCTAGCGATTAAGATCCATCTTCACGAAACTTTGCACATACAAACGCCAGATGTGCCTGACCAAAAGTTATCAACAGAATTTTGCAACTCCAAAAAATGCGCTAGCTATAAATAAACAGTTTTTTTCTGCTACCTAAAAAACACATACCATTGCATATTTTTGTCAAACTAAAAGCTATCAACGTCAATCTCAATTCACTTGTTTCAGACGTGAACCAGAGGCTCTGTGCCAAATTTGGCGTAAATTGGCCAATACGGGGCGCTATAAACAGAGAAAAATCACGTGACATGAAAATTGATCGATTCGGACGAAATTTGGCGAGCGTGTTGTGGATTCACTCCCGAGGCCAGCTGTGAAGCTTAATGATGATTGGTCACCGTGACAACGCCTTATTCACCATCAAACACAAAGATGGTTTTGAGGGGAAAGGGATGCTTGTAAGGTCATGAAACTTGGCATACATATGACAGGGTTCGATTTGTGCTGTCTGATGTGATTTTTCGGCTCTGATGTGCCAACATGGCTCAACAGCGCCCCCTACAAATTTTCTACAAAGCAGCCCCCAAAGCTGGTTTGACCTACATCTATGAAACTTGATACGCACCTGCATCACTGAAAGACGTATAAAAAATGCCGTTGCAGCCATGTGCCAAACCCAACAGGAAGTCTGCCATTTTGAATTTGCTTGTAACTGGTTCAGAACTTCACCATACATGTTCCACTCTTCCCCAGATTTCACAGGATTGATGACAGTCCTGCCCTCAACACATCTATACGCCAATACTTGGTTATTAGTACGCCGCCACCTACTGCCAAAATGACATGTCTTTGTATGATTTGAGGGATATGACGTGTAATTCCTGCGTGAGAGGTCTGCCTTAACAGGAATGAATGGCGGTGTCAGCCGGCATCCTGCCAGCCCTCTCGAGTTACGTGAAGGTGCAAGGGCCCGTTCAATGCTGCTTGCAGCTTTAATTAGGTCCCGAGCACCAAGCGGTGCGAGGACCCTATTGAAATTGCAGGAATTATTAGGGCCCGAGCACCAAGCGGTGCGAGGACCCTATTGAAATTGCAGGAATTATTATTATTATTACGACAAAAGTAAATCGCTTATTTGGAGGCCTGAACATATTCCAAAACACGCCAATTTTGGCATGCGCATCAGTCGCGGTGTAAATTTAGGTATTTTAGGGTTCGTGGAGGTGGGCGGGTCAAAATGGCTAGGCCACGCCCCTTAAAGAGCACCCTACTGGGCAGGTTTCACGGATCTGCACGAAAATCGGTACGCATGTAGATCATGCTGAGACGCACAAAAAAGGTCACAGGGACACATAGGCTAAACCCAACAGGAAGTGAGATATTTGGCGTTGAACGGCCATTTTTGGCGTTTTCCACGTGTTGTATTTTAACGAACTCCTCCTACAGGAATAATCAGAACGGCTTCAAAATTGCTGTGCACCAACTAGACTAGTTTGTCATCAAAAGTTATTAACGGATTACGTAAACTCCAAACAACCTGACCTGGGCGTGGCGGCGAAGTTTGATGTCTCGCCATGAAAAATGAGATTGCTATAACTTTGGCATTAATAGTCCGAACGGTACCAAACTTCCCAGGATTCATAATAGTCCCGCCCTGAAGACGTCTACATGCAGAAATATTGAAATTTGCATAGCGCTGGTGACAGAAAAAGCGATGTTTTAGACTTTGAGGTCCAGCTCTGAGCACGTTCAGCAAATCCAGCTCAAATTTGGTCAGAAAGGCCTCAACATGTTGGTAATGCTCCATGATGAAGAATTTTGACTGTCGTCAAACGGCGTTCCATCCGGAGGGCGGCGAAGTCGACCCTTCGCCAAAATGCATAAAAATGGCCTTAACTTTGGTGTTTTTCATGATATCCACCTGAAACTTCATATGTGTGTCAACAGTCCAGCCCTGAATATGTGATATGAATTTCGTCAATGGGCGTGGCCATATGGCTTGGCCACGCCCATTCATATGAATTACTTCCATAGGACGTCTCACCGATATGCACAAAAATTGGTACACATCTCCATCACCCCCAGACAAACAAAAAAGTCTCTTGGACCTCTAGGCTAAATTCAACAGGAAGTCGGCCATTTTGAATGTCATGGTCATTTTTGGCGTCGCGCACGCATCGTATTTTAACGAACTCCTCCTACAGAATTCATCAGAACGGCTTCAAAATTACCGATTACCATCTAGAACACTTCCTGATCAAAAGTTATTAAAAGGTCTCGCAGAATCTAAAGGGCACGCCAGTTGTGGGAGGTTGAATTTTGACGTCTCGCCATGAAACAGGAAGTGGCAATAACTTCACTGTACTTGGTCAGATCTGTGTGAAACTTCACAGGTATATTGACAGTCCAACCCAGAACATATGTTATGAATTTCGTTAATAGGCGTGGCTAAATGGATTGGCCACGCCCATTCACACAAATAACCACCATAGGACGTCTCACTGATATGCACGAAACTTGGTAGACACATGTATAACATCCACACGCACAAAAAAGCCTCTTGCGCGGATAGGCCACACCCAACAGGAAGTCCTCCATTTTGAATTTAATGGTCATTTTTGGCGTTTTCCACGTGTTGTATTTTAATGAACTCCACCTACAGGATGCATCAGAACAACTTCAAAATCATTGTGTGCCATCTAGACAAAGGTGTAATCAAAACTTATAAGCAGATTTTTGCATCGTGAAACGGTTTGGCCGTCAGGTGGCGGCGAAGTTTGATGTCTCGCCATAAAACACGAAATTAGTATAACTTTGGCATACATTGTCCATTCTTCACCAAACTTCACATGTTTGTTAACAGTCCAGACCTGAATGTATAGTATGAGTTTCATCAATAAGCGTGGCCGTATGGCTTGACCACGCCCCTTAAAGTGCAGCGTCCCCCATAACAACTTTCATCGACGTGCACGAAAATCAGTATGCACATGTATCGTGTCCAGACGCACAAAAAAGCCTCTTGCACATATAGGCCACACCCGACAGGAAGTCGGCCATTTTGAAATTTACAGTCATTTTTGGCGTTTTCCACGTGTTGTATTTTAATGATCTCCTCCTCCAGAAATGAATCAATTAACTCCAAAACTGCTGTGTACCATCTACACAAGTGTGTGATCAAAACATATTAAGAGAATTGCTCAGCATGGAACAGTGTGGCTGTGACATGGCGTCGACACTTGATGTCTCACCATGAAACACGATATTGCTATAACATGGGATCTAATGGTCGAATCTGCTCCAAACTTCACATGTATGATAATAGTCCTGGCATGAACACACCCACATGACGCTCAGGAGTCAGAGTCATAGCGCCACCCAGTGGAGACGGGAAGTCGCAACGCATTGGTTCCTACACTGTCCAAAGGAGGCGAACATTCAGCGCCTCGTCTGCCGGTCGACCTCTGGCGACACGGTGGCGGCCGCGCCAGGCCCCGAGTTGCGTGGGGTGCGAGGGCCCGTTCAACGCTGCTTGCAGCTTTAATTAGGGCCCGAGCACGTCTGTGCGAGGACCCTATTGAAATTGCAGGAATTATTATTATTATTACGACAAAAGTAAATCGCTTATTTGGAGGCCTGAACATATTCCAAAACATGCCAATTTTGGCATGCGCATCAGTCGCGGTGTAAATTTAGGTATTTTAGGGTTCGTGGAGGTGGGCGGGTCAAAATGGCTAGGCCACGCCCCTTAAAGAGCACCCTACTCGGCAGGTTTCACAGATCTGCACGAAAATCGGTACGCATGTAGATCATGCTGAGACGCACAAAAAAGGTCATAGGGACACATAGGCTAAACCCAACAGGAATTGAGATATTTGGCGTTGAACGGCCATTTTTGGCGTTTTCCACGTGTTGTATTTTAACGAACTCCTCCTACAGGAATAATCAGAACGGCTTCAAAATTGCTGTGCACCAACTAGACTAGTTTGTGATCAAAAGTTATTAACGGATTACGTAAACTCCAAATAACCTGACCTGGGCGTGGCGGCGAAGTTTGATGTCTCGCCATGAAAAACGAGATTGCTATAACTTTGGCATTAATAGTCCGAACGGTACCAAACTCCCCAGGATTCATAATAGTCCCGTCCTGAAGACGTCTACATGCAGAAATATTGAAATTTGCATAGCGCCCCCTGCTGGTGACAGAAAAAGCGATGTTTTAGACTTTGAGGTCCAGCTCTGAGCACGTTCAGCAAATCCAGCTCAAATTTGGTCAGAAAGGCCTCAACATGTTGGTAATGCTCCATGATGAAGAATTTTGACTGTCGTCAAACGGCGTTCCATCCGGAGGGCGGCGAAGTCCACCCTTCGCCAAAATGCATAAAAATGGCCTTAACTTTGGTGTTTTTCATGATATCCACCTGAAACTTCATATGTGTGTCAACAGTCCAGCCCTGAATATGTGATATGAATTTCGTCAATGGACGTGGCCATATGGCTTGGCCACGCCCATTCATATGAATTACTTCCATAGGACGTCTCACCGATATGCACAAAAATTGGTACACATCTCCATCACCCCCAGACAAACAAAAAAGTCTCTTGGACCTCTAGGCTAAATTCAACAGGAAGTCGGCCATTTTGAATGTCATGGTCATTTTTGGTGTCGCGCACGCATCGTATTTTAACGAACTCCTCCTACAGAATTCATCAGAACGGCTTCAAAATTACCGATTACCATCTAGAACACTTCCTGATCAAAAGTTATTAAAAGGTCTCGCAGAATCTAAAGGGCACGCCAGTTGTGGGAGGTTGAATTTTGACGTCTCGCCATGAAACAGGAAGTGGCAATAACTTCACTGTACTTGGTCAGATCTGTGTGAAACTTCACAGGTATATTGACAGTCCAACCCAGAACATATGTTATGAATTTCGTTAATAGGCGTGGCTAAATGTATTGGCCACGCCTATTCACACAAATAACCACCATAGGACGTCTCACTGATATGCATGAAACTTGGTAGACACATGTATAACATCCACACGCACAAAAAAGCCTCTTGCACGGATAGGCCACGCCCAACAGGAAGTCGGCCATTTTGAAATTTACAGTCATTTTTGGCGTTTTCCACCTGGCGTATTTTAATGATCTCCTCCTCCAGAAATGATCCAATTCACTCCAAAACTGCTGTGTACCATCTACACCAGTGTGTGATCAAAAGATATTGAGAGAATAGCTCAACATGGAACGGTGCGGCTGTGATATTGCGTCGACACTTGATGTCTCACCATGAAACACGATATTGCTATAACATGGGATCTAATGGTCGAATCTGCTCCAAACTTCACATGTATAATAATAGTCCCGGCATGAACACACCCACATGACGCTCAGGAGTCAGAGTCATAGCACCACCCAGTGGAGACGGGAAGTCGCAACGCATTGGTTCCTACACTGTCCGAAGGAGGCGAACATTCAGCGCCTCGTCTGCCGGTCGACCTCTGGCGAGACGGTGGCGGCCGCGCCAGGCCCCGAGTTGCGTGGGGTGCGAGGGCCCGTTCAACGCTGCTTGCAGCTTTAATTAGGGCCCGAGCACGTCCGTGCGAGGACCCTATTGAAATTGCAGGAATTATTATTATTATTACGACAAAAGTAAATCGCTTATTTGGAGGCCTGAACATATTCCAAAACACGCCAATTTTGGCATGCGCATCAGTCGCGGTGTAAATTTAGGTATTTTAGGGTTCGTGGAGGTGGGCGGGTCAAAATGGCTAGGCCACGCCCCTTAAAGAGCACCCTACTCGGCAGGTTTCACGGATCTGCACGAAAATCGGTACGCATGTAGATCATGCTGAGACGCACAAAAAAGGTCATAGGGACACATAGGCTAAACCCAACAGGAAGTGAGATATTTGGCGTTGAACGGCCATTTTTGGCGTTTTCCACGTGTTGTATTTTAACGAACTCCTCCTACAGGAATAATCAGAACGGCTTCAAAATTGCTGTGCACCAACTAGACTAGTTTGTGATCAAAAGTTATTAACGGATTACGTAAACTCCAAACAACCTGACCTGGGCGTGGCGGCGAAGTTTGATGTCTCGCCATGAAAAATGAGATTGCTATAACTTTGGCATTAATAGTCCGAACGGTACCAAACTCCCCAGGATTCATAATAGTCCCGCCCTGAAGACGTCTACATGCAGAAATATTGAAATTTGCATAGCGCCCCCTGCTGGTGACAGAAAAAGCGATGTTTTAGACTTTGAGGTCCAGCTCTGAGCACGTTCAGCAAATCCAGCTCAAATTTGGTCAGAAAGGCCTCAACATGTTGGTAATGCTCCATGATGAAGAATTTTGACTGTCGTCAAACGGCGTTCCATCCGGAGGGCGGCGAAGTCGACCCTTCGCCAAAATGCATAAAAATGGCCTTAACTTTGGTGTTTTTCATGATATCCACCTGAAACTTCATATGTGTGTCAACAGTCCAGCCCTGAATATGTGATATGAATTTCGTCAATGGGCGTGGCCATATGGCTTGGCCACGCCCATTCATATGAATTACTTCCATAGGACGTCTCACCGATATGCACAAAAATTGGTACACATCTCCATCACCCCCAGACAAACAAAAAAGTCTCTTGGACCTCTAGGCTAAATTCAACAGGAAGTCGGCCATTTTGAATGTCATGGTCATTTTTGGTGTCGCGTACGCATCGTATTTTAACGAACTCCTCCTACAGAATTCATCAGAACGGCTTCAAAATTACCGATTACCATCTAGAACACTTCCTGATCAAAAGTTATTAAAAGGTCTCGCAGAATCTAAAGGGCACGCCAGTTGTGGGAGGTTGAATTTTGACGTCTCGCCATGAAACAGGAAGTGGCAATAACTTCACTGTACTTGGTCAGATCTGTGTGAAACTTCACAGGTATATTGACAGTCCAACCCAGAACATATGTTATGAATTTCGTTAATAGGCGTGGCTAAATGGATTGGCCACGCCCATTCACACAAATAACCACCATAGGACGTCTCACTGATATGCACGAAACTTGGTAGACACATGTATAACATCCACACGCACAAAAAAGCCTCTTGCACGGATAGGCCACACCCAACAGGAAGTCGGCCATTTTGAAATTTACAGTCATTTTTGGCGTTTTCCACGTGTTGTATTTTAATGATCTCCTCCTCCAAAAATGAATCAATTAACTGCAAAACTGCTGTGTACCATCTACACAAGTGTGTGATCAAAACATATTAAGAGAATTGCTCAACATGGAACGGTGTGGCTGTGACATGGCGTCGACACTTGATGTCTCACCATGAAACACGATATTGCTATAACATGGGATCTAATGGTCGAATCTGCTCCAAACTTCACATGTATGATAATAGTCCTGGCATGAACACACCCACATGACGCTCAGGAGTCAGAGTCATAGCGCCACCCAGTGGCGACGGGAAGTCGCAACGCATTGGTTCCTACACTGTCCGAAGGAGGCAAACATTCAGCGCCTCGTCTGCCGGTCGACCTCTGGCGACACGGTGGCGGCCGCGCCAGGCCCCGAGTTGCGTGGGGTGCGAGGGCCCGTTCAACGCTGCTTGCAGCTTTAATTAGGGCCCGAGCACGAACCGTGCGAGAGCCCTATTGAAATCATAAAAATTATTCTTATTATTTTTCTTTTAAACCTTTGATCGCATTTTTGAGGGCCTGAACATGCCCAAAAAGTCAGGAAAATTTGCACACTCGTCACGTCTGGTGAAAATTTCGATATTTTATGGTCGTTACAAAGGGGCGTGGCAAAATGGCTCAATGGCGCCCCCTAACAGTTTTCAAAATCGAAGCCCCCTGCTTTAACTTTGCCCTAGGCGTATGAAATTTGGTACACATATGTATCATCCCGGGACGCACAAAAAAGCCTCTTGGAGCGACACCCTAAACCAAACAGGAAGTCGGCCATTTTGAATTGTTTTTTCAAAATAAGGTCATTTTTGGCCATTTCCACACGTTGTACTTGAGCGAACTCCTCCTACAGATTTTATCGGATTGACTTAAAAATTTACCTGTGCGTGCTCGACTACAGTGGGATCAAAAGTTATTCAAAGATCTTCGTCACGTCGAAGGGCGCGGTCGCTGCGGAAGGGTCAATTTGGATATCTCGCCAAAAAACACGAAATTATACTACAACTACTACAACTTTGGTGTAGATGATCCTATCTGCACCAAACTTCACATGATGGATAATAGTCCCGCCCTGAACACGTCTACATCAAAAAATTCAGTAATTGTCATAGCGCCCCCTGCTGGCAACAGGAAATACCATGTTTTACACTTTGAGGTGCTGCTCTGACCACATTTACCATATTCAACTCAAATTTGGTCAGAAAGGCCTTAACATGTTGGCCATGCTATATTGTGAAGATCATAATGTCTCGTCAAACGGTTTCGCCGTGACGGAGTGGCGAAGGTTGACGTTTCGCCGAAACCCATGAAGTGGCTCTAACTTTGGTGTACTTGGTCGGATCTGCCTGAAACTTCACATGTACGTCACTGGTCTTGCCCTGAGCATATGATATTAATTTCATAAGGGGCGTGGCTAAATGACATGCATGAAAATTGGTACACACATGTATCACACCCAGACGCACAAAAAAGCATCTTGGACCCATAGGCCACACCCAACAGGAAGTCAGCCATTTTGAATTTCATGGTCATTTTTGGCGTTTTCCACGTGTTGTATTTTAACGAACTCCTCCTACAGGAATAATCAGAACGGCTTCAAAATTGCTGTGCACCAACTAGACTAGTTTGTGATCAAAAGTTATTAACGGATTACGTAAACTCCAAACAACCTGACCTGGGCGTGGCGGCGAAGTTTGATGTCTCGCCATGAAAAACGAGATTGCTATAACTTTGGCATTAATAGTCCGAACGGTACCAAACTCCCCAGGATTCATAATAGTCCCGCCCTGAAGACGTCTACATGCAGAAATATTGAAATTTGCATAGCGCCCCCTGCTGGTGACAGAAAAAGCGATGTTTTAGACTTTGAGGTCCAGCTCTGAGCACGTTCAGCAAATCCAGCTCAAATTTGGTCAGAAAGGCCTCAACATGTTGGTAATGCTCCATGGTGAAGAATTTTGACTGTCGTCAAACGGCGTTCCATCCGGAGGGCGGTGAAGTCGACCCTTCGCCAAAATGCATAAAAATGGCCTTAACTTTGGTGTTTTTGATGATATCCACCTGAAACTTCATATGTGTGTCAACAGTCCAGCCCTGAATATGTGATATGAATTTCGTCAATGGGCGTGGCCATATGGCTTGGCCACGCCCATTCATATGGATTACTTCCATAGGACGTCTCACCGATATGCACAAAAATTGGTACACATCTCCATCACCCCCAGACAAACAAAAAAGTCTCTTGGACCTCTAGGCTAAATTCAACAGGAAGTCGGCCATTTTGAATGTCATGGTCATTTTTGGTGTCGCGCACGCATCGTATTTTAACGAACTCCTCCTACAGAATTCATCAGAACGGCTTCAAAATTACCGATTACCATCTAGAACACTTCCTGATCAAAAGTTATTAAAAGGTCTCGCAGAATCTAAAGGGCACGCCAGTTGTGGGAGGTTGAATTTTGACGTCTCGCCATGAAACAGGAAGTGGCAATAACTTCACTGTACTTGGTCAGATCTGTGTGAAACTTCACAGGTATATTGACAGTCCAACCCAGAACATATGTTATGAATTTCGTTAATAGGCGTGGCTAAATGGATTGGCCACGCCCATTCACACAAATAACCACCATAGGACGTCTCACTGATATGCACGAAACTTGGTAGACACATGTATAACATCCACACGCACAAAAAAGCCTCTTGCACGGATAGGCCACACCCAACAGGAAGTCGGCCATTTTGAAATTTACAGTCATTTTTGGCGTTTTCCACGTGTTGTATTTTAATGATCTCCTCCTCCAAAAATGAATCAATTAACTGCAAAACTGCTGTGTACCATCTACACAAGTGTGTGATCAAAACATATTAAGAGAATTGCTCAACATGGAACGGTGTGGCTGTGACATGGCGTCGACACTTGATGTCTCACCATGAAACACGATATTGCTATAACATGGGATCTAATGGTCGAATCTGCTCCAAACTTCACATGTATGATAATAGTCCTGGCATGAACACACCCACATGACGCTCAGGAGTCAGAGTCATAGCGCCACCCAGTGGAGACGGGAAGTCGCAACGCATTGGTTCCTACACTGTCCGAAGGAGGCGAACATTCAGCGCCTCGTCTGCCGGTCGACCTCTGGCGACACGGTGGCGGCCGCGCCAGGCCCCGAGTTGCGTGGGGTGCGAGGGCCCGTTCAACGCTGCTTGCAGCTTTAATTAGGGCCCGAGCACGTCCGTGCGAGGACCCTATTGAAATTGCAGGAATTATTATTATTATTACGACAAAAGTAAATCGCTTATTTGGAGGCCTGAACATATTCCAAAACACGCCAATTTTGGCATGCGCATCAGTCGCGGTGTAAATTTAGGTATTTTAGGGTTCGTGGAGGTGGGCGGGTCAAAATGGCTAGGCCACGCCCCTTAAAGAGCACCCTACTCGGCAGGTTTCACGGATCTGCACGAAAATCGGTACGCATGTAGATCATGCTGAGACGCACAAAAAAGGTCATAGGGACACATAGGTAAACCCAACAGGAAGTGAGATATTTGGCGTTGAACGGCCATTTTTGGCGTTTTCCACGTGTTGTATTTTAACGAACTCCTCCTACAGGAATAATCAGAACGGCTTCAAAATTGCTGTGCACCAACTAGACTAGTTTGTGATCAAAAGTTATTAACGGATTACGTAAACTCCAAACAACCTGACCTGGGCGTGGCGGCGAAGTTTGATGTCTCGCCATGAAAAATGAGATTGCTATAACTTTGGCATTAATAGTCCGAACGGTACCAAACTTCCCAGGATTCATAATAGTCCCGCCCTGAAGACGTCTACATGCAGAAATATTGAAATTTGCATAGCGCCCCCTGCTGGTGACAGAAAAAGCGATGTTTTAGACTTTGAGGTCCAGCTCTGAGCACGTTCAGCAAATCCAGCTCAAATTTGGTCAGAAAGGCCTCAACATGTTGGTAATGCTCCATGATGAAGAATTTTGACTGTCGTCAAACGGCGTTCCATCCGGAGGGCGGCGAAGTCCACCCTTCGCCAAAATGCATAAAAATGGCCTTAACTTTGGTGTTTTTGATGATATCCACCTGAAACTTCATATGTGTGGCAACAGTCCAGCCCTGAATATGTGATATGAATTTCGTCAATGGGCGTGGCCATATGGCTCGGCCACGCCCATTCATATGAATTACTTCCATAGGACATCTCACCGATATGCACAAAAATTGGTACACATCTCCATCACCCCCAGACAAACAAAAAAGTCTCTTGGACCTCTAGGCTAAATTCAACAGGAAGTCGGCCATTTTGAATGTCATGGTCATTTTTGGTGTCGCGCACGCATCGTATTTTAACGAACTCCTCCTACAGAATTCATCAGAACGGCTTCAAAATTACCGATTACCATCTAGAACACTTCCTGATCAAAAGTTATTAAAAGGTCTCGCAGAATCTAAAGGGCACGCCAGTTGTGGGAGGTTGAATTTTGACGTCTCGCCATGAAACAGGAAGTGGCAATAACTTCACTGTACTTGGTCAGATCTGTGTGAAACTTCACAGGTATATTGACAGTCCAACCCAGAACATATGTTATGAATTTCGTTAATAGGCGTGGCTAAATGGATTGGCCACGCCCATTCACACAAATAACCACCATAGGACGTCTCACTGATATGCACGAAACTTGGTAGATACATGTATAACATCCACACGCACAAAAAAGCCTCTTGCACATATAGGCCACACCCAACAGGAAGTCGGCCATTTTGAAATTTACAGTCATTTTTGGCGTTTTCCACCTGGCGTATTTTAATGATCTCCTCCTCCAGAAATGATCCAATTCACTCCAAAACTGCTGTGTACCATCTACACCAGTGTGTGATCAAAAGATATTGAGAGAATTGCTCAACATGGAACGGTGTGGCTGTGACATGGCGTCGACACTTGATGTCTCACCATGAAACACGATATTGCTATAACATGGGATCTAATGGTCGAATCTGCTCCAAACTTCACATGTATGATAATAGTCCTGGCATGAACACACCCACATGACGCTCAGGAGTCAGAGTCATAGCGCCACCCAGTGGAGACGGGAAGTGGCAACGCATTGGTTCCTACACTGTCCGAAGGAGGCAAACATTCAGCGCCTCGTCTGCCGGTCGACCTCTGGCGACACGGTGGCGGCCGCGCCAGGCCCCGAGTTGCGTGGGGTGCGAGGGCCCGTTCAACGCTGCTTGCAGCTTTAATTAGGGCCCGAGCACGTACCGTGCGAGAGCCCTATTGAAACCGAAGGAATTCTTATTCTTATTATTATTAGGGCCCGAGCACGAACCGTGCGAGAGCCCTATTGAAATCATAAAAATTATTCTTATTATTTTTCTTTTAAACCTTTGATCGCATTTTTGAGGGCCTGAACATGCCCAAAAAGTCAGGAAAATTTGCACACTCGTCACGTCTGGTGAAAATTTCGATATTTTATGGTCGTTACAAAGGGGCGTGGCAAAATGGCTCAATGGCGCCCCCTAACAGTTTTCAAAATCGAAGCCCCCTGCTTTAACTTTGCCCTAGGCGTATGAAATTTGGTACACATATGTATCATCCCGGGACGCACAAAAAAGCCTCTTGGAGCGACACCCTAAACCAAACAGGAAGTCGGCCATTTTGAATTGTTTTTTCAAAATAAGGTCATTTTTGGCCATTTCCACACGTTGTACTTGAGCGAACTCGTCCTACAGATTTTATCGGATTGACTTAAAAATTTACCTGTGCGTGCTCGACTACAGTGGGATCAATTTATTATTAAAAGATCTTCGTCACGTCGAAGGGCGCGGTCGCTGCGGAAGGGTCAATTTGGATATCTCACCAAAAAACACGAAATTATACTACAACTACTACAACTTTGGTGTAGATGATCCTATCTGCACCAAACTTCACATGATGGATAATAGTCCCGCCCTGAACACATCTACATCAAAAAATTCAGTAATTGTCATAGCGCCCCCTGCTGGCAACAGGAAATACCATGTTTTACACTTTGAGGTGCTGCTCTGACCACATTTACCATATTCAACTCAAATTTGGTCAGAAAGGCCTTAACATGTTGGTAATGCTCCATGATGAAGAATTTTGACTGTCGTCAAACGGCGTTCCATCCGGAGGGCGGCGAAGTCGACCCTTCGCCAAAATGCATAAAAATGGCCTTAACTTTGGTGTTTTTGATGATATCCACCTGAAACTTCATATGTGTGTCAACAGTCCAGCCCTGAATATGTGATATGAATTTCGTCAATGGGCGTGGCCATATGGCTTGGCCACGCCCATTCATATGAATTACTTCCATAGGACGTCTCACTGATATGCACAAAAATTGGTACACATCTCCATCACCCCCAGACAAACAAAAAAGTCTCTTGGACCTCTAGGCTAAATTCAACAGGAAGTCGGCCATTTTGAATGTCATGGTCATTTTTGGTGTCGCGCACGCATCGTATTTTAACGAACTCCTCCTACAGAATTCATCAGAACGGCTTCAAAATTACCGATTACCATCTAGAACACTTCCTGATCAAAAGTTATTAAAAGGTCTCGCAGAATCTAAAGGGCACGCCAGTTGTGGGAGGTTGAATTTTGACGTCTCGCCATGAAACAGGAAGTGGCAATAACTTCACTGTACTTGGTCAGATCTGTGTGAAACTTCACAGGTATATTGACAGTCCAACCCAGAACATATGTTATGAATTTCGTTAATAGGCGTGGCTAAATGGATTGGCCACGCCCATTCACACAAATAACCACCATAGGACGTCTCACTGATATGCACGAAACTTGGTAGACACATGTATAACATCCACACGCACAAAAAAGCCTCTTGCACGGATAGGCCACACCCGACAGGAAGTCGGCCATTTTGAAATTTACAGTCATTTTTGGCGTTTTCCACGTGTTGTATTTTAATGATCTCCTCCTCCAGAAATGAATCAATTAACTCCAAAACTGGTGTGTACCATCTACACAAGTGTGTGATCAAAACACATTAAGAGAATTGCTCAGCATGGAACGGTGTGGCTGTGACATGGCGTCGACACTTGATGTCTCACCATGAAACACGATATTGCTATAACATGGGATCTAATGGTCGAATCTGCTCCAAACTTCACATGTATGATAATAGTCCTGGCATGAACACACCCACATGACGCTCAGGAGTCAGAGTCATAGCGCCACCCAGTGGAGACGGGAAGTCACAACGCATTGGTTCCTACACTGTCCGAAGGAGGCGAACATTCAGCGCCTCGTCTGCCGGTCGACCTCTGGCGACACGGTGGCGGCCGCGCCAGGCCCCGAGTTGCGTGGGGTGCGAGGGCCCGTTCAACGCTGCTTGCAGCTTTAATTATTATTTTTTTTATCCTATGATCGCATTTTTGAGGGCCTGAACGTACTCAAAAAGTCCCAGAATTTTGCACACTCGTCATGTCTGGTGAAAAATTCGATATTTTATGGTCATTACAAAGGGGCGTGACAAAATGGCTCAACGGCGCCCCCTAACAGTTTTCAAAATCAAAGCCCCCTGCTTTAACTTTGTCCGAAGCGTACGAATTTTGGTACACATATGTAGCACGCCGAGACGGACAAAAAAGCCTCTTGGGCCCATGCCCTAAACTCAACAGGAAGTCGGCCATTTTGAATTGAATGTGGAAGTTTCATGTATTTTTGGCCATTTGCAGGGGTCATAAATGAACGAACTCCTCCTAGAGATTTTGTCCGATCGCCTTCAAACTCGGTCTGTCCCACCAACATAAACTGAAGACGAAAAGTTATCAAAAGCTTGTGTTTTCGTCACACCGTGTGACCGTGCCGGGACCTCAAACTTCGTTACAAACAGGAAGTAGTATTATAACGCAGGAAGTAGTTTATTACTCCAACATACATGCTCCAATCTTCCCCAAACTTCACAGGATTGATGACAGTCCTGCTCTGAAGAGATCTACATGTCAATAATTTGTGATTAATATAGCGCCCCCTACTGGTAGTAGAAAATGTCATGTTTTACACTTTGAAGCACATCTCCTCCAAAGTTGAACACATCAACCTCATACTTGGTGAAATTATCCATGAGGCCTTGATGATGCTTTCTATGGAAAACTGTGAGTTTTCGTCAAAGGGCGTGACCTTGGCGTGGCGGCCAACTTTGATGTTTCGCCATGATGACAAAAGTAGCTGTAACTTGACTCTACGTGGACATATCTTTCCAAAACTTCACACATATGATAACTGTCCAGCCCTGAAAACATCCATACAGAAATTTTGAATCAGCGTCATAGCGCCACCTACTGGCGGCAGAAAGTTACTTTTTTCATTCTTTCATGTCCGTCTTCTACCAGGTTCCCCCGAACCACCTCAATTTTGCAAATACATACTCCCAAGACCTTGATGATGATCAAAGCAGAAGCCTTTGAGGTTTCGTCCAATGCTGTCACTGTGGCGCCACCTTATTCGCCATAAAACACGAGCTTGTTTTTGAGGGGCAAGGGACACTGGAAAACTCATGCAACTTGGCACACATATCAGACGGCGCAAATTGTGTTGTCTGATGTCCTTTTTGTGTTTTCATGTACCAAGATGGCTCAACAGCGCCCCCTACTCCTTTTCAATCTGTTTTGGGCTATAACTCCCAGACCATATGTTGCACATTCAAAAACCTCATATCCACAGATTCCCTGAATAGCACTGAATCACCTGAGCTGGGCCACGCCCATTTCTGCCCATAATGTTTTTCGCAAAATTGCGATAACTGGAAAATCTACTTTTTCGAACTCCTCCTTAGGGTTTTGACCGATCAGCGTGAAACTTGGCAGGTACAGGCTTCAGCTGGACCTGATCTAAAGTTATCAAAACAATTTTGTTCAGTCAAAAAATGCACAAATTATTAACGAATACATTTTTCTAGCTAGCTATAAAAAGGTGAACGGTGGCATTTTTCGGTCAAAATAAATGCTAACAACACCAAATCTGAGATCCTTGCTTGACATGTGCCTGTGAGGGTGTGAGCAAAATTTGGCTAATTTTGGCCACTAGGGGGCGCTGCAAATATGGGAAATTTATATCTCGTAAATTGCTGCACCGATTTTTACGAAATTTGCTGAGTATGATGCTGGCCCCCTCCTGAGGCCATTTCGTGAAGTTAGTCACGACTGGTCAAAGTGGGCGTGGCTTATTACAAGATAAACAACAAACATTTATTTCAGCTCAAGTATTATGCTGAGGGCTGTGAAATTCATAGGGTATACATAGAATAGCATACAGACCACCCTTAGCAAAAATTGTGTGTCTACTCCACTAGGTGGCGCTATAACGGATGCAAACGCATTTTGGCCTGTAACTTCCACATTTTAAATCACATCTTCATAAACTTTATATCCACATGTTCCCTAAATAGAGTCGCATCTTCTGACATAGGCCACGCCCACTCCAACTGCATATTTCTCTTTGTACGTCACTATACATCAAAAACTTACTTTTTCGAACTCCTCCTAGCGTTTAAGCTCCATCTACACGAAACTTTGCACATACAATCTCCAGACTTGCCTGACCAAAAGTTATCAAAAGAATTTTGCTACTCCAAAAAATGCGCTAGCTAAAAATAAACAGTTTTTTTTCTGCTCGCTAAAAAAGACATACCGTTGCATATTTTTGTCAAACTAAAAGCTATCAATGTCAAACTCAAGTCACTTGTTTCAGATGTCAACCAGTGGCTCTGTGCCAAATTTGGTGGAAATTGGCCAATAGGGGGCGCTATAAACAGAGAAAAATCATGTGACATGAGAGGCCAGCTGTAAAGCTTAGTGATGTTTGGTCACTGTGGAAACGCCTTATTCGCCATAAAAGACGAAGTTGTTTTTGAGGGGTAAGGGATGCTTGTAACGTCATGAAACTTGGCACACATATGACAGGATCTGATTTGTGTTGTTTGATGTGATTTTTCTGCTCTGATGTGCCAACATGGCTCAACGGCGCCCCCTACAAATTTTCTACGAAGCAGCCCCCGATGCTGGTTCGACCTACATCAATGAAACTTGGTATGAATGTGCATCACTGAACGACGTACCAAAAAGCCTCTTGCAGCCATGTGCCAAACATACCAGGAAGTCCGCCATTTTGAATTTGCTTGTAACTGGTTCGCAACTTCACCATACATGTTCCAATCTTTCCCAAACTTCACAGGATTGATGACAGTCCTGCCCTGAACACATCTATACGCCAATACTTGGTCATTAGTACGGTGCCACCTACTGGCAAAATTATATATATTCGTATGATTTGAGGGATATGACATGTAACTGCTGCGTGAGGGGTCTGCCTTCGACAGGAATGAACGGCGGCGTGAGCTGGCGTCCTGCCAGTGCCCTCGAGTTGCGTGAAGGTGCGAGGGCCCGTTCAACGCTGCTTGCAGCTTTAATTATTCTTGTGTTCCAAGCAAGTTACAGGGAGGGCTACTGGCTGATTTACTGCCGTTTACACAAGCCTCCTCCTTCTTTGTGGTGGTGCTAATTAGTTGTCTGTTAGCCTGCTCCTGTCCACTCTTTTCAGTCATCGGTAGAGTGGTCTCATTCCCAGATAGTTCATTTACCTCCACATTAACTTCAAGCTGGTGAATTTTCATTTCCAGTACTGTTATCTTCTGAAGAAGTTTGTGGTAGTCATCCATGAAAAAAGGGAGGCATCTGGCTGCTTATTGGCTGTAGTTAGCTTAGCTCCTCACTCACAGTGCTCCCCGACGCTTGCTTCTCCTGTCCCCCGACGTGCAGGGAGTCGAGCAGCCACTGTCCTGTCCTCTGCTCTGGCTGGAGCACACTCATGGATTCAGTGGTGGAGGCTGGAGCCGGAGGTAGACAGTGCCTGCTGGAGCTCCTGGAGTCAGACTCACACTTTACACACAATTGTGTGTATGTTGCTGAGCTCCTGCTATGTCTGTCTCTGCAGCTTGGGGTACTGTGTGTCTGAGCTTTCTGTCTGTGCAGCTGTGATGAAGGCCGGAGTCAGTGTTGGTGTTTCGACTGAGCCAACAGTTGAAAATTCAGCGTCTTTGATGTGAGATACAGTCACAGGAAGATGACATACATTGTTGTTACCCCTGATGACATTTTGGCAGCCATCTTGTATCTGTCAGCCATCTAGACCGGGCTCTGAATGTAAACTGGACTTTGGAGCTTCCTTCCACTAAAAAATATTATTGCATGCTTCACAAGCATAAATGTAGTGTCAGCCACTGCAAGTTGGCCTACAAGCTAACAAGCTAACAGACAACATTAAAAAAAAAAAGATGCCAGCCACGCTTACTATTCTGATACGTCTCCTAGTGACTGATTTAGGTGCGACTCCTCATCTGAGTATAGGTCTGACTGAGGCACAAATATGCATGACTGAATCTCTCCAATGCTTTATCTAATGCTCACGCTAGCCATCTTTATGCGCACTGCTCTTTCATCAGTCAACCTGAACGCAAGCAGAGCTTAGGAAAATTGAAAGTGACAGTGAAACCCACTGCCAGCATATTTCTTAAAGAGGGAGAAAGAGTATATTGGTTTCCAGCCTCTTTTTAGACTTTTTTTGGGAAAAGCATGTCAAACAAAATACTAGTATAAGTGTTTCAAAATATGTCTGTAGAGGACACTAATGATTCTCCTAGAGCTTTCTGAACTTTTTCCCAATCTGATTTTGAAGATCAATAAAAAGCACCAACACTAGGCCCTAAGACAGCAGACACACCTTGGTGTCTGTCTGTAGTGACTTGTGAGCCTCTTCTTTGCACAGCTGCCAAAGGTCCATATGGTGAGTGACCAAGCTCTAGCTATTTTTACCACAGTATGTGAGGTTTCGTTCAGTTTGTCAGAGAGACACTTTCTCACCAGTACTTGTATCATGCTGCAAAATACTGCAGTGGAGCCCCTTCTCCCACAAGCAGACACAGAAGCTCTTATTTTTCCCTATCATTAAGGTATCCATCTGTGCAGCATCCAACTAACTTGTATACTAGTATTGCCTCCTGTGCCACAGTGGTAGTTTCAGCCAACTGGATAGAAAAAGGGACATTCTGTGTTTCATTGTGTTGTTGGACAGTGGTACAATGTTAAATCTTTCAGCCACCTGAGGTCCACACATTTTTCCCCAATTTTACTGCAAGCCCATTTGGACAGCATTTTCAGAATGTTGTGTGGCATTTGGATATGCAGTAAGGAGAGTTGTTGCCTTTTGGTCACTTCCAGTCCTTGCAAAACATTTTCTGAGCTCTGGGGCCTGGTTGCCATCACAAGTTCCCTTTTTCACAGGAAAAGGACTGTGGTTTTAACCATCATCTCAGGGTGTTTAGTAGTCTGTTGTCATATCAGCTTACAGTTTCATTTTTTCATTCATCAATTTCTCACTGCAAATGACACAGTCACGAAGCCATAGTCTATGTAATTGCCTTGTTAAGTCCTCTTATTCTTTTTGACACCCTCTCCCTGATGCTTGGCCATTGCTCCATTAGCTCTTTGGCTGTTTTAACTACATATGTTTGCAGTGCAGAAGTAGGCTATTTAGCAACCTTGCTACACAAAAGGCTTTGTTTAATAAAGCTTGTGCACACATCTATGGCATACCCCTATCCTCGCAGACGGAAATGAAATGCCAAGACATATACCAATAAAGTTAAGGTCAGGACATCTGCTATATAATAAGACCCGTCTCACACATGTGTGACATGCACTGAATTGGTCATTGTTATTGCCACTTGTGTACAGGCACCTTAGAGCACAAACTCATTACAGTTAACTACGGGACTTCCATAAGGAGAGCTCAGGAGGAACAGTGCAGTGGTGAGATTTGTCTTCATATCTATTTATCAAGCTCAGAGAACAAATTAAATGATAATGAAACATTAATTTTTGGATTACTATTATCATCTTTAGGTCTGGTTATATTATAAAAGTAATTATAAATGCAATAGGACTGGGAGCAACTCCAGGAGAAATTACAAAGTTATGCAGGAGAGAGAGGGAGAGTAAAGGATCAGGTGGAAGGTGGAGACAGTGTGCAGGTGGTGGCCCACAAGAACTGCAAAGTTCATGACCTTAGTGAATCTAGCAGATCATGTAATCAACCTTTTTTTGTGTGGCCCTTTCGTATGCGTACCTTCCAAATAAGAATGTCTCACATCTATACCTGGTGCCTTAGAAAATCAACCCTGAGTACTTTTTCAAAATATATTTATTTATACACATATTTTATGCCTACAACATGCTCAAAGAAAGCAGCAATATCACACACACACACACACACACACAAACACACACACACACACACACTGCCATTTCTATGGCAACAGTTGCTATAGTCAAATATCCAGTGAGCAAGCACACTGTGTACAAGCAAACATACATACACACCACCACCTACATCAATGTGCAACCAATGCAGCTATATCAGGGTCCATGGCCTGAAAAGCCTTTTCTTCTGTTGTAAAGAGCAGGCCCTGTGTCAAATTGAGGAAATGTTTTATGGCTCAGAGTGCAAAAACAGGCAATGATACAGTGACACAGAGAGAGGGGGGAAGTGAAAAAAACAGACAGGAAAAGAAAAAAAATCGACATGGTACAACTTCGTAATATCTTAACTTATCTGTTGTTTACCTGTCCAATGAAAACACTGTGTGGTTGGCAAAACCTGAACAGTCAGATGCCACTGCCTGATGTCACTGTCTTCAGTGTTACAATCAATGAGGTACATAATGCCAACTCACCCTCAGATTGATCTCCCTTGTCCTCTCTTGTCGCAGCTTTGAGAGATTAGCAACTCTGGACATTGTGACAGTCAGAAAATAAAATATCCAATATTACTATTAAAAGCTTCTCTGTGGATCCCTTAGATCCCTACAAAAGAAAGACAAAAAATCTAAAAAATCTTTCCTCACTGCAATGTGCTTCTGCTTCTAGTGAAGTGGCTGTTCCTGTGAGAAATCTGACTTCTGAATCATCACCGCCCCCTCACACACACACACACATGCACGCACGCACACGCACACGCACACGCACACACACACACACACACACACACACACATACTTGTTTCCAAGTGGAACGGGGACCAACTTTCTTGTCATGATCTTTGGGGACCACCCTTTCTAGAGGTTCTAGAGGTCTAAAAAAAATTAGGTAGATTTACCATTGGTTAGTTAGCTTATACACCCCTTCTAATCACTGAAATGATGAAGTCATATATTCACCATGATAAATGGGGACCATTGGGTAATCCAATAAACATGGTACAAGGGTTACTGATTTGCATACATTTGCAAATATTTGCATAATTCATACAGTTTCCCATGTGACTAACCCCCTGCATAACTCTGACTGTGAAGGTGTCACAAGCACTAAACTGACTCTGGTTACTCATACTAGTCCCATCTGTATACTGTGAAAAGTATTTGATGCTGGGATCAACAGAATCAAAATTAAGGGGGGGGGGTGCTTTTCACGGCGGGGCTGGTTTTCCACCTGCCGTGAAAAGCATCCCCTGCATAACTCTGACTGTGAAGGTGTCACAAGCATGAAACATATTACTATTACATAGTAATATGATCAATCAATGCATTATAATGTATCCATATTTGATCAAGTCATTTTATTATAATCTCTGTACCTTTAAACAGCATGTGATGCTACCTACATATATTATAGCCTATATTCTCCAATCCGTCAAATGACGCGCTACTCCAGTGCGAAGACACACTTTTGGGAACACCATTAAGGCCCCGGAAATCAATACTGACAACCAGTTGACGACAATATGGATCCAGTTTTGTACCAAAGTATTATGGATTACAAAACTGAAGGCCGATATTTGCCTAATATTACAAAAAAAGAAAAAAATGAAGTTCGATGAAGGGCTTCAAAGTTTATCCTCGAAGGTGAGTTAACAATGTCTGGTTGAAATATAGACATCATGCTTGCGTTGATGTCATTGTATGTCTCCGATTCTGCAATGTTTAAAATATTTGTTGATGTTAATGTATGTTACAATTTATTTCCTAGATGGAGCACTGTACTACTTGAAAGGTCCTGGTAAAGCGATCAAAGCCATAGTGCTTAGAGGCACAGAGGAGGCTAACGACATTTTTAGGGATTTCCATGCCAGCTCCACAGGTGCTCACATTGGACAAAAAAAAAAACAGAGATGCCATTTCAAAAAGGGTTTTCCGGCCTGGGATGGCAGCTGACATAAATAAATGGGTAAGCACTGCAACTGAAGAAAAAATAAGCACATTGGTTTTTATTTTGTTTCAGCACATTATACATGAAGATGTATTGGGCATATATATATTAAAAAAAATGGATCAGATCCGTTTTTTTCTCCTAGCAATAAGCTTCCTTAATATTTACAGAAATTTTAAATCCTGTTCTATATGGTCGACTCAAATGTGAAGTGACAGAAAAATTCCAGCAGATAGTTAACCATTTAATGTGTTTTTAACAGGTGTCAGAATGTGCAGTGTGCCAGTCAGCTGCTCACAATATTAAACAGGAGGTGGAGTATACCCCTATAAAGGTAGCTGTTGTTGACACATTCCAAAATAAATGTCTGTTGTTTTAATACAAAACATATTACATATTACCTTACAGATATAAATACATAAAAATCTTTACATACTTCTCAGCAGTTAATAAACATCACTTTTGAGCACCTACTACCTGCTTTTTGGGCAACATCCCTTTAAAAGGTTTCCAGTGCCCAATTACCATGTTCTGCCCTTTATATGGGGATGCGGCGCTACAGAAATGTATATTTTTATTTTGTACTGCTTTTTTCAGGTTACACATCCATTTGAGCTGCTTGGCATGGACTTGATAGGCAAACTGAAAACCACAGAAAGTGGCTATCAGTATATCTGTGTCATGATTGGACTACCTGACAAAATGGCCACAGGCCTATCCTCTCCGTACAAAATCGGCAGCTGAGGTGACAGAATGCATCATCAAATTCTTCCATCAGTTTAAGGCTCCCAAAAGAATCCTGACGGATCAAGGAAGAGAGTTTGTGAACGTGGTAAGTTTTAAAATACTTGGAAAAAATGTTGCTGAAATATTTCAGTGGTGTTTGGATCTATATACAGTATGTGCTTTATATTAACAAATAAACAAGAATGTTTGTGCAAAGTTGGGGATTAACAGGAGTCTTTCTTCACCATATCATCCCCAAACCAACGTACTGGTAGAGAGGATGAATGGTACTATACAAAGGTGAGGCAAATGGTTGATTTAACATGAATTAATTATACATTTAATGTACATTATCGTCATATGTACCATATGGTCTTGAATTTACAACAGCAAGTGGGGCCGTACATCTTTTTGTGAGATGCCTATTGTCAATTCAAATTCTGATTTTTTTTTAGAGCTCTCAGCAAGCTGGTGGCTGCAAAACCAGAAAATTGGGATGAGTACTTGGATGCGGTTATGTTTGGATTGCGTACCAAAAAACAGATTACAACCAAGTTCTCCCCATTCTTTTTGATGTTTGGACGAGAGGCTCGGTACCCAACAGAGGTGCCAGAACACTTCATGGTTGGTAAACACAGGTCTCAATATAATTTTAGGTCTATCGATGCAGTGTTGAAAACATGGACTGAAAGAATATAAAACCATTTGTTCACAGGTAGACAGCAGTGTTGAGGATGTTGTGGCTGAGGAAGCTGTGTCAGAGGACATAAAGCGCCTTGATGAAATGAAAGACATTGTTCAGGACAATTTGACCAAGCAGCAGGAGAAAACAAGGAAACGTATGAAGCAGGGTGCTCCTAAACCTACCTTGAAAATAGGGGACAAGGTGTGGAGACAGAATGTTAGAAGTCAGCAGAATAAGGGTGGCAAACTGGAGGCAAATTTCTTTGGCCCTTTCACCGTGGTGGCACTACAGGGGAAAAGTGCTGATCTGCTTGCAGAAGATGGGGCTGTCTTTAATAAAGTTAATGTTGACCACCTAAAAATTGCAAAGGAGGAGCTGCCCCGAATTCCCCACAAAATCAGTAAATCAGTGGCCCCAGACTCCGCAGCGCCAGCCTCTGCAGCAGCCCCGGCCCCACCTACAGCACCAGCCACCACAGCAGCCCCGGCCCCACCAGCAGTGCCAGCCTCTCCAGCACCTGCAGCGCCAGCACCTGCAGCAGCCCCGGCCCCACCAGCAGCGCCAGCCTCTGCAGCAGCCCCAGCCCCACCTGCAGCACCAGCCACCACAGCAGCCCCAGCCCCACCAGCAGTGCCAGCCTCTCCAGCACCTGCAGCGCCAGCCTCCGCAGCAGCCCCGGCCCCACCAGCAGCGCGAGCCTCTGCTGCAGCCCCGGCCCCACCAGCAGCACCAGCCCCAGCCCCACCTGCAGCACCAGCCACCACAGCAGCCCCGGCCCCACCAGCAGCGCCAGCCTCTCCAGCACCTGCAGCACTAGCCACCACAGCAGCCCCAGCCACACCTGCAGCACCAGCCACCACAGCAGCCCCAGCCCCACCAGCAGCCCCAGCCCCACCAGCAGTGCCAGCCTCTCCAGCACCTGCAGCGCCAGCCTCCGCCTCAGCCCCGGCACCACCAGCAGCGCCAGCCTCTGCAGCAGCCCCAGCCCCACCTGCAGCACCAGCCACCACAGCAGCCCCAGCCCCACCAGCAGTGCCAGCCTCTCCAGCACCTGCAGCGCCAGCCTCCGCAGCAGCCCCGGCCCCACCAGCAGCGCGAGCCTCTGCTGCAGCCCCGGCCCCACCAGCAGCACCAGCCCCAGCCCCACCTGCAGCACCAGCCACCACAGCAGCCCCGGCCCCACCAGCAGCACCAGCCTCTCCAGCACCTGCAGCACCAGCCACCACAGCAGCCCCAGCCACACCAGCAGTGCCAGCCTCTGCAGCAGCTCCAGCCCCACCAGAAGCGCCAGCCTCTGCTGCCACCTCACCAGCTCACACACGCATTTCAGCTGGAAAATGTAGGTAGCATGACATTGCATTTTTTACTTAAATAGTAATTTTAACAAAATGTACAAATCTTGTACTATAATATTGATGGCAATACTGTTATATATTGTAGTACTGTTTTTTCTTTTTCAGATGTTCAGGGGGCATGGGCAGGGAAAAATGTCCATGTACTTCTTTCCAGAGTGGGCCCGTATAAATTGTTTTATTGGGCAATTGAAAACACTGGTCCCAACAAGAGGCTTGAGAGTGAGGTAACACTTTTTCATTATTGTATGAAATCATCAATTTCCACTCCGTAATGGCTAATATTTCAGTAATGACAGTTACAGTACATTGTGTTGCAATACAATTACCTTAAAGCATGCAAGGAAATTCAGGAATACTACAATAATGCAGTTGATAGTATTAAAGTGAAACTGTCTCTGTGTAATGCATAATGCCATCTTCGTAAAAAAAATTTTTAATAGGTGATCAATGCATATTTGACTGTGGTGATGCGGAAATGCAACCAGTGCAATGCTGGTGAAGCTGCTGTCATTGACACATATACAATGACCGCAATCTGGAAGAAAAAGTTTGGAAAAACCCGGGTATGTACTGGATTGTAATGACTTTGCATTTTGTAAATGTAACAAATATGCATTTTTCAAGTAATAGGGATTTAGTATGTTTTTTGTGACTACTTTCAGATTGATCCAATGGCACACAAACTCATTGTGGGAATTGTCAATGAGAACGATCATTGGATGTTGGTGGTGAGAAGAGGAGCATTGCACAAATCTCACTACTTTAAGCTATAGTGATGTATACACTCTCCATAATCAGCCATTTACTAGATAAATTTGGCTATGCATACATGCTCTCAGTTATTATTTAAAGGTCTACACAATACCCTACATTGTAGAATTTCACTTTTATCACTAATACCCAGGGTTTCTGTCTAATTTATATTGTGAATAATAAAAGGTTATGCACCAGCATGAGAAAAGAACCCTTTTCTTGGATCCACTCGAGGAATCTAAAGCAAAGATCAAGATGTGCCTGGAGTCAACAAGGTAAATTTGACTCTAAAATGTAGTAGCTCTTGTATCCTATGAGTTGCTAAATGATGTGCAACAGTTTCACACATGTGGTATTTACATACTTCAGAGCCTTCATGTTTCAAGGTGGACATGCAGCACTCTCCCTCATAGCTGTCAGCAAGATGGCACATCGTGTGGTGTCCTGGCCTTAAAAGTGAGTGTTAAATGCATTTACGTAAACATTATTGTCAAACTCAAATTAAGTCGCAATTGCAGTGACGATCTTGACCTGCTTTTAGACATCCTGATGTAGATTTTATAAAATGTGAATATACTATACATATACTAATACTTATAATTTGATGTTTGATTTGCAGTGGTGGACAGTAACGCAGTAAATTTACTTGAGTGCTGTACTTAAGTACATTTTTTGAGTATCTGTACTTTACTTGAGTATTGTTAAATTCTGTTACCAAAGAAAATAAACTGTTTCTGCTGAGTTGCGTATGGTTTGTCTTAGCCACATTGCCGTACCTGTACAACGTCATGCTTAAAATGAAACTTAGCTTTGGCAGTTCACATCCACATCATGCGATAGCGGTGTCGATGGCTTCAGCAGCGATAACTCCCCCTGGCCAAGAGCATCCGTGGCTGTATCTCAAGCACATGTTCGAGGTTTTTGATACGAAGAATGATTCGTATTGGATCAAGTGTTTGCTGTGATTACCGCAAACAAATTATGTCACGGCCTACAAAATCTCGTCTTCCAACCTGAAAAAGCACGTCACGGTATGTAACTTAGCTACTAGCTACCTTAATGTTTGTTTAATTGCAGATGAACATTTTAAACGTTATTGTCTGTGCTTGTAGCATCATAGGTATATGTGTGTATGTGTGTATGTGTGTGTGTGTGTGTGTGTGTGTGTGTGTGCGCGCGCATTAGTGAGGTGGGGGCTGTCTTTGATGTGGGTTATCCTGCTCATTTTTGGCAATGATGCATGACATAAGTAAAATAAACTAGCCAATAAGTTATTTATCTGTAAATGTCAATATAAGTTATTGTAGGGCCTATTTTACTGAAGATATTCGCTTTTTTTTTAATCTTTTTTATGTAGAGAAAGCAAAAATATTCTGAACTGACTGCAGCTGCCTGCAAAAGAAAGAGTGAGGCTGGGACAACTTCCTCAAACCTCAAACAGCAAAGCTGTTAGTAGAAATATTTGCCAGTGGAGCAAGTTTTTTTTTTTCTTGTTACAAGCAAAAAAAAAAATCTTGCTCCACTGGCAGATTTTTTCACTGGTTTCAAGTGAAAATTTGCTTTAAAAAAAAGAAAATTAGCTTGAAACAAGTAAAAATTGACTAAAAACAAGTTACTTTTTAGGTGATGTGTCTTATTTTAAGTGTATTGAGATTTGTTTTGACTAGTTATGAGACATTTTGACTAGAAATAAGACAAATACTCTTGGTAAGATTTTGAGTTTTTGCATGATGTGTTCAAATGTAGCTACAAGAAAAGGAAATTTGGGTTTTTGTGAGAAAAATACTGTTGGGGGGTGAAATTTGTTTTCTTGGCAATATGAAGCAATTTCATTTGTTGATGAATGCAGCTGAGTTTGTGTTCTGAGGCATCTTGCCTTTATTTGTTTATTTTTGAGCTGTAAACATTTCTATAGCAGAATCACGTCTGAATGACAATAACGCTACTTTCCTTTCCTGTATTTCCTGAGATTTTTTTTAAAAGTACTTTTTTAATTTTTTAAGCAAACACTCTAGTACTTATACCTAAGTAATATTTTGACTAAGCTACTTTTACTTGTATTGGAATAATATTTGATGAGGAGTATCTGTACTTTTTGTGACAGACTCACAAGGGGGACCCAAGAGCGAGACCGTGGTTGAGTGTAAGAATTAATTTATTGTAGGGAAGGGGAAAAAGAGGGGTCCGGTTGGGCAGAGGTGGCTGCTGGCGTGGGAAGGTGAGGAAGATGGAGGGCTGAGTGGAAGGCAGAGGTGGCTTGGAGCTGGAGGATGGCTGGGAGAGCAGAGCGTTTGGGAGCCGGCAAATGGTAATGATCCTGGAGGAACAGCAGAAAAAACAGTTAGTAAATGAGTCCAAAAAATATCAAGAAGACTTCACTAGGATTTCTTTAGAAGCAGCCTGAAGTGCGCACCACGGAGGTTTGACAACAATCTGGCGAGGAGTGGTGGAAAAGCCAGTGTAGATATACTGCAGTGGAGACGAGCTGATGGATGGCAGGTGTGGAGACTGAGGGAGCTGATGAGCTGATGGCAGGCAGGTGTGGAGGAATCCAGGAGCTGAGAGTGAGTGACAGGAGATGACCACACCCACGCCAGCACACAAAACAAAACACAGGAAGAGACACAAGGAAACACAAGGGAGGGGAAAACACAGGGAAACACAGGGGAGGAGGGAGGTACAGCCACGGCTGTAACACTTTTACTCAAGTAGTGAAGTTGTGTACTCTGTCCACCTCTGTTGATTTGTATGTAATGAACTGGGGGGAGTCATAGACCATGAAATGCTCTTTCCATTCCACTAATCAAACTTCTCTTCAGTTTGCAGAGAAAATTTTTCAAGGGCGGGCATTAAATCTCGACACATCACAGAAGGCAGTCGACACATTCAGACTGGACATAGCCACTTCCCTCCTCAGAGAATCTGGTGTTTCCTTTTTGCTCAACATTGTTAATCACTTCATGTTGTTGTTTTTTGTGCATGTTATCTCATAAATATGCAATTATAAGCCAGTTAAATAATGCTGTGTAATGCAAATTGTATTAATCAGAACATACTTGTTCCATATTGTTTGTCTTAACAGATGACCTGAGCAGCCTGTGCTTCTATTGTGGGATGGAGGACCAGGATGAAGCACAATGGGTAACTTCTTCACATAGCAAAATGTAAAAAATGAAAAGGAATAGTTTTTCCTGACTTTATCAATGTTAGAGTTGCCATGACAATCTTCTGCATCATCAGCATCTACTAATACAGGCATTATTATTGTTGTGCTCGTTTTGTGTTGACGTGTAAGATTACTTACTTTCCATTGTACATGTGCTGTAAAATAGTTTTTAGCCAGAACACAACATTTATGTTGGTGAGAACATCCAAAAACTGAAGGAATATTAAAGATATTAGTAGTCAATTAATTTAGGCATAACATACATTAAATATTCTGATGACACTGTGATCATGGACACCACAAACACACCTGGACAACTATAGTCTGAGATGGACATTTTTGCAGAGTGGTGCAGGCGGAACCGCCTTGATCTCAACTCTTCAAAAACTAAGGAAGTGGTTGTCGACTTCCGCAATAACCCCACCATCATCCCCACTCTGTCAGTCAACAACCAGCTGATAGAGAGGGTTGAGTCATACAGATACCTCGGGACAATAATTGATCACAGACTCACCTTCCAATCAAATAGTGAAACCATCTTTTCCAAATGTCAGCAGCGTCTCTTCTTCTTGAGAAAGCTTCACAGACTCCAGGTTCATCAGTCAGTCCTGACAGCTTATTACAAATGCTTCATTGAATCTGTAATCACCTTCAACATATCAGCCTGGTTTGGTTCACTATCTAACATCCATCGCAACCCACTAAACAAAATCATAACAATGAGCAGTAAAATAATCGGACTGGAGCAGGAATCACTCATCAACATTTACAACAGAAGAGTTAAACTAAAAGGTACACACATAGCCTCAGATATCACTCACACACTGCACAGCCACTACAGTCTGCTACCTTCAGGCCAGAGATACAGATCACTTGCATTCAGGACTAAGAGAGCCATGTCAAGCTTTGTACCCACATCCATCCGGCTCATGAACGCCTGACTCATGTGTGTATATGTGTAGGTATGTGTACATGTAATTTGTATGTATATTTATGTACATGGCTCATGAATGCCTAACTTATGTATGTACATGGTTGTTTACACCACTATTTTAACTTGACCATGGATTGCTTTTATTTATTATATATATATATATTTATTTATTTAAACAATTGTTGTTGTTTTTTTATCATTACCTATTCATCATGTATTTATTGTGCTGGCAAGCTTTCTTCTCTCCAATTTTGATGGTTGATTGTTGATTGTTGGTATGTTGGTATTTGTTGAATGCATGCGGTATATTGTGTTGTGTTGCTGGGTATGTGAACTGTACACGCACTGATGCTCTGCACAGATGAAGTTCCTAACGGATAAATAAAGTTCTTTGAATTGAATTGAATTAGAGTTATCCTATATTTAAGGATACTCTAAAATGTAAAACTTGCATACCACTACACGTCCCTGTTTTCACAGATTTGCTGTGACGTCTGTCAGAGGTGGTATCACCAGGATTGCATACACAGGCCTCGAGTGGAGGAGGAGTACTTGTGCCCCGCATGCAAGTAATGGCGTCCCTTGTTACCTTCTGTTAGCAGGATCCAGGAATCCAGGACCGTTTTTTTTTTCCTAACATGTTGAGATAGGGCCTTGGCAAATGTATGCGCACTACTGAGTGCCCTTCTAGTTTTCACCTTATTTAATTTAGTATTTATTTATTTATTTTATTTATTTTTATATTGTTTGAATATGTATATAATTTATATTTTTCTGTTTGTTTTTCTAGAAAGATATTTAAAAGTTGTGTTTATTGTGATGGTGTTCAGTGTACAAAGTGTTTTCTTTTATAACAATAAATTCTGCCAGTGCTCAGTGATTTTGTGTACACATTTCCCAAAAGAGTTGGGGTGAATATGTGTAACCACTAGGTATAAATTAGACTATCCTAGGGGGAGAACTGTTTCTGTTGATCCCAGCATCAAATACTTGTCACAGTATACAGATGGGACTAGTATGAGTAACCAGTTAGTTTAGTGCTTGTGACACCTTCACCCCCACCCCCAACTTGCTCAAAAAAAATCCACTGCATTCATTTTGTAATTATGGATGGGGAGCCTGGGGTATATTTCCACAGAACATACAAAAAAGTGTTGTTTTGCGTTCGCTATTATCCGATCTTGTGTTGAGAAGAACATCGGTTATTTACACTCTTTAGACGAGTTTAAAGACTGTAAGTAACCGATATTCTTCTCTTCTGTTTCCTTCATAAATTAAAATCGTTAAATAATATTTTCCCCTGCGTTTGTTTGCGATATTAGGGCGAACTGCTTCACTTTCCAAACAACTGAGTGGTTCGAGCGCGCTCCCGCGAGGGGGTGCATTTCACGGCAGGGGTAGGACTACTTAATAGAGTGACAGCAGTGATGACCGCGACATCCTAAAATTTTCACGCCACTCCTCCGGGACAACCACTTCATTTTCGAAGTTCCCCCACCAGACAGCGGTTCATGATCACCATAGCAACATGTAAACATAGGTCGCACTTTTGAGGCGAGTGAAAATTCTGTCGCATACTGTGACGTCTGCTGCCTGCGTTTTCTCCGTTTTGCTCAGTTTACTTGCAAACGTGCAACCGGAGTTTTCCACTCTGGCCGGAGTTTTTAAAAAGCATCGTTTTCAGAGGCGAATTCTCCGTTTGCGTGTAAACGAAGGGTGCAAACGAAGGTTTATGTCTCCGTTTCTAAAAATACCCGTGTACGTGTAAACGGGGCATGGATCAAGTGAACTGATGAGAAACACCTGCAGACTGATTTGTGACACACCCACAGTGCGCGATTGGCGCAGAGGACAAGTGCGGGATTTATTGATTGTGGACAGGTGAGCAGGGACGCTAACAGAGAGACGAGAGCCACAGGAGCGAGCAGACACGAGCGGAGTAACAGACGCCAGTTTGGACGGCAGTTCCCACCACACCGGAGGAAAGCTGGGACGTTGTGCAGGCCGACACAGCGAGGTTGCGACGAGAGACCGGACGAGCGTGGGAGGACGAGCAGGGAGCCGGAAGAGACTTGGTTCAACGCCTACAAAACGATAAGTAAAGGAACGTGAACCAAGCATTACCCTGCCATTGTGGGTGCGTGTGTGTGTGGTCTGTCGCTTTCCAGTGTCAGCCGTTGAGTGCATGCTCACCCCATGCTCCCCATCGGAATACAGATCGGTTAGCTGTATTTTTGGTGTTGGGATTGCCACTGTGTGCATTGTGGTGCGACAAGTCAGTGCAGTGTTGAAGGCTCTTCTTCATCGCTTTGTATCCTTGCCGAGTGGTGCTCGCCTTCAAGACACAATAGACGGATTTGCTGCACGGGGGTATCCGATGTGTGCAGGTGCTATAGATGGGACCCACATATCATCACCCCCAGACACGACCCTACGTCTTACTTCAACCGCAAGGGCTGGCACTCCGTTGTTCTGCAAGCCGTTGTTGACCACAACTACTGGTAAGCATTGCATTATAAATTACTCGTTTTGGTGTTTTGGGCTAAGGCTTTAGAGCAACGTGTGTTTCATGTATAGATCCACTCAAATATTTTCTCATTACAGCTTCACAGACTTGTACGTCGGTTGGCCTGGTCGCACACACGATGCTCGGATTTTGGCCAACTCTTTCATCTTCAAAAGGGCTGAAGAAGAACAAGGTGGATATCTCTTCCCACGTGAGGTGAGCCCCTTGTTTGCTATAAGCATTCTTTGGTTAAACACATTTGTCAGGGAGCCAGACCAACAGGTCTGTGTTTTGTATATTATACAAGTCAGGCCATTTTTGCCATCTACTCCTACTCTGTCTACATGCATTTGCCCTGCTAACTGCCAAATTCATCAGTAGGCCTAAGCTCTGAACGGCCAGTGGTTCACAAATTTTTGGTTTCATGTAGTGATTACAGCATCATTCGCCTATATAGGCTATAAATAGTCTTATATGCTACAGCTACAATTGAATGTTGTGGGGAAAATTTTAGGTTATTTAACTTGGACCCATATGGCTCTTATCTTCCAGACATCCATGACTGTCGATGATGTGGAGATCCCTGTGCATGTCATTGGAGACCCTGCGTACCCCCTGAGAAACTGGCTGATGAAGGGGTTCACCCACCACCACGCACTCACTCAGCAGCAGTGGACTTTCAACTACCGCCTGAGCTCGGCAAGGATGGTTGTGGAAAATGCCTTTGGACGTCTCAAAGGTCGCTGGAGGTGCCTGGCCAAGCGACTTGACATCGCCACTGCCTCCGTGTCTGACATCATACTTGCATGTTGTGTTCTTCACAACATTTGTGAGCTCCAGAGAGACGATTTCTTGCCGGAGTGGTCCATGGTTGAAGACCACATCCGTGCGGATCCCGGACATGGTGCTCATCCGCATGCACAGACACGCGCTGCTCATCACGCTGTCCGCGAAGCTATTATGTCCATGCTTTGAATTGTGCATGGACTACAGGTTTGATTTGACACTGTATGGTTGTTGACATAATGCTGGTAAATAAAGTCACTGGAAGGACTACATAAGTGCAAGTGGTGCTTTTCATTTTATGCATTTTATTGTAACATCTGCACGTGTATTAAAATAAGCACATCTATCTCAGAATGACAAGGTTATAATACCTCTATTTTATCATATAAATAAATACTAGTGTACATTCTTTCTCAAACAATTTCATTCACTTTTTATTTTCACATGGCCCTGCACAATACTTGCCTCTTTCAGAGCAATTATCACCTGTCCCTGCATAACTGTGCTCTCCACTTATGTTAAAGAGGTCAGTTGTCTGAACAATACTCTGAATGGGAAGCTAATGTTCCCTGGTTATCATATAAATACTAGTGTACATTCTTCTTGGACAACCTCATTCAAGCAATTCTCAGGCACTATAATCTGCTTGAACTATACTCTGAAATTGAGAGCATTGCAACCTTTCCACCTTGTAAATAAAGTCAGTCAATAAAATGTGAACTAAATTGTGAGTTAAATTGCAAATAGCGTGAATCAACCAGGGCTCAGGAGGTAAAAAGACTTTTTTTTTATTAAAGATCACACTTGAAAATACAAACTGTTGTGCTCAACGTATTAAAAGGTGCGTCATAACAAGGCAATGTAATGCCACACAGTGCAAACACATAAAAAATCACTTAAAACTTCACACTTCAAAATTGTTGTGCTTTAAAAAAGGGTTCAATAAAGTTCAAAGTTCAACTGCCTAGCTCTTGAGCTGTTGCAGGTAGGAGGACGAGGAGCTGTGTCCAGGCTGGTCCTCTGTGTGGAAGCTGGGGAAGGGAGGCGGAGGAGAACGGCCGTAGCGCATTGACGCAGGTGCACGGTAGTGGTGAGGTGTGGAGTGCTGTGGTACAGGGACCGGCAGTCGGTTGATCAAGTCCCGCATGAGGTTTGCCTGTTCCTGGAACATACAGGCCAGCATACGGAACTGTTCCGCCCGCTCCTGTCGGTTTTCCTCCCGTACCGCTCTCTCTGCCTCCTGTGCCTCTCTTAGCAGCGCAGCTTCACGGGCAATCTGTCCTTCAAAACATAGCCGCTCCCTCTCGGCATCCTTGCGGTCCATGGCCTCCATCAACTCCGTAATTTCTTGAGCCACCAGCTTCGCTTTGGTCACTTTTCGCCGCTTCGCTGGCGGTGGCACTTGATCTAAGAACAACAACAATATCCAGTTAAGTCAGATGCTACATTAGCGAACACAACTTACAAGCATCTCCCTCCCTCATAAACACAATGCTTCCTTATTTGGTAGCGTTGGCTTGTTCTTATGCCTATGGCTTAACATATAAGTATTAGACTACACAAAAACGTTATTCATGACATGCAGCTCTCCCACTCGTACACGCACGCACACCGAAAAAGATAAATAGCAATGAGCCTGTCTCACAAACTAGCATGAGGCTAATGATAATAGACATGGCCAAAACAAAACACTAGCCCAATTATCATACCATATCTCTCGCACACGGTGAAAATAAAGACCAGGGGCTAACCTGTTTGGCTTTCTGTGCCGTTTTCGCCATTCTGGCTGTCGGCCTCCTTGTCGCTTCTGTCTGTAGATGCTGGGGAGGGTATAGCAGGTGTCGCGTCCAAGCTGCCCTGAATGGACACCGGGTTTGCCGAGTGGCTCGAGCCCCAGATGTTCTGACACAAGTCCAGATATGGCCAGTCGAGCCGTCCCCTGCCGCTCCTGCTGTTGTGGTCATTTATTTCGTGAAACTTTTTCTTCACATTCTTCAGCTTGCTTATGACCTGCGCCTTGCTCCAAGGAAAGCCGCGGCTGGTCAGTCCTTCGGCGATTCTTTCGTACATCGGCCCGTCCCTCACGGTTCCTGTCATCTGGCGGTTAATGGCCTCCTCGTTAGCGAGGGCAAGGAGGGCGCGCAATTCTTTGTCTCCCCAGTTGCTCATCTTGAACTTTGCGTCTCCTTAGTGCTGCTAGATACTCATTCCTGCTATCAGCTGTTTCCTGTTTTGAAGTCCACGCAAGTGTGTCGCACGTGCGGCGTCATCAACAGCCCCTCCCCAGGCGGAAGGCCGCCTCGATCTGTTTATACTAAAACCGTTCCGCCGATATGACTACCCTACGAGGCGGAAAATTGGGCGCCTCAGATCAACTCGCCAATCCGCCTCTGTGTGTGTAAACGCTCGCAGCTGGCCGGCAAATCGGCCGAACATTCGCGGAAAATTTGGCAGTGTAAAAGGGGCTTCTGTCTCGACAGCGGCCGTCCGAGGAGGAGCCAGTGCGAAGCTGCAGGGCCGGAGCAAGGGACTGGACGGACACAGGACCCTCTTTCCCCTTTTAAACTTGAGTAGCTCACCCTTTGAACTTGTTTTACTTTGGCTGCCCCCCTCGAGCTTTGAATTTTATACCTTTTAATTCTGGACTCTTAAACCCAGTTTTCACTATTTTATTGTGCTACTTTAATAGCATTTTAAAGGTATTTTATTCTGGTGTTTAATTGTTTTAATAAATTATTTAAACTGTATACAGCACGTTTGTCATTCTTAACAGTGGAAACTTTTAGTTGCTGGTATCTAAAGAACCTCACACTGTGGTGTGACATGTGCTTGTTTTTCAAGTACTTTGCAAACTTTACTCTGCCAACATCCTTTTCGAGAGCTTTAGCCACCATAAAAAGATGGAAGTTCTCAACAAATACAATTATCACTTTCCAATCATTGCTCCCATATTCGCTCTCGGGCTTTGGTCTGCCCTCACTCTCTTAACCGTTTCATCAGACTCTGCCCCCGAACTGTTTTAGGAGCTAATCCACACACTTTTCTTTTTTCTTTTTCTTTCTTTTGAGATTTCCCACTTTCTGCCACTCCATTCCTCCATAATCCTGACCTTCATCCTCACTACCAAACTTCATGATTGTTACATTCACGATACAGTTGTTTGTAGTGATGTTACATGCTGTGCCGATGCTTCGAAGCGTGTCGAGTAATCCAGGTAGTGTTTCAGCGATGCGTGTATCAAGGCTTGTAACGTTTCAGACGAGTGGCGTCATTGATGATGTCCGAAGCCTCTCTGCCCGGCTGTACGACATGACTGGTTCAAGAAGTGGTTCAGATCGTGGCGCGAGATTTTGACAGAAGTGACACAGAACACGAATATTACCCCTCCTCATGATTCAAATTACAGGGGAGCCAGGGGGAACGCCTGGAAAGGGCACGAGCTCCCCTGAAAGCATCACCTGAGACATTTTGGGGGAGCTCAAAAAATGTACATACTTGTGTTACTGGTTAGATTTTCTTTTTCGTGCATTCAAATTTATGAAAAACAAATCAATCAACCTAAATATATCAATGGCGTATGTTTATTTCCTCATTATATTCATTTTTCCCAAGTCTGTCTTCACAAATTAACACAATTCTTTGTCCATTCCTGCTGTGGCAATCCATACATGGCGGTGCAACACAAATTACTGGGTTTACATAGGCACCTGTACTTCTCATCACTGAGTTGTTTTGGCACGGTAAATTGTAAAACAGTGTTTTCATTCAGTGTTTTGGGCGGTTTATGGCTAAGTCAGAATGTCAAAACGATTTCGCAGCAATCCACAGACAGACATGAAACATCAGAGGGGTGTACGACGAAGGAAGCTCAACAGAGCCAGGCTTTGTGTTCATGTTCTGGATCGACAAAGCCTAAAACCGCAATCAGAGATAATTGGTATCACGACGGTGGTTATCAACTTGATTTGTCAACCCAGGCTCTCTTCTTAAGGCTTTGTGGGCGTTCATGTAAAAGGGGGCGTCTTGAGCGTCATTTGACTCAACTTCCGCACAAAATGGACAGATCGTGAGCCGCTTATTTCAGTCAGGAGGAGCAAGTTCAAATCATGGAAGGATATGAAGAATTTAAAAAAACTATTACAGCAAAAAGCAACACTGTTGTTGCTAATAAGGCTAGAGAGGAATGCTGGCAGAAAATTGCTGACCGCGTCAATGCCTAAGATAACACTTAATTCTTAATTAAGACCCTGTTGTTAATTTTCACTGCTGAACATGGTCGGTCTAAAACATCAAATGCATTTAAACATGATGTGCATTTAGTCTTACACTGTCTTAAAATCCGGGATACGTTAAAATCTATTTAATTTGTGGCCAATACAAAGTGAAATCATTTTATGATTGATTATTATCTGTGATAAATACAAATAGATTAATGAATATTTTATTCATTAGCTGCGGTACCAACACTGTTAAACGGACGTGGCAGCAAATTAAAACCAAGCATAAAAACATCATCCAAAGTGGTATGTAACTGCTTCATTTTTTCTCTGCAGTGTGTGGATAATATGCTGTGTCAGATTTTAAAGTTGCAATACAACCTTCAGCAAACAGGAAATGACATGAGGAAGACAGGAGGGGGGCCTGCTCCATCTCAGTATACAGCTTCAGAGGAGGTGGCCCTTGCCAATAATAACGGGCGCCCAATCATGGAGGGCATAGAAGGGGGCATCCGATCAGATCCCTGTGCCAGCGGCTCCCAACATAATTTGTATGTCCAGGGTATGTATAGGGCCTTTGGTGGTAAAGACCTAAATGGCTGTTTTTTGTGGCCTTGAGGTGTGAAAATATCAATATCTGTCTACATCTAATTTCTAGTCGAAGGAGATACAATGGTTTTAATGGAGCCACCGGCACATGTCCCTTATGACCCCTCCCCAGAGGTAACTGTAACTGCAATTTGTCAAGTACTCTTATTCATGTTTGCTGTGTAGAATCCACATCATGCAGTTCTCTTAAATTATTCTTTAGGTGGAGATTGATGATGAGGACCCTCTCTCTGTGTACTCAGAGAGGCCTTTAGTGGTAAATCTTCATCTTCTCTCGATGAGCTTCAAGAGGTAGTCACCTGAAATGGTTTTCAACAGTCTTGAAGGAGTTCCCAGAGGTGTTTAGCACTTGTTGGCCCCTTTGCCTTCACTCTGCGGTCCAGCTCACCCCAAACCATCTCGATTGGGTTCAGGTCCGGTGACTGTGGAGGCCAGGTCATCTGCCGCAGCACTCCATCACTCTCCTTGGTCAAATAGACCTTACACAGCCTGGAGGTGTGTTTGGGGTCATTGTCCTGTTGAAAAATAAATGATCGTCCAACTAAACACAAACCGGATGGGATGGCATGTCGCTGCAGGATGCTGTGGTAGCCATGCTGGTTCAGTGTGCTGATAAAGCAAGACATTCCACTAATTAACCCTGATAAGGCACACCTGTGAAGTGAAAACCATTTCAGGTGACTACCTCTTGAAGCTCATCGAGAGAATGCCAAGAGTGTGCAAAGCAGTAATCAGAGCAAAGGGTGGCTATTTTGAAGAAACTAGAATATAAAACATGTTTTCAGTTATTTCACCTTTTTTTGTTAAGTATGTGTGTACATGTGTTCATTCATAGTTTTGATGCCTTCAGTGAGAATCTACAATGTAAATAGTCATGAAAATAAAGAAAACGCATTGAATGAGAAGGTGTGTCCAAACTTTTGGCCTGTACTGTACTTGAGATGAAGACAAAGGTATTACTCTAAACAGTCGTTACACGATTGACATTTTATACTCATGACTTTTCCCTCTCTCCCCAGCATATGCAAAGACCATGAATAAAATGAATGAAACATTCACCAAGTGGGTAATTTACTTTAATGTCTGTGTCTTTTGTTGGCACACTGCCACGTAAGAAGTTAAGTAAAAAACTGATCTGTAATGGCCTGTCTAATGGCTGCACCAGATGGGTGGTCAAGGGTGATGGGGTCCACAATATCTGGTGCCACAAGTGGCACATGAGGTGCTCTTTCCTTACATATGACAGCAATGTTGTGCAGCACCACACATGCTACAATAGTCTCACATGCCCGCTCTGGAGACACCCTCAGGCCACGGAGGCAGTTGAAACGAGACTTGATGACCCCAAAAGTCATCTCTATCCTGACCCTGCACTTACTCAGAGCCGCATCTGAGATGGAGTCTCAGGGTCAGGATAGGGGGTCATCAAGTACCGTGTGCAAGGATAGCCTCTGTCCCCCCCACGAGCATCAAAGAGCCCTGTTAATAAAGGGAGAGGATATCACTTCATCATTGTTAACAATTAATCAAGAATAGAATGATTCAAGAATATTTACTATACCTTGCTCAAACTGGTGACCCAGCAAAGACTCTCTGAAAATTCTGGAGTCATGCACTGGGCCACCTTGCCTCAACACTTGAGACCATCAGTTGGTGGTCACAGGTCATCTGCAACACGCATTTCAGCTTAATTTCACAATGACAGCACTGAAATGAAGGAACTAGTGAGCTTTTTTTGAAAGGAACTCATAAGGCTTATTAAGTGTGATGAAGAACTATAATAAAATGTGCTACAAGTGAATATTTCTGATATATATGCATACTACTGTGCAGCAATATTAATGTACCTGCATGCAATGTGCATATGTGCCACCAATCACCAGACAAAAATGAGTACCAAATAATTCACCTGGACAGTGATACTGTGAAAGGATTTCCTGTTCACAAAATCACTCTCATGTTCTCCCAAGGGCCCTGTGATGGGGATGTGGGTGCAATCAATTGCACCTAAAACCCTTGGGAATCCTATTAAGGAATACAATTTATATATTCCCACCGAGCATTTTTCGGTCTAAAAGACATCTAATAGACGTTTAATGGTCCTTAGACGTCTGGGCAAAAATCGGTCTACCACCGGTCTAAAAATTAAAGTTTTTTAGCCGTCTAAGCTTAGACTAGCCGTGTAATAGACGTATAAAAGACAACTACGTCTATACGCCTCGTCTAATCTTAGACGTTTAAATACCCACTAACTAAAGTTAGACGCTTGCCAGATGTTTACTTTTATACCAAATTTAAACCCCATTGCAGAATCTAGACGTCGTATAGACGTCTATTAAACGTATTATTATAAGGATATTCTAAATCCAGCCATTAGAATCTATTAAATTATTCACAACAAACCTATATTAAAGGAAATTAAAGTTGTCAAAATTGAATGTTAAATCAGGTTCTCTAAAAAACCAAATTTAACCTATGATCCTTACCTTGATGTAGTTCCAGGATGTTATGACAACTTATTTACATTATGTGTTTTTTTGGATCCTTTAAATAGGTTTCAGCAACACCAATGTCATGCTTATTTTACCACTGGATATAAATACATCTCTTGATGTTAACATTAACCAAACTATCCTACTGTAATCTAAATCAATACATTTTTCAAACATTATCCAACTATCACAAACATATGAATGTGCAAACAATATACATATTTTTAATTTCTTAACACATTTTTAAACATACATTGCAATGAAATAAAAGCACAAACTCAAATATACAAAACTCTACCTGCCTGGGATGCATCAACCTAAACGAAAATGCAAAAAATATCTGTTTGTTCCTTCAGGTAGGGCAAAAGTGACCCTTACAAGTCTGTAACTCTGATAGTATATAAATGAAACCAAACAGACCCTACCGGTTCCATGTGGTTCCATTTGTAAGTTGTCAGAGTAAAGGGGAGACCCTAACATCCAAAATTTTGAGAAACACTGATTTAAAGCTTTATTATTCTGATTAACCATTGACTGTTGTACGTCCTGTTTCTCTTCAATTTCCCTGGACATCATGTCGAAAGTCTCCAGAGTTTTTACGGGCAACTGTCCACTCTCAGCTTTGATTTCTCCCCTAGAGTTGAGTCTCTTTAACTCATCCAGGATGGCCATTAGGGTCTCCACAACTACCTTCTGAAACTCTGAGAAAAACAGAAATAAAAATAACAATCACTTTCTTTAATTACTACAGATATGACCATTTTATATTAAATTAGTTTAATCCCTTTAAATAATCACCATCACCACCAATAGTCACCATCACACTTCTTAATGCTGTCTACAAAACGTGGAGTCTGTAGAAGTGTGTGGACATCTTTGGGCAAATTGTGGCCATGTTTGCGGAGTATGGCTATCATCTTATTTACACTGCTGTGTGTCTGCTTTGTTTCCGTGGCCCAAGATGCTAAATCTTCTCTTAGACTTGACTGTCCCTCTTTGGTTCGTGCTTCAAGATCAACAAGCTCTGTGTCTTCATCACTTGTATCTGAATAATCTCTGTATCCATAGTCCTCCTGTCTATAAGGCTCATCACCCATACTTGCACTGAAAGATGAACTTTCAAATGTCTCATCTAGAAGCTGGCCAGATTGATTTGAACCATCTTCCTCCCGTGTGTCACCAAAATCCAGACATGTACCACCCTACTCCTGTGTGTCCACCAAATCGTGACTTGCACCAACTTCCTCCTGTGTGCGGCCCAAGTCCTGTGGTTCAAGGTTCTCCTGTGGCAAATCTTCATCGCTGTCAAAATTCTCTAAAAAAGCACCCGTTCTACTCTGTTTTCTCCTCCAATCTTTTAGATAATTAGAGGCCATCTTAAATTTTGCTGGAACGAAAACACAAGAAAAAAAATTAAATATACCAAAATGCTTGAGATTTATATTTCAAGGGCATCTGTTTTAGTTGCACTCCATTGATTCAACAATGAATACGTGTGTGTGTGTGTGTGTGTGTGTGTGTGTGTGTGTGTGTGTGTGTGTGTGTATGTCAAAGTTAAGGGGAGACCTTGAAGTTTAAAAGTTGAGAAACACTGACTTAACTAACTAGCTTCTTTAATACTAAATCCAAAATGAAAATCTATGAGTAAGTTTTATTTAAATGTAACATGTTAAACAATAAATATTAGATCTCAATTATTAAATTATGTACAAAACTAAAATTAGTAGTATCTTAAACAGCTGATGTACAAGCCATAATGTATTACATACATTTATAAAAAAGGGTAACATGTTAAAGTACATGCATACAGCATAAATGATTGTCAAAATTAACAACTGCTTTTGAACTGTAGGCTACTCATGGAGTCATAAACTTTCAAAAAGATTTTATTTACTTAAGTAAATGGCCACCACTATCGACACATCGACATTAAACTTATAGCACCTTTCATACATTTCATGTAACACAAAGTGCTTTACATTAAAAAGAAAGATAAAAGAAATGAAAAGAAGCTAGGAATTATTTGCATTACTGCCCAATAAACTTTATTGCAAACTGCCTTTATTTAGCTAGGCTATAGGTTAATAGTGATATCTAATTATTTCTAAACATGGTTGGCATAATCTTATGCCTAAAAATAAAAATAACTTAATAGTTTAAACCTGGTCTAAATCTAGATGTTGATGAAACGTCTAAATCAAGGCTAAATCTAAACTTTACTGTATATTGATCATGGCCATTCAAATTATTTAAGTCCAATATTTGGACACCAGTTGTGCAACTTACAGTTATTTTTTTGGTCAATATCCATTATTTAATGTATTTAATTCAGTCGTCTAGATTTGGTCTAAAAAGAGACGTTGATATGAGGTCTTGACTTAGACTTTTATATCGAGTCTAAATCTAAACTACACTGTACATTGATCAATGACTGTTAAAAATGTTTTAATCCAACATTTGGCCATCATTTATACAACTTACAGTTGTTTTTTTATTTAATATTTAATAATTAATGGATTAAATTCTATCGTCTAGATTCAGGCTAAAATATAGACCGATTATAGACGGGCGAATTTCGGTCTAAACTTAGACGGGATGTCTAATAGACGTCTAAGGCTCAGTGGGTTACATTTCACCCAAGTAGACGTCATACTGCTTAGGATAGGGAAATAGTGATGTATACTACTGGCTATTTTGTAGAATGATTCTTTTACGGTTAATGTGCGTAACTGGCTGGGAAACACTACAAACATGTTCAGTCTCTCAGTGAGAGGAAGAACAGCCTAGCGTATAGCGCGGCAGACTGTGTTCTTGCTCAGATTTTCAGCATCACCGACTGAATGCATGTAGGTCCCCGTGGCAAAGAAACGCAATGCCACACACACCGTTTGGCCAACTGTGAGCGCACAGCTTCTCTTCATGTCATTCCTGATGTTTGGTTCAACCAGCGCGCATATGTATCGTATTCCCTCAGCTGAAAATCTATATCGCTCGTAGAGAGTATCATCAGGAAATGCCAGCGGATCAGTGCGATCACGGAAAACTCTCTCCCTCCGTAGTGATCCTCTGATTATTCTGGCACCCAGGTCCACCGGAGTGTCTACAAATGGTGATGCCATAGTGGAGTTTAAAGGGGTTTAACAGTGAAGGGGTGGCGCTTTTATAGCCGATTTAATCCGAAACTCAGCACATAACCTGCTCCCGACCAGGTTATGAGCTAAGCATAAGTTACCGTGGTGATCTAGCCAGGTTAAAAGAGAGCCACCTTCGTGACACTGAAAACCCTGGCTTTAGACTCAACATACCTTGCTAACCCATTAATCCCGCTTTGTAGTACACCCCTCAGGACAGTGAAGGGACAGTGACAGTAAACAACAGAGCAACAGAGGAGAGAGAGGGAGCTGCCAGCTGCAAACGCTGGTTTAATTTTACTGTCGTTAAAAACAACTTTGCTAAACAATGCTCAGGTTTTTGTTGAAGTGGTGGGCTGTTCTTGAAGAGGTGTGAATGAGAAGCAGAAAGATGTTATCTGCATCCCCCTGCTTTTGTGATTTTGTTTTCGTTTGCTCTGATTGGGCTATTAAATGTTTTCATTGATTCTTATGTTGTTATTTTGCCTCTATGAAATGTTACTAACAGTATTAACTGCCTGTCACGGTAACAGTATAATGTTTTCCACAGCAACCCTGCAATTTACTGCGCTGCTGCTGTATGCACATGCATGTGACCTGTTAAGTGGTTGTGCACACCGGAAAATAGAGCTCCCCTGAAAGCCACTGTGTAATTTGAACCCGGACACTACATCACAATACATTTTTTGGCCAAATGATTGGTTTACACACATAGGATGCATTCACAAAACAATTAGTTTATTATACAGTATAGTCATAATATACTCACTAGAAAATACACTACATTGATATAAACAAATTTTATGGTCATACATTTTTTTCATTATTTATAGTCATTACCAACAGCTGTTACTGACACAGAAGATCACAGCTGCCTGTTTTACACACTTTGGCCATCAGGTGGTTGGTGTGCACATGAAGCCTCAAGAAATGAACACTTTCCTGAACCAATTTGCTGGAAAGCTTCAATGCTTCATGAAGCTTTATCTCACCTATGTTTGTAGTTACCTGCACGATGGATCTACTTCCTCCTTTCGAACTAACAGACTGCCACACTGGGGCAACATACATGTGGCTGATCAGACCAAATTTTACACACGGGGGAAAACTATATAAACAACAACTAAAACTAATTCAAAGAAATCCTAATCCCCCCATGATGTCAGAGCTCTTGGTCTGGTCCATGGGAAGGGCCTTCAGCACAAAGCCATGCTCAGCCCTCAGCCCATCTTTTGTCTGTCTCCAACCAGGAAATACATCAACAGCCAGGTAACTCAAAGAAAAGTCAAATTAATTAATACAAATAGCAAAATGACAAACAATGTAAACTAAATTTGCACGCTCCACCCAGAAAAGTGTGTTGTCAAAGTGCTGATAAACCAGTTTTAAACAAAACAAACTATGTGTGTTATATGTAAGTGACTGCAACTCAAAGTAACTGAACATGTGGTAATGGTGTTTTTGAGTGGGTGAATGCTTCAACTTTTTGTGTGGCTGTGGGCACGGCCATCACACACAGGCTGACCCATTTCAGTTAATCCCCATTTTATTCATATTTTTATACTGTATAATGAAGCAACACCTACATTTCCCATTATGCCAAGTGCTGGACTAAGTTGTAAATCAATCAATCAATCAATTTTTATTTATAAAGCCCAATATCACAAATCACAATTTGCGTCAAAGGGCTTTACAGCATACAACATCCCTCTGTCCTTAGGGTCCTCACAGCAGATAAGGAAAAACTCCCCAAAAAAAAACCTTTAACAGGGGAAAAAAATGGTAGAAACCTCAGGAAGAGCAACTGAGGAGGGATCCCTCTTCCAGGACGGACAGACGAGCAATAGATGTTGTACAGAGCAGATCAACATAAAATTAACAGTAATCCATATGACACAATGAGACATAAAGAGAGACAGATATTATATTAATAGTATGATTATATATGTATGTGACAATAATCATATGTGTATAATAACAGTACAAGTATGACTAGTAGTAACAGCAGCAGTGGGAGACATCAGGCAGGACCACAGCAGCAGCACAATCACGACACACCATCCAGGCACAGCTGCGACACGAGTTAACCTGCGAGACAGTGGAGCACAAAGGCTCTGGAGAACAAGCCGAGTTAGCGACATGCAGTAGAGCCGAGTTAGGGAGATGCAGCAACAGGACATGAATGTTAGCAAAGGAGAGAGAGAAAGAGGAGGAGAGAAGGGGCTCGGTGTATTATAGGAGGTCTCCCGGCAGGCTAGGCCTATGTCAGTCTAACTAGGGGCTGGTCCAAGACAAGCCTGAGCCAGCCCTAACTATAAGCTTTATCAAAAAGGAAAGTCTTAAGTCTAGTCTTAAAAGTGGAGACGGTGTCTGCCTCCCGGACCGAAACAGGAAGCTGATTCCACAGAAGAGGAGTCTGATAGCTGAAGGCTCTGGCTCCTGTTCTACTTTTGGAGACTTTAGGGACCACGAGTAACCCTGCATTTTTAGAGCGCAGTGTTCTGGTGGGATAATAGGGCACTATGAGCTCTCTGAGATATGATGGAGCCTGAGTTTTGTAGGTTAAGACAAGGATTTTAAATTCAATTCTGGATTTTACAGGGAGCCAGTGCAGAGAAGCTAAAACAGGAGAAATGTGATCTCGTTTCTTAGTTCCTGTCAGTACACGTGCCACCGCGTTCTGGATTAGCTGGAGTTTTTAGGCACTTATTAGAGCTACCTGATAATAGAGAATTACAGTAATCCAGCCTCGAGGTAACAAATGTGTGGACCAATTTTTCGGCATCTTTTAGTGACAGGATAGGCCTAATTTTCACAATATTACGCTGATGAAAAAACGCAGTTCGAGAGGTTTGTTTTAAATGGGAATTAAAAGACAAATCTTGATCAAATATTACGCCAAGGTTTCTTATGGTGGTGCTTGAGGCCAGAGCAATGCCATCCAGAGAAACTATATCATCAGATAAAGTGTTTCTGAGGTGTTTGGGGCCCAGAACAATAACTTCAGTTTTGTCTGAATTTAACATTACAAAATTGGAGCTCATCCAGGTTTTTATATCTTTAAGGCATTTCTGAAGTGTTTTTATGTCTTTAAGGCATTTCTGAAGTTTAGTTAATTGATCTGTTTCTTCCGGCTTTATCAGTAAATACAACTGTGTATCATCCGCGTAACAATTGAAATTTATAGAGTGATTTCTAATGATGTTACCTAAGGGAAGCATATATAGCGTGAATAGAATTGGTCCGAGTACTGAACCTTGAGGTACTCCAAAACAAACTTTAGTACATGAAGATGATTCATTATGAACGTGAACAAACTGAAAACGATCAGATAAATAAGATTTAAACCAGCTTAGTGCAGAACCTTTAAGGCCAATTGAATGTTCCAGTCTCTGTAGCAGAATTTGATGGTCAATTGTGTCAAATGCAGCACTAAGATCTAGTAAGACAAGTCCAGAGACGAGTTCTTGGTCCGAAGCAATCAGGAGACCATTTGTAATTTTAACTAGTGCTGTCTCGGTACTATGATGGGCCCTAAATCCTGACTGAAATTCCTCAAATAAATTATTATCATGGAGAAAGTCACACAGCTGGTCTGCGACTACTTTCTCAAGGATCTTTGAGAGAAAGGGAAGGTTGGATATAGGTCTGTAATTGGCTAACACCTCTGGATCCAATGTGGGCTTTTGTAACAGAGGTTTAATTACAGCCACCTTAAAAGACTGTGGTACATACCCTGTTAATAAAGATATATTGATCATGTCTAGTATGCAAGTGTTAACTAAAGGTAAGACTTCCTTAAGTAGCCTAGTTGGGATGGGGTCCAAGAGACACGTTGATGACTTGGTTGAAGAAATCATTGAGGTCAATTGTTGAATAGAAATCAGGGAGAAGCAATCTAAATATGTATCACTTATAGCTGTGTTTGAAGGCAGATTAGTACTGTTAGAGGGCAGGAGGTCATGAATTTTGTCTCTAATAGTTACGAGTTTGTCATTAAAAAAGCTCATAAAATCATTACTGCTAAGGGCTAAAGGAATACAAGGCTCAATAGAGCTGTGACTTTCTGTCAACCTGGCTACAGTGCTGAAAAGAAACCTGCCAGATTTAATTTTAAGTTGCTGCTATAGTGGTAGTTTAGTAAAATTGTTTTTTACTAAATATTCCAAATCTCCATCCTCCATAACTGCACTTACTAATTCTGCTAATGTGATATCAATACAAACTTGCTAATCTCCCGTTATTTCATTTCAATGACGTTGATAACGATACTATGATTTGATTGGTGTGAAGCCAAGGGGTGGGTGGCTTCCCTTGGCACCGTCCTAACTAATCACAGGTGGGCAGTGTCATGACAGTAGCCTCACCTGATTGGTTAATCGTTTTTTGTTTTTTCACCAAGGGATGCCAACTCAGCCTGGCCTCCTCGCGGACATACAGTGTGCAATATTGTGTTTCATTGCTCATTCACCACGTAACATTTAGAGGGGCGCTGTTTCGCTCATTGTGAAATGCTCAATGAGAGGAGAGAAATGGGCAAGAGATGACAGCAACACAGCGCAGAAGAATTACCGAAACTGTTAAAATAAGTGTTTTTATAAAATGACAACTACAGTCTAAAAAAACAGGGAAGCCTGCCTTCCCTTGGCCTCTGGAAGAAAACGCCACTGGTTAGCCTGCTGTTTTGGGAAATGTGTGTGAAATCTCCCTTCCTTGTGATTGGACACCCATTAGAACCCTTACCATTGTCATGATGTCATTCTGCTGATTCACAACTGTGTGTCTCCCTCACTTAGGCCAAATGCCACAGTTTTCATCAAACCCTTCCATAAGCTCCTACTGTTCTATGCATCTTGATATGTCTTGAGCTATGTTAAACTCCACACTTGTGTTCCCAAGCAGCCAGTAGTGGTGGATATTTTGATGGCTCTGCATCATAATGTGTGGGGTTACAGTACGGTCAAGATTGTTGATGGTTATTTGAAATGGTAGGTGTAACCTGAGTGAGGATATGTAATGAATGGAAACAAATAATAGTTTCCATTCTGCAATATGTCTCTGCTGCCCGATCACATCTGCACACAATTTAATTAAATATAATTATCATTATATCTTTTTTGTTATCAACTTTTTATTTTTGTTTTAACATATGTACCAAACAACAGTCACAATAATACACAACAATTTTCCCCCATCCTCCCACCCCTGGTGGCAACCGGTTCACATTAATAGGCCTGAGTATATCAAGTGAGGAAGAAAAGTAAATTAATAAGGTAAATAACAGCAATAATAACAATACATAATTTACATTAAAATGAGAAAAAAGAGAAAGGAATATAAATATATATTTCATGACAGATAAAGATGGCAGTAAATAGGGTATGTGGCCTATGACCCAGTGGATGTGCACTAAAGATCTTCCACTTTGTCAACAAGGGAAGCCCAGGCTTCAATAGTTGACTGTTTGGCACTATGCATTTTTGTGACTGACATCTCCACATATGTTATATCTAGTAGGGATTGTAGCCAATGATTCCAGGAGAGAGAATGAGTGTCAGAAGGTGATGAGGCAGGACCCAAATGCAACACAAAACAGCAGGAGCGTAGGTATAAGAGTCTTTATATAAGTCCCCACAGTAACAGTATTACAGGAAGTTTCACAATTACACAGTTCAGACAATGTCTCTGCCGGGATGTGAACCCGGGTTGCTGGGGTGACAGACAGGGACAATTCCAATTGGCCACAGGAGGCTGGAGCACAACAACAGCCCAGATGGAGACAGGGAAACAGACGATTCCTTCCAGGATAGCCGAAGCAACCAGAACAAGGAGAAGCACAGGCAGAACTCACTGTTGGGGGCTGAAGGCAGGTCAGGTTGCCGGGGCAGAGACAAGGAGACAAGATCAGGAACAGGCAGGGTTGAAACCAGGAGATCAGTCCGTGGGAGAGTGCTGGAGAGTGGTGCATGACGCGACGACAATCTGGCAAAGAGTGAGTGTGCTGGAGAGTCTAATATACACCAGGCTGATTACAAGGAGCTGCAGCAGTGCTGACAGGTGAGCAGAGTTGGGCTGATGAGGTGGGAGTGGCTGACAGGTGGAGTGGAGCAGAGACAGGGAGAGTGGAAAAATACTGAGGGCAGAAGGGCAACAGGGAGAATGGAACTGTGACAATGAGGAGGTTGTCATCATTCAAGGGATAAGCTTTGGACAACATGGTATTTGAACATTAAGTAGATCAGTTAAGGTTACCGATACCATTTTCCAAAAACATAGTACCCCAGGGCAATTCCAATACATGTGAAAAAAGGATCCTGTGTCACCATTAGGGCAGAACTTGCAGACAGGGAAGGGTATAAGCCTCTTAAGATGAAGCTTCCTACAAGCACGATTTACAAGCAGGCAGTATGAGAGACAACTTGGTTTTTTCCGGCATCCCTGAACATATCACAGACGACCCAGAGAAATCGGTAAAGGACTTCATGAAACTCCAGCTTAAACTGCCCGCAGACACAGTCAACAAAATCACATTTCACCGCGTTCACCGATTAGGACAGAAAAACACCACCAACAACAAACCCCACCCGATTGTCGCCAAATTCGAACACTTTAAGCAGAAAGAACTGGTCAAACATCAAGGAAAACGGCTTAAAGGAACGGACTATGGACTAAACGATCAGTACCCAAAAGAAATCATGGACAGACGCAAAAAAACTCTTCCCCATCCGCAAACAAATGATCTCAGAAGGAAAGAAAGCAGTCATCTCAGTGGACAAACTTTACATAAACGGACAGTTATACCGCAGCAAGGACATCACCCCCTGGTTATACTACCCCCCCTCCCTCTCTCATGTAAACAAACTCTCTCTCTTTTCCTCTCTTACATACATGCACTCTCGCTCTCTCCCTCCGCTACACAGACCCCCGCCCCATTCCCCCCGCTCTTTACAATAACTCATAAGGACAATCATATACATTTACGCACCAACGTCTTGCTTCACACAGAATGCGCTCTGACACGCAGCGCTCTCTATGTTCTTTTTTGTTAAGTGTTTGTGTTTTGTTTTCTGTTTTTATATGTGTAAACCTATATGTCCCTCTTCGTTTTGTAACCACATGTCTAGCTCTGCAAGCTAATCCCTCACAGACCCGTACACACTCGCACACACACTCACTTACACACACACCTGCATATGTCCACGTTCACTCACACACACATACACACACTCACTCACTCAGCATAATAAATCCATCTCCTTTTGATAACAGTCACCCAACATGTCAGCAATAAAATTTGTTTCTTGGAATATCCGTGGTACTCAGGTTAAGAAAAGGAAAGTATTTAATCATCTCACCTCACTCCATGCAGATATTTGTTTACTACAGGAAACACACCTCTCAGAATCTGACAATATCAAATTACAATCATCACAGTTTACTCACTCATTTTCATCACATTACAATAAAAAACAAAGAGGAGTTTGTATTTTAATCAGTAAATCAATATCATTCATCCATAACACCACCATCACAGACCAAGAAGACCCAAACACCAATGACCCGTCTTTTTTTCATAACTTCTTTTCATCCATATCCAACTTTTCTGACTCCTCAATAATAATCGGTGGCGACTTTAACACAGTAATAAAAGATAAAGGTAAGGTAAAGGTGCTTTATGTAGTCACATATACAGTACAGTACAGTGAATTTTGTTCTCTGTATTTAACCCATCCTAAGTATTAGGAGCAGTGGGTAGCCACAGTGCAGCGCCCGGGGGACCAACTCCAGTTGTTTTGCCAGTGGAGGTCAATGTCACTGACAGGAGAAACATGCATGTCTTTAAAGGTGGGAGGAAACCGGAGCACCCGGAGGAAACCCATGCAAACACGGGGAGGACATGCAAACTCCACACAGAAAGGCCCCAGGTTGGTCGGGGTTTGAACCCGCGACCTTCTTGCTGTGAGGCAACAGTGCTAGCCACTGCTGCCAAAATATAAACCCAAAAAAATAAACCCATCAATAGACAGATCCAACACATCTAGCAATACACGCACCTGGCAATCCACACAAACAATAACCTAGTTCATGAGTGATTTTGGTCTTGGTGATAGTTGGCGCCTACAACACCCAACTGCAAGAGAATTCTCATTTTTTTCATCAGTACATCATTCATATTCACACATCGATTTCTTCCTTACCAGTAACTCAATCAACCCAGATATCTCTGATCATCAAATCCACCCCATCATCATCAGTGACCATGCCCCAGTGTCATTCAAATGGAACCCACCAAGACCACACAAACCACTCACCAGATGGCACTTTAACATATCCCTCCTGAAAGATCCTGAATTTAATGATCTCATCAAAAGAGAGTGGGCATCCCTCCTGGAAATAAATGATTCCCCAAAGCCATGTCCCACACTTCTATGGGAAACAGGTAAAGCTGTCATCAGAGGAATAATCATTTCATATTCAGCCTATAAGAAAAAGAAAGAAAATAAACAAGAATCTGAATTACAAGAAAAAATCAAACAGCTAGAAACCATCAATGCAACTAATCCAACAGAAAAAAAATGAGAAGAAATTAAGCAAATATAAACTAGAAATAAATGAAATCCTGAACAAGAAAACTAACTTCATGATCAGCAGACTCTGACAAGAAAACTTCCATCACAATAATAAATCCAGTAAAAATCTCGCAAACCAAATTAAAAGAAATAAGGAAAAATCAACAATCTCCACCATCATGAACTCAGCAGGGAAGACAACAAATTTGCCTGACGAAATAAATCAAATATTCAGAGAATTTTATGTCAACCTGTACTCCTCAGATAATAACCCTAAGGAAGAAAACATCAGACAATTTCTCACTAGTCTCAATTTACCCCAAATCTCCCCTGAACAAAAAAACACATTGGACACACCCCTATCAACTGAAGAAATCCAGTCTGCCCTCAATAGAATGCCAAACAATAAAGCACCCAGTCCTGATGGCTTCCCTGCTGAGTTCTACAAACACTTCTGGTCCATCTTAGCTCCACTTTTCCATAGAATGATAACCGCAATACAACACAACCTCAGACTTCCACCCAACATGAATACAGCATCCATCTCATTCCTTCTCAAACCAAACAAAGACCCCACTCTGCCTTCTAGTTACCATCCCATTTCACTCCTCAACGTCGACATAAAAATGATCACCAAAGCACTCTCCCACAGATTAGAAAAAATAATTCCATCCATTATCCACCCGGACCAAACAGGATTTATCAAAGGAAGAAACTCATCCAATAACACATGCAGACTATTCAATATAATGCAACCACTCAGCCACACATAACCATAACTCAATCATAGCCACCTTAGATGCAGAAAAAGCCTTCGACAGAGTTAACTGGTCATTCCTCATCCACACCCTCCACAGTTTTGGCTTTGAGGAATCATTTATTAACTGGATCAGAACACTTTACACCTCACTTACAGCCACAGTCATTACTAACGGACAAACCTCACAAAGCTTCACTCTTCACAGGGGGACCAGACAAGGTTGCCCACTCTCTCCCCCTCTGTTCACCATTTTCATTGAACCCCTAGCAGCAGCCATCCGTCAGAATCCCCTCATCACGGGAATCCAAACCCCCAACATACACCATAAAATCAGCCTCTACGCAGATGATATTTTATTCTTTATTCAGAATCCACAATCATCACTACAAGAAGTAATCAAAGTTATCGAATCATTCTCTCTTCTCTCTGACTACTCAATAAATTGGAACAAATCCTCCATACTCCCATTAAATACCAACAGTCTGGATGTGGCAACCCTTACATCACCCATCCCCTTCTGCACAAATCACATCACTTATTTAGGCATCTACACTTCCCCCAGGCTGTCCAAGTTGATCAACCTGAATTTCACCCCACTACTCAAAACAATTCATGACGATCTCCAACGATGGATGAAGCTTCCACTATCGATTCTAGGCAAAATAGCAACAGTTAAAATGACAATCCTCCACAAAATCAATTATCTCCTCTCAATGATCCCCACTCACCCACCTCTCACCTGGTTTCATTCCCTCGATTCATCCATCAACAAATTTTACTGGAAAAATAAACCCCCAGGAATCAAACTGGCCACTCTTAAAAAATCAAAATCCTTAGGAGGACTCAATGCTCCTAATTTTCATTATTATTCACTAGCAAACCAACTACAATACATCTGCAAATGGACCCACCCCACTCAGTCAGACAGCACTTGGTTAGATATAGAACAAACAGTTAGCAAAGACATCCATATTTCAGATTTACCATTTCTTAGTCAAACTATCAAAAAACACCCCTGTTTCCAAAACCCCACAATATCATCAACTCTGACAGCCTGGTGGAAATTCTACAACATTACTAACTCCACCCTGGCACTTTCACTTTTCACTCCGATTTGGCACAATCCGGACTTCATCAGCAATAAACAGTCACTATACTTTAGCACTTGGGTAGATAAAGGGATCACTCACCTCAAACATATCTTCAACAATAACATCCTGGTTCCATTTCCCCTCCTGGTCCAGAAGTTCGGCATCAGGAGCCATCAATTTCTACAATATCTACAGGTTTCATCATCCATCCAATCAACAATGAAAAGCAAAAATATAAACTTAGACCTTCCTCCTTCAGTGTTTACATTCATTAACATCTCTTCCTCAAAAATTTTTTTATCTAAAATATACAAATTATTATCACAGGCCTATACATCATCCTCCATACCTTCAGATAAATGGGAAACTGATCTCTCCATTACTCCTGATGCCGACTTCTGGCCCCAAATCTGCCAAAACATTTTTTTAATGTCAACAAATGCCAATTTACAACTCATAAAATACAAAATTCTCCATAGAACTCATCTGACTGGACACAAAATGCAAAAAATGGGCTTCTCATCATCTGGAAACTGTTCACTAAACTGCAGTGATACCTACATTCATGCAACCTGGCACTGCACACCTGTTCACCACTTCTGAAGAAACATTACGGAAACATTATCCCAGATCATGGGCTGCCACATCCCACTTTCCCCCTCCCTCTTTTTATTGGGAGACCTATCCACATTAAAACTTGACAAAATATGCTCCCTTTCACTTCTAGTGGCGCTGACTATCGCCAAGAAAACTATCCTCATGAACTGGAAGTCTCTGAACTGCATACACATCATATACTGGAAAAACCTGCTGATAGACTACATCTCCTTGGAAATTTGGAAATTACAAACTCCTCTGACAATAATCATGACACTATCTGGCAACCATTCATCACTTTCTTACAATCATGACCTACATCAAGCTATTACCACATCAATCACTGCAGCTCATTGTTACCTTCACTCCCAATCATAGGGATCACAATTTATATACTATTTTTATTTATTTATTTATTTATTTTTTGGTGCAATTTATTTATTTATCTATTTATTATTATTATTATTTTTATTTATTTATTTATTTTACCATACACAACCCACACGCTGACAAATATAACACAAACACAAACAAACTCATTTTTATAAACACATAGGTAGAGGTGCAATAAATGTCCCTTGTTATTTATTTATATATTTATTTATTTTGTTTCTTTTTTTTTTTTTTTCTTTTCATGGTACTCTGTTTGAAACTGCAAAATGATTACTTATATTACCAACACATATTATTCTGCTTTAAGATGATATCGATATTATTTACTTATTTACTTTTTGGACTGTATTATTATTATTTTCACGACTCTTTTTTTTTTTTGTGTGTGTGTGTGGGGGGGGGGGGGGGGGGGGGGTAACAGATACAACCATCATTTTACTGTAACTATTATGATTAACATTATTGTCATTGACAATATTGAAAATACAGACAATTGAAAATACACACACCTCTTAAAATAATATCTCAAAAAAAATTTTTTTATATTCATCCAGACATAGGGTAAGGTGGTGTGCCACACACAGTCCGGGGCATGCGCGGGTGGAGGGGGGAGTCCGGGGGTGTTGGGGGCTCAGGCTGGTCCTGTGCGGGTTGGTAGGGACCTGAGGCACTCCATAAATTTAAAGACCCCACCTCCTCCTTCACCCTCCCTTCATATTATTATTATTATTGTTACTCATCATCATTATTAATATTTAATATTGTTATTATTGATATTATCCTTATTATTATTCCAAAAATATAAGTTTGCATTGTGTTTTTTTTTTCTTTCTCTCTCGCTTGTTTCCCTCCGTTTACTCTTTTCTATCATTATTATTATTATTATTATTATTATTATTATTATTATTATTATTATCTTTGGATTGTTTCCTCTGTTTATTTATTTATTATTATTGCCTGTCTGACAATTATAATATTTATTATTGGGTTTTCATACTCTCAAATCACACGCACACACACACGCACACACACACGCACGCACGCACACACACACACACACACACACACACGCACGCACACAAAACCACAAATGTTGTCATTGTTGTTTGTTGTTCATACCTTGTTTATCTGTCCTGTATTGTCACTGTAATGTCATATTACACAATAAAAATAAATTTTAAAAAAAGGTGAAGCTTCCTGGGTGTAAGATACATTCTATGCACAAATTTAAGTGTGAGCGAATAAATAAATAAAAACCTCTAGTTCAACTTCCTACATCTTGCAAAGAATGAAGTGGATGAGTTGTTAAAGCTACACCCCATGGGACTCCATAGGTTCATATTGCTAATCTGAGCCGAAGATAAAAGAAAAATGAAGTTCTCGGGACATTGTACGTAGTACACAAATCATTAAAAGATCTTATTCCTTTGTCAGCCTATACATCTGACAAGGTCTCAATACCTCTTGTAGACCATTGTGAGAACTGAAAAGGGACACCTCCTGTAATAACATTGAAATTATTAAATATGGGACTATGAGTGTGCCATTTTAAAGAGGTCTGAGTGTGATTTTCTACCAACCGCCATGTTGACAGTAAAAAAGACATTATTGGACCAAGCTGACTTTTAGCGAGTTTAGAGGGCAGAGCTGAATAAACAAGATCCTGTAACCAATGAGGGTGGGTAAGGTTCTCTTCAATTGGCCACACTGACCCAGAACGTAGCACACATGACTAAGAGCACAATTTAAAATCCGGGACATCCAGGCCACCATCACCACCACTGTAATATGCAGTGGGAGTGTAGATGGGTTTAAAGATGGATTTAGAGGCATTAGCTGAGACTTGGACCAATTGATTTTATATCCAGAAATGGAACTAAATTGGGTAAAAATATCCAGAATGTCAGGAATTGAGGAGGGGGCATTCTTAACATACAATAGTATGTCATCTGCAAATAAGGACAAAGAGTGGTTTGTATTACAAAAAGTGATGGGTTCAATGAGGGGATGTTGCCCTATTTTTTGGGCTAAAGGTTCTAAAGACAGAGAAAACTGAAGAGGAGAGAGAGGACAGCCCTGACGGGACCCTCTAGAGACAGGGATTGGGGTAGATAAAACATTGTTGGCTGTCATCATAGCTGAGGGAGTTGCATAATGTACCTTAACCAGATTAATGGGTGTGGGTCCTCTGAGAAGCTCAGGAGGATTTTCAACAAACACCACATCCCTGTGCACTTCAAACCCAGTAACACACTGAGACAGAAGCTTGTCCACCCCAAGGACAAAACACCCAGGCACAAGCAGAGCAATGTAGTGTATGCAGTTCAGTGCAGCCAGGATTGCACAGATTTGTACATTGGTGAAACAAAACAACCACTCCATAAGCACATGGCACAGCACAGGAGAGCCAGCTCCTCAGGACAAGACTCAGCTGTCCACTTACACCTACAGGAGAAGGGACACTCTTTCGAGGACAGCAATGTTCACATCTTGGCCAGGAAAGAAAGATGGTTTGAAAGAGGTGTAAAAGAAGCCATCTATGTCAAACTGGAACGGCCATTGTTAAACAGAGGAGGTGGATTCCGATTGTTGCAGTCCTGGGATCCCTCCCCAGACGACTTCGCACCCATTTGCACCTGGTCCCACCTGACCCTAACGACACACATGATGGTCAGGTGGGTCAACGACTCACATTGTGAACCTAACAACTCTGAAACTAAGAGCTCACATGTGACCTTAACAACTCTGCCAGGGTTCACACCCACACAGAGCTTAAAAGCCTGCAACTCCATACCAGTCAGCTAGAACTGAAGAAGCTTCTTGGATGAGAGGCGAAACGTCTTCAAGAAACATAAGCAAGTCCAGTTGCCTATGATATAGCACTCAGTAAAGTCATGTTGTCACTAAAGAAGGACCCCTTTTCAACTACAGCAACAATCATATCTAACATGTATTGCCCAAGCTCATCCCAAAACATTGAGTAAAACTCGGGTGGAATACCATCCCATCCCTTTTCCTCTATTAATGCCAGGGATGGCCACCTTGAGCTCATTTAATGTAATAGGGGTCCCAAAGTGGTCTGCTTCCTCCTGGGATAGAGATAGGAGGTTCATGTTTCCCATAAGTTGTTACTTTCGTCAACATCCAGAGTCACTTCTGAGGAATAGATGTTAGAGAAAAAGTGTTTAAATTCTGTATTAATTTCCCTCAGGCCTGTTAATAGGCCCCGTGCAGAACAAATTCAAGTGATATTTGAGAATTTTTCATTTTGACGTAATCTCAAAGCAAGGAGGTGGCTAGGTCTCAGGCCATTAAAATAGTAATTCCTCTGAGTCGTTAATATTAAGAATTCTGCTCTCTGTCTTAACGAGTTCAGTTCAAAATGGATTGTATCAATGGTTAATTTGTCACTGTCAGAGAAAGACACTTGTTGTTTATGCTCTAATTCGGACAGTTATGCCTCCAGTTCATTTATCTTAGTTAATCTGACTTTGCTCTGATGGGATGAAATAGATATTTCAGTATGACTTATGAATACTTTCAAGGTGCCCCAGAAAATACAAGGGTCATCAACAGAACCCTTGATTATTGAGACAAACTCACGTAACTCATCTTTAAAAAATTCACCATTTTTTTGTCACTCAACAGTGATGTGTTAAAGCGCCATTGGGTAGCTTTTTTAGGTGTACCTCAGAGGGTAATTCTGGACAGCACAATACTGTGATCAGAAAGAGTGGTGGGTAAAATTACTGAACTATGAATTTTGAAAATCAGAGAGGCAGAAGTAAACACATAATCTATGCGGGACTAAGTCCTGTGTCTATAAGAGTAAAAACTGTATTGGGTCACAGATGGATTAATAGCATGAAATGTGTCCGTAGGGTTGAGGTCTGCAATAAGTTTATTTAGAGTGGATGTAAAAGCATTCTGGGATTGTTGAATTAAATGGCCAGAGTGGTCAAGGGTGCAGTCAACAGTGGCATTCATATCTGCTCCCAGTATTAGGAAAAACTCCTGCATTCTGGATAAAAGGTCTGAAACAAATGCCACTCTTCCTCCGGCAAGGATCGTTTTAATGTAGGAGATGCGACCACCAGTTAGTAAAAGCCAGATGCTTCTGAATGAGATTCTGCCCAAAGCTATGCAAGGAAAAAAATGAAACAAGAGAGGGAGAGAGATGTGAAAGTAAATCTATCTCCAAAATAAATTTGAGGCCATAAGGTAAACAATCCCATTTCCCTGCCGCCAAACCCAACAGTGAACAACAACTCTCTGTGAGATGCAACCAGTAAGAGAACCAGAAACAAAACATAGTCAGTCTGGTGGATTATCAAAAATAACCCAGAAAAAACCCTACCATCAGACACCTGGCACTGAGAAAGCTGGCTAAGCCCAGTCAACAATGCCCATTCCCCTAGAAAGAAATAAGATATTCAACCAAATAACAGAATTACAGTCCATCAACTTAAAAGGAAGTTGCTGCAGTAGCCTACAGACTAGGGCAACACTGTGGGTTAAATATAAGTGTAACTGGTAAAAAGAAAGAAAAATATATCCACAGATAAAATAAATATTTTTTAATATTGGCTGTTGTGAAATTAAGTTCTCAGTCATATACTAACCGCATTTTAATTATGATAACAATAGAAAATTTTTAGAAATGAAAAGCAAAACTACGTTCATACACTTGCCTGTCACTGCTCACACGTCACCCAGTGCAAAGAGCAAAAAGAGAGGAGAAAAAAAGAGTCCCAGTGGCTCGGGCTTAAAGCACTGGAGTCCATATTCTGACATTAGTCATCATCATCTCCATGTTTATGAATGAAGTCTTCAGCTTCTTGGCAAGTGTTAAGTACATACTGAGCAGATCAGCTTCAGCCTGACAGGATAGAACAGGAATGTTTGGAAACCCAGTTTCCTTGCTGTCTCAATGGATGTAGAGAATTTGCGGCAATGAGTGATCGTGAAGTTGCTGTAGTCTGCCGTGAAGAGGATGTCTTTACCGCAGAGTTTCAGAGGAGAGTGTTGGGCAGCCTGGAGAATACGGTCCCGGTCAGAAGACCAGACCATGTTACAGATAGGTGTCCTGGGTGAAGAGGAGTTGCCTGCTGAGGCCCAGTGCGGTGAGCCCTCATGATTTCAATATTTTGGTCACCCAAAGAAGGAAACCATTTTTGGATGGATATGGTTATGTACTGGCTGGGATTGGAGCCCTCCGTGCCCTCAGGAATCCTTCTGATTTGGATGTAACTGCAGCAGCTCCAGTCCTCCAAATTGGCAAGATTAACTTCCAGCGCTGTTATCTTATCCCTGTTGTCCACACTGTTCTTCTCTGTGGCGTCAGTATGCTTGAAAAGAACTGAAACATCTGAACGTAGTTTACATCCTTCGTGCAGGAGAAAATGTCTTGGCATGTTTTGTCCAGTGTATCATTCAGTTCTGTGAACTTGGATTCCATGAAATGGTGTTGCTCAGCCATGGCTAGCTTGATCCATGCTAGGTAGTTTCTCCTCCATACCACTGCTGGGTTCACTCTATGTTTCACTTGAATTAGTGTTGGGTTGTTTGGCTGACCGTGGTTGTTTAGGTCTCTGAGACTGCATTGTTGGATATTCGTGTTTAAAACATGGAGAAAGGTTGAGCTATTGTGTAAGAATAAATTGTTTGGGGAGGAAAGGGGTGAGAGTGACAAAGCTATGCAGCCATCTTGTCTTCAGGTCACATGTCCCACTCATTAACATCATATCTTGTAAGCCGTTTTATAGAAAAAAGTTGTAGCCATATACCAGATGATCATCTAGAGATCAGAAATTACATAATTGGATACACAGTGATGCCCAATAGCTAGATGCATTTTCAGGTAGTCTTGCATCTGAATGACTGAAACATTTTCCTTCATCACAAATTACAAATTATGACCCAATTTACATTGACTTACCTGATGGACATCACTGTTTTCTTCTTTATGGGTCAAACCTGTGTTTCTTCAGTGGGATTTTGCATTGCAGTACTTATCTGGCATGTGCTTTGCTTCCACGGGTCTAGCTTGCTGTTCCATCGTTTGCTTATGTTCTTAAGTCTAATCAGGGTGCTACGGGTTGATATACAGATGCCAAGTCTGTTGGGTTGCTGAATACACCTTTTCTTAGCCCCTCACTGTTGCAGTATCAGTGAGTTAATTTGCATTGGTGCAGTCATGCAGGCTGAATGTGCTCTTAAGAGTAAAGCTATACCCCTGACCATTGTTAATTACTTAGCATTTGACACTGTTGTCTGGTGTGTAGATGGGTTTGTAAAGACTGTGCTTGTTGCAGGAAGTTGAGAAAAATGGCTAGAGTTGCCTTCCACTCATCCATTGCAGTTACCGACCTAAAGTCTTTATAGAGCAACAGAGTTGGTCTGTTGAAGTACTGAGTTGAATTTGAGACCGGTCAGAGTCTTAAAGTCATCACACCTAGGGCCACAATAATCACAAATGGGATCACTTCACCAAATTTCACTCTTCACCAGGGAACCAGACAAGGATTCTCACTCTCTCCATCCCTGTTCCCCATTTTCATCGAACCACTCGCAGAAGCAATACGTCAAAATAATAAAATCAAAGTGATACCAGATGCCAGTTCACAACACAAAATTAGCTTATATGCAGATGATTTATTATTATATCTACAGAACCCATCCGTGTCACTACAGGAAACTTTCAATATCATTAACAATTTCTCTACAGTCTCACACTACACAATAAATTGGAATAAATCAACCGTATTACCTCTGTCTGAAGACAGCTGGGATTCTGCAGCCCAAAATCTCCCCCTTCCACTGCACACCGGGAAAATAAAATATTTAGGCATTAATATCTCTTCCAGGCTGTCAGAGTTATTCAACCGCAATTACACACCATTGCTCAGTAAAATTGAAGACGATCTCAAACGCTGGACCAAGCTCCCAGTCACTCTCATAGGACAAATAGCTACAGTCAAAATGAAAACCCTTCCTCAGATTAATTACTTGTTTTCAATGATTCCCACCACCCCCACCGACAAATGGTTTAAAACACTAGATTCATGAACAACTCAGTTTTATTGGAACAACAAAAAACCCAGAATCTCACTTTCAACATTACAAAACAGAAAATCACAAGGCGGCTTAGAAGCACCAGACTTTCTCCACTACTTCCTATTGAATCAATTGCAATATTTATTTAAATGGATGCAAAAGCACAATTACAACAATCCCTGGCTAGACTTCGAACAGTATCAATTCAATACAGCCTCAGTCGTAGACCTCCCCTTCCTACCACAATTAATCAAAAAACTGAATTACTGTAAGAATACCACAATTTACAAAACTCTGACAGCCTGGTGGAAAACCAATAATATCACCAAATCTCCATCACCTGTTTCAAAATGATCAATTCATATCTTTCAATGCATGAATACAGGAATAAGGGGTTGGGAGAGACCAGTTCCTCCAGTACCAACAGTTAAAATCTATAATTAAATCCAAAAATAACATCACCAACAACACACTACAGCCATCTGAACTAACCAGCAAGATTATGAAAATCCAAAACTCAAAAAAAAAATCACCTCAAACTTTATAAACTTCTGTCTATCTCAGACACTTCCGTAACTACAAAATGGGAAAATGGCTTGGCTCTTTCTCCCAGCCCTGACTTCTGGATACAAATCAATAACAACATCTTCTCTATGACCAATCATACAAATTTACAACTTATACAATATAAAGCCATCCACAGAACCCACATCACCCAAAGTAAAATGTTTTAAATGGGATTGGCCGACAAAGACCTGCTCACAATGCACACTAGGTAGCACAGATGATTAACTGTATGCCACTTGGGTCTGTCAGCCGGTTCACTCCTTCTGGACAACAGTCACTGAGAAACTCACCACCATTTGGGGCTGCAGAACCCCACTGTCCCCATCACTCTGCCTCCTAGGAGATACCACACAAGTAGCCCTCCAAACTAATCACAAAAACCCATTACTCATCTCTTTAAGTATCACCAAGAAAGTAATCTTTCAAAACTGGAAATCAAAAAAATTCAATTCAACTCAATTTTTATTTATAAAGCCCAATATCACAAATCACAATTTGCCTCAGAGGGCTTTACAGCATACAACATCCCTCTGTCCTTTGGACCCTCACAGCAGATATGGACAAACTCCCCCAAAAAAACCCTTTAACGGGGAAAAAACAATGGTAGAAACCTCAGGAAGAGCAACTGAAGGAGGGATCCCTCTTCCAGGACGGACAGACGAGCAATAGATGTTGTACAGAACAGATCAATATAATGAATTAACAGTAATCCATATGACACAATGATACATAAGGAGAAACAGATATTATATTAATAATATGATTATATACGTATGTGACAATAATATGTGTATAATAGTCCAGGTATGACTAATAGTAACAGCAGCAGTGGGAAACATCAGGCAGGACCATGGCAGCAGCACAACCATGACACACCATCCAGGCACAGCTGCAGTATGAGTTAACCTGCGAGACAGTGGAGCACAAAGGCTCTGGAGAACAAGCCGAGTTAGCGACATGCAGTAGAGCCGAGTTAGGGAGATGCATTAACAGGACATGAATACTAGCAAGGGAGAGAGCAAGTGAGAAGGACAGAAGGGGCTATGTGTATTATAGGAGACTAGGCCTATGTCAGCCTAACTAGGGGCTGGTCCAAGACAAGCCTGAGCCAGCCCTAACTATAAGCTTTATCAAAAAGGAAAGTCTTAAAAGTGGAGACGGTGTCTGCCTCCCGGACCGAAACAGGAAGCTGATTCCACAAAAGAGGAGCCTGATAGCTGAAGGCTCTGGCTCCTGTTCTACTTTTGGAGACTTTAGGGACCACGAGTAACCCTGCATTCTCAGAGCGCAGTGTTCTGGTGGATAATAGGGCACTATGAGCTCTCTGCGATATGATGGAGCCTGATTATTTAGAGCTTTGTAGGTTAGGAGAAGGATTTTAAATTCAATTCTGGATTTAACAGGGAGCCAGTGCAGAGAAGCTAAAACAGGAGAAATATGATCTCGTTTCTTAGTTCCTGTCAGTACACGTGCTGCCGCGTTCTGGATTAGCTGGAGAGTTTTCAGGCACTTATTAGCGCTACCTCATAATAGAGAATTACAGTAATTCAGCCTCGAGGTAACAAATGCGTGGACCAATTTTTCAGCATCTTTTAGTGACAGGATAGGCCTAATTTTCGCAATATTACGCAGATGAAAAAATGCAGTCCGAGACGTTTGTTTTAAATGGGAGTTGAAAGACAAATCTTGATCAAATATTATGCCGAGGTTTCTTACGGTGGTGCTAGAGCCCAGAGCAATGCCATCCAGAGAAATTATATCATCAGATAAAGAGTTTCTGAGCTGTTTGGGGCCAATCTTGATCAAATATTATGCCGAGGTTTCTTACGGTGGTGCTAGAGCCCAGAGCAATGCCATCCAGAGAAATTATATCATCAGATAAAGAGTTTCTGAGCTGTTTGGGGCCAAGAACAATAACCTCAGTTTTGTCTGAATTTAACATCAGGAAATTGGTGCTCATCCAGGTCAGCGGGTCCTCCATTGCACGTCTGCAACTAGTGCAGAATGCAGCTGCACGTCTTTTAACTGGCACTCGAAAGTTTGAGCACATTACACCAATTTACACTTACACTTCACTGGCTACCCGTCCATTTTAGAATTCATTTTAAAATTCTTTCATTTGCTTTTAAAGTCCAAAATGGCCTTGCCCCAGTGTACCTCTCTGAGCTTCTGCACCCTTACGCTCCTACTCAATCCCTCAGGTCAGCTGACCAGCTGCTCCTGAGGGTTCCCAAAACAAGGCGGAAGCTCAGAGGGGACCGAGCATTTTCTGTTGCTGCCCCTAAGCTTTGGAATGAACTGCCGCTGCACATCAGGCAGTCCTCTTCCGTGGCCACTTTTAAATCTCTTCTTAAAACGCACCTCTTTTCCTTGGCTTTTAACACCACTTAGATTGTTTATTTTATGTGCACAGGTATTTTACTCTTTATTTATTATGTTTCTGTTTTTTTAATGTCAATTTTTACTGTCTATTTTTTAATGTACAGCACTTTGGAAACCTTGAGTTTATTTAAACTGTGCTTTATAAATAAAGATGGATTGGATTGGATTGGATCCAGGTTTTTATATCTTGAAGGTATTTCTAAAGTTTAGTTAATTGATCCGTTTCTTCTGGTTTTATTGATAAATACAACTGTGTATCATCCGTATAGCAATGGAAATTGATAGAGTTATTTCTAATGGTGTTACCTAAGGGAAGCATATATAGCATGAATAGAATTGGTCTGAGTACTGAACCTTGAGGTACTCCAAAACAAACTTTAGTACATGAAGATGATTCATTATGAACGTGAACAAACTGAAAACGATCAGATAAATAAGATTTAAACCAGCTTAGTGCAGAACCTTTAAGGCCAATTGAATGTTCCAGTCTCTGTAGCAGAATTTGATGGTCAATTGTGTCAAATGCGGCACTAAGATCTAGTAAGACAAGTCCAGAGACGAGTCCTTGGTCCGAAGCAATCAGGAGACCATTTGTAATTTTAACTAGTGCTGTCTCGGTACTATGATGGGCCCTAAATCCTGACTGAAATTCCTCAAATAAATTATTATCATGGAGAAAGTCACACAGCTGGTCTGCGACTACTTTCTCAAGGATCTTTGAGAGAAAGGGAAGGTTGGATATAGGTCTGTAATTGGCTAACACCTCTGGATCCAATGTGGGCTTTTGTAACAGAGGTTTAATTACAGCCACCTTGAAAGACTGTGGTACATAGCCTGTTAATAAAGATATATTGATCATGTCTAGTATGCAGGTGTTAACTAAAGGTAAGACTTCCTTAAGTAGCCTAGTTGGGATGGGGTCCAAGAGACACGTTGATGACTTGGTTGAAGAAATCATTGAGGTCAATTGTTGAATAGAAATCAAGGAGAAGCAATCTAAATATGTATCACTTATAGCTGTGTTTGAAGGCAGATTAGTACTGTTAGAGGGCAGGAGGTCATGAATTTTGTCTCTAATAGCTACGATTTTGTCATTAAAAAAGCTCATAAAATCATTACTGCTAAGGGCTAAAGGAATACAAGGCTCAATAGAGCTGTGACTCTCTGTCAGCCTGGCTACAGTGCTGAAAAGAAACCTGGGGTTGTTCTTATTTTCTTCTATTAATGATGAGTAACAGTTTGCTCTGGCATTGCGGAGGGCTCTCCTATATGTTTTTAGACTATCTAACCAGATTAAACGAGAATTATCTGATTTCAGGACTAAACTGGATAAAAACTCTGAGAATTCAGATAAGAATTCTGAATACGGGCCAGGAGAACGGTACACTATAACAAATAGAAGAGGCTGCGAGGTCTTCCAGGTCGGATGTAAAAGACTAAGGACAAGGCTTTCAAAGGATTCGTAATCTAGTTTAGATTTAGCGCTGATTGATAGACTAGGGTTAAAAATGGCTATAACTCCCCCTCCTCGGCCGCTGCCTCGAGGAATGTGGATATTATTATGACTGGGAAGAGTGGATTCATTTAGACTAACATATTCATCTTGACACAGCCAGGTTTCGGTGAGGCTGAGTAAATCAATATGATTATCTGATATTAATTCGTTTACTAACACTGCTTTGGAAGATAACGATCTGACATTTAACAATCCACATTTAATTCTCCTGTTTTGTCTTTCTGTCACAGGAGAGGTTTTAATTTTTATCAGGTTGTTATGTACAACTCCTCTTTGTTTGACTTTATATTTAAATAATTTAGGAGGTTGGGGGACAGACACCGTTTGTATGACACTATGGGTGGGTGACTGCTCTAGAAGCTCAGAGAAGCGTTTTACACTGCGACTCTGATTCCTGGCCTTAACCCTTGGTTGTCATGGTTTTAGATCACTAATAAACTTGTCCAGGTTTCTAGATATGAGAGCGGCTCCATCCAAAGTGGGATGAATGCCATCTCTCCTAATCAGACCAGGTTTTCCAATTATTAACGAAGCCCACATCGTTTGCTGGACACTACCTAGACAGCCAGCGATTGAATGATGACATGCGGCTAAACATATCATCAGTGGTCAGATTTGGCAGGAGTCCAGAGAAAACTACGGAGTCCGACATAGTTTTAGCATACTGACACACCGAGGCAACATTAATTTTAATGACCTCCGATTGGCGTAACCGGGTGTCATTAACGCCGACGTGAATAACAATCTTACTGAATCTACGTTTAGCCTTAGCCAGCAGTTTTAAATTTTATTCAATGTCGCCCACTCTGGCCCCAGGGATACATTTGACTATGGTCGCTGGTGTCGCTAACTTCACGTTTCTCAAAATAGAGCTGCCAATTACCAGAGTTTTCTCCTCAGTGGGTGTGTCGCTGAGTGGGGGAAAAACGGTTAGAGACGTGAACGGGCTGGTGGTGAGCCGTGGGCTTCAGCCTGGTACTACGCTTCCCTCGGACAGTCACCCAGTCTCCCGGCTGCACAGGAGTTACCGGAGGACCGCTAGCAGAGGCTATGCTAAGTGGCTCCGCGCCGGCTACAGGGGACTGGCTAACTACAGCAGCTACAGTTTGACTCTCCATGGTGCGAAGCCGAGCTTCTAATTGACTAAGCCTCGCCTCCAACGCAGAAAATAAACTACATTTCTCACATGTACCATTATCGCTACAGGAGGCAGAGGAATAACTAAACATCTGGCACACCGAGCAAGAGAGTGCAGGAGAGGAAGCCATCGCTAGGTGCTAAGCTAAGGTAGCTAACAAGGCTGAGAGTGTGTGAGCAAGCAAAGATGAATAAGACAATAGGTCGTTTAAAGAAGCGGAGTGATTAACACAACTAGTGTGGTTTAAGAAGTGAAGTGGATGTTTAACGGCTAAAGTGAGGAGAAAAAGCAGAAAAGTAGCTAGTGAGAGATCGCTGCAGCAGCAGAGAGACACCAACACAAAAACACCGGAAATGACACAACACGCTTACCGCAGTACGTCAGCACGTAGGCAGGGTCTGCTGCAGCTGTAAAAAAAAAAATCCACACACATCACTCACTGGCTCAACTATCTTTCAGAATACATTTCAATAGAAAGAATTACTGCTCATAAAACAAACCATATATCAGTCTTTAATGAAACTTGGAAATAATTAAGTAAATAATAACTCATCTCAACCCCATAAAATACTTACCAATAAACCAAAGCCACGTACATGACCACAGGTCCCCGCCAAGATAACAATCTTCCAAACACCACAATAAACCCAACCATACACACAGACATATTTACTTTCATTTATTTATGTATATTTGTCTATTGTCTCGAATGCAGTTTTCTCCAATTTCCCTCATTATTATGATTATTATTATTATTATTAATATTATCAATGTTATTGTTATTATTGTCCTTATTATTGTCTTTTCTCTTCTCATTCTTATCACTGTTTATGCTGTTGTGATTGTTATTATTGTTGTCATTCATTTAACTCATTTATTTTTTCATTTATTCTTATTGCCCCCCCTTACCCGCCTTTCTGTGTAGTCCCCCCCAGACATAATGATTCCACTGTTCATTCTTAGACTTAATTACACCCTCCTCCCACTTCCCTTACAGTTTGTTTTATTTTTTTATAGGCATATATATATACATATATATATATATATATATATATATATACAGTACAGGCCAAAAGTTTGGACACACCTTCTCATTCAATGCGTTTTCTTTATTTTCATGACTATTTACATTGTAGATTCTCACTGAAGGCATCAAAACTATGAATGAACACATGTGGAGTTATGTACTTAACAAAAAAAGGTGAAATAACTGAAAATATGTTTTATATTCTAGTTTCTTCAAAATAGCCACCCTTTGCTCTGATTACTGCTTTGCACACTCTTGGCATTCTCTCGATGAGCTTCAAGAGGTAGTCACCTGAAATGGTTTTCACTTCACAGGTGTGCCTTATCAGGGTTAATTAGTGGAATTTCTTGCTTTATCAATGGGGTTGGGACCATCAGTTGTGTTGTGCAGAAGTCAGGTTAATACACAGCCGACAGCCCTATTGGACAACTGTTAAAATTCATATTATGGCAAGAACCAATCAGCTAACTAAAGAAATATGAGTGGCCATCATTAATTTAAGAAATGAAGGTCAGTCAGTCCGGAAAATTGCAAAAACTTTGAATGTGTCCAAGTGGAGTCGCAAAAACCATCAAGCGCTACAACGAAACTGGCACACATGAGGACCGACCCAGGAAAGGAAGACCAAGAGTCACCTCTGCTTCTGAGGATAAGTTCATCTGAGTCACCAGCCTCAGAAATCGCAAGTTAACAGCAGCTCAGATCAGAGACCAGATGAATGCCACACAGAGTTCTAGCAGCAGACCCATCTCTAGAACAACTGTTAAGAGGAGACTGCGCGAATCAGGCCTTCATGGTCAAATAACTGCTAGGAAACCACTGCTAAGGAGAGGCAACAAGCGGAAGAGATTTGTTTGGGCCAAGAAACACAAGGAATGGACATTAGACCAGTGGAAATCTGTGCTTTGGTCTGATGAGTCTAAATTTGAGATCTTTGGTTCCAACCGCCGTGTCTTTGTGAGACGCAGAAAAGATAAACTTGATAAATATAGTTTATTAAATTTCTCAAATTTTAAATTATTCAAATCTTCGTGCTTGATATATAAAGTATTACACGGTTTGGCCCCTCCACCAATGAATGAGTTCATCAAGCAGAAATCTGTCAGTGGCTCTACACGAGTGACTCGAGCCACTGTCAGAGGAGATTGTGAACCTTCATTTAGACGAACAGCCTTTTCTCAAAACGTCCTGTCAGTCCAGGGCGCTAAGATCTGGAACAGTATTCCCCTGCCAGTGAGGGAATGTACAAGTCTCCCTACCTTTAAAGAACATTTAAAACTTTGGCTGCGAGACACACAAACATGTGATCACTTGTGATCTATAGGGAAATGTGCAATACTCATAATTTTATTATGTTTACTCTGTCCCAAGCATATTGTCGAAAAGTGCAACAAGGATTGATGTAATAGAAATTGGTGCAATAGAGCTCATTACAATAGGGATCAGTGCAATGGGATTAGTGCAATAGAATTTTGTGCAGTAGAAATCAGTGCAATAGAGGCAACATGTGCAATATAATCAATAATATCTAATAAAAAGTAGGGCGTTGTGCAATGGGAGTCTGTGCAATAGGAGGATGTGCAATATATATAATTTGGGCTCTTTTTCACTGTCTCTTTTCGGCTTCACATGTTTATTGTCTGTGCTCAACTGTCTCTGTATATCTATGTCACTGCTGCCTGTATTCTTCACCTGTATTTAGTCTGTGTACATAGAGTTGCTGTATAGAACGTGTTTTTTATGTTTACTTTGTTTTGTACCATCAACCTGCCAGGGGGTCTACAGATGGAAATTAGCCCAGGGCTATAATCTGGCGTATTTACATTTGTTCAAATGTTCATCAATATGCAATGTTCCCCCCTTTCTCTTAAATAAATAAATAAATAAAAGTGAACGGATGGATTCCACATGCCTGGTTTCCACTGTGAAGCATGGAGGAGGAGGTGTGATGGTGTGGGGGTGTTTTGCTGGTGACACTGTTGGGGATTTATTCAAAATTGAAGGCACACTGAACCAGCATGGCTACCACAGCATCCTGCAGCGACATGCCATCCCATCTGGTTTGCGTTTAGTTGGACGATCATTTATTTTTCAACAGGACAATGACCCCAAACACACCTCCAGGCTGTGTAAGGGCTATTTGACCAAGAAGGAGAGTGATGGAGTGCTGCGGCAGATGACCTGGCCTCCTCAGTCACCGGACCTGAACCCAATCGAGATGGTTTGGGGTGAGCTGGACCACAGAGTGAAGGCAAAGGGGCCAACAAGTGCTAAACACCTCTGGGAACTCCTTCAAGACTGTTGGAAAACCATTTAATTTGACTACCTCTTGAAGCTCATCGAGAGAATGCCAAGAGTGTGCGAAGCAGTAATCAGAGCAAAGGGTGGTTATTTTGAAGAAACTAGAATATAAAACATGTTTTCAGTTATTTCACCTTTTTTTGTTAGGTACATAACTCCACATGTGTTCATTCATAGTTTTGATGCCTTCAGTGAGAATCTACAATGTAAATAGTCATGAAAATAAAGAAAACGCATTGAATGAGAAGGTGTGTCCAAACTTTTCCACAGTATGTGGCCAACTGAATATGAGCAGTGTTTCTTCCACTGATCCCGCTCATGAGTACCCTCTCGGCTCATAGCCTTTAAATTGTGATGATGTCACAGATATTTTTAAACACTTTTCTTTGTTTGAGAAATGTTTTACAGATGTAAAACCACCATGGATCAAAAACTCAGAATATAAAAAGCCATAATTGACTCTGTTTGCAGTTTGAGGTGTCCTGTCAACACTTTTACACAGGTCTCTGTCATAATTGTGGTCTATGGGTAAATGTTTTTTGGGCAACAGGGGAAATTTTTCACTGCAATACCTCCCGTGGCCACTGGGGGAAATTGGCTGCAAGGCTGAGCAGCATTCTTGAGGGCCTGGCTTTAATGGAGTGCTCAAGGGATAACATTTTCTGTAGGCTGACATGGAGATAGCATTTCTTCATGAAAAAGCCTGTGGGACTTTTCCTTTGGATTTGGGTATATTGCAGAAAATAAACCCTGTAGCAAACAAATGTTTATGATTCATTTTGTTTAGCAAGATAATCTTAAATAAACACACTTTCACGATTTTTGTCTAAGTAAAAATCTAACATTACGCTATAAATGAATGACACCATGATCACATGACTTGATGTCACCACCGCAATGAGGCTGTAAGGCCATGTTTGGTGTGATGATGTTTTGTAGTCTTATTTAGCCACTTCTTAGCAACAGCCAGTTTTAAGATGCACAAAAGCTTCAAAATTCACTCGTGAGGTATAGACTGATGTATTTTGTGTTGTACAACAAAACATGAAAGACTCTTCAGCTTGTGTTAACCACATACCTTATTTCAGATTTCTAACAAAAAAATATTGGAAAAAATCCACTGACTTTAAGACAAGGAAACTAGGAGTGGGAAAAAAACTCATTTCAAGGTTTTAGGACTAATTCCTGGGCTACACTACAGGCAGTGTGGGCCTATGTTAAAGGAAGTGCCTGCCCTAGTTCCTGTGACCTTACAGCCAATCAGTAACCAGTGACTGGCCCAATGGCTTATGGCTCTTGCAGTAAAAACAATCCTTCTCCCCCCCAAGAGCTGTTTGGACCTCTAACTGTCAACACACACAGTCACAAATTTACAGAAATGATAAACAAACAGCTCATCTGTTGTCTTATGAAAAGAAAGCAGTGTTTTTGTCAATTTAGGATGTCTAGAAGTGTTTTTATATAAAGAAAGCTCCAAAGAGATATCTATGTCTTTGTTGCCTTTTTTTTAAACTCATATTCAGTACATTGGTTTACCCTCTTTTTTTTAAAAAGCACCTGGACAAAACCCTCAAAAAATATCTTAAAAGTTATTTTGTGTGATGTTGTTATCTACTTTGAATTTGGACTAAGTGAGGCCTCGTGATGTGGTCCCATTGTATTTTCCAGCCAGTATGTCACAGTTATAATCATCTGCAGCATCTTTTTTAAAAACAAAAACAAAAAAAAACATGCTGCATTTCTAAATACAAAAATATATGTAAAATGCTGTAAAATCGGAAAGGCTCTGTGTCTTCTTTGTCTTTTATCATTTATTTTCTGTTTTGCTATTCGCTTAATTATGTTAATACTATAATATGTATTTAAATGTCATATGATGTGTCTTTTTGAGAAACAGACACACAAAAAAAGAAAAAAAAAACTTTTGACTGTCGGGGAAAACTCAGACCTTTCAAATGAGACCATGTATACATGCACTAAAGATGGAACCTTTTTTTCACTTCGGGTATGCCTTAGACCGTTGTTTTAAGTGAATAGGTGAGTTTTACAGAATGCATAATTAAAGAAGATATTTTAAAAAGAAACTCAGTAATAGCTAGCTTTATTTTGAAATACATTGGCGGAAATCGTGTTGTTTACTTTGTGTGACTTGGTGGCGCCTCTAAGGAGTGGACAGGACGTTCTTTGAGCTGGATATCTTAGTGGGTCTGACAAAATCACAGTCAAACAAGAGAGAGCACGCTATGAAGAGACAGCTCCCACGAACGTCCTTCCAGTTTAACTGCATGAACATGAGGAAGGTAAGTTTCCTTAAGCTGTATAACGAATTCCTTGGATGTATTGTCGTCTTGACTAGTGTCAAAATAACATTCAACGTCATAGACAGCTGAAAATAATTCCTCCTCACGAATCAAATAGGTTTCTCTATGTTGTCATGTAAGGTTAAAGTGCGTGTCATTACCGTTCTATGTTACGTTAACGTTATATGTGCAGGCCGGACTGTCAGACACACGAAGCCCAATATAGCCAATTTAACTTTCAGGATTTTTCAACACTGGCATCATAGCCTCAAATCGAGTATGTGTAGTCTAACATACAACAGAGGGAACTGACGTTTATGCCGGGCTCCGTTTAAAAATCTTGCAAATTAACGCCGCTTTGACTCCTATCAGTTATAAAGCCAGGTTTACCGGTCGTATTTGATGTGAGATTTTCTGGCTCCTTGGTGAGCGCCATTCAGTTCGGGCTAAATTGGGCCAAATCTAACACTCGGAACAGCTCAGAATGTCAATGAAATATCCACTTGTGTGATAATAAAGGTATTCTCAATCTCCTTCCACCAACACGCACTGATCAGGGCGGGAGCGGTAGCTGTGCAACAAATATTAAGGTCGCGATTATATCGCAATTGATTGCTGGCCACATGTATGCTGAATTTATCAGAACACCTTTGTGAGTTGTTACAACAGTTGGATAATGTTTTGCGGTTTGTGTGTGTTTGCCGATGAGCAAGGCTTTATTAGTCGGCAAACAAATTTGCCTTCTCCTTTCAGCATGAGGGAGAAGTCAGTAAATGATGGCGAGTAACACCTATTTGTGAGCCTATCTATATGTCTGTGCTCTCCTCTGATCTGTCCCTATCACTGAACAGTGGATAATCGACTGAAATTGTGATTTCAAACGCCTTTATAATGTTTACTGAGTGACACACTGAACAGAAATTAGCATGTGAAATCCCCGTTGGCTGCCATGGTGTTCATGTGCAAATGGACTGCTATCCACCCTGCTGTTCCAGTTCTCAGTCATCTCTCACTGTCTGTATAATGTGAGGATGTGTACACCAAAGGGAGAGGGGAATAGATTCACTTGTTGGGTGTTTGCTCTTTTAGAAAGCAATGGAGCACTGGGTGTTTCTGTGCTCTGACTCATTATGCATGCTGTGTTGACCCCCCCCCCAGGCTCCTGCTGCAGTCCCTATGGAATAGCAGACTGGTTAATATAGGTGACGACTTCTCCTCTGTGTACCAAGATGGGGAACGGATTTTCAGATCATCACTTCCTCTTCTCCCACCTTCCATCCTTCCAGGCTTTCCACATTGTTATTCTAGGACTGGACTGTGCAGGCAAAACCACTGTACTGTACCGCCTGCGTTTTAATGAGTTTGTGAACACTGTCCCAACTAAAGGTTTTAACACAGAGAAGATCAAAGTGTTACTCGGAGGAAGTCGACAGACAGCGTCCTTCCATTTCTGGGATGTAGGTGGTCAGGAGAAGCTGCGTCCTCTATGGCGCTCTTACACACGTTGTGCTGATGGCATCTTGTTTGTGGTGGACTCGGTGGATGTTGAACGCATTGAGGAGGCCAAAACAGAGCTGCACAAGATAACACGGTTGGCAGAGAACCAGGGAGTGCCAGTCCTGGTGGTGGCTAACAAACAGGACCTGAGGAACTCACTCAGCCTGGCTGAGATGGAGGACATGTTGGCTCTAGGCGAGCTCAACATCGCCACACCCTGGCACCTTCAGCCTGCTTGTGCTATCATTGGTGAGGGACTGCAGGAAGGTCTGGAAAAGCTCCATGCCATGATCATCAAGAGAAGAAAGATGCTGCGGCAACAGAGGAAAAAGAGATGATGTGCTCACAGCAGGAACTATAAAATGTAAGGTGGATCTAAAGTTACATAAGAACTTCTTTGAGTTCCATACAGTCTGCTGTTCTATTGTGACAAGTAATTTTGCTGCCATTTGAAGTCTGATTGGCAGAGTTTGATCGTTCCAGTGGAACTATTTGTTAAGGTCAGCCAGTGTATGGCTCCCACCGAGGACAGTGAGATTGATTTTGTCCTGTGGACTTTGAATGCCAACAGTCTGTTTAGCCAGAAGTCATTCATCAAGGGAGTCCAGTATCAGGCTACATACACACATGCAGCAGCAACCTATGAAGTTTACACTGAACTCTTTCGAGGAGACAATGAGCTCTGTCCTGCCTGTTTTATGTTATTTGCTCAAATACATGCTGCTTATCTGTTAAAAACAATCAGTCTTTATATTTTTATTTTACCAAAGTTTGTGTTATAGCAAATTAATCAATACTGCATATGTCAGTACAGGGTCAAGTATTTTGTATTCATGTTGCACAGCAGGGATTGAGCAAGAAGTTCACGTAAAGACTATTGATTCACTAAGAATGGGTTGCACAATGACCTCAAAATATGTCGACATATCAAATGGCTGTTCATGATGTAAACAATTATTTATCACAAGCCAACATATTGTGAGCACAGCCACAGTGATAGCAGAACGTGTCAGTGCATTTAAAACATTCAGTTTTTGTGTCAGTTGCTCTGAATGAAAAAGGGAGAGGGCTTCTTTCTAGAACCATCACTTTATACCAACAAGAAGTCAAAAGCAGAATGGGGGAGATGTCCAGTTTCTCCACTGAAAGTAGTCTTGAAAAAGCAGAATGCAATGCATGGCAGATTTTTCCTCATTGCTAGATTGGGATCCTTGTTGCAGTAAGTAATGCAGGTTATACAACAGTTAGTAATTAAAAGTAACAGTAAAATGAGATACAATACAATCATCTTACATTTGTTATTGATATTATTACATTATTAAGGGCTGTTATTGGGACTAGACCTATAAATTTGCCTTGCCGGTTGTACATTGTATATTGGCCAAGCTGATAGCAGATATTGTGGTGTCAGTGTGTATGTCAGCTCTTAAGTAATGAGCATTGACAGAACAGAAATGCCAAAGATATGGTTAAGGTAATTTGGAGAAAACATCAAATGTTTTGTTAAGAAGTGACTATCTCATATTCAGTTCAATTCAGTTTTATTTATAAAGCCCAATATCACAAATCACAATTTGCCTCAAAGGCCATTAGAGAACATGCCATCTCTCTGTCCTTGGACCCTCACAGCAGATGCGGAATGAGCGGATATATTGATAAAGTCACCAAATCTATTTTGCTTTGTTACCTGAGAGTTAACTAGTCAACTAACATTTGTTAGGTATGTTAGCTTGCTAGCAGGGCAACCTGCAACCACGCTCTGAAAGGGCACGAGAGTAGAACCCAGTGCCTGATGTCGCGTCTTGCAGGTGGTTGAAGACACGCCATTTGTATGGCCTCTTAACTTACATTATGATTCGTTCAAGCTCTAGTCAGTAAAAATGAGTATTGGGTGAAGGTAAAGTATAATGTTCTCATAATGTGTTCAATGTAATCTTGTAAAATGTAGTTTTTGGTGAGAAACTTGAATAAATACAGTTGTTTGAAAAATAAATTTGTTGATGTTTTCACAGCAATATAAAATAGATATTAGAGAGTGGATTATGAGGTGTGTCTATTGTCTATACATGTGTGTATATATATATATATATATATATATATATATATATATATATATATATATATATATATATATACAGTGGTGGACAATAACGAAGTAAATTTACTTGAGTACTGTACTTAAGTACATTTTTTGAGTATCTGTACTTTACTTGAGTATTATTTTTGAGGGATACTTTTACTTTTACTCCACTACATTTGAAGGACAAACGTTGTACTTTTTACTCCATTACATTTCTATTGATGCTCACGTTACTTGCTACTTTTGCTCTTACGTCAGCTGATGAAGTTTCTTTTTTTTTTTTTTGTTTTTTTTTTGTTTTTGCAAAACTCTGATAACGAAGAAAATAAACTGTCTCTGCTGATGGTTTGTCTTAGCTGCATTGCCTTACCTCTACTACATCATGCTTAAAACGAAACTTACTTTTGGCGGTTCACATCCACATCATGCAATAGCGGTGTCAATGGTTTCAGCAATGATGGAGGAAGAAACCGACGGGGAAACTCAAACCCATGTTCGAGGTTTTTGATACGAAGAATGATTCATATCAGTTCAAGTGTTTGCTGTGTTTACCGCGAACAAATTATATCATGGCCTACAAAAACTCCAATCTGAAAAAGCAAGTCGCGGTATGTAACTTAGCTACTAGCTAGCTTAATGTTTGTTTAATTGCAGACGAACATGTTAAACGTAATTGTCTGTGCTTGTAGTATCATAGGTGTGTGTGTGCGCACACGTTAGTGAGGTGGGGGCTGTCGTTGATGTGGGTTATCCAGCTCATTTTTGGCAGTGATGCATGATATACACTACCGCTCAAAAGTTTGGGATCACTTGCAAATTTCTTTGTTTTTCAATTTTTTCCATTTCACAAACAATTTTATGCATTTCACAAATAAGTAAAATTAATCAGATGATTTTTAAAGAATGATCTACATTTTTGCATTTAGGCCTGTTATCAGCAACTGTCAGTCCTCTGCATCATTCTCCTGGTATGGCTTCTAATACAAGCTAATCATTTTATTAGGCTAATTGATTATTAGAAAACCCTCTTGCAATTGTGTTGCACAGCTGAAAACCATTGTAATAATAAGGGAGCAAAAAGGGAGCATGACATTCTTTAGGTTAGTTTAGTATCTGAAGCATCAGCGGTTGTTTGTTTACAGGCTCAAAATGGCCAGAAAGAAAGAACTTCCTTTAGAGAGCCGTCAGTCTGTTGTTGTGCTTAGAAAGGAAGGCTATTCAATGCGAGAAATTGTGAGGAAACTTAAAATCTCTTACCATGCTGTTAACTACTCCCTTCAGAGAGCAGCAAAACCTGGCTCTAGCAAGGACAAAAAAAGAAGTGGGAGGCCCCAGTGCACAACTGTGCAAGAAGACAAATATCTGAGAGTTTGTAGTTTAAGACACAGACGCCTCACAGGTCCTCAACTGGCGGCTACACTAAATAGTACCCGTCAAACACCAGTGTCAGTTTAAACAGTGAAGAGGCAACTTTAGGATGCTGGATTTCATGGCAGAATTGCCAAGAAAAAGCCATATCTCAGACTGGCCAATAATAAGAAAAGACTGAGATGGGCAAAAGAGCACAGACATTGGACACTGCAAGACTGGCAGGAGGTGTTGTGTACAGATGAGTCCAAGTTTGTTGTCTTCGGATCAAACAGAAGAACATTTGTGAGATGCAGAGCAAATGAAAAGATGCAAGAACAGTGCTTACTACCATCGGTCAAGCATGGTGGAGGCAGCGTGATGGCCTGGGGGTGCTTTGGAGGTGGTAAAATAGGAGATTTGTACAGAGTGGAAGGGACCTTGAGGAAGGAAAGCTATCACAAGATTTACAAAACCATGCCATACTCTGTGGACAGCACTTGACTGGGGCCAATTTCATCCTACAACAGGATAATGACCCAAAACACACCTCCAAAATGTGTCAGCAATATTTAAAGAATAAGCAGTCAGACAGAATTCTGACTTCAGTGGAGTGGCCAGCACAGTCTCCGGATCTGAACCCTATTGAGCTGTTGTGGGAGCAGCTTGACCGATGGTACGGAGGAAGACTCCATCAAGCCAATCCATCTTGTGGGAGATGCTCCAGGAAGCATGGGGTGACATCTCATCAGATTACCTTGAAAAATTGACAGCTAGAATGCCTAAGGTCTGCCAGGCTGTAATTTCTGCAAAAGGTGTTTTTTTGATGAAGGCAAAGTTTGAAGTACACATTCATCATTTCCATTAAAATCATTATTTCTAACTCTGACAATGTCAGCATGTCCTGTTCATTTGCTATATTTCCTATTCAGACTAATTTAATGTATGTTTCCATGGAAAACAAGAACATTTCCAAGTGATCCCAAACTTTTGAGTGGTAGTATAAGTAAAATAAAGTAGCCAATAAGTTGTTTATCCGTAAATGTCAATATAAGTTATTGTAGGGCCCATTTTACTGAAGATAGTCACTTTTTAAAAAAAAAATCTTTTTTTATGTAGAGAAAGCATGGATGTCAGATGCAAAAGTATTCTGAACTGACTACAGCTGCCTGCAAGAGAAAGAGTGAGGCTGAGACAACTTCCTCAAACAGCAAAACTGTTAGTAGAAAAATCTGCTAGTGGAGGGTTTTTTTTTCTTATTACAAGCAAAAAAAATCTTGCTCCACTGGCAGATTTTTTTCACCTGTTTCAAGTGAAAATTTGCTTGAAACAGGTGAAAATTGACTAAAAACAAGTTACGTGTCTTATTTTCTGTGTAATTAGATTTGTTTTGACTAGGAATGAGACATTTTGACTAGAAATAAGACAAATATTCTTGGTAAGATTTTGAGTTTATGCAGTCTATACTTCATGATGTGTTCAAATGTAGCTACAAGAAAAGGGAATTTGGGTTTTGTGAGAAAAAACAGTTGGGGGGTGAAATTTGTTTTCTTGGCAATATGAAGCAATTTCATTTGTTGATGAATGCAGCTTAGTTTGTGTTCTGAGGCTTCTTGCCTTTATTTGTTTTTGGTTTTTTTTGAGCTATAAACATTTCTGTAGCTGAACCACTTCAGAATGACAATAAAGCTACTTTCCTGTATTTCCTGAGATTTTTTTTAAGTACTTTTACTTAAGTAATTTTTTAAGCAAATACTTGAGTACTTTTACTTAAGTAATATATTGACTAAGCTACTTTTACTTGTATTGGAGTAATATTTGACAAGGAGTATCTGTACTTTTACTCAAGTAGTGAAGTTGTGTACTCTGTCCACCTCTATATATATATATATATATACATATATATATATATATATATATATATATATATATATATACATATATATATATACATATATATATATATATATACATATATATATATATATACACATATATATATATATATATATATATATATATATATATATATATATACACACATATATATATATATACATATATATATATATATATATATATATATATATATATATATATACATATATATATATATATATATATATATATACAGTACAGGCCAAAAGTTTGGACACACTTTTTCATTCAATGCGTTTTCTTTATTTTCATGACTATTTACATTGTAGATTCTCACTGAAGGCATCAAAACTATGAATGAACACATGTGGAGTTATGTACTTAACAAAAAAAGGTGAAATAACTGAAAACATGTTTTATATTCTAGTTTCTTCAAAATAGCCACCCTTTGCTCTGATTACTGCTTTGCACACTCTTGGCATTCTCTCGATGAGCTTCAAGAGGTAGTCACCTGAAATGTTTTTCACTTCACAGGTGTGCCTTATCAGGGTTAATTAGTGGAATTTCTTGCTTTATCAATGGGGTTGGGACCATCAGTTGTGTTGTGCAGAAGTCAGGTTAATACACAGCCGACCGCCCTATTGGACAACTGTTAAAATTCATATTATGGCAAGAACCAATCAGCTAACTAAAGAAAAACGAGTGGCCATCATTACTTTACGAAATGAAGGTCAGTCAGTCCGGAAAATTGCAAAAACTTTAAATGTGTCCCCAAGTGGAGTCGCAAAAACCATCAAGCGCTACAACGAAACTGGCACACATGAGGACCGACCCAGGAAAGGAAGACCAAGAGTCACCTCTGCTTCTGAGGATAAGTTCATCCGAGTCACCAGCCTCAGAAATCGCAACAGCAGCTCAGATCAGAGACCAGATGAATGCCACACAGAGTTCTAGCAGCAGACCCATCTCTAGAACAACTGTTAAGAGGAGACTGCGCGAATCAGGCCTTCATGGTCAAATAGCCGCTAGGAAACCATTGCTAAGGAGAGGCAACAAGCAGAAGAGATTTGTTTGGGCCAAGAAACACAAGGAATGGACATTAGACTAGTGGAAATCTGTGCTTTGGTCTGATGAGTCCAAATTTGAGATCTTTGGTTCCAACCGCCGTGTCTTTGTGAGACGCAGAAAAGGTGAACGGATGGATTCCACATGCCTGGTTCCCACTGTGAAGCATGGAGGAGGAGGTGTGATGGTGTGGGGGTGTTTTGCTGGTGACACTGTTGGGGATTTATTCAAAATTGAAGGCACACTGAAACAGCATGGCTACCACAGCATCCTGCAGCAACATGCCATCCCATCTGGTTTGCGTTTAGTTGGACAATCATTTATTTTTCAACAGGACAATGACCCCAAACACACCTCCAGGCTGTGTAAGGGCTATTTGACCAAGAAGGAGAGTGATGGAGTGCTGCGGCAGATGACCTGGCCTCCACAGTCACCGGACCTGAACCCAATCGAGATGGTTTGGGGTGAGCTGGACCGCAGAATGAAGGCAAAGGGGCCAACAAGTGCTAAACACCTCTGGGAACTCCTTCAAGACGGTTGGAAAACAATTTCAGGTGACTACCTCTTGAAGCTCATCGAGAGAATGCCAAGAGTGTGCAAAGCAGTAATCAGAGCAAAGGGTGGCTATTTTGAAGAAACTGGAATATAAAACATGTTTTCAGTTATTTCACCTTTTTTTGTTAAGTACATAACTCCACATGTGTTCATTCATAGTTTTGATGCCTTCAGTGAGAATCTACAATGTAAATAGTCATGAAAATAAAGAAAACGCATTGAATGAGAAGGTGTGTCCAAACTTTTGGCCTGTACTGTATCTATATATATCTATATATATCTATCAATCAATCAATCAATTTTATTTATAAAGCCCAATATCACAAATCACAATTTGCCTCAGAGGGCTTTACAGCATACAACATCCCTCTGTCCTTTGGACCCTCACAGCGGCTAAGGAAAAACTCCCCAAAAAAAACCCCTTTAACGGGGAGAAAAAATGGTAGAAACCTCAGGAAGAGCGACTGAAGGAGGGATCCCTCTTCCAGGACGGACAGACGAGCAATAGATGTTGTACAGAACAGATCAATATAATGAATTAACAGTAATCCATATGACACAATGAGACATAAGGAGAAACAGATATTATATTAATAATATGATTATATATGTATGTGACAATAATGTTATGTGTATAATAGTCCAGGTATGACTAATAGTAGCAGCAGCAGTGGGAGGCATCAGGCAGGACCACGGCAGCAGCACAACACCACACACCATCCAGGCACAGCTGCGACACAAGTTAACCTGAGAGACAGTGGAGCACAAAGGCTCCGGAGAACAAGCCGAGTTAGTGACATGCAGTAGGCCCGGGTTAGAGAGATGCATTAACAGGACATGAATACTAGCAAGGGAGAGAGAGAAGGAGAGAAGGGGCTCGGTGTATTATAGAGGGTCCCCCGGCAGACTAGGCCTATGTCAGCCTAACTAGGGGCTGGTCCAAGACAAGCCTGAGCCAGCCCTAACTATAAGCTATATCAAAAAGGAAAGTCTTAAGTCTAGTCTTAAAAGTGGAGACGGTGTCTGCCTCCCGGACCGAAACAGGAAGCTGATTCCACAAAAGAGGAGCCTGATAGCTGAAGGCTCTGGCTCCTGTTCTACTTTTGGAGACTTTAGGGACCACGAGTAACCCTGCATTCTCAGAGCGCAGTGTTCTGGTGGGATAATAGGGCACTATGAGCTCTCTGAGATATGATGGAGCCTGATCATGTAGAGCTTTGTAAGTTAAGAGAAGGATCTTAAATTCAATTCTGGATTTTATAGGGAGCCAGTGCAGAGAAGCTAAAACAGGAGAAATATGATCTCGTTTCTTAGTTCCTGTCAGTACACGTGCCGCCGCGTTCTGGATTAGCTGGAGATTTTTCAGGCACTTATTAGAGCTACCTGATAATAGGGAATTACAGTAATCCAGCCTCGAGGTAACAAACGCATGGACCAATTTTTCTGCATCTTTTAGTGACAGGATAGGCCTAATTTTCGCAATATTACGCAGATGAAAAAATGCAGTCCGAGACGTTTGTTTTAAATGGGAGTTAAAAGAGATATATATATATATATATATATATATATATATATATATATATATTTGTCCCTCAAAAATGACCCTTGGATTTCTCTTATTGGAGGAGATAAGATTTGCAAAATAAGAGACTCTGGCCACCTTAACCATAGAATTTAAAATGAAGACAATGCACAAGAAGCTTTGTTGATTTCCACAAGCGCTCAGCTCTCTGACATTTGCGACAAAGGCAACAGATGTCATCATTTAACCAGGGAGTGGGATTAGCAGCAGGAATAGTATGGGGCTTTAAAGGAGCAATCTCATCAAGAATGGCAAAACAGTGTCAGTTAAAAGTTAAAACTTGAGTATCAACGTCAACATCAATACTGAAAGGCTGCACAACACTGTCAAAAACAGTAGAAAATTTCTCAGCAGAGAGGTTGTTAATATATGGGAGAGTTTCATATGCTTACTGGTTGAACAATCAGAGATAACAGACAAGTTAAAAAGGATGCAGTTATGATCAGTGACAAGCAGCTCCTCAGAGATGATACAAGCCTATAGCATTTTACATTGTAAAAATTATTAAATTTTTCAAATATAGTAATGAAATTAATGATCTCTTTGTTTTTACTTGTTTTTTACAGTAAAAGTTAAATATCCCCATTGACCAAAAAGTAAACAACCATATTGACTGACCACCCCCCTGTATCTGCATGAAATGGTCTGGTTCTGCTTTCACGCACTGACGGTGACAGCACCTAGTAGCAGTCAGCAGTTGCACTAGAACGCTACAGTCATCATCATGCTACCTAGTACTACAAGAAAACCTGGTTTTCAAAAAAGGAAAGAGAATGGAGAGAGGAGAGGCAAAAGAAAAGGTGTCAATATGTGACCCAGTTTTTCTCCAAGAAAGGTGGGTAGCCTATAGTTTGTGAGTGGTAGAAAATAACCTGTTAGCTTAATGTCCATGGTGAAATAAGCTAGCTACAGACTAGTGTTAGCCTACATTTCACTCCTTTTTAACCTACATTTAATCAATGCAGGTAAATGTTTAGTAAGATATTCATAGTAACTTTACTCCTCTCTGTCCCAATGAAGAACGTGAGCAACATGCCAGTTAGCATCATTGCAGGGAGTCTGTGGGAATTTCTCTATCTCTCTCTCTTGCATTACAAAAAAGAATACGAAATATGTTTTAATGACAGAAATTCATTCAATACATCTATAGATACAGACTTTATTATTCCTATGAAGGACAATTTATTTGAGCAGCTAGCACACACACACACACACACACACACACACACACACACACACACACACACACATATTTCAATGTGTAAATAGGAAGAAATATATAATCAAGATGACAGAGCTTTAATCTAATACATACAGTAGTGGTATTAGCTTTAGGAAAGCCATATTGGCTGGACCTGTCAGTCCACTGTATGCTGTTTGATCTTCAACATTGGAGCATCTGTAAAATGTAAACTCCAGGATGTGGTCATTAAATACTTCAGCTAAGAAATGGGGAGCAGATCTGGGCTCTTAAACCTTTAATTTTTGACTGCAGCTTTTACAATAATTTTCCCTGCTCCTGACATACAGATAGAATATATAATATTTATCTCAAAGATTTTAAGATTTTTAAACAATTTCCGTCACTACTAATATACCTGTGCCTGTGTATATCAATATATCAGTCACAGGCCCTGTTAACCCTTGTTGTTTTAACATGTTCTTGGTTGATCAAATATCAAGTGGATGGTTTTAAATGCAGTTATGAATGCACCTAATGTGTACTCAAAGCGTCTTGAAATCCAACTGCTTAGACCACATGTGGCCACGTATCCTCATAGAGCGATTCATATTATAACCTAGCACAATGCACACACATCAGTTGGTGTGATACACATTAGAGCACCACGAATGACGTTACGTCTTCAACATGAAGTTACATGATTAACATAAAGGTACAGAGGTTCAGTTTAGGAAAAAACACATAGTTGGGTGTCTTTAGGTTGCCAAGTACAGTTACTGTAGTTAGGATAAGAAAAGAAACATGGTGAGGACGTACTTTAAAATAACTCAAAGTTCACCCAAAGGTTCACATGGTTTCAAACAAGCATCTCCAGGGGAACGTCCACCACCCCAACCTGCCTCCTTGGGACCACTACTTGTGTACTCCCATTGCCGCATTGGTCACATAATGGCAACCTTTCAAAATATGTGGGATGTGTACAAATTTGGGTGCATTACTTTTCGTCAGATAATGTATGAACCGTTTATGAGAACAGCCTGCATTTGGAGGTGGTCAGAGTTGCCAATGGCCACAGCACTGAAAGACCGTCTCTGGCACCACTCTCCTCTCAGGCCAGTGTTCAACATCTGCATGAGCCAAGGCAGCAGCTGTTCAACAGTCCAAATAAACACACTGACACCAAAGCCAAATGTAAGCTGTGTAATGCTAAAATGTCAATGTGTGTGTTTGCGGGCAAACTCTCACAAACTGGGCACTTGTCTCATGATAAACAGAGAAAGAGAGTGCAGGTCAAGGAGGGGCTGAGCAAAAAAATGTGCTGCATGCAGCTCCACAGTGATATAAGATCTTACCTATTTTAAATATTAACAACTGTAAGTGTATGTACAACATGATAAGCCTCTCACCAGTTAAAAACAACAACACATTAGGTCTTTGCAAAGGGAAATGATGTACATGTTTATTTGCATTGTGGAGATGCATTCTAATGTCAGGTGTGAACAGACAAGCATAGAACAGTCTGCTCGTGATCCGATCACCCAAGATGTATGTTAATACCAGGTTTGAACAGAGTCACATTCAGTGTTGTTCAGTGTTTGATCCCTTACTTTCTTCAAGCTGAGGAAATGCACTTGAAAAGTCAACCATCTATCCACAGAGTGTGTATTCAGCAGGAGGGATTTAAATGTTGTGGGGTTTGGTCAAGCCAGTTGATGACTGTGTGAACTGCTTATCTGATCCCTGGTCAGTGTGAGTTTTGAAGGGTGTAAACAGTGCAACCATCAGAGTGGAAGACAGGATATAGTGTTCAGAGGAAGGAAGAGGAACCACTCCCTGCCGTCCTCAGTTTCCTCAGTAGAGCCTGGCTGTCTGCCACCACAGCCATTACCCAACCCTTGAACAATAAGTAGGGAAAGGTGGGAAACTTTTCTCCAAAGTAAATGTTTTTTCAACCACTGCCATCAGAGAGACGGTTGGTTGGTCCATCCATTGAGGTCAAAGATATCCACTAGTGCAGTGGTTTCCAACTGGTGGGTCGCAGATCCATTTTGAATAAATTGCAAGTAACTTGCAAACGTATCAAGTTTGTAAAAAAAGTTTATTATGATCCCAAATTGATTAGTGATATTCCCAAATGGAGATTTAAAACAAAATGGTTGGCAGATACTGGCTTCGTCACTTTCTTAGATGAACAGATTAAATACTACTTTGAAACGAATACAATAGAAACATCAGGAAGTATCAGGTGGGAAGCGTTTAAAGCCTTTATTAGGGGACAAATAATTAACATTACTAGCTTTAAAGCCAAAGAAACCTACAAGAAAACAAAATCATTAGAAACAGAAATAAAGAAATAAGAAGACGAATACTACCAATCAGGTTCTCAAGATGTCCATCAAAAATTACTTCTGTTAAAAACGCAATATAACGAAATATCTACAACAAGAGCTTTATCAAGCTTATTACGACTTAAACAGACATTCTATGATCAAGGAGAGAAGCCTGGCAGAGTGCTGACATGGCGCATTAAACAACTTCAGAATGAAAGACTTATAACCTCACTACAAAACGATAATAACGAAAATATCGTCGACCCAATTGAAATAAATGAAAACTTCAAAAAATTTTATGAAAAGCTTTATTGCTCAGAAATAGGTCCAAACACATCTAAAATGAATAATTTCCTGGATAACATCTACATTCCCAAGATACCAGAAGTAATTAAGGGAGAACTAGAGAAAGATATAACCTTAGTGGAATTATCTGTGGCCATTGACAGTATCAAAGGAGGGAAAACCCCTGGGCCAGATGGGATTCCCATCGAAATTTATAAAATGTTCAAGCATAGACTGATGCCAACATTATTAGAAATGTTTAAGGAATCTTTCCACAATGGTACCCTTCCAACATCCTTAAGGGGAGCACTAATTACTTTGTTACCAAAACCGGGCAAACCGAATAACAAATGTGAGAACTTTAGGCCAATTAGTCTTCTAAATGTAGATTTAAAAATTTTGAGTAAAATAATAGCCAGGAGACTGGAGAATATAATTCCGAATATCATTGGCAAAGATCAAAATGGCTTTGTACAAGGTAGGCAAGGCTTCCATAATGTTAGGAAGATTCTAAATATATTATTTGAGGAAAAAGGAGCAGCAGATACAGCATTACTGTCTCTTGACACTGAAAAAGCATTTGACAGAGTAGAATGGCTCTATTTATTTGAAATCCTCACGTTTTGGCTTTGGAGAAAACTTTAATAAATGGATAAAACTACTTTACACAGAACCATATGCTGAAATCATGACTAACCATAATATATCCAAAACCATTAAGATACAAAGAGGATGTAGACAAGGAGATCCCTTATCCCCCCTGCTGTTCATTATGGCTATAGAGCCACTGGCAATAGCGGTAAGAACACACCGAGGTATAACAGGCATATCAATTGGACAACAGGAACATCGTCTGGCTCTATTTGCGGACGATGTAATAATATTTCTTAAAAAGGTGGAAAAATCCATTCCTGAATTATTAGAACTTATTAATGTGTTTGGAAAAATCTCAGGATATAAATTAAACAAATCAAAATCGTCAATAATGTTCTTAAATCAATTGGAAAGTAAAAGTCCTCTTAAGATAGCCACTCAGTTTAAAATTGTAGAACTTAAAAATGTTGTAGGCAGTAATTATGAACCATTAATTCAAGAAATCTCAAAGTTACTGGAAAGATGGACACCCATACCAATGTCACTAATAGGGAAAATAAACGTCCTTAAAATGAATATAATGCCCAAACTATTGTATCTATTTCAGAATCTTCCACTTCCTCCTCCAAGTAACCTGTTCACTCAACTTAAAAGATTGTTTGTCAGATTTTTGTGGAATAACAGACGTCCCCGGACACGACTGTCACTGTTGTATTTACCCTACAACAGAGGGGGACTCAGATGTCCTAATCCTATCTGGTATTATTGGGCAGCTCAATTGAGAACATTGTTGTTTTACTTCACAGAAAGAGATGCTCCTCCCTGGAAAGAAATGGAGGAACTCCAGCTAAGTCTGCCCTTCCCAGTATACCTGTACTCAGCAAGCACAAAAACCCTTAAAAAAATACAAAGAACCCTATTGTGAAAAATATGATTGAAGTTTGGCATCAAGTTAAAAAATACTTGAAAGAAACATCCTCTCTGTCTGTCTTTAGCCCAATATGGGGAAATGACTCCTTCCCTCCAGGTAAATCAGACGGGGGATTCAAATCTTGGGCTACTAAGGGGCTGGGAAAAATAGGAGACCTCTACAATTCTCAAAAGGTTGCTGATGACATTTGAAGAAATGGTTGACAAATTTAACATACCCCGTAAACATTTTTTTAAATACTTACAGTTGAGAAACTTCATTAGAACATACCAAAATCAAACATTATGCATCCCTGAAATGTCTACCATAGAAAAATTAATGAACACGAATTGTTTAGGTTGGGGTTTAATATCCAAAATTTACAAATGCCTAGTAGACGGAAGTACAGAAACATCTGCAGGACGGCTTGGGTCATGGAGAGAGGATCTACAGGAGGCAATCCAAATTGAAGAGTGGGAGAAGGCATGCTCTAAAGCACAATCAAGAACTACTAACACTCGCCTGAAATTACTACAATACAGCTGGTTGATGCAAACATATATCACTCCAGAAAAACTTAACAGATTTAACAGTGCTATACCTGATATTTGTATTAAATGTGAGAAGGAAAAAGGTACATTTTTCCATTGTATATGGCAATGTACAGAAATACAAAAATTCTGGCAAGAAATGAAACAATGTATTCAAAATATTTTACAAATCCAAATACCCTTAGTCCCACAGTTGTTCATATTAGGTCTATATCCAATTAATTTGAAGATTAAAAAATATCAACGAATGTTTGTAGACTTTAGTGTGTTAATGGCAAAGAGAGTAATAGCCCTTTCATGGAAAAACACCAGAAGTCCGAGTGCAAGCAGGTGGTTATCTGAGCTGTCTTCAACCCTCCCCTTAGAGAAAATTACATATACATTAAAACATCATTACATAAATTTCACCAGATCTGGGACCCCTTCATTTGCTATGTATTGAGAACGGATCTGTCACATATGATGGAAGAGCCTGGGGACATGTAAACAGTGGCACTTTGCAGTACCTAAGATTACAGAGATGTGTTTGTTTTACCTTCTTTTTTTTCTGTATAATGAACTAGAATGTGCTAGCTCATAGACCTGATTCCCAACCATAATTTGAAGTAGATTGATAGGGTGGGGGGTAGACATGTTTGTTCAAGACATGTAGTTGTATCGTATTGTATTGTTTTTCTTTGTTTTGTTGTGAAAAACAATAAAAAGAATGTTGGTAAAAAAAAAAGTTTGTAAAAAAAAAAAAACACTTTCTTTTGAAGTACTATGAATAGAGTGAGAGCTTTTATTTTGAAGTGCTGTTTCCTGCTGTAGAGTGAGTGACTAATGGACGGCTACATGACAGAGGCAGCAAATGAGCTTGATTACATAGCAAAACTCATGTGTTGATGCGCTGAATATATTTACCAGTGTGGACCTTGATTTGATGACTAAGGAGAAATCTGGACCCTGTGGGGAGACCTATGGGGAACCATTGCACTAGTGGGGGGACTTCCATGAAATTTACTGAATGCTCATGCTGCCCCTTTTCAGTGACATCATTACTTTTCCTGTAGGTCTGACAACCAAACAGAAAATATTGTGTATGAGCATGAGGTCCCGCAGACCTTGGGTGCACAGCCTGGGGTCCTGACGACCATGTGTATGTGGCGAGCGTAGAGGGTCTACAAATACAATGATATTTTATGATGATATGAAAAATGATATGTTTATATATCTACTACACGTTTATATGATTGCCTGACAATGCCACTTTGGGAATTTCACCCAAAGAATTAATTTCCATTTATATCAGTAAGACACAAAGGTTCATTCTACTCAAAGGCAAGAGACGTGGTTCCAAATCTTTAAAAGAGGGGTACACTTTATTACAAAAAATATGTATATATTCTTTTAAAAACTACAAATCACCATTCATACTGGAAGGGGGGAAGGGAACCTAGTCAGGAACTGAGGCCTACTGGTGGGACAGGAGCTAGTGAGGGGATGGGGATCCAACAAATAAAAATATTTGAAAGAAATATATCTAAATCACCCAGGCACACATGACAGTCACTCACACACTTTGTGAAATCACCTACAATCCCAGAGGAGACACAGCACACAGAGGAAAACCGCCACCCAGGTCACCAGTACCAACACCACCTGAAAAGGGAATAAAACAAAATGGAGTTACAACAGAAATTAGTTACCAAAATATAATACAAACTATACAAACAGAGGGAAAATGGGCAGGTGACAACAACAAGCTAAACAAAATAACTGCCCAAAAAAACAAAAGATGAATAAACAAAGTAAAGAAACAAAAACACTTGCCCCAAACAGATATCTAAGTTACACAAAGAAATCAAATTAATCAAAACCAACTAATGAAATTAAATGGCAAGTTAAGGGGGGGGTGATCCAAATTTGTTAACAAAATAAACAAAAATAAGGGAGTAACTCCACACAATCACACAATTAAAATAAGGGAATTAAACCCAGGTAACAGGTGGTGTCTGCAGTCCACTGCACAGCCAAGCTGGCTGTGGCCAAAGCGGCAAGGCAGACAACCCATAGCTCGAGCCGCAAAGCAGCGCCACCAAGCAGCACACAGTAATACACAGCCGGAGACAAAATGAGAAAAAGCAGAAGAAAAAGCAGCAGTGGCTCCAATCAGCTGGTGGAAACGTCAGGCCGCACCACAGGTGGACTTGGCCAGCTGATGAGCGTTCCCTAAGGTAAACATAAAATTAGCATTGCTAAGCTAAAAGGTAAAAATTAGGCTTGTGAGAGCTACAATAAAGAAAAGCAGCATACCTGTTTTAGAGTCTAATATGCACAAGAAGAGAGAGAGAGAGAGAGGAACCCACTTGGCTACCAGCATTCAACCTGCCACCACACTAGCGTTTAGCCACTTGATATCATGCAGCATGACACAGGGAGAGAGAGGACACCTACCAATACAAAATGTGACCATGATTGTGCATTTGCATGAGGTCAGGAAGACCATGGGTGTTTGCGCAAACAGTATGAGGTCCTGTAGACCATGATTGTTATAATGTGTGACCAGCATGATAGAAGCAAGCGAGGTAAACAGAGTTGAACTAGTAGAATTACGTTCATTTATGACCAACTTGAATAAACAAGTACAGCAGAAAAGGGCCTAACACCAGCAGATAATAAATCATTAGATTACCAAGATGAAATAATCATGGGTGATGCAAGATTGTTGTATAAAGTGATAAAGGTGATTTCCCTTCTGAGATAAATAAAGTTATTTCTATTTTATTCTATTCTAAATAGAAATGGCAAATGGCTGATGCATGACTGTGACTCCATCAAATATAAAGGTGGGCAATAGGACAAACTATGACCGAGACTTGATGGAGAGGTAGCGGATGAGAAAACCACAAAGACCACCGCCAGCTATATGAATGACTTAGCAAGAAATTAGGGCACACAAACTTGATTTATGAAACAGGCTAATATTGGGCCATACCTGGCTCCCCCCAAAAACCCACGGTGGGTACTATCCGCTAATAGTAGAAAAATTCTGCCAAATTCTGTGACAGCTGAGATTTATGGTGATTGAGATAGGGTCACAAATGGCCAAAACAGCTTGAAAAAAGGTCAGATGGCCATGGTACTGGTTTTATTTGGTAGAAATGACTGTTAAATGTTGCTGTTGGCCCTGGCTTCATATGAGTAGAGGAGAGTCTGCTAGCCACTAGGCTAATTTATACGATTTAAAATGCCATAGGCTTGTGCTAAAACATTAGCATGTTGTAGTTGTGGAGAAAATGTGTCCAGATAAAGACATGTGCTTTGTCTGTGACTGCTGTGAATTACAGTGAAGCTGATTGTGTGCATGTGTTTGAATCTGTCCCTATTAAGGCCATGTTTAATGTGTTTTAGGTGTGTCTGAAGCAACTAAATTTTACAGCACTCCATAGAAACCCTGCCGCTGACTAGTGATTTTGTCACATGAAGAGGATTAGAGATTACATGGGCATCTTCGAGAATACACCAACCAGCTGTATTTCCCTTGTAGGCAGTAGATGAGTGATGCTCTGGATCACTGCTATTTCCAAATGGAACATCAATGGCGCAGTGATGCCATCCGTATACAGGAGGGCAATCATGCGGTCCTCGTGCTGAGCTCAAAATGAGTTACCATCTACTATGCATGCCCTTAATGTGCGAGAGATCGGGAAATAGTCAGGCCAAGTAGAGGCTGCTCTACGGTCTACTCTACATGACACAGACTGAGGCATGTTCTGGGCATTGAGTCATGGATGACATCATAGAATTAGTTACTCTGTGATGGACATTATTGCGAAAGACACTGAACTGAATTGAACTGAATTACACCGAACTGTTTGCAACTGGGAACCATGATTACCAGAACTGAGCAGTGTGTCACTAACACTGAACTGCAGTCAGTCTGAAAATGTGACAATTATAAAACAGCACGAGGGATGAGAAAACGGCCTGGCGCGGTAGTGCGTGCATTCACTACTGATTCCTGGGGATCCTGTTTGTGTACGGTTTGGTCATTAACAGGGGCTGTCTGATTTGAAGTCTGCATATGTTATGTAGTATTTTCGCTGCCGTTATTGAGAAACACTGCTGTCCAGACCTGGAGTTTCTAATGTTGAAGTGCAGACCTTTTAATTTGCCCAGGGAAATAACCCAAGTGTTTGTAACTGCCGTGTATATCCACCCGCGAGCTAATGCTAACGTAGCTATGAGCAGGCTGCATGACAGCATCACCAGGCAACAGAACAAACACCCCAAGGGCTTCTTCATCGTGGCTGGAGACTTTAATCACACCAACTTAAAGACTGTGCTCCCCAGATTTTACAAGAATGTTGACATTCAAACAAGGAAGGGCAGAACACTAGACCAGGTCTACACCAACATCTCTGGAGCCTCCAGAGCCCGCCACTCCCCCCACTTCGGACACTCAGACCATCTTTCCCTGTTCTTGACACCAGCTTACAAGCCCCTCATCTGCAGGTCTAAGCCACAGTACACGTCAGTGCAGTGCTGGACTGAGGAGGCCACACTATCCTTGCAGGACTGTTTTGAGGACACCATATGGGAGCTCTTTGAAGACCCAGACATTGAACTCCATACCTCCTCTGTACTATCATACATCAGTTTCTGCATGGATAATGTAACATCAAGGAAACAGGTGAAAACATTTCCCAACCAAAAACCCTGGTTTAACACCAATATCAGAGCACTACTCCAGGCCAGGGATTCAGCACTGAGGTCAAGGGACAGGGAAGCCTACAGGAAGGCTAGAGCGGACCTGAACAGAGGCATCAAGGCTGCTAAAACAAAGTACAGAGAGCAGATAGAGGCCAACTTCAGGGAGAACAACCTCCGCTCCATGTGGAAAGGCATACAGAATATAACTGATTACAAACAATGCCACCCCCCCCCACCATCACCACCACCACCACCACCAACTCTTCTCTCCCAGACCAGCTTAACACCTTTTTCTCCCGCTTTGAAGAGGACAACAGACAGGCAGAGGACACACAGCTGACATCATCAGAGCATGACCAGCCCCCCACCATCCAACAACATCAGGTACTGCGAGTCCTGCGTGGCATCGACAGCAGGAAAGCACCAGGACTGGATGGAGTACCAGGGAGGGTGCTGAAATCATGTGCTCACCAGCTTGCTGCAGTATTCACTAACATCTTCAACCGTTCACTGCAGCAAGCCACAGTCCCCACCTGCCTGAAAACTGCCACCATAATCCCTGTGCCTACATCCTCTGCCATCACAGGGTTGAATGATTACCGGCCTGTGGCCCTGACACCGGTGATCATGAAATGTATGGAGAGACTGGTGTTACAGCATGTCAAGGCCCACATCCCACCTGGCTTTGATCAACATCAGTTCGCCTACAGGTCCAACAGATCCATAGATGACGCCATCTCCATCGGCCTCCACACCGCTCTCAGCCACACTGAAAACCGCAACACATATATCAGGATGCTGTTTGTTGATTTCAGCTCGGCATTTAACTCCATCAGCCCCAGCAGACTCATCAACCAACTGCAGACACTACAACTTGGAACCTCCCTCTGTCTGTGGATCAAGGACTTCCTGACTAACAGACCCCAGCATGTCAGAATGGGCACCTCCACATCCTCCACCATCGTCCTCAGTATCAATCAATCAATCAATCAATCAATCAATTTTATTTATAAAGCCCAATATCACAAATCACAATTTGCCTCAGAGGGCTTTACAGCATACAACATCCCTCTGTCCTTAGGACCCTCACAGCGGCTAAGGAAAAACTCCCCAAAAAAACCCCCTTAACGGGGAAAAAACAATGGTAGAAACCTCAGGAAGAGCGACTGAAGGAGGGATCCCTCTTCCAGGATGGACAGACGAGCAATAGATGTTGTACAGAACAGATCAATATAATGAATTAACAGTAATCCATATGACACAATGAGACATAAGGAGAGACAGATATTATATTAATAATATGCTTATATATGTATGTGACAATAATGATATGTGTATAATAGTCCAGGTATGACTAATAGTAACAGCAGCAGTGGGAGGCATCAGGCAGGACCACGGCAGCAGCACAACCACGACACATCGTCCAGGCACAGCTGCGGTACGAGTTAACCTGCGAGACAGTGGAGCACAAAGGCTCCAAAGAACAAGCCGAGTTAGTGACATGCAGTAGGCCCGGGTTAGAGAGATGCATTAACAGGACATGAATACTAGCAAGGGAGAGAGTACTGGTGTTCCTCAGGGCTGTGTGCTGAGTCCAGTCTTGTACACACTGTACACTTATGACTGTGTCGCTACTCACGGCTCCAACACCCTCATCAAATTTGCGGATGATACAACTGTTGTGGGGCTCATCAACAACGGTTATGAGACACCATACAGGGAGGAGGTCCAAGCACTGGCGGCCTGGTGCAGTGACAACCACCTCAACCTCAACACCAAGAAGACAAAAGAAGTCATTATTGACTTCCGGAAGTCGAGGACCACACTGCACTCAGGCCTGAGCATCAATGGGGAGGAAGTGGAATGGGTCACCAGCTTTAAGTTTCTTGGCCTGCACATCTCGGAGGACCTGGGCTGGACTGTGAACACCACCCACATCATCAAAAAGGCCCAGCAGCGTCTCTTCTTTCTGAGAACACTGAGGAGGAACAAACTCCCTCCACCTCTGCTGAAAAACTTCTATCACTGCACAATAGAGAGTGTCCTCACCTATGGCTGTACGGTGTGGTACGCCAGCTGCACTGCATCTGAAAAGAAACAACTGCAGCGGGTCATCAAGACGGCTCAGTGGATCATTGGCTCCCCACTTCCACGCCTAGAGGAGATCTATTCCAGCCGTCTTCTCCGACAGGCCACACCCCCCGCCCACCCAGGACACTCTCTATTCACCAGCCTTCCCTCTGGCAGACTCAGAGTCATGAGAGCCCGCACCAACAGACTGAGACACAGCTTCTTCCCCATGGCTGTGAAGAGACTGCTGCAAGAACCATGAGCCCCCCCCCCAGTATATTTTATGACAAGGACATTGTAGCAAGAGAGTGCCGAACGAAATTTCATTGTATTTATTGCAATGACAATAAAGCTTCTTATCTTATGATAAATGACAACGCAGCAGGCAGATGAAGGTAGGTTGACATTGCAATAGAGGCCATGAGACTTATCCTTTGGGTAATATGAAGTCAAGCAAAGAGACCTAACCAAGAAATTCCCCCTGCGATGCTGCGTGAGATATGCAGGCCCTGCTGCGAGGGGATTAAGCGAGTAAAACAGGTAGAGTTTAAAAGGGGCCATGAAATTAAAGGAAAATGTGTCAATGTTTTTCATTGTTTATTGTTATTGTTGTTGTTTATTTGTTTGTTTGTTTGTTTACTCATCAAAACCTGTCTAGGAAAGGCAAGGCAAATTTATTTATAGCACATTTCAAACCCAAAGGCAACCCAAAGTTCTTCACAGATTTGTCAGACAAGTTCATTGTAGCCCAATCGCAGAGCAGTCAGTGAAGGGCTGAACGATTAGTAATATTGATTCAACTGGAAGTTGATCTATGAAGACCAATATCGCGATCTCAATTACCCTAGAGGGCTTCCAGCACCCAGCATCCCTCTGATCTTTGACTCACTTGAATGTGAATTCTGTTCTTTCCACATTAACTATACACATATTATCAATAATTGCCCACATTATATTATTTATTTATATATATTATCTTTCTTATTTTATTTTCCATATTTTATTTAATTGTTTTATATTTATCCATTTAAAACATTCATTTAATTACTTATTCATAGAGACTAACTGTATGCTATAACTCTGTAAATGTAAGCTATAAAATATTAGCAGATTTAAAGAACTGCCATCTGATGAACAGCTGAGAGTAGATACATAGACACGCATGCAAACTACACTGTGTTTCCTAAAAGCAGAGGAAAGTGAGTTAATACAAGTACTATAAATGAGTGCGAAGTGTTTGTGCTAGATAATAGTATATTCTATGGCAGTCAAAACCCCACTGAAGAAATCACTAAGGGGCTTTTAGTTTGAAATGATACAGTAAGTGTGGTAAGAAAATGGCATGATACGCACATGAATTTATTTATTTTTATGAATTAAGATGAAGAGAGAGAACAACTTGCTTTGCTTGAATTGAGCGAATACCATTGTAAAGCAGAGGGCATAGTGTGCCTGCTTAATATGCTTACTTTGATGAAATGAATGAATGAACTGAAAACCAAGGCCCGCCGCTATTACAGTATTATCGTACTTGTTTTCCCATTGAAACAAGGGCCGGCAGGAGAATGAAATAAAAAACTGCACATTAATGAGTGATAATGTTTGTCTGCAGCACTGAATCAATTAAAAGACAGATCATATGTGACACACTTAAACAGTGAGGGCAGCTGTTGATCAGATGGCCTGAACCGCCAGCTCTCTTGCCATAAGGGATGCGGGTGCACCAGGGCTGTTGAGGGGCTGGAGGCAGAGTGAAGCGCTTGTTGAAAGTGGAGGCTGGCTGCATGTGAAGGCCTGGTGCATGTGGTGGCCAGCTGTGTTTGGAGGCCTGCGGAGCGTGGAGGCCAGCTGCATGTGAAGGCCTACAGTGAAGAGGACGCTGACAAGGCAGAGGCTGAGGCATATCCAGGGACTGAAGCAAGGTGTGCATGGAAAGCTTGGCCGGAGTAGCTGGGGACTGCGCGTGGCAAGCCAGGTGTACCTTTGCAAAGTGTCCCAAAGAAACAAATCATGTTACGTGTAGTTTGGGCCCATATCTTGAATCCGTACACGTCACTGAGATCAAGACTGAAGATGGAAACGGAGAAAAAAGTTGCGCATTGACAATACTGACTTATAACAGGGGAGACTGCCTGAACGGTAGGACGTGATGAGTGAGAAATGATTCCACTACTATCAACAAGAGTGAAAAGAAAAAAGGTAAAGTGAGCATTTGCCAACGCGAAGATTCTGCTTAAAATGATGGCTGACAGCAGCAGAGGAGAGAGCAGATTTGAAATTTTGCAGTGGCATCCTGATTGACAGAGAGAGATCGTGGCAAAGTTTGATTGGATAGCTAGAAGAGTGAACACCCATAGTCAGCTGATTAGAGGAAGCAGTGAGAGAGGGATGGAGAGAATTGTGAATGGATGTGCACAAAGGATGTCTTCCTGATAGAACTTACGTTGAGCTTCATATGTACACTGCGTGCCAAATTATTTTGCAAGTTGCATTTTTGTGAATATTTTAAAGACTATGTTAACAGTCATTTTCAAATTTGTTAAGAAGTCAGATAGTGAATATATTTCTTCAAAAGTGTGGTTAATATTATGCTTTTCAAAGTACTGTAGGCTGTATTATTAAATAAATGCAGAATCTGCAGAAATGAGTGTGCCAAGTTATTATGCAAGTTGGTGATAAGAGCATATAACTTCTAAAAAATAAAAACTAGGCACCTTTTTAAACGTTTTATTGATTGAAAATATATTCAAACTGTATTCAAACTTCAACAAAAACACCTTTCAACAAAAAGTTTTATTTTGTATACAAATGTAAAGACATTTGTATACAAAATAAAACTTTTAATGTCCTTGAAACATTTCAGATATAAAGTGTTTCTCTAATGTCCAATATAACCTCCTTTCCTTTCAATGAGGGTCAGAAGTCACTGGTCAACTGATTTAGTTAGGTTTCTGATTACTTCTCTGCTGACACTGTGTGCTGTACCTTGTATGGCTTTCCAACGCTGGTCTTTTGAGCTATATTGCTTGCCATCACTGTAAATCATCTTCTTTATTATTGACCACAAGTTCTCAATCGGGTTGAGATCAGGTGGGCAGGTGTGGTGGTGAAAAGGCTTAGGAGTGTAAGACAGTTAAGGTCAGATCAGAAGCAGAATATATACTTAGACTGAACAACCTTCAATGGGGCAAGATAATAAGAGCAGAATGTTCCAAAACAATTCACACACGCACATACACACACACATTCATGGAAGGTTAGATAGAATGCCTGTCAAAGGAGGAGTATAAGAATGTTTGGTGAACTGTTCTGGGGTGCTGTCTTATTGTTGCGGTGTGCAAAGTTGTAAGCTGCGTTTACAATAAAATACCTGCTAAAGGCTATGAAGTGACTTCATATGTCATTGAGTCGTTTTTTCAACGCAAGTGGCGAGCCAGCCAGGAGTCGAACCTAGAATCTTATGTTGAAAAAACGACTCGATGACATGAGGTCAGTTCACAGCCTTTAGCTGGTATTTTATTGTAAACACAGTTTACAACTTTGTACACCTTGCAACAATAAGACAGCCCCCCAGAACAGTTAACCAAACATTCTTATACTCCTCCTTCTACAGACATCCTATCTAACTTTCTGTGTGTGTGTGTGTGTGTGTGTGTGTGTGTATTTGTGTGTTGTTTTCGAACATTCTGCTCTCATTATCTAAGTACATATTCTGCGTCTGATCTGACCTCAACTACTCTGTCAACTCTGACATTTTTGGGCCTTTTCGCCACCACATGTTCTGCTTCTAATCTAACCTTAACCGTCTGACACTTTTGGGCCTTTTCGCCACCAGATATTCCCCCCTTTTCTACCAATTAGGTAGAACATACATAAGTAATTTCAAAGTGCCAGATTTCCTCATGTCTCTCTTAATTACACTAGTGCATGATTAGGCAATTCACTTAAACATAGCAGACTACACAAAACAAGGTGACACAAAATAAGGGTTCACAACGTGCAAGAGTGAAAAACCTGTCAGCTGTTTACAAGAAAATTCTCTTACGGCCCCTCCCGCTGGCGACCTTCAACATGAACCCATCAATATTACATACAGTGGTGGAAAAAAGTTTTCGGACACCCCATGCATTTGTGAAATATTGCATTAAGAATCACTCTTAGGTCTTCAAGTGCAATTTCTTTTAGTACAGTCACAGCCAAATTACTAAACAAATCCTAAAAATGCCATTAAAAACTTAAAATTGATTGGTTCTATAAAAATACATAAGAAATTTTGAGTATTGGGTCATTTTGGTACCAGTGATCCACTAATGAAGGTCGTGCTTTTTATTAAAAGACACAATTTTTGTTGCCATACTTCATGTCTATATAAAGCCAGCACATTTGAAAGTTCTTCAGAGACAAAAATGGCTAAAACAAGGAACCTAACGCAGGAAACACGCCTGAAGATACAGATTCTCAGCCAGGAAGGGTACAGCTGCCGCCAGATAGCCAGGAAGTGCAGATGCAATCCTTCAGCAGTTGGATACACTCTGCAGAAATACAGACGAACCAACAGCTTGGAAGACAAACCAAGATCTGAGCGTCCAAGGGTTTCTTCAGCAAGAAATGACCGCATCCTGATCCGCATGTGCAGGGAAAACCATTGAATGACATCACAGGAGCTTCTGCAGCAGTGGTCAAACCAAACTCGTCTCCAGTGTTCCACCCACACTGTACGTGGCCAACGTTTAGATCATGGCTTAAGGTCCTACAAGGCTGTCAAGAAGCCCCTGATCAATGAGAGACAAAGGTTAGCCCAGTGTCGTGGGGCCCAAGCACACAAGGACTGGAAAGCCAGGAACTGGAAGAAGATTATGTGGTCAGATGAGTCCAGTTCCCAGCTTTATCTTCCTCCTGCTAATGTGAGGGTATGCAGAAGGCCAGGCGAAGCATTATCTCCAGCATGTACACTACCCACTGTCAAGCATGGTGGAGGCAGTATCATGGTTTGGGGATGCGTGAGTGCTGCTGGTGTTGGTCATCTCACTGTCTGTGATGGCCCATTGAACTCTGCCAAGTATTGTGCCATTCTCGAAACTCACATGCCCCCTTCTGCACGTGCACTGTTCCATCGAGGTCAAAACTGGATGTTTCAATGAGATAATGCCCCTTGCCACACATCCAGGGCCAGTAGAACTTGGCTGCAGGAGCACAGTATCCAGGTCTTAGAGTGGCCAGCTCAATCCCCAGACATGAGCCCCACTGAAAATCTGTGGTGGATTATCAAAAGGTCTTTTTCAAAGTGTAAACCAAAGAATTTAGAAGAATTAAAAGCAGTAATTCAAGAAGAATAGGTCAAGATTACCCCTCAACAGTGTGAAAGGCTCGTGGGGAACATGTCAGCCAGGATTAGAGCTCTACTGTATGCTAATAGCAAATAAAAATATTAATTTGATGATGTGATGGTTTATTTATTTTCTGTTCAGTTTTGAACACATTCTCTGTTATTTGTTGACTTTGGTACCGACAATGTTGAGAACTGACATATTGAAACTGTCAAGAATTTAGTTTTGTTAGTTTTTCTTGTAAACAATAAACAAAAAAATATCATTTGTATTTGTTTGTGTCTGACTAATGCAGCCACACCTTTTGAAACACAAAAAAGATTTTTCCACAAATATTTTATGATAATATTTGAGATTGTGTAATGTTTTAAGGGTGTCCAAAAACTTTTTTCCACCACTGTACAGTGATTTACAGTGCTCTCCCTAAGTTCCACCCTCAACTTTGTGAGCCTTTCCATAGCCACAGAAAATGCAACAATAAGACTAAGAATAAGGGGCTTGTCTGCCAAATTTTCCTCTTTGTGTTCCCCAGGAAGGCCAAGCAGACTGTCTCTGCTGCCCATAGCGTGGAGGATTTTGCTGCTAATTTTGTCCACCTCCTCCTCAGTCTATTTTCCACCTTTTGAGTTGTTTGTTGATGTACACAGCAGGGTTCTCGTTGTCCACAAGCGGCTGTTGTGCGATATGCATAGAATTCAGTCTGTTTGCGGGCTCACCATCTAGCCATTCTCACTATGTCTTAAAGTATTCTCCATTGCGAAAGTATGAGCCCATACAGCTTTAATGTCTCCCAAAGCTAGTAATTTCCCAATCGCCTCCTCTTCAAATGCCCTGATCCATTTGCTAACCCCCTCATGGACATTAGGCAGTCGCATAACCAGCCCAGCAAAGTTGAGTGTTTGCCATGGTGTGTAATGGCACTGGGTGGCTTTTATCAAAATCAGATATTGTCTTGGGTCAGTGTATCTTTCTGGAGGTTATATATTTGGCTTATATCTGAGATCACAAGTTTTTCCTCCTTGTTGTTCCTTTTTAATCAGGGTGTCCTATTCCAGCCCGTTTTGTTGATTGTATGTGATCCAAATTTTCTTCCTCCTCCTCCTCTCCACTTTCACATTTAACTTTCTGTCATCCAACACCAGTTTGATTTTCTATAACTTCCATTCATACTTCCTTTACACTCCCTGTCTTCCTTCTCACCTCACTTCATCCATTCCTCTCATTTTCCTAACATATAATTTTTTAAAACAACTCATCTTTACTGCTATCTTGCCAACATTCCTGCACCTCACTCTCTGGCACTTTACAGTTTCCTCTCTCAGTCATTAAGAACAACTTTGTCCTCACAGATAGGGGAAAGAACCATCACATTGAAATCCAATTCAAACAAATAAAAAACATCAATTGCTCAGGACTCTTGAAACTGTCTGTGCTCCAGGTTAACCTTTCTTTTTTTGGGGTTAAAAAGACATTTAGGTGTCAGCTATGCTATGCTAAACTTGTGTACTGTTGGCCCTGGGGTAAGAAGGTGATTTGGCACATCTGCTGGCCAGTCTTGTATGATGTCATTTACCTCTCTTAGGTCATGCACCAACCGGTATTTAGATTTGTCAGCTTTCAGAACTTTTAATTTACATAGTGTCACTCTTCCCAACAGATTGGTCAGAGTTTGGTCTGATACTAGAATTGGGATTTTAATTTCTCCCGCCTCTGTCAATAGCCGCACTGGAGCAGCCATTGGAATTAGATGTTCTATTCCTGAAAATCCTGCTCTATTCACATATCCTCCAAATAATGGGAGATGATAGGCATATTTTTGACTCACCCAAGTCTGAGCTGATCCAGTATCAGTCAACACTGGAATATGCCTGTATTCAATTATAACTACTGTTGATATATTCATCGACATTTTTCTTATATATCAACAGGCTATTTCCTTATGTTTTAGCAAAATCCTAAATGACTGAGTTGGTTTTTTTTTTCTCTTAGACCTTTATGCTCTGCCATTTCTCCTCTAACCATCCTTCTGTAACTTGACAGGCTGGTATGCTACGATAACTTTTGCACATTCACATATATGTATTTTTTGGTCAAGCTGCAAGCATCATGAAGGTTTATATTACCAAAGGTTTATGACAAAATCACATGACAACACCGACTCCAGTGCGAGCACAGCGAGAGAGGAAAGGGAGAGACATTGTGCTGCTGCCAGAGGAGCCGCTGAATGAGTTCCCTCTGTAGGGAGGGTAACTCGCAGTAACTCACTAAAAGAGTCTGAGAAGTCCAGGGCTGTTCCAAAAACATTCAGGACGCCCAGGCCTAACGAAGTCACAGTAAATTCCACACTACTGGAGCTGCATCTCTTTTTGGAACTACCACAGAGTTGGGAATAATTTCACTTTCAGCTATGCTTGTTGCTGTGGGTAAAAGTATGACGTCAATATGTCGACATGTCCAAATATTGAATTTTTCAGATTAAAAAATATACTGGTATTATCGTGAATGAGATGATATGGCCCACCCCAATGTCATTTTAGTTTTAAAGATTTGTTTTATTTAACATAACATGTCACGTGTCTGTCTTAACATTTTGAGGCTGTGCAGTAAATCATACTTCACAATAACACGTTATAATTTGGTTTTAACATGCTTTGTGGATCCATCCAAATCAAAAGTGTCTTTTTTTTTTTTGTAGATCCACTGATTAATTTCCTTTAAACCCTGAAAAATAATCCATACTATCAAACTTTCAGCAGACAACTATAAATAAATTCCCCAACGTGGTGAGTTTCAGCAGTAAATGGGCTCTGGTAGGCTGGATGGCATAAAGTCCTGTTCTGCAGAGAAGTCTGCTGGCTGCCAATGACACTCGATCAGAGCATCATACAGTTCCTCACTGAGCTCCATGAACTTTTTGTTAGCCTCCACCACATCCAGCTCCGGACTGGGATCTGCAACACAGAGACAGTTGATAAAGTGTTTCAAAGACATAATAAAAAATTGAAAAAATACACAAGCACAAAAAATTAACAAGAGAAAATATGTGATCAAGAAACACAACATAAAACAGTACTGTACATGTACATGTATATATATATATACATACATATATACATATACATGATCATTTCTTGCTGAAGAAACCTTTGGACGCCCAGATCTTGGTTTGTCTTCCAAGCTGTTGGTTCGTCTGTATTTCTGCAGAGTGTATCCAACTGCTGAAGGACTGCATCTGCACTTGCTGACTATCTGGCGGCAGCTGTGCCCTTCCTGTCTAAGAATCTGTATCTTCAGGCGTGTTTCCTGCGTTAGGTTCCTTGTTTTAGCCATTTTTGTCTCTGAAGAACTTTCAAATGTGCTGGCTTTATATAGACACGAAGCACGGCAACAAAAATTGTGTCTTTTAATAAAAAGCACGACCTTCATTAGTGGATCACTGGTACCAAAATGACCCAATACTCAAAATTTCTTATGTATTGTTATGGAACCAATCAATTTTAAGTTTTTAATAGCTTTTTTAGGATTTGTTTAGTAATTTGGCTGTGACTGTACTAAAAGAAACTGTACCTGAAGACCTAAGAGTGATTCTTAATGCAATATTTCACAAATGCATGGGGTGTCTGAAAACTTTTTTTCACCACTGTATACACACACACACACACACACACATACACACATACATACACACATATATATATATATATATATATATATATATATATATATATATATATATATAAGTGAATGAAGTTATTTTTTCCTCTAAACTCTCCACGATATGAACAGTGGTTACACAAGCCTCAAAACCCATCACAACTCAGCCCTAAGAGTGACTGTCTGCTAATGACCAATCAACGGACTGCAGTGTTCACAGCTCCACTTTTTAGTACCAGATCTGTGTGCTTGGTACCCCAACAGAAGGGGTGACAAAAATGGTAACGGTTTGGAACGTATCTATTGGTACCATCCACAACTTTTCGGAAATGGAAAAAAAGTGTACCGAACTGAACCATACCGTACTGTACTGCTCGGTGGAAATGGGGCTCAAGAAGTATGTTACTAATGGTTACTTTGCTTGTGTTTAGATAACTGTAACATTTAAACAGGTTTATTCATGTATGTATTTGGGCGGCAGTAGCTCAGTCCATAGGGATTTGGCTTGGAAACCGGAGGGTTGCTGGTTCAAGTCCCTGACCGGACCAACATATGGAGCATGGACTGGTGGCTGGACAGGTGACAGTTCACCTCCTGGCCACTGCTGAGGTGCCCTTGAGCAAGGCACCAAACCCCCCCAACTGCTCGGGGCTCCTGTCCATGGGAAGCCCCTTCACTCTGACATCTCTCCATTTGATGCATGTATAGGCCCTGTTTGTCCATGCGTGTGCGTATTTTTTTATATGTAATTGACAACAGCAGAGTGAAAACTTGGAATTTCCCCTTGTGGGATTAATAAAGTATATAAAATTTAAAAGAAATTAACTTAAAAGTATTTGACTAGTAGAGCTCAGACCGCTCGTGGAATGGCACTTACTTGCCGGTCTGTAAACAAAATGATTCTAATGCTATGTAATCTAATGCTAGTAGAAATGTATGATTTATACAGGAAGGAGGGGGTCATCAAGCCATGATTTCTGTCCTGCCCAAAAAAAATCCTGGACAGAGCTACGGCAAAAAACAGTTTAATCATCTAACTCCACATTGCAGTGCTGTAGAGTTTCCAGTCTTTTCACATAACAGGCATTTTCAAACATGTTGAATGTGTTTAGATAGAAATCATTGATTTTGCTTTATCCAGACTTTAAGCCTTTATCCTTTGACATAAATCCTTCATTTTGGGGGTTGTTTGCTGTATTGGCTTCAAATGACATTGCTCTCATTGCCAAATACAAAACTGTACCACAGAAAGAACTACAGTCAAATGTACTGCTTCAAATAAGCTTATTTATACCTTCAAGATTTAAAGTGACAAATTTGAACATATCTCTTGGCACTAAACAGATATAACAATGAAATCTAATTGATACATAAGTCAGTAATGAAAATGGCAACAATTTGCAGACCCTAGTTCCAATACCAACCTTCAAGTCCATCATCCTGAACAGCTTCATTTTCCTATAGAGAAAAAACATGTTAAAATGATTCATATCTGTTAACAATGACTAACTGACAGCTGTCAGCACTGACTGTTTAACAGAGGGAGAGCTTACCTGTGGTGGGGTATACTGTGTATAATCATATTGCTGATAGCTGTAGCCATACCCTCCTGCGGTCTGATCGTAGCCCCAGGAGGAGTAATACCCAGGATAGGCCTGCTGCTGGTACTGGTTGTACTGGTCATAGCTGTGTCTGTACCCTGAGTTGGACTGCCACGATCTGTGCTCTGATGGCTGTTGCTGCCTGTTCCTTAAACTCCAGAGGGAGGAACAGACACATTGCTGAATTTCACCCATCATTTGACTTGTGCTTCTGGCACAAATACATGGGCTTGCTAAAAAGGAGTGAAGACTTTGAGAATAACTCACTTGTTAGCAGCCAGGCTCAGTCTCAGAGGTTTACCACCCAGTCCCACAACACCCTGACACTCCTCTAATGCCCGCTTCTGCAGCCGCTCGTCTGGGAACTGAACAAAGCCACAGCCCCTGCAGCAATACACAAGGGTGGGGTTTAAATTGGGGGGAAGCTTAATGAGCTGAACTTAGATGACAGCTGAACCTTCCTCACAGACTAATAGATCTCCCAATAGACTCCTCACAGCAAAGAATAGAGCTAGAGATGCAATTTACAAGTTATCCCAACCTCTGAAGGACAGAAGTGTTTTATTATCGTTAGCTGCTGTTATCATTATTCTCACACAAACAAACCCACTTCAGTGGAAGAAATTTTGAGGAAGGTGGGAGCACATATCTATACCAATACAGGCCAACATACACTGCTCACAGAAATTAATGGAAAACCTTAGGGTCACAGTATAACACCAAACTTAACAATCTCTCCATTTAGGAAGCACAAGTGATTGTGACTCAGTTTCACCTGCTTTGGTGCAAATGAAAGTGACAACAGGTGCAATGGAGAGGCAAAAGCAAGACAACCCCCAAAAAGGGAACAGTTTTACATGTGGTGACTACAGACATTTACTCTCTCCTTATCCTTCCTGACCGATTCTTCTGTAGTTTTATGTTCTACTAATGTCCTTGTAACTACTGGTAGGAGGAGGCAAGACCTGCAGCTCAGTAAGGTTGCACAGGTAGTCCAGCTCCTCCTGGATGTCTCATCCATACTTTCAGTCAAAAGAAGGTTTGTTGTGTCTCCCAGTACAGTCTCAAGAGCATGAAAGAGATACCAGGACACCGGCCATTACAGTAGAAGAGCCTGACAGGGCCGCAGCTTTGGCAACAACCCAGCAGCATGACTGGTATCTGCTTCTTTGTGCGAGGAGGAACAGCAGGGGCACTGCCAGAGCACTACAAAATGACTTCCAACAGGCTACTGGTGTGCGTGTTTGTGACCAAACTGTAAGAGCACTGTGCAGCTTGATTGGCATTCGCCAGAGAACACCAGATTTGGCAGGTCCACAACTGGTGCCCTGTTGTCTTCATATCAGCAGGTTCGCACTGAGCACATGTGACGGGCATGAAAGACGTGGTGAATGTTACGCTGCCTGTAACATCATCCAGCATGACCAATTTTGCAGTGGATCAGTGAATCTGGGAATGCATATCCTTGGAGGGTCGTACAGACTTCCATTTCATAGCCATCTGTACCCTAATTGCTGTCAGGTAGTGGGGATGAAATCCTCCGAGCAATTGTCAGACCTTACGCTGGCGCAGTGGGTCCTGGGTTACACCTGGTGTATGATAATACCCAGCCTCATGTGGCCAGCGTGTGTAGGCAGTTCCTGGATGACAAAAACACTGATGGCCCTCTCATTCCCCTGACCTAAATCCAATTGATCAACTATGGGACGTTATGTACTAGTGCACATAACGCCGCCAAGTACCGCCACAGACTGTCCAGGAGCTAACTGATGCCCTGTCCTAGGTCTGAGGAAGAGATCCCTCAGAACACCATCTACCAACGTATCAGGAGCGTGTCCAGATGTTGTTGGGAGTGCATACAGGCATGTGGGGGCCATACACACTACTGAGTCACATTATAAGTTGCTGTAATAAAATTCACACAAGTTGGATCAGCCTGTGATTTAAAGTTTTGACTTTGGTTTTCGGTGAGAATTTGAATCCTGCCCTCAGTGGGTTCATGATTTTGGTTTCCATTGATTGTGGTTATTAAGGTTCGGGCTGCTAAGCAGCCAAGGACCCTATTGTAATCGGAAGAATTCTTTCTTTCTTTCTTTCTTCTTTCGAGGAAATCATACTTCCCATGGGCAAAAACTCACCAAACTTAACAGAAATGTCCAACCCCATGCCAGATTTACTCAACTCCAAGGACGTGCATGGGGGGGCACAATAAATGTTTAAATTTAAAAACTTTAAAAATTCCTACCAAACCAATGATACATGCTACAGTTTTGAAACTTCACCACAATGTAGCCCCAGTACTGCAGAAACTTTTGTCCATTTAGACTCATTACAAATTATGAAGTCCATCACTGTTTTTTTTTCAAAAACTGTAAAACTTATAAAACGTATCTCCTCCCACAATTTTTGCTCAATTGTCACCAAACTTGCTGGAGAGCATCTCCAGACTGTCCTCCACAAAACTTGTTTCTCGGATTTTTGATTTATCAAAAATTGAGCCTACAGTGCATGAAAACGTTTGACTGTACACACTACTGTAAACATATACCATCCAATTCTTGCTAAATACATTTTCAATCTTCCTGAAAAAATTGACAATATTTTGGAGTCGTGGTTGATGAAGTTTGGCAAATATCAGAATTTTATCTCCAACACTGAATTTTCTATAACATTTTGGATTCTGCTCTCATGGGAACAACTGGAATCAATGTAAAAGTGGCATTTTTAAACATCATATTTTCTCTTGTGAAGCAAAACACTTATCATTAAAAACAAATCACCAACATGTCCATGCTGTCTAGATGCAATTTATGTGTTGTCAGATTTTTGTTTAGATAATAGAATTTGTGACATTTTGACTATTTTTGAAATCTGCCACAACAACTGCAGCCCGGTCAGTGACTTCCTGAGTCTATTTGAGAAGCCACAGACCAGGTCTCACTTCCAGACAATTAGCTCAGTGAGTTAGGAGCTGGATCACAGTGTCAAGGACTCTGGGTTCAAGACCCAAAACTACAAAGAGTCTTTGAGAAACAAATGTATAAAATTTTAGAGTCATGGTAGATGATGTTTGACGAATACATATCAGAATCAATGCAAGAATGGTATTTTAAACCAGTTATTTACTTATGAAGCAAATCAATCATTCTTAAAACAAAACATGAAGGCGGTGTTTAGCTCAGTTGGTAGAGCAGCCGCTCCATGAAAGAAAATACAGCCCTCAATGCAGGCGGCTGCGGATTGAATCCTCCGTTGGAAGGCCCTTTCCTGTGTGTCATCCCCCTCTCTGTCTCTCCATTTCCTGACTCTCACGACGCTCACTTTCCATTAAAGGCAAAAAAAGCCCCCAAAATATATTAAAAAAAAAAAATTACCAACATCTCAACGCTGTCTAGATGCAATATTTATATTTTCAGAACAACTGCAGTCACTTTAAGAGTGGTATTTTTAAATCAGATTTTCTCTTGTGAAGCAAAGCACTTATTGTTAAAAACAAATTTATTATTGTGTAGTGATTTCCACTGATACAAAAGTGTACTTTGCAAATGCATTCCAATATTCAACCACTTTTACTTTTCAATTGTTGCAATACAATTTCCAGATGATGCAACCTGCAAAATGACTCAGCTGATGCTAAAAGCAGATTGTAATATCAACTTCCTTGATGTCTTCCTATTCTTCTGCTTGTTGCTCAGAATTGCCCAAAAATGCCCGAACCCGACCCATCGCTGCGCAGCAGCTATAATGTTATTTTGTTCCCAACAAATTATAGAATGTAATAAGTAAAGATTTTCAAATTGAATAATTTGTTCATCACCATCTTATGTGTGATTTTAGTGTTCCCTTTATTTTTTTGAGTAGTGTACATTTGTTACATAAGCCCCTTTTCCACCGCAGGAACTTTTTTCATTTACCTGGGTAATTGAAAGGCCTCCATGCGTTTCCACCGAAATTACCTGGGTAAATAAAGTTCCCCCTACCCCCAAATTCCTCTGAAAAAAGATCCTGGTAGTGGGGTAGGACTTTTCAGATTACCCGGAACTTTGAGGGGCGGGGCTGTGTGCTGAAGAACACTGATTGGTGGAACACATGCAGCGTTCTGCACTTCCGCATTAGTGTGGCTGCAGACTTTCTACAAATAAACATTTCTACCGTAGTATTGATAAGCGCTAAGAGTATCGGTTCTTTTAACGACACATTTTGGTTTAATTTATTATCATCCTGCAGCCCCTCCTCTGCGCTCTGTGCCGGCGCTGAACACACACACGCACGCGCGCGCGCGCTACGGTAACCGGTGAGCAGCTGATCGGCGACCGCAACAAACTCAAAAATGACTCGAGCTGACGGCAGCCACACTCGTTACTGTAAGTGGAATTAAACCTTAGCGAGTAGGAAGCCAATAGTTTATAATACATGTGTTCAGCAAGCATCAACATGTGAACATGTAGACAGTGATATTCAATACGCTCTGTCCACAGTCTCTCATCCACCGACACTAACGTTATGTCTGATTTAGACAGCACGTTAGTTCGGCTAACAGCGAATTGTTACTAATAAACTCAAATGACAGCTGTCAGACTAACTTAGTGTGACTCTCATCTTAAAATACCTTTAAACTTAGCTGCTGGCTCAGACAAACGGCTCCTCTCTCTACCAGCACTAATGTTATGTTACCAGCCAACAAGCTGGCAGAAGACACACGCTGAATCATCTACGTCATCAACCCGATTTGAATAAATTTTCCGGAACTTTGAGGTGCGGTGGAAACGCAAACCACGCAGATTACCAGGAACTCTTTTACCCAGGTAAATAAGTTCCTGGTAATAAAAGTTCCTGGGAATGTTGGTGGAAAAGGGGCTATATATTGTTTTCATATTGTGTGGTGTTGTGTTAATACTCACTTGGAGTTGCCCATGCTGTCCAGCACCACTTTTCCACCGCGACAGGAAGGGTAGCGGTTGTAAAAAAACTCATAAAGCATCCCATCATCCACTTCTGGAGTTAGATCTCCCACAAAAAGAGAATACATCTGACTGGAACAAGAGGTGAATACTGAGACTAGATTTGTTTCCAGTGCAGCCACAAATACATGTGTCATGTGTCAATAAAAGGAGGAAATCATGATAATTTCATTATTAAAGGGATAGATCAGATTTTTTAAAATGGGGTTGTACGTGCAAACAGTAGATGAAAAAAAAAAAACACACTGGTGTCTGACATTGAAGCTAAGCATGCTACTGCTGTGGCAGGGTCTGCAAAGAAAAGTATTTTAACCACCCTGAAAAAGTCCCAGCTAAAAATATCAACATCAATTAAAGCTGCAAGCAGCGATGAACGGGCCCTCGCACCTTCACGCAACTCGAGGGCGCTGGCAGGACGCCGGCAGGGCTCTGGCTTACGCCACCGTTCATTCCTGTCGAAGGCAGACCCCTCACGCAGGAGTCACGTCATATCCCTCAAATCATACAAAGACATGTAATTTTGCCGGTAGGTGGCGCCGTACTAATAACCAAGTATTGGCGTATAGATGTGTTCAGGGCAGGACTGTCATCAATCCTGTGAAATTTGGGGAAGATTAGAACGTGTATTGTGAAGTTGTGAAGCAGTTACAAGCAAATTCAAAATGGCGGACTTCCTGTTGGGTGTGGCACATGGCTGCAAGAGCCTTTTTTGTATGTCTTGCAGTGATGCATGTGTGTACCAAGTTTCATACATGTAGCTCAAACCAGCGTCAGGGGCTGCTTTGTTGAAAATTTGTAGGGGGCGCTGTTGAGCCATGTTGGCACATCTAAGCACAAAAATCTCATCAGGCAACACAAATCGAGTCCTATCATATGTGTGGGAAGTTTCATGACTTTCCAAGCATCCCTTACCCCTCAAAAACAACTTTGTGTTTTATGGTGAATAAGGCGTTGCCAAAGTGACAGCGTTTGACGAAACCTCAAAAGCTTCTGATGTGATCATTATCAAGGTCTTGGGACTATGTCTCAGCAAAATTGAGGTGGTTGTGGTTAACTTGGTAGAAGAGAGACATGAAAGAATGAAAGCAGTATCTTTCTGCCGCCAGTAGGTGGCGCAATGATGCTGATTAAAAATGTCTCTGTAGATGTTTTCAGGGCTGGACTTTTATCATATGTGTGAAGTTTTGGAAAGATATGTCGACGTACAGTCTAGTTACACAACTTTTGTTATCATGGCGAAACATCAAAGTTTGCCGCCACGTCATGGCCACGCCCTTTGACGAAAACTCACAGTGTTCACAATAAAACATCTTCTACATGTGATGGATAGACTGACCAAGATTGAGGTGGATCTGGCCAAGTTGTGGGAGTTATACTTCAAAATATAAAACATGACATTTTCTCTTACCAGTAGGGGGTGCTATATATATATATTTTTTTTTTTTTTAAAGATTATTTTTTTGGGCATTTTTGCCTTTAATGGACAGGACAGTCAAGCGTGAAGGGGGAGAGAGAGTGAGGGAGTGACATGCAGCAAAGGGCCACAAGCCGGACTCAAACTCGGGCCGCTGCGGCAATAGCCTTCTTATATGGGGCGCCTGCTCTACCACTAAGCCACCAGCGCCCCGGGGGCGCTATATTTATCACAAATTATTCACATGGAGATCTCTTTAGAGCGGGACTGTCATCAATCCTGTGAAGTTTGGGGAAGATTGGACCATGTATGCTGGACTTACACACTACTTCCTGTTTTGTGGTGAGAAACCAAAGTTTGAGGCCCCGCCACAGTCACATGGTGTGACAGCAAGTCCAGTTTTTGATAACTTTTCTTCTTCAATGTCTGGAGGTGGGACAGACCGAGTAAGAAGTCGATGGGATAAAATCTGAGTAGTTACAAGTTCGTGTTTTATGGCGAAGAAGGCGGAGCCACGGTGACAGTGTTTGACAAAACCTCAAGCCTTTGATAACTTTTGGTCTTCAAGGTCTTGGGGTGGGACAGACCGAGTTTGAAGTGGATTGGATAAAAACTCTAGGACAAGTTCATTCATTTACGTCTACTGGAAATCGCCCAAAATGCACAAAAGTGGCACAAGTAAATTCAAAATGGCGGACTTCCGGTTGGGTTTGGAGCGTAACTCCAAGAGGTTTTTTTGTACGTCTTGGTGTGTTACATATGCCTACCAAGTTTCATACATGTAGGTGAAACCAGCTTCGGGGCTGCTTTTTTGAAAAATTGTAGGGGGCGCTGTTGAGCCATCTTGGCACATCGAAACACAAAAGTCATATCAGACAACACAATTTGGGCCTTGTGATGAGTGTACCAAGTTTCGTGAGTTTTCAAGTATCCCTTGCCCCCCAAAAACAACCTCATGTTTTATGGCGAATGACGCGGCGCCACGGTGACAGCGTTTGACGAAACCGCAAAAGGTTGTGGATTGGTCATAATCAAGGTCTTGGGACTATGTATCCGCAAAATTGAGGTGGTTCGGGGGAACCTGGTAGAAGCGGGACATGAAAGAATGAAAAAAGTAACTTTCTGCCGCCAGTAGGTGGCGCTATGATGCTGATTTAAAATTTCTCTGTAGATGTTTTCAGTGCTGGACTGTTATCATATGTGTGACGTTTTGGAAAGACATGTCCACATGGAGTCAAGTTACAGCACGAAACCTCAAAAATATCAAATTTTTCACCACTTCTGATGAGTTTGCGAAGTTTCATGAGTTTTCGAGTATGTTAAGCCCTCCAAAAAGGCACGCGGTTTCTGGTAAGAAGAATAATTAAAGCTGCAAGCAGCGTTGAACGGGCCCTTGCACCCCACGCAACTCGGGGCCTGGCGCGGCCGCCACCGTGTCGCCAGAGGTCGACCGGCAGACGAGGCGCTGAATGTTTGCCTCCTTCGGACAGTGTAGGAACCAATGCGTTGCGACTTCCCGTCTCCACTGGGTGGCGCTATGACTCTGACTCCTGAGCGTCATGTGGGTGTGTTCATGCCAGGACTATTATCATACATGTGAAGTTTGGAGCAGATTCGACCATTAGATCCCATGTTATAGCAATATCGTGTTTCATGGTGAGACATCAAGTGTCGACGCCATGTCACAGCCACACCGTTCCATGCTAAGCAATTCTCTTAATATGTTTTGATCACACACTTGTGTAGATGGTACACACCAGTTTTGGAGTTAATTGATTCATTTCTGGAGGAGGAGATCATTAAAATACAACACGTGGAAAACGCCAAAAATGACTGTAAATTTCAAAATGGCCGACTTCCTGTTGGGTGTGGCCTATCCGTGCAAGAGGCTTTTTTGTGCGTGTGGATGTTATACATGTGTCTACCAAGTTTCGTGCATATCAGTGAGACGTCCTATGGTGGTTATTTGTGTGAATGGGCGTGGCCAATCCATTTAGCCACGCCTATTAACGAAATTCATAACATATGTTCTGGGTTGGACTGTCAATATACCTGTGAAGTTTCACACAGATCTGACCAAGTACAGTGAAGTTATTGCCACTTCCTGTTTCATGGCGAGACGTCAAAATTCAACCTCCCACAACTGGCGTGCCCTTTAGATTCTGCGAGATCTTTTAATAACTTTTGATCAGGAAGTGTTCTAGATGGTAATCGGTAATTTTGAAGCCGTTCTGATGAATTCTGTAGGAGGAGTTCGTTAAAATACGATGCGTGCGCGACACCAAAAATGACCATGACATTCAAAATGGCCGACTTCCTGTTGAATTTAGCCTAGAGGTCCAAGAGACTTTTTTGTTTGTCTACGGGTGATGGAGATGTGTACCAATTTTTGTGCATATCGGTGAGACGTCCTATGGAAGTAATCCATATGAATGGGCGTGGCCAAGCCATATGGCCACGCCCATTGACGAAATTCATATCACATATTCAGGGCTGGACTGTTGACACACATATGAAGTTTCAGGTGGATATCATCAAAAACACCAAAGTTAAGGCCATTTTTATGCATTTTGGCGAAGGGTCGACTTCACCGCCCTCCGGATGGAACGCCGTTTGACGACAGTCAAAATTCTTCACCATGGAGCATTACCAACATGTTGAGGCCTTTCTGACCAAATTTGAGCTGGATTTGCTGAACGTGCTCAGAGCTGGACCTCAAAGTCTAAAACATCGCTTTTTCTGTCACCAGCAGGGGGCGCTATGCAAATTTCAATATTTCTGCATGTAGACGTCTTCAGGGCGGGACTATTATGAATCCTGGGGAGTTTGGTACCGTTCGGACTATTAATGCCAAAGTTATAGCAATCTCGTTTTTCATGGCGAGACATCAAACTTCGCCGCCACGCCCAGGTCAGGTTGTTTGGAGTTTACGTAATCCGTTAATAACTTTTGATCACAAACTAGTCTAGTTGGTGCACAGCAATTTTGAAGCCGTTCTGATTATTCCTGTAGGAGGAGTTCGTTAAAATACAACACGTGGAAAACGCCAAAAATGACCATGAAATTCAAAATGGCTGACTTCCTGTTGGGTGTGGCCTATGGGTCCAAGATGCTTTTTTGTGCGTCTGGGTGTGATACATGTGTGTACCAATTTTCATGCATGTCATTTAGCCACGCCCCTTATGAAATTAATATCATATGCTCAGGGCAAGACCAGTGACGTACATGTGAAGTTTCAGGCAGATCCGACCAAGTACACCAAAGTTAGAGCCACTTCATGGGTTTCGGCGAAACGTCAACCTTCGCCACTCCGTCACGGCGAAACCGTTTGACGAGACATTATGATCTTCACAATATAGCATGGCCAACATGTTAAGGCCTTTCTGACCAAATTTGAGTTGAATATGGTAAATGTGGTCAGAGCAGCACCTCAAAGTGTAAAACATGGTATTTCCTGTTGCCAGCAGGGGGCGCTATGACAATTACTGAATTTTTTGATGTAGACGTGTTCAGGGCGGGACTATTATCCATCATGTGAAGTTTGGTGCAGATAGGATCATCTACACCAAAGTTGTAGTAGTTGTAGTATAATTTCGTGTTTTTTGGCGAGATATCCAAATTGACCCTTCCGCAGCGACCGCGCCCTTCGACGTGACGAAGATCTTTGAATAACTTTTGATCCCACTGTAGTCGAGCACGCACAGGTAAATTTTTAAGTCAATCCGATAAAATCTGTAGGAGGAGTTCGCTCAAGTACAACGTGTGGAAATGGCCAAAAATGACCTTATTTTGAAAAAACAATTCAAAATGGCCGACTTCCTGTTTGGTTTAGGGTGTCGCTCCAAGAGGCTTTTTTGTGCGTCCCGGGATGATACATATGTGTACCAAATTTCATACGCCTAGGGCAAAGTTAAAGCAGGGGGCTTCGATTTTGAAAACTGTTAGGGGGCGCCATTGAGCCATTTTGCCACGCCCCTTTGTAACGACCATAAAATATCGAAATTTTCACCAGACGTCACGAGTGTGCAAATTTTCCTGACTTTTTGGGCATGTTCAGGCCCTCAAAAATGCGATCAAAGGTTTAAAAGAAAAATAATAAGAATTAAAGCTGCAAGCAGCGTTGAACGGGCCCTCGCACCCCACGCAACTCGGGGCCTGGCGCGGCCGCCACCGTGTCGCCAGAGGTCGACCGGCAGACGAGGCGCTGAATGTTCGCCTCCTTCGGACAGTGTAGGAACCAATGCGTTGCGACTTCCCGTCTCCACTGGGTGGCGCTATGACTCTGACTCCTGAGCGTCATGTGGGTGTGTTCATGCCAGGACTATTATCATACATGTGAAGTTTGGAGCAGATTCGACCATTAGATCCCATGTTATAGCAATATCGTGTTTCATGGTGAGACATCAAGTGTCGACGCCATGTCACAGCCACACCGTTCTATGCTGAGCAATTCTCTTAATATGTTTTGATCACACACTTGTGTAGATGGTACACACCAGTTTTGGAGTTAATTGATTCATTTCTGGAGGAGGAGATCATTAAAATACAACACGTGGAAAACGCCAAAAATGACTGTAAATTTCAAAATGGCCGACTTCCTGTCGGGTGTGGCCTACATGTGCAAGAGGCTTTTTTGTGCGTCTGGACACGATACATGTGCATACTGATTTTCGTGTACGTCTGTGAAAGTTGTTATGGGGGACGCTGCACTTTAAGGGGCGTGGCCAAGCCATACGGCCACGCTTATTGATGAACCTCATACTATACATTCAGGTCTGGACTGTTAACAAACATGTGAAGTTTGGTGAAGAATGGACAATGTATGCCAAAGTTATACTAATTTCGTGTTTTATGGCGAGACATCAAACTTCGCCGCCACCTGACGGCCAAACCGTTTCACAATGCAAAAATCTGCTTCTAAGTTTTGATTACACCTTTGTCTAGATGGCACACAATGATTTTGAAGTTGTTCTGATGCATCCTGTAGGTGGAGTTCATTAAAATACAACACGTGGAAAACGCCAAAAATGACCATTAAATTCAAAATGGCCGACTTCCTGTTGGGTTTGGCCAATGGGTCCAAGAGACTTTTTTGTGCGTCTGGATGTGATACATATGTGTACCAATTTTCATGCATGTCAGTGAAACGTGCCGCAGGGGCTGATGTTTAAAGGGTGTGGCCAAGCCATTTGGCCACGCCCATCAACAAAATTCATATCACATGTTCAGGGCTGGACTGTTAACACACATGTGAAGTTTCAGGCAGATATGACCAAGGACACTGAAGTTAAGGCCACTTAACTGCGTTTTGGCGAACCGTTGACTTCGCCGCCCTGTGGGCGGAACGCCGTTCGGCGATACGTCACAAATGTTCATCATGTGGCATTACCAACGTGTTAAGGCCTTTCTGACCGATTTTGAGTTGGATATACTGAAGGTGCTGAGAGTAGCACCTCAAAGTCTAAAACATCGCTTTTCCTGTCGCCAGCAGGGGGCGCTTTGAGAACGGGGGAATTTTTTGATGTTGGCGTGATGAAGGCCGGACTACGATCATACCCAGCAAGTTTTGTGCCGATCGGACTTATCATGCCCAAGTAATAGCACTTTTGTTTTTTGGGTTTTTTTTGGCGAGACGTCAAATTTCGCCGCCACCTGACGGCCAAACCGTTTAACATAGGGAAAATCGTATGATAACTTTTGATCATCAAGTGGTCTAGTTCCAGCACGCCAAATTTGAAGCCGATCCAATGAAGCGTGTAGGAGGAGATAGCTCTGAGAGAATTCTTGGAAATCGCCAAAATCGGTAAAAAAATGAATATTCAAATCAAAATAGCCGGCTTCCTGTTGGTTTTAGAAAAAAGTCCAACTGCGCATTTTCGTGCGTCTTGGGATGATACACGACCTCCCCGAATTTCGTGGAATTTGGTCAAACGGGCTGCCGGTGGGAGCCGATTGAAATTTTCTAGGGGGCGCCATTTCGCCATTTTGCAACGCGCATCGTTTAAATTTTGCGTACACATAAATTTTCACCAAGACGAATGTGCATGCCAAATTTGGTGAGTTTTGAAATATGTTAAAGCCCCCAAAAATGCGTTTAAAGTCGCGGAAAAAAATAGTAATAATAATAATTAAAGCTGCAAGCAGCGTTGAACGGGCCCTCGCACCCCACGCAACTCGGGGCCTGGCGCGCCCGCCACCGTCTCGCCAGAGGTCGACCGGCAGACGAGGCGCTGAATGTTCGCTTCCTTCGGACAGTGTAGGAACTAATGCGTTGCGACTTCCCGTCTCCACTGGGTGGCGCTATGACTCTGACTCCTGAGCGTCATGTGGGTGTGTTCATGCCAGGACTATTATCATACATGTGAAGTTTGGAGCAGATTCGACCATTAGATCCCACGTTATAGCAATATCGCGTTTCATGGTGAGACATCAAGTGTCGACGCCATGTCACAGCCACACCGTTCCATGCTGAGCAATTCTCTTAATCTGTTTTGATCACACACTTGTGTAGATGGTACACACCAGTTTTGGAGTTAATTGATTCATTTCTGGAGGAGGAGATCATTAAAATACAACACGTGGAAAACGCCAAAAATGACTGTAAATTTCAAAATGGCCGACTTCCTGTCGGGTGTGGCCTATATGTGCAAGAGGCTTTTTTGTGCGTCTGGACACGATACATGTGCATACTGATTTTCGTGCACGTCGGTGAAAGTTGTTATGGGGGACGCTGCACTTTAAGGGGCGTGGCCAAGCCATACGGCCACGCTTATTGATGAAACTCATACTATACATTCAGGTCTGGACTGTTAACAAACATGTGAAGTTTGGTGAAGAATGGACAATGTATGCCAAAGTTATACTAATTTCGTGTTTTATGGCGAGACATCAAACTTCGCCGCCACCTGACAGCCAAACCGTTTAACATAGGGAAAATCGTATGATAACTTTTGATCATCAAGTGGTCTAGTTGATGCACGCCAAATTTGAAGCCGATCCGATGAATCATGTAGGAGGAGATAGAAAAAGTACGAGGAGTGCGAATCGCCCAATCTGGCGTCAAATTCAAAATGGCTGACTTCCTGTTGGGTGTAGCCAATGGGTCCAAGAGGCTTTTTTGTGCGTCTGGATGTGATACATATGTGTACCAATTTTCATGCATGTCGGTGAAACGTGCCGTAGGGGCTGATGTTTAAAGGGTGTGGCCAAGCCATTTGGCCACGCCCATCAATGAAATTCATATCACATGTTCAGGGCTGGACTGTTAACACACTTGTGAAGTTTCAGGCAGATATGACCAAGGACACTGAAGTTAAGGCCACTTAACTGCGTTTTGGCGAAGCGTTGACTTCGCCGCCCTGTGGGCGGAACGCCGTTCGGCGATACGTCACAAATCTTCATCATGTAGCATTACCAACGTGTTGAGGCCTTTCTGACCAATTTTGAGTTGGATATACTGAACTTGCTGAGAGTAGCACCTCAAAGTCTAAAACATCGCTTTTCCTGTCGCCAGCAGGGGGCGCTTTGAGAACGGGGGAATTTTTTGATGTTGGCGTGATGAAGGCCGGACTACGATCATACCCAGCAAGTTTTGTGCCGATTGGACTTATCATGCCCAAGTAACAGCACTTTTTTTTGGGGGGGGGGGGGTTTTGGCGAGACGTCAAACTTCGCCGCCACCTGACGGCCAAACCGTTTAACGTAGGGAAAATCGTATGATAACTTTTGATCATCAAGTGGTCTAGTTCCAGCACGCCAAATTTGAAGCCGATCCAATGAACCGTGTAGGAGGAGATAGCTCTGAGAGAATTCTTGGAAATCGCCAAAATCGGTAAAAAAATGAATATTCAAATCAAAATAGCCGGCTTCCTGTTGGTTTTAGAAAAAAGTCCAACTGTGCATTTTCGTGCGTCTTTGGATGATACACGACCTCCCCGAATTTCGTGGAATTTGGTCAAACGGGCTGCCAGTGGGAGCCGATTGAAATTTTCTAGGGGGCGCCATTTCGCCATTTTGCAACGGGCATCGTTTAAATTTTGCGTACACATAAATTTTCACCAAGACGAATGTGCATGCCAAATTTGGTGAGTTTTCGAATATGTTAAAGCCCCCAAAAATGCGTTTAAAGTCGCGGAAAAAAAATAATAATAATAATTAAAGCTGCAAGCAGCGTTGAACGGGCCCTCGCACCCCACGCAACTCGGGGCCTGGCGCGGCCGCCACCGTGTCGCCAGAGTTCGACCGGCAGACGAGTCGCTGAATGTTCGCCTCCTTCGGACAGTGTAGGAACCAATGCGTTGCGACTTCCCGTCTCCACTGGGTGGCGCTATGACTCTGACTCCTGAGCGTCATGTGGGTGTGTTCATGCCAGGACTATTATCATACATGTGAAGTTTGGAGCAGATTCGACCATTAGAACCCATGTTATAGCAATATCGTGTTTCATGGTGAGACATCAAGTGTCGACGCCATGTCACAGCCACACCGTTCCATGCTGAGCAATTCTCTTAATCTGTTTTGATCACACACTTGTGTAGATGGTACACACCAGTTTTGGAGTTAATTGATTCATTTCTGGAGGAGGAGATCATTAAAATACAACACGTGGAAAACGGCCAAAAATGACTGTACATTTCAAAATGGCCGACTTCCTGTCGGGTGTGGCCTATATGTGCAAGAGGCTTTTTTGTGCGTCTGGACACGATACATGTGCATACTGATTTTCGTGCACGTCGGTGAAAGTTGTTATGGGGGACGCTGCACTTTAAGGGGCGTGGCCAAGCCATACGGCCACGCTTATTGATGAAACTCATGCTATACATTCAGGTCTGGACTGTTAACAAACATGTGAAGTTTGGTGAAGAATGGACAATGTATGCCAAAGTTATACTAATTTCATGTTTTATGGCGAGACATCAAACTTCGCCGCCACCTGACGGCCAAACCGTTTCACGATGCAAAAATCTGCTTATAAGTTTTGATTACACCTTTGTCTAGATGGCACACAATGATTTTGAAGTTGTTCTGATGCATCCTGTAGGTGGAGTTCATTAAAATACAACACGTGGAAAACGCCAAAAATGACCATTAAATTCAAAATGGCCGACTTCCTGTTGGGTTTGGCCAACGGGTCCAAAGAGACCTTTTTGTGCGTCTGGATGTGATACATATGTGTACCAATTTTCATGCATGTCAGTGAAACGTGTGGGTGTGGCCAAGCCATTTGGCCACGCCCATCATATCACATGTTCAGGGCTGGACTGTTAACACACATGTAAAGTTTCAGGCAGATATGACCAAGGACACTGAAGTTAAGGCCACTTAACTGCGTTTTGGCGAACCGTTGACTTCGCCGCCCTGTGGGCGGAACGCCGTTCGGCGATACGTCACAAATCTTCATCATGTAGCATTACCAACGTGTTGAGGCCTTTCTGACCAATTTTGAGTTGGATATACTGAACGTGCTGAGAGTAGCACCTCAAAGTCTAAAACATCGCTTTTCCTGTCGCCAGCAGGGGGCACTTTGAGAACGGGGGAATTTTTTGATGTTGGCGTGATGAAGGCCGGACTACGATCATACCCAGCAAGTTTTGTGCCGATCGGACTTATCATGCCCAAGTAATAGCACTTTTGTTTTTTGGGGGTTTTTTGGCGAGACGTCAAACTTCGCCGCCACCTGACAGCCAAACCGTTTAACATAGGGAAAATCGTATGATAACTTTTGATCATCAAGTGGTCTAGTTGATGCACGCCAAATTTGAAGCCGATCCGATGAATCATGTAGGAGGAGATAGAAAAAGTACGAGGAGTGCGAATCGCCCAATCTGGCGTCAAATTCAAAATGGCTGACTTCCTGTTGGGTGTAGCCAATGGGTCCAAGAGGCTTTTTTGTGCGTCTGGATGTGATACATATGTGTACCAATTTTCATGCATGTCGGTGAAACGTGCCGTAGGGGCTGATGTTTAAAGGGTGTGGCCAAGCCATTTGGCCACGCCCATCAACGAAATTCATATCACATGTTCAGGGCTGGACTGTTAACACATATGTGAAGTTTCAGGCAGATATGACCAAGGACACTGAAGTTAAGGCCACTTAACTGCGTTTTGGCGAACCGTTGACTTCGCCGCCCTGTGGGCGGAACGCCGTTCGGCGAAACTTCACAAATCTTCATCATGTAGCATTACCAACGTGTTGAGGCCTTTCTGACCAATTTTGAGTTGGATATACTGAACGTGCTCAGAGCTGCACCTCAAAGTCGTAAAACATCGCTTTTCCTGTCGCCAGCAGGGGGCGCTTTGAGAACGGGGGAATTTTTTGATGTTGGCGTGATGAAGGCCGGACTACAATCATACCCAGCAAGTTTTGTGCCGATCGGACTTTTCATGTCCAAGTAATAGCACTTTTGTTTTTTGGGGGGTTTTTTTTGGCGAGACGTCAAACTTCGCCGCCACCTGACGGCCAAAGCGTTTAACGTAGGGAAAATCGTATGATAACTTTTGATCATCAAGTGGTCTAGTTCCAGCACGCCAAATTTGAAGCCGATCCAATGAACCGTGTAGGAGGAGATAGCTCTGAGAGATTTCTTGGAAATCGCCAAAATCGCTAAAAAAATGAATATTCAAATCAAAATAGCCGGCTTCCTGTTGGTTTTAGAAAAAAGTCCAACTGCGCATTTTCGTGCGTCTTGGGATGATACACGACCTCCCCGAATTTCGTGGAATTTGGTCAAACGGGCTGCCGGTGGGAGCCGATTGAAATTTTCTAGGGGGCGCCATTTCGCCATTTTGCAACGGGCATCTTTTAAATTTTGCGTACACATAAATTTTCGCCAAGACGAATGTGCATGCCAAATTTGGTGAGTTTTTGAATATGTTAAAGCCCCCAAAAATGCGTTTAAAGTCGCGGAAAAAAATAATAATAATAATAATAATAATAATAATAATAATAATAATAATAATAATAATCCTAAGGAAAACAATAGGGTCCTCGCACGGTACGTGCTCGGGCCCTAATAATCCTTAGGAAAACAATAGGGTCCTCGCACGGTACGTGCTCGGGCCCTAATAATCCTAAGGAAAACAATAGGGTCCTCGCACGGTACGTGCTCGGGCCCTAATAATTTTTATGATTTCAATAGGGCTCTCGCACGGTTCGTGCTCGGGCCCTAATAACAACAGGAACTGTAAGCAGTTATGATAGGGGGCCAAGCCTCCCCGCGCGATTCGGCCCCCAGGTCTCGCGGAGCCCAGGGAAGTTGACCCCGAAGGCCGACGGGTTCGGGGCGAACATCAGGACACAGGCCGACGTCTCACCCGCAGTATCCTAATTGTAATGGGATCAGCACTGGAAGTGCGAAAAGCTGAATGTATGTGTTGTGACAAGTCACGCCCGTTTTGAGCAAACATCACAAAGCTCTACAGCTGGCCTTGGGAGTGACGCCACAACAAGTTTGCCAAATTTCGTGCGATTCTGATCAATATTCATGTCACTTGATGTTTCTCTGATTATAGCGCCCCCTATTGGCCAATTTCCACCAAATTTGGCACAGACCCTCTGGCTCACGTCTGAAACAAGTGATTCGAGTTTGACATTGATAGCTTTTACTTTGACAAAATTATGCAACGGTATGTGTTTTTTAGCTACCTGAAAAAATTTTTTTATTTGTGACTAGCACCCTTTTTGGAGTAGCAAAACTCTTTTGATAACTTTTGATCAGGCAAGGCTGGACATTGTATGTGCAAAGTTTCGTGCAGATGGAGCTTAAACCCTAGGAGGAGTTCGAAAAAGTAGGTTTTTGATATGTAGTGACTTACAAAGAGAAATATGCAGTGGAAGTGGGCGTGGCCTACGTCAGAAGATGAGACTCTATTTAGGGAATACGTGGATATAAAGTTTATGAAAATGTGATTTAAAATGTGGAAGTTACAGGCCAAAATGCGTTTGCATACGTTATAGCGCCACCTAGTGGCGTAGACACACAATTTTTGCTATGGGTGGTCGGTGTGCTGTTCTATATATACCCTGTGTATTTCACAGCCCTCAGCATAATACTTGAGCTGAAATAAATGTTTGTTGTTTATCTTGACATAAGCCACGCCCACTTTGAGCAGTCGTGATTCACTTCAAGATATGGCCCAGCATCATACCCACCAAATTTCCCAAATTATAGCCCAAAATGCGTTGACCTTGGTTATAGCGCCCCCTGCTGGCTGACATAGGTCATTTTTTGTGCTTGAGGTACGTGCAGGGGTCTGGACCAACCCTCCAAATTGCACCACCCTCCCTTGCACGGTTTAGCCTGCAGCACCACTTTTACCAACGGAAAAATAAAAATAGAGAATAATAACAATAACTAGAACTGCAAGCAGTTATGATAGGGGGCCAAGCCTCCCGGCGCGACTCGGCCCCCGGGTCTCGCGGAGCCCACGGAAGTCGGCCCTGAAGGACGACGGGTTCGGGGGGAGCGTCGGGACGCAGGCCTACATCTCACCCGCAGTATCGTAATTGTAATGGGATAAGCACTGGAAGTGTGAAAGGCTGAATGTGTGTGTTGTGACAAGTCACGCCCGCTTTGACCAAACATCACAAAGATTTAACTCTGGCCTCAGGAGTGACGCCACAACATGCTCGCCCAATTTCGGGCGAATCTGATCAATTTTCATGTCACTTCATGTTTCTCTGTTTATAGTGCCCCCTATTGGCCAATTTCCACCAAATTTGGCACAGACCCTCTGGCTGACCTCTGAAACAAGTGATTCAAGTTTGACATCAATAGCTTTCACTTTGACAAAATTATGCAACGGTATGTCTTTTTTAGCTAGCAGAAAAAAATTGATTATTTATAACTACCGCATTTTTTGGAGTAGCAAAATTCTTTTGATAACTTTTGATCAGGCTAGTCTGGCGATTGTATGTGCAAAGTTTTGTGCATATGGAGCTTAAACGGTAAGAGGAGTTCGAAAAAGTAGGTTTTTGATATGTAGTGACTTACAACGAGAAATATGCAGTGGAAGTGGGCGGGGCCTACGTCAGAAGATACGAATCTATTTATGGAACACGTGGATATAAACTTTATGTAGATGTGATTTAAAATGTGGAAGTTACAGGCCAAAATGCGTTTGCATCCGTTATAGCCAGACGAGCCACAGCAAAAATTGTGTCTGCTCCACTAGGTGGCGACCTAGTGGAGCAGACACACAATTTTTGCTGTGGCTCGTCTGTGTGCTGTTCTTTATATACCCTGTGAATTTCACAGCCCTCAGCATAATACTTGAGCTGAAATAAATGTTTGTTGTTTATCTCGTAATAAGCCACGCCCACTTTGACCAGTCGTGATTAACTTCAAGATATGGCCTCAGGAATGACCCAGCATCATACCCACCAAATTTCGTAAAAATCGGTACAGCCATTAAAGAGATATATGTCTCTCATTTGCAGCGCCCCCTAGTGGTCAACATTAGCCAAATTTGGCTCACACCCTCTCAGTCACATGTCAATCTAGGATCTCAGATTTGGTGTTGTTAGCATTTATTTTGACCGAGATATTCAGCAGTTCGCCTTTTTATAGCTAGCTAGAAAATTTTATTCGTTAATCATTTGCGCATTTTTTGACCGAACAAAATTCTTTTGATAACTTTAGATCAGGTCCAAGAGAAGACTGTACGTGCCAAGTTTCACGCTGATCGGACAAAATCCCAAGGAGGAGATAGAAAAAGAAGGTTTTTCAGTTTTCGCGATTTTGCGGAAAAAAATTATAGGCGGAAATGGGCGTGGCCTAGCCCAGGTGATTCAGCCCTATTCAAGGAATCTGTGGATATGACGTTTTTGAATGTGCGACATATAGTGTGGGAGTTATAGCCCAAAACGCATTGACCTTGGTTATAGCGCCACCATCTGGCCAATTGGGATTTTTCTATTATGAGCACCATTTGCACACAACTTCCAGTCACTGGTGAAAATTTCATGTCTCTACGATGTGCGATCTCACGGGAATTTGCGAAAACATTTCTGAAGAAGAAGAAGACAGTAGGAAAACAATAGGGTTTCAGCCCTTCGGGCTTGAACCCCTAATAATAAAACAGTAGGAAAACAATAGGGTTTCAGCCCTTTGGGCTTGAACCCCTTAATAATAATGATAAAACAGTAGGAAAACAAAAGGGTTTCAGCCCTTCGGGCTTGAACCCCTAATAACTATAAGAAAAATCCGAACAAAAACAATAGGGTTGCCAGCACCGCTGGTCCTGGGAAACGCGTATGCTTTGCATTCGCGGTCCCCAGGCCCTGCGGGCTTGGCCCCCTAATAAAAATCCGAACAAAAACAATAGGGTTCCCAGCACCGCTGGTCCTGGGAAACGCGTATGCTTTGCATTCGCGTTCCCCAGGCCCCGCGGGCTTGGCCCCCTAATTCCTTCAATTTCAATAGGGTCCTCGCACGGTACGTGCTTGGGCCCTAATAATTCCTTGCATTTCAAGAGGGTCCTCGCACTGCGTGGTGCTCGGGCCCTAATTAAAGTGTACTCTATATTTTGAACATTCTCCTTGCTTCACCATACTGTAAGACAGCGATTTCCAACTGGAAAATGAAGCAGTTGTATCATTCTCTTCTTAAACAGATTTCACTGAGAAAAAAGGGATCTAACATTGCTGCACACAGGTAGTGCTGGTCCACCGCTGCCTTGATCAGTTATATTGTTTGTGTTATTGTGTGAGTATGGATAGGAAATTCAAGGCATTAATGGCTTCCCTGTCAGAATGGGGTGTCTGACATTGAGGCAAAGCATTAAAAAGTACTCTCAATAAAGCATACACTTAAACTGATATTGATTTTTTTAGGTGGCTAAACTGAGTTCTGTTGCTGAACCCCAACCACAGCAGTACATTGCTAAGCTTCCATGTGGGACTCCAACCTGCTTTTCCAAACTGGGGGTGTGCCATCTGACACCTGCTGTATGTAATATGATGATGATGAATAAGTACCCCAAACAACCCCACTACAAAAAATCTGAACTATCCCTTTAAGGTCATCTTTAATATTCTGCTTCTCCATCTGGACTCACCCACTGTCTTGTTTCCCAAAGGTGGCTCGGTTTAACTTGAATCTTGTGGGCTGTGAGAAAGAAACATTTAAGTCCACCATGCCATTTTCAGAAGTGTCCATCAACTGAGATAAGAAAAAAAACATGGCTACTGTATGAACAATCTTTATACCGGACTGGCTCCTGGTAAGGCTTTTCCATTGATTTTGCGGAGACATCTCTCAGCTGTGGCCTCATCTGTCATCTCCACGAAACAGTAACCCAGCGCACCCCTGGGTGACGACACACTGTTTAAAGTAGGAATAGAGCGACTCCGAAAATGGCAAGTGCTTGTGGATTTAGTTCTTACCCTGTCATCTTGTTGCGGATGATCCGTACATTTATCACCTGCTCTCCCATGGTGGAGAAGGCTCTGGTAATAAACTTCTCATCCATGTAGGCTTCCAGCTAAGGAGCAGAAGAAAACAGATTGTAAAAAAAAGAGCTCAGGATTGGTGGTGAATGATTAACACAAGGCTGTAGTTTGCTTTCAGTTTACAAGTTCAGATTTTTAAGTTCAGCAAAAAGTTACGGGGATCAACTGATTCTCCATTATTCTACCACTTAAAATTTTGAGGCGGGTTCTAGATATCATGGGGACAGCTTTAACACTGTTAAAGCTAATCTAAAATTTTGTAAAACCTTTCTTCATGTCTCTCTGTGTCAGGACAGGCCTCACGCTTCCCCTCTCCTCTAACAGTGGAGGACCCTATTGTTTTTGGCGTGTTTATTATTAGGGACCGAGCCCGCAGGCAGGGGACTCCTCTAACAGGAGTCCTCGCCAAAGGCAAGGACCATATTGTTTTTGCTGCGTTTATTTTTTCTTTATTTATTTTTCTGCCACCTCTTTGAGCCCTAATTTGACCCCCTAAACATGCTCAAAAACCAAAATTGGCATGCATGTCAGGCCTGGCAAAAAATGTTATAAAATGCAAAAAAATTAACCACTAAAGTGCCAAAATGCACTCTCTGGCGCCACCTAGGCACACAAAAATGCCCACTACGGCATGTAGGAATGTCCTAGAAATATCAAACAAAAACTGGATTGTTTGCCTCATCAAGACCTACAAATCAGCCATAGACACCCCTGACCTTAATCCAACAGGAAGTGAACAACTTGCCCTTTCACAGTAAGATTTCAGCTCCAAATGTGTCTTTGTTCAAAAGCTATCTCCTCCGAGGCTGTGTATTACAGCTCACACCCTGCTGAACAAAAGCTCTGTATAACTTTGTGTTTTCTATAACGGTTTGGATTTTATAAACTGTCCAAGTTGACGTACCACAAAAATCCTGAAAATGTTTGAAAGATGTCCCATAGAAAATGAATGGGAGCAGGTGGAGAAAGGGACCAATACTTGGGGTTTTTCTCACCTGTACAGCTTCTCCATACTTTCTGCTTCAGACTCAATTCAAACTTTTAAATGTTGCCAAAGGTCTCATCTATTCAACCATGTCTCCATCTTTTTAATATCTTTTACAGTTTTTAATCAGTGCCTATTCAAGTACCATGAGCAAATTTTGAGAAATTTTGAGTTTATAATGGGTTTCTATTAGATGGAATGTTGGCAGCTACAATGGGTGATGTCGTCAGCTAGAGTGTGGAGCTGCTGTGAAAACTGTCTAAAAATTTTTTTGAAATCGCCCTTACAGGCACATAATTTGAGCTAGACACACAATTATTTCCAAAGTAGTAAAGATTTCTGTCCTCTTTCAGACAAGGGTCTGTTTTTAACACAGAGATTAACAGAATTTGAACTGTGAGCCTCCTTATGACATGTGTACCCTCCATGTCCTCCATTCACTCCAATTCAATTTATGCCCGCTGATTTTGGTAGAAAAGCTGAACTGCCTTCATGTCTAACTAACTCTCTTGTCCACATTTCTGCATAATGGAAGATACTATATCTGTACGATTCCCAAAGTCTTCTGGTCGTCACAGTATATTTGTTTCATTCATATCATATTCAATTAAAACCTCTTCTGTGACAGAAAGACAAAACAGGAGAATTAAATGTGGACTGTTAAATGTCAGATCGTTATCTTCCAAAGCAGTGTTAGTAAACGAATTAATATCAGATAATCATATTGATTTACTCAGCCTCACCGAAACCTGGCTGTGTCATGATGAATATGTTAGTCTAAATGAATCCACTCCTCCCAGTCATAATAATACCCACGTTCCTCAAGGCAGCGGCCGAGGAGGGGGAGTTGCAGCCATTTTTAACTCTAGTCTATTAATCAGCGCTAAATCTAAACTAGATTATAAATCCTTTGAAAGCCTTGTCCTTAGTCTTTTACATCCAACCTGGAAAACATCACAGCCTCTTCTATTTGTTATAGTGTACCGTGCTCCTGGCCCGTATTCAGAATTCTTATCTGAATTCTCAGAGTTTTTATCCAGTTTAGTCCTGAAATCAGATAAAGTTATTATTGTAGGCGATTTCAATATTCACATGGACGTTGATAATGACTCTCTCGCTACTGCGTTTATCACATTATTAGACTCCATTGGCTTCAGTCAAAGTGTACATAAGCCCACTCACCGTTTTAACCACACCCTCGATCTAGTTCTGGCGTATGGAATTGAGATTAATAACTTAATGGTCTTTCCAGAGAATCCCTCTCTATCAGATCATTACTTAATAACTTTTGATTTCTGTCTACTTGACTATGCGCCACTCAATAACAGTTACTATACTAGGTGTTTATCAGATAGTGCGGTAGCAAAATTTAAGGAAGTGATTCCATCGGCGTTAAATTTAATACCCTCTGTAACTGACGTTTCCCGTACTGACTTTAAAGTCTCCCAAATTGATCATCTCGTCGATAGCGCTGCAGACTCACTGCGATAACTCTTGACTCCGTAGCACCTCTTAAAAAGAAGTTCGCAAAGCAAAGAAAGTTTGCTCCCTGGTATAACTCCCAAACCAGAAAATTAAAGCAAATGTCGCGAAAATTTGAAAGGAATTGGCGATTAACCAAACTGGAAGATTCTCGTTTAATCTGGTTAGATAGTCTAAAAACATATAGGAGAGCCCTCCGCAATGCCAGAGCAAACTATTACTCGTCATTAATAGAAGAAAATAAGAACAGCCCCAGGTTTCTTTTCAGCACTGTAGCCAGGCTGACAGAGAGTCACAGCTCTATTGAGCCTTGTATTCCTTTGGCCCTTAGCAGTAATGATTTTATGAGCTTTTTTAATGACAAAATTGTAACTATTAGAGACAAAATTCATGACCTCCTGCCCTCTAACAGTACTAATCTGCCTTCAAACACAGCTATAAGTGCTGATACATATTTAGATTGCTTCTCCCTGATTTCTATTCAACAATTGACCTCAATGATTTCTTCATCCAAGTCATCAACGTGTCTATTGGACCCCATCCCAACTAGGCTACTTAAGGAAGTCTTACCTTTAGTTAACACTTGCATACTAGACATGATCAATATATCTTTATTAACAGGCTATGTACCACAGTCTTTTAAGGTAGCTGTAATTAAACCTCTGTTAAAAAAGCCCACATTGGATCCAGAGGTGTTAGCCAATTACAGACCTATATCCAACCTTCCCTTTATCTCAAAGATCCTTGAGAAAGTAGTCGCAGACCAGCTGTGTGACTTTCTCCATGATAATAATTTATTTGAGGAATTTCAGTCAGGATTTAGGGTGCATCATAGTACCGAGACAGCACTAGTTAAAATTACAAATGATCTTCTGATTGCTTCAGACCAAGGTCTCGTCTCTGTACTTGTTTTACTAGATCTTAGTGCCGCATTTGACACAATTGACCATCAAATTCTGCTACAGAGACTGGAACATTCAATTGGCCTTAAAGGTTCTGCACTAAGCTGGTTTAAATCGTACTTATCCGATCGCTTTCAGTTTGTTCACGTTCATAATGAATCATCTTCGCGTACTAAAGTTTGTTTTGGAGTACCTCAAGGTTCAGTGCTCGGACCAATTCTATTCATGCTATATATGCTTCCCTTAGGTAACATCATTAGAAATCACTCTGTAAATTTCCATTGCTATGCGGATGATACACAGTTGTATTTATCGATAAAACCAGAAGATACGGATCAATTAACTAAACTTCAGAAATGCCTTAAAGATATAAAAACCTGGATGAGCACCAATTTCCTGATGTTAAATTCACACAAAACTGAAGTTATTGTTCTTGGCCCCAAACAGCTCAGAAACTCTTTATCTGATGATATAGTTTCTCTGGATGGCATTGCTCTGGGCTCTAGCATCACCGTAAGAAACCTCGGCTTAATATTTGATCAAGATTTGTCTTTTAACTCCCATTTAAAACAAACGTCTCGGACTGCATTTTTTCATCTGCGTAATATTGCAAAAATTAGGCCTATCCTGTCACTAAAAGATGCTGAAAAATTGGTCCATGTGTTTGTTACCTCGAGGCTGGATTACTATTATCAGGTAGCTCTAATAAGTGCCTGAAAACTCTCCAGCTAATCCAGAACGCGGCGGCACGTGTACTGACAGGAACTAAGAGACGAGATCATTTTTCTCCTGTTTTAGCTTCTCTGCACTGGCTCCCTGTAAAATCCAGAATTGAAGTCTTACTCCTAACTTACAAAGCTCTAAATGACCAGGCTCCATCATATCTTAGAGAGCTCATAGTGCCCTATTATCCCACCAGAACACTGCGCTCTGAGAATGCAGGGTTACTTGTGGTCCCTAAAGTCTCCAAAAGTAGAACAGGAGCCAAATCCAGCTATTAGGCTCCTCTTTTGTGGAATCAGCTTCCTGTTTCGGTCCAGGAGGCAGACACCGTCTCCACTTTTAAGACTTTTAAGACTAGACTTAAGACTTAAGACTTTTTGATAAAGCTTATAGTTAGGGCTGGCTCAGGCCTGTCTTGGACCAGCCCCTAGTTAGGCTGACATAGGCCTAGTCTGCCGGGGGACCTCCTATAATACACCGAGCCCCTTCTCGCCTTCTCTCTCTCTCTCTCTCTCTCTCTCCCTTGCTAGTATTCATGTCCTGTTAATGCATCTCTCTAACCCGGGCCTATTGCATGTCACTAACTCGGCTTGTTCTCCGGAGCCTTTGTGCTCCACTGTCTCGCAGGTTAACTCGTACCGCAGCTGTGCCTGGATGATGTGTCGTGGTTGTGCTGCTGCCGTGGTCCTGCCTGATGCCTCCCACTGCTGCTGTTACTATTAGTCATACCTGGACTATTATACACATATCATTATTGTCGCATACATATATAATCATATTATTAATATATTATCTGTTTCTCCTTATGTCTCATTGTGTCATATGGATTACTGTTAATTCATTACATTGATCTGTTCTGTACAACATCTATTGCTCGTCTGTCCGTCCTGGAAGAGGACGGTCCTCCTTCAGTCGCTCTTCCTGAGGTTTCTACCATTTTTTTCTCCCTGTTAAAGGGTTTTTTTTGGGGAGTTTTTCCTTAGCTGCTGTGAGGGTCCTAAGGACAGAGGGATGTTGTATGCTGTAAAGCCCTCTGAGGCAAATTGTGATTTGTGATATTGGGCTTTATAAATAAAACTGATTGATTGATTGATTGATTGATTGATATCTCAAACAGTGTGCTCGCCAGAGGCAAGTGTTCGACGTGTGGGTTTTTTGGCACAGGCTTAAGAAAATGCTTTGTCATTCTGCTTTGCACCTGTGTGGTGCCTCCCATTTTGTGTTACTATGATGACCATTGCTTTTGATTGACAGCCACACATCAAGCATCACACTGTGAATTGGATCATGTCTAATGTACACTGGGTACACCAGTGCTTCTCAAAGTGTTCGATAAAATGTGACTTACTTATCAGAGTATCCCTTAGGTCAACAGTCGATTCACATACACAAACACATAAACAAAAACACACAATTACACACACCCCAGAAGCAACCACCCACAGCACTCAGGGGGGATTCATTTCTTGAACAGTTTGGATTTCAGAAGCCATCAAAGTTCCACTCCCAAATCATGTCTGCCTTTTCCGATACTGAATGTTTTTGGGTATTTCTCATCATCACACACGCCTGACAGTACACAAGTTGACCAAACTGACCAGCTCATGTGGCTCATTCCTACAACTTCCTAAATATGCCTGATAGCAAAACCATGCAAATACAAGATTTCTAGGTCAAACTCTTTTACCTCATTTAGAATTTGAATCAAATCTGTAGCTAAAACTACGCTGAAGCAGTACACGTTCAAATACATGTAGGCCTGCTCAGTTTCTCCACTGAAATAAGCTAGTATATATTTGTGTCTGGCTGCTGTTACTTATATCCTCACAACTGCCAGTACACATCAGTCAGGCTTTCACTAGGTCACATGATTTCAAATGAATTTTCAACTGAAATAAAAGCTTTCCACAATTTCACAATAAAAGTCCTTCTATTGTGAAAAATGACCTTGCATACCCCTGAAAGTGCTTGTGTTATCGACGTTTCAACTCTTATAAATAATTCACAATGACTACATGAGCTGGTGGCCGAAACGGGTGCAAGGTCCCGTCCAACGCTGCTTGCAGCTTTAATTTACATTTAATTTTGCTCTACTTGCACTGTGTTCACATCACACATGTACAAGCATGCATGACAAGAGCGAAAACCCAAGGCTTTTGTCAATTCTGAAAGATTCCGCCTGTAACTTTCAACTTTAGAACATCTAAGGGTGAGTTTTAAAAAAAATCTAATAATGAATTTATAGTGAAAGTAGGGTCATACATTTTCTAACAGTCACTCAGGGAGGCTCAAGGAAAAATATCTGTAGCTTTGGGGAGGGTCAAAGTGACAAAATTAACCAAATCACACCCCTGCCACTTCCCTCCTCTGATAAGTAAAGAACAGTCCCTAAGCAAAGTAGGTTTTAATATAAAGATTGATCTAGTCAGTTGTACTCTAGGTGGAGAAGAAAACACTGAAACTGCCCTTTCGTCTATATTCAGAGATAAAAATTTTCACAGGTTTTCGCTGACATTACCTTCAAACAGATTCCACCCTCTTGTAGCTGTTAGCAGACTAACAATTAGTCCCCGTTTGGGCCTAGCCTTATCTCATCCACCGCAGCGGGGAGAAGTTTTCACTGAAACGTTTGACGTTACTTCGATGGAGTGCTCCGTGTTGCATTACTGATGTGCCGAATAACCCCAATTAAACACTAGTCTATTCGCTACTCGATGCCAGCTCTTCAACAAACAAGTTCAGGTAATATTTAAGTTTTGGTTTTCTAACGGGGGTCTTGAGTTACATTCTAATCATACAGTGGATGTTAACATTGCTAAATGGTGGTCATACTAGATGATTTATTTGAATAAAAAGTATAACGTAAAACAACTCACGTTTCCCATCCATAACGTGCTCATGCTGTTACCGAAGACGTGAATATTCCGATGTGAATTTACTGGGAAATGTCAATTAGGCTGAACCTTCGAGGGTGCACATGCTAACTAGCATAGCACAGTAGTAAAGGAGGAAAGTATACTAATAATACGTCCTTACGTCGCTGCTCTTCTTCTTCTTGTACATGTTAATGGTAGACTAGGCGCGTTCGGCGCATTGCTGCCTCACTCTGTTTACACTGTTCATTACACCTTATTCAGCTTCTACTGGCACAAATCCTGGGATACAGGCCTGTTGTGTGGAGAAAATCGACGATTTTCATGGCAATTTGGCTTTTGTTTTGGGTCTCCACCAACAGAGTCCTTAAGGAGTATATCTCCACTCCCAGCTTAGCCACTTCCTCAAACAAGAGCTTCCTTTCTTCTGTGTACAGTTGGCACTGGAGCATCACGTTACACAGTATCACTCCTCACTTCAGACACTTCTATTCCTGGTGTTTTCCTACTAACTGTAGCCCATTCCACAGTCCACAGTGCCCCAGCCAGAATCTAGTCAGCTTGATTTCATCTTCTCTGTTTAGTTTGGCAATACTGTGTCCGTTAACCCTTGGTCCAATTGAAAAAAGATGCCCGGCCTCATGTGGCAAGAGTGTGGAGGCAGTTCTTGGATGACGAAGGCATTAATGCCATTGACTGGCCCCCTCATTCCCCTGACCTAAATTCAACTGAACGCCTATGGGACGTTATGTATTGGTGCATCCAATACATAACTGAGCAGACTATATTAATGCACTACATAAGAGAGGACAGATCAGACTCTATCTGCTAAGGAGACTCAGGTCCTTTGGAGTACAGGGGGCACTCCTGAGGACCTTCTATGACTCTGTGGTGGCACTCTGTGGTGTGCAATATCTGTAGCTGTATACACTAACTGCAAAGTATCTACACTTGATGCATACAATAATGAAAATTCTGCCACCCAGCCTGTCTGTTTTTGATTATATCTTGCTTTTATTTTGAACTGCTTACAATCAATCACTCAGGTGCAATATCAGTATTGTTAAACTGTGTAATATCTTTACTTCCATCGGCCAATAATATGAAATTAGCTGTTCAGTCTGTCTCTTAATTACATTCTGCATGTTTTTGATGCTTCCTTATTACATTGCTTTATGTTTTTAAACAGTTTGTTTATTATACTGCTCTAGTTTTTTTTCACTTTGCTTATTTTATGTACTTAGCCAGGTGAATCAACACCTCTTTCACAATTTTAGCAAAAAGTAAACATTAGAACATTCACACAGGAAGAATTTATATTATTGTGTTGTATTAGCTAGACTGTGTTAGTTTTAGCTCAGTGGACGGAGTGAACTTGAGTGTAAATCGTGTAAAAACAGCAGAAACAGCTATATGTAACATAAACTCTTGCCAGAATGTTAAAATATCTAAACAGGACAAACAGACAAAGTACAAAAGCCTTGACCTGATTGTGCACCGGAAGCTGAATGTGCATTGATACTATTAATGTAATGTAAAAAGTAAAAAAAAAAAAAAATAGCCAGAGGATTTCTAGAATTACAGCTGCTGGAAGTTTCTCTTACAGCTTATATTAATTTCTGTGAAATCATGGATGCTTCCACACAAGGTGGACACCCAAGATTACAGTCACCAATTCAGTATCTGACCAAATGTCTTCCCCTCTGTTTCTAAAATATGATGAGTAATGGCCAGAAAAGTGCTTTATGCAGAATATTATGATGTCACAGTGAAGTTGACCTTTGACCTTTTGGATATGAAGTGTCTTAACTTATCACAATATCCTATTAGTTGTGTGAAGTTTTGTCATGATTAGCATAAGAATTCTTGAGTTATGGCCAAAAACATGTTTTGTGAGGTTACACTGACCTTGACCTTTGACCACCAAATTCTTATCATTTTATTCTTCGGGCCAAGTGGAAATTTGTACCAAATTTGAGGAAAATCCCTTAAGACCATCTTGAGATATTGCGTTCATTAGAATAAGACAGATGAAAGGTCACAGTGACCTTTGACCACCAAAATCTAATCAGTTCATCGTTAATTTCAAGGAGACGTTCGTGCCACATTTGAAGAAATTCCCTCCAGGCATTCTTGAGAGTTCACAAGAAGGAGATGGATGGGCGGTTGGACGGCTGGACATACGAATGGACAACTTAAAAACATAATGCTTCCAGCTACGGCTATCAGGCATAAGAACAATGCTGCCATGATGGTAATCTGTGTGTATTCACTAGAGTTTATTGACATTTACAGAAACCACAGGATGAAGTCTGGTTCTGTAACGAGAGCACTGAAAAAGCACTGAGGAGAAACATTGGGTCATTTACATGTTCTACCATAAACTAAATTACTGATTCTGGCTTCCAATACCTCAGGTAGGACTTGTAGAATGTTGTATATAGAATTAAAATAATTAATTTACAGCTATACAATCCCAAAAGCTCTTAATATATGACACCAATGTACAATCATCAGACATGAAAACAACATCAGCTGTACTGCACAGGGTTGTAACATCATTTGAAAACTTGTGACACAAAGTGTAAATTTGGAAAGCAAAATATGTTTGTGTGCTATACACAGTGCACAAATTTGCAACTTGCAAACAGTTGTTGAAAGTGTTTCATTTTATAAGGTTGAATACTTTATATGATTTCCTTAAATTAAGAATCAACTTCCCCTGGCATTTCAAAATCCCCCAAATTCCCGAAAAAAAAGAAAGAAAATTACCTCAGTGTTGTCAAAGAAAGCTGCGGCCATGGTTCAGATAAATATGGGTTGTAGCACAGTAACATTTTCAAGTCATGTTACACCACACATATCTCATGACACACTTTAGTTGAGCAGGTTTTTGTGTCATAGTAACATGTCATTGGCTCCAATATCTTTACCAAAACATTCAAAAGCCACAGTAGAGCTATAACGATTACATCCAAAAACAAATCAAAGTATACATGTGGAGCCTTCAGGTCAGATTTAAACCTATAGCAGTACAGGGTGGACACAAACTCTTGCTGTTTTCTTTCTATAATATTGCAGTACAATGTCCAAACAGACAAACAAATAAGGTGCTGCTGAGTGACTGCTACTGCCTGTTTCAGATACAACCATCAATTTAACCTACAAATAATACTGCATTAGATCTGTACTTACAAATCTCAGTTCAAAATGCACAGGCATTACAGGGATATGTCCATGAGACAGATTTCACCAACACTTCACATATTACATATAACAGCCAGTTTTCATTCTTATGAGTAGTGAAAAGTTAAAACAAAAACAAAATACAACTTTGCTTAAGGTCCACTTACTGCTATAACTTATTAGCAACTCCACAACAACTGAGCTTAAAGCTCCATTTGTTGATAGAGGCCCTAAGATACAGCTGAAATACTAGTAAGCACCCAAATTATATTTTTTTAGTTTATATTCACAAGTTATCTTGTGTAAATAAGAGATCAATATATTTTGTGCATGTTTTATCTCATTTACAAACATTATTGTCTTGCTTGCACAAGCTGTTATAATGCACAAGTTATCTTGTTCCCACAAGTTATTATCCAGTTTGCAAATAAAGATTTCTTCTTGTTTGTGCAAGATAATCTCATTTGCACAGGTAATTATCTTATGTGCACAAGATTAAAAAATATTTTCTGGGATATAGAGAGTCTGATCTGTACTGTCACATGTTACATAGTTCAGATCAAGATATGACGACCTCTTTGAAAAGCTAGCATAATCAAAGCGCAGTTAGATAAACATTTGACTAATGTAGCAATGGTGTGAAAATCATTCACTTACCCAAAGGTTTGCATTACTTGTTGATATGATCTGATACGTGAGATAATGTTTGCAGGAATGATCTTAAACACAGGACTGAAAACTAACACCACACAGTTTGCATGTGAAATCATACACACACTAAGAAGGCATGGTGATGAACTCCCTTAAACTAGTTACATCTTAAAATGACATCAAAGAAAGGTGTCAAAACCAAAGTATATCTTACTATTATATAAAAGTTTAAATGTCCGGCTCTCCACTGAGGGGCTGCTTTGTGAGGCTGCATTTGGACAAAACCCAACTCTTTGTAAGGGAAACGGGAAACTGAACCAGACTGAAACATTAATGAACAAGTGCACTGTGGAAGCCAAGCACTGCCATGATTAACAATAGGTTTTTTGTTTTGTTTTGATGCCTGAGATCCCAGTTTAGTTACTATTAATAATTATCTTGAGATAAACTGTTGGGACTCAACCACAGCATAATTAACTAGTAATCTGAAGGTACATCAATGCTTCTAAGTTGCATAAGACTACTATAATAAGAAATTGTAATATGAAGATATCAAATGATGGTCATAAATAGTAACATTATGTGTAGGCCCTCTTCCTTTCACCTCAGTCTGTTCTCCCATTAAGCTATTTCAGTGAGCCAGCTTCCACAATACCAGAGCCTCCCCAAAGTGTAATGCAGCCATCATTATTAAGTTCATCTGTGCTTTTCCCACTATGAAATGTCAAAATGTCTGCCGTGAAAAAAGGTCTATTTGTCTGTCTCAAAGGCTGTGGTTAAATAGTATCTTTTGCTTAAAAAGGTTCCTAACTGACTGAAATGACAACAGTTTACTGAAGATGGACTAATTAAAGCACATCTTAGGTACTTCGCCCCATGTGTTCTTACGGTGTTGCTTCATGCACGCCATTAAAACATGAACAAGCAGGTAAAAAATTTGACTTCCATTTCTAAGGTTAGAAGGATAAAATAAACTAGAGTTACCGCCCAGCGGTTGTATGCCTCAATGCACCTATCAGATTTCTCAAGTTTCTGTGAAAACATGGTTGCTTCACACACATCTTCCACCCGGCACAGCAGAAGATCTATTCATTCAGCACAAATTCAAGGTGGACACCCAAGATTAGTGCCATCAATTCAGTATCTGACCAAATGTCTCTCTCTGTTCCTGAGATATGACACTGAGTAATGGCCAGAAAATTGTTTTTGCAGAATATTATGATGCCACAGTGAAGTTGACCTTTACCCTTTTGAATATAAAATACCATCACTTAATTATTTTATCCTATTAGACATTTGTGTGAAGTTTTGCCATATTTAACTGAGGAATTATTGAGTGATGGCCAAAAACATGTTTTGTGACGTCACATTGACCGTGACCTTTTACCTTTGACCACCAAATTCTAATCAGTTTATTCTTCAGGTCAAGTGCACGTTTGTGTTAAAATTGAAGAAATTACCTTAAGGTGTTCTGGACATATCGCGTTCGCGAGAATGAGACGGATGCACGTTTATAGTAACCTTGACCACCAAAATCAAATCAGTTAATCATTGTGCCAAATTTGAAGAAATTCCCTCATGATGTTTGTGAAATGTCGTGTTCACGAGAATAGGACAAACAGACGCCTGAAAACAACGTCTCATGCCACAGCCATCACTGGCACAGAGGCATAAAAAGGAATATAGGCTACCAGTCAAAAAAGTGAAACGAAATGGTCGTTACATTGAGAATTGTTGCTCACACCCTCCTGTCCACTCAGATTTATCCACATCAATCACAATTGGAATGACTGAATGAAAATAATTGTTAAATTTATGCATGATAGGCACATCCTTTGTTTTCATAGATGGCCAAATGGTGCCTCACTTTAAACGTTGCTACTGCAAGGAATCATGGGACAGCATTATCTACTTTCCTTTAGTAAAGGATGGTTGAGTGTATCCTATGCTAAAGAAGATAAGAAATTAAACTGAAGCATCTTACCTTAGCATTTAGAGAATTCAAACAGCTCTTACCATGGCTGCCATCTAGATACTTCCAGGTCATTTCACTCAGTTAGGAACCCTCCTAAATAAAACATTTATGCAAGATAATCAAGAAAATCTTGCAAAAATCATTTTCATACAATCACACTAACTGGGATTGATGTGGATAAATCTGAGTGGTAGCCTATAATCCTCCTTTACTTAAATTGCAAATCATATTTTTCACCAGGTTGTCCATAATTATATAGCCTACATGAAACAGCGGTAAGAAGGCACAGCCGAAATATCTGAAATGCCCCACTTGTAGTCCATCTTCAGATCACTGTATTTACCACTACGGACCCATGACTGTAATATCTGCTGTCACATAACAACGTAGCCCAGTTTCAGTGCAGTTGGATTCTCTTGGGACCAACGGTTGTCTTAACCTCATGATGTTTCCATCAGGGTCAAGAAAAAGTGGTTCGGTAAAGACAAAGGGCATCATTTTTTAACTATCTGACTGCAGCACAGGTCTCTAAAAACCTACTCAATAGCAATGATTTGTTAAAAGACTCGATTAGGTCTAGTGTTTTGCCCCTGACTAAAACCAGACTTTTAAAATACATGTAAACATGTTACTCTGACTGAAATTGTACTATATCGCATTTTTCAAAGTCGGAGTAACACATCCAGATAATGTGATTGGGAGCTAAATTACTCCTGCATGTATATAGTCAAAAGGCAAACTCATGCCCCTGTTCCCACCCTGAATGCTCCATGCCACACCACATGAACTGTTCAGGAATGTCCTGATGAACAGAACAAAGAGCTTGAGGCGTCTGCCTGGCCTCCAAATTCCAGAGATCCCAATCTGATTGACCATTTGTGGGAAACGTGCATACCCCACCTCACAACCCACAGGACTCAAGGACTTGCCACCAACACCCTGGTGCCAGACACCACAGGGCACCCCAAGAGGTCATGTGTCCATGCCTCAACAGGTCAGAGCCAAGTCTGAGCCAAGGAGGCCCCACCGCGTATTAGGGGTACGAGTACATCCCACAGATGCTCTATCAGATGGGGATCTGGGGGATTTGGAGGCCAGGTCGACACCTTGTGCTCTTTGTCACGTTCCCCAGGTCATTCCTGCACAGTTTTTACGGTGTAGCATGGTGCCTGTCCTGCTGTGGGGCCACTGTACTGTTGCCATGGAGGGTGGGAGTGCCTGGCCTCTAACAGTGTTTTGGTAGGTGGAGCATGTCAAGTGGCATCCACATGAATACCAGGACCCAAGGTTTCCCAGCAGAACACTGCATTGTAACAAGATGAACAATGATATTCACTTCACCTGCCAATGGTTTTATTGTTGTGACGGATCAGTGTGCACTGCTGTTGCTGTAAACAGACTTAAAGAAATGACATCTCTTAAATTGACATATGACTGTTGTAAAAACTGCTCCTAGCAGCCCCTACCACAGCTTCTGTGTTATGATGAATGTGATGGCTAAATGATCAGACTACAAATATATTTATTATCCTAAGATAAAAGGTAAAGGTAAAACTCAGTAAGTAAAATATTTATCGTAGTTGAGCTAACAAGACACTATTTACTAATCAACCATGGTCGACATGGTGATCTCAAGATGTCATGCAGCAACTGTGCATGAAGCTTAGTAGCTGACTAGATTTGTAGGAAAAAGACATGTTTTACCAAAATCCATAAATCGCACAACACCAGACCTACTTGAATCTCTGAACAAATAAAGATGTGGGCTAAGATGCAATGGTCTGAAACCAGGTTAGAAAACAACCACAGACACTGAGTGCTTACACTCAATCCAGATGCATTAATACTGAACAGATGTGTACGGGTAACAACACATTTTATGGTTGTCCTTTCGTGGTGCAAAGTCATCACAGATACTCTCCCAAGTTAGCTTAATAGAAAGACATACTGTTCACTCCAGTTACATACAGATTAGCCAGATATTTATATTTCATAAACAAGTTTGTAAGGCTTGTTACATTCAAAACTCAATGTGTGCATACTGTATAGAGTGCTCTATTCATCAGTTCAAAACATCATATACTATGTAATAAACTGCATGTTAAGTGCCACAACTTTGACAGTGACTGTTCAGGGTACAGTAAATTGACCCTAATAAAATATCACATTGAGTTTCTTCAAAGCTGCACTCATCAAGATTTTTATATTATTGATAGATCAAATGACTGTGCGTAACATGAAAGGAGTCATTTGTGGTGCTGAAAACAGAGAATTATCACTAACTCCGAAGCACTGAAGAGCTTTCCAACTTCCTCAGATCATTGTTTTGGTTTTGTGGCCCAAAACTCCTATCAACCTCATTTCCAGCAGCAGGCAGCTTTCTGCAGTGAAAAAGCTCTGATAACTCCTTGTACACTACTGCCCAACAGCAAATAATTAAAGTTAGTCACTGTTTGCAAACATGTTTGTCATATCAACTTTATACAGTGTTTTCGGTTGTTCTTAAGAACTGTGTACTTGTACAAACTGCACTTGACATCTCCTTCACTCTTTTATTGTTTTTGTTGTGCCTATTTAGACAGGACATCTGAATACTTTTATCATTTATTTATATAATTTCCAGTAAAGCTCCACCTAACTTCAACCTGAGTGGAGGTCTGATCAGCCAGAATAATCAAAAACACCTATGTTAGTGTACAGGGCTGCTAACTAAAATGCCTGTAATGAAGCACAATAGAAAATTTCTTGTTATAACATTGTGACAGATTAAAATTTTTAAGAATAATTCACAAATAAGAAAATGAGCAGTAGTGTTAGGAATAATTTTTGGTGGTAAATAATGAACACAGAAACAGTTAATTAAAGTGCCATCACAGATCCTCTGTATAGCGCCTAACGCCTACATAACAAACAAATCAGCAAAACCAACCTAAAGATACAGTGTGTGGAATGTAGGAAATTCAATGCAAACCATGTGAAAGACTGTATGCAGTACAACTGAAGAAGGTTAATAATGTTGACAAATAACAGAAAAACTGTTTTGGGATGAGGAAGTCTGGAGGGCAGTATGAAGGCAGCAGATCAGTCTGGGGTCCAGACCCGGGGAAGGACCGTAAAGATTACGAGGTATATGAACCTGCTGGGCCCAGATACTCATCACATACACACACACACACACACACACACACTAAAAAACGTGCATGCACGCTCAGTCCAGCTTCTCCTTGTGAACCAGTTTGGGAGCATCCACAAAGTCTTGGCCGTTAAACAGGATGATAGTGGCTGTAATCGCACTAGCAGCTCCCCAGAACATCACATAAGCCAGGGTCTCTGTCCATGTGTCACCTGGAAGACATATTGTAGTTATTTAGTCTGGTTTTCAAAACCACAACTGAAATTACGATTATGAGTAAATGAAATACCACAAATTAGATGGTGCAGGGATAATGACTGTCGTCAATCTTATTAGAGATGCACTAACATCTGCCACCCAATACTTTAACAATATAGTGTCAGAAATAAAGCAATCACAACACCAATATTTTGGTAACTAAAAGTACCGGCTCATGATTGTAAGCCTCAGCACACCACACAAGTTTCTCTTACAGTTTACATACATGTCTGTGAAAACATGGATGCTTCACACATATCTTCTCCCCGACAGCACAGAAGATCTATGCATTCAGCACAGTTTTAAGACACCCAAGATTTGTGTCACCAATTCAGTATCTGTTCCTGACTTATGACATTAAATAATGGCCAAAAAAGCGTTTTTTTGCAGATTATTATGATGTCACAGTGAAACTGACCTTTGACCATTTGGATATAAAATGTCATCACTTCAACATTTATCCTATAAAGCATTTGTGTGACATTTTGCCATAATTAGCATATGAATTCTTGAGTTTTGGCCAAAACCATGTTTTATGAGGACACAGTGACCTTGACCGTCAACCAGGCCAGACTCCAATACTGAAGTTTTAAAGGGTTTTCTTCATAAATTAAATGTAACACGACATGACTTAGTGATTAACAAATGGTCAATTTATGGGTGACATATTCCTTTAAGTACTTTGACACAAACTGTGCATTCCAATACCCATACAACCATACTATATAGTTTACCAGAAAAAGATTTAGTATGTCCCAATACGTAGTATGTGAAATTCAGTATGCCAACTATACAAGGATGTTCTACTACATCCAGTTGTATTTTGCAGTATACACGCCAGCATGCTTTCTGGCTGTTCTGATGCACAATCCTCTGCACAGCGGAAGATTTGTCACATCACCAGAGCCGCCAAGAGATGACCGCTTGTTGACAGCTGCTTGACAGCTCTCAGATGCTGCAATAACAGCAAATTCAAGTAAGTGCAGACCAATCTAATAATAAAAATAGGAATGTTAATTGTTTAAATGAACAAAATAATCAGATAGATTACTACCAACAACAGAACACAACTATGAAAATAACAACAGAAATGAAGATGTCATTTTACTGTGGTATATATTAGAATCTTCCTTTATGCAGTTTAAACTTAAAAGCAAAACTTTATAATTTGCAGAGTAACAACAACAGCAGATCTCTGCAGGTGGACCTTTCTCTCTGATGAGCTTGGTCAATGGTGTTTTGTTATATTGACAAAGTAACGAATATATATCAAAAAGACGGTCAAAGTTCAGGTTGTAATGTTATACAGTCTCTGACAAAAGTCTGTCGCTTATCCAAGTTGTAGGAACAACAAATAATAACTTGACTTGTTGTTGATCAAGTGGAATCAGAAATGGCTTATATGAAAGACAAAGCCCCCTTGATTATGCTTATTATACCAAAATAAACTTTTGTATCATTCAATGAGTTTTATCATTTAATTAGGCAGAAAGGTCAGATTTGTCATATTCAAAAATAATGTAGAAATTATACATATACTTTATTTTGAATACACAAACATGCTACAATAACACCAGAACATAAAGTCATGGTGCCTTGGAAAAAAGAATTAATATCGTGTATGACTCCCATGAGCTTGGAGGACTGCATTCATACGTCTCAGCAATGACTCAGATAACTTATTGATGAAGTCATCTGGAATGGCAAAGAAAGCAGTCTTTCAGGACTCCCAGAGTTCATCAAGATTCTTCGGTTTCATCTTCCAAGCCTCCTCCTTCATCTTACCCCAGACATGCTCAACAATGTTCTGGTGACTGGGCTGGCCAATCCTGGAGCACCTTGACCTTCTTCGCTTTAGGGAACTTCGATGTGGAGGCTGAAGTGTGAGAAGGTGTGCCATCCTGCTGCAGAATTTGCCTTCTTTTGTGGTTTGGAATGTAATGGGCAGCAAGAATTTCTTGATACTTCAGGCTGTTGATGTTACCATCCACTCTGCAGATCTCTTGCACACCCCGATACTGGATGTAACCCCAAACTATGATTTTTCTCCACCAAACTTCACTGTTTTCTGGGTGAATCTTGGGTCCATGTGGGTTCCAGCAGGTCCTCTGCAGTGTTTGCAGCGATTGGGATGCCGTTCAATAGATGATTCATCAGGAAAATCAACCTTCTGCCACTTTTCCACTGTCCATCCTTTCTGCAAGCTGTGGGCCTTGGCAAATGCAACACGATTTTTTTGTTGTCTTCTGTTTAATGCGGGTTTCTGGGCACTAATTTGGCCATGGAGACCACTGTGTGACAGAATTCGACAAACTGTTCTTGTAGATACAGGTGTTTCTGGTGACCAGTTCTCATGTAGCTCCACTGCAGTTGAAAAAGGGCTGGCCCTGGACTGTCAAAGCAACAAATGGTCTTCTCAAACAGTTGTCTTACGGGATCTGCCTGACCCGGGCTTGTCATGAACGTCACCAGTTTCTTCAAATCTTTTTCCTATCCTCTCCACTTGACGTTTGGATACATTAAAGATGTCTGCCACCTCAGCAGCAGACTTGGTCTTCAGGCTCTTGATGATCAGCACTTTGGTCTGTGGTTGAATCTTTGGCATGTTGTCAGAGGTCAGGTTGCACTTCACATGAAGGTATGGTGTGCTGGGGTTCTTTTTATACACACCTGGGAATGTGTTTATTACAGTATTTGTCACAGGTGAAGCTCTAATCTGTGATTGGTTGAATCATTTAAAGACACTACAAGACTTTTGTCCTTGCAAAAACAGAGGTTATGGGCTTTACCGAGCTGTGAACATCAGGACACTTTTTGATGGTTTCATTTTGCACCCAGTTATTAATGTGAAAGCTCCTGACATTAAAATGAACCATTTATTGTAACAATTGATTGATTAGAAAAGAAGTTATATGCCATTTTAAGTTACTATGACCTTATGCGACAAGACTTCTGTCAATGACTGTAAGACACTAGTATGTCCTGATTGAGTGCACACTGCATGCAATATTATGAGGTCTTTGAGGGCAGCTGCAGTACACAATAAAACTAAAAAGAAAAATTATGCAATTTGGAACACACCTAAAATCTTGAGGCTCTGCCCCACTGGTTTTGACAGAGAGAGAGTGGGATGGACCTCTTATTCAGGAAATATTGTTTGTTTATACTTTTACTTTATAACAGCACCGTAAAATAAGGAATTTATGTTTACAACCCTACCTCCCTGTCCCCATTGCTTTTTGCCACTGGATCTAGTAAATGTTGCTTGGTAAATTTTGGTCTGACTGTAGCTTTAAAGTGCAGGCATTTCACCCCACCTTCAACTGCAGTCATTCAGAGCGGGTAAAAAGACACGGTTAAACACCATGTGAAATTTTTATAAAGACAAATGTAGCCTAATTGACAGATTTTATCCTGTAATGGTCCTTGCATTAATCAACACCACAAAAAAGTCACTATTCTGAACAGTTGAGAACATTTTAACGAGGGAATTAAGTGATATAACAATCAACTGTGAAGAAATGAATAACTGTTAGTTATTGAAAGCACAAGCTAATAGCAAAGCTACCAGTGATGTTAAGACATATTTTACCACAAATTCACAAATTACAATCTCCTGTATCTTAAAATAAAATTGTTCACAGAAAAAGATTTCAGCGGTGTTAGCTTGAACCAACATTGACAATATACGTGTAGATTCATGAGAAGAGAGGAACTTACCAGCCATGAGAAGACAGACGATACACATGGAAAATGCCACCAGCATAATGATGGGCAGCTGCAAGAGCAGGATTCAAAGGATCAGACAAACAGTCACATTAACGGCTGCTGCTGAGAAGACAGAAAATACCGATATACTGACCGTTAGGAACTTCCAGTCCTTCTGCACACGAAGAGGAGTGGGTCCATCAGACTCATCGACAGCAAAGTTACCCAGAAACAGGTCAATAGAATCCTGAAACCAACAAAACCACAGTGATACTGTGACTGGATTGATGATACTATCCCAAACCACATTTATTTTTTTTTACTGGGGCTCATTTCACAGCCAGCTTCATTGAAATGCGAAGGCCCAGACACACCAAACCCACTTCAGAGAACTAGCAGCAATAAAAGCTGACTGTTGCGTCACTGCATGTCTCCTGTGCCTTGGCCAAAAAGTTGCACATAAACACACCGCAAAGAATACAGCTGAAAACCAACAAGTACATACATTCTACACCTGTGTGAGAACCAGCAGACGGTGGTCATCCGTATTCATCATTCAAAAAGGGAAACCGGAGAACGGTCTTGATGCAAGTTAGCACATGAATAAAACAATCCAATGTTGACAGAACAGAGCATTTTTACTGTACACCAGTGAAGAATAACAAAACCATCAAGTAGGCTTGGGTCGGTTTCCGATTTTAACGGTCCGGTCCGGTGTACGGGCTTAAACCGGTTTAATTTTATGCAAATCAGCTAAACCGGCATTTGTCTCATTATGTGAGATCCTGGCAAATTGAAAGCATACATCATGTACCGACAACAAACGGCCCGACGACATGCATAAATCTAACTCCTGTTGCATTAACAATAAACAAAAGACCACGTGATTAACATATTATGATTTTTGATCAGGCTATAAATGAAAATGAATGACGGCCAGACCGTGCGCGTTATTCAGTTAAGAGCTCAGGCTGCAGTCTCAGGGCAGCGCTGCCGCTGCAGAGAAGAGAGCAGAGGAGATCAAATTACAGCGGGGGGAGGGGGAGGGGGAGACGTGTGCAAGGGAGATGCGCACGGCGCATGGTCAGGACCGCCGTTGTTTACTAGAAAGTTTGTGTTTTGGGGTGAAGAGGAGACGTGATGGCAGAGTCCTTAGTTTCAAAGAAAACAAAAACTGCGCCAATATGGCAACATTTTGGATTTAAAGCTGACGACAGAGGTGAGTCTTATTTTATTTATTATTTTAAAGTTATACTTTTGAAGAAGAAACGTGAAGTTGCACAAGTCTTATTTTATTTACTTTTTTGTTTGATGTTCAAGAAGAAGAAAAGCTGATTTGAAAGGTTGTTGTGAGAAATAAAAACACTTTGTGTCACTTAGTTCAGTTGTCCTCCCGTTTGTGGTGCCGCTATAAACTCTCATGCATGAGCTCTCATTAAGCTCCCGTCAGGAGCGCTGTTGGTTGAGTGACATGCCACGCCTAGTGATCAAAGTCCGGTCTGGTTTTTGGCTTAATATCAAACCGGTTTGGAAATTTTTACACCGGCCCAACCCTACCATCAAGAAATGTTTCTGTTATAGAGTTCAGTGGATAAAGAAAAATAATCTGACCTTGTGTAACAAATTTGCTTTGGTCTCACTCGTTTTGGATTTTAGCTCTTTGTTTACTTTCCTTGCTCGTTTCTCTTCTCGTGCAATGAGCTGGACTGACAATCACTGTGATTTCATTCACAGACGGACTCTGCCATTGCTGATTCAACATGCTGAATTGGTTGACAACGGTGCGTGAAACACTGCAAACACTAAGGCGTCAGACGCTCACAATGTCAAGCTAAAAATAGATCTTGATGATAAAAACTAAGACACAATCTATGTTTCATTATCGTTGACTAGACTAGCATGACGAAAGTGTTTGTGGCGGACTACCAGACAATAAATAGCCAGCAAAAACTCTTACACCAGAGCAGCGTCAGCCGTTGTTGTGAGATGTGTGCTGTAATTCAGCAGTAAATGATCAGCCATGTGTGTCAGACTGTGGATAGTGGAACTGCGTTTAGTAGCAGTGGTGACTGTTAGCAGTCAGCTCCACCTGGTAGCCACTGAACAGCAGCAGAGCAAGCAGCCACCAGCCGCCGGTCCTCACAGCTGTTGATTTGTTGATTCCCGCAAGACTCCACTGAGAGCCAGAATGTCTTGATAAGGGTTATGGTCTGATGCTGTTTGACATGCAAGTAAGAGGCTCAGTTATCTGTGAGTATAGCTGTGCTGTTAGTTAACAGTCTCAACTCAGATCAGTTTTCTCTGACAGAGATGAAAGTTAAGTTTTAATCATCAGAGGATATCAGAGGATACGAGTTAAAACCTCCAGACCAGCATGTTGTAGATTAAGAAAAAATTCAGGCTTTAAATTAGTTATTTTTCTGCTTCTTCACAGTGAGATGAATAAGTCAGAGTTTATAATGAACTTGGGTACAAATACTAGTTGTCTCAGATTAGTTATTTGTGGTGTCAAAGTTTTTGAGAGCATAAATAGAGAGATGTCAAGCTTTCCAAATGATGATTAGTAAGTGTGTGCTTGTAAATCAGCCCTTAAACCTGTCAAAAACTGCTGGTAAAATGACAGTTTGTAAGTGTTTACAAATTATTTGTATTTGTAGAAAAAATTGTCTAAATGAAATTTTATACAACCCGTTATTTGATTCTAATTTCTGATACATGACTTAGCCTATCTGGATTAGTTTAACGATAATATTAAAAAAAAAAAAAAAAAAAAACATGGAAAACATATTGACTTAAAGTAGCGACTAAAATGTCATGAATTTTTGACGACTTAAACGTTTTGAGTTTTCGTCGACTAAAACTATGAACAATAAAAATGACTTCAATGTGACTTAAACTAATAAGCATTTTGGTCTCAAGACTAAGACTAAATCTAAAATAGCTGTCAAAATTAACACTGACGCTCATCGACGGCCTAACCTTGACCAGTGGTCGACTGTCGGCTTGGTGTGTCAGGGCCTTTACACATTAAAAGGTTAAAGATGTAAAGCCTGCTATATGTGGGTTTGCTCGACAGCATGTCATGAGCAGGAAATAGATATGTGGAATTTAATGCTCGTCTTAATTTCAGAGACTGTAATACAATTGAGGATTTGTACACAATCTTGTTAAAAAGATTCTGTTACAGAAGGGGTGTGTAGTTATTAAATCATAATGTGCAGTTACCGTGTCTGTATTTGTTTAATCTGTTGACATTTTTTATTTTTTTTAATGATGATGGACCTACAACTAATCATGCCACAAAGGTCATACCTGTCTGAATCCATCAGAGAAGTTATTTTTGTAGTAGCGGATCATTGAGTTCCAGCCATCCATCAGAAGCCCCCACCTGGTCCTTTTCCCTGTCCTGATGAGCAAATAAAGTTTGAATAAACAGCAGCCGTGACACAAGCACAAAGGAAGTCCAGAAACTAACAGGTTGATCAACTGATGTGTGGTATAGGATGTTACACTACTGTACCTTGTGAAGTCTGTTTTCAAGGCTCCAGTTCCTGCGTACTGTATAGCACATGCATTGGCATTGTCAGCCCATGCTGGTTAAAGAGCACACACAGAATAGTGAGGACACACTAAGAGGCTACAGGGTCCACTAATCACCCAACACATGCTTACAGTCAACCATACACAACACATTACCGTTCTTGTAGATCTTTTCAAACTCAGCCTGCTCTTCAATCCGTTGACCCACATTCAGAACTCCCATCCTCTGAGCACACACAGGTACAATACATATAAAAAGTATATAACATTTAGGCCTCTCAACATAAGCAGATTCTGTATCTTTCCATAAAAATATGAGTGTATATTTAACATAGAAGGAATTATTCTCCAATTGGCTGAAAACAAACTTAAAGGGATATATCACCCCAAATCTGCCCATCTATCTATTTGTCTGCTAACACTCACTTTCTCAGTATCTTTGAAAGATTATATTTGCCAAAATATGTTCAAAGTGTTAATCAAAATTGACTCTGGGAACAGTAGTATAACAAATTAATCTGAGCTATTTCACTTCACAGTAATATGACAGGATATTTTTCAGGGATGCAAACAGGTGTATGGTCAAAAAGTAGAGAGCTTGTCAAAGCGAAATTATGAATATTAAAATACACTAACACCAACTCAGAACAGGTTCATCTTAGTCATATGTTGTGGGGACGTCCCAGATTAGTTACGTTTTGGACAGATGTATTTAGAACTCTTTCATTTATATGCGACGAGGAGCTCAGTCCCTGCCCTCTGACATCTATTTTTGGTGTAGTGCCAAATGAGAAGCAGATATCTGCTAACCAGGCAGAGGCCATAGCTTTTTCCATTTTACTGACTAGACGACTGATTCTCCTTAAATGGAAGAAGGAAACACCACCATCTCACAAACACTGGGTGGCGGAGGTGATGGCACATCTCAAACTTGAAAACCTTAAATACACCATCTGAGGCTCCTCGGGTATTTTCTATAAAGTCTGGCAACCGTTTTTATTCTATTTTGAAAATATATTTTCCTCTGCGGGTGTGGATAATTTCCGCTCTTAATTATTTTATTCATCTCTCCATGGTATAATTATTATTAAAAATATTTTTAATTATCCTTTCTTTTAATTATTATAGTTTTTTTATTTTATTTATATTTATTTATTCTTCCATTTAGTTTTTTTTTCTATCCCCTACCCTTGGCGAGCATGATAGGTATGAATGTGAATGTGTATGTTGGAATGCACATGTTTATGTTCTATGTTCAATGCTGTTTTTATGTTTTTGTTGCTTAACTTGAAAAATCCAATAAAAACATTTGATTATTAAAATACACTAACACTAATTTGGAAGAATATTGTGTGTTCCAAAACAGCACAAATTCATTGAGCCTTCATGACCATCTTGCTAGAGGTCCAAATCTTTATAAATTTCTTCATGCTCTTTACATTGAACAAAGCAGGTAGATTGGCCCACTACAAGTAACATGTCAGTTTCAAACTAAGAGCCATCTGAAAATCCTGGGGCAAGTGCCCTGAAGTGTTGGATAATAGTTTTTATATCTGGACTCTATGATAAAAAAAATCTGAGAATTAAAATACACTAACACTAATTTGGAGGAAATACCAGCGAGATACTTATTCACTCTGGAATTGATATAGAATGCGGAATGTTTATGGAATGTTTGCATTGTTTGGCATGAAAATGACAACCTTAAAAATAGCCAGATGATGCCGATTTTTTAATAAGCTAAACTTGTCCCGCAGCAGGCTAGCCTCTAATAACCTAAGATACAGAGCAGAGCAGAGAGAGTTTGTGTTTTTGGTTAACAAACGTCTCAGTGGCATTAGTGATTAGCTGGGATTCCAATACACAACTGATAGGATCTCAAAGTCAGACAGGTTGCTAGTGGCAAACCTCAAATTAGCACAAGCCCTAACCAAACATTGATGCCAACATTGGAAGAGGGGTAGACTAAAGCCTAGTTCACATTACACGATTTTCACCCCAATTTTGACGTCGCAGACGATCTTGAGAGCCATTAAAAAGTCCTTGGGTCAGAGGTGAATCGGCAGATAATCTGCCATGATGAGTCCTCATGTGTGAACAAGCCTACGAGCAAGTCGCGCCCTCGTCTGCGACTGGGACTGGATATCTGGCATGCTAGAAAACTGGAGAAGTCTGACATGACTGACAAAGAGCATCAGCCAATGAGAGGCGGCATACAGCGATGCAATGTACTGCTCTACCAGCCCCAGCAAAAAATCAAAGTCCTCCACTGTCATCCGTAGCATTTCCCGAAAGCCCGTTCGATCATTCAGCTATGAAAGGTACAATAATCTGTGTCAGAATACATGCATAGACTACATAGGCTGTACAATGCGAGCTAATAGGCTAGCGGCACAGTGGCAACCGAGTTTCATACATAGAACTCACCTCCAACTCTCTCTGCAGAATTGACAACCTGCACAATCTGCGTGCAGCAACCCATTCCTTCACCCAAATCCTTCTCTTATTTTCCTGTTTCTTCTCAGCGCAGAGCAGGGCACAAACAACCTGCAGAGCTCCAAGCCGTTGGACATCAATGTTAAAGTTTAGCGCCGGGAACTTCGTAATATCCTGTTTTGTTCACGCGTGATAAAACGTAGTTTGGTGAAGTCACTGCGTTATCTGGGGCTCTGTCGGCGAGGGCTTGGTGGAGAATTCTTGTGGTTTGCACACACAGGTCGTAACACAGTTGGCGAGACTCCCGACAGAAACACACGTCGCCAGGTATGAACACTCAAAAGATTATGATAGTCTCTGCAACTCAAGACTGGTCAGTGAGTCGTGTAATGTGAACTCGCCTTAAGATGTACTGCTGTGCACAGTAGACTATTAAGGTGCGTTCACACCGGACCTTTTATTTTTGTCGCTAGCGACGCATTTACATATTAAGTCAATGCAAACGGGTGACTGAGCGATTAATCGTTCATGCGAAAAATCGCTCGGGCTCCGAGCGACAGCGACAGAGCGAAAAATCGCTCTGTCGCTCAGTTGAGAAATCCCAAGTCAACGTTCTCTCTCCTGTTGTCAGTCGCTTGTCGCTCAACGCTGATTGGCTGCCGCAGGGCTCTGTGCTTCCGTATGTGTAACTATGACAACAACTGAAACCATCCGCCGGTCCTGAGAGTAGAAAGCAAATAACTTCTGGATACGCTGACATAGCAGTGGACGTCGACAGATTAATTGTCCTCGTGAGGTCCCACAGAATCATGTGGGACCACACAATAAATGATTATAAAAAAACGCACACCCAAGAACTTGTGTGGAGGGACATAAGCAAACAGATGGGGGTTAATGGTAACTTTGTTTTTAATATTGTGTGATAGACATTCAAAAGAAACACACTAGCAAATACAGTGGAAACTGTGATCACGTTGTCCCGAGTTAATTTGATCACTTGAGAGGTTGATTATTATAACCGATTTTTTATTATTTCACTTCATTTATTATACAGAACATCATCTAAATGCCATTTCTATAGTTTTTCAATGAGAAAATGTAACGAAACAGCAGGGTTGTCAGGGCGGCTACAGCCACGTCCTCTCACTCTCTCTTTTCAAAATCATCCGTCTGCACCTCGATTACGGACAGCGGTTTTCCACACAGCAGTCATTTAACTCACATGACAGAATAATAACAGTCTCAGTACAGATCAGTGGGCGCTGCTGCCGGTGTGTTTTTAACACTAGAACCTCCAAGACGGTCTGACAGACCGTTTGGGTTTTTATAATTCAAATAACTCTGTTTAAAAAAAATCTCCAATCCTCTCCTTCTATGACTTTTCCTAAATATGTGTCTTGTACGTTTTCTGAAGCTTATAAGGTCCTAAAATAAAACACATAAGATTTATATATATTTATACCTCCGACCTCCACAGCGGTCACACAGACCGCCGGTGAAAATGACACATTTCACGGGGTTGTTTTACCGCGATTATGTTTTTTTTTATTTGTTATTGTTCATACTTACATATAATGTCTGACAAAATATCTATAACACTGCGAACTGATCTCCTCCCGATAGCTGCTGGTCAGTCCAGTGCAGAAGTTACACTGGTGTCTGACAGAGCTTGCATGTCATCTCCAGGTAGAACAATTGTTGTACTGTCAAACACTTTTAATCCATCCATGTAAAACGCAAAGAACATACAATGGTGTAGCAAAAACCTGAATGTAATACAGCGAAAACACCAGTAGACACGCCCACACTGTCTCCAGATGCACCGTCTACAGATTCTGGTAAAAATATCAGAAAACCTCGCCAAAGTACACCAAAACATAAATTTTCGTTTCCAAATATTTATTTGAAAACGAAAATATTTCTGAAAATAGGTAAATATGTGCTCTACAGCCTGAGAGAAGAATGGTGATTTAAGCCACATAAATGTTCTGATTCTGTTCCTGTGTTTATTTTGTAAAATATTGAAAATCTTGCAGCCTACTCACCAAGCATGTATATATTTATTTATGTTTTGCAGTCCCATGCCCGTAGAGCCCGAAGCGTATTCCTTAGGCACCGCAGCGCTTTCCAAGATGCTGATCGTGCCCTTGTTCATTTGTTTGTTGGGTCCTGTTTTCATGTTATTTTCTGCAGTTATTTTTGCATTTGTTCGTGCCCATAGCCTGTTTGGTTTAAGTGTTTTTGCTTTGTGTATTAATCTGTATTGTAGCAATAACCTCAAGCTGTACATCCGTCATCCATTCATATGTGTCCGCGTGCGTGTGTGTGTTTCTCAGTGAAACGAATTTCCCGAGTTGCAGAGAGGAGGGGAGCAGCAGCATAAAAATAATTTTAAAAAATCCTCTCATTATTTTGGTCTTTATGTATTTTCTTCTGCAGCATTTTATAAAAATACATTATATAGTCAACAATATAGTAGACTAAAAGTTATATACTATTTACTATTTAAGAGTGTACTAAGACTGCTAATTGTCAATTGTCGTGAAGCAGCGAAAAAAAATGCGCACCGTAAAAAAATTAAATACATTTTAAAAAGCTGACTTGTATATTGACATGAGGCGTTGAAAGGTTTGCTGATCCTCTTGACTGTGACATTTTGTTCATTTAATTTAATTTCTGGTACGTTTATCTAAAAAAACAACAACTTCTTGATGTGCTTCTGAGTAAAAACAATCGAATTGTGTATGACGGTCTGGCTGACCGTTGCTAGAATGTTGGCGGTCCTAGTGTTAAAATTGGCGAACTACTGTACAGTAATGCCGCAGATTTCTCATTGCCCACCTTGTTTGATTGAGTGTTGCGGTATGATTTCTCATGAATGAACGGGCATATGTCACTGTCGGGCTGGGCGATAAAACACAATGATATCCTGAAATAACGTTTCCTCGATAGAAATTAAAATTAAATCTGAACTATACAGCTTTGCATTCCATAAATCAAACTCCTACCAAAATTTGTAAGAGTAGGCGGTACTCTCTGCAGGAGAGGTGAGAGGGATTGCAAGAAGATTTATAGCTCTGTAATGTAAATACATTACAGGACTGTAATGTATTCATTATTTATGTATTTTATTGCATGTATGCATTGAATTAATTAATATATTTATTTTGCTGTTGCATGATAGTGTTATTGTTGTAGTTATGCTAAATATAAGGATGGAGTTACTCGTAAAAAAAAATGTCTTAGTGTATGTTTGCATTGCACACAATATTGTAGGAATAATGCTCTTTATGTTTGTGTGGGTGGCTCTTAAAAGAGCCAAATAGTCAGGCGTTCCTCAGCTGGGATGGAGCGCCTGTAGTTGGTGTCCAACCGGGCAATCCTGCCTCCGATTCTCGCCAGCAGCTCGACAAACTGGGCCATGGTCAACCGCATATACCGCTGAAAGCGGTTGGCGTCCAGACGCAGCTCCTGGAAAAGCCGGTGGTACTCCCCGAGATCAGTGCGCATCTGGAGTATATTGTGGACCGGTCAACGGAAGAAAACAGAAGAACGAAGAAACGGAAGAGAAGAAGAAGAAAAGAGCATCTCGCTTGAATGACGTCATCAGAGCGACAAGGCGAATTGTGCCAAATTGACGAGCGACTGCAGCTGAGCGACAACAAAGGAGCGATATGAGCGACAGCGACAAAAATAAAAGGTCCGGTGTGAACGCACCTTTAGTAGCCAAGTCCGGAGTGAACTAGCAAAACACATGACGTAAAGAACAGTCGATAAGCGTTTTCATTGTAGCTGCTACAGCATAAACTATATAAAAAGCTAGAATCTACAGCCATCCGAGCCGTCATTCAGCTAGCTATACAAGCTAGTATTAGCTAGAGGCAGATCTTACACAGGTTAACTACACCTGAAAAGTAATTATCTCACACAATAAATTGCCTATTCACACTACACCGTATCAGCCCGATTCTAGCCCAACGCCGCGACGTATAGTGTTCGCACAGATCCTGAACAACGAGTGTCGTACACGATGACCCATCGTTTCATGTCGTGTAGTGTGTCATAGTAGGCGACAACCGACACCACGTTTGGACGCCTCACAATGTTCCAACAGCATGTTTGTTTTTCTCTTTGTCGTTCACGACTTCTCCCATCACAGCCGTCACTTTGACCAATAGAGACACAGAGCTATCTGCTTCTGTGGACAACTGTGCCACAACAACACGCAGCCTTAATGATAATGATAATGGTATTTCCTCAAGGGATGTTACCACAACAGAGTAAAAAGGGAAAAATGATGGCGTGAAAATGCAGAAGCAATTTAGCAACCCAGTGAATACTACAATTACCATCAAGCTAGCAACCAGTGTTATTTCTTCATAATGGAGACGCATACAAAGTAAAAAAAATAGTGGCGGGGCTTTTACTTACCACAACTGTAGAGGCTACCATCTTCATGTGAAACAGACTACATTATAAACGGGCCGTTATTTATTCCCTCTGTAATTATTCATATTTATACTTTTTATCCGCTCCCGTTTGCCTTGATAAAGTTAGTGCATCGCGCCGTCATTTGAAACTCAACACTTCCTGTATCTGTTTCAAATTAAAAACCCATTATAACTTCGATTGAGAGAATCTCTTTATTTTCTAAATATGCTTTTATTGTGAAACATTTGCAGGAACTTGGTTGTGGAGGATTCAGTGTCTTGATTGTTTGCGTACGGTACTTTACATGTAGCTCCTGACGTGTGCCGCATTTTGCGTCAATACAACATGAACAGACACAGTGAATAAAATAATAGCAGCAATAATAATATAAATAGGACAAGAATAACCTGATGACATCACACACATCGTGAAAGATGACCGGGGAAAGTTGGTGTGGACCATCGTGTAGTGTGTCATGTCTGGCGGCCAAGTCACGGCACGATTTTATGAGTCCACAATCGCGTAATGTGTGTGCCATAGTGATTGTCAGAACAGACAGAAATGTTGTGTAGTGTGAGCCAGGCATTAGTGGAATTAGTAATCAGACTCTTCCACGCCCCCCCCCCCCCCCCCCCCCCCCCAAAAAGAAAACTCCTTGGATCTACACGCTTCACACAAGTTACCCAAATTCACATGAGAAAAGCGAGAGTCGCCGAAAAGCAAGCTGTTTGCATCCCTGATTTTTACCCTTTTTCCAGAGATTTGAACTGCACCACTGCTCAGTGTTTCATCAATGCTCCATTTTAAGTTTTAAACTTCAGGTTTTACACTTTTAGTTTTAATTTTAAGTTTAACAGTGTATATACACTAATGAATAAAAGCTTTTAACGTGACTAGCTAAAAAAACCTAGTATATGACTGGATCTTGTATGAAAAAATTACCCTTAAAGCATACATTGTGACAAATTTGCTCTTCTAAGACGCTTAGCAGTATTCAATTTACAAATACCTGAAGCTGAGACTGCAGGGAGCGTCGGGCCAGCAAGCTCTGGATGACATTTGTCCTGTCCAGGCAGTCCATGCAATTACTGCGGAAGACTCCTCTCTGCTGGGCCATTGTCTTCCCCTCTGAGTTCACCATGAAGTAACTACACACAGAGGAAAGTTGGAACATTCCAACAACGTATCCAACAACAGATATTAGCCCGAAACAGCTGTTTAGTTACCTGTATTCATCTTGTGTCTCAGCAACAGTGTTCACTAAGATCTGGAGACGATCCCATCTCATGTGGCTGCACTCTTTGTGGAAGTCGAAGGCTATGTAACTGAAGACAACAATGTTGAAACAATGTTACTGTGCCATGGTCAGATGAGGAGGAGATTTCTGGATTATTTTGTTTTTGGTCAGACAGCAATTCATTGTTACAGAGATGGCAGAAATAGTTTTACACTTCACAGTACCCAAGGAAAGCTAAATGGAAAATGAAAATGTCTCCAAGACTTCAGACAGAAATAAAATCAGTGCATTTACATGCATTCAAGTAACTGGGTTACAGCCAGCTTTATCCAGTAAGATGATTTATCAAACCTGGGACTGTGTTCATAAAGCTTGCTTGAATCAAGAATTGCTCCTATTGACAAATTTCTGAGAAAATTCTTAGAATTATGGCATTTTCAAAGAATTTCCCCATGAAATTAAGACTCGATCCTATTACAAGTTATTCACAAAGCATCTTAGCCCTTAACAGAGCTCCTCAGGTGCAAAACTGTAAGGAGAAGTGAGGAGGACTTTTAAGAGATTCTTAAGCAGAGGAGAAAAAGTTGGGAAGACAAACAGTTTAGAAAAATATTCTCCAAACACTAGATGAAAGTGAGTACATGAAATACCACAAATTAGATGGTGCAGGGATAATGACTGTCGTCAATCTTATTAGAGATGCACTCACATCTGCCACCCAACACTATAATGATATAATGCCAGAAATAAAGTGATCAGAACAATAAGATAATTGGTAACTAGAATTAGCAGCTCACAGTTGTAAGCCTGTGCACACCACTCAAGTTTCTCTTAAAGTTTACATCCATGTCTGTGAAAACATCGATGCTTCACATATATCTGACCTTGACCTTTGACCTTTAACCACAAAATTCTAATCAGTTTATTCTTCAGTCCAAGTGGACGTTTGTTTCAAATTTTTTAAAATTCCCTTGATGCGCTCCTGAGATACCTCATTCATGAGAATGATTCCTGACCAGTAAAATCAAATCAGTTCAACCCCCGGTCCAAGTGAACATTTGTGCCAAATTTGAAGAAATTCCCTAAGGTGTTCTTAAAATACCTTTGTTCACAAAAATGAGATGGATGCAAGGTCATGGTCACCTTGACCTTTGACCCTTGACAGCCAAAATCTAATCAGTTCATTGTTGAGTCCAAATGAACATTCATGCAAAATTTGAAAAACGTCTGGCAAGGCATTCTTGAGATATCGTGTTCACAAGGATGAGATGTACGTACGTACGTATGTACATACAGATGTACAGACAACCTGAAAAAATAACGCCTCTGGCCACAGTTGTTGCCGGTGTGGAGGCATAACTAGAAAAATGCAGCAGTGGTGACTCAGCAGAATGATCACACCAACAATTTCCAGTACTTTCACATTTTCATATTGTGATGCAGTTCATTTCACTTCCACTGGGTGTCCACACCTTGCAGGCTCACAAAAGGACCACCAATCACATCCGTTAAAAGAATGTCATACCTAGTAACGGGGTCAACCCCTCCTCACTGAAGTAAAAGTTTCTGTTCCTATGTTTCCTACATCACTCCTAAGCTAGCACTCCTTTCTAGAAATGTTCAGACCAAGTTAGGAACTGTATGAGAGTATTCTCAGAAATGTGAAGACAGACCCTGGTTTCTGTAATCTGTAATATGACAAAGTGGGTTTCTCATTGGCTTTTTAAGGTGACCACGTGCATGTCACAAGAATGCAGACAGGGAAAGTAACAGTGGGGTCGATGGATAAAAGGAGACAAAATCACAAAGAGCAATGCATTCTTGTACTCAATATAATTCCATCCAAAATACAATAAAAACTGTAAGTCAAACATAGTGGCCTGCAGAAAAATCTAACTTAAAGCTGCAAGCAGCAATGAACGGGCCTTCGCACCTTCACGCAACTCGAGGTCGCTGGCAGGATGCTGGCTGATGCAACAATTCATTTCTGTCAAAGTCAGACACCACACATGGGCATGAGATGGCATATACTCTATAAAGAGTAGGGCTGAGCAATTTTATCGATTCTGCAATATATATCGATATTTTGTTTCCCCAGAGAGTATCGATTTTTCAGCCACGAGTATCGATACATTAAGGCCCATTCAAATCCCCCGTGTCCCACACGCAGGGTGAGCAATTAGGTCTGCCAGCCGCTAGTGTCGCTGTAGAGCATTTCTAGTTACCCAGACGCCAACGCCTTTCTCATCCGGTTAGAGCTGAGAGATTCAGGAAAATGGCGGCGAATATAAATCCAGCGCCTGCATGCTTAAAAGCAGATGTGTGGGAGCATTTTGGGTTCAAAAACAAAAAGGAAAGCGACGATTTAGACAAAAGTATGGCGGTTTGCAAGCTGTGTCACACAAACGTGAAGTACTCTGGAAATACCACCAACCTGCGAGCCCACCTAAAACGTCACCACCCGGACAAGGTAATGCTACCTGAGACCGAGCCCAAGAAGCTGCAGCGCGACCCGAAACAAACCACGCTGGACAGCGACGGCGGTTGTTGCCACAAGTTCTCATCTACTTCACCGAGGTCGCAGAAAATTACGGAGTCCATTGGCTACTTTATTTGTCAGGATTTGAGACCTTATTCGGTGGTGGAAAACACCGGCTTCAGGCGCATGGTGAACGCGAACACCTCACCAAGGTTTGTGTGCCCAAGTTGTACGCTGAGACAAAGGCACACGTCAAAGCCTCCCTGGCCAGCGCGGAGAGAGTTGCCCTGACGTGCGATGGGTGGACCTCGCGAACAACAGAGGCATATGTCACCGTCACGGCCCACTTTATAAACGAGGAATGGGAGCTTGTTACCTATGTCTTACAAACCAGGGATGCTCGAGAGCCACACCAGACAGAACCTGGCAGAACTTCTGCAAAAGGCCCTTGCTGAGTGGGAAATCACAGAGAAGGATCCAGTAATTGTAACTGACAACGCGGCGAATATGACTATAGCAGCTGAGGAGGTAGCGTTCACACTACATGTAAAATGTTACGCACACACCCTTAATCTGGCTGCACAACGTGCCCTCAGAATCACAGCAGTCGCACGTCTGTTGGGAAGAGTGAGACGCATTGTGAACTTCTTCAGGCGAAGCACCACAGCCAACCACATGCTGAGTGAGAAGCAGAGGCTTCTACGACTACCAGGACACAAGCTGATGACGGACGTGGTTACCAGGTTTGTGCGTGGTTACTTTTCTATTTATTTAGAAAATAGTATTTTATATATATATATATACATATATACACATATATACATATATATATATATATATATATATATATATATATATATATATATATATATACGCACATATACACACACACACACACACATATATATATATACATATATATATATTTATATTTATATATACATATATATATATATATATATTACAGAGACGGTGCACATTAATCAACATTACTGTAATTGTTTATTTTGATTTTATTACTAATTTATTTTTTCATTAATGTAAAGCAGCATTCTGTGCATCCATGCTGTGTGAAGGGTGCTATAGGTCTATAAATTAAATGCAGTTTCTTACTTTCATTTAACTACAGATGGAACAGTGCGCACGACATGTTGGAAAGATTCCTCGAGCAACAACCGGCCATATGTGCAGCCCTGCTCACGAGTGAGGTGAGGAAGACCGAGAAGGATCTGTGCACACTGACCGAGTCAGACGTGACAACAGCTGAAGAAGTAGTCAGCGCACTGAAGCCCATGAAGGAGGCTACACAGTACATGTCCAAGGAGAAGACCCCCACACTGTCAGTCGTCGCACCCCTCCAGGACACACTGATCAACGGACTGAAACCGATCGAAGGTGAATCTGCAGTCATAAAAGAGATGAAGGCTGCCATGGCTGGTGATCTTCAGAAGAGGTACATCGACCTCAAGGCAACTCTCCATGCATGTTCAGCGATGGATCCAAGATTCAAAAGTCTTCCCTTCCTGACTGAGGACGAAAGACAGGAAGTTTATGATGGACTGATTGCAGAGGCTGCAAGACGGAGCATGCAGCCGTCTGAGGTAAGGCAATCCGGAGAGTAAGCATAGGCCTAAATAATACATTGTTCAAAGTTTAAAAGGCAAATCCTACAATGTTAACAGTTTAAAATTGATAAATATTAAATAGTTTAAAAAGCATAAATACTGTAATGTTAACAGTTTAAAATGGATAAATATTAGTTTAAAAAGAATGAATAGTATTTATGCTTTTTAAACTATTTAATAGGTTAACATTATAGTATTTTAAATCGTATTTATTAAAATACTATAATGTTAATTGTTTAAAATGGATAAATATTTGATTGTTTAAAAAGCATAAATACTATTAACAGTTTAAAATGGTTAAATATTAAATAGTTTAAAAAGTATAAATACTATGTTAACAATTTTAACGGCATAGATGTTAAATATAGTAATTAAAAGATTTATTACAGTAAAAGCTCATGAATTTCATTTCATGTTGATTTATTTAATTTAGAGTGTGAACGAAGAAGGGACAGCAAATGCTAGAACTGATGATGAGGGGATGGCATCCGAAGAAGAGGCTGTAGATGATGGTGAGCGATTCAAGGAGGGAGAGAGCAGTCAAGATCAGTATCACCCATCGTTATCCCATGAAGTGCACTGTGTTGTCTGGAACCTCTGTGTAGGAATTATGGAATGTGCTTAACTATTAATAATGTGTTTTTGTTTTTATTGTTTATTTATTTGAAGGTCAGGGTCCTCCACCCAGGAATCCAAGGCCGTCTTGTCCACTGGCTGCCCTTCTTGGTGAACGATATGGTGGTGGTGCAGCACGATCCAAGACAAATTTCTCCACCGCCGGCGATATCATCACTGCTCAGAGAAGTGCACTTCTCCTAGAGCACATTGATCAGATTCTATACCTGAACAAAAATCTGAAGAGAATGTAGATCACTTGGTCTGCAGTTATGTGGAGAGGAGTTTTTCTGTTTAGTGTTCACTTGTTGGTCAGAGCTTACAGGCCTTAAGCTACTCTGCTAAGACGGGTACAATTTTAAGTTGGCTTAAATGTTGCTCCCATAAACTTGAATTATTGGCTGCCATGGTTTATTTTTAGTTAACCTGGTGGCTAGACTAGCTAGTAGCTACCTCATATGTTCAGTATCAAGCTAAAAAAGCTGCCAAAGAAGGCCACTTGCTGCACTTTAACTCTCCATTGTTCACTTTACTTTTCAAAAGCTTGTAAGCTACAATATGCACTCAGTTTCAATAAATGAAACTACTTTTCTCACCACATCTTTGATTCATTTTGTCCAGCATTTGCAAGCTGCCAGTCAGAGCCATATGTTTTGTAATTGATGCTTTCAGTTCAATTAATTCAATCCAAGTCAATGGAACACACAAGATGTCATCAAAATCACTTTGTCCCTTTAAAATCTTTCAGAAAATGATGTAAGTGTATCGAATCGTATCGTGAGCTGAATATTGTGATATATATCGTATCGTGAGCCGAATATCGTGTATCGTATCGTATCGTATCGAGAGATTAGTGTATCACTACAGCCCTAATAAAGAGTGGGGACTGGAATGGCCCATTTCACATTTTGTACGATTTCCTCTCTCCACCAGAGGGAGCTGGAGAATATGTCATCTTTGGGTATATCAAATATAGACCACAGCATGTAAATTTCAGGATAATCCAAAGATAGTGTCTGATAAGAAGTACTTCCTTTCGCTGCTAGGTGGCACTATGACTACCATGGTATATTGTCATATCAATGTGTTCAGGGTGGGACTAATATGAATCATGTGAAGTTTGGCCTAGACCATTAAGGAGTGTGTCAAGTTTCAGGCAGACTGAACCAAGTAGACTGTAGTTAATGCCAATTGCTATGTTTTGGCACAACATCCAACTTCGCTGTGCCGTTGTAGCAATGCCGTTTGGTGACATTCCATTTATCCATCACAATATAACATAACCAAGCTCTTAAGGCCTTTATGACCACATTTGAGTTGGATATGGCCAACCTGCCAGGAGGAGCACGTTAAAGTCTAAAACATGTCATTTCCTGCCGCCACTAGGTGGCACTATGACTATCAGGAAATATAGTTATACAAATGTGTTCAGGGCGGTACTAATATATATAATGTTAAGTTTGATTGAGATTGAACCATTTACACAAAAGTTATAGCAATTTCGTGTTTCATGGCGAGACCTCAAAATTCATGCCGTTCAACATTTGGCAGATCCTGTTACAACCTTTGATCACAACATAGTGAGGCTCACATCTATCAAGTCTGAAGACAATCCGATTAAATTTGTAGGACAAGTTAGTTAAAGCACAACACGTGGGAAATGCCAAAAATGACCACGGAATTCAAAATGCCCAACTTCCTGTTGGGTTTAGGCAATGGGTCCAGAGACTTTTTTGTGCATCTGGGCATGATGCATGTATGTACCAGTTTTCGCGCATGTCGGTGAAACATACCGCAGGGGCTGCTCTTGGCACAACCAAGCCATTTTGCCACACCAATTGACGAAACTCATATCACATCAATCAATCAATCAATCAATTTTATTTATAAAGCCCAATATCACAAATCATAATTTGCCTCAGAGGGCTTTACAGCATACAATATCCCTCTGTCCTGAGGACCCTCACAGCGGCTAAGGAAAAACTCCCCGAAAAAAACCCTTTAACGGGGAGAAAAAAATGGTAGAAACCTCAGGAAGAGCAACTGAAGGAGGGATCCCTCTTCCAGGATGGACAGACGAGCAATAGATGTTGTACAATCACATGTCCAGGCCTAGCCTATTAAGGAGCGTGTGAAGTTCCAGGCAGATTGAATGTAGTACACTTAAGTTAATGCCAATTGTTGTGTTGTAGCGAAACGTCCACCTTTGCCCTGCCCTCATGGCAAGGCCATTTAATCTCACAGTTTCCACATTAAAGCATCATCAAGGTATTACTGCTTTTTTGACCAAGTTTGAGGTGGATGTGGTCAACTTTGTAGGAGATATACATCAAAGAATAAAACCAGTACCAGTAGAGGGTGCTATAACTATCACTAATTATGAACAAGTAGATGTGTTCAGGGCGGGACTATCATTAATCCTGTGAAGTTTGGGGAAGATTGCACAATGTACGTAGAATTATTAACTACTTCCTGTTTTGTGGCGGCACACCTAAGTTTGACGCCCCGCCACAGTCATACGGTTTGACAAAAACTCAAGCTTTGAATAACTTTTTTTCTTCAAGGTGTTGCAGTGGGAAAGACCAAGGTTTGAAGTAGATCGGAAAAAATCTCCAGTGCAAGTTTGTTAATTCACGACCCCTGAAAATGGCAAAATATGCACAAAAATTGCATAGTAAATTCAAAATGGCCGACTTCCTGTTGGGTTTAGAGAATGGGTCCTTGAGGCTTTTTTGTACGTCTTGGGATGTTACATGGGCCTACGAAGTTTTGTGCAGCTTGGTCAAACCAGCTTCAGGGGCTGTGTCGTCGAATCTTTGTAGGGGGCGCTACTGAGCCATTTTTTTGCACCTGTGCACAAGACCCCTAAAATATCAAATTTTTGCCAGATATGATAAATGTGCAAAGTTTCATGAGTTTTTGAGTATGTTAAGCCTCCCAAAAATGCGATTCATCGGAGAAAATAATAATTCCTTCAGTTTCAATAGGGTCCGGCCCTAATAATTTGAATAAATGTGTTTTCACCTGCAAACATGTAACTATTTCTTAAATGTATGTACATTGGTGCTGAGAGGAACGTATCTACTGTCCCCGCCTTTCTCTCACTGCAATGCCAGTATGCTCAGAAGACACACACAACAGAAAAAAAAGGAAAGCAGTGCAATGTCAGGGGTATTGGAGTAATCTAATTACTGACCTGCTGCATGTATACACATATTTACAGTAGTCTGGTTACTACAGTGAATGTAAATGTGTTCTCTGAGTAACCCAGTTACTAGAGTGTATGTCCTCCATGAACATAAAAATAGTAGAAACCACTGAGTGACACTTACTTGAGCATACCATTGTTCATGCCAGACACCATTTTGGCAAAAGCCTGTTCTAGTGGCTTCTCTGAGCCCTTCTGATTCACCTGAAAAAAACAAGAAACCCCAAAGTGGCCTGATAATTATTTACTTGTATTTCCTTTAAAAACAAATCATGAAAAGAGCATGAAAAAGGGTCCTCACCAGGTTCAGAATTGTTTGCTTCCCATAGATAAGCAGCTGAGAGTCGAAATGTCTCTGGAAACCATCCATCTGTACAAAGTTTCCATGAGGTTAGGATCAGATTTCCACTGCTATCACAATTTAACAAGCACAAAGAAACATGAAAACGCCTGCTCTTACGTGATTGGTGGTTTTGCTGATTATAGGTTTGGGTTTGTATTTGAGGTTGGGCCTCTGACTCCAGTAAAAGGGCATGGAGCCTCGCGTCTGGGGATGGAAAAAAATGTTTGTCTTGAAAAGTAATTTCTGAAATCTTGCACTCCTCTAACCTAAACATTTTAATATCTGAACTAACTGCAGAAAAGATAAAGAGAAAGCCAGGTAAAATGAGCCACAAGTGACACAGTCTAACAATATAACTGGCTCTTCTACTTACCTGTACAAATGAAGCCTTTGCTCCCTCATACAAAACTATCTGCTCAGTCTCCACAAAGTTAGCCGCATGGCCTTCAGAGTCGATGCCTGTGAAGACAGCAGGACAGAAACATCCATGTGCTAGTGACATGACTTCTAACATTACTGATTAGTAATGTTAGAAGTCATGTCACTAGTGAGGCAGACAACACCTTCATTGCAGTATCAACATATGCAATAAAGGTATCGTAAAATATGGCTCTAATTGCTATAAGTTCTATATTTATACATACCATGCATTTACACACTGCATGTTGTGTTAAAACAGTGGTATCAGTGACTTAACTAGTTTTGCAAGTATTTCTCATGTCACAGAAACGTCTGAGTTAAACTTCTGGATGGTATTATCATTTTGTCTGTGATGTGTCGGTGTTTTTGTTCTGGTGCTCTGCACAGATCTAACACCTATCCATCAGCCCACCTGTTCTTATTCCTCCCAGCTCTCTCCTACAGTAGCTCCAACCCCTTTCTCTGAAGCTTGGTGCGCTGCAGTTTCTTAGTAAAGATGGCGGGGTGGCATGGAGGTCCCCGGAGACCGCCAGTATTTGTATTTTTGTATTTTATAAACCTTTAATACAAGGTTATTATAACCTTGTATTAAAGGTTTATAAAATACAAATTCACAAACATGTAGGATTATTACTACAGACATTACTGTAGTCTTACATCACAATGTCTGCTATGACAGGGCTTTGCAGTCCGGAAGCACCATTTTTCCCCTGATCATACTACTTTGTGATTATGGATGCACAATAATATAGGCACGTCGTTACTGGCCAATACTGGCTTTTAAATAAAATATCAGAATCAGCCAAAATGCTATTTCTTATTTTGCACAATGCATGAATATTAGATACATTGAAAAGCATTCTATTTGATGTCTCCATCTGCTGTTGGGCCATCATGATGAGAGTATGCATGCAGAATATGATGTTAATTCCACTACAGAAGAGACTTGATTATCACAACAATTAGGTGGGGAAAAAAGTGGATGTATTGATATCGTTATAGGTGAAACGAGTTGTTACATATATATGATCACATCCTTAACTGTGATCATGTGATTGTGCTACTAATCGATACTGTATTGACTCCTGTCAATTATATCCCAATGATGTTTCACCATCCAGGAGATGCGCCATGTTGAAAAAAATATTTTCAACAGCAGCTGCCATTTTGTTTCTACCCTCCATATCATACATCTTGTGCAAGAACAGTGTTATTGTTATTTCCTGTTTTGTTCATCATCTCAGTAAGTGAAAAGAAAACATAGAAACTCTTCTCAGATTCAAAGAGAATAAGCAAAATGTTGAACTATTACATTTATAGTAATTTATTTAAATTTGTATGGATTATCCATAGAAATTCTACCTGCTGTGGGCTTATCAAAACATCTGACCGACCTTAAACTGGGTAGATGACTTTGGTATTCTCTAAACTCAGCTCAACATGTAACATTTGTATCATGTTTTCAGATTTGGGATTTCATTCAACTTTCAGATACATTTTCAACATACATGATATATAACCATAATTAGAACCATACAACATCAAACACCAGTTTAACACTACAGTTTGTCAAAAACACAAACTTTATTGGAGACCCACTCAAACCTATCTGTGGGTCGTGGGGCCTCACTACACTGAAAACCTATTGGTAAGTCATGAGTTAATGAACTTCTTTTCATGCTTTTGTTCTGTTTGGACTAGATTGAGTGGCACAGGAGGGCAATGTTGAGGTAATTAATTTAAATGGGTGTGGCAACGCATCGATTCTTAGATGACTGCATAGAAGCTACTGGAATGTATACTTTTGGTTGATAATAATTAATTGATCTGCACAAGTGAAATGTATGTTTGTGAGATGCGATGGTTATTAGGGAAAGTGAGCAATCCCTATAGTTTCACTCATTCATTCATTGTGGTGCAGGTTGTTTTTGGGGGGTTTGTGTGATGGTGTCTCATCAGGCTAAAAATGTGTGTTCACCTTATTTAGCCTAGCATTTCATGAGTTTGTGGTTTATGTCTGAGTTGTGTATGGTGGCTAAAGATAGTTTAGTTTGTTTATTCTGTTGATGGATTAAATTTGATAAGCTTGATAGCAGAACCTGTAGTTCAGTGGGGTATATACACATTTAAAAGTTTAAGTTGACATGATTCAATTATAAGTTTTTTTGCTGGATGAAATTTTATTAAATTTAGTGATTGGTAATAACTTACTGATTTGATTTGATTTGATTTGATTTGATTTGATTTGATTTGGATTGGTGTTTGTTAAAAACAAAGTGGAAGTAATAAAAAAGGAGTTTCCATATCCTAGAAAATTGTGATTGAAAGTGAGATTAAAAGCGATTTCATGATTGTTTAAAATAAGTTAATAAATTTAACATATTTAAAAAAGTATAAATATTTGGTTTGCAATAGTATAATTAAAGAATAGTATAAACATCATTGACAATCATAATAAATATTTAATAAATACTTGGTACAATATGAAATTGACTGTTAAAATCAATTAATGATGTTAAATGTTTAATCCGATTATTGGGTATATTTTGTTAATGGATAAGGTCTGATTGATTATGATTAATAGTTTAACTTAAAATTTTTAACTTTAGCTTTATTGATTTAACTACACTGATGAACATAAGAGATTTCGGTTAACTGATTAGACTGATTGAACTGACTGATTTAATTAACATTATTTTTTTTGTCTTTACTTGAAGGTTACCAACCTATTATTGACTGTTCTTTTTCTGGAAACCAACTGCTTCATTAAAGAAAAAGGAAAAATGAATTGAGTTGTTCGGTGTCCTCTGTCGTCCTCTGTGCCAGGTCGAGTTTAGGTAGGCATTGAGGCTGAAAACAAAAATAACTCGACACCTATCAACATCACTGCATTTCATTTTTTCTTTTTTTAGTGTGCAGAGGCTATTCATTGTCTGGGGTCTCTGTTAGCAGTGGTAATCTAAAGCAGAAAGACAATAAAACTGTGTACTTCAGTATTCGTTTGTTTCATCGCAAGTGTTATGCCTGTTTTCTCTCTCTCTGTCAGCCTTGTCTCCCTCCTCCCTCTGCCTGCTGTGCACCTGAGTGCAATTGGCACTCAGGTAGAGAGAGGAGGAGGAGATAAAAGGGACGGGGAGTGTAGAGACGGAAGAGGCATGGCACATGGCACAGCACACGGTACAGACAACCGCGCAGGTGGCGAGGAGTCTTTTCCTTCCTCCCTTGTTTTCTCTCTCCCCAAGCAGGTTAATTTCCCCCATGCTCGTTTAGGTGTTGGGGTTTTGTTGTTTTAGTTTGTTGTGTTAATTCGGGCTGGAGATTGCCGGTAGTCATGTTATTCGTCTCTTTTGTTTACTTTAGGTTTAGTTTGTTTATTGTTAATGGGTTTAACAATAAAGCTTATGGGTAAACTGTTACCTTTTGTGTGGCGTCCTCTTTTATATGTTGCAGCCTCCTGCCCCTATTGAGCCGGCTTTTTTTTCTGTTTGTATGGAGGCCATAACATATTTGGGGGCTCGTCCATTTGCATGTCTGCGCTGACATTTGTAGGCTTCCTTTTTTAAAGATGCAGTGTGGGGTTAAGTGGTTTTTGGCTTTTTGCCTCCGCAGTGTAACTGCAGTTTTGGTTTTGGTGCAGTAACTTGTGTTGGCCAATTGTATCATTGTAACTTTTTTTCTTTACCAGTGTTAATTGACGCGTAGCTTGACACTGCGGGTTGTTGCTCTGATTCTTTGGATTGTTTGCCATCAGTTTGTATTGCCTACTTTTCGTGTGTTTTTTGTGATTTTTGCACACGTTTTTGGAGGCCACTTAGTTTTGTGCGGCTGTCTGTGCCATTTATTTTTGTGTGCTGTGCCAGGTTTTGCGCTGTGTTTTTTGTGAGCCTGTCCTTTTTCCCTTCGACACGGCCAGGTTTTGTTTTTTGCGGTCGGTTTTTTGTGCGCTGTGAGTTTTGGCAATGGAGTTTAATCTTGTGGCGCATCCTAGCCTTGATAAATTGCATTTGTGCACAAAAGAGCAAGTAATTGTTATTGCAGATCATTTTGATGTCAAGTTGGAAGTTGAAATGTGTCGCCTAGCAATAAAAGAAAAAGAACTTGAATGAATTGGCATTAACAAGACTAGAGGTTGAAAGAGAGCTTCATTTAAAGGAGCTTTAGCTAAAGCAGTCCTCCTCACCTGTTGTGTCTCAATCTCAATCCAGTGAATCTGATATTAATAAATGCAGTCGGTTGGTCCCTCCCTTTAGTGATAAAGATGTCGATAAATACTTCATTTTGTTCAAGCGTGTCGCAAACACACTAAAGTGGCTTAAAAATGTCTGGCCCTTGCTTTTGCAGTGTGTGTTTACTGGCAAGGCTCAAGAGGCTTACGCATCCTTGTCACCTGAGATGAGTGTGGACTACAAGACAGTTAAAACAGGCTGCTGCACATAACAGCGAGTCATATCTTAATTGCAATAGGCAACAACATTACGATATCTACGCTTTATAAGAAACGCCAGAAACGCCAGAAACGCACTTTATAAGAAAGGCCAGAGCAGACTCTATCTGCTCAGGAGACTGAGGTCTTTTGGAGTGCAGGGGGCACTCCTGAAGACTTTTTTTGACACTGTGGTGGCATCAGCCATTTTCTTTGGAGTGGTCTGCTGGGGGAGCAGCATCTCGTCAGCTGACAGGAAGAGACTTGATAAACTGATCAAGAAGGCCAGCTCTGTCCCGGGATGCCCCCTCGACTCAGTGGAGGTGGTAGGTGAAAGGAGGATGATGGCTAGGCTGTCATCCATGATGGTGAATGACTCCCACCCCCTGCAGGACACTTTGAGAACACTGGAGAGCTCCTTCAGCAACAGACTGCTGCACCCAAAGTGTGTGAAGGAACGCTTTCGTAGGTCCTTCCTTCCTGCAGCTATCAGACTCTACAACCAGCAGTGCTCCCAGTAGACCACACACACACATACATACACACCAACAGACTGCACTATAATGCACATTTGCTTAGACTGTATATATTGTGTATATATTGTGTATTATTTCTATATTTTATACTTCACGTGTGCCTCTTTAATTTTTCATACTTTTTATATACTGTTTATATTGCTACTATTTATTGTCTCTGTACTGTTGTTCCCTATCTTTGCTGTCCACTTTGCTGCTGTAGCACTGGAAATTTCCCCACTGTGGGACTAATAAAGGATATCTTATCTTATCTTATCTTGTTTTCCTGATATAGTGCAGCCCTACCCTTCTGTGCCTTCATACCATTTGTGAAAATGTGTTGGCTGTTGGCTTCAGGGGTTTTTACCTCTAACGTAGTATCTGACACCAGCCCGGAAGCAGCTTCTACGGGAAACGAGGATCCACTCGAAGATCTTTCCATTTATACGACATGGCTTCATGACAATGACTGAACCAAGAGGGTCAAGGAAAGGTTTGTTCAGGAGTTTATCTGATCTCATCTACAGTATGTTGTAGATCAGATAACATGTCCCATGCTCCATTAGAAAATATTTAACATTCAGTAAAAAGGATACATCCATGAACAACAGGAAGTGCAAACTTATGAAGCTATGGGGAAGTAATGACAGTTACTCTCATGAAATAAAATAGGTGGGAAAACATTTAGGGAAAAACAAATATGCCACAGATCAACAGTAATCTGTGTTACCTCTGGCTGTGCAGACAGTTCTCTCAACAGGTTCCCATTCCACACAAACCTCTGATCTGCCTAAAAACCACAAGCAACATGATGTCAGCACATTATTCATCAGTTACAGAAGAAAACGCATGCCTATTTATAATAATGATTATATTGATTGTCATCATTAGCTAAATTAAGTAACCATGATAAAACATACTGGTCATATCTAAACAACCTACAGATATAATTACTATTAATATATGAATAATTGAATAGTAATCTAGGAAAGTTAATGCATTGTAGATGCATAGAAATAAGTAGAAAATATAATTAGAAAACACCACGATATTATAATCCTTTGCAAACCACGTATAAACTTAAGGGGACTACAAAGAACAGATGGATCATAGCAACAACATTGTTCCCCTTTATTCCCACAGTACCCCTCACAGAACTCCCCAGGGAAAATAAGACAGAAAATGCGCTTAGTTTTCCACTGCATGTCACATTTACCCATTTGCACACACATTCACACACACCGGTGGCTGACGTTATTATACATGGTGGTACTTGCTAGCCAATTACGGTGGTGGGACAGCAGGTCGTCCACTAATCAAAAGATTGGGGATTTGATCCCCAGCTCCTCCACTCCACATGTTAAAGTATGATGGAACAGCCATCGGGAGCAATTTGGGGTGTGTGCGAAGTGGAGGAGCTGGGGATCGAATCGCCAATCTTCCGAATACTGGACAACCCATTCTACCTCTGAGCTAATTTTAGTGAGCCATTTTCATGCTCAGTGTTTTTGACAATGAATTAGTACATTTATGACATTAATAACTGAATTATTGTAAATAATTAGATCAAGGCCACGTAAGTTTTAACATTCTTAACATGGTATGCAGTAATCTGATTTACCCTGTGCTTGAACTTATATAATGTCTTTGATAGTTAACTTGATATTTGCAGCCAGATATCACTTTTAAACAGTTTTTTCATAAGACTCTGTACACCTTAATCAAGGTGAGTGCTCGTATTGGTGATGGAAAAGTCACTGACAAATATGTACATTCCATGATTACCATTACCAGTATTGAGTGAGTATAAATTGATTGACCATTTATAACTGATGGTGTTGATCTGCACAACTGTGAATGCTTGACTTTTAGCAGCATGTAACTTGTGGTAAAGTTAACATTACCAGTGTAAACGTTGCATGTGCACACAGAGATGTTTCCCACTTTGGTTACTTGGCTAAAAAGATTAGCCAGATTAGCCGAACTGTTATTTCCCTTAACTGCATCATCAAACTCTGATGGTGAAAAAGTTTGTCACAAAATAAGTAACTTGTTTGACTTATATCTGAGGGCACAATGTAAGTGATGTTATCTATCACATTAGCTATCGGCCAGCTCGCTCTTCTACGTGGTTGTTCAGAGTAAAGACGTATTTACAATGATAATTCATGGTGGTGTGTGTCAAACACTTTCTCAGTCTCTTTTTGCCTTCAGAATGTCTTGCCTCCAGCGTCTTCCTCATGGTGTACAAGTTCCAGCTCAAAGGCCTCCACAGCTCTCTCACAAGTGCCACTGACAGAAGCTAATGAGTCAATGCCACCAATCCCTAAGTGTGGTGGCGTTTCCGTGGGCAGCCGCCCTTCTTCATGCAGAGGAGACCTGTGGTCCTGACGCGCTCCATTAAAAGACTCACTGCTTTCCCGTTTGTCACATGTTTATTGATCTCACTCGTAGAGTGTCCACCATAACTTAAACTTGAGCCCAAATGGGCTTATAGCAACGAAAATTAACAAAAAAGGAGAGAGAAAGTGGTCCAAAAACAGTATGGCTCTCCCCTGTCTAATTAGCAACAACCTACGCCTGTCGCTTGCTCCTCTCTATCATTTCCTGGGAGGAGGAGCACTTCGTAAAACATGTTCAAAGTTAGACTTAAACTTAATTTCATTAATCATTTTTTAGGACATAACATAATATTATTAATAATAACAATAATCAAACAAAATAAGTTAAATGGCTCTGCCTTGTACCACCTGCCTAAACCACAACCACATCTACAAGACATTCATTAAAACACCAATAAAGCAATCATAACCGGATCAATTGTTACTTGGTTTAGATCTTCATAGGAGATTTGCTCACAGTAAGAAAAAGAATGGAACATTATTGTATCCCTGACTTATGACATCCCTTAGAACCTAGAGTTTTTGAGTTGCCCTGTAGAGCAAAATATTATATGTTGTTGATATGTTGTGCTCTACCAGAATGTGCACAAGGACTTGCATACATGACACAAACACTGTAGTGATGCAGAAATGACGGATCACAATTGTTTCAGGATCTATTTTGGCATTTCTGACCTAAAACACTAGAGTGTGGAGTTTGGACTTTTGTAAGGCAAGTTATTGGATGTCTCACCCTCTCCAGCAGACTCATCTCTTGGAAGTCTGGGCTGGTGTTGGCCAGTCGCTGCAGACTGTGTGTCAGGTCATAGTCAGTACAGAAGTAGAAGCCGTCTGTAGTCAGCACATTGTTAATCATGGACAGGAAAGTCTTGTTCTCTTGAGACTAAAGGAGGAAAGATAAAAGACTTTAGTTTTCAGGAAAACTCATGACCATGCAATTTCCAGGGTGCAGGGAAATGTATACTCATATGTTTTACTGGTACTGTATGTGTGCACCAATCCAACTTTTCCCCTCCGGACACCCCAACTCTATCTGTATCTGCCAATATCAAGTACCAATCTGATAACAGCTCTCTTTTTTAACCACATTGAAATCTGTATACCTCACTGCATGGTCCAGCTTTGCAAGGTAACATGATACTCATTACTAACTGGCAAAAGATTAAAGTTAAAAGAGTTGGACTTGCACAGTAGCTGCTGTTGAAGCCTTACCACTACCAAGGCTAAAACTGTAGTGTCCTGAGGGTGCTGTTCCAAAGAGTCATGAGGTTGTAAAATCAAGAATGCTGGATGCTGTGATGTGAGGTGTCTAGTGACCAACAAGCATAAAAGCTGTTGCTGAACCCAAATTCCAATGCAAAAAAAGCAAAAATTTGTGTGCATAAATTTCACAAATTTCATATTCACTTTTTCTTTTTTTTCTTAAGTGAGTATCAAAGTTACTATACTTTAGTTGTGAGGCAATGAAAAGAGCTTGAGAATGAGTGACTGGTGTTTTGTTTGAGGCAGAATCAACTTTTCTTTTTAATGTACACTGACACCAAATCTTTTTCATCCACTCATTCATTCAATTTCCATAACTACTTATAGTTACAGGGCTCTAGAGTGCGACCATTTTGGTCGCATTTGCAACCTGATTTTTCAAAAGTGCGACTAAATATTTTCTTTGGTTGCACCGGTGCGACCACAGTCTAATGAGAATGAAACGTGAATCAACCTCTTATTTGCATAGCGTCTGTGAAACCTGTGATCTCCTTTGACCAAAGTGACACTCGTGGTAGGGCCATCGAATTGTTTAAACCAATCCGAGACAGAGACGGGGCGGGTCTTTGCCTCTGATTGGCTGTGGTCCAGTAGGGCCTAGCTCACATATCTCCATGTTGTGTTGTGTTGTGTTGTGTTGTGTTGTGTTGTGTATGTATGACATGTGCAACTGAGAGAGAGCACGATGAAGCAAACAGTTGATGAGTTTTTTTCTAGGACAACAGTTTCACCAAACAACCCTGACCCATGCTCTTCAGACACAGAGCCAATTTCCTCAGTTCCTGGTAAGGAGGTCTGGTCCCTCGTCATGCCCTCTAACACAGAACAAGAGCCTACTGAGCCCGAGTCAAACCAAACAAAACAGGAAAAAGTATGCCTTCAGAAAAGCCTGGTTGGACCAGTTCCCCTGGCTTCGATATGACAAGGCCGACAACATAATGCACTGCATTTATTGTAAAGAGTGCGGTGAACGCATGGCTAGCAGTAGTTTATTTGTCAGCGGCTCGAGAACATTTCGAATGGAATACTAAAAATGCACAGTGCATCACACAAGCACATACTATGTCGTCATACACAGACGTGTGAATAAAGTGGCTCCTCTTCCTGCTGCACTTCAGTGACAAGAGATGGCAAACAGGTCCACAGAGGAATCCAAAATGATTATAAAATTCAGTGTCGCCTATAACATTGCAAAGGAGGAACTGCCATTTACAAAATTTAAATCGGAAATTGTTCTGATGAAGAAAAATGGCTTAAACGTAAATCCTACTTATAGTAACAATGTTGCATGTGCCCAATTCATCAGTGTGATCGCTGATACCTTGAAGGGAAAGACGTCAGATGACATTGTGAGCAGCGCATATTTGTCATTCATGATTGATGGGGATACTGACGTTTCCACAAAGGACTGTGTGGTCATCTATAGCTGCAAGTTACGCAAAGAAAGACCAGAGAATATACTAGCCCCACTGGCATGAACTTCAAACCAGGAAACAGCTGATAGCAGGAATGGGTCTCTAGCAGCACTACGGAAACGCAAAACAGAAGATGTGCAACTGTGAAGATAAAGAATTGCGCGCCCTCCTTGCCCTCGCTAACGAGGAGGCCATTATCGGTCAGATGACGGGAACCGTGAAGGACGGGCCGATGTACGAGCGAATCGCAGAAGGACTGACCAGCCGCGACTTTCCTCGGTACGTCACCATTTACGTCACACGCTGAGCTACACGTTTTGTTACTTGCTCACGCCCCCCATTACCCCGAAAAAGGCACATTCTGTATAAACAAAAGTAGGCAGGCGGCATTTTGCCACACTCCCCGATTTTGTTTTCATACTGCCAATGCTGAAAGAAGACGGATTGGGCTTTCCTGCAAATTTGCACAATTCCTATTTAAAAAGGGCTATAAGTTGGTACAGTCTTCTTTCTGATGGTCTCAGACAGCTCTTTCAATCTCACCATGGTGTTCACTCTCACTTCAAAAGTCAGGAGCACAGCAAACTAAATGTCTGAGGTTTAAATAGGGCAAGCCTCCTTCAAAATGCAGAGTAACGATGTTCTAATTATGTGCACCTGATGTGACACAACTGTGTTATTTTAGCCATTTTAAGTGGGAATAAATGTGGGGGTGTCCTAATTTTTTCACATAACTGTATATACATGTATATGTATGTATATCTATATCTATATCTATATCTATATCTATCTCCGCCCCGTTTATCATCCATAGAATGGGGCTGCACGCCAACATTTTCAGAACAAAATAAAACAGGCTGCAGTGACAGTCTGTCTCCATGGATATTTAAAAATAGCAGGTTTGTGCACTTAGTCCCCCTAAGGCAAGCTTGGGGGTTTAGTGTTGCCTAAGCGCAAGGCTACGCAATGCTTTTCTTTTCTCTGAGTGAGGATTAGAATATATGCAGTTCACATAATCCGGCCAAAATTAATACATATAAATGCTTGAGGATCCACTCATTATTAAAAGTGTATGTCATATAACAACTAATGCTTAAAGTTGTATTATGGAACATTAAAGGTGTGTTGATTGAGTCACTTTGTCAGATCGTGCATTGAGTAACATTACGAGTTAATGTTCCACCTTAAAAATCCCGGCAGTTGGCCCAGTGAATTAAAGTTATTTTTCTCAGACTCTGGCTGCTGCCAGCAAAAAATCCTCCTATCTTATAGTTACGGTCTACTGAATAAACTCTTCACGATATGAACAGTGGCTTCTGCTTCATCAGACTGCAGTGTTCACAGCTCCATCTCTGAGTACCGGACCTTTGTGCTAGGTACCCCAACAGAAGGGGTACCAAAAATGGTAACAGTGTGGAACAGTTACATTGGTACCATCCACAACTTTTTGCAGTGGAAATGGAAAAAAGCGTACCGAACTGAATCATACCGTATCATACTGCTCGGTGGAAATGGGGCTTAAGAGAACTGAACTTAAAGTTTAGGAGATGTCTTCACATGTCCAGTTTAAAGTGGCACAAATAAACAAATGATCTGTGGTCCAGTGAATCCCAACAATGTATAACTGCTTTTCATCAATAAAACTGGCAGATATAAATTAACTGTGTGACTATAGCACAGACTGTAAAGCTTAGTGACCTAGGGTTTTGCTACTTTGACCTTCCTGGGGTCAATTACTCTCAGGCCTCTCCAAACTGTTCAGTCAGATGTCATTCATTATACTCTAAACCAGATAAGGGTTGTATAGCATTTTTACAACTCTGATCACATCCTTGGTATGAAAACAACTTAGACAGTTGCTTGACTCAAATGTTGTTGATTTGCCATGAAAACTGTTTAATGTTGGGTTTTTTTAGCCATGTTACAACCATAACTCACACTGTTACAATTTAAACTCACATGCTTCATTTTTAACATCAGACAGCGTCCATTTTCAGTTTAATTCCTCACAACTCGTTTTCTCTATAAACATACAGTGGTTTATGATAGCAGTCACGTGTAAGTCATTTGGCTTAAAGTATCACATGTAGGTAAAAGACTCTCTGAGTGAAAGAATTAAAAGTGAAAAATGTTACAATTGTGGCAACTCTCCCCTACTATCAACTAACTCACATTTAGCTAGCTAGCTACAGCTAACAAAATCTGCTGGTCTCCACTACTGTTCAGCTGACAAAGTTGATAGCTAGCAACTAGAGATGAGAAGATGATTTTCTTTACTTCCATCTCAAATTAGAGGCCCAGTGTGTCAAAAATGATAAGAATTTGAATGGTAAATAAATGGTTAAGTGGAAAGCTTGACAGGCATAGCAACAGTAACTAAGGGGCTTAGTGAAGGGTCATGTTGCTATAGGTCTCTTTCAGTGGCGGCTGCTGGTCTTTCAAACAGGGGAAGCTCACTTTAAATTTACATCATAAAATCTGTCATATTTTAGCGAGGCAGTAACTTATAAAAGGAACATTTAATTGAAGCCGTTTTTCAACCACACTTATGCCATAGAACCATACCTGTCAAGTTTTGGATTTGAAAATAAGGGAAATTTTCTGGCGCTCGCTGCTAGCCGTCCCACCACCCCAACCAAGCTCCAGTATTCCTTACATTTTAAGACAGGTGTACAAGATATCTAGAAACCTCTTGTCAACCTCTTACTAACTACAATTAGGTGATCAGAATCTGATAGGCCAACCTTTGTTGACACTGAAATGCTGCGAACATTCCTACGTTATAATACAGCCTAAATGAAAACACAAAAGGGTATATGAAGCACATTTATTTATTGTTTATAAAACGGGTGCTTCCCATCCTTAAATGTGATTGGCTGAGCCGCGTTCCATGCCGTTGTAAAATCAGTGTAACCCACTGGTAGACCGCAGTGTCTGTGTTGCTTGGCAACCATTCTGTCCACTCGATCTTGCTTGGTGGAAGAATGAATAGTTCTCAGTTTTATTGTTGCATTATTACCAATAAATTGATGATTTTTTTCGTGTGTGTTTATTTTATGGGCTATATGTAGGGTAACCGTTTTATTAAAGCAATAAGCCCCTTGAAGCCATGAGTTACAGTGATTTTACAACGGCGGAGGGCCACTGAACGCCCCTCGGCCGTTGTAAAATCACTGTAACTCACGGCTTCTCAGGGCTTATAGCTTAAACATATTTTCAGTTCATAATGTGCCCCATCCTGCTCCTCTTTAGGAAAGTAAATTCGCTGTCCCATTTTTCGAGATATTTACAAGACTTCTTTGTTTTTTTGGCAGGAATGCCTTCTCCTTCGTCACATCCATCCATCTCTCTCTTTTGTTGTTCCGGGTTTGTTCCCGTTGTCGGCACTAACCTCGCGACAACTGCCACCCAGGCTACTGCAGGTGGCAGCTCTCGTGAGACTAGTGACAGAGTTCAGTTTGGAGAGGCAGAGGAATGTTTTTTTTATTATAATACGGGACATTTACGGGAGAATACTAATACGGGAGGACGGCGGGAAAGAGGGGTAAAATACGGTAGTTTCCCAGCCAAAACGGGAGACTTGACAGTATGACTCTGTCAGAAGACTCCACTTTCAAAATCCGCGATGGGACTGAGCTGAGCTGTCAAGTGACGCTGTATATCTCAAAATAGCTGTCAATCAAAACGGGATTCAGCCTTTCGACTGATCCTCCAATCATCATGCGGAAGCTCAGCGTCCAACCCGGCTGAGGCCCGCCCACAGCTCCATTCACCCTCAGAGACGCTGAGCGTCCGGGGGCGGGACAAAATCGTGGCATTTATCCAATGACCGTCGAGTTTCGAGGCAATGAAAAAAACTGTTCCATGCAGTCCCATTGAAGTGCATGGACGCTCAGCTTCTACAGGGAAATGCATTGACCATAGACCGCATAAGAAAACTGCGCTACTGGAATGTTTGAGAACATCGCTAAATAGCTGATTCTGAACGAACTCGTCTTCGAGATGAACGTGTTTTAACGCATTTGTAGTCAATGAAATGTTAACACAACTGTACATATTTGACCATTTAATTTTTGACATTTTAGGGGAAGCTGAGCTTCCCTTGCAGTCTTAGAGAAATCGCCTCTGGTCTCTTTTGGGTTTTAAACTTTTGTGCTGCTGTGAAAACTTAAGCTGAAAACACACCGACTGCAAATGGGGCTTGTCAAAAAATACACCCCTATCATTTTCAATGCACAATTCCACACCAGCGGCAGCCAAATGTGCGTCACTCCTGGACGCCATCCCGCAGCACTGTCCTATTTCCAGCCTTGCTGCCCAAGGAAAAAAAGTTTTTCCCCCCACTTGCTCTCTGCTTGTAACAGCTCCCGTAGCAGCACCTTCTCTCCACTTCTGTGGCAGATTGACTCCTCTCTTCACCATGGATGCATAAAGAGAATTCTGTGGTTGTTGCTGTGTCTCATGTGTGGCAAAGAATGAATGAGGAGAGACTCGTTCTTGGGGTCGAGAAATATCCTGAGCTAAACGACCCATAACAACCGCATAGCGCTGAAGATCGGCTCTTAACGCAAGAAATCAACTTTAATTAGGGGCTTTCCACAAATCATTTAAAGCAAATGCACAGGTGGAGGATGTTAAAGATCTTTCAGTAAAAGTAGTAATGTGTTTGTGTGGTTGTCTGTTAACGAGCTGCAGCACAATGTCCAGTGTGTGTGTAACCCACATAGAAAATGCACTAATCGTGGATAAATGTAACAAGATATTTATTTCCTACATTCTCCCGTGTCCTTGAATGCACCCTTGAGTTACGTAGTTACATGCGCACGCACGCTGAGCACCTTGCGAGCCTGTTAGCCAATCGCGTTCCTGTAACCCCCTTCAATTGAGTTCCGGCTCCGTTGGCAGGCAGACAAGGGGAGACGGGCTGCAGGGACGGCTGCAACAGGTACGCAACTCGTTTACACACTGTTCTCGCTTAATAATATATCGTGTGCACTTCTAACTCCAGCTATGCGTTGTACACTTTTAGAAGTTTGATACCAACCGCGTGCTGATGCTGGATAATCGCTGTGTGACTGTCCAGGAGTGGAATTGGTGAGTCTGCTTGGTCGTTTCATTTTGCTACACGCCGTTAGCATTAGCATACTGTTAGCTGCGCCCGTACTTAATGGCGGTGCATTGTTATGTTAATGTAGCGGTGTTATTGGCTTTTGTAGCCCACTCTGCTTGTTTAAAGCATTCACAAGCTATTTAAGGTTACGGTGACTGAATGTTTACATATTTATGAATGGTGAAATATATTATTACTGTTTGAATGTAATGATTTACTGTTTGTATTTAATTGTGTATGCACTGAACTGAGAACTGAGAACAAACTAGCTAGCATTAATGATCTGTTGTTAAATAATTTTACTCATGGTTGGTCCTGTTTAATTAAACACAGGCCAGGTGTGCCCTGCTTGGTGCAACCACCCAATGGCGAGCTAAGCCAAGAAGGAGCCTCGAACACCATCCTCACGCAGCAACAGCACTCCTGTGGTTCGGTAGGGGCTGCTGCAGCCAGTCCACTCTTCCCTTTTTCCCTCTTTGCAATCCGCATATGAACTGTGTTAGCGCGCCCATGGACAATTATAATATCAATGAACATTCCGAATGAACTATGGACAATTAATCACTCTACTAATCTCTACTGTGGACTGTGATTTATCACCAGTGAGGTGATTGGGTGGAGTACAGGTATTCCAGGTGTTTTCCTGGACTAGGACTGTTGCATTTCTTTTGTTGTTGCTATTGTGAAACTGTGAACTGAACTATTTGTGGTCAGAACAAATGGTTAGAACAAAGTGCACTTTTTCTTCTTCTTCAAACTTCTTCAATAATTTCAAATCGAGCTTGAAAAAAAACATATCTGCAGATTGTAAATATTTTGGGGTTATTGTTTACTTCACTGTTTTTTTCACTGTTAATAATAAGGCACTGGCCACGTAACCACAAATACTTGTCTGTGTCGTCTTTATACTGCCACACGCACCTCCCAGAGCCGAACCTTAGCATTTGCTGATCTAGTCCAATTACCACCTTATAAAATTAATAAACTCATACTCAGTACTTGTTACATGTGCTAGGGGCATCACATGCGTGCCGCACAGCAACGGAACCAGTGTGTTTTAAGCTTTAGTGTACCCCTCCACCCCTCCATTCACTCTCTCCAAGAGTGCTTTTTGAGCTTTGTCTATCTTTGCTGGGTAATAGGATCTGCTGTTGAGCCAGTTAGCACAGAGAGTGAAGCCTGACGTTACACATCCACCCTTCCACTGTTCACTCACTCCATCTGCTTTCTTACATTCCTCTCTCTAGATCAGCTCTTCGCCGTCCTATTTTACCACTGATTATACTTACAGACTAGTTAGGGCCCGAGCACGTACCGTGCGAGGACCCTATTGAAATTGAAGGAATTATTATTAGGGCCCGAGCACCTAGCGGTGCGAGGACCCTATTGAAATGCAAGGAATTATTATTATTATTAGGGCCCGAGCACGAACCGTGCGAGAGCCCTATTGAAATCATAAAAATTATTCTTATTATTTTTCTTTTAAACCTTTGATCGCATTTTTGAGGGCCTGAACATGCCCAAAAAGTCAGGAAAATTTGCACACTCGTCACGTCTGGTGAAAATTTCGATATTTTATGGTCGTTACAAAGGAGCGTGGCAAAATGGCTCAATGGCGCCCCCTAACAGTTTTCAAAATCGAAGCCCCCTGCTTTAACTTTGCCCTAGGCGTATGAAATTTGGTACACATATGTATCATCCCGGGACGCACAAAAAAGCCTCTTGGAGCGACACCCTAAACCAAACAGGAAGTCGGCCATTTTGAATTGTTTTTTCAAAATAAGGTCATTTTTGGCCATTTCCACACGTTGTACTTGAGCGAACTCCTCCTACAGATTTTATCGGATTGACTTAAAAATTTACCTGTGCGTGCTCGACTACAGTGGGATCAAAAGTTATTCAAAGATCTTCGTCACGTCGAAGGGCGCGGTCGCTGCGGAAGGGTCAATTTGGATATCTCGCCAAAACACACGAAATTATACTACAACTACTACAACTTTGGTGTAGATGATCCTATCTGCACCAAACTTCACATGATGGATAATAGTCCCGCCCTGAACACGTCTACATCAAAAAATTCAGTAATTGTCATAGTGCCCCCTGCTGGCAACAGGAAATACCATGTTATACACTTTGAGGTGCTGCTCTGACCACATTTACCATATTCAACTCAAATTTGGTCAGAAAGGCCTTAACATGTTGGCCATGCTATATTGTGAAGATCATAATGTCTCGTCAAACGGTTTCGCCGTGACGGAGTGGCGAAGGTTGACGTTTCGCCGAAACCCATGAAGTGGCTCTAACTTTGGTGTACTTGGTCGGATCTGCCTGAAACTTCACATGTACGTCACTGGTCTCGCCCTGAGCATATGATATTAATTTCATAAGGGGCGTGGCTAAATGACATGGCCACGCCCTTTAAACACCAGCCCCCGTAGCACGTTTCACCGACATGCATGAAAATTGGTACACACATGTATCACACCCAGACGCACAAAAAAGCATCTTGGACCCATAGGCCACACCCAACAGGAAGTCAGCCATTTTGAATTTAATGGTCATTTTTGGCGTTTTCCACGTGTTGTATTTTAATGAACTCCACCTACAGGATGCATCAGAACAACTTCAAAATCATTGTGTGCCATCTAGACAAAGGTGTAATCAAAACTTATGAGCAGATTTTTGCATCATGAAACGGTTTGGCCGTCAGGTGGCGGCGAAGTTTGATGTCTCGCCATAAAACACGAAATTAGTATAACTTTGGCATACATTGTCCATTCTTCACCAAACTTCAAATGTTTGTTAACAGTCCAGACCTGAATGCATAGTATGAGTTTCATCAATAAGCGTGGCCGTATGGCTTGGCCACGCCCCTTAAAGTGCAGCGTCCCCCATAACAACTTTCATCGACGTGCACGAAAATCAGTATGCACATGTATCGTTTCCAGATGCACAAAAAAGCCTCTTGCACAGATAGGCCACATCCGACAGGAAGTCGGCCATTTTGAAATTTACAGTCATTTTTGGCGTTTTCCACGTGTTGTATTTTAATGATCTCCTCCTCCAGAAATGAATCAATTAACTCCAAAACTGGTGTGTACCATCTACACAAGTGTGTGATCAAAACATATTAAGAGAATTGCTCAGCATGGAACGGTGTGGCTGTGACATGGCGTCGACACTTGATGTCTCACCATGAAACACGATATTGCTATAACATGGGATCTAATGGTCGAATCTGCTCCAAACTTCACATGTATGATAATAGTCCTGGCATGAACACACCCACATGACGCTCAGGAGTCAGAGTCATAGCGCCACCCAGTGGAGACGGGAAGTCGCAACGCATTGGTTCCTACACTGTCCGAAGGAGGCGAACATTCAGCGCCTCGTCTGCCGGTCGACCTCTGGCGACACGGTGGCGGCCGCGCCAGACCCCGAGTTGCGTGGGGTGCGAGGGCCCGTTCAACGCTGCTTGCAGCTTTAATTAGGGCCCGAGCACCTAGCGGTGCGAGGACCCTATTGAAATGCAAGGAATTATTATTATTCTTTTTCTTAACTAAAATGAATTGCCTTTTTGGGGACCTTAACATTCTCAAAAACTCATGAAACTTCACAGACTCATCAGAAGTGCGAAAACTGGGCAAGTTTTGGGGTTTCATGATAATCTGCAAAGGAATGGCTCAGTAGCGCCCCCTAAAAATATTCTACGGAACAGCCCCTGAAGGTAGTTTAACCTACGTGTCTGAAACTTGGTAGGCATATGTAACACACCAAGACGTACAAAAAAGCCTCTTGAGCCCATGCCCTAAACCCAACAGGAAGTCGGCCATTTTGAATTGAATGTGCAATTTTCATGCATTTTTGGCCATTTGCAGGGCTCGTAAATGGACGATCTCCTCCTAGAGATTTTGTCCGATCGACTTCAAACTTGGTCTGTCCCACCTACATAAGTTGAAGACCAAAAGTTATCAAAAAAATTGACTTTTCGTCACACCGTGTGACCGTTGTGGGACCTCAAACTTCGCTACAAACAGGAAGTAGTATTATAACACAGGAAGTAGTTTATAACTCCAGCATACATTGTCCAATCTTCCCCAAACTTCACAGGATTGATGACAGTCCCACTCCGAAGAGATCTACATGTCAATAATTTGTGATTAATATAGCGCCCCCTACTGGTAATAGAAAATGTCATGTTTTACACTTTGAAGCACATCTCCTCCAAAGTTGACCACATCAACGTCAAACTTGGGGAAATTATCCATAAGGCCTTGATGATGCTTTCTATTGAATACTGTGAGTTTTCGTCAAAGGGCGTGACCATGGCGTGGCGGGGAACTTTGATGTTTCGCCATGATGACAAAAGTAGCTGCAACTTGACTCTACGTGGACATATCTTTCCAAAACTTCACACATATGATAACAGTCCAGCCCTGAAAACATCTACAGAGGAAATTTGAATCAGCATCATAGCGCCACCTACTGGCGGTAGAAAGTTACTTTTTTCATTCTTTCATGTCCTTCTTCTACCAGGTTCACCCGACCCACCTCAATTTTGCGGATCCATAGTCCCAAGACCTTGGTGATGATCAAACCAGAACCTTTTGAGGTTTCGTACAACGCTGTCACCGTGGCGCCACCTCATTCGCCATAAAACACGAGGTTCTTTTTGAGGGGCAAGGCATACTTGAAAACTCACGAAACTTGGCACACCCATCACAAGGCCCAAATTGTGTTGTCTGCTATGCTTTTTGTGTTTTGATGTGCCAAGATGCCTCAACAGCGCCCCCTACAATTTTTCGATGAAGCAGCCCCCGAAGCTGGTTTCACCTACATGTATGAAACTTGGTAGGCATATGTAACACTCCAAGACGTACAAAAAAGCCTCTTGGAGTTATGCTCCAAACCCAACCGGAAGTCCGCCATTTTGAATTTACTTGTGCCACTTTTGTGCATTTTGGGTGATTTCCAGTAGACGTAAATGAACGAACTTGTCCTAGAGTTTTTATCCAATCCACTTCAAACTCGGTCTGTCCCACCCCAAGACCGTGAAGACGAAAAGTTATCAAACGTTTCAGGTTTTCGTCAAACGCTGTCTCCGTGGCCCTGCCTTCTTCGCCATAAATCACGAAATTGTAACTACTCCTACAGATTTTATCCCATCAACTTCTTACTTGGTCTGTCCCACCTCCAGACATTGATCAAGAAAAGTTATCAAAAACTGGACTTGTTGTCACACCATGTGACCGTGGCAGGGCCTCAAACTTTGGGGACTCGCCACAAAACAGGAAGTTGTGTATGACTCCATCATCCATGGTCCAATCTTCCCCAAACTTCACAGGATTGATGACAGTCCTGCTCTGAAGAGACCTCCATGTGAATAATTTGTGATAAATATAGCGCCCCCTACTGGTAAGAGAAAATTTCATGTTTTATATTTTGAAGTATAACTCCCACAACTTGGCCAGATCCACCTCAATCTTGGTCAGTCTATCCGTCACATGTAGAAGATGTTTTATTGTGAACACTGTAAGTTTGCATCAAAGGGCGTGGCCATGACGTGGCGGCAAACTTTGATGTTTCGCCATGATAACAAAAGTTGTGTAGCTTGACTCTACATAGACATATCTTTCCAAAACTTCACACATATGATAAAAGTCCAGCCCTGAAAACATCTACAGAGAAATTTTTAATCAGCCTCATAGCGCCACCTAGTGGCGTCTGTAAGTTACTGCTTTCATTCTTTCATGTCTGTCTTCTACCAAGTTAACCACAACCACCTCAATTTTGCTGAGACATAGTCCCAGACCTTGATGATGATCACACCAGAAGCTTTTGAGTTTTTGTCAAACACTGTCACTGTGGCAACGCCTTATTCGCCATAAAACACAAAGTTGTTTTTGAGGGGTAAGGGATGCTTGTAATGTCATGAAACTTGGTACACATACAAGAAGTTCCGATGTGTGTTGTGTGATGTGATGTATCTGCTTTGATGTGCCAACATGGCTCAACGGCGCCCCCTACAATTTTTCAAAAAAGCAGGCCCCGACGCTGGTTTGACCTACATCTATGAAACTTGGTACGTACATGCATCACTGAAACACGTACAAAAAAGGCTCTTGCAACCATGTGCCAAACCCAACAGGAAGTCCGCCATTTTGAATTTGCTTGTAAGTGGTTCACAACTTCACCATACATGTTCCAATCTTCCCCAAACTTCACAGGATTGATGACAGTCCTGCCCTGAACACATCTATACGCCAATACTTGGTTATTAGTACGGCGCCACCTACTGGCAAAATAACATGTCCTCGTATGATTTGAGGGATATGACGTGTAACTCTAACGTGAGGGGTCTGCCTTCGACAGGAATGAAGGGCCGCATCGGCCGGCGTCCTGCCAGCACCCTCGAGTTGCGTGAAGGTGCGAGGGCCCGTTCATCGCTGCTTGCAGCTTTAATTAGGGGTTCAAGCCCGAAGGGCTGAAACCCTATTGTTTTCCTACTGTTTTATTCTTCTTCTTCTTCTTCTTCTTCTTCAGAAATGTTTTCGCAAATTCCCGTGAGATGTTACATAGTAGAGATATGAAATTTTCACCAATAACTGGAAGTTGTGTGCAAATGGTGCTCATAATATAGAAATACCAATTGGCCAGATGGTGGCGCTATAACCAAGGTCAATGCGTTTTGGGCTATAACTCCCACACCATATGTCGCACATTCAAAAACATCATATCCACAGATTCCCTGAATAGTGCTGAATCACCTGTGCTAGGCCACGCCCATTTCTGCCTAGAAATTTTTTTCACAAAATCGCGAAAACTGTAAAACCTTCTTTTTCTATCTCCTCCTTGGGTTTTTGTCCAATCGGCGTGAAACTTGGCACGGACAGTCTTCTCTTGGACCTGATCTAAAGTTATCAAAAGAATTTTGTTCAGTCAAAAAATGCGCAAATGATTAACGAATACATTTTTCTAGCTAGCTATAAAAAGGCAAAGTGTTGCATATCTCGGTCAAAATAAATGCAAACAACACCAAATCGGAGACCCTTGATTGGCATGTGACTGTGAGGTTATGAGCCAAATTTGGCTAATGTTGGCCACTAGGGGGCGCTGCAAATATGGGAAATTTATATCTCTTAAATGGCTGCACCGATTTTTACGAAACTTGGTGGGTATGATGCTGGGTCACTCCTGAGGCCATGCCTTGAAGTTCATCACGACTGGTCAAAGTGGGCGTGGCTTATTACAAGTTAAATAACAAACATTTATTTCAGCTCGAGTATTATGCTGAGGGCTGTGAAATTCACAGGGTATATATAGAATAGGACACAGACCACCCACAGCAAAAATTGTGTGTCTACTCCACTAGGTGGCGCTATAACGGGTGAAAACGCATTTTAGCCTGTGACTTCCACATTTTAAATCACATTTTCATAAACTTAATATCCACGTGTTCCCACAATAGAGTCCCATCATCTGACATAGGCCACGCCCACTTCCACTGCATATTTCTCTTTGTAGGTCACTACACATCAAAAACCTACTTTTTCTATCTCCTCCTAGCGTTTAAGCTCCATCTGCGCGAAACTTTGCACATACAATCTCCAGACTTGCCTGATCTAAAGTTATCAAAAGAATTTTGCTACTCCAAAAAATGTGGTAGATATAAAGGAACAATTTTTTTCTGCTAGCTAAAAAACACATACCGTTGCATATTTTTGTCAAAGTAAAAGCTATCGACGTCAAACTCAAGTCACTTGTTTTAGACGTCAACCAGAGGCTCTATGCCAAATTTGGCGGAAATTGGCCAATAGGGGGCACTACAAACAGAGAAACATCAAGTGAAGTGAAATTTCACAAAATCCGGCCATAAATCAATAAAGGGTTTTTTCAAACATCAACAACCTCAATGTATCAAAGGTCTTGATCTTACCCACCTTTCAAAATTTAAATGACTATGCTGGCTTGAACCCCGGAATTGCCGCTTGCGGCTATATTTAGGGCCCGAGCACGTACCATGCGAGGACCCTATTGAAATTGAAGGAATTATTATTAGGGCCCGAGCACGTACCGTGCGAGGACCCTATTGAAATTGAAGGAATTATTATTATTATTACGACAAAAGTAAATCGCTTATTTGGAGGTTTTAACATGCTCAAAAACTCCTGAAATTTGGTGGTCGCATCAGTCGCGGTGTAAATTTACATATTTTAGGGTTCGGGGCAATGGACGGGTCAAAATGGCTAGGCCACGCCCATTAAAGAGCAATCTCCTTATAAACAGCGCCCTCCTCATCAATTTTCACGGATCTGCACGAAAATCGGTACACATGTAGATCATGCCGAGCCGCACAAAAAAGTCTCTTGGAGCCATAGGCCACGCCCAACAGGAAGTTGGCTATTTTGAATTTAGCGGCCATTTTTGGCGTTTTACCACGTGTCATATTTTGACGAACTCCTCCTACACGATTAATCAAAACGGCTTCAAAATCGCCGTGTACCAACTAGATAAGTTTGTGATCAAAAGTTATTCAAAGATCCGCTACCCGTCGAACACGGAATCGGCTTTTTGGCGGCGAAGTTTGAAGTTTGAAGTTTGTCTCGCCATGAAAAACGAAATTGCTATAACTTTGGCATTAATCGTCCAATCTGCACCAAACTTCACATGATTCATAATATTCCCGCCCTGAACACGTCTACATGCAGAAATTTTGTAATTACCCTAGCGCCCCCTGCTGGCGACAGGAAAAGCGATGTTTTTAGACTTTGACGTGCAGCTCTGACCACGTTCACCATATGCAACTCAAATTTGGTCAGACAGACCTCAAGACGTTGGTAATGTTACATTATGAAGATTGTGACTAGGCGTCAAACGGTGTTCCGCCCAGAGGGCGGCGAAGTCGAAAATTCGCCAAAACGCGTTGAAAATGGCTTTAATGACATTAACTTCTGTGTCCTTGGTCATATCTGCCTGAAACTTCACGTGTGTTAACAGTCCAGGCTTGAACATGTGATATGAGTTTCGTTGATGGGCGTGGCCAAATGACTTGACCACGCCCTTTAAACATCAGCCCCTGCCGCACGTGTCACCGACATGCACGAAAATTGGTACACGCATGTATCACACCGAGACGCACAAAAAAGTCTCTCGGACCCACTGGCCATACCCAACAGGAAGTCGGCCATTTTGAATTTTGATGCTATTTTTGGCGTTTTCCACATGTTGTATTTTAACGAACTCCTCCTACAGGATTAATCAGAATGACTTCAAAATCACTGTGTGTGATCTAGACAAGGTTGTGATCAAAAGTTATTAAAAGATTTTTCCACAGTTAAACGGTTTGGCCGTCAGGTGGCGGCGAAGTTTGATGTCTCGCCATGAAACACGAAATTGCTATAATTTTGGGACACATTGTCCAATCTTCACCAAACTTCACATGATTCATAATAGTCCCACACTGAACACGTCTACATGACAAAGTTCTGTGATAGTCATAACGCCCCCTAGTTATTAGTCTTCTTCTTCTTATCCGAAATCAACTGCCTTTTTGGGGGCCGTAACATACTCGAAAACTCATGAAACTTCACAGACTCGTCAGAAGTGGTGAAAATTTACATATGGTAGGGGTTTCATGACAACGTGAAAAAAAATGGCTCAGTAGCGCCCCCTACTCATTTTCAATGTATTTTGGGCTATAACTCCCAGATCATGTGTCGCACATTCAAAAACCTCATATCACCACATTCCCTGAATAGCGCTGAATCACCTGGAAGGGGCCACGCCCATTTCCGCCTAAATTTTTTTTTGCAAATGCGCAAAACCTGGAAAACGTACTTTTTCGAACTCCTCCTTAGGGTTTTGTCCGTTCAGCGTGAAACTTGGCAGGTACAGTCTTTGACTGGACCTGATCTAAAGTTATCACAGGAATTTTGATTGGTCAAAATATGCGCAAATTATTAACGAACAAATTTTTCTAGCTAGCTACAAAAAGGCGAACTGTGGTATATCTCGGTCAAAATACATGCTAACAACACCAAATCTCAGATCCTTGCTTGACCTGTGCCTGTGAGCATGTGAGCCAAATGTGGCTAATGTTGGCCACTAGGGGGCGCTGCAAATATGGAAAATTAATATCATGTAAATGGCTTCACCGAGTTTTACGAAATTTGGTGGGTATGATGCTGGGCCACTCCTGAGGCCATGTCTTGAGGTTCATCACGACTGGTCAAAGTGGGCGTGGCTTATTACAAGATAAACAACAAACATTTATTTCAGCTCAAGTATTATGCTGAGGGCTGTGAAATTGATAGGCTATATATAGAACAGCATACAGACCACCCATAGAAACAATTGTGTGTCTACTACACTAGGTGGCGCTATAACAGCTGCAAACGCATTTTGGCCTGTAACTTCCACATTTTAAATCACATCTTCATGAACTTCATATCCACGTGTTCCCTAAATAGCGTCGCATCTTCTGACATAGGCCACGCCCACTCCCACTGCACATTTCTCTTTGTAAGTCACTATACATCAAAAACCTACTTTTTCGAACTCCTCCTAGCATTTAAGGTCCATCTTCACGAAAGTTTGCACATACAATCTCCAGACTTGCCTGACCAGAAGTTATCAAAAGAATTTTGCTACTACAAAAACTGCGCTAGCTAAAAATAAACATTTTTTTTCTGCTAGCTAAAAAACACATACCATTGCATATTTTTGTCAAAGTAAAAGCTATCCATGTCAAACTCAATTCACTTCTTTCAGACATCATCCAGACACTCTGTGCTAAATTTGGCAGAAGTTGGCAAATAGGGGGCGCTATAATCAGAGAAAAATCAAGTGACATGAAAATTCATATATTTGCACGAAATTTGGTGAGCATGATGTGGAGTCACTCCTGACGCCAGCTGTAAAGCTTAGTGATGTTTGGTCACCGTGGCGACGCCTTATTCGCCATAAAAGACGAAGTTGTTTTTGAGGGGTAAGGGATGCTTGTAAAGTCATGAAACTTGACACACACATGAAAGGATCCGATGTGGGTTGTCTGATGTGATTTTTTGGCTCTGATGTGCCAACATGGCTCAACAGCGCCCCCTACAAATTTTCTACGAAGCAGCCCCCGAAGCTGGTTTGACCTACATCTATGAAACTTGGTACGCACATGCATTACTGAAAGACGTATAAAAAAGCCTCTTGCAGCCATGTGCCAAAACCAACAGGAAGTCCGCCATTTTGAATTTGCTTGTAACTGGTTCGCAACTTCACCATACATGTTCCAATCTTCCCCAAACTTCACAGGATTGCTGACAGTCCTGCCCTGCACACATCTATACGCCAATACTTGGTTATTAGTATGGCGCCACCTACTGGCAAAATTACACGTGTTCTATGATTTGAGGGATATGACGTGTAAGTCCTGCGTGAGGGGTCTGCCTTCGACAGTGATGAACGGCGGCGTGAGCCGGCGTCCTGCCAGCGCCCTCGAGTTGCGTGAAGGTGCGAGGGCCCGTTCAATGCTGCTTGCAGCTTTAATTATTATTATTACGACAAAAGTAAATCGCTTATTTGGAGGTTTTAACATGCTCAAAAACTCCTGAAATTTGGCGGTCGCATCAGTCGCGGTGTAAATTTACGTATTTTAGGGTTCGCGGCAATGGACGGGTCAAAATGGCTAGGCCACGCCCATTAAAGAGCAATCTCCTTATAAACAGCGCCCTCCTCATCAATTTTCACGGATCTGCACGAAAATCGGTACACATGTAGATCATGCCGAGCCGCACAAAAAAGTCTCTTGGAGCCATAGGCCACGCCCAACAGGAAGTTGGGAAAACGAAATTGCTATAACTTTGGCATTAATCGTCCGATCTGCACCAAACTTCACATGATTCATAATATTCCCGCCCTGAACACGTCTACATGCAGAAATTTTGTAATTACCCTAGTGCCCCCTGCTGGCGACAGGACAAGCAATGTTTTTAGACTTTGACGTGCAACTCTGACCACGTTCACCATATGCAACTCAAATTTGGTCAGACAGACCTCAAGACGTTGGTAATGCTACATTATGAAGATTGTGACTAGGCGTCAAACGGTGTTCCGCCCAGAGGGCGGCGAAGTCGAAAATTCGCCAAAACGCGTTGAAAATGGCTTTAATGACATTAACTTCTGTGTCCGTGGTCATATCTGCCTGAAACTTCACATGTGTGTTAACAGTCCAGGCTTGAACATGTGATATGAGTTTCGTTGATGGGCGTGGCCAAATGACTTGACCACGCCCTTTAAACATCAGCCCCTGCCGCACGTGTCACCGACATGCACGAAAATTGGTACACGCATGTATCACACCGAGACGCACAAAAAAGTCTCTTGGACCTACTGGCCATACCCAACAGGAAGTCGGCCATTTTGAATTTTGATGCTATTTTTGGCGTTTTCCACATGTTGTATTTTAACGAACTCCTCCTACAGGATTAATCAGAATGACTTCAAAATCACGGTGTGTGATCTAGACAAGGTTGTGATCAAAAGTTATTAAAAGATTTTTCCACAGTTAAACGGTTTGGCCGTCAGGTGGCGGCGAAGTTTGATGTCTTGCCATGAAACACGAAATTGCTATAATTTTGGGACACATTGTCCAATCTTCACCAAACTTCACATGATTCATAATAGTCCCACACTGAACACGTCTACATGACAAAGTTCTGTGATAGTCATAACGCCCCCTAGTGGCGACAGGAAATGACATATTTTAAACTTTGATTGGCATTAACTTTATTATACTTGGTCCAATCTGACTGAAACTTCACATGGTTGTTAACAGTCCAGGCCTGAACATATGGTATGAGTTTCGTGGATGAGTGTGGTCGTATGGCTTGGCCACACCCCTTAAAGTGCAGCATCCCCCATAGCAAGTTTTGCCGATATGCACGAAAATAGGTGTGCACATGTATCATCCGCAGACGCACTAAAAAGTCTCTTGAACACATAGGCCAAACCCAACAGGAAGTCAGCCATTTTGAATTTGACGCCAGATTGGGCGATTCGCACTCCTCTTACTTTTTCTATCTCCTCCTACAGGATTCATCGGATCGGCTTCAAATTTGGCGTGCATCAACTAGACCACTTGATGATCAAAAGTTATCATACGATTTTCCCTATGTTAAACGGTTTGGCCGTCAGGTGGCGGCGAAGTTTGACGTCTCGCCAAAAAAAACCCAAAAAACAAAAGTGCTATTACTTGGGCATGATAAGTCCGATCGGCACAAAACTTGCTGGGTATGATCATAGTCCGGCCTTCATCACGCCAACATCAAAAAATTCCCCCGTTCTCAAAGCACCCCCTGCTGGCGACAGGAAAAGCGATGTTTTAGACTTTGAGGTGGTACTCTCAGCACGTTCAGTATATCCAACTCAAAATTGGTCAGAAAAGCCTCAACACGTGGGTAATGCTACATGATGAAGATTTGTGACGTATCGCCGAACGGCGTTCCGCCCACAGGGCGGCAAAGTCAACGGTTCGCCAAAACGCAGTTAAGTGGCCTTAACTTCAGTGTCCTTGGTCATGTCTGCCTGAAACTTTACATGTGTGTTAACAGTCCAGCCCTGAACATGTGATATGAATTTCGTTGATGGGCGTGGCCAAATGGCTTGGCCACACCCTTTAAACATCAGCCCCTGCGGCACGTTTCACTGACATGCATGAAAATTGGTACACATATGTATCACATCCAGACGCACAAAAAAGTCTCTTGGACCCATTGGCCAAACCCAACAGGAAGTCCTCCATTTTGAATTTAATGGTCATTTTTGGCGTTTTCCACGTGTTGTATTTTAATGAACTCCACCTACAGGATGCATCAGAACAACTTCAAAATCATTGTGTGCCATCTAGACAAAGGTGTAATCAAAACTTAGAAGCAGATTTTTGCATCGTGAAACGGTTTGGCCGTCAGGTGGCGGCGAAGTTTGATGTCTCGCCATAAAACACGAAATTAGTATAACTTTGGCATACATTGTCCATTCTTCACCAAACTTCACATGTTTGTTAACAGTCCAGACCTGAATGTATAGTATGACTTTCATCAATAAGCGTGGCCGTATGGCTTGACCACGCCCCTTAAAGTGCAGCGTCCCCCACAACAACTTTCACCGACGTGCACGAAAATCAGTATGCACATGTATCGTGTCCAGACGCACAAAAAAGCCTCTTGCACATATAGGCCACACCCGACAGGAAGTCGGCCATTTTGAAATGTACAGTCATTTTTGCCGTTTTCCACGTGTTGTATTTTAATGATCTCCTCCTCCAGAAATGAATCAATTAACTCCAAAACTGGTGTGTACCATCTACACAAGTGTGTGATCAAAACATATTAAGAGAATTGCTCAGCATGGAACGGTGTGGCTGTGACATGGCGTCGACACTTGATGTCTCACCATGAAACACGATATTGCTATAACATGGGATCTAATGGTCGAATCTGCTCCAAACTTCACATGTATGATAATAGTCCTGGCATGAACACACCCACATGACGCTCAGGAGTCAGAGTCATAGCGCCACCCAGTGGAGACGGGAAGTCGCAACGCATTGGTTCCTACACTGTCCGAAGGAGGCGAACATTCAGCGCCTCGTCTGCCGGTCGACCTCTGGCGACACGGTGGCGGCCGCGCCAGGCTCCGAGTTGCGTGGGGTGCGAGGGCCCGTTCAACGCTGCTTGCAGCTTTAATTTGTACTTGGTATTCTTATCTAATACAACCAACATGTCATTCTTTCTTGATACAATTTCTATATTGCGTACAGTGTTTTACCATGAATCACACAGTTTTCAGTCAAAGCTGCTAGTTCAGATAGTATACCAAGAATAGCAGCTGCAGCAGATTAATAATGCACTGCAATGCTGAAATTAGATAGTGTGATTCCAGGCTGCAAAGATAACTTACCCTGAAACATGAGGTCTCACTCAGAGAGACTAGATGCCTGTCAGACACCCATACAGGTTGTCTGAATTTCCCAACAACTCAACAGAAAAGAGTGTGATAATCTACTGGACTATCAGTACAACTAACGGTATTCAAGCCCTACTGCCACACACAATTGCAGTCAAAAGTTTACATACATTTGTAAAGAACATCTTCAACACACAGTCTTGAGTTTCCAATCATTCTAAAACATGTTTCTGTGATTCAAAACACGTTCAGGAATTTTGGAACTTTTATGAATTCATTCTTGATCTTCTGAGAATGTGACCAAAACTTGTAAACTTTTGTGAGTAATTATGGCTAACTACAGCTGGTAACTTCTCTGAGTCCATTTAAACAGGACTTGTTTGATGCACTTATTAGATTCGGCCTCAAACACGACAATGAAAAAGTCTAAGAAGCTCAGCATGGATCTGAAAATGCAGGTCATTGACTTGAACAAGTTGGGAAAGTCTCTTTGAGGCATTTCAAAGCAGCTACAGGTCCAGAAATCAACTGTGCAAACAACTGCTTTTAAGTTGAGAGTGTATGGCACAGTTGTTTCACTTCACCATCAGGAAAAAAAACAAGCCATCACCTGCAGTTCGAGAAAACTGGTCAGGATGGTCAAGAAGGGGGATAATTATCTTCACATTCTTTAGGAAATACCTAAAATCAACAACCAGAAGGTTGGGTCCTAGATGCAAATGGGTGTTTTAACAGGACATTGACCCCAAACACACATCAAAAGTGTTAACACAATGGCTTAATCAGGCCAGAATTAAGGTTTTGGAATAGCCTTCCCAAAGTCCTGACTTAAACTATGGAGAAGATGAGGACTTTGATGAAGAAACAAGTCAGTGCCAGAAAGCCAACAAATTTAGTTGAACTGCACCGATTCTGTCAAGAGAAGTGGTCAAAGACTCACCCAGAAGCTTGTGAATTGCTAATAAATGTGCTTACAGAGGTGAAAAAGGCCAGGGGACATTGAACTAAATATTAGCCATTGCTTTATGTGTATTTCTAACCAAGCAGAGTTCGTGTGATTTTCAGGGGACACATAATAAATTCATAAGAGTTGCAGGCGCACCTGGCTTTTCAAGGGAATGGGAGATGATACTCTGATTGGTTGAAAACACACCTATAATTTATTGAGGGACTAATTTCCCAACAGTTCCCATATGTAAAAAATGTAGTAAATCAGTAAAAACCACGAACAACATTTAATTGGACAAAACAAAGTGAATCTGCAGCTTATTCTACAGTATATAAAATAGTTACAAGTGTTATATTGATATGAGACTAGATATCATCATAGATTTTGGATATAATATCATAAGCGTAGTCTTTTCCTGGTTGCATTGTAGTAAACTGATGTCATTTTGTGAAGTTACCAGACTGTTCTAGCTGTTATATCATTTGTTTTTACCCATTGTTTTTACCCACTTTGGCATTAAATTACATTACTGTTGATTATTTATCAAAAATCTCATTGTGTAACTATTTTGTGGCAGCAATAGTCTACCATGCAATATTGTTGCAATATTGATAACTTGGTACTGCGTCAAAAATATCATATTTGATTTTCTCCATATCCCTCTGCTCTACTGTTAACACAAGTCTATTTTCTACAGAAACACTGTCTACTGTAGAGTCTGAGTGAATAGTCTTGCTGACCTGGATCTCTGAGAGATGCAACACTGTCTTCTTATAAGAGATCACATCAAAATCCACAGCCTTCCACACAGCGTGGCCCAGGAGGCTGCCCACATTCCTCTTCCTGGTGATGACAATCAGGTACATCCCTGTGTAGTATAATTGGTCCATCACAGCTGTTCTACTGTACAGGTTTTAAACACATGCTAACCAAAGCACAGCCAATGTTGTCATCACGTTACCTACCTGCTACCAGGCGAATGGTTCCCATGATGCCACATATAGGCCTGGTGACTGCTGAGGGAGGGACATCTTTTTTACCTGTGAAAGCACCACAATGATTCAAAAGACTAATAATTTAACTTTCTATTCAATCTGTGTTCCCTGCTTTTAGGTATGTGCTTCAACTGTGAAATGTAAGGCAGATTATTAGACAAAACAAAAATCAATTTACCATATACCTTGTTTACAACTATAGTGAATTTGCACAAATATTGGATAAGGTGGAAGCATGTGACGTTACAATGACATGGTGTTGCAGAGTTTCCTACAAGCATCATATGAAAGCTAAGGTAGGACAGTCATCCTTCTGTAGGTATGTGTAGTGGTTGACATTCGCACATATTTTTAAACGCCTGTATTATGTTTTCAGGTTGTCTATACGTCCGTACGTCTGCCCTGTTCTCATTAATGTGATATCTCAAGAGCACCTTGAGGAAAGGCACAGACGTCCACTTAGACTCAACAATAGACTGTTTAGATTTTGGTGGCCAAAGGTCAAAGGTCAAGGTCACTGTGACCTCACAAAACCTATTTTAGCCATAATTTAAGAATTATTATGCTAATTATTACAAAACATCATGCAAATGTCTAATAGGATAAAATGATGAAGTGCTGACATTTTACATCCAAAAGGTCAAAGGTCAACTTCAGTAAGACATCATAACATTCTATTCTACATCAAACACTTCTCTGGCCATTACTCAATGTAATATCTTAGGAAAAAAAGGGGGGACATTTGGTTAGATACTGAATTGGTGACACTCATCTTGGGTGTCCACCTTAAAACTGTGCTGATTGCATAGATTTTCTGTGCATAAGAGAAACTTGACTGGTGTGCAGAGTCATACAATAGTGGGGCGGTAATTCTAGTTTGCAGTCGATTTCTCTTGATGATCAATCTAAGAAAATTAGCTTTGTTTGGTTTTACACTATAAGTACACTTCCTGACAGGACTAAGACTGAATGTTTCATTAATATGGCTTCTATATTTCTTAAATACCTTTGTCCATAAAAACATATGTTGACTGAATGTTGAAAACCTGAGGACAAGCAGACTGTTTCAAAATGTGTTAACCTTTTTTTTTCATAAAGCTATCCTAGAAGATGTATAGTGCAGCTTATGGCAATTGATTGCTGGCTGTAAGGTACTTTTTTCTGATGTATTCTGAGAATATGAATCTAGGGTATGCGTGTGGAGAGTGAAAAGAGACCTCAACAGCCTTGCGGTTCTAAGGCGATGAGAGTTGAGACTTCATTTGCACGTCTCAACCACAGCTTAAACCATACTGTCTTTGTAGTGTCAGTGATGTAGAGTCGTTGCACTGTCAAAGACTACCTGTGAGAGTCATCTCATTTGAGACCCTGTCGATTGCCAGCACAGCATCAGCCCCCTCATCGCAGGCCTCGATGAAGAACTTCTCTGGGGTTGTGTGCCTGGAAGAGAACAAGGTAAATACTAAAGTTGAGTTTTTTTCTCCAGGAGTACTTGCAGCTCGTAAATGTTAGGTTCATCAAGCAAGCATCACAATGTGCTATAGATGAGGCTTTGGGAGACTAATGTCCTCCTGCTCCAAAACAGTGGTCAGCTGCTTGTGTGGCAGCTGTAGTGATGCAAGGAGCATTACATCATTCTTGGCTGCTTTGCAATTCAAACTTTGACATGTAAGTCGTTTAATTATTCTGTGGTAGATAAACTCAAGCAACGTGGATAACAATATATAAAAATAAATAAAGACAAGAATTCCCTCAGAAAAATCCTACAGAGGAGGATACCACTGTGAATGGAGCACATGAGTATCATAGACTCTCAAATTGTGGCCTTTATTTATTTACCTCCTGTTAGATGTTTCCCTTCTTTATAATCTGTTCCCAATTTAATTTGACTTGATAAATTAGCTATAATGTTCATTTCCACTAGGGCTGGGCAATACAAAAAAAATTAGGCTTTAGTCCAATACCCATTAATACAGGGTGAGAATACGATTTATAAGATGAACAATCAGTCTGCTAAAGTAACAGCTGATGATGACCTATTACAGTTTGAAAATGTAACACTAATGTAACATTGGGTGAGTGCTGATGCTGCTGTGAACGCAACTCCCACAAGACAGTGTGAGCCTCAAGATGGGGGCCCCCAGCTGCAAGACTACCCGCTGGACAAACTTTTTTCCTTAAACTTCTCACCCCAGACACAAAACTTTATTCATTACCAATTTTTCTTCTTCTTCTCCTTTTCACTTGATTTATTACATCAAGTGAACTGACACAGACAATGCAACAACAACAGGCACCACCAACACACTCACCACCAAGCCCACCTCTGTCACTGCTGAACACAAAGCCATGAGAGAAATAATTCTGGACTTACAAGCATGCAGCATGAGGGACAATCTAGTTTTCACTGGCATTCCAGAACAACCTGCAGATGACCCGGAAAAGTCATTTAAGGACTTCATGACCCAACAACTCGAACTACCCACCGAAACCGTGAACAACATCACCCCTAGGCTGCTGAAAGGAATGGACTATGGACTCAATGATCAATGCCCTAAGGAAATAATGCAGCGCCGCAAACAACTTTACACCATCCGAAAACAAATAATGCAAAATATGCAAAAATGTTTTATTTTCTCATAATTCCACCATCACAGACCTGGAAGGACATTTCATCGTCATTAACATCTCAATTAACAAAAGTCCAATCGCAATAGGTAATGTTTACGGCCCAAATACTGATAACCTGTCTTTTTTAAAAAACTTTTTCTCCTTCATCTCCAACTACTCCAACTGCCCAATTATAACAGAAGGCATTGACCCATAATTGACTCATCAATAGACAGAATTAATACTGCACACAACAAACAGATCTGGCACTCAACAGAAACAATAAAACAGTTTGTGAGGGATCTTGGTTTGGTGATAGTTGGAGATTGCAACACCCATCCAAAAGAGAATACTAATTTTGTCTCACCAGTTCACTCATATTCATGCACTGACTTCTTCCTCACCAGCAATGCAATTATATCTAACATATCAAACTCAAATATCGACCCCATAATTATCAGTGATCATGCCCCAGTAACATTCACATGAAATACAACCAATTCACATACAACCAAAACTAGATGGCGCTTAGATACATCCCTCCTTAGAGATCCTGAATTTGACAGTCTCATCCCTTCCTAGAAATAAATAAATGATCCCCAAAGTCATCTCCATCCATTCTACGGGAAACAGGTAAGAAAAAAAAAAGAAAGAACAACAACAAGCTAAACTGGAACAATAAAAAAAAAAAAATCTAACAACTTGAAAAGATCCATTCAAATAATCCAACAGAAGAAGTACAGAATGAATTGAATGCTACAGTGCCTTTCTAGCCAACCACTCAAAGCGCTTTTTACACTTCGAGTTAGGGCTGGGTGAAATATCAATTATGTACAATATATCAGTGTACTTTCAAGCAAGATGTGAATTAAACAATAATTTGTATCAATATAGGGTCAAGTTACATAACGCACACCAGTGCGCATCTCTCCTCTCTCACATTCTCCGCACATCTCTGCCCCACTCACTTACTCACAAGTTCTCCAGTAACACTAAGAGAGACACAGGGTTGCTACTCCATTTAATTTGTCTGTTAATTAGTCTACAGTGTGACATCGGTCTATATGTTGTACAAGCTGTGCTAAATCAGTCTGTGAGATGAAGTTACTGCAGTAGCATATGTAAAATACTGTGGGCCTTTTCCTCTGTAACTTTTAGCTGCATCCAGTCAAGCCATGCTGCATGGAACAGCCATCGGGAGCAATTTGGGGTTCGGTATCTTGCTCAAGGATACTTTGGCCACATGACGTGGCCACGCCCCTTAAACAACAGCCCCTGCGGCACGTTTCACCGACATGCATGAAAATCAGTACACATATGTATCCCACCCAGACGCACAGAAAAGTCTTTTGGAGCCATAGGCCAAACCCAACAGGAAGTCGGCCATTTTGAATTTAGCGGCCATTTTTGGCGTTTTCCACATTTTGTATTTTAACGAACTCCTCCTACAGGAATAATCAGAACGGCTTCAAAATCGCTGTGTATCATCTACACTACTTTGTGATCAAAAGTTATTAAAAGATCAGTTACCCGTTGAGGGGGGAATCGACTTTTTGGCGGCGAAGTTTGACGTCTCGCCATGAAAAACAAAATGTGCGCATGCGCCAACCGTGCGTGCAGCCTGTTGCGGTCGCTCCTGCTTGTTTTTCTTAATTTCTTACTTTTTTTTTGCTTAATACCTTATTACTTGTTTTTGTATTTTACGACCAATATTCCGAAGCTGTGCCCTCTTTAAACATGCTGATTGAGAGAGTTCTGGTCTATTTCTTTACTCTTTATTTACTACTTTCACTCAGACCTGGCACCACTGCGCAACAACTCCATGGCCGCATTGTTTACTCCAGAGAGCAGCTGATCGCGCTGAGGCCGGCCGGCTTGGCGGCTGGAACATCAGCGATACCGGCTGAAATGTGGAGGAAAACTCACAGAGGATGCAGGGGAGGAAGGAAACAGACGCGGAAAAGAGCGAGGGTGAGACAACGGAGGCTTATGGAGAAGAGGATATATAAGCCGGGTCTCCCCTCTATCACCATGGGCAACGTGAGGTCACTGGGAAATAAAATGGACGAGCTAACAGCAGTCGCTAGGAGTCAGAAGGAGTACCGGGAGTGTAGTCTGATGTGCTTTACAGAGACATGGCTACACAAGGACATTCCCGACGATAACGTCTCCATCAGCGGCTTTCAGACTGTTCGGGCCGACCGGGACTGCACCGAAAGCGGTAAGCGCAAAGGAGGGGGGCTTGCCGTGCTTGTCAACAACCGGTGGTGCAGTCCCGCTCACATCACTGTGAAGGAACAAATCTGTCGCCCGGATATTGAACTGTTTGCTGTTGGACTCAGGCCGTATTATTTGCCCAGGGAGTTTTCACACGTGATTATGGTGACCGTCTACATCCCCCCCTCTGCCAACCCGACGTCGGCATGTGACGTCATTCATTCCGCCGTAGCCCGTCTGCAGACTCAACACCCGAGTGCTTTCATAGCTATCTCGGGTGACTTCAACCACGTCACCATGGCAACAACACTTTCGAACTTCACACAGTATGTGAGCTGTCCCACTAGAGGAGGGAGAACCCTGGACTTGCTGTATGCAAACACCAAGGATGCATACAGCTGCTCCCCCCTCCCCCCTCTGGGTAGGTCAGACCACAACCTGGTGCACCTTAACCCCTGCTATGTGCCCCTAGTAAGGAGTCAGCCTGCGACCATGAGGACAGTGAGGAGGTGGTCAGAAGAGGCTTATGAGACACTGCAGGGCTGTTTTGAGGTGACAGACTGGCAGGCACTCACAGAGTGACGGGCTCACAGAGTGCATCACGGACTACATCACCTTCTGTGTGGACACCACTGTCCCAGCCAGGACTGTCCATTGTTACCCAAATAACAAACCATGGGTAACAAAGGACATCAAAGCCATCCTCAACGCCAAGAAGAGGGCCTTCAGAGCTGGTGACAGGGAGGAGGTGAGAACGATACAGGGGGAACTGAAGGTGAAGATCAGAGAGGCTAAGGAGAGGTACAGGAGAAAGCTGGAGTGGAAACTCCAGCAGAACAATATGCGGGAGGTCTGGAGTGGAATGAGGACCATCACTGGCTTCAGGACCAACAACAACAGAGGAGCTGAAGGCAGCGTGGACAGGGCCAATGAACTGAATCAGTTTTTTAACAGATTTGACACTGCTGGTCCCGCCCACCCCCCCACTGACTCTTCTGCTGACTGTCTTCTGCAACCAACAGCCACTCCACCTTCCCCCACCCCTCCTGCTTACACCCCTCTACCCTCCAGTGTGAGCCCCCTTCACACCTCCTCCCCCAGTAGCCAGACTGACCACACTCCTCATCATGAAGACTACACCCCTCCTCCGCCTGACACCTCCACAATGTGCTTCACCACCGACAGCTGATGAGACTCCACTCAAGTAAGGCTGCAGGCCCTGATGGTGTCAGCCCCAGGGTGCTCAAAGCCTGTGCCCCCCAGCTATGTGGAGTACTTCAGCATGTCTTCAACATGAGCCTGAGTCTCCGGAGGGTCCCCATGCTGTGGAAGACATCCTGCCTCGTTCCTGTGCCAAAGACGCCGCGTCCCAGTGGCTACAAGGACTACAGACCCGTGGCATTGACCTCTCACATCATGAAGACCCTGGAGAGACTTGTCCTGGAGCAGCTCCGGCCCATGGTCCAGCCACTCTTGGACCCCCTCTAGTTCGCCTACCAGCCCCGACTTGGAGTGGAGGACGCCATCATCTACCTGCTCAACCGCGTCTACGCCCAAGTGGACAAGCCGGCGAGCACTGTGAGAGTCATGTTTTTTGACTTCTCCAGTGCGTTCAACACCATCCGTCCAGCTCTACTGGGTGACAAGCTGACAGCTATGCAGGTGGATGCCTCTCTGGTGTCCTGGATTGTGGACTACTTGACTGGTAGACCACATTACGTGCGCTTGCAACACTGTGTGTCAGACAGAGTGGTCAGCAATACCGGGGCCCCGCAGGGGACTGTCCTCTCTCCCTTCCTCTTCACCCTCTACACCACGGACTTCAGCTAATGCACTGAGACCTGCCATCTTCAGAAGTTTTCTGATGACTCTGCCATAGTTGGATGTATCAGCAAGGGTGATGAGGGTGAGTACAGGGCTGCTGTGGATAACTTTGTCACATGGTGTGAGCAGAACCATCTGCAGCTCAACGTGGCAAAGACAAAGGAACTGGTGGTGGATTTGAAGAGAACCAAGACACCGGTGACCCCGATCTCCATCCATGGGGTCAGTGTGGACATTGTGGAGGACTATAAGTACCTGGGGGTCCACATTGACAATAAACTGGACTGGGCTAAGAACACTGACGCCCTCTACAGGAAGGGCCAGAGCCGTCTCTATTTTCTGAGGCGACTGAGGTCCTTCAACATCTGCCGGACTATGCTCAGGATTTTTTATGAGTCTGTGGTGGCCAGTGCTATCCTCTATGCTGTTGTGTGCTGGGGCAGCAGGCTGAGGGTGGCGGACGCCAACAGACTTAACAAACTGATCCGCAAGGCCAGTGACGTTGTGGGAATGGCGTGTGACTCTCTGGTGGTGGTGTCAGAGAGGAGGATGCCGTCTAAGCTGCGAACTATCTTGGACAATGTCTCACATCCACTCCACCATGTGCTGGTTGGACACAAGAGTACTTTCAGTGGGAGACTCATACCACCAAAATGCACCACTGAGCGCCACAGGAAATCATTCCTGCCTGTGGCCATCAAACTGTACAACTCCTCCCTCTGAGTTGCCCTTGGACTGTTTCAACACTATCACCAACTCATAATAAATTATTACATATTTATTCCAAAATAATCCGTGCAATAACTGACTACATTGTTCAGTATGTATATAAGTATATATGTTATATATGTATATAACATCAGCCCCTGCCGCATGTTTCACCGACATGCACGAAAATTGGTACACACATGTATGACACCCAGACGGACAAAAAAGTCTCTTGGACCCATTGGCCACACCCAACAGGAAGTTGGTCATTCTGAATTTCATGGTCATTTTTGGCGTTTTGCACGTGTTGTATTTTAACGAACTCCTCCTACAGGATTAATCAGAACAACTTGAAAATCACTGTGTGTGATCTAGACAAAGTTGTGATTAAAAGTTATTAAAAGATTTTTCCATAGATAAACGGTTTGGCCGTCAAGTGGCGGCGAAGGTTGAGGTTTCGCCAAAAAAGAGAAAATCTCATTAACTTTGGTGTACTTGGTCCAATCTGACTGAAACTTAACACGTTTGTTAACAGTCCAGGCCTGAACATATGGTATGAGTTTGATCAATGAGGGTGGCCGTATGGCTTGGCCACGCCCCTTAAAGTGCAGCATCCCCCATAGCAAGTTTTGCCGACATGCACAAAAATCGGTATGCACATGTATCATCCCTAGAGGCGCAAAAAAGCCTCCTTAACGCATAGGCCAAACCCAACAGGAAGTCGGCCATTTTGACATTTGCGGCCATTTTTGGCGTTTTCCATGTGTTGTATTTTGACGAACTCCTCCTACAGGATTGATCAGAATCACTTCAAACTTGCTGTGTACCATCTAGACTAGTTTGTGATCAAAAGTTATCAAAAGATCAGCTAACCGTTGAGGAGCCTATCTGCTTTTTGATGGAGAAGTTTGACGTCTCGCCATGAAAAACGAAATTGCTACAACTTTGGGGTAAATGGTCCGATCTGCACCAAACTTCACTGGATAATAGTCCCGCCCTGAACACGACTACATGCAGAAATTTTGTATTTGTCATAGCACCCCACTGGAAACAGAAAATGCCATGTTTTAGACTTTGAGGTGCAGCTCTGAGCCCGTTCAGCATATCCAACTCAAATTTGGTCAGAGAGGCCTCAAGACCTTGGTAATGCTACATTATGAAGATTGTGACGTATCGTCAAACGGCGTTGCGCCCAGAGCGCGGCAAAGTCGATGTTTCGCCAAAACGCATAAAAGTGTCCTTAACTTCAGTGTCCTTGATCATATCTGCCTGAAACTTGATATGTGTGTTAACGGTCCAGGCCTGAACATGTGCTATGAGTTTCGTTGATGGGCGTGACTAAATGACTTGGTCACACACATTCATAAAAGTAACACCCCTAGGACGTTCACTGATATGCATGAAAATCAGTACAAAGATGTATCACACCCAGACGCACAAAAAAGCCTCTTGCACCCATAGACCAAACCCAACAGGAAGTCGGCCATTTTGAATTTAGTGGCCATTTTTGGCTTTTTGCACGTGTTGTATTTTAACAAACTCCTCCTATAGGATCAATCGGAACGACTTCAAAATCACTGTGTGCCATCTCGACAACGTTGTGATCAAAAGTTATCAAAAGATTAGTAGATCGTTAAACGGTTTGGCCGTCAGGTGGCGGCGAAGTTTGACGTCTCGCTATGAAAAACAAAATTGTTATAACTTTGGGGTAAATGTTCCGATCTGCACCAAACTTCACTGGATATATAATAGTCCCGCCTTGAACACGTCTACATGCAGAAATTTTGTATTTGTCATAGTGCCCCCCGCTGGAAACAGACAAAGCCGTGTTTTAGACTTTGAGGTGCAGTTCTGAGCCCGTTCAGCATATCCAACTCAAATTTGGTCAGAGAGGCCTCAAGACCTTGGTAATGCTACATTATGAAGATTGTCACGTATCGTCAAACGGCGTTGCACCCAGATCGCGGCAAAATCGATGTTTCACCAAAACGCATAAAAGTGGCCTTAACTTCAGTGTCCCTGGTCATATCTGCCTGAAACTTGATATGTGTGTTAACGGTCCAGGCCTGAAAATGTGATATGAGTTTCGTTGATGGGCGTGGCTAAATGACTTGGTCACGCCCATTCACAAAAGTAACCCCCATAGGACGTTTCACCGATATGCACGAAAATCAGTACACACATGTATCACACCCAGACGCACAAAAAAGCCTCTTGCACCAATAGACCAAACACAACCGAAGTCCGCCATTTTGATTTTATTTGTTCCACTTTTGTGAATTTTTGCGATTTCCAGGAGACGTAAATTAACAAACTTGTCCTAGAGATTTTATCCAATTCACTTCAGACTTTGTCTGTCCCACCCAATGACCTACAAGAAGGAAAGTTATCACAGGCTTGAGGTTTCGTCAAACGCTGTCACCGTGGCGCTGCTTTCGTCGCCATAAAATACGAAGTTGTAAGTACTCCTACAGATTTTATCCAGTTGACTTCTTACTGTACGCTCAGACCAAAAGAGGCAAAAGAGGCAAGGACGCCGGAAGTTAATACATTTTCAATGAGAGCCCGGCGTCCTGAGCGGCCAAAGCGTCAGCCACCGTCAGCCGCGCCTCCAGAGCGTCCAAAGCGGCTAAAGCGTCCAAAGCGGCACCAGATGAAAATTTGAACCTCGGTTAACTTTATGGTAATTAGCTATGACGCGGTTCAGCGGCAACCGCCGGCAACCAATCAGAGTAGAGGTGTCCTTCGCTCGAGCGGGCCCCAAAGCACAATGCATGTAACTTTGGTTCCTAGTTCCATCATGGATGTCGAGAAATTGATCACTTGTGTGCGGGCTCATCCCATCCTCTACAATGTCAGCCTTTTTGGCTACCGGGACCAAAATAAAAAAAAATGTTGCCTGGGATCGTGTCGCGGAGGTGGTTGGTTGGTCTGGTGAGTTAAAAAAAAATGTATAAATAGCAGAGTGAAGTGCAGTCTGTGGCAAAGACGTCAGACAGAGTCAGCACACATCACAGTCATTTCATCCAAATCCATGATGAGTCGATATGATTTTGAGAGTTAAACACGCATATTTATAGTCGTCGCAGACCATAATGATGATACAATAATAACAATTATGAGCGGGAGTTAATTTAATTCGCTAACCGCCTCACCCCATTTTCCCCGTTCTTCCAAAAAAGGAACACTCTTTGGCCACACACACACACACACACACACACACACACACACACACACACACACACACGAACTTGACGAACTTGTATGACACCAAACGAAAGACAAGCAGACAACACCACATGCATAATTGTGCACAGAGATGCTGCAGCTGAGACATAAGGAGCGCGCATTTGCACCCGTGTGTGTGTGTGTGTGTGTGTGTGTGTTCTATAGGCCTAAAGAAAATTACCCCGGAGCCGGAAAACATAACAATCTTGTGGCCAAAGAGCGTTTTACTTTTTTTGGAAGAAAGGGGAAAAATGGGGTGAGGCGGTTATGACATTAAATTAACTCCCGCTCATAATTGTTATTATTGTATCATTAACATGGTCTGCGATGACTATAAATATGCGCGTTTAACCCTCAAAATCATATGGACTCATCATGGATTTGGATGACATCGCTGTGATGTGTGCTGCTGCCTGCCTGTACACCCGAAGAAGACGCTTGAAAAAAAAATGCACTTTTCACTGCACACATCAAGATATTTTTGCTCTATTTAAATGTCAGTTAGTTGATAAAATGCTTTGTTGTGCAATGTGTCATCTCATTCAGATGAAGCAAGAAAGGCTTGCATGCCCAGGGTACGTCTTTGCCACAGAATTTTAGTATATTTCAAAGTTGTAAAAGTTTGATGTTGTGGTGGGTAAATCATAATGCCCTTTGTTAATTGCTTCCTCCTCAATAGTTAATTCGCTCGTGACTAGATGGTGATTTTGATTTATGTTCATGCTCTGAGATTTTTTTTTTTCTGTATTTAATGAAACACAAAACCTCCTATGCAACTAGGCATGCTTTAAACTGAAGGTGAACAACAGCAAGCAGCACTATGCCGCTGTCAAGAAGTCTGCTTTGTGGCTCCTTTAAATGACTAGCGCGATTTAACTTTGACATCAGTCACGTGAAGAGCGACCAAATCGGCTAAAATATTTTGCCGCTTTGGAAGCTGTCCTGTTTCTCGCGCAGCCTCAGGCGTCCTTGCCTCTTTTGGTCTGAACGCACAGTTACTTGGTCTGTCTGACCTCAACACATTAAAAAAGAAAAGCTATCAAAAGCTTGACTTGTCGTGACACTGTGCGACCGTGGCGGGGCCTCAAACTTCGGGTTCTCGCCACGAAACAGGAAGTAGTGTGTGACTCCAGCATACACGGTCCAATTTTCCCCAAACTTCACAGGATTGATGACAGTCCTGCCCTGAACACATCTATACGCCAATAGTTGGTTGTTAGTATGGCGCCAGCTACTGGCAAAATGCCATGTCTTTGCATGATTTGAGGGATACGACGTGTAACTCCTGTGTGAGGGGTCTGCCTTAGACAGGAATGAACAGCGACATGAGCCGGCGTCCTGCCAGCGCCCTCGAGTTGCGTGAAGGTGCAACTGAAGGCGTGAAGGTGCCCCTTCACGCAACTCGCGTGAAGGGGCCCGAGCACCTAGCGGTGCAAGGACCCTATTGAAATGCAAGGAATTATTAGGGCCCGAGCACCTAGCGGTGCGAGGACCCTATTGAAATGCAAGGAATTATTATTATTATTAAGGCCCGAGCACCTAGCGGTGCGAGGACCCTATTGAAACTGAAGGAGTTATTATTAGGGCCCGAGCACGAACCGTGCGAGAGCCCTATTGAAATCATAAAAATTATTCTTATTATTTTTCTTTTAAACCTTTGATCGCATTTTTGAGGGCCTGAACATGCCCAAAAAGTCAGGAAAATTTGCACACTCGTCACGTCTGGTGAAAATTTCGATATTTTATGGTCGTTACAAAGGAGCGTGGCAAAATGGCTCAATGGCGCCCCCTAACAGTTTTCAAAATCGAAGCCCCCTGCTTTAACTTTGCCCTAGGCGTATGAAATTTGGTACACATATGTATCATCCCGGGACGCACAAAAAAGCCTCTTGGAGCGACACCCTAAACCAAACAGGAAGTCGGCCATTTTGAATTGTTTTTTCAAAATAAGGTCATTTTTGGCCATTTCCACACGTTGTACTTGAGCGAACTCCTCCTACAGATTTTATCGGATTGACTTAAAAATTTACCTGTGCGTGCTCGACTACAGTGGGATCAAAAGTTATTCAAAGATCTTCGTCACGTCGAAGGGCGCGGTCGCTGCGGAAGGGTCAATTTGGATATCTCGCCAAAAAACACGAAATTATACTACAACTACTACAACTTTGGTGTAGATGATCCTATCTGCACCAAACTTCACATGATGGATAATAGTCCCGCCCTGAACACGTCTACATCAAAAAATTCAGTAATTGTCATAGCGCCCCCTGCTAGCAACAGGAAGTACCATGTTTTACACTTTCAGGTGCTGCTCTGACCACATTTACCATATTCAACTCAAATTTGGTCAGAAAGGCCTTAACATGTTGGCCATGCTATATTGTGAAGATCATAATGTCTCGTCAAACGGTTTCGCCGTGACGGAGTGGCGAAGGTTGACGTTTCGCCGAAACCCATGAAGTGGCTCTAACTTTGGTGTACTTGGTCGGATCTGCCTGAAACTTCACATGTACGTCACTGGTCTCGCCCTGAGCATATGATATTAATTTCATAAGGGGCGTGGCTAAATGACATGGCCACGCCCTTTAAACATCAGCCCCTGCGGCACGTTTCACTGACATGCATGAAAATTGGTACACATATGTATCACATCCAGACGCACAAAAAAGGCTCTTGGACCCATTGGCCAAACCCAACAGGAAGTCGGCCATTTTGAATTTAATGGTCATTTTTGGCGTTTTCCACGTGTTGTATTTTAATGAACTCCACCTACAGGATGCATCAGAACAACTTCAAAATCATTGTGTGCCATCTAGACAAAGGTGTAATCAAAACCTATAAGCAGATTTTTGCATCGTGAAACGGTTTGGCCGTCAGGTGGCGGCGAAGTTTGATGTCTCGCCATAAAACACGAAATTAGTATAACTTTGGCATACATTGTCCATTCTTCACCAAACTTCAAATGTTTGTTAACAGTCCAGACCTGAATGTATAGTATGACTTTCATCAATAAGCGTGGCCGTATGGCTTGGCCACGCCCCTTAAAGTGCAGCGTCCCCCATAACAACTGTCACCGACGTACACGAAAATCAGTATGCACATGTATCGTGTCCAGACGCACAAAAAAGCCTCTTGCACATATAGGCCACATCCGACAGGAAGTCGGCGATTTTTAAATTTACAGTCATTTTTGGCGTTTTCCACGTGTTGTATTTTAATGATCTCCTCCTCCAGAAATAAATCAATTAACTCCAAAACTGGTGTGTACCATCTACACAAGTGTGTGATCAAAACATATTAAGAGAATTGCTCAGCATGGAACGGTGTGGCTGTGACATGGCGTCGACACTTGATGTCTCACCATGAAACACGATATTGCTATAACATGGGATCTAATGGTCGAATCTGCTCCAAACTTCACATGTATGATAATAGTCCTGGCATGAACACACCCACATGACGCTCAGGAGTCAGAGTCATAGCGCCACCCAGTGGAGACGGGAAGTCGCAACGCATTGGTTCCTACACTGTCCGAAGGAGGCAAACATTCAGCGCCTCGTCTGCCGGTCGACCTCTGGCGAGACGGTGGCGGGCGCGCCAGGCCCCGAGTTGCGTGGGGTGCGAGGGCCCGTTCAATGCTGCTTGCAGCTTTAATTAGGGCCCGAGCACGAACCGTGCGAGAGCCCTATTGAAATCATAAAAATTATTCTTATTATTTTTCTTTTAAACCTTTGATCGCATTTTTGAGGGCCTGAACATGCCCAAAAAGTCAGGAAAATTTGCACACTCGTGACGTCTGGTGAAAATTTCGATATTTTATGGTTGTTACAAAGGGGCGTGGCAAAATGGCTCAATGGCGCCCCCTAACAGTTTTCAAAATCGAAGCCCCCTGCTTTAACTTTGCCCTAAGCGTATGAAATTTGGTACACATATGTATCATCCCGGGACGCACAAAAAAGCCTCTTGGAGCGACACCCTAAACCAAACAGGAAGTCGGCCATTTTGAATTGTTTTTTCAAAATAAGGTCATTTTTGGCCATTTCCACACGTTGTACTTGAGCGAACTCCTCCTACAGATTTTATCGGATTGACTTAAAAATTTACCTGTGCGTGCTCGACTACAGTGGGCTCAAAAATTATTAAAAGATCTTCGTCACGTCGAAGGGCGCGGTCGCTGCGGAAGGGTCAATTTGGATATCTCGCCAAAAAACACGAAATTATACTACAACTACTACAACTTTGGTGTAGATGATCCTATCTGCACCAAACTTCACATGATGGATAATAGTCCCGCCCTGAACACGTCTACATCAAAAATTCAGTAATTGTCATAGCGCCCCCTGCTGGCAACAGGAAATACCATGTTTTACACTTTGAGGTGCTGCTCTGACCACATTTACCATATTCAACTCAAATTTGGTCAGAAAGGCCTTAACATGTTGGCCATGCTATATTGTGAAGATCATAATGTCTCGTCAAACGGTTTCGCCGTGACGGAGTGGCGAAGGTTGACGTTTCGCCGAAACCCATGAAGTGGCTCTAACTTTGGTGTACTTGGTCAGATCTGCCTGAAACTTCACATGTACGTCACTGGTCTCGCCCTGAGCATATGATATTAATTTCATAAGGGGCGTGGCTAAATGACATGGCCACGCCCTTTAAACACCAGCCCCCGTAGCACGTTTCACCGACATGCATGAAAATTGGTACACACATGTATCACACCCAGACGCACAAAAAAGCATCTTGGACCCATAGGCCACACCCAACAGGAAGTCAGCCATTTTGAATTTAATGGTCATTTTTGGCGTTTTCCACGTGTTGTATTTTAATGAACTCCACCTACAGGATGCATCAGAACAACTTCAAAATCACTGTGTGCCATCTAGACAAAGTTGTAATCAAAACTTATGAGCAGATTTTTGCATCATGAAACGGTTTGGCCGTCAGGTGGCGGCGAAGTTTGATGTCTCGCCATAAAACACGAAATTAGTATAACTTTGGCATACATTGTCCATTCTTCACCAAACTTCAAATGTTTGTTAACAGTCCAGACCTGAATGTATAGTATGAGTTTCATCAATAAGCGTGGCCGTATGGCTTGGCCACGCCCCTTAAAGTGCAGCGTCCCCCATAACAACTTTCATCGACGTGCAAGAAAATCAGTATGCACATGTATCGTGTCCACACGCACAAAAAAGCCTCTTGCACAGATAGGCCACACCCGACAGGAAGTCGGCCATTTTGAAATTTACAGTCATTTTTGGCGTTTTCCACGTGTTGTATTTTAATGATCTCCTCCAGAAATGAATCAATTAACTCCAAAACTGGTGTGTACCATCTACACAAGTGTGTGATCAAAACATATTAAGAGAATTGCTCAGCATGGAACGGTGTGGCTGTGACATGGCGTCGACACTTGATGTCTCACCATGAAACACGATATTGCTATAACATGGGATCTAATGGTCGAATCTGCTCCAAACTTCACATGTATGATAATAGTCCTGGCATGAACACACCCACATGACGCTCAGGAGTCAGAGTCATAGCGCCACCCAGTGGAGACGGGAAGTCGCAACGCATTGGTTCCTACACTGTCCGAAGGAGGCGAACATTCAGCGCCTCGTCTGCCGGTCGACCTCTGGCGACACGGTGGCGGCCGCGCCAGACCCCGAGTTGCGTGGGGTGCGAGGGCCCGTTCAACGCTGCTTGCAGCTTTAATTATTATTATTATTTTTTTTTTTTTTCGCTTGATCGCATTTTTGGGGGCTTTAACATATTCAAAAACTCACCAAATTTGACGTGCACATTCGTCTAGGGGACATTTATGTGTACGCAAAATTTAAACGATGCCCATTGCAAAATGGCAAAATGGCGCCCCCTAGAAAATTTCAATCGGCTCCCACCGGCAGCCCGTTTGACCAAATTCCACGAAATTCGGGGAGGTCGTGTATCATCCCAAGACGCACGAAAATGCGCAGTTGGACTTTTTTCTAAAACCAACAGGAAGCCGGCTATTTTGATTTGAATATTCATTTTTTTACCGATTTTGGCGATTTCCAAGAATTCTCTCAGAGCTATCTCCTCCTACACGGTTCATTGGATCGGCTTCAAATTTGCCGTGCTGCAACTAGACCACATAATGATCAAAAGTTATTAAAAGATCTTTCCCTCGTTAAACGGTTTGGCCGTCAGGTGGCGGCGAAGTTTGATGTCTCAAAAAAAAAAACCCCAAAAACCCAGAATTGCTATTACTTGGGCGTGAAAGGTCCAATCGGCACAAAACTTGCTGGGTATGATCGTAGTCCCGCCCTGAACACGTCTACATCAAAAAATTCCCCTGTTCTCAAAGCGCCCCCTGCTGGCGACAGGAAAAGTGATTTTTTACAGTTTGAGGTGCAGCTCTGAGCACGTTCAGCATATCCAACTCAAATTTGGTCAGAAAGGCCTCAACACGTTGTTAATGCTACATGATGAAGATTGTGACGTATCGTCAAACGGCGTTGCGCCCAGAGGGCGGCGAAGTCGATGCTTCGCCAAAACGTAGGAAAGTGGCCTTAACTTCAGTGTCCTTGGGCATATCTGCCTGAAACTTCACATGTGTTTTAAGAGTCCAGCCCTGACAATGTCATGTGAATTTCGTTGATGGGCGTGGCCAAATGGCTTGGCCACACCCTTTAAACATCAGCCCCTGCGGCACGTTTCACCGACATGCATGAAAATTGGTACACATATGTATCACATCCAGACGCACAAAAAACCCTCTTGGACCCATTGGCTACACCCAACAGGAAGTCAGCCATTTTGAATTTGACGCCAGATTGGGCGATTTGCACTCCTCATACTTTTTCTATCTCCTCCTACATGATTCATCGGATCGGCTTCAAATTTGGCGTGCATCAACTAGACCACTTGATGATCAAAAGTTATCATACGATTTTCCCTATGTTAAACGCTTTGGCTGTCAGGTGGCGGCGAAGTTTGATGTCTCGCCATAAAACACGAAATTAGTATAACTTTGGCATACATTGTCCATTCTTCACCAAACTTCAAATGTTTGTTAACAGTCCAGACCTGAATGTATAGTATGACTTTCATCAATAAGCGTGGCCGTATGGCTTGGCCACGCCCCTTAAAGTGCAGCGTCCCCCATAACAACTTTCACCGACGTACACGAAAATCAGTATGCACATGTATCGTGTCCAGACGCACAAAAAAGCCTCTTGCACATATAGGCCACATCCGACAGGAAGTCGGCGATTTTTAAATTTACAGTCATTTTTGGCGTTTTCCACGTGTTGTATTTTAATGATCTCCTCCTCCAGAAATGAATCAATTAACTCCAAAACTGGTGTGTACCATCTACACAAGTGTGTGATCAAAACATATTAAGAGAATTGCTCAGCATGGAACGGTGTGGCTGTGACATGGCGTCGACACTTGATGTCTCACCATGAAACACGATATTGCTATAACATGGGATCTAATGGTCGAATCTGCTCCAAACTTCACATGTATGATAATAGTCCTGGCATGAACACACCCACATGACGCTCAGGAGTCAGAGTCATAGCGCCACCCAGTGGAGACGGGAAGTCGCAACGCATTGGTTCTTACACTGTCCGAAGGAGGCGAACATTCAGCGACTCGTCTGCCGGTCGACCTCTGGCGACACGGTGGCGGCCGCGCCAGGCCCCGAGTTGCGTGGGGTGCGAGGGCCCGTTCAACGCTGCTTGCAGCTTTAATTAGGGCCCGAGCACGTACCGTGCGAGAGCCCTATTGAAACCGAAGGAATTCTTATTCTTATTATTATTAGGGCCCGAGCACGAACCGTGCGAGGACCCTATTGTTTTCCTTAGGATTATTATTATTATTATTTTTTTTTTTCGCTTGATCGCATTTTTGGGGGCTTTAACATATTCAAAAACTCACCAAATTTGACGTGCACATTCTTCTAGGGGACATTTATGTGTACGCAAAATTTAAACGATGCCCATTGCAAAATGGCGAAATGGCGCCCCCTAGAAAATTTCAATCGGCTCCCACCGGCAGCCCGTTTGACCAAATTCCACGAAATTCGGGGAGGTCGTGTATCATCCCAAGACGCACGAAAATGCGCAGTTGGACTTTTTTCTAAAACCAACAGGAAGCCGGCTATTTTGATTTGAATATTCATTTTTTTACCGATTTTGGCGATTTCCAAGAATTCTCTCAGAGCTATCTCCTCCTAGACGGTTCATTGGATCGGCTTCAAATTTGCCGTGCTGCAACTAGACCACATGATGATCAAAAGTTATTAAAAGATCTTTCCCTCGTTAAACGGTTTGGCCGTCAGGTGGCGGCAAAGTTTGATGTCTCAAAAAAAAAAACCCAAAAACCCAGAATTGCTATTACTTGGGCGTGAAAGGTCCAATCGGCACAAAACTTGCTGGGTATGATCGTAGTCCCGCCCTGAACACGTCTACATCAAAAAATTCCCCTGTTCTCAAAGCGCCCCCTGCTGGCGACAGGAAAAGTGATTTTTTACAGTTTGAGGTGCAGCTCTGAGCACGTTCAGCATATCCAACTCAAATTTGGTCAGAAAGGCCTCAACACGTTGTTAATGCTACATGATGAAGATTGTGACGTATCGTCAAACGGCGTTGCGCCCACAGGGCGGCGAAGTCGATGCTTCGCCAAAACGTAGGAAAGTGGCCTTAACTTCAGTGTCCTTGGGCATATCTGCCTGAAACTTCACATGTGTTTTAAGAGTCCAGCCCTGACAATGTCATGTGAATTTCGTTGATGGGCGTGGCCAAATGGCTTGGCCACACCCTTTAAACATCAGCCCCTGCGGCACGTTTCACCGACATGCATGAAAATTGGTACACATATGTATCACATCCAGACGCACAAAAACCCTCTTGGACCCATTGGCTACACCCAACAGGAAGTCAGCCATTTTGAATTTGACGCCAGATTGGGTGATTTGCACTCCTCATACTTTTTCTATCTCCTCCTACATGATTCATCGGATCGGCTTCAAATTTGGCGTGCATCAACTAGACCACTTGATGATCAAAAGTTATCATACGATTTTCCCTATGTTAAACGCTTTGGCTGTCAGGTGGCGGCGAAGTTTGATGTCTCGCCATAAAACACGAAATTAGTATAACTTTGGCATACATTGTCCATTCTTCACCAAACTTCACATGTTTGTTAACAGTCCAGACCTGAATGTATAGTATGACTTTCATCAATAAGCGTGGCCGTATGGCTTGGCCACGCCCCTTAAAGTGCAGCGTCCCCCATAACAACTTTCACCGACGTGCACGAAAATCAGTATGCACATGTATCGTGTCCAGACGCACAAAAAAGCCTCTTGCACATATAGGCCACACCCGACAGGAAGTCGGCCATTTTGAAATTTACAGTCATTTTTGGCGTTTTCCACGTGTTGTATTTTAATGATCTCCTCCTCCAGAAATGAATCAATTAACTCCAAAACTGGTGTGTACCATCTACACAAGTGTGTGATCAAAACATATGAAGAGAATTGCTCAGCATGGAACGGTGTGGCTGTGACATGGCGTCGACACTTGATGTCTCACCATGAAACACGATATTGCTATAACATGGGATCTAATGGTCGAATCTGCTCCAAACTTCACATGTATGATAATAGTCCTGGCATGAACACACCCACATGACGCTCAGGAGTCAGAGTCATAGCGCCACCCAGTGGAGACGGGAAGTCGCAACGCATTGGTTCCTACACTGTCCGAAGGAGGCGAACATTCAGCGCCTCGTCTGCCGGTCGACCTCTGGCAAGACGGTGGCGGCCGCGCCAGGCCCCGAGTTGCGTGGGGTGCGAGGGCCCGTTCAACGCTGCTTGCAGCTTTAATTAGGGCCCGAGCACGAACCGTGCGAGAGCCCTATTGAAATCATAAAAATTATTCTTATTATTTTTCTTTTAAACCTTTGATCGCATTTTTGAGGGCCTGAACATGCCCAAAAAGTCAGGAAAATTTGCACACTCGTCACGTCTGGTGAAAATTTCGATATTTTATGGTCGTTACAAAGGGGCGTGGCAAAATGGCTCAATGGCGCCCCCTAACAGTTTTCAAAATCGAAGCCCCCTGCTTTAACTTTGCCCTAGGCGTATGAAATTTGGTACACATATGTATCATCCCGGGACGCACAAAAAAGCCTCTTGGAGCGACACCCTAAACCAAACAGGAAGTCGGCCATTTTGAATTGTTTTTTCAAAATAAGGTCATTTTTGGCCATTTCCACACGTTGTACTTGAGCGAACTCGTCCTACAGATTTTATCGGATTGACTTAAAAATTTACCTGTGCGTGCTCGACTACAGTGGGATCAATTTATTATTAAAAGATCTTCGTCACGTCGAAGGGCGCGGTCGCTGCGGAAGGGTCAATTTGGATATCTCACCAAAAAACACGAAATTATACTACAACTACTACAACTTTGGTGTAGATGATCCTATCTGCACCAAACTTCACATGATGGATAATAGTCCCGCCCTGAACACATCTACATCAAAAAATTCAGTAATTGTCATAGCGCCCCCTGCTGGCAACAGGAAATACCATGTTTTACACTTTGAGGTGCTGCTCTGACCACATTTACCATATTCAACTCAAATTTGGTCAGAAAGGCCTTAACATGTTGGTAATGCTCCATGATGAAGAATTTTGACTGTCGTCAAACGGCGTTCCATCCGGAGGGCGGCGAAGTCGACCCTTCGCCAAAATGCATAAAAATGGCCTTAACTTTGGTGTTTTTGATGATATCCACCTGAAACTTCATATGTGTGTCAACAGTCCAGCCCTGAATATGTGATATGAATTTCGTCAATGGGCGTGGCCATATGGCTTGGCCACGCCCATTCATATGAATTACTTCCATAGGACGTCTCACCGATATGCACAAAAATTGGTACACATCTCCATCACCCCCAGACAAACAAAAAAGTCTCTTGGACCCCTAGGCTAAATTCAACAGGAAGTCGGCCATTTTGAATGTCATGGTCATTTTTGGTGTCGCGCACGCATCGTATTTTAACGAACTCCTCCTACAGAATTCATCAGAACGGCTTCAAAATTACCGATTACCATCTAGAACACTTCCTGATCAAAAGTTATTAAAAGGTCTCGCAGAATCTAAAGGGCACGCCAGTTGTGGGAGGTTGAATTTTGACGTCTCGCCATGAAACAGGAAGTGGCAATAACTTCACTGTACTTGGTCAGATCTGTGTGAAACTTCACAGGTATATTGACAGTCCAACCCAGAACATATGTTATGAATTTCGTTAATAGGCGTGGCTAAATGGATTGGCCACGCCCATTCACACAAATAACCACCATAGGACGTCTCACTGATATGCACGAAACTTGGTAGACACATGTATAACATCCACACGCACAAAAAAGCCTCTTGCACGGATAGGCCACACCCGACAGGAAGTCGGCCATTTTGAAATTTACAGTCATTTTTGGCGTTTTCCACGTGTTGTATTTTAATGATCTCCTCCTCCAGAAATGAATCAATTAACTCCAAAACTGGTGTGTACCATCTACACAAGTGTGTGATCAAAACACATTAAGAGAATTGCTCAGCATGGAACGGTGTGGCTGTGACATGGCTTCGACACTTGATGTCTCACCATGAAACACGATATTGCTATAACATGGGATCTAATGGTCGAATCTGCTCCAAACTTCACATGTATGATAATAGTCCTGGCATGAACACACCCACATGATGCTCAGGAGTCAGAGTCATAGCGCCACCCAGTGGAGACGGGAAGTCGCAACGCATTGGTTCCTACACTGTCCGAAGGAGGCGAACATTCAGCGCCTCGTCTGCCGGTCGACCTCTGGCGACACGGTGGCGGCCGCGCCAGGCCCCGAGTTGCGTGGGGTGCGAGGGCCCGTTCAACGCTGCTTGCAGCTTTAATTATTATTTTTTTTATCCTATGATCACATTTTTGAGGGCCTGAACGTACTCAAAAAGTCCCAGAATTTTGCACACTCGTCACGTCTGGTGAAAAATTCGATATTTTATGGTCATTGCAAAGGGGCGTGACAAAATGGCTCAACGGCGCCCCCTAACAGTTTTCAAAATCAAAGCCCCCTGCTTTAACTTTGTCCGAAGCGTACGAATTTTGGTACACATATGTAGCACGCCGAGACGGACAAAAAAGCCTCTTGGGCCCATGCCCTAAACTCAACAGGAAGTCGGCCATTTTGAATTGAATGTGGAAGTTTCATGTATTTTTGGCCATTTGCAGGGGTCATAAATGAACGAACTCCTCCTAGAGATTTTGTCCGATCGCCTTCAAACTCGGTCTGTCCCACCAACATAAACTGAAGACGAAAAGTTATCAAAAGCTTGTGTTTTCGTCACACCGTGTGACCGTGCCGGGACCTCAAACTTCGTTACAAACAGGAAGTAGTATTATAACGCAGGAAGTAGTTTATTACTCCAACATACATGCTCCAATCTTCCCCAAACTTCACAGGATTGATGACAGTCCTGCTCTGAAGAGATCTACATGTCAATAATTTGTGATTAATATAGCGCCCCCTACTGGCAGTAGAAAATGTCATGTTTTACACTTTGAAGCACATCTCCTCCAAAGTTGAACACATCAACCTCATACTTGGTGAAATTATCCATGAGGTCTTGATGATGCTTTCTATGGAAAACTGTGATTTTTCGTCAAAGGGCGTGACCTTGGCGTGGCGGCCAACTTTGATGTTTCGCCATGATGACCAAAGTAGCTGTAACTTGACTCTACGTGGACATATCTTTCCAAAACTTCACACATATGATAACTGTCCAGCCCTGAAAACATCTATACAGAAATTTTGAATCAGCATCATAGCGCCACCTACTGGCGGCAGAAGGTTACTTTTTTCATTCTTTCATGTCCCTCTTCTACCAGGTTCCCCCGAACCACCTCAATTTTGCAAATACATACTCCCAAGACCTTGTTGATGGTCAAAGCAGAAGCCTTTGAGGTTTCGTCCAACGCTGTCACTGTGGCGCCACCTTATTCGCCATAAAACACGAGGTTGTTTTTGAGGGGCAAGGGACACTCGAAAACTCACGCAACTTGGCACACACATCAGACATCCCAAATTGTGTTGTCTGATGTGATTTTTGTGTTTTCATGTGCCAAGATGGCTCAACAGCGCCCCCTACTCATTTTCAACGTGTTTTGGGCTATAACTCCCAGACCATATGTCACACATTCAAAAACCTCATATCCACAGATTCCCTGAATAGTGCTGAATCACCTGGGCAGGGCCACTCCCATTTCTGCCTATCATGTTTTTCACAACATCGCAAAAACTGGACAACCTACTTTTTCGAACTCCTCCTTAGGGTTTTGTCCGTTCAGCGTGAAACTTGGCAAGTACAGTCTTCGGCTGGACCTGATCTAAAGTTATCAAAGGAATTTTGATTGGTCATAATATGCTCAAATTATTAATGAATAAATTTTTCTAGCTAGCTATAAAAAGGCGAACGGTGGCATATTTCGGTCAAAATAAATGCTAACAACACCAAATCTGAGATCCTTGCTTGATATGTGCCTGTGAGAGAATGAACCAAATTTAGCTAATTTTGGCCACTAGGGGGCGCTGCAAATATGGGAAATTTATATCTGGTAAATGGCTGCACCGATATTTATGAAATTTGGTGAGTATTATGCTGGGCCTGTCCTGACGCCATATCTTGAAGGTAGTCACGACTGGTAAAAGTGGGCGTGGCTTATTACAAGATAAAAAACAAACATTTATTTCAGCCCAAGTATTATGCTGAGGGCTGTGAAATTCACAGGGTATATAGAGAATAGAATACAGACCAACCATAGCAAAAATTGTGCGTCTTCTCCACTAGGTGGCGCTATAAGAGATACAAACGCATTTTGGCCTGTAACTTCCACATTTTAAATCACATCTTCATAAATTTTATATCCACGTGTTCCCTAAATAGTGTCGCATCTTCTGACATAGGCCACGCCCACTCCCACTGCAAATTTCTCTTTGTAATTTACTATACATCAAAAACCTACTTTTTCAAACTCCTCCTAGCGTTTAATCTCCATCTTCACAAAACTTTGCACATGCAATCTCCAGACTGGCCTGACCAAAAGTTATCAAAAGAATTTTGCTACTCCAAAAATTAGGCTAGCTAAAAATAAACAGTTTTTTTCTGCTAGCTAAAAAACACATACCTTTGCATATTTTTGTCAAAGTAAAAGATATCAATGTCAAACTCAATTCACTTCTTTCAGACGTCATCCAGACGATCCTAGCCCAATTTGGCAGAAATTAGCCAATAGGGGGCGCTATAATCAGAGAAAAATCAAGTGACATAAAATTCATCGATTCGCATGAAATTTGGCGAGCATGATGTGGAGTCACTCCTGAGGCCAGCTGTAAAGCTTGGTGATGTTTGGTCACCGTGGCAACGCCTTATTCGCCATAAAACACGAAGTTGTTTTTGACGGGTAAGGGATGCTTGTAATGTCATGAAACTTGACACACATATGACAGGATCCAATATGCATTTTCTGATGTGATTTTTCGGCTCTGATATGCCAACATGGCTCAACAGCGCCCCCTACAAATTTTCTACGAAACAGCCCCCGAAGCTGGTTTGACCTACATCTATGAAACTTGGTACGCACATGCATCACTGAAAGACGTATAAAAAAGCCTCTTGCAGCCATGTGCCAAACCCAACAGGAAGTCGGCCAATTTGAATTTGCTTGTAACTGGTTTGCAACTTCACCATACATGTTCCAATCTTCCGCAAACTTCACAGGATTGATGACAATCCTGCCCTGAATACATCTATATGCCAATACTTGGTTATTAGTACAGCGCCACCTACTGGCAAAATTACATGTCTTCATATGATTTGAGGGATATGACGTCCTGCGTAAGGGATCTGCCGTGGACAGGAATGAAGGGCGGCATGAGCCGGCGTCCTGCCAGCACCCTCGAGTTGCGTGAAGGTGCGAGGGCCCGTTCAATGCTGCTTGCAGCTTTAATTAGGGCCCGAGCACGAACCGTGCGAGAGCCCTATTGAAATCATAAAAATTATTCTTATTATTTTTCTTTTAAACCTTTGATCGCATTTTTGAGGGCCTGAACATGCCCAAAAAGTCAGGAAAATTTGCACACTCGTCACGTCTGGTGAAAATTTCGATATTTTATGGTCGTTACAAAGGGGCGTGGCAAAATGGCTCAATGGCGCCCCCTAACAGTTTTCAAAATCGAAGCCCCCTGCTTTAACTTTGCCCTAGGCGTATGAAATTTGGTACACATATGTATCATCCCGGGACGCACAAAAAAGCCTCTTGGAGCGACACCCTAAACCAAACAGGAAGTCGGCCAATTTGAATTGTTTTTTCAAAATAAGGTCATTTTTGGCCATTTCCACACGTTGTACTTGAGCGAACTCCTCCTACAGATTTTATCGGATTGACTTAAAAATTTACCTGTGCGTGCTCGACTACAGTGGGATCAAAAGTTATTAAAAGATCTTCGTCACGTCGAAGGGCGCGGTCGCTGCGGAAGGGTCAATTTGGATATCTCGCCAAAAAACACGAAATTATACTACAACTACTACAACTTTGGTGTAGATGATCCTATCTGCACCAAACTTCACATGATGGATAATAGTCCCGCCCTGAACAGGTCTACATCAAAAAATTCAGTAATTGTCATAGCGCCCCCTGCTGGCAACAGGAAATACCATGTTTTACACTTTGAGGTGCTGCTCTGACCACATTTACCATATTCAACTCAAATTTGGTCAGAAAGGCCTTAACATGTTGGCCATGCTATATTGTGAAGATCATAATATCTCGTCAAACGGTTTCGCCGTGACGGAGTGGCGAAGGTTGACGTTTCGCCGAAACCCATGAAGTGGCTCTAACTTTGGTGTACTTGGTCGGATCTGCCTGAAACTTCACATGTACGTCACTGGTCTCGCCCTGAGCATATGATATTAATTTCATAAGGGGCGTGGCTAAATGACATGGCCACGCCCTTTAAACACCAGCCCCCGTAGCACGTTTCACCGACATGCATGAAAATTGGTACACACATGTATCACACCCAGACGCACAAAAAAGCATCTTGGACCCATAGGCCACACCCAACAGGAAGTCAGCCATTTTGAATTTAATGGTCATTTTTGGCGTTTTCCACGTGTTGTATTTTAATGAACTCCACCTACAGGATGCATCAGAATAACTTCAAAATCATTGTGTGCCATCTAGACAAAGGTGTAATCAAAACTTATGAGCAGATTTTTGCATCATGAAACGGTTTGGCCGTCAGGTGGCGGCGAAGTTTGATGTCTCGCCATAAAACACGAAATTAGTATAACTTTGGCATACATTGTCCATTCTTCACCAAACTTCAAATGTTTGTTAACAGTCCAGACCTGAATGTATAGTATGACTTTCATCAATAAGCGTGGCCGTATGGCTTGGCCACGCCCCTTAAAGTGCAGCGTCCCCCATAACAACTTTCATCGACGTGCACGAAAATCAGTATGCACATGTATCGTGTCCAGACGCACAAAAAAGCCTCTTGCACAGATAGGCCACACCCGACAGGAAGTCGGCCATTTTGAAATTTACAGTCATTTTTGGCGTTTTCCACGTGTTGTATTTTAATGATCTCCTCCAGAAATGAATCAATTAACTCCAAAACTGGTGTGTACCATCTACACAAGTGTGTGATCAAAACATATTAAGAGAATTGCTCAGCATGGAACGGTGTGGCTGTGACATGGCGTCGACACTTGATGTCTCACCATGAAACACGATATTGCTATAACATGGGATCTAATGGTCGAATCTGTTCCAAACTTCACATGTATGATAATAGTCCTGGCATGAACACACCCACATGACGCTCAGGAGTCAGAGTCATAGCGCCACCCAGTGGAGACGGGAAGTCGCAACGCATTGGTTCCTACACTGTCCGAAGGAGGCGAACATTCAGCGCCTCGTCTGCCGGTCGACCTCTGGCGAGACGGTGGCGGCCGCGCCAGGCCCCGAGTTCCGTGGGGTGCGAGGGCCCGTTCAACGCTGCTTGCAGCTTTAATTATTATTATTATTATTTTTTTTTTTATCCTATGATCGCATTTTTGAGGGCCTGAACGTACTCAAAAAGTCCCAGAATTTTGCACACTCGTCACGTCTGGTGAAAAATTCGATATTTTATGGTCATTACAAAGGGGCGTGACAAAATGGCTCAACGGCGCCCCCTAACAGTTTTCAAAATCAAAGCCCCCTGCTTTAACTTTGTCCGAAGCGTACGAATTTTGGTACACATATGTAGCACGCCGAGACGTACAAAAAAGCCTCTTGGGCCCATGCCCTAAACCCAACAGGAAGTCGGCCATTTTGAATTGAATGTGCAATTTTCATGCATTTTTGGCCATTTGCAGGGGTCGTAAATGGATGATCTCCTCCTAGAGATTTTGTCCGATCGACTTCAAACTTGGTCTGTCCCACCTACATAAGTTGAAGACAAAAAGTTATCAAAAGCTTGAGTTTTCGTCACACCGTGTGGCCGTTGTGGGACCTCAAACTTCGCTACAAACAGGAAGTAGTATTATAACACAGGAAGTAGTTTATAACTCCAGCATACATTGTCCAATCTTCCCCAAACTTCACAGGATTGATGACAGTCCCGCTCTGAAGACATCTACATGTCAATAATTTGTGATTGATATAGCGCCCCCTACTGGTAGTATAAAATGTCATGTTTTACACTTTGAAGCACATCTCGTCCAAAGTTGAACACATCAACGTCAAACTTGGGGAAATTATCCAAAAGGCATTGATGATGCTTTCTATTGAATACTGTGAGTTTTCGTCAAAGGGCATGACCTTGGCGTGGCGGGGAACTTTGATGTTTCGCCATGATGACAAAAGTTGCTGTAACTTGACTCTACGTGGACATATCTTTCCAAAACTTCACACATATGATAACAGTCCAGCCCTGAAAACATCTACAGAGGAAATTTGAATCAGCGTCATAGCGCCACCTACTGGCGGCAGAAAGTTACTTTTTTCATTCTTTCATGTCCCTCTTCTACCAGGTTCACCCGACCCACCTTAATTTTGCGGATACATAGTCCCAAGACCTTGGTGATGATCAAACCAGAACCTTTTGAGGTTTCGTACAACGCTGTCACCGTGGCGCCACCTCATTCGCCATAAAACACGAGGTTCTTTTTGAGGGGCAAGGGATACTTGAAAACTCACGAAACTTGGCACACCCATCACAAGGCCCAAATTGTGTTGTCTGATATGCTTTTTGTGTTTTGATGTGCCAAGATGGCTCAACAGCGCCCCCTACAATTTTTCGATGAAGCAGCCCCCGAAGCTGGTTTGACCTACATCTATGAAACTTGGTACATACATGCATCACTGAAAGACGTACAAAAAAGGCTCTTGCAACCATGTGCCAAACCCAACAGGAAGTCCGCCATTTTGAATTTGCTCGTAAGTGGTTCACAAAATCACCATACATGTTCCAATCTTCCCCATACTTCACAGGATTGATGACAGTCCTGCCCTGAACACATCTATACGCCAATACTTGGTTTTTAGTACGGCGCCACCTACTGGCAAAATAACATGTCCTCGTATGATTTGAGGGATATGACGTGTAACTCCAACGTGAGGGGTCTGCCTTCGACAGGAATGAACGGCCGCATCGGCCGGCGTCCTGCCAGCACCCTCAAGTTGCGTGAAGGTGCGAGGGCCCGTTCATCGCTGCTTGCAGCTTTAATTATTATTATTATTATTATTATTATTATTATTATTATTATCATTATTACTCTTTGTATCAGTATTATTATTATTCATCCCCTTTTTATCTACTTACTCACTTACTTGTTTGCCCAAATGTTTGTTACCCCCTTGGTGATACTGATATTGTCATCATCAATGGAATTATCATGATCGCCATTACCACTTGATTTAACTAACATGAATAAGATCTTTTTTAATCATTAATCTTTTTCCTACTCTTTTACACTCATTTCACAAAAACATTACAACAACAAAAACACAGAGTCACACACATGATCATATACCATCAACACCATCCCTCTCTCAACAGTAAGCGTCAGACCATTCACGGGTGCGCTCTTATGCATGTTTGCTGCTGCGCGATAGATTAATGCAGGTTTTCACCAGATCCACAATTGAAGGCTGCTGACTACCCCATCCGGTGGGTCTGGGGGTTGCTCACCGTGCTGTCAGCTCCCTCCACTCAACCTTAAAGAAACTATTGGAATACATAACATAACAAACACAAGTCGACTGTTCATCAGGGTGAGTAAACACCCTCCAGGGGGTCTGAGTGTTGCCCACAAAAGGTGTCAGCTTCCACTTAACAATAATTAAAAACTGAAATAGAAAAGACACGGAAGAAAAAAAAGAAAAAGAATGAATTTTAAATTGTAACCCCAGAGGATTCCAGCTTCTCTGTTGCTGCAGCACTGTATAATCTCTTTTGTCTGCTTATATGTCCCTGCACTTGTCTTCACTTGTTAACACTGCATTACACAATACATTAAAAAAAAAAAAAAAAAAACACCTGTAAAATTAACCAATATTCTAGATCTGATTGGACTAAAATATTTATTCAGGGGGTTCCCACACATTTTCACCAATGAACTTTTAAAACTTTTCCTAAACTTTTCAGTGTTTTTCCCCATTTCTATGTAGCAATCATCAGGCACAACTATTAAGCTCTTACTCCAGTGTGCTATACCCTAGACAAGAATTGTAGCGAAAATGTAGCATGGAATATACAATGAAATGCCTCTGTGTCTACACATAGAGTAGACACAGGTGTAAAATCTCCACTGAAGCTGACAGCCTGTTGAACACCCTTTTGGTTTTTCTAGATGCTTTGTCACTTTAGCACGGTTGCCCAGAGCTGCTACCTCCATGTTGCCAACATCAACATGCAAAGCCTACATCCAGCGCTGCCAGGATCTGCCTCTGTATTGAGCTATGTATTATATTTGTCATTCAAAGGCCATTTACAGTTTTCGGACACCGTTAAAATTTTACACAATCTCAAATATTATCATGAAATATTTGTGGAAAAATCTTTTTTGTGTTTCAAAAGGTGTGGCTGCATTAGACAGACACAAACAAATACAAATGATTCTCAACATTGTCGGTATCAAAGTCAACAAATAACAGAGAATAGTGCTGTGCGATATTATGATATATATCATAGTGCGGTAGAAAAATGTCTACCGTACAATAATCCTCCATTGTTTATATCGTAATTTTAACGTGTGGGCTGTGATTAGCTCGGCTAATGTAACTGCAGCAACGCTACTGCTTTACGGTAGCAGTTTACGTCACCTGCTAGAACTCCTTTACGGCACTGCTAACGTTTTCATCCATGCGTGCGAGAGCCAGCGGGAGCATGGACGTAACCAAAGTAGCAGAGATGGAGAGCACAATGGACGCTGAACCAACAGAACCCAAAGAGGAATTGGTGCCGAAAAGAGGTAACAGGAACATCCATGCCGCCAACAAGTCGTTACTAGCAACTCGAACATGTCTAATCTTTTCTATCACTTAAAGACACGGCATGAAGACCAGTACAGAGACAGCGTTAAAATGCGACAAAGTACTGAAGTTAAACCACGAAGTGATGAAAAGAAAACACACACCAAATGAGCCTGAAAGAGTCAATGTGACTGTCTATGACAAGCAGTCCCGCAGACATCACGAAATTACAGATGCCATCTCTAAATTCATGTGTGTCAACATGGCCCCAGTATACACTGTGGAAAAGAATATATAATATATGTATATATGTGTAAAATATGTGTTTTATAAATAAAAGGAGAAAAGATCAGAGGAATTGGCATTCATTTCATGTGTGTATATATATAATTTTGAGTAAAAATACTATATCGGGATATATATCGTTATCGGGATATAAAATTACCTATATTGGGATATAAATTTTTGTCCATATCGCACAGCACTAACAGAGAATGTGTTCAAAACTGAACAGAAAATAAATAAACCATCATTTTATTATTATATATTTAGTAGTCCTGCCATTAGCACGCAGTAGAGCTCTAATCCTGGCTGGCATGTTCCCCGCGAGCCTTTCACACTGTTGACGGGTAATCTTGTCCCATTCTTCTTGAATTACTGCTTTTAATTCTTCTAAATTCTTTGGTTTACGCTTTGAAACAGACCTTTTGATAATCCACCACAGATTTTCAATGGGGCTCATGTCCGGGGATTGAGCTGGCCACTCTAAGACCTGGATACTGTGCTCCTGCAGCCAAGTTCTACTGGCCCTGGATGTGTGGCAAGGGGCATTATCTCGTTGAAACATCCAGTTTTGACCTTGACAGAACAGTGCACGTGCAGAAGGGAGCATGTGGGTTTCAAGAATGGCACAATACTTGGCAGAGTTCAATGGGCCATCACAGACAGTGAGATGACCAACACCAGCAGCACTCATGCATCCCCAAACCATGATACTGCCTCCACCATGCTTGACAGTGGGTACTGTACATGCTGGAGATAATGCTTTGACTGGCCTACTGCGTACCCTCACATTAGCAGGAGGAAGATAGAGCTGGAAACTGGACTCATCTGACCACAGAATCTTCTTCCAATTCCTGGCTGTCCAGTTCTTGTGTGCTTGGGCCCAACGACGCCAGGCTAACCTCTATCTCTCATTGATCAGGGGCTTCTTGACAGCCTTGTAGGACCTTAAGCCATGATCTAAAAGTCGGCCACGTACAGTGCGGGTGGAATACTGGACACCAGTTTGGTTTGACCACTGCTGCTGAAGCTCCTGTGATGTCATTCGGCGGTTTTCCCTGCACATGCGGATCAGGATGCGGTCATTTCTTGCTGAAGAAACCCTTGGACGCCCAGATCTTGGTTTGTCTTCCAAGCTGTTGGTTAGTCTGTATTTCTGCAGAGTGTATACAACTGCTGAAGGACTGCATCTGCACTTCCTGGCTATCTGGCAGCAGCTGTACCCTTCCTGGCTGAGAATCTGTATCTTCAGGCGTGTTTCCTGCGTTAGGTTCCTTGTTTGAGCCATTTTTGTCTCTGAAGAACTTTCAAATGTGCTGGCTTTATATAGACATGAAGCACAGCAACAAAAATTGTGTCTTTTAATAAAAAGCATGACCTTCATTACTGGATCACTGGTACCAAAATGACCCACTACTCAAAATTTCTTATGTATTTTTATGGAACCAATCAATTTTAAGTTTTTAATGGCATTTTTAGGATTTGTTTAGTAATTTGTCTGTGACTGTACTAAAAGAAATTGCACTTGAAGACCTATGAGTGATTCTTGCAATATTTCACAAATGCATGGGGTGTCCGAAAACTTTTTTCCATCAATGTATGTAATATTGATGGGTTCATGTTGAAGGTCACCAGCGGGAGGGGCCATAACAGAATTTTCCTGTAAACAGCTGACAGGTTTTTCACTCTTACACGTTGTGAACCCTTATTTTGTGTCACCTTGTTTTGTGTAGTCTGCTATGTTTAAGTGAATTGCCTAATCATGCACTAGCATAAATTAAGAGAGATATGGGGAAATCTGGCACTTTGAAATTACTTATGTATGTTCTACCTAATTGGTAGAAAAGGGGGGAATATGTGGTGGTGAAAAGGCCCAAAAAAGGTTTTAGTATATTTGAGAATATATTTTTTAACAGTAGCCAAAGCAATGTATATTCAAAACTTTTCCAGGACTAGAAAACAGTTTTTCTAATTTCATAAATGTTCCTGAATTTTATGACTGCAAGAACCCTGCTAATTTCCCTAGGCTACTGGATATTTCATACCTGAGCTTGTCTGAACAGACACCGCCGGTGAACTCGCATTCACACCAGGATAGTCCGGGGGACTCGGTTCGATTGGGCGGGGAATGCCGTAAAATTTCACACCTTCATTTGGTTCGGTTCACTTTCACACTGTACTTTTTAAAGCGGACCAAACCACCTGGACAACGTCATGCAGTTACAGCAGCTGCTCATTTGGGGGCGGTATTGCCCGAAACGACCACTGACCAGGAAAAAAAAAAAAGCCTGACGAAGAAAAAAACCTGGCTCATCAATTGGCCAGGACCGAAAACAGAAATCCACCCCTTAAACAATTTCCCCTTGGGGATCAATAAAGTATTTCTGATTCTGATTCAATACACGTCGTCTACACTGTTGTGAGCATTTTTACTTGTGCGGTGGTGTGTCTGTGACACTCTGCAGTTACACCTCCAAAACGCTAGTGAGCAGCGAAGGCTTCTGTGAAGTGCTGTTAAGTTTAGTTGATTCAAAACACACATTAAACATGGCTTAATAGAGACAGTTTTAAACACAAGTACACAAATGCACTTCACTATAACTCACAGCGTTCACAGATAAACACTTGTGTTTATCCGGACACATTTTCCCCAGAAATACAACATGCTAACATTATTAGCACAAGCCTGTGGCATTTTACATTGTATAAATTAGCCTGGCAACTCGCGATATTTTCCTCTTCTCGTATAACACCAGGGACAAGAGCGACATTTAACAAAGGTAACGGCACACAATTTGGCTCCATTACAAGTCATAAAGTTCACTGACAAAACAACTGCCTTGTACTAAACACGTTTTCCAAAGAAATACAAAATGCTAATGTTATTAGCGCCAGCCTATGGCATTTTACATTGTATAAATTAGCCTAGCTACGAGCAGAGATTTCCTCCTCTCCAGTGGTGGCTGCTGGTCTTTCAAACAGGGGAAGCTCACTTTAAGTTTACATCATAAAATTTGTCATATTGTAGCAAGGCAGTAACTTATAAAAGGAACATTTAATTGAAGCCGTTTTCAACCACACTCAGAGATTTTCAGATGGGTTTAAACACCTGAACGGCACTCTGTCAGAAGACTCCACTCGCAAATATCCGCATGGGACTGAGCTCGAAATGCAACGATGCCAGTGTGTATTTCAAAAGCGCTGTCAATCACAAAAGGGTTCAGCCTTTTAGACAATTCCTCCAATCATCATGCATACACCGAGCATCCTCTCCTGCCTTCCGCTCCATTAGGTCCCACAGAAGCTGAGCCTTGTTGGAAGTGACTACTTTGTCGCATTTATCCAATGACCATCTCGCTTTGCTGCATGAAAAAAACCTGCTCAGCGCTGTCTCATAGGAATGCTTGGAGGCTCTGCGGCCACGGTGCTGACACGAGAATGTATGACAGGGAGGTTGCATTTGAAAACTGGTGATAACAGCTGACGTTTGAACATCATAGTTATGATGTTAAATGCATCCTAGCACACGTTTTTCCTTATCCGCTGTGAGGGTCCAAAGGACAGAGGGATGTCGTATGCTGTAAAGCCCTCTGAGGCAAACTGTGATTTGTGATATTTGGCTTTATAAATAAAATTGAGATTGATTGATTAATGCGATGAAAATTCTTATTTTAATGGAAATTCAATAGTGCATATTAGACCATTTCTTAAATGAAATTTTAGGGAAAGTTTAGCCTCCCTTGTTGTCTCAGAGCAATTGCCCCTGCTCTTCTCATATGAAACCTGGAGAAATCCCGAAGTATAAATTCCCACACAGAAGACTGAAAATGCTATTTTAGTGGAGGCTTTACTGTCTTCACAATTTATTTTCTATTTATTTTTTTTTATTTTATATACTTTATTAATCACGCAAGGGGAAATGCACTGTTTTCACTCTGCCTAGTTGGCGGTGCCCAGGGGGTGAACTGGCACCTCTCCAGCTACCAGTCCATGCTCCATATTTTGGTCCAGGCGGGGACTTGAACCGGCTACCCTTCGGTTCCCAAGCCAAGTCCCTATGGACTGAGCTACTGCCACCCCAAACAAAATGCAATGCGCTCTACGTCACCTCCTCTCTTTGGTTCACTTCCTCTTTTTAGTCCGCTGGATAGTCCGTTTGCATTTCCCTCTGTAAGCAAACCACACCAGAGTTCACTTGCAAGTGAACGGAGACCCCCGTTTTCAAGCGGAACAGGGTTCACTCGTTTGGTCTGCACCAGAGTTCGAATGAGCGGTCACACCACTCCAAACGAACCAAATTATCTGTGAAAGCAGACCAGGGTTTGTTTAAAGTGAACCAAATAGCGCCAGTGTGAATGCATCCAGAGGACTCTGTGTCTGTGTGTCAGAGGTCTGGATGCTGAGGCATTTCCCTTCAGTTGCAGCTTTAGGTTGTCTTTCTTGTAGTTTTTTCCTCTTTTTTTCAGTCATCACTGCTATTATGTATCAGATATTTAGGATACCTGCCACGGTGTGCTGCACGTGTACAATGCATATGTTGTTTGAGTGCACACAATACAACAACCGTTAAGAGTGCATAAATTAGATGTGTTCATGACAACAAAGCATTGTCTACAGACAGTTTCCTCCTAAAATTTAAATGGATAAATGTAGAAAAGAGAAACGAATACTACTAATACTACCCTTTTTTGGTACTGATCCCATTGACGCTAGAATTGATATTCAAAATGAAATCGTAGTGTCTGTAGAATCAATATTTTGGTATTCTGAAACAAGTGTGTTTTGGACCCAAATGCAGCACACTTGAAACTGACAGTTGGTAATTACTATTAATGTCACTGCAGCAAACCAAGAATGGAACGGAATGAATTAAATCAGTGCAAAGTCCATTCTTCGGGCTGAAAGCCCTCACAAAGTCTCTGAGGCACAGATGTGGGGGAGGGAAGAGGCCGAATCCGGCCGCGGAACCGAGGGGAAGCACCAGAGCCCCCGGATCCGAACAGTGCAATTCTTTCACTGCGTGATGTAAAGAGAGGAAGCTTACTTTAGCCGCTGATGATGGAGAGTGGAGTCCGTAGCCAGCTGATCCAGCTGATTGAGCGGAGGATCCGACAAGGAGAGAGCTGAGGAGCGGCCGGAGACAGGCAAGGGGGTCGAAGCCGGGTGAGCAGTCCGCGAAGGCAGAGGCACCGATGTGGAGCAGGCAGAGGGAGAGCCGAGGACAGGCGGATGAGTCGAAGCCGGGAGAGCTGACAGACGCCAGAAACGCTGAGGCAGAACACGTGGTCAGGGACGGAAGGCAGGTGAGTTTACCGGCAGGCAGGCGAGGAGAGCAGGTCGGAAACAGGCAACGGGTGATCAGACGGGAATAGAGCGCTGGAAAGTCTCGCATAATGCTAAAGAACAATCTGGCAATGACAGGAGAGTTCGTGAGGCTCCGTCACTGCCTCCTCATCCTCGGAGCGTGACTCGTCCACCTCCGAAAAAGACGCCTCATCCTCCTCCTCCGCCCCTGATGCCTCGGACGGAGGAGAGGACTGGGGGTCAGCGAAGACGCCCCTTCCCGCAGAGGCGACGTTGGAAGGCTGGTCAGGGTGTCTGCGATGAAACTCCCGAATGAGCCGTGCATCCAAGATCTGACGAGCTGGGACCCACGACCTCTCCTCCGGACCGTACCCCTCCCAGTCAACGAGGTACTGAAGGCCCCTTCCACGACGACGTGAGCGCAGCAGGCGGTGCACTGTGAAGGCAGGGGCCCCGTCAATGATTCAGAGCGGTGGTGGTGGCTGGGAGGCAGGCAGGAGTGGACTCTCCCTGAACGGCTTGACCTTTGAGACATGGAAGGTTGGATGGATCCGCATAGTGCGAGGCAGCTTGAGCCGAACAGCCACAGGGTTGACAATTTTCTCGATGGAGAATGGCCCGATGAACTTGGGAGCCAACTTCTTAGACTCCACCCTCAGTGGAAGATCCCGGGTCGACAGCCACACCTTCTGGCCCACCTGGTAAGGGGGAGCCTGGGAGTGACTGGCGGCTGTAGAGTACCGGTCTGGGGCTCCAATGACTCGACAGAATTCTCTCCAAACTATTGAGGTGAACTGGGGGCCTCGATCAGACACCACATCAAACGGGAGGCCGTGGAGCCGGAACACGTGCTGCAAGACCAGTTCTGCGGTTTCTTTGGCTGACGGAAGCTTGGGGAGGGGCACGAAGTGAGCCATCTTGGTAAATCTGTCCACCACGGTCAAGATGGCGGTGTAACCCCCTGACAGAGGCAGCCCGGTAACGAAGTCCAGCGAGATGTGGGACCAAGGTCGATGAGGCACAGGTAGAGGTTGCAGATAACCAGCAGGGGCCCGTCGGGGAGCCTTATTCTGGTTGCAGACCGGGCAGGCGGTAACAAAGTCCCTGGTGTCCTCGTCCAGCGTGGCCCACCAGAACCGCTGTTGCAGGACCTCCTTGGTTCGCTGAATCCCAGGGTGGCAGGTGAGCCGGGAACTGTGGGCCCACTGCAGGACATCTGACCTCAAGTCTTGAGGGACGAACAGTCGGTCATGGGGACAAGCACTGGGCCCCGGCTGGTCCTCCAAGGCGGCCTTCACCCGCTCCTCCACCTTCCGGGTAAGGGCGGCCATCAGGCGGGAAGCGGGAAGGATGGTGTCTGGTCTAGGGGTGTTCTCCTCCCCGACCATGAACTGGCGTGACAGGGCGTCAGGTTTGACGTTGCGGGAGCCTGGCCGGTAAGAGAGGAAGAAGTTGAATCTGGCGAGGAACAGTGCCCACCTGGCCTGACGAGAGCTCAGTCTCTTAGCTGAGCGGATATATTCCAGGTTCTTGTGATCTGTCCATACAAGAAAGGGGGCCTTGGTTCTCTCCAGCCAGTGGCGCCACTCCTCCAACGCCAGCTTAACCGCCAACAGTTCTCGGTTGCCAATGTCAGTTCCTCTCTGCCGGGGACAGACGTCTGGAGAAGAAGGCGCAGGGGTGCAGTTTCTGATCCTCTGCAGAGCGTTGGGAGAAGACGGCCCCCATCCCCACATCAGAAGCGTCCACCTCCACAACGAACTGTCTTTCGGGGTCGGGGACCAGGAGAATGGGGGCCGAGCTGAACCGACCGTTCAGGTGCTGGAACGCCTCCTCTGCGGCCTGGGTCCACCGAAAGGGTACTTTAGAGGAGGTGAGAGCGGTGAGTGGTGCAGCCACCGTGCTGTAACCCCGGATGAACCTCAGGTAAAAGTTGGCGTACCCCAGGAACCTTTGCAACTGCTTACGGGAACTGGGGACGGGCCAGGAGGCAACGGCGGAGACCTTGGCGGGGTCCATCTCCAAGCGGTTCTGGCCGATGATGTACCCCAGGAAGGAGACAGAGGAGGCGTGGAACTCGCACTTCTCTGCTTTGACAAACAGGGAGTTCTCAAGCAGACGTTGCAGGACAGTCTGAACATGGTGTATGTGTTCCTGCTTCGACCGGGAAAAGATCAGAATGTCATCTAGGTAGACGAACACATACTTATTGAGCATGTCCCTTAAAACGTCGTTGATGAGGGCCTGGAAAACGGCCGGGGCATTGGTGAGGCCGAATGGCATCACCAGATACTCATAGTGTCCAGTGGGGGTGTTAAAGGCCGTCTTCCGCTCATCCCCCTCCCGAATCCGAACCAGGTGATAAGCGTTGCGGAGGTCCAGCTTGGTGTAGATGGTGGTGCCTTGGAGCAGCTCGAAAGCTGAGGCGATGAGGGGGAGAGGATAGCGGTTCTTCACCGTGATGTCATTAAGACCTCTGTAGTCGATGCAAGGCCTCAGGGAGCCGTCCTTCTTGTCGACGAAGAAGAACCCCGCACCGGCAGGTGAAGAGGAGGGACGGATGATCCCGGCCGCCAAGGCGTCGCTGATGTAGGCCTCCATAGCCTCTCGTTCAGGTGCAGACAGGGAGTAGAGAAGACCCTTGGGAGGTGTGGTGCCGGGCAGGAGGTCGATGGCGCAGTCGTAGGGCCGATGAGGGGGCAGAGAGGTGGCCCTCGCCTTGCTGAACACCTCACGGAAATCGTAGTAGTCAGGGGGTACCTTGGAAAGGTCGGAGGTCGAACAGGGGCTGGCAGGCGGCGTGGGTGCAACTGCTCGTCTGAGGCAGACCTGGTGACAGGAGGAGCTCCACCCGAGGAGGGATCCCGCAGACCAGTCTATATGGGGGTTATGGCGGCGAAGCCAGGGGTAGCCGAGGATCAATGGAAGATTGGGAGACCTCAGGATGTGGAATTGAATGGTCTCATGGTGTGTGCCGGACAGGAGCATAGGGATGGGAGTGGTTTGATGGGTGACGGTCCCCAGGAGATGACCATCCAAAGCGCTGGCCGGCATTGGATGTGAAAGAGGGACCTGATCGATTCCCAGCTGACGGGCAAGTTCCTCGTCGATCAGGTTAACATCCGCCCCAGAGTCAATGAAGGTGACGAGGTCGTGGGAACCCCCCGCCAGCAGGAGCTGGGTGTGAAACAAAGGTCTTGGGTTGGGGGCGGGGTCCTGGGACCGGCTCAGCAGGATGCCCCTCTTCACTGCTGAGCCCTCCCTTTTACTGGGCACCGGGAGACGAAGTGGCCGGCCTGGCCGCACTAGAGGCAGAGATTCCCTCGGCGTCGCCGCTCCCGCTCCTCCGGCGTCAGGCTGGTGCGCCCCACCTGCATGGGCTCCGCCCCCCCGTGTGTGGGTTTGGAGAGAGGGACGGGGGCAGCTGGCAACCCACGCTGGTGGGCGGGAGGCCGACGGTCCGCTCCCTCTCGGCGTAACTCCCTTCTCCTCGCCTGAATACGCCTGTCTAGCCTCGTGGTCAGCTCAAAAAGTCCGTCAAGGGAAGTTGGGAGGTCAAACGAAACCAGCTCGTCCTTGATGTACGGAGCTAGTCCATGGAGGAAGGCGTCGCACTGGACCGCAGCATTCCAGTCGCTGAGAAGAGCCTGGGTCCGGAAGTCGATGGCTTAGTCTGCAACCGCCCGTTCCCCCTGCCTCTGGCTCATGAGTCCCCCAGTAGCATCAGGACCCAGGGACATGGGTCCGAACACCTTGCGTAGTTCCGCCGCGAAGGCCTGGAACGAGGCGCAGGCTGGCGTGCCTCTCTCCCACTCCGCCGTCCCCCACAGACGTGCTCTTCCAGTGAGGTGGTTAATGGCGAAGGCGACCCTCGCTGTCTCTGAGGCAAAGGTGTGGGGTTGCAGGGCAAACAGAATGGAGCAGTTGGTCAGGAACGGGTTGCAGCCCTCAGGATCCCCTGACTAGCGCTCCAGCGCCCCCACCCGGGGTTCTAATGTGGTGCCCGACGGTAACCCCGGGGCCGGAGCTGGAGGGGCTGGAGCTGAGGCGGAGGTGGCGTGTTGTGTCATGGAAGCTGCCATCTGTTGCACCTGGGTGGCTAGCGAGGTTAGCGCTCGCTCCAGAGCTGAAGCTGACTGACGAGCCTCTGCCGCGATGGAGGCTAACAGAGCCTCATGCTGCTGGAGCATTCCCTCTACCCGAGCTAGGCGAGACTGAGGAGAGGAGGGGTCTGCTGGGTCCATACTTGGCCAGACTGTACTGAAACAAGTGTGTTTTGGACCCAAATGCAGCACACTTGAAACTGACAGTTGGTAATTACTATTAATGTCACTGCAGCAAACCAAGAATGGAACGGAATGAATTAAATCAGTGCAAAGTCCGTTCTTCGGGCTGAAAGCCCTCACAAAGTCTCTGAGGCACAGATGTGGGCGAGGGAAGAGGCCGAATCTGGCCGCGGAACCGAGGGGAAGCACCAGAGCCCCCGGATCCGAACAGTGCAATTCTCTCACGGCGTGATGTAAAGAGAGGAAGCTTACTTTAGCCGCTGATGACGGAGAGCGGAGTCCGTAGCCAGCTGATCCAGCCGATCGAGCGGAGGATTGGACGACGAGAGAGCTGAGGAGCGGCCGGAGACAGGCGAGGGGGTCGAAGCCGGGTGAGCAGTCCGCGAAGGCAGAGGCACCGATGTGGAGCAGGCGGAGGGAGAACCGAGGACAGGCGGATGAGTCGAAGCCGGGAGAGCTGACAGACGCCAGAAACGCTGAGGCAGAACACGTGGTCAGGGACGGAAGGCAGGTGAGTTTACCGGCAGGCAGGCGAGGAGAGCAGGTCGGAAACAGGCAGAGTCGGCAACGGGTGATCAGACGGGAATAGAGCGCTGGAAAGTCTCGCATAATGCTAAAGAACAATCTGGCAATGACAGGAGAGTTCGTGAGGCTCTTATACTGGGCTGATGAGGGAATGAGCTGCAGCTGTGCAACAAGTGAGGGGAGTTGGCCAGAGAATGGTGGGCGTGACTGACAGGTAGAATGGAAAATCCCTGTAGCAGAGTGACAGGAGGGGAATGGGGAACAGAGATTGTGACAGTATTCCTTATTTCCACAGCAGTAATTCCATCAGTTCAACAACAGAGTCATGTCATACTCACCACTCTGCTGAAAATACTTTCTCTTTTTAAATGTGAGACTGTTTTCATTCCTTCATTATTTCCTTTTGCCTTTTTCTTGCCTTTTTTTGATTGCTTTTAGGCTATCATCAATGATACACTCTACACTTCCTACACATGTTCCACAATAAAAATCCTCCTCTCTCCCTCTCCTGGTAGCCTTTTAATGTAAAACACCTGTAGAGTCATGTTTTACTGACAGTAATTTAGCAGTGATAGAGAAACTGCAAACATAGAATTTAATTTGCAGGTGAATGAAACAGTGTTTGTATTAAGGAGAGACAGAGAGAGCAGGAGGGTGGTGAGTACTATATGCACTGATGGAATAATTGCTGTGGAAATGTACATTATCATGTGAGACATTAAGAGTATGGGTAATTGCAGCTCTCTGAAAAGGTTGTCACCCAGCCTTCACTTGCCTTTGTTCTTGCAGAGCACACACAATGCCCAATATTTTTTTACTGCAGAACCTATTTGAGGGCAGAGTTCCACGTTCACTAAAAATTGTTCTAAGTTTACAAGTTTAAGTTTAAACATATTGTTAAACATTAGTTTTTGGCATTTTGCCTTTATTTGACAGTAAGCATTGACAGGAAACATTGTGGAGATGTGATACGCACCGCACTCAAGTAGAGACATGTTTAATCTTGAGTTATTATGCCCACACTATTCCCAGACTGCCAGGCACAATGACACTCCTAGGGCATCCTCTGTGATCAGATCACAACCTGTAGCTCAGACCTATGGGAGCTGTTGTTGACACTACGAAAAAGAAAGAAATCTCCCATCACAAAAGGGGTAGGGGAATAAAACAATACAGATTGTACTGCAAAATTTTGCATGGCGATATTGTATCGCCAAGTATCTATGTTTTATTATATACATTATTAATTTTTGCAAATACACATTTTAATACAACTTTTGGTACTAAAATAATAAAATCAATTGCTTTTTCAGTTCACTAGATGGTGCTGATATTTATTTTTTTTTTACTGGTGAGGTCAGCAGAGGTCTCAGTCAGCGGCATTTGGCAGGAAGTTCATCAAAACAAAGACGGAGGCACTGGAGAAAGTAATCTTAAATGCACAATTAACATTTAAATCAAATGTCAGGACTTATTTTGGATTTTTAACACAGAGGGAAAGGAGGAGTTCAATTTGACACATGCAAAATGCAAGCACTGTCACATGAGAATAAAATACTCCGGGAATACTACAAACATGAGGGCTCACCTTAAATGCCACTATCCAGAGATGGCATTAGCTGTTGACGGCCAAGCTAACTCTAAACTAAGCTAACTCTTTTGCTCCGCAAAAAAAATCAACTAAGACTGGACATACTTAGCTTATTATATTTGCATCACATTTTGCTGCAATAAAAACGATTTATGTCACATGAACTTACTGAAAATTTTATCTTATTAGGTAAAACTGATGTTGACAAACTTTTCCTTTGAGAAAATAATTTTCAGGAAATAGCGTGATAAATCACAAAATATTTTGCAATATATTTTATTGCAATACTCAGAAAATTGCAATAACATCGTACCATGGGTTTTCTGGCGATTCCCACCCCAACATCACAACCCAATCATTTGATGTTTTGCAGGCAGTGAGGGGGCAGTGTGAGCATAGAGACTGCTGTTTAACCTCAGGATGCAGGTTCCCATTCTACATCATATCCATCCTGCTGCAGTACCATGGAGCATTGAACTAAAGTTGTTTTTTTTTTTTTTACCAAGGTCAAGGAAAAGTCATTGTTTGCGATTGTTTTTTTTAAATATTCAGATGCAGTCAGAATCCCTCTGACCTCCCTGTAGAGGTCTTTTCCCCTTACATTAGACACTAAACCCACAATCATTTCAGTCTATGACAGACAATTCAACTCAAATAAGCAGTGAAATGGGGCATGCCTGTTGCCAAGAGGTCTAACAGCAGTAACAGCTTAAGTATCACACAGCTCATTGGGGTATAAATCCCTGCAGCAGAACAATGTGCTGTAGTGGCACACCCACACAAACACCCTATTGTTGGCCTTTCATAACTTCGACCACACTTAGCATGGCTGTGCTACACCAGCAGAAAGAAGTATTACTGACACACTAAGTCTTGAAGAACCTCACCAAACTGTTTGCATGGTTTAGCACATTTACTACAAACAGCTGAATTGAATTCAGATAATTGAATTGAGTTTTTTCCTAAATTTCAAAGAAACCAATAATTCTGAGTCATTTTAGTACAGTATGGAATAAGATAAGATGAGGTAAACACTGAGGTCATGTGTCTGGATTTTTTAATAAACATTATATGTATATATAGATTATATATTTTTGAAAATGTTAACTCTTTGCACAATGTTCCAAGTACTGTTTCAAAGCCTTCTCCACAATGTCAGGGTGTATCAGGTGGATTAATACCTATTTGACTGATTAATACACATATTTTAACCTATAGGGGCTTAGAATTAGCCCTACAACCTCTTTTTGTAACTGTGACAGGGATATAACACAGTACAAAAATGCAAAAAAAATGTATGATCCTTTAAAAGTACCATAATGTAAAATGTCACATTTCCGTGTCTTTTTATATTATAAAGCAGGTATAGATGCTACATAAATACTGTAAAAGTATCAAATAGCTCAAACCACAGAGAAATGCAAACATTCTGTATTCAGAAACTGTGCCTTTAAATGAGCCATAAGGTCTTCCCTAAAGTTGTGATATCAGAAGACCCCTGACAGGCGACCAGAAAGATCATTAGTCGGCAAGGAGCCTATCCCAGCTGACATTGAGCGAGAGGTGAGATAAACCCTGGACAGGTCGCCAGACTATCTCAGGGCTAACATGGACCTGCATGGTAAATGGACATGCATTTGTATAGCGCCTTTCCAGCCATCTGACCACTCAAAGTGCTTTTTAACACTACGAGTCACATTCACCCATTCACACACATTCTCACGCTGGTGGCAGAGGCTACCATACAAGGTGCCACCTTGTACTTAGTTTTTTAACACACTCACACACTGATAGAAGCATAATCAGGTGCAATTTAGGGTTCAATATCTTGCTCAAGGATACTTCGACATGCATGCTGGAGGAGACGGGGGTCGAACAACTGATCTTCCGCATGTAGAGAGAGACAACCATTCTGGAGCTGTCCCATACGATTATTTTTCTACCAATTAATCTAGCAATTATTTTTTCGATTAATCGACTAATCTAACAACTAATTTTTCGATTAGTTTAACAATTATTTTTTCAATTATCAATTACTCTTCCATTATTTGATTAATGAGGCAATTGAAACAATATGAATACCAAAACATTTCTTATTAACATTTATTGAAAAAATAATAAATAAACACTTCAACACTGCCTTGCAGAGCATTGGTATTTGAGAAAAACATCTTCAACATGAAATAAATTCAAGTAGTGCAAAGTAACACAATCTTAAGTCAGAAATTTCTAAACCAAAAAAAATAAATGAAATATTATTTTCTGGCAGCTTTCCTCTTATCTTATTCCATAGAGTACAACTTAATTATTTAATGAAAACACAAAAATAACTCATATACGTAACAGAAAAAGGGTAGGCTTTTTTTCCTTTTTGAGCAAACAACAGTAACATAAAAACATGCTCAGAATGCCTGTCCCCCTTGCTTTTTCTTTTCTGTCAGCGTTCCTCTTATATCATGCCATAAAGTGCAACTTAATTATATAATGAAAATAACAATCTAGTGTAAAGTAATACACTTTAATCTTGCTCCCACTTGCCCTTTTCCTCCTCTCCTTTCTCTGTCTCTTAGGACGATGATGTGCATGTAATTCCTGTGTGTGTGTGTGTGTGTGTGTGTGTGTGTGTGTGTGTGTGTGTGAGATTCAAGACACAGTTAGGCATTCATGTGGAGGAATGTCAACATATCCACATGGTCAGCAGTCAGGCTGGCCCTTTTTTTGGTCACTATGTTTCCCGCAGCTTAAAAGAGCCTTTCAGATGGCGTTGATGTAGTAGGTAGAGCCAAATAAGACTTGGCTAGAATAGCCAGGGTGGGGAACCTCCCCTCATTTTCCCTCCACCACTATGGCGGGTCGTTATCCCTTGGGATACAGTTCTCCCAAAAATAAAGAAGTACCTAATTCCTCACTATTTCATCATCACCATTGTGATTCTGGCCCATGTCATCATCACTGTTGCTTTCCCCCTCGGAATCAGTGCCTAACAAAGTGTCCAACACAGACCTGGAGCTTGGCTTTGGCTGGGGATTGGCTGAGGCCTACTGCCCCACCCTTTCTTGTTGTAGCTGTAATCGCTTCTCTCTTTTGATGTCAAGTGCAAGAGCCTGTGTACGAACTTGTACTTTCAGAGCATCATCAGCTGATAGAAATTTCATCTTGCGAAAGCGAGGGTAAAGGGCAGCAGCAATGATGGACACATGTTTTTCCATCTTCTTTGAATGCGGTTTCTTCCTGCCACCTTGACGATATCTGCTGTTCTGCAGTGGTCTGGAACCAGTTCACAGCAGCAGACTTGTATGTTTTTTTCTGGGTGGAGTTCAGAAGACCCTTCAGCAGTGGGGGGAGAACAGAGCCAGTAACATAGGACTCTCCACTACGGAAAACAGTGGCTTGCTCCAGTTCCTCCAGTAAAGTCCACTGGTCATTTTTTAGATCCAGGTAGTGTTTCGCATGCTGTGTGACTTCTGGGTCTGACAGGGTTGCTACCACTGGCCATCGCTGCTCTAAAAGACGATTCATCATGCAGTAGTTGCTGTTCCATCGAACAGCAACATTCTGGATGAGTTTATGTTCAGCTGTGCCCCATTGCTTTTGTTTCAGTTTGAGCTTCGTGCTAGCCAGCTCACTCTTCTTGAAATGTTGCACAATGCAACGTGCAGCTGCTAGGGTGTTGTCGATCACAGATTCCGTCTTCAACGCACAGTTGACCACCAACTGAAGTGTATACCCAGCACACCGAATGGACGCCACCCCATGATTGTCCTCCAGGATCCAAAGAGCTGCCACAACATTCTGAGCGTTGTCATGAACAACTGCGAGGACATTGTCCTTAAGAGAAATATCAAATTTCTCTGCCACACTCTCCACCCAGGAGGCAATGTTTTCTACTGTGTGACGCTCTTCAAGTGGCATAGTTGTTAAGCAAAAGGAAGTCAGCTTCCAATTTTCATTAATAAAATGGCATGTGACACCTAAATAAGCCTCAGTGGCCACACTTGTCCAGGCATCAGTGGTGAGTGTGATTTTGGATGTAACATTTTTTTAGCTTAGTTTTCACTTTGTCCATTGTGGTCACATATTTCTTCTCCATCAAATCTGTAAAGTGGCGCCTAGAGGGAAGTGTGTACCCAGAGTGAAATGAGTTGACCATTTGACGGAAGCCTTCTCCTTCCACAATAGCAAGGGGCCTCATGTCTTTGACAATCATTGATAGAATGTTGTCTGTCAACACGGCAGCAATCTGGGGTGTGCAGGGAGTAGGAGTTTTCTTATGGAAAGAATCCTCCACACTTCGTTGCTTGCTCCTGAAAAAGGTGACAAACCCCAAACACAAGGATTAATGAACTTACTCTTATAATTTATAATTTAATTAGTTCATGTACAGTCCACATTATTACATGTGTTGATATGCTATGCTTTGTCAGACATTTAATCAGAAAATAGGCTACTAGAGCTCAACTTCAGAAGGGATTGCTATTGATTAGATACTTATAAATGTATCCTACTCCTACTAACGTTAAGCATCGTCTGAATTTACTCAGACATCGGGCAAGTGTGGCGTGTCATGGCAAGTGACCCATATGTTAATCTAATGATGTTTACCAATTGTTTTAGCATGCCATGTAGCCGTTGCATGTTGACTTGAAACTTAAAATGGCAGCTAGAGCATATAATTCCATAACTGGAGTACACGACAACATGCCATGTTACAATTAGTAGGCATTTTTTCACATAGTTACGTACAAAAATATAACTTATCCACGACAGTGCAAGTGCAAGAAACATACCAGGTTGATAAAGTGCAGATTTAAACTGGCGTAGTAAGACTACTTTACATAAGTAGGCTAACCAAGCAACAGTCAAATGTTACGTTAGACTTAAACTTAGACTAAAACGAACACCCAACATGGGAAAGGGAAAAAGTTGACAGAACTTACATTGTTTTGCCATCTTGCCTCATGGCTCCAGGGTGTCGTCTCTTAAGATGCTCATTCATTGCCGTCGTGCTTGTATGGTACGCCAGCTGTGTGTTGCACAATCGGCAAACCACGGTATCTGCTCTGTTAAGTGTAAAGTATTCCCAAAGAGCGCGTGCGACTTGACTTTTTATTCTGCTGGAGCTCTGAGGAGTCTATAGCAGCACTGCTGCTGCTGCACACCGCCATTTTTTTGTTTGAACCGACGCATCGACGCAAATAATTCACATCGACGTATTTACATAGTCGATGACGTAGATGACGTTGACACGTCGCCCCAGCCCTAAATCATTCATGCTCACATTGACACCTATGGGCAATTTAGAGTCACCGATTAACCTAACCTGCATGTCTTTGGATTGTGGGGGGAAGCCTGGATGCCCGGAGAAAACACACACTAACACGGGGAGAGACAGGGAGAACATTAAAACTCTGCGCAGTGGGGCTCCCCCACCCTGGGTTCAAACCCTCAAACCAGGAACACTCTTGCTGTGAGGTGCCAGTGCTAACCACCGCACCACCATGTCACCGTGCCGCCCAAACCGTGGGAAAGAAATTTAAAAAAAACAAACATGAAACTCTATTAGGAGCTGCACCTTGTCAAAATAAATCAAAAATTATATGATTGGACCATGTGGGAATTTATTTGAAAGGACAAACACAGGAAGTGGCCATGTTCAGCTGTCAGACTGAAGTTAGGTTAATTTACAGGGCTGGTGCCAGTTATTACACAAACTAGTTAATAACATGTCGCACAGGAAATCCAAAGTGTGGGATCATTTTGAGAGGGTGAAGGACAAACCTAAGGTGATATGTCCATGCTGCAGGCAAACATTGTCCTATTATTTGTCGACTACATACATGACATATCTGAAACATGCAAGTAGCTAAATGCCCATTAGCCACTTAGCACAGTCATTACTGCTTTGCTGACAGCATAATTAACAGGTGGCTCGCTTAGTATGTTAAGTGCTGATCACTTTCCTGATCACTGGTGACATGAAGGGAAGTTTGCACCTCCTTTATTGTCCACAAAACAAGGTTGCACAGCAACATTTTCAGAACAAAACAGAACAGACTGAAGTGAGAGGATATTTGAAAATAGCAGGTTTGTGCATTTAGTCCTTCTCCGACAAGCGCAGGGGTTTAGTGTTGCGGGAGCCCACAGGAACAAAACTCCACAATGCTTTTTTTTTTTCTCCAAGTGAAGGTCTGCAAAACTAATGGAATGGTCAAAGTTGTCATATTGAAATTTAAGGTGTGTTGATGGATTCATGTTGTCAACTCGTGCATTGAGTGACATTACAAGTAAATACTCCTCTTTAAAAGCTGCCCAGTGAATTCAGCTATTTATTCCTCAGAGCAGAGCTGCTGCACGGGGAAGCAAAACATCACGTCATTTTATAGTTATAGTTTACTAATGTATGTAAGACTCACCGTGATTAGTGGTAACATAAGCTTCAAAAGTGTGTCAAAGCCACAACTCAGCCCTGTGCAAGATTGACTGTCCTCTGTCCTAGGGCGAATCTGGCTCAGAGGTAGAGCAGGTCATCCGCTAATTGGAGTGGTTCGTTCCCCAGCTCCTCCAGATCACATGTCAAAGTATCCTTGGGCAAGATACTGAATCCCAAATTGCTTCTGATGGCTGTTTCATTGGAATGTGAGTGTGAGTGAATACTTACTGAGTAGCAAGTGGCATCATGTATGGTAGCCTTGGCCACCAGTGTTTCACTGTGTATGTGAGTGGGTGAATGTGACATGTAGTGTAAAAACATATACAAGTGAGGTCCATTTACCATTAATTGACCAATCAATGGACTGCAGTGTTTCTAGCTCCACCTTTTAGTACCACATCTGTGTGCTAGGTACCCCAAGAGAGGGGTGGCCAAAAATGGGGACAATACGGAATGGTTGCATGGGTATCGTCCACAACTTTTCACATTGGCATACCAAACTGAACTGCACCGTACCAGACTGCTCGGTGGAAACAGGGCCAAAGATGCTGAAAGCACAGATGTGGAAGACCCAGAAACCCTAACCAATGAGAGCAGACTGGGCCCTCTGAAAGGGGGGCTTAAAGAAATAGGTGCTACAACTGAGCACTTCAGATAGAGGGTGAATACAGGTATATTCAAGCAGACAGTATGAGAAAAATAACATATTTTTTGAACATTAACGCATGTAAACATGATACAAAACTCCAAATACAAGTATGGATCTAAAAATTAGCAGTATATGGGACCTTTATATTCTTACTCTTATCTCAAACATCCATGGTGGCTGAGGAACACTCTATCCTAACAACCTGAAACTGTCAAGGTAACAATGATCGGTTCACTGACACAATATAGATGGTATGAAACACTGGTCGGACCGGGTAGCTCGCCCTTTGAAAAAAGGTGCCATGTTTGATCAAGGGTGTGTCTGGAAAAGAAAGACAGAGCTCTTTCAACTTTCTGTAAAGTAATGGGCCTAGATTGCAATAGATAATATTTAATTGAGTTACTTAAATGAGTTCTGTTAACACAGCTAAATGCAAGCCATTAGTCATGACAGTGAATAAACGTACGTTTCACAGAAAAGAGTGTGACGAAACAACTGTCACATGCCTCCCCAGAATGGAACTAACCATGTATCCCGGTTTAAAATATACGCAAAAAGCCATACTCAAGCCTCTGCTGCTAGCTAACTTAGCGTTAGGTCATTTAACTTTGAGCCGCTCTGTTCGCACTAAACAAAACAAATCTGGCGATTAAAGAAATTATGCATTTGACAGTCGTTTCCACTTCCTGTCAAGTCTAACGTTACATAATGATGCCAAGGTATTTTCTTCATAATGAATAAGTGTAGAGTGAAACTTGACTGGCTCATGTTCTAAGGTTACCCTCCGTTCCTGTCAGCGAACTTCAGCCGCTGTGCCACCAATGCTACTTCTCAACTCCAGCTCCCTCTTTACCTCAGTCACAAGCTCTGCCTCGTGCTCGCCTTTTATTACATAAGGACATAGGATGAGAGATTTAAAAAACATCAACTATGTTATATGTACTTACAAATTGTATCTCTCGTAAGCAGTCGCCATCTTCGCTCGGTCTACCTGACCTCAGTGACGACAGCAGTGAGAGTGGGCGCTGTGTGTGTTGCCAGATTGTTGTTCTAAACCCATTGTGCTTACAATGCAGTTTTCGCCTCCAACTCGAAAGAACCTGGCACCCATTATGGCAAAACGATGGGTGGTACTTGTAGTTTATCACTACAGCTGTAGTACCTACCTATGTACGTGGTATAATACTTAAAATGTTGAAAACTAGGTCTGTATTTTTTTCCTCTAAATTTCAGTAGTAAAAGTCTTAGTTACTATTGAAAAAAGAATCAATATCTTTACCCTGATTCAGAGTTGAGGTTGAGTGCCCTGAAATGTATGATAAAATCCGCAAACCACTAATTTCCTACTTACATAACTTATTCACCCTACATCTCCGCCGAGTGTGTCATTAACAGTTAGGCTGCAACTACATTCACATTATTCATTTGTCAAAGATAGCTTTAGTTTTTGTAGTTACATCACATATCATTATCATGTTATATTTACTCCCTTTTGTTCTGTTAATTCGGAATTGCCCTAAAATTGATATGAAATTCACTTAGATTAACATCTTAGGAATTCAAATGACTTAACATTTTTAAAATTCTTTAAACATACAATATATATGCAGAGAACCATCCATACAGAGGTGCATGTATACAGAGAAAAAATGAAATTAAAAAAAACATTGAGAAAAATAACGAAAAAGTATTAAAGATCCAGAATAATGTATCATCGGTTCATATGGACTATCAAACACATACTGCATTTTTATTGCTATTTTATTCTTAGGGACTTTTATTGTGGTGCCATGTTGTTGAAGTTCTTGATAAAAAAAAAAATCCAGTTTGGACTCCCCCCACCACTGTGAATTTGGAATGTTCCCAATAATAATAACAATAATAATGATAATAATAATAATAATAATAATAACAACAATAATTAGATAGATAGATAGATAGATAGATAGATAGATAGATAGATAGACAGAAAGATAGATAGATAGATAGATAGATAGATAGATAGATAGATAGACACCTCCTAAGGTGGTTGAGAATGACCAAGCTAAGATCGACAAACAACAGAAGAAGGCAGTGGTGAAAAGTTATATTTGTATCTTTGGGGAGGGACAGAATAAAAAACAAAACAAAACAAAACAAAACGAAGTCACATCCCAGCCACATCCCTCATCTGAAAGTTAGAGAACAGTCCCCATCTAAAGTTGGACATCCATCCAAAATATTCTGGTATACATACAGTGATAAAACAAAGGGCAGATTGTTTCTTCTTCTAATTCACAAGAAGTACAAAAATGTTCAGTATGAGGTCCACTGTCTTTTTTGCTGGATCTATTCGATGCAAGATCTCAAAGGAAACCTCCTTAATTGTAATACTATGACAGAATTTGTCTCCAACGAGCCAAACTTTTTGCCAGTTAATTTCATCATAAAGGAAAGCTAAAAAATTTACTGACTTTATCATTTGTTTAAATTATCCCAGAAGTATTCCAAATGGAAAAATGCATGTCTTAATCATACATCAATTGCCATTATGATTTCAAGATGTTCTTGTTTCGTTTTTATTAAATGTTCATTTAATACCTACTCTTGGTAAACGCAGTTGGGAGATATTTTATTGCAGAGTTTTCTGCCAGAAAGGGACGTCTTGGTTAAGATTAGGAAAAAAATCGTAGTTTGGGTTAAAATGAACAGTTTTTTCTCAGAAAGAGCGTTCTTAGAGAGAGTCTACAAGGAGAACGTTACAATCAGGCATTATTCAGGACACCATAAGCACGCACGCGGTGCTGTGAAGGACCCTCTTTATAAACGGTGGCCAAACGTTAGAGCAGCCTTTTTTACCCACTCTTCTTGTGATAAAGACTGATAGCCCGGTTGTCAGGACTTTTCACGAGTTACAGTACCTCCAAGACAATAGTGGAAGGTAAATGTGATGCAGTTTAAGTCTTACGGTGCCTTTTAAACTTCTGTGGCGGTCACTCGGCGAAAATGGGACCAAGAGCTGCGTATGCAGTGTCTTATGTGATGTCGAGCACATGGCACGGCGAGAAGACCGCACTGTTACGGTGGGTAGAGAATCTGACTTAAACCCGCGAGCTTTTTTTTTTGTTCTCTCAGTAGATCGTGTTATGAGTCTTTACGTTGACTTTGCTAAGCTGAAGCCCGAGTGTTGAAGGAACTCCAGGAGAATCAAGTTTGGAGAAGGATGAATAAAGTGAGTGACTAAAAGCACATTTTAAACTTGATTTATATTTTAATGAGTTACTAGGCTCATTCTAGATAGGCGAGGCCTGCGCAGATTTGATCGCCGCACAATACATGCCGCTTAGTTTTTTGTCCGACTTAGGCTGACTTCAAATGCCCAAACCTCAGCGCATTTTCAGACTCGCGGACTTTGCGGGCACGTTCACGAGTATTTAGGGCTGTCCAAATTCACAATTCGGCCAGTCTACAAGGGGCCACAAGTAGACTGTCTGCAGATTTCCAGAGAGTTCGCATGAGGTGCAGACTTTAGCAGACTCCACTGATTTAATAACCCTCAGGCCATTGCAATTAGGACATGAAGTTGTGGGTTATTGACCTGCCGGAAAAAAACCTCATGAATGTGTAAAAAAAGTTATTGTTAGATAGGGTTATTAAAATGTTACTTGAATTGTGTAGGCTAGGAATGATATTTAACCACATCATGATACTGGGATATGTGTAGGTATAGGCTGCAAAGTGAATGAAAATGCATTTTATTATTGGAGCCAATCAGGCTTCACAGTGAGAGACAAAAAATGGCAGAAAAACAACAAAAGACGGTTTTGTAATTTAAGTAAATACCCAAGTTATTGAGTTTTAGTCCTGTTATTTCCACTTCTGTTTTTGAAGGCATGTAGCCTGTCACATAGAGATGTATAAACATTTTCATTGAGTCAGAAAAAAGGCTATACATAGGATTTATATCTTTGTTATCTGCAAGGACATCTGAGTGTGGCACTGTTCAACTTATGACATATATGAATATGACAGCAGCAATAGTTGAGCACTTCCACTGCAATGAGTAAGAGTCTTGAGGGCTGTCTTTTGCAGTCTCTGCCCTCGCAGACTTTCTGTGATGAGGGTAAATGCATCACACTACATACAACTTAAGTCCACGAGGGCTCAGTCTGCAAAATTTTTAAATTTGATTTAAAAATGTGTTCATGAGAAAGGAGCTGACACATGCTTAATGCTATTTATAACAAAGCCTTGACTGTGTAATGGTAATGACCAACTCTGCTGTTTCAGGATCACACCGATTAAAGGTGGATGCAGCATCCACATCAGGCTCCTTGGAGCTCTTAAAGAACAATATGTCCTTCCCCTGACCTCCTGGCACTACGGTACTCAATAGTCATAACTTGAGTGAATGAAGTCTGCAGCCATGAACTGATGGTGAGTCAGGATGGGATACCACAGAATGAGATACTATGAAAACCATGATATGCTGCTGTGATGATTCACAAGACTAGAGTCTCTGATTATGCCATGAAGCTCTTTCACAGTGCACTGAACATGCATATTACGGAGTCTCTGTATGAACCGCCAACAGTAGAGCTGGTTCTAATACTGTTTTCTATTCTCACCAGGTGTTAAAACTTACTCGACTAGATGGAGACAGCTGTCAAGGTAAGTCTGAGATCTAAAAGCTTCTGTTTTGTGCTTCTATGTGGAATGATGATTTCATAGACTAGAGTCTCTGACAAATCATGAAGCTGTTTTCACAGTGCACTGACCACATAACATTAGTGGTATGTTTTAACCTATTTACCTTAAATCACACAGGCCTTATAGTATTGCTGGACATTTTTCAAAGGGTGCTCTAAAGCTTTGCTATGCAAATCATTTGCAGACACCTGAAATTTGCCTTAGTTGGCTAATCGTAACATGTCTGCTTTTATTTAAGCAGCATTAACATGGCATAGTAAGACAAACACAGACCGATGGACATAAAGCTTGTGCTGCATCACTTTCGTGTGATTTTGACCTTAAAGGCAGATTAACTGTTAATTACTGGAAACTCAAAGATCTGGCTTACCCAAATAAAAAATTCAAACGGCTTAGTGTAATTTAGTTAGCTGTCATGTTTTGAGTGGATAAGAGGTGCATCGGATTTCTTTTGCCACCTTAGCACAGTGGAGGTGAGTGGTTTAAAGCTTTTGTAGCATACGAACATTGGAAATCTAACTTGAACAACTGACCCAGCTATCCAGGACTTCACATAACACTTGTCAAAGGGACTGTTCCTTTGTAAGAGAGCTGGTGGAACTACTATATAACAAAGCCTGAAGTGTGATTGCAGTAAATGGGCTAAAACATCCGAACCAGGGCCCTGGGCCCTGAACCTGTTTTTTGTTTTGTTTTTTTAAAATTATGGTATTGATGTAAATTTGCCTTGCAGCTCATCCACACAATGACAAAGCAATCACCTCAACCATTTCACAGCTGTAAGTACTGACTGGAGTCCTCAATCTCAATCCGAGCCCAACGGTTCCCGAAAACATTGATGGGTCGGACCGGGTTCGAAAGTGTGTGCCGATTGGTTGGGTAGGTCTCTAGCTGTTGGAATATTTTTTTTTTTTTAATACATGAAAAATTTAAGTGAGCACTCTGTGCTTTATTTATAATGTAAATCCACCATTTATTATAGATGTATAGATTGAGGAAATAGATGAGCCAAACTTCGTGCTGTGCTCTGTCCTTCCTCCCGGCCGGAACAGAGAGCTTCTGTGGAGGGACATACACTGTGGAGAGTCGGTGATCCACCAAGCTGGTCCATTTTCCGCTGGAGATGCATGTGACGTGCACTGCAACACAGCCGGTATGTCCTAGGTGTAAGAAGCAGACTAGTGCTTTTTTTGTTTTGGGGTGGGCTTCAACTTTTGGTCGTTTTTTGGTTCAGGTTGTAATTTTTTTTCCCACCCATTTAGAACTCTAGTACCACTTCTCTGGAGGTCAAGACCAGCCCAGTGGGGCTTGGAATAGCTTTTATCCTGTAGTTTGTGTGTCTGAGTTTGGTCAATGATGATGCAGTTATTGGTTCATCTGATCCTAACTGAAGTCCACTCGCAGCGCACTGAGACACTCAGACTGTTGGAGCCTATGAAGAATTTGTGAATGCAAAGACTGGTGGTAATCGCTGATGTTTCTATCCTGTCAGGTGTTCCTGCTCCCAAGCTGGATTGCATTCAGACACAATGAAGGGACCAGGTATTGATGTGATAGTATTAAGGGGTTTTGCAGAGTTTCTTGACAGACAATGGCCCCCTTTACACCTTGCATTAGCATGCGTTTTTTGCAATCGGATAGTGTATGACCACATACATTTATACCTGGTATTAATATGCGTCTCCGGTGTCCCATCCAGATCCGTTTGCTATCCGATCATGCTCCGTCCTGCCGATGTTACATCCTAGTGGCACACTACAACGTCATATCATGTGCAGCACAATAACAACAACAAGATGTTAGCCGCCCGTGAGGTCGCGTTCTTGTATGGACACTTTTGTCAGACCAAATGGAGAGCAGACACTTTGTCTCACCGTGGCTCCGTCCTCAGCGTGTCTTTACCGTGGTGAAGATAGTTTGATGTTGGATATTCAACAGCTATTCACATTCATTTTGGGTTCAACACTGATTTCCACCTCCATATCATAGGCAGAAAACAATGCACAACACAGGGTAGGGCTATTAACCCCCCGCCCACACACACACACACACACACACACACTCACAAAAACACACGTTTTATTTTATAAGACTTTTTTTAAACAAACTTCAACAAACCATTTTACATTTGTGTGTGGTGTCTGGGTCCAGTTATGTGAAAGCTATTGGGTTAATAGCCCTACCCTGTGCTGCTCATTGTTTTCTGACTATGACATGGAGGTGGAAATCAGTGTTGAACCCAAAATGAAAATGTGAATATCTGAATATCCAACGTCAAACTATCTTCACCAGGTGTTTTCTTTTTCTCTGCAGTCACTACCCGGTGAGTAGTGTTGTTGTTGTTGTTGTTGTTGTTGTTGTTGTTGTTGTTGTTGTCTTCTTCCTCCTTCCTCCTGTGTCCAGCTAGCGCACCTCGCTTACTTGTTTTCATCCACGGAGTTGTTGCATGTGGATTGGAGACGCATTTGCATTTACACTTGTGTTAGATGTGGTCATGATGCGTCCCTGACCACCTTCAGAAGTGGTTTGGCTGATCAGATAACAATGCGTTTCGAGTGTATTTACAGCTGTACTTTCATGTGGTCACGAGCAATCGGATTGCTATCCGATCGCAAAAAACGCATGTTGATGCAAGGTGTAAAGGGGGTCAATAAGTCTTGTCCTTCAGGGTGAGTGACACTGAAATTCAAGTGCCGAGAATTAACCCCAAGATGTAATGTCCCTCTTTACAGGTGCTGCAACTTGTGAGTTGGGACCCCTGAAAGCTTCAAAGGTGCCCAATATCAAGTCATCCAGGAAACAGCATTAACTGTCCAAATGCATTCCCATTGTTTTTGTTACTCATAGAAGTTACCGGCCTCTGAAAACCGGTTCTCGAGATGTTTCCTGCCTTGTTTGTACAAAGCTTTCCGCCCACAACTGTTAAATGGCTTTAACCGCTGACATGCACATGCATTTAAAGACATTTCAAATAAACGGGTGACAACACATGAGCTTTTTTTTTTTTTTTCTGGTGATAGCAGGTTAATTAAAATGAAATGAACTGTGTGGCTAAAGCTGTTGTGGGACATGACTGATTTAAGGTGGAAATAAGTATATTGAGTCAAGTACTTGAAAGTTTGAGTAGTTGAGTATTTGTCACTTTAAACATCAAGGGGAATGCCACCTGAACTAAGATTGCTAATGTTATCTCCATGGCCAGGGAAAGTTCAATGTTTGATTATGAGATATTTTGTCATAACCTGAAACCAGATGGAAGTCTCAAACTTGTAAAGTCATCCAAGTGTAAAGTCTGGAGCTGCTTTAAATCACCTGATTTTGTGGATCCACAGAATTTCTCATTGCCAAGTGAGCTTTATTCTATAGTGGTCTCAGCTCTGAAACAGAAAATGTACCCATATTGTGTGATGAACCAATCTATCTAATGTCAGTGGTGGAAAGAGTATTAAGATCCTTAGGTACTAATACCACTCTGAAAATTCTCCATGAAAACTAAAAAAATATTCAAAATGTACTTAAGTAAAAACATGCAATATCACCAACATGTACTTCAAATATCAAATACAAAACTATATATAGTATAATGTCAATGTTTACCTCTTCTTTCGGATCTGTCTGGGTTAATATTCCTGCTGTGTTCATGTGTATATCATTTTACTGCTGCAGATGTTTAAAGTTATGCTCATTTTAACTCATTTGTATACTGTTGGGAAGTTTAATCTACAGTAATGCATCATATTCTATAAGATCATATGTTTGTAGCAGGACTGTCCTGTGAGAACACGTGTCTAAAAAGTCAGAAGAACAGCGCTTTTTTCAACTCTGACTTTTCTTGCTGATTAAACTGAAGAGGTAGGAGAATGTTGTCAACACACTGAGGAACACCTCATTCATCAATTAATCACAGACGTTCAACAATGACATAAAAATACAGTTTTTCATTTGACAGGAAGGGGATGAAAACTCGTCTGAGAAGTAACTCAAGTTTTCACATTTAGTGGAGCAAAAAGTAGGCTCTAGTTTCCCTCTGAGAGACTGAAATACCTCAAATTTGTACTAACGTAGTCTACAACACTTGAGAAAGTGTACGTTGTTACATTTCAACACTGTCCAATGTACATAAGACAACTTTGAAATAAATGGTTATGCGTAATGAGATCTTTTGACAAGTACAAGTGCATTTTACACAAAGTATTTTCGTACAAAAGGCTGAATGTTACAGTGCATACACATGCGCTACACTGATGTTGCTGTGACCGAATCTTCATAGGGACTTGTTAAACATGTAACACTGCCAACTGTATATGGGCTGATCTGTAGAAACGTCTCTCCTGACTTGTCACTTAAGGCTGTACAGTTGTATAAGATGGGCTGCTTGGTGGTTAAAACTATTAAATAAGGACCCTATCCACGTAGTCAGCTGCAATGTAACCACCTGATTGTATGTTTCTGAAAACTAAACCATGCGGGGTTTGAGACCACACCCTCGTAGTGAGCTCTGTCATAAATAGAGATGACAATTACACACTGTCCGCGGAAGTGAATAGAAGTAACCAAGACTATGGTTATATATCTACGCTCGGAGTAGTATTTTTGCGTCTAACGCATTTACGTAGAGAGGACAAATCACAGGAGCAATAGCGTGAACTACTGATGGTCAACGATGGTTTTATTTTGAAGGCTGAAACCGAACCGGTAGTCCGTCTCCTTTGTTCTTATGATTAGCTAGGTAGGCTAAACGTTGAAGTCGACCGGGCAAGCGGACCCCCCCCCCGGGTTTTCGTTGATTAGTAGTACCGTTAATGGCAACTTACCTGTCGTCAGTTAGCTCTAGCTGGAAGCTAACTTTATACTCCACACGCAAAAGATAAACACACTGATGTGTTCGTAACATGGTGTCTAGAAGTTGAGGAACTTGGTCTGTGTGGAGTTATTCGATGCTAACACGAAGGGCTAACGTTAGCTACGGTCTGACGGACAAACTCAAGCTAACATCGCTGAAGGTGAGCATTTGTTTATAATTGTAGTCACCGTTCATAAAAGACACCAAGGAATCGAAACATGTTTCCAGAAATTGTATAAAGCCAGCGGACACTAGTTATGAACCAATCTTAATCTCTAGTGAGAACCTACAGTTTAGCGAAGACGACTATCAAGACCTATGTATCATTAGCTAACTTGCATCGATGTTGACGTGGAATTGAAAGGAAGCTTTGATGCTTAAACGTCCTAAATGTCTTTTCTTTCATTTGCAGGAATGCAGAGTGGAGTAATGTGTTTCGGGAGACTCTGAAAAGTTAAACAAGTTTGTCGAAGTCGTTAACGTTAACGTGAAGACTCACGTGGAACTAGCCGGTGCTAACTTCCTCATTAAGCATATCTGAAAGTAATGTTGAGTTATTGAAAGCAACCTTGGCAGCTTCAAAGGTTGTCATGTTATACCAAAGACATGTAGACGAGAAGTCTGACTTACAAATGCTGGAATTTCATTAAGAGTGTCACAAGTAATATAAGGAGGGGTCACTCCTTGTTTCTGTTGAACTGCTCAAACACACCCACAGGTGTGTCTATGGCCTGTGGATGTCATTTTGCCTAGACCTGAATCCTTGTGAACAAGTATTACAACTTTACAGCTGAACTGGCAGTACACGCATGCTTTTCCAATAAGCTCTCAGAGCTGTCTGCCCAACTTCATTGAGAGAAGCTGAAACTGAGTGTCTGCTGATTTCAATTCACCTCCAACAATCTCTTAGAAAGCATGACAGCTGTGGTAGGCAGAGCATGGGGGTGGGTAATGGGCTCAGAGAGTAGCAGAGCGGTGTCAGAGAATACCACAGTGGTGAAAGCCAAGGGCCAGGAGCATGGCTTCAGCAGACAGGGCCTCAGTGGGTGGACTTCTTGGATCTGGGGAGGATGGAGACGTCACAGTGACCAAAGTAGTCCAGTAGAGGAGTACTGGGAGGCGCAGGAGAGGCTTCAGCCCATGGAAATTGAAGACCTTGGTGCAGGGAAACAGGAGACAGATGCAAGTTCAGAGCAAGTTTCTAAATGGTGGAATAAATATCTCCCAACTTCTTACTTTTTGTGGCCAAGAAAAACAGACCCAGTTGAATTAAGACGAAGGAAATGTGATAGTCAAAGTAGAGATGCGCAGGACTGTGATATTGATGGAGACTTTTCTGACTATGGAACACCACCTCCTTCTCCTACACCTCCTTCTTCTCAGCTGACATCTCCTTTTCGATTCTTTGCACACAGTTGGAAGGTGGAAATCCTACCAGAGCACTACGAGATTTGTTTTAACTTCCTCCGCCACTTGTTTGATCTGTTTGTGGTTGGCTTCCTGTGGACTGTGTCCCCCCCTGCCAAGCTGATCCTGGAGGTATTGGGGGTCCAGGGATCACTGAGGCTGTGGTTTCATGGTATGGCCATGTTTTTTGTCTCCACAGTTGGAATGGCTGGATTACTCTGGTTGATCCAGGAGTATCTCCCTCAGTTTGCTTTGATCTACGGCATCATCCAGGCATTGGTGATCTCTGTCAGTGTTAGACAGAGTGTGGTCCTCGGCATAGAAGAAGAAAAAGAAGAAAACAATGAGGGGGGCAAGGAGACCAAAAAAATGAAAGACAGCAGGGAACATAAAGAAAAGGTTATGTCTAAAAACAACAAGGTGAAGACAAGTTAAGTAAAAGGTAAGCCCTGTAATTTGTCTGATGTGCTGTTAAGATAACATTTTACCACCTGATAAGTTTTTTTCTTAATCTGACAGTTTGCATTAGTGTTTTGGTTTTATGACTGCAAAAGTTAAAATTACAGAAACTTACAAACCAAAATGTGAGTGTATTACATCACCATGAAAAGTCCTTTATAACAGGAGCAGGTAAATGGACGGACAGCTGAAGATGTGCTGTTACTGCAGGTAACCTCCAGAATATATAATGAAGCTGGATGAGCCCTGCAGGCCCCTCATCATGGACAGCTGTAGCAAAAGACTCTAGTAATCACTAGTCTAGTCTGGAAGTGATGAATGCATGAAAATACTACATCAGCATTCACTAATAATAATCCTTAATTGCTAATATACCGCTCACAAGGGTAGTTTTTCTGCAGAACAAGCACTTTTGAACATGTCTATTTTAATTATGTAATACCTTGAATGCTGTACTTTAGAGTGTTTTTACATTGTGGCATTGCTACTTTTATAAAGGTAAAGGATCTGAGTGTTTCTTTTGACACTGGTTTTAGAAGCATGTAATATGAGGGGAGGTGTGGAAGAGTGGTTAGTTGTGTTTAATAGTCATCCAACCCTCATTTTAGCCACAGTTTGGTGAGTTCTGGTCATGCTCTAAGGCAGAGGTCTTCAACATTTTTCAGGCTAAGGACCCCTTAACTCAAAGAGAGACAGAGCAGGGACCCCCTACTACATATGTTGTATAAAACTGAGTTGCACTTGGGACATGTCGGGATTTCGGGTCTTCCTCGCAGTTGTAACATGGCTAGGTGCGTTAGCCTCCCCTCTGCACTTTAAACGGTGGTTTCCAAGGTGAACGGTGTGTAAGACGCTAGTAGAAAGTTAAAAAACAATCCACTGAGGCTCACAAGAATGTCTGTGACCTCGGCATAGTTTTACAGCTAATTTGCTCATATGCTTAAAAAAAGAGAAAAACAGGTGCTGCACAGTGATGTAGTGTTAACTAGCTCATATGATTGCACAATGATTCATGGGTAATAGTCAACCTATAATTAATGTTGTGTACTGTTAATTAAATAGGTTTTATGAATAGGCTGATTTATCTTTGCTAATAATATTTTAGATTTATGTTAATGTGGATTTTCAGGCACATTTTACTTACTAAAACTTGAAGAAATGAATCAAATTATTTAGAGGTCATTTTGCGGCCAGCCTGCAGTGACCCCCTGTTGAAGACCCAGGCTCTAAGGAATTTGATAAAGGCAAGTCATTATTATTTTAGTTGGCAATAAAGCTAAGTATTTATGAACAGTAAATAATGCCAGTTTAGAGTGCTTTTTTCAGCTTTGTGTGAAACCTTGTTATTGAAGAAAATCACAGTGGTATTTGTAGTGCTGGGCGGTATGACCAAAAATTTTTATCACGGTATTTTTCCAACTTATGTCGGTTTCACGGTATATGACTTTTTTTTTTTTTTTTTTTTTTTCATGCACGACTGGGTGTTAACCACATTTTTTAATGATTTAGAGAGGAATTACTGCAGTAAATTGGCTTAGAATGGCCTATTTTACTGTCATGAGGAGTGAATATTGTAGAAACTAGTGGTGGGATGCGATTAAAAAAATTAATCTAATTAATTAGTGGCTTTGTAATTAATTAATCGCGATTAATCACATTTTTATCAAAAAACAACAGTTGACACAATAAGCAAAGTTTTTCAATTCAGATAAATTTTGGTTGATGACTGGATCAATGAACAGACTTATAGGTGAACTTACTTAGACTAATATGTTTATTTTTCATTTCACCAGAAAGTTTCGTAATTTGTTAGATGTAGACTTACTTATTTTGGTTCTGAACCCTGTCATCTCTCAACTCAACTCAACTCAACTCAACTTTATTTATATAGCACTTTAAAAACAACCACAGCTGAAACAAAGCGCTGTACATCAATAAGCAAAACAACACAGACATGAAACAATTAAAACAACAATCTGGTCTATTGTGGGCCAGCGAGTGGATACCCCACGGGTTGGGCCGGGTTTGGATAACAGTTAATAAATTTGACATGCTGCTGTGTTGTGTTATGGCCTATTCAAGTGCTGGAATTTGTTATTTACGTGACAACGCCTGAACGCAACGCAGGCTCCGCTCCGACTGAGTGTGTGTGTGCTGTGCTATGCTGCTGTGTGTGCGCCGTGTGTGACTGTGAGTAACAACAGCCTTTTGATAGTCATTTTCACACTGTCCATGTGTGATCACGACAAACAGACAAGCTGTAACCATGGTAACAATAACTATTTAAGGTAACAAACTGCGTCAGGCTCGGGTCGGGTTTGGACTTGAAAAACATAAAGGCTTTCGGGTTCGGGCCAGGCTCGGTTATAACTGTCTCAGACTCAGGTCGGATTCGGTCAGGAAAATGTGTCCTGAGCCATGCTCTTTAGGGAATTGAGAAAGGTGCGATTAAATGCGTTATTTTTTTTAAACGCATTATTTTTCCTGTGATTAATTAATCAAAATTAACGCGTTAAAGTCCCAGCCCTAGTAGAAACACATTAATGTCCACATTAGTATTGGTACAGGTTTGCATGGCCCTACAAAATGATGCTGTTTACAAAGAGGTGGCACTCACGATTCTAATGAAGTGAAGGAATCAATACAAACGCGTCTTTGAGTGACATCTGACTCGTCTCTTCTCTTGCAGTGCCACTGCCAACGTTACCTACAGACGTGGAGGACGCAGATCTTAGTTTCATGCATTCTTGATATTCCAAGACATGTTTGTGCCTGAGGTGGTAAAGCATATTGCTCGCGTTGCCTCCTGCGGCTACAACTTTAGCCAAACATTTAAAGAGATTTGTTGTTTGATCGACGGCGGATTTTTTAAAGCCGAAGAACTTCCAAACAACAGACACGGCTCCTCTTTTTGGTACAAGTTCTTCTGTGTCATTTTCTACTCGTTCTGTAACTTTAGTTTTGGAACTTTCACTGTTCTTATCCATCTTCTTAACCCAACAGCTCACCGCTGTGCCGTCACATCATCTTGCTTAGTGCAACTGCAAAACAGTCCCCTCCCAAACAATGTCCCGCGGCACTACGTTCTGTCACTCGGCTTTCCCAACGTTGTGTACGCTAAATACTCACTGGTATTACGGTATATGAAAAATTCATGTCATAAAAAAAAACAAAAAAAAAAACACCAGTATCTGATATGAACCGGTATACCGCCCAGCACTAGGTATTTGTGTATAGTAGTTCACTTTGGGCGGCACGGTGGTGTGGTGGTTAGCTCTGTCGCCTCACAGCAAGAGGGTTTCTGGTTCGATCCCGGGTGCGGGAGCCCATCTGTGCGGAGTTTGCATGTTCTCCCCGTGTCAGCGTGGGTTCTCTCCAGGTACTCCGGCTTCCTCCCACAGTCCAAAGACATGCAAGTTGGGGATAGGTTAATTGATTACTCTAAATTGCCCGTAGGTGTGAATGTGAGCGTGAATGGTTGTCTGTCTCTATGTGCCTGTCCCTGTGATAGTCTGGCGACCTGTCCAGGGTGTACCCTGCCTCTCGCCCAATGTCAGCTGGGATAGGCTCCAGCCCCCCCGCGACCCTCAAGAGGATAAGCGGTTAGGAAGTGGATGGATGGATGGAGTTCACTTTGGTCTGAAGGGAGAGTTGACATTGTGGTAAGATCAGCTTGTGTGGTTGAATGGGCTATTGCATTGTAGTGATCAGAATAATACCAGACTGTTACATTTGGTTACATTACTTGTGGTTTAATTGTTCGTCAAGGGGCGGGTGCTCATACATCCTGATGTTGGTGTATTTTTTATACTGCATTAAGCGCATACTTATTCGGCTTGATTAAGTTATTCTAATGCAGATACCATCTGTTACCTTACCAGAAACAGGTAAAATATGTACTGCTCCCTCAGCTGGCATACAACATTCTCTCTCTCTCTCACACACACACACAGTCAGGCTATCATGCATTTGTTTTGATCCTCATACCATAGAAAAAGAAGTGTAAGATTCTCTGAGTGGTGTGAAACAAGTTGATACCATTGGCAGAAAATAAAATGATTCCTCAGGGAGATAGAGATAATTCAGTTTATTTGCGTGAGGCCTCTGATCTCCAACTGATTCAGCTGTTCTCAGAGAAATGTGCCATGAGTGTTCATCTATCTATAAAGCAAGAAACGTCTGTGTGTGTGTCTGTATGTCTGTGTGTCTGTATGTCTGTGTGTCTGTGGCTTGCATGTCTCTCTGACTGTTTGTCAGATCAGCCTAAGCTTTCGGATATGGCTTGCGCGTGGCACAATGGTGTGCATCCTTCATTTTGAAGTTTTTTGGATTAATATTCACAACATTATCATTAAAAGTTAAAATCCCATAGACCTCCGTGTAACCAATCTAGCGTATCGCGCTCTCGCTCACAGCTATAGCCATGCCTCAGGGAATAAAAAATCAAAGTATCCTACTGCTATACCGCTCTGGGTCACCCAAAACTTTGCACAGGCTTACCCTGGATGTCCACTGGATCTGTCACGTGCGCGATTCAGCCACGGCACAGGTGCCGAAGCTAATCGCGGCCATTCAAGTCAATTTAAACTGCTCCACCAGAAGCGGCTCGGCGCTCCGCTAAAAATACGCACTGGGTCTATTTTTTGACGGACGCTGTGCGATGACGCGTCACTTTCCACAGACCAAATGAGTCAAACAGGAAGTCAGGCGCAGAAAGACAAGAGTATCCGGTCAATTTTCAAAATAAAAGCACCCATGAAAACTCCGGAGTGTATTTCACATCGCTACAACAACATGACGTCAAAGTTTGTGGCCCCTGGCAGGTAGAGAAATATTTTCTTTGTTTGTTGATGGCTTTTTACCTCCAGTGTTTCCACAAATTATCGCGTGACATCGTGATCTCGCGATCCGTCAATTCCAGTTGCTTGCATGCGCGCCGCTATAGAGCTATGCTCCCAGTGGACATTGACGCCCAGCACAGGACGGAGGAGGCCGGACCACGCACGCGACAGATCCATTGTACACCCGGGGTTATGGCATTCCCTTTCGTCACTCCCCCATATAGGAATAGATGAAGTGGTGCAGTTTGCATTAACATGACATGTTTCAGTAATCTTATCGGTAAGTAGTATTTCTTAAGTTTCACCACGCTGTTCTCATCTGCTCATCGTGTTTGCTGACATGACTACAACATGGTCAGATTGACCAAAACATTGCCTAAACTTCCCATACCAAAGTATGGCTAGGTCGGAAACGTTTGTTTTTCCTTTCAGGCGTGCAGGGTTACGTGCTTGCTAGCTACCATTTCAAGACTGTTCGCCTACGGAAAGCTAGGAAACCTAATGATGTTGCGTGTCTCTCCATATCTCAATGTACGTTCATGTCTTAACCAATGTTCAGTTTCTCAATTAACACTATGTAAGAGTATGTACACCTCTTTGTACATCCAACCATCGAACACAGCCTCATTTGGCCATACATGAAAAATCTACTTAAGGTTCCACTTTTCTATACGAATACATACTTCCTACGGGCACTGCACTAGTTATGTGGAAACAACCATTAGCCTGACAGCAGAGGTGAGGGAATATATTTTGTTGAAATACATGCTATAATAACTTATTGTGGACCCTTTACATTCCCATCATTACATTGTGATATATGGAGGACTATTGATTGGTCATCTGGAGATTTGCACACCAAGACCAAAAACAGCTCACCAGAAGTAAACAAAGCTGTGCTATGGTAGTTAGTCTCCTTTTCCTCTTGCTATCAGCATCATGCTTGAGCCAACTATTGACTCACAGTTTTAATGTTATTTAAGCATAGTTCTAGTTCACAATTAGTAGTTGGTCCTGTTTTCACTCATTTCTACCAGTTTTGCTAAAATTGTACTCATAAAATAAATTCCTGAGATCAGCCGACTTGCTTACAACAAAGACTGACAGCTTAAGTGAGTGCACCTGTAATGTCATTCGTAATCCCTCAACAAGAAAAGTGTGCACACAACTAATGCACAGTAAAGTGGGATTTAGACCTTTGTGTCAGCTATGTGCAGAGCCAACGCAAGTGGCCTATGCCGTCGTGAGCATTTATACTTGTGCAGTGGTGTGTCTGTGTCACTCTGCAATTATGCCTCAAAAACACTAGCTGGCGTCACGGTTTCTGTGAAGTGCTGTAAAGTTTAGCTAATTCAAAACACACATTAAGCATGGCTTAATAGCGACAGTTTCAAACTTAAGTACATAAATCAGCTTCACTATAACCCACAACATTCACAGACAAAGCATTTGTCTTTTGCTGGCCACATTTTCCCCACAAATACAACATGCTAATGTTATTAGCACAAGCCTTACATTGTATAAATTAGCCTAGCAGCTAGCAGACTTTTTCTCTACTCATATGAAGCCAGGGACAACAGCAACATTTGACAAAGGTAAGGTTTCAAAATTTGGCTCCATTACAACTCCCAAGGTTCACCGAAAAAGCAGTTCTCTGATAGTAAACAGGTTTTCCAAACAAACATAGCATTTTACATTGTATAAATTAACCTAGCGAGGAATGGAGATTGCCTCTGCTCATATGAAGCAATGATAAATCCCAATGTATGAATGCCCAAAGGATAAATCACATGCAAGACTTAAATGCTATTTTGTGGAGGCTGTATTGTCTTCACAATTTGTTTCTTATCTGTGAAATTGCAGTGAAGGAAAGCTTCCTTTCCACTGAGGGAAATGGTTTCAGCTGACAGAAATTGACAGGAAGTCTGCGTCGCTACGACGTGTAATTACATTTGTGGGGAGGTGCATGTCAGGCTATGGCTTAGGCTCCACGTCAGCACAGAGCCTACACCCTAGGCATGGCGTAGATTTGACGCAGAAGTGTAAACCCTGTATTAGTCAGAGTTGACACAAGAAGCGGTTACAACCATGGACTGTAAAAATAATGGATGACATCACCGATTGGTTTGTGGACTACCGTTTTGATGTTGGCATTTCAGCGGTCAGCATTTTGTTTTTTTGTTTTTTGGAGCCAGAAGTAAGCATATTTGGGTGAGAGGTAAATTTGGGTTGATTTCGTGATTGGCCGGTCCTGTCTGGTGTATGAGCTGAAACCAGTTAGATTAAATGCAAACTGGCTAAACCGACATTTGTGATTACAACACTTTCTGCCATATTAAAAAGTGACCTAAATTTAGTATTTAGTAATCTAAATCAGAACCTTGCTGATGGCATCTTTTATGGCGAATAAGGCGTTGCCACTGTGACCAAACATGCCGGGGCGGCAGTAGCTCAGTCCATAGGGACTTGGCTTGGGAACCGGAGGGTCGCCGGTTCAAGTCCCAGCCCGGACCAAAAATAAGGAGTGTGGACTGGTAGCTGGAGAGGTGCCAGTTCACCTCCTGGGCACTGCCGAGGTTGCCCTTGAGCAAGGCACCAAACCCCCCCAGCCGCTCGGGGCGCCTGTCTCACTCTCCATTTAATGCATGTATAGGTCCCGTTTGTGCATGTGTGTGTGTATTTCGGACCTGTGTGTATATGTAAAAAAACAACAACAGAGTGTAAACATTGAATTTCCCCTTGAGGGATTAATAAAGTATATAAAATTTAAAAGAAATTTAAAAAAAAAAATTAAATTTACAGCTGGCCTCAGGAGTGACTCCACATCACGCTCACCAAATTTCGTGCGAATCGATGAATTTTCATGTCACTTGATTTTTCTCTGATTATAGCACCCCCTATTGGCCAATTTCTGCCAAATTTGGCACAGAGCCTCTGGATGACGTCTGAAAGAAGTGAATTGAGTTTGACATTGATATCTTGTACTTTGACAAAAATATGCAAAGGTATGTGTTTTTTAGCTAGCAGAAAAAAACTGTTTATTTTTAGCTAGCACATTTTTTGGAGTAGCAAAATTCTTTTGATAACTTTTGGTCAGGCAAGTCTGGAGATTGTATGTGCAGAGTTTTGTGAAGATGGAGCTTAAATGCTAGGAGGAGTTCGAAAAAGTAGGTTTTTGATGTATAGTGACTTACAAAGAGAAATATGCAGTGGGAGTGGGCGTGGCCTATGTCAGAAGATTCGACTGTATTTAGGGAACACGTGGATATGAAGTTTATGAAGATGTGATTGAAAATGTGGAAGTTACAGGCCAAAATGCGTTCGCATCCGTTATAGCGCCACTTAGTGGAGTAGACATACAATTTTTGCTATGGTTGGTCTGTATGCCGTTCCCTATATACCCTGTGAATTTCACAGCCCTCAGCATAATACTTGAGCTGAAATAAATGTTTGTTGTTTATCTTGTAATAAGCCACGCCCACTTTGACCAGTCGTGACTAACTTCAAGACATGGCCTCAGGAGGGGTCCAGCATCATACTCACCTAATTTCGAAAAAGTCGGTGCAGCCATTTACGAGATATAAATTTCCCATATTTGCAGCGCCCCCTAGTGGCCAACATTAGCCAAATTTGGCTCACGCCCTCACAGGCATGTCAAGCAAGTATCTCAAAATTAGTGTTGTTAGCATTTATTTTGACTGAAATATGCCACCGTTCACCTTTTTATAGCTAGCTAGAAAATTTTATTCGGTAATAATTTGCAGATATTTTGACCAATCAAAATTCCTTTGACAACTTTACATCAGGTCCAGCCGAAGACTGTACGTGCCAAGTTTCACGCTGAACGGACAAAACCCTAAGGAGGAGGTCGAAAAATTAGGTTTTCCAGTTTTCGCGATTTTGCGAAAAAGGTGAGTCAGCGCTACTCAGGCAATCTGTGGATATGAGGTTTTTGAATGTACGACATATGGTCTGGGAGTTATAGCCCAAAATACGTTGAAAATGATTAGGGGGCGCTACTGAGCCATTTTTGTGCATGTTGTCATGAAACCCCTACCATATGTAAATTTTCACCACTTCTGATGAGTCTGTGAAGTTTCATGAGTTTTCGAGTATGTTACGGCCCCCAAAAAGGCAATTGATTTCAGATAAGGAGAAGAATAATAATTAAAGCTGCAAGCAGCGTTGAAGGGGCCCTTGCACCTTCACGCAACTCAAGGGCGCTGGCAGGACGCCGGCTGACGCCGCCATTCATTCCTGTCAAAGGACTTTCTGACCAAATGTGAGTTGGATAACCTTATCCAAATGTGAGTTGGATAAGGTCAACGTGAGTTGGATAAGGTCAACGTCCTGAGAGCAGCACCACAAAGTCTAAAACATGGCATTTCCTGTCAACAGCAGGGGGCGTTGTGACAATCTCAGAACTTTGTCATGTAGATGTGTTGAGGGTAGGAATTTTATGAATCATGTGGAGTTTGGTGAAGATTGAACATTGTATCCCAAAATTATAGCAATTTCATGTTTCATGGCGAGACATCAAACTTCGCCGCCATCTGACGGCCAAACCGTTTAACGATCTAGTGATCTTTTGATAACGTTTGATTACAATGTTGTCTAGATGGCACACAGTGATTTTGAAGTCATTCTGATTAATCCTATAGGAGGAGTTCGTTGAAATACAACAAGTGCAAAAAGCCAAAAATAGCCGCAAAATTCAAAATGGCCAACTTCCTGTTGGGTTTGGTCTATGGGTGCAAGAGACTTTTTTTGTGCGTCTGGGTGTCATACATGTGTGTACTGATTTTCGTGCATATCGGTGAAACGTCCTATGGGGGTTACTTTTATGAATGGGCGTGACCAAGTCATTTAGCCACGCCCATCAACGAAACTCATATCACATGTTCAGGCCTGGAGCGTTAACACACATATCAAGTTTCAGGCAGATATGACCAGGGACACTGAAGTTAAGGCCACTTTTATGCGTTTTGGTGAAACATCGACTTTGCCGCGATCTGGGTGCAACGCCGTTTGACGATACATGACAATCTTCATAATGTAGCATTCCCAAGGTCTTGAGGCCTCTCTGACCTAATTTGAGTTGGATATGCTGAACATGCCCAAAGCTGCACCTCAAAGTCTAAAACATGGCTTTTTCTGTTTCCAGCAGGGGGCACTATGACAAATACAAAATTTCTGCATATAGACGTGTTCAGGGCGGGACTATTATATATCCAGTGAAGTTTGGTGCAGATCGGACAATTTACCCCAAAGTTAGAGCAATTTTGTTTTTCATGGCGAGACGTCAAACTTCTCCATCAAAAAGCCGATACGCTCCTCAACGGTTAGCTGATCTTATGATAACTTTTGATCACAAACTAGTCTAGATGGTACACAGCAAGTTTGAAGTGATTCTGATCAATCCTGTAGGAGGAGTTCGTCAAAATACAACACGTGGAAAACGCCAAAAATGGCCGCAAATGTCAAAATGGCCGACTTCCTGTTGGGTTTGGCCTATGCGTTAAGGAGGCTTTTTTGCTCCTCTGGGGATGATACATGTGCATACCGAAGGCAGACCCTTCACGCAGGAGTTACACGTCATATCCCTCAGATCATACAAAGACATGTAATTTTGCCAGTAGGTGGCGCCGTACTAATAACCATGTGAACATGTGAAGTTTCAGTCAGATTGGACCAAGTACACTAAAGTTAATGCGAATTTCTGTTTTTTGGCGAAACCTCAACCTTTGCCGCCACCTGACGGCCAAACTGTTTTTTCTATGGAAAAATCTTTTAATAACTTTTCATCACAACTTTGTCTAGATCACACACAGTGATTTTCAAGTTGTTCTGATTAATCCTGTAGGAGGAGTTCGTTAAAATACAACACGTGCAAAACGCCAAAAATGACCATGAAATTCAAAATGGCCAACTTCCTGTTGGGTGTGGCCAATGGGTCCAAGAGACTTTTTTTGTGCGTCTGGGTGTCATACATGTGTGTTCCAATTTTCGTGCATGTCGGTGAAACATGCGGCAGGGGCTGATGTTTAAAGGGCGTGGTCAAGCCATTTGGCCACACCCATCAACGAAACTCATATCACATGTTCAGGCCTGGACTGTTGACACACGTGAAGTTTCAGGCAGATATGAGAAAGGACACTGAAGTTAAGGCCACTTTCCTGCATTTTGGCGAAACATTTACTTCGTCGCTCTCTGGGCGGAACACCGTTTGACGATACATCACAATCTTCATAATATAGCATTACCAAGGTCTTGAGGCCTCTCTGACCAAATTTGAGTTGGATATGCTGAACGGGCTCAGAGCTGCACCTCAAAGTGTAAAACATGGCATTTTCTGTTTCCACCAGGAAGGGGTGCTATGACAAATACAAAATTTCTGCATGTAGACGTGTTCAGGGCGGGACTATTATATATCCAGTGAAGTTTGGTGCAGATCGGACCATTTACCCCAAAGTTATAGCAATTTTGTTTTTCATGGCGAGACGTCAAACTTCGCCGCCAAAAAGCCGATTCCCCCCTCAACGAGTAACTGATCTTTCAATAACTTTTGATCACAAAGTAGTGTAGATGATTCACGGCGATTTTGAAGCCGTTCTGATTAATCCTGTAGGAGGAGTTCGTTAAAATACAGAACGTGGAAAACGCCAAAAATGGCCGCTAAATTCAAAATGGCCGACTTCCTGTCGGGTTTGGCCTATGGCTCCAAAAGACTTTTTTGTGCGTCTGGGTGGGATACATATGTGTACCGATTTTCATACATGTTGGTGAAACGTGCCGCAGGGGCTGCTGCTTAAGGGGCGTGACGTGGCCACGCCCATCGCCAAAACCCATATCACATGTAATATTTCCACCACGACTGACACGTGTGCCAAATTTGGTGAGTTTTTGAGTATGTTAAAGCTCCCAAAAATGCGATTCATTACAAGGAAGACGAAAAATAATAATTCCTTCAATTTCAATAGGGTCCTCGCATGGTACGTGCTCGGGCCCTAATAATAATTCCTTGCATTTCAAGAGGGTCCTCGCACCGCATGGTGCTCGGGCCCTAATTAATTGCAAAACCGAAAACCGACCGTCCATCAGGGCGTATTGATCCGTGCAGGGCGGACCGAACAGTTCAATATTTTACCGAGAACCGTTGTATCTGTAGATAATACTACTCTGAATATGTCACATAAAACACTTTAAAGTGATACCAGACTGTTTCTGCTGCTGAAATAAAGGGTGGAAAAGTAGTTAATGACTAATGAGGTCAATCTAACCGAAATGTTTCATTTATAATAATGGGAGCCAGTTAACAGTGTGTGGATTATTTTACAAATAAAATTTCTGTTTTATCCTAGTTCTCATCACACAGGTGTCTCATATTATTTGAGCTCCAGTGATGCAATCAGAGTGTAAAAGTGGCACCACTTTCAGCAGTCACTGCAGACTAAAATACATTTAATAATTTCAAATAGTACTAAAATCATGTGTTTAGAGTTGTAAACAATCTCTCCATTTGTCAGAAGCTCTGTTTTAAAACCAGTGAAATAATAAATGCCCTGGAAATAATAAATGATTCTACTGACCTATAACATCATATAGGCTCCTCTTTTTTACCTGTCACTCTGGGCTTTCATTCATGGATACTTTTTCCTTCAGTGATCTGATTGGTCGGATTTCGGGATGTTGACAGGCTGTGATCCGATACCCTTAAGTTAATCTGCTCAGGTGCAGGTTAGCTGTTCAGCATAAGTTGTCAAAGTCATTTATCCCGATAAAAAGAGAACTAGCTTCGTAGTACTGAAAACCCTGAGTCAACCGTGAAGTTACCTCACTAACTCCAAATCCTGCTTCGTAGTACAGGCCTCAGCTGTAAGACAGAGGATGGTGTAGGCAACATTAAAGAGATCACATTTCAGGAGATAGGAGGGGCAGAAAGGCGCACATGGCGTTTGTTTACAACAAAGTTTATGTTTTGAGATGACAAAAGGAGACACGGAAAGAAAACTTAAACTGCACCAATATGACAACATTTTGGATTTGAAATCAGCAAAAGAGGTATTTTAAATAACTGCGAGTGACACAGCACTGCTGTTTTGAGCTGAACTTTTGTCAGACGTCGTGTTTCTATTTATATCTGTCACTTGCTTTGAAAGCATTGCAGTCAACCAAGGAAATATATATATATATTTTTAATTTTCCCTGAGTTGGACAAGGAATGAAGGAAATTCATGAAGTTGAGATGAGGATTATCTAGCCTGTACGTTGTGATTTGATTTCAAAAACCTAAAAAAAAAACAAGTGAAGGCTGGCTAGAGAAAGATCACCAGTGAGCTGAATGTTTCTGGTGGGCTAAATGACCCTTGCTAATAACAAGCCACTTGCTGTTGGCTATATTGTATGTCATTTCCACTAAATATCACAATATGAAATTTTTTTTTACTGTTTAAAAAAGTAATGTTACAAAGTATGAAGATAGCAAGTAGGCTATTCACTCATCTTTTAAGTAGTTACGTCTCCAGTCTGGTCTCAAGCAAACACTTGATATTTACGTGGTTTGTTTGTATGAAGAAGGCCTTACAGAAGTGCACATTTAATGTGGACCGAGAGCTCCGATGTAAGAAGATGCAATTCAATAGTCTGACGCGCCTTGGCTGTATGGACACTGTGTCATTATGTTCCACTTGGAAGTGGTGACACTTGGTAAAATTTTGTATACCATTCTGTCCCGGTGTTTGGCTTAATATCAAACAAGTCTGAAAATTTTTACACTGGCCCAACCCTAGCAAGAGGCTGGTACTGTGAAGGAGCAAAGGGTGGATCTGAGAAGGCGATGACACTGTCAGCAGAGAGCCTGTCACATTAAGCAGCCTGGCCTTAATTATGTGTAACTTCAAGCCATAATAAAATAACAGGTAAGTTACTAAAAAAAAGTCACCCCCTGTACAGGTGTCATAAAGGGGGAAGTTAGCTATAGAGACCCAAACTGTATTTTGTACCAGGCTGTAAACATGATTATTTCTGTTGCAAAGTTAGGCATTTTAACATGGGGGTCCAGGGGGACTGACCAACTTTTGGAGCCATCCTCTAGTGGCCATTCAAAGAACTGCAGTTTTTGGCACTTGCCTGTTGTCTCAGAGGTTTCCCTTTGGTTACAACAGACAGTTTGGGTAACAAGGTTGTCTCCATCTTGTTTTCTTTCTTTTCTTGTTTTCTCTTCCATTTAAGTTTGTTTTTAACCTGGCAAATCGTCTTGACTGCTTGTGTTTCAGATTTGTAGTATGTTGTTGCAGTGTCACAGTGTTATTCGAAGAGTAGAATATCATTACAGATAGAAATAATGGCCAAATATTTGAAATTAATATCAAAGTTGAAATACACCAAAACAATGTGGAGAAAAACAATAACTACTCTGTCACAGTCTGCTGTAGTTTAGTTGAGTATTGATGGATTCCTATTCGATCTATTTTGTGTGCAGTTTTCCTAAAATTTGATAGCACTGCATCAACCAAAGGCCAGCACCAGCATCGGTAAATACCCACCATATATCAAAATACAGTGTTTATCACATCTGCTGTTTATTAAGAGAGCTGTGTCTTTTTTCCACAGATGGTGAGATGTTGCTGTGTATCCAGGAGTCCACCAACATCAGTCCAGCTGTAGGGACTACACAGAGACTGTTTCACTACCCCACTGTGGTCTGCAGTGTGACTTAAGAATTAGTACATTCATTACAATCTCTTAGTTTTACTCATGTCACTTTATGTGAAAACACTATTGATCTGCATTTTATAGACATCTGTCCTCACTTGATCTTAATGTTGTTTCCAAAATGTTGACATTGATAGCAGTGGGAAGTTTAGTATAAAAAAGTATACTATTACTGTAGTCACGGTCAGTAATAATAGAGACTGTGGATGTTCAAGAAATGCCTTAAGTAAAAACGCAGTACACAGAATTTAGCAGAAATTTTAGGCATCACCACAGAGAAAAAGAAATGCAGAGTGATTCAAACCACTGTATTGACAAAAACACAAAAACCTGTATGCTTAAAAGTAAACGTCAATGACTGGAGAGTCTTAAGATGAGCTCCTGTGAGTATTAGGCAAATATGCAGAAGTTCAGGGAAAAAAAAAAAACTTTCAGTGCCACAGCTTTACAGTGAGCCTGGAAGTCAGGTTGAAAGAGTCAGAAATGCTCCTAAAAGGAACCGAATTCTCACTGTCTACAATACCACAGCAAACAGGGAAAATGTTCTCACATACTTTTTAGAGCAGCGTCTGATGTCTGGTCTGTTCAGAGGCTGTGTTCACTCTATTTGGGTAAACTTAAAAGTCATTTAATTCTTAAATTCATTTAAAAATCAAATGGTAGTGCAGTTTTTTCCCTGTCTGTTCTAAAGCTTAAACTTGGGTTTGTCTTTTGCCACCATCTTTGTTTTTAGTGGCCCAGACACTATTGGTGCAAACTGACTTCAGAGAACTAGCGGCAACGAAGACCCCCTGCTGCGTTGTCTTATGTTTCTGTCTCCATGAACGCACTGCAAAGGCTGTAGCCAACACCAGCACATACCAGGGTTTGCACAAGATACTTGAGGTGCTGAATTTTGATGAAAAAAAATCAAGTACTGGAATACCTTTAAAAAATAGCCCTTTTTTCAGCAAAATGCTTAAAAGCCCTTGAAATTCAAATGAACCATATAACACTGTCTCATAGTTTTGTTCATTTAATCATTCAGTGCTCAAATTCAGAAATTGCACAGTTTTTTTTTTTTTTTTGGTAACTTCTTATGTATTACCTTCTCAATCGCATTGCATTCCTCTTCTCCTTTTTCCTTGCTTCGATGATGTCCCGCCCTACATCATAAGTTATTTTTACTTCGCTCCACTGTTACAACCCCGGAAAAACCAGAAGGTCTAGGTTGGCATGGCAAAACTTAATGTGACTTAACTTACTAAGGTGGCATTTAACTGGTATTTGTTTTCCTCCCTCTTCAGTGGTGTGCTGATGGAATAGCTCTGCCAAAAACTGAAAATGAAACTGAAGTTCCAGGATTTTACAGTCATGCCTAGAACTGATGTGATAAGTAACCCTACACTAATAAGAGAGACACTGATCACATCATTTATATATATATACAAATTTATATTAAAAATTGTTTGAACAAAAGGCTAACTTGGCTAACTTTACTGGAGCGAGTCCACATTTAGTCAATGGTGGGAATCCTGGTAGGAGAAATGGACTTGGTAACCAACACTGCTGACCGGTTTACTAGTTTCGACACCTGGCAGTAAGCACTCACAGGCTACAAAATACTGCATTAAAGCCATAAGGTCTCCTTAAGTTAGCACTGACCTCAAATTGAATGTCGACAATAAAATGTGTGTTTTGTGAATGGAATGGAATGCAATGGTTGGTCCAGTGCCGGGCATTTTCTTGGAGCAAGTATCTAATAGCTTCGTGGAAATGGTGTCATCACTCATCTGTGATGATTGGCTCTAAGTTATGTAAGGGATAATGTAGAGCGAGCCGGTCACTATAGAGAAATAATAAACCCCGACAGGGTGATGCAGGACCCCGGCTCGCTCTACATTATCCCGCTTATTACACGGCTACTCACTAAAGAAATCAAAAGTTTGAGCAACAGAAAACAACAGAAAATTAACGATTTCTTGCCGCAGGTATAAACAGCTTTCTGCGGATTGATATGACAGGACGTGATTCGCCCGAGTCGATCAGAAGCATCCTTAACAACGGTCTGCTATTCATAGCAACGGTCTGCTATTCAGAAATAACAGACCGTAGAATGTTGTAATTGACCAATCAGGATCGAGCATTTGACAATGCCGTGTAATAATTATTTTTATTACACGGCATTAACATCAATAATTTCTGCTGGTGAATTTGTTTTGCAATTTAAATTGGTTCACATTGAGGGTAGGGTGACCAGATGTCCTGCTTTGTGTGGAACAGTCCCGCATTTCCATTGCTTTTCACAAGTCCCGCAAATTGAGATGGTGTCCCGCATTGTTATTGACAGTCAGGCTTCAGTTTTGAAATACGTGCTTTATAATCTGACACATGGCTGTGGAAAAAGCAGTGAGTGCTGTCGTCAGGGGACAGAGCGGGCTGTGTGATCGTGTCAATCAAACTGGGACGCAGAATACCTCAGTTTAAGGGTGCACCCACCAACAACAAACTAATGCAAAACAGCAAAGCATGGAGGAAAGGGAGGAAACAACGACCCATATTATGGCTAAGAAAAGGAAATGCAGCTACAACAAAGACTGGGAAACCAGTGCAAGGCGAGTCTGAGAAAGTTTTTTGTGAAGACTGTTGTGTACTACTGAATCAAGCAGATGGCAAAGCATGGTAATGTTATAAGCTGAGGGGCAGAATAGAAATGTTTTGGGGTTTTTTTATTTTAAACTATCTCGATGCATTGGTATCTCACATTGTCCCGCTTTGTCCCACACAAATGTAGTCTTTGTCCCACATTTGGTGAGTTGGGATCTGGTCACCCTAAATGAGGGGCATGTCCAAAGTCTGGCCCGCGGACCAGTCGTAGCCCACAGACTGATTTTAGACAGCCTTGTCTTTCAAAATATACTGTATTTGGCCCACCACACATGTTATCAAGCAAGTTCACTTAGTATCTTTTAAGTTAACATCAAGATGGCAGTATGATCATACAGTTTGTAGACAAGCACCAAGTAGGAACTACGCATATGGAGCGAATACAGATGGTGAACGACGTTTCCTGTTAGGTAGCAGACAGGGCCACAGTAAAGAAGCATAAAGTTGAAAGTGAGGGCTGCCACTTTCAAGAGCAGTGGAAAGTTGAATTCTTTTTCACTGAGTAATTAAACCGTTTTGTTCTGTTGTTTTTTAATGATTTTTTTTTTTTTGTTTTTTTTGTATTAATTCATATGATGCGAGAAAGAGCTTGTCTCCCGGTATTTTCACAATATCTGATTTGGCCCCCATTCAAAAAAGTTTGGACACCCCTGTTGTTGGAGGTATCTTTAGAGATTTTAGGTATTGACACATAATATCAGCAGCTCATTTTAATGATTTCTCTGTTCACTCACATTTTCTGTGCCATGATATTGCTTGTTATAAAGTTTTCTCTACTTGTTTATATGGATTTGTACTTCCTTGCCATGCTTTCAATGTAAAGGTACAAAAATGAAAAGAGCAAACATCTAACTTGGTCTGAGTGCACAATAGCATGTTTTTGTACTTAACACTCCTGTTCAATTTAACCACATTTGACTTGCATCAGATATCCTCTAAATAGTATGTTGTGATAAACCATTTATTAAAAAATACATAAACCTAAAGTTGCTTACATGTATCACAGCCTGTACGGTGTGGAAGCCCGTGGCTGAAAATATTGAAATTAAATTATTTTATTACATGTAATTGTCTGTTTGTGTGCACATAATTTATGGTAAAATTTAAAAGAAAATACTTAAAATGCAGAATTACTGCCAAAATGAAAATAAAGACTTGAGTGACACTCCTTGGCATACCAAAGCCATAATGACATGAAATTAAATGAACAACAGTGTTCACATTTTAATTATGAAATTGGCAAACAATGTGCAACCTAAGAATGAAAATGGAATTTCAATCTTTACTTTTGAATATATTGCTTAAGTAACTGCTTGGTTGATGGAAAGGAAATCTACCTGTGATTATTCTGATAATTTACTGCTTTTTTTTTTTTTTTTTAATTCTAGCATGAATGCCAAACATATCCTAGTTTCAGCTTCTCAGTTATCAGTTTGCCGAATTGTTAGTATGGAAAAACAAGTAATTTGAGGGTGACGTTTTGGGCATCAGGAAATTTAGATGCCCAATTTACAGTATGTTTGACATTTTATAAACCAAACAATTGAGAAAATAAAATGTAGATTGATTTTTTATACTGTCACTAAAGAAAATAAAATGTTTTTTTTTTTTTTTTTTTTTTTTGTCATCAAATTTAATAATAGTCAGCTTTGACAGATTTAAAAAGAGGCCTGTCCTGCAATTATGGCAGAATTTAATTTCATTAGTGACAAAATAAATCTGGTCATAAAAGAGTCCAGAGTGCAATTTTATTTTCAAGTTTATCAGAATCAGAAATACTTTATTGATCCCCAAGGGGAAATTGTTTTCGTTTCGTTAATTTGCCAATTTGACTAAAAGAAGTGTTCATTGTTTTGTTAAGGGGTGTACTGAAAAGTACTGGCACTGTTATTTTTATTTACCTTTTTCATTCTGTCAGTATTGACATGTCAACTATCACAGGCTTTTTGGATTGCTCCAAATATCTGTTAACAATTTGAGTTCTCAGAAGGTGATACAATAGCTTCTTTCTCTTTGTTGGCTTTTATTCAGTATTGCTTATATGGAGTGCTTTTTGCAGATATATTAATGCTGATAATCCCTTACAAGTAAAGCAATTTTATATGAGTAGCAGACACATCTAACAAGCGCTGGATCACTGAGTAAAAAAGGATGGAAGCTGTGAACTACTACTGTACATCTAATTTATAGCCACTTAAAACTACACTGAGGTTAAATGCTTCCACTGTCTAAATAAATCTGCTCTTTTATTATATTGTCTGCGTGTTGATTTTCTACATGAAATGAAATAAATGCATTCTTGACATGTTGCTTAAGAAAAGTCCAGCATGGCTCTTTTTGCATGTTGTAGCAAGCTATTACAAAGATACATTAAGTAAACTGGATGCGTTTCCTACCTTCCTGGGAGCCATTTTTCCCCATTCATTTCAGTGTGCTACCAATAATGAATTAATTTTAAAAATAGAATTACCGCCTTGCGGTTGCATGCCTCTATACACCCGTCACTTTGCAGTACTTTTTTTTTTACCCCCTTTACACCTTGCATTGACATGTTTTTTTTGCGATCGGATTGCAATCAGATAGCGCTTGACCACATACATTTATACCTGGTATTAATACGCGTCTCTGGTGTCCACATCCAGATCCGTTTGCTATCAGATAATGCTCCATCCCGCTGACGTTAAATCCTAGCGGCACACTACAACGTCATATCATGTGCACCACAATAACAACAGATGAGATAAGATAAACTTTATTGATCCCACAATGGGGAAATTCACATGTCACAGCAGCTCACAGCACAGACAGAAAGTTAAGAGTGGACAGTGTATTATAAAAAATTAAATGGAAAATATCTATGTTAAAAATATACAAAAAATATATATATATAAATTAAGGCACTATTGAGAATGAGCTGTACAAAATTTTTTTAGACAAGAATATTTACAATATATACAGAAAAATATATGTGGAAATATCGCACAGAATGTGTAGATGCACAGAGTCTTAGCAGTCATGCAGCAGACATGATAGTGCTACATTTGGTGGTGTCAGATGTTGCTGTAAAAGAGTCTGACAGCTGAAGGGATGAATGACCTTCAGTAGCGCTCCTTCTTGCACTGTGGGTGCAGCAGTCTGCTGCTGAATGACCTGCTCAGTGCACTTAGAGTCTCATGCAGGGGGTGAGAGGTGTTGTCCATTATGGATATCAGCTTTGCTAACATCCTCCTCTCACCCACCTCCTCAATGGTCTCCAGGGGACAGTCCAGGACCGAGCTGGCCCTCCTGACCAGCTTGTTCAGTCTTTTCCTGTCCCTCTCCGTGCTTCCACAGCTCCAGCAGACCACTGCATAAAGGATGGCAGACGCTACCACAGAGTCATAAAAAGTCCTTAGCAGTGTCCTGCACACTCCGAAGGACCTTAGTTGCCACAGCAGGTGGAGACGACTTTGGCCCTTCTTGTACAGGATGTTGGTGTTTGTGGACCAGTCCAGTTTATTGTTGAGGTGAACACCCAGGTATTTGTACTTCTCCACAACCTCAATGTCCAAATCCTGAATGTTCACAGCTCCTTCCAGCTTCCCTCTGAGCATAGATGGCTGTATTGTATTGAAAGGGCTGGAGAAGTCAAAAAACATGACTCTCACAGCACTTCCAGTGTTCTCCAGGTGAGCCAGTGTCCGGTGGAGCAGGTAGATGACAGCGTCATCCACCCCAATGCCTGCCTGATATGCAAACTGCATGAGGGACGGAGCCACGATGAGAAGAAGTGTCTGCTCTCCATTTGGTCTGACAAAAGTGTCCATACAAGAACGCAACTTCATGGGTGGCTAACATCTTGTTGTTGTTGTTATTGTGGTGCACATGATATGACGTTGTAGTGTGCCACTAGGATTTGACGTCAGTGGGACGGAGCGTTATCTGATAGCAAATGGATCTGGATGTGGACACCAGAGACGCATATTAATACCAGGTATAAATGTATGTGGTCAAGTGCTATCCGATTGCAATCCGATTGCAAAAAACGCATGTTAATGCAAGGTGTAAAGGGAGTAAATGGCTGTGAAAACATGCATGCATAACACACACCTTCCCCCCAGCACAGATGATCTATTCAACACAGTTTCAACATGGGCACCCAAGATTAGTGTCACCAATTCAGTATCTGGCCAAATTCACTGTCAAATTCAAATTCACTTCACCCACCAGAGGTTTTAATTTTTTGGCTGATCAGTGTATACTGTAGCCTATATACTGTGACATTCTAATTTAGTTTAATGTTGTTTTACTGCACCAGCTGTTTGTGTTTTAATGTCTTGTATCAGCTTGCCTACTGTGGCTGCCCCTTGGGCAGGTTATCAGTTAAAATGAAAACTGGTTTTCAGATGACTTATCTGATTGAATAAAGGTAAAATTAATAAATGAATAAACAGGTATGTAACAGGTATGAGCTAAAAGATTAAAAGATTCAGGTTATGGTTGTAAAATCAAAACATGAGCTGAAAATGGCAAAAAAGTTCCATAGAGCTGAGGGGAACTATAGACTACAAAATAATGTTACATGGATTTTTACCTCCATACGACCTCTTCAGGAGACAAGCAGCAGGTCCTGAGTCCTGGGGCAGGGAAGAGGATGAAGATACATGACACAGATACAGGAAATGACTCCAAAGGAAGCCATCTTGTAAATTTGAAGGGGATAAAATAAATCCATCATGTGGCTCTTCTAGGCTTTTTTAAATGTTACTGGACCTAATGGATCAAATCCTGATAGTATAAAGAATAATTTTTGATGCTCAAAAACTGTATCCACTGGTTTATCCATGATTATCCATGATTTTCCTAATATAAATCTATGGGAAAAACAACTTTTTGAGCCACAGGGCATCATGTGATGGACTCAGAGGTTGCAATTCTGCCGTTTGCCTGGTATTGGCCAGGCCCCCAGCTAGTGGCCAAACTGTGGAATTACAACTACCGAGCCAGTCATGTGATGCCATCAGGCCAAAAAGAACTTTTTCCCATTGACTCCCATTGTGAAATTGTCTGTAAATCAGTGAATACATTTTGTCCACGATGACTTGTTTCCCTATCAGGATTTGATCCATTCAGTCCAGTATTTGAAACGTGTGGAAGGGCCACAAGATTAAATCATTTTATTCCAATTCAAGCCAGTGGAGCACTAAAGTAGAGGCAGCCGACTTGACTGGCGGAAGTCTCTAGTCTAGTGCACCTGCTTTATGGGCTCAGTGATGTGGAAGCAGCGAAGATCATGCGGGTAGTTTTATAGGTGGCAGCTGAACCAATGGGCTCCATGCCTACTGACCAACTTTAATAGAAATAAACAAGGGCCGCCTCCAATGCTGTATACGGGTCTTTTTATACACCCATGGCCTATGCTCTGTAAATCTGGGGTTAATGATATGTTACCAAATGTAAACTAAATGTAAACAGGCGAGTTCTTTAAAATTTAACCCCTGTTCAGTTGTCATGAATGTTGAAATTTCTTCTCACCAAATAAGTTTTTTGTACCAGGCTGAAAGCATGTTTATTTCTGCTGTAGAGTTGGGCATTTTAACATGGGGGTCTGTGGAGAGTGACTGGCTTCTGGAGCCAGCCTCAAGTAGCCATTAGAAGAACTGCAGTTTTTGGCACTTCAGTGTTGGCTTCATGATTCAGCCCCAGGGGCTGCCCCTTAGGGAAACTGCAAGGTCTGGTTTTAACTTTTTGTTGGTTTGTTACTGAGAGACAAATTTTCACATCTGACCCATAGTTCAATTTAAAAAAAACAGTGCAGCTTTAAGGTCCTTATCATGTCCACTGATATTGTGCTATAGTAATGAAAGTCCCCACATTCCCAAACAAAGTTATAAATCATTCAAATTACCACCTGACTTGAAACCAAGTGAACCCCAGGTTTTTGGGAGCAATGGGGCAGTTTCTTGTTTTATGCAGTTAGTAATCCAGCCTTGGATCAGATGAAAAGGGACTTCACCATATCATTTTTTAATATTTATGCTATACTGCAGATAATTGAGTCACCTTTTTAAAACAATTACTCTCTCACCCACTTTTCTTAAGGTGAGAAGAAATAGAAGATGTTTTTCTTTAACTCTATTATATCTTTGAGGCCACAGTGGGGACTGCAAAGGTATGCTTAAGTGTTATACTCTATGTAATATATAACACACACCTGTAGGCCAGTTTAATCACTGATTAAAACTTTAATTCACATTAAATCTGCCCTCATTATGCTTAATACTATATACAGAAAGGTGCATTACCAATACAAGAACAATGTACATATTTAACACAAGTGTATTGACATTACAGAAAGTGGTGGCATAAATTAACAGAGTGTAACTCACACTACTGTCACATATCAAACATGTTCTGAAACTGTAGGGAGGTATGATGATGATGATGATGATGATGATGATGATGATGATGAGGCATGTATTGGGTGAGTTTTGGTCATAGCTAAGACATGAGTACAAAGCTTTGGCCAGCAGTCATGCACCTTCACCTGTCCTATGCTGTGATGCAATTCCATACATACAATTATAGAATGCTGCGTCTTTATCAAGTTACCTCACAGCATTAAAACATTAGTCAGTCATCCTGCAGAACACAGTAGGAAAAGCAAAATACCCACTGTCCTTAAACAGACTTCAGAGAATCAAACTAGATTTTATTTTATGACCAACATGCAGGTGAATATAATGACAACCTATGGGTGCTTCCTCCAAGGAGTTAAATGAATGCGTGCATTAACAGAAATTCAGTTTTCTTTTTTTGTCCACACTGGTGTTGATAACTCAACCATCCTCCATTCTGACATCACTCATTGTGCAAAGGGCGAACTCTAAAAAACAATCCTCCGAATGACAAGATGTCATCATTTCTAGGACTGTCCAGTGGATACCATGGATTTATCTAAAAATCAAGCAAATGAAAACGAGCAAAGAATTTACGAGTGAACACTCCTCTTTTAGTCAGGTTATATCAAATCTAATGCTGTCAAGATATTCAACACAAACAGAGTGATCTGTACACAGTCATCACAGCAAACTGACTATTACAGCTCTGCAAAAAGAATAAAGGTTTCATGTCAGAAGGTTTGGGTGAGAGCTAACCTGACAGCCTTTGAATTTAGGGGGCTGATTTCAATACAACTACAAGGCTGCCTTGTCTCAAGTCTTGTTTCATGACTACCCAGGCCCCATTCTTCATTTGAAGTTGAACTAATCCAGGCTGACACAATGTTAGCCTGTAAAAGTCACCTAGCTGATTCTGTTCATCCAACATAGGTGAAGGATGTATTTTTCCATAAGTTCAAGTTCTCTCATAACAGCAAACCATTATTTTGAAAATAAAAGCAACATGAGTAATGAGTAGAATCAGCTCAGGTTTAAATTGCTGCCATGCTGTTATTGCTCTGCATACTTTTAAGTGAGTGATGTCCCGCATCTTCAACATACTCTCACAATAATCAAAATAATTCTGGATTTTAAAAATGTTTTAATAATATATGACACAATAATATGTCTTCTAATGTACCAGCTTTTAACTGCCTGACTGATTTATCAGTCTTTAATTCTGACTATTAAACTCCATCTCGGAAAGCCTCTATCTAACAGGCCCTCTGAAACGAGATTACATCGCCACAATTTGGAAAATTGCAAAAATTTACAAGGCATGCTTTCTTAAAAACATGCCAAAAGTTACATCGCCAAAATCTGGAAGGTGTGCTTTTAAAAAAAAAAAAAAAAAAAATCAGCTGTAAAATAAATACAAAATACAGCCATTCAAGCTTGTATGCAAATCATCAGAGGCATCTGAAGTGAACACCTTTCCCTATAATTACTACAACTAAAACTGCTGGAAACTTCTAGACAGTTATTTGGAAGTTAGATGTCTGCCCAAAACCAGCGGTCATTTGGATAAAAAAAAGGAGTTCATATATGAGGAGAACCTTGAAAAAGTAAGCTGAAACAGCTGAAACAGAACTGAAAAATCCAGGTTTGTTTTAAATCATTGACTATTAAGTGAAGTTATCGCAGCGCTGGCTTTTCCCATACTGATTAAATATGTCTAACAGATTATACTGATGGTGCTAAAAGCATGCAGAGTAAGAATGTCAATCTGTTCTGTCAACAAAAGTTGGCATTAACTTTAAAACTGGTCTACAAAAAAGAAAAAGCAAATACTCAATTAAATACAAAAGGAGATTTTTGTTGATGTCCACTCCACTCTTTGTTTTATTCTTCTTCTTCTTATTATTATACTAATTCTCACATACTGGTTTGTAATTGCAATGTCACTACACATGCTGTGGTCCACTGCATGTCACGTATTAGCAAGTGTAGAATTAAGACCAGCAAATAAATAAAAAAATAAAAAACAATATGCTGTATTATATACAATTAACTCTGCCACTTTGTCAACAGGAAAATACAGAGCTGGACAGCATTTTATGGCCTCTCTATGTCCATTTCCTCAAACGGCTAATAGTCTGCATGCTGCACTCCAGGGATGCCTCACAGTCGGAGAGTCCAGTATGCTGCTGAGCAAAGTGCAACCAGACTGCATTTCCTGTCGGAATTAGCAGCACAGTCTAGGCAAAGATCTGTAAACTCTGCAGTGATCTAATGATGGAGACATTTTAATTTTTTAACTAATTCATGACAAATCACAAAGACTTTATATTGCTGCTGATTGTTGTTTTCTAAAGCACAGCAAACTCTTTTAGCATTTTTTAATAGGCAGCCATTAGTTTCCACTTCTTCTACCACAGTATGAAAATCTCACTTTAAGAGACCTGGAGCTCCACATTATCATTACATGCTCTGCAGTTATGTGATGTACATAAGTGAGATTTGTATTGAAGAGCAGGAAAAAGGCTGAAACATGCAAAAATAATAATAATAATATAGTTATCAATCTGTATGTTAAAGGGTTAAACATCTGCAGCTGCTGCCATTCCATGCTAGTCAAGTTAGCTGGCACTGTATCATGTTTTAGCTGTGAAGAGGAGACAAAAATTTTCTATTAGGCTCATTAAGTAATCCCTGTTGTCTTTCAACATGTTGACATCACTACACGCCTACACAACAGAAGGACTAATATCTTTTTACGTTTTAGCTCATTGATTACATCAGACATCGGTTACATTACTGCTGCCGCCCATTTTCCAAAGCACACTGCACTCTTTTAGGGCTTTTATGATTATTTTTGTCCCTACTCTCAGACTGTGACAATCCTGCTTGAAAAGGCTTGAAACTTTTTATGTAATCATTCCATCTATTTTTTTTTTTTTTAATTGTTGAAAAAGTTAACTTTCCACTGGGTGGTAAATAAAGATGTAACTGCAGGCTGATTAAGAAAAAAAACCCAAAATGTTTGACTAGATTTATAATATACTTAAGCATATATTTATGACATTACTATCTTTGGGGTTTGGATAAAACCCAGACATTTAGATGTTACCTTACAGATCTCAAAACTTATGATGGCTGTTTCTGTCTTTTTTTTCCAATTCTGAAGACCAAACAATGAAGAAATTAGCATAAATCTTCAGTTTTATCTTTTACTAGCCCAGCATGGTTACATATTTTGACGAATATTCACGTGTCTCAATTAGACGCCTGGTCTGGTTGCCAAGCGGTACATTTTTATAGAAGTTCCTCAAATTATGTGTCCATTCCTTGATTACCCTGTAAGTTATTTATATTCCTTTAGTCTGTAAGGGTCCTTGGTTTAAAAGAATCAAAAGGGTTTTTCATAAAAATTAATCCAAGTTGTGAATATTGTTTTAACAGGATAAAGTGGTAATTGAAAAACAACAAGTACAAATAAATACAGGGTTCCACACTTTTTTATGGACAAAATTTCCAAATTTTTCCTTGACTTTTCAACGTGCGATAATAAAATATTTTTTTCCTTGGTCCACTTGGCTAACGTTTTTAAACATATCGTAGTACACAAAATGTTTACTACTGCATTGATAACGATGTTGGACATCAATGCATAATAGAGCTTACGTTACATCGAAGTCTGCAGAAAATAATTTGCTGTTATGTTACATTATGTGGAATGTTAACCATGTAAGATTTTTCTAACAATTCCATTATACATAACAAATTTCATGACTTTTCCAACACTTTCAATGATTTTGACCTTTCCAGGCCTAGGAAAATGTCACTGAGAAATTTCACTTTTCTGTGAGACCCTGTAAGTAACAATAGAGCTAAACTGATTTCTTAATTTGTCAGTTTGTAGATTGACATGAAATGAATCTGCATCTCTTTTGATAATTGAGTATGGGTAACTATCTGAGTTTGTTTAAAGCATAAATGCCAAACACAGTTGTTGTGCCATGTGAGGATCTGATGCTTTTCTTTGTCACATAAACCAAATATTTTTGAGTATTTCTTGCTTTTAAACTGTTGGTCAAATACTGTTCACCTTGGGTCCTGGATAGAGTGATGGACCATGGTCTCTACCTTCAGAACTACCTTCAGATAAACAACTTCTCGATTAGATGTGAAAATATTCAGCAGATTGACCCATGTTGAAAATAATTGTCAGATGCAACCTTAAATGCATTTCAGCATTAAGAACTCTGACAAAAATGCAAGCAAACATGATGTTAACTGTAATGGATCACAAACCTCAAAGTTTATTGTCATAGCATGTGGAGTAAAGGGAAACCAATGGCTGCCTTGAAAAAAGGAAAGCATTTTAAATTCTACTCTTCCACTTCATGCTTTGGAAAATGCTCAGAGGTGATGTAATGCATACCATGTGTGATCTGAAGTTATAGGGCTAAAACATGCAAAAAAAAAAAGACTATTTCCTCTTTAAATTCTGTTATCATCACAACATGTCTCCTTTTATAAAAAGCACTTCGTTCTTTCAAGGAAATTTAAAATCTGAAGCCATGTTATGTATGCCAGTTGGTACAATACTGAGCATGCTTTCAGCTGCTGAAAAGGAGAGCAGGATTTTCAATTAGGCTAATTCATTAATCCATGTTGCTCTGTGCTTTTCAGGGCAGCAGTACAGAGGCTATAATCCTGCTCCAGCAGCTGGGGAGATTCTGACTCATGACTGAAATGCAGCATCAGGCCTACCTGTACTTCAGTGATAGAATTAAACTAAAAAAAGAGTGCAGTTTTGTAATCTGTCATTGTTGTGGTGAGGAACCCCTCTGACCCCACAATCAGCCTGCAGTGCTGATTAGTGGGTGTGTGACCCTCCAGAGTTTGGGGGAACTGTGGTCCCCCCGCCCCCCCTCTGTCCATGACCTCTCCTGCCGTGGCCCAGGATACAGTGAGCACTGCCACACCCTTCATCATCATCCTCTCCCTCGCTTTCAGAGGATGATTCTCCAAACTGTCGGGGCTTCTCATAAATACAGCAGCCTGAAACACAACATACAAGGTTAGGATTTATCCAGGTGATCTCCATCTACAGCTGATTCCTTCACTGACTCGATGGACTGGAAGCCCCTAGTTTAAAAATCAAAAATAGAGCATGACACCTTGTTCAAACACTTGTGTTCAGAAATAGTAACCAAAGGTAGCGTGTGTTAAAAATAGCTTTAAGCTGCTGTTGAATTTGATAAATTGAGTCCTGCAGCAGGACGATGAAGAGGCAGAGTTGTGTATCAGAAGCCCTATTTCCACTATAGAGCCGCTACAAAATCCCTTCTTCATGCCTCCTTTGCATTTTTACACAGAACAAAATGATGGCGGCATCATTCTGCTCCAGTGTGTGATTTTATACAGCATGCCGGCATCGCAGAATCAAATGAGGCGTGACATGTGACACCACAGTGTTAGCCTCTAGTGTGACATATAGCATTCACGTTGGCAGCACTTTATAATGATACCAATGGTATGACATGTCAATAACAATCATTTACTGTCTCTGTGATATGGTCGCCAATCTCATCGTCTGCTCTGAAGGTAAGGAGTGTCTGGACCTCATTGTTTTCTCAATTTGCAGACATCTACGCCACTGTTCTTTGAGTTAGCTGCTAGCAGCTACTTTTTTAAATCTCCTTTGGTGGGTCGCACGCATAACACATTGTCAAAACCACACACCTACAGTGGTGGAAAAAAGTTTTCGGACACCCTTAAAATTTTACACAATTTCAAATATTATCATGAAATATTTGTGGAAAAATCTTTTGTGTTTCAAAAGGTGTGGCTGCATTAGACAGACACAAACAAATAAAAATGGTATTTTTTTTGTTTATTGTTTACAAGAAAAACTAACAAAACTAAATTCCTGACAGTTTCAATATGTCAGTTCTCAACATTGTCAGTATCAAGTCAACAAATAACAAAGAATGTGTTCAAAACTGAACAGAAAAGAAATAAACCATCACATCATCAAATTAATATTTAGTAGTCCTGCCATTAGCACGCAGTAGAGCTCTAATCCTGGCTGGCATATTCCCCACGAGCCTTTCACACTGTTGAGGGGTAATCTTGTCCCATTCTTCTTGAATTACTGCTTTTAATTCTTCTAAATTCTTTGGTTTACACTTTGAAACAGACCTTTTGATAATCCACCACAGATTTTCAATGGGGCTCATGTCCGGGGATTGAGCTGGCCACTCTAAGACCTGGATACTGTGCTCCTGCAGCCAAGTTCTACTGGCCCTGGATGTGTGGCAAGGGGCATTATCTTGTTGAAACATCCAGTTTTGACCTTGACGGAACAGTGCACGTGCAGAAGGGAGCATGTGGGTTTTGAGAATGGCACAATACTTGGCAGAGTTCAATGGGCCATCACAGACAGTGAGATAACCAACACCAGCAGCACTCATGCATCCCCAAACCATGATACTGCCTCCACCATGCTCGACAGTGGGTAGTGTACATGCTGGAGATAATGCTTCGCCTGGCCTTCTGCGTACCCTCACATTAGCAGGAGGAAGATAGAGCTGGAAACTGGACTCATCTGACCACAGAATCTTCTTCCAGTTCCTGGCTGACCAGTTCTTGTGTGCTTGGGCCCAACGACGCCACGCTAACCTCTATCTCTCATTGATCAGGGGCTTCTTGACAGCCTTGTAGGACCTTAAACCATGATCTTAAAGTCGGCCACGTACAGTGCGGGTGGAACACTGGACACCAGTTTGGTTTGACCACTGCTGCTGAAGCTCCTGTGATGTCATTTGGCGGTTTTCTCTGCACATGCAGATCAGGATGCGGTCATTTCTTGCTGAAGAAGCCCTTGGACGGCCAGATCTTGGTTCGTCTTCCAAGCTGTTGGTTTATCTGTATTTCTGTAGAGTGTATACAACTGCTGAAGGACTGCATCTGCACTTCCTGGGTATCTGGCAGCAGCTGTACCCTTCCTGTCTAAGAATCTGGATCTTCAGACATGTTCCCTGCGTTAGGTTCCTTGTTTTAGCCATTTTTGTCTCTGAAGAACTTTCAAATGTGCTGGCTTTATATAGACACGAAGCACGGCAACAAAAATTGTGTCTTTTAATAAAAAGCATGACCTTCATTAGTGGATCACTGGTACCAAAATGACCCAATACTCAAAATTTCTTATGTATTTTTATGGAACCAATCAATTTTAAGTTTTTAATGGCTTTTTTAGGATTTGTTTAGTAATTTGGCTGTGACTGTACTAAAAGACATTGCACTTGAAGACCTAAGAGTGATTCTTAATGCAATATTTCACAAATGCATGGGGTGTTCGAAAACTTTTTTTCCACCACTGTATCATACTGGCTTTCTCCCTGTTGCTCAACTGTACCTTATATACAGCACAGCAAGGCCGCATATTGGTGTGAAATTCTTGCCTTAAACAGGCAGTGTAAAAGAGGCTGGAGAGGTTATTTCAATTTAAATATGAATCATACACCATGCGTATGGCAGGAGATTAAGGCCATGTGCAAATTACATATTTGAGTTCTGACATCAATTGCTCTCTGAGGAGGGAGTTAGAATGCTGAGATAAAACAACTGTGAGATTTTTCACATGGTCTTAATCCACCATACAGCACCTTTAATCCCTAAGCATTTTTTTACTCAGTTTTAACTCCATACTCCGAAATGTACAGGCTTATGGCATTGTCACTACATGTCTAAGCTACTTAATTCATGGTATATATTATTTCAATTACTGTGTCTTTCATGTATAGTAATGGACAGAGGAGAGTGTCTGTGCTGAGGGACATTATGCGCCTTAATGATATTAAAATAAATTGTGCAAAATTACAAAAAATATACAAATACATGTGAGTTCTGCTTTACTTATTTCTATTTGTGATCAAAAATGTTTTTTGAACTTCAGTTCCCATCATGTTTTGGGTGATACATGTAATGTTGCCAGTGAGTTATCTGTTGGGTGCACCTGAGCCCTATTTTGACCTGCATTTATTGACATCTCAACTCTAAAAAGTCATGCTGCATTGGCATTTGCACCTTCACTGTGGATGTGTGGACAAGCTTCACTGGGCTGACCTGACACTAAAGAAAACATTTCACCATGATTGTGAAATGTGAGTGTGTTACAAGGACTGTCTTTTATCCTATGTTTTGTCGCTGATTTATGTTGCTAATCTGTAATGGACACCCACTTTTATGGTAAGTGATTTTAGGATATGTAGTACAATGTAAATGGAAAAAAGCCAAGCAAGAAAGAAATAGTAAGAGTATTTAGTAAGAGTATTCTTTATACTCTGACTGGTTGATTTGTGGGTTGTAGCAGCAGTCACATTTTGACAATTGGCTTTCAGATTTTGACACTGAATATGAATGTAGTCTGTCTTCAGCCTCTAAGGGCGCATCCACACCAGGATAGTCCGGAGGACTCGGTTCGAGTGGGCGGGGAATGCGGAAAAATTTCACATGTTCATTTGGTTCGGTTCACTTTCACACTGCACTTTTTAAAAGCGGACCCAACCACCTGGACAAGTTACAACAGCTGCTCCTTTGGGGGTGGTATTGCCCGAAACAACCGCTGACAAGGAAGAAAAAAAGCATGGGGAAGAAGAAAACCCGGCTTGTCGATTGGCCAGGATCGATAACATAAATCCATCCCCTTCAAATGAGATTTATGGTTGTGCGTACACCCTACGCACATAGCCTATGCACGTCGTCTATGCCGTTGTGAGCATTTTTACCTGTGCGGTGGTGTGTCTGTGTCACTCTGCAGTTACAACTCCAAAACACTAGTCAGCGGCGAAGGTTTCTGTGAAGTGCTGTTAAGTTTAGTTGATTCAGAACACACATTAAATATGGCTTAATAGAGACAGTTTCAAATACAAGTGTAATCCAACCGCACCAGAGTTCACTTGCAAGTGAACTGAGATCCGCGTTCTCAACGGACCAGGGTTCGCTTGTTTGGTCCGCACCAGAGTTGAAATGAGAGTTAACACTGCTCAAAACGAACCAAACTACCAGTGAAAGTGGATCAGGGTTCGTTTAAAGCTGACCAAATGGCGCCAGTGTGAATGCGTCCTAAAGCTCTGAAGCAGTTGTTGGATGTGGCTCAGTGAGATTTAGGACTACTGTTAAGGAGTAATGACAACTGATGTCAACTTTCATCTGACACAGCACAAAATCACACAATGTACATGGGCCTTTAAAAGTGAGCATAACAATGTGTGACAACCTTACCAGTTTAAACATCATTCAAAAGCAGCTCTAGCTTTAAAATTCAATAATCTGGCCTTTTCTGAAAGAAAAGTATCTTCTACATTGTCTTCATCTCAATGTGCTCTGATGAGAAAGATGAACTCACATTTTGAAGACCTTCTTCCTAGGTGCTCGTTGTCAACGGTGTCACTAGACCACTCCACCTTCTTCTCAGTCTTCCTCTTCCTCAGCTTGATTGTCAGGCTTCGTCCCTCCTGTTACATATAAGAGGTCTTGCTGTGAGACACTGGCCATGTAAACTGGACATTGTTTAACTGTGTCATCACACAGCAAGATGGTTCTGTTTGTCAAGTACTCGATTTCTCAAGGCTCTGCTTTGCAGTTCATAGAACACGGATCCTGGGCAAATGTAAATGCAAAGTTATTTGGAAGCAATATCTGCAGTAAGCAATCAACAGCAGGGAACATTCAGGACTGCTGTTCTGTTCCCTTCAAACAAATACTATAGTGACCTATTGTACAAGCTAATTTATCATTTAGGACATTTGCTGCAAAATCTTTATCATCTTGTCAATAACTGCTCTACTTCTTACAGACTTAAGGAATATCAATGGGATTGACAAGATTTGTAGAGAGTACAATATACATGGCCCAAAATATGTGGACTGTTTAAGAACAACTGACCATTCCAGCCACATGTGATGACTGAACACTTGATTCAAAGGTCCAAGGTCCAACGCATATATTAGGCCTGGCTTACAATCATCCTTCAAGTTCATCCCAGAGGTGTTGGATGGAGTCGAGGTCAGGTCTTCTATATCAAACTGCGAAAACAGTTTTTTTTACGGGCATGGGGGCAGTGCCAAGCTGAAACTCGAAAGAGCCAAATACAACTGTTGTCCTACGTTGGAAAAACACTATAGTCTGAAATATCATTATCTGCTAAAGCATTAAGGTTTCCTTTCACCAATAGGTGAAGACCAAACCAGAAGCAAATAGACACAGATGTCCACATTTTGACTTTTTACACTAATATCCCACTGCAGATACATGACTGTTTATACTGTAATCACTGCTATTTCAGTGACCTACAGGCTCAATGAGATGCACATCTCAAGTCCGAATATGGTATGATTTGACTTGATATACATATTGCTACTTTCGCAGGTAGTCTGTTTTTCATATCAGTAACATTGCCAACAGGAAGACCTGAGTTCAATACCTAGTGTGCTCCTAGAATCAAACCTTAACTGCAACCTGCTGTCCCAATCAGAGGATGACTGTTAAAGCAATAGTTCTGATTTTTTATGTGGGGTTTTAATTTAATTTATTTAATTTAATTTTACACCCACCTTATTCCTGAGGGCACTACTGTAGAAACAATTATGCGTGCAACTTCCTGTGAACTAGTGGAAGTAGCATTAAGCTACTTAGTCCCATAGACTGTCTGTGGTTAGTCCCAGTGGCTACTCTTGGTGGCAAACCGCTAACGCTGGTTCTTTTTGAAAGTAATTTGCCTTCAGTTTAGCAAACACTTTTTTTTCATTTTTTAACAAACATTTAACCAATGTTAACATTCTCTGGTACCTGTTGCACTGTCTGTGTCTGTAACGACTAACAGCCAGTCTAAGCTGAATTTTTGTCTCCAACAACTGTGTGATGAACATGTGACCAGAACAATACGAGATTGTTACTGTTGCCAAAGGTACCATTGATATGAGAAATAAAATCACAAGAGTTTCACAAGTTATAGCGAAAAAGTATTACATCAGAATTTACATAAGAGAATGACACCTAGACTGACAGGTCCGTCACTCAGTGTCAGTACATGATATGCCTGTCTTTCCCTGTCTGACTTCATTCTCAACCCACATTAGAAACCTGCTCATTAGCTTTTAAGTTTTTAATAAATCAGAAGTTTAAAAAATGTGCTTACCGCGTCATTAACACAGATGAGTGGAGGATTAGCTGGGAAACATCACATTTATTCACTTTACATGGAGCTACAGTTAATACTGAATTATGTTAAATGTTTGCCGAATGTGTTAGTATCTCTTAATAAGTCATCAGTACATAAATCATTTAGAAGGAGCAGATGTTTACCTTAAGCTAGCTCGGGCCAGGTTAAAGTTAACCATATTGTAACGGAGCAAGGCAAGGTAATTGCTAGCGTGCTCGGTTAAAAAAGAAAAGAAAAACAATGCTTTGAGATGGCTGTCAGAGATGGCAGAGGTATGATCACATAATCCTGTTTGAGCTATAATCGGTGGTGTGTTCCATGTTTTTTTACTCATTTTTTATTTATTTCATATTTTAGCACGGCACAATCATAGACAAATAATCATCATAGAAAAATAGATAGCATTAGTAATAGAAATAAATAAAGCAGCCTCCATCTTCGGTACAGTATAACATCATCATTTCATTATGTACATTCAAAAGCATCCTAAGCATGAACCACAATTCATATTATTAAGATTGCAATTAGGGCTGCAACTAATGATCACCTGCATAATCGATCAATCTGACGATCAATTTCTTGATTAATTAATCACCAACCGATTAGTGGTTTGGTCTGCAAAACAACAGAAAATAGTGAAAAATGGCGAATTCTATTCTCCAAAACTCAAATTGACATCCTCGGGCATCTCGCCACATCCAAAACACAGATATGCAGTCTACTGTCATAAGAGGACCAAAAGACCAAAAAATACTCACATCCAAGACGCCGATATCAGATAACCCTGATATTGTTCTTTTTTTTTTTTTTTTAAATCTAAAATAATACAAAACGATTAATCGATTATCAAAACAACTGGTGATTAATTTGACAATCGATCAATAATCGATTACTCGATTAGTCGTTGCAGCTCCAATTGCAATTATTACAAACATTATGAGTCATATCATCCTCATGGAGAGGCTTTCCATTTTGAAACTTGTTTGGTAGCATGGGGGATAAGTACAGGCAAAATAAGATAAACCTAACATAGGATAAATAAAAAATAAGAATAAAAAAACAATTAAATAAAAATAAATAAATAACTAAACTATAATAAACTCATGATAAATCCCTGCCCTGAATGAGGTCATAATACTTTTTTATTGTGTTATTTCATTGTGTTAATAGCATCCTAGCTGGACTCCATCTCTTAATGAACTGTGTTTTTTGAAGCTTCACTTCATATGTTATTTGTTCCATTTCATATACTTTTTGTAACCACAAGCTATAAGTAGGGGGACTGCGCTTTAACCAGTTTAGTGTAATACATTTGACTGTAGCTGTGAAAAGAATATGAAATAAGTACTTTTGACTCCTCCCTTCTATCCCTACAGGTGTCATTCCTAACAGTAAAATTCTTGGATCTTGTGGGATGTCAAAATGCATTACCTCTTGAACCGTTTGTAATATCTCCTTCCAGTAATTTTTCAATTTCGGACATGACCAAAAAATTTGTATATAATTACCCAGCTGCGCTCAACAGTTCCTCCAGCAGTGGCTGGAAGCAGAGGAATTTATCTTCGCTGTTATTTGTGGTGTTCTGAAAAATTCTAATTATGGTCTTCCACTTCAATTCTCTCCATGAATTTGAGCATGTGACTAAGTGTGCTTCTGAGCATATTTCCTTACAATTATCAATTGATATTTCCTGTTCCAATTCAGTCTCCCTTTTCTCTTTTATATGTATTGAGTTATTTGAATCCATACATAAAAACACTTGCTAAAATCTAGAAATTACTTTATCCAACATATGATCTGATTTCACCTTCATCCAAAATTTGTCTATTTCAGTAGGGTTTATTTTATCGAAATCTTTATGTTTAATTAGGAAATTTCTCAACTGTAAAACATTAAAAAAAAAAAACAGATTTCAGTACGCCATATTCTTCCTTTATTCGTTCAAAAGATTTCAAATGTCCTTCATGAGATAAATCATATAAATAAGAAAGTCTGTGATCTGACCATTTTTTAAACCCAGTGTCTAATCAGTTGGGGACAAAATTTCTAATCAAAGTTATACTTGACAAAGGGGAGACTGACTTGGGCAGGTTAAATGCTGTCTGTATCTTATTCCATATGTTCAGGGTGACTCGAGTCCACTCGCTCATTCTGATTTCTTTTGTTGCTTTATCTAAAAATGGTAAATTTGAAAGTGTCTCTTGGCAGAGATATTTCTCAATATTCAGCCATCATGTCTCTGTACATCCATTAATCCATGCCGTCATTGGTTTTAGCTGCACAGCCCAGAAGTAGTACTCTAAGTTTGGCAAGCCCAGCCCGCCACTGGATTTTGAAAGCTGTAGTATTTAAAGTCTAATGCGTGGCCTCTTTCCCTGCCATATGAATCTTGCTATTAAGCGATTCAATAAATTAAATGTATTTTTATGGGATCTTGACAGGCAACATTTGGAATAAATAAAGCATCTTAGGTAAAACATTCATATGTATACTCTCTATTCGTCCTATAAAGGATGTGGGGAGAGATATCCAACGCTCCAAGTCACTCTTAATAGATTTGATTATTTTATCATAATTAAGACTATATAATTGCTGTAATGCCAGAGGTATAAATATTCCAAGGTACTTGATCCTCCCCTTCGGCCATTTAAACCCACTCTGAGATTTCACCGATTGGGATATTCTACAACTTACATCCATGGCATCTGTTTTGTCTATATTTATTGTGTATCCTGAGTAAAAGCCAAACTTATCTATAATCTTTTTTAGGTGAGGTATTGTTGTGATGGGATTAGACAGGTATAATAGGAAATCATCAGCATATAGAGATAGTTTATGCTCTTCATCTGCGATCACAATGCCTTTTATGTTCTTATCATCTGTAATTAACTGAGCTAAGGGTTCAATATTGCGAACAACAGGGGTGACAATGAACACCCCTGTCTACAGCCCCGTTCTAAAGTAAAAGCTTGTGATCTAGAACCGTTAACTTTGACCGATGCCTGTGGGTTTGAATAAAGTGTTTTAATCAATTTAAGAAAATTAGGCCCAAAATTTAGACGTAAGAGTTTTTGATATAAAAATTGCCAGGACACACAATCAAAGGCTTTTTGGGCATCTAGGGACAAGAGCATTGCCTCTTCTTTTCGAGTCTGTGAGTGGGTCATTATATTAAGGAGTCTACGAATGTTATCACCATAATTACGTCCATTTATGAACCCAGTTTGATCTGGGTGTATTACATGGGTTATGATTTATTGACCCATCTGGCCAAGATTGTTGTTAATATACGGAAGTCACAGTTTAGTAACGAGATTGGTCTATACAATTGGCACTCAGCGGGGTCCTTACCCTCCTTGTGTAGAACTACAATTGTTGCATCCCTCCAAGATGGAGCTAAGGTCCCCGATTCTAAACAGCAAGGATATGCTTGAATTAACAGAGGAGAAATTATATCCTGTGTCGATATTACTTCCTCAGTTTCCCCTATTTCAATTGGACTGTCCAGTTTCTCTGCCACTGTGCTTGATAACTCAGTTAATTTTATTTCTTGTAGATAGGATTTTAACTCTTCATCATCAGTACATGTGCCAGTGTTCTTGTACAAAGTTTTATAAAAATATGCAAAAGATACTGAAATCTCACTTGGTTTTATGAGAAAGGAGTGTGGATTTTTAGATTTTAATTTATGAACTGTATGTCTTGTTTGTTGTTTTCTTAATTGACAAGGCCAATAGTCTACTTGCTCTACTTCCTTGTTCGTAATACTTTCGTTTAGCAAATCTCAACTGTCCTTCAATTTTTCCTGTCATTAATCTGTCCAACTCCCTACGTGCTTCTCTTAAAGCATTCATGATACTTGGGGATGAATTATGTTTATGTTGTTGTTCCAAGTTAGTAATCCTATTTTCCAATTCTAGTCATTTGGCTTCATTTTTCTTTTTTTTTTTGCACTTGCAAATGAAATAATACGACCTCTAAGATAGGCCTTAGCACAATCCCATAATATAAGAGGTGAAACCTCTGGACTTGCATTTAATTCAAGACACATTTCTTATTCAGCTTTAATATAATTTACAAATTCAGTATTACCGAGGAGAGATGCATTTAATCTCCATTGCTTAGGTGTTGATTCTTGACCTAGATCCCATGACAGCTCTAATGGAGAGTGATCAAAGAGTGTTATTAGCAATATATTAATGTTACTTATTCTATGTAATTCTGATTTTGAAGTAAAAAAGTAATTGATTCGAGAATAAGATGAATGCCGATTTGGTGTGTTCCATCTTTTATTTTCCAGTTTCTCTGGGAAAGAAGAATAGAGTACTGTAAACAAACTTAACATTATAAATCTCCGAATTCAGTTCAACGCCGGAAGTCGCGCACATAATTCGCACAAGGAATCATGTGGGCTAGGAATAAGGTGAATACTTTATTAATCCCACAAGGGGAAATTCAGTGTTTTCACGCTGTTGGTTTTTTTTTTTTTTACATATACACACAGGCCAAAAATACACACACATGCACAAACAGGACCTATACATGCATTAAATGGAGAGATGTCAGAGTGAGAGGGCTGCCCATGAACAGGCGTCCTGAGAGGTTGGGGGGATCGGTGCCTTGCTCAGTGACACCTCAGCAGTGCCCAGCAGGTGAACTGGCACCTCTCCAGCTACCAGTCTACGCTCCATATTTTTTTTTGGTCCGGGCGGGGACCGGCGACCCCCCCTTTGGACTGAGCTACTGCCGCCCAGGTTGTATGGACTACTTATCCATAGTCAGTACATACATACAACTGATGTCAGTTGGCATGCCCCCAGTTTGGAGAAGCAGGCTGAAGTCCAACCTAACAGCTAAGAAATTAACTGCTGAGGCTGGGGTTCAGTAATGGAATGCAGTATAGCCCCTAAAAAAGTCCCCCCTAAAAAACTCAATATCAGTTTAAGTATGCGCTATATTGACAGTTGGACATCACATCCTGACATTTAAGTGAAGCATTGAAAATACTCTCAGTATAGTGTACTCTTGAACTGATATTGATTTTTTGGATGAGACTTTTTTAAGGTGGCTAAAGTACATTTTGTTCCTGCCCCTGTTTGCTTAGCTTACATGTCAGACTCCAGCCCGCTTCTCGAAACTGGGGGCATGCCAACTGATATCTAATGTATGTAACATACTGACTATGGATAAGCACCACATGCAACCCCACTTAAAAAAATGAACTATCCCTTTGATTCAGAGTGGTACACGAGAACATTTGACACATTGCGGACATATATTCGCTTGAGGTAATGTCAGCAGCATTTATCTTACATCATAACTAGTGATGTAATTTTAAAGGATATTAAGTTAAGTACCACTTAGGCCTAGTGAAGGTTCCTAAGACAGGACTGAGAGCCGTGTTTCGGGCTGATAACATGAACGCAGCACGGCCTCGTTAAAGCTGGAAACAACTGAACGGCTTTTTGGTCTGCAGTACTACCAGGTTAGCAAAACACGACCAGCCTGCTTACCTGCTGGGGCGGCGGCGGTGTGCTAGTCTGGACAGTCTCCGTTATCGTCTCACTTGATGTCCCGGGAACCTCTGCCATCCCTGGCGCTGCTTTGCTAACGCTACTGTTAGCTAGCTTTAAAATGTTAAAGTACCGAAGTTGACCGTCAGTGATAGACAATGTCTGTAATTTAATGATAGCTTCAAAGACAGACCCTTCTTCTATTAACCGTGTAGTGTATTCAAATTGAAGGTTGTGGAGGTAAATTTTATGAGGCGTTGGACACTACAGTGAGATGTGGCTAACACAAAGTCAAGCTGTAAAATGAGATGTTCACAGTCAAAACGGAAGTTTAAAGTTTTCACGTCAAAACGATTATCAGCCATGTCGTACAAACCAAAAAATACTACGTCAAACCCCTGTGTGGTTTCATAATATTATGTATGCAATGAAACAGCATTTAGGACATTGATGGTACATTTTTAGTGAAAATTATTTCCATACGTCGTTTTATTTTCGAATGTAGGCAGGATGCTTCATTTCTTTGACAGCAGTAGTGTTGTGGGGAAGAAATTTCCAGACGGACAGCAGTTATTTCCTGTTGTCCATTAAGTCTCAGCACGCCGTCAACGAGCAGAATACACATGCCGAGAATATCATTTTTAAGTATATATATTGTTACATAATATTATTAAATTACTTTTTTTTCCCACGAGGTTACACTATTCGTTAAGGTTTAGATATAACCAGCAACAGTATAGACATGCACATTCTCGGGCTTATAATAACAAGGCAGCAAAGTTAAAAGGCCGTGGCTAGCATTTCTGAGCACAGTGAGTAAAGTTAGCCACGTGAAATATTACCTATTGTCATTTGCAGAATAATTGTATTATTTATTATCTAGTTTCTCCGGATCAACTCGACATGACTGTCCTTCTGTGCTTGTTAAGTCGTAGTGTGTTACCACTACGATGTGGAGGGCAGGTCGTGTCCTGAGTTTGAGGCTGGTGGAGAGAGCAGCTGTCAGACTTCGTTCCAGCAACACACCGAAGCCTTCATCCTCCTCTTCATCCTCTCGACGCCCCCAAGCAGAGAAACAGAGGCGTAGAAGAGATCGGGAGGAGGCCATATTGTCAAATCAACTCAGCGTAAGTAACGCAGAAGCATCAGAAAAAGACTAGCTGTGAAGAGTTCCATTCAGAGCAAAATATATGGAGTCTGAAATTCTGGTTAAAACCTGTGTCAAACGGTCTTTGAGGAAATAATATTACAGTGATAACAACACTGTGTGTTTGAGAGAGAAAGAAGCTGAAACTGTGGAGGATGTTTTCCCCAAAACTCTTTTGAGCGGACACCTTCGGTCTAACTGTAATGCTGCATTCATTAATACCTGTTAAAGCTGCTGTATCACCAAGGAATTCATGATCAGTCATGTGGTATTGTTGTGTTAGTAGGTCACTAAAGCCCGACCAATATAACGGTCTATTTTTAAAAGAACAGAATGCAGAAAAAGATGATTGGAATTGAAATTTTACTGTTTCAGTGGACTGATGTCATTTTTGACAATACGGTTTGTTGTTAAATTTTGAAATATTCTGCCTCCACTACATAGTTGCCACAAGTGTTTGATGTGTGTGTGTGTGTGTGTGTGTGTGTGTGTGTGTGTGTGTGTGTACATGGCATGGTGTGCAACAGGCTTTTTTGTCAGTTAAAGTGTTGTGTCAATTCATAGACAAAATAAAAAAGGGGAACTTCACCTATTTTCAAAACTTATACGTGTTATTCCTGTGGTCTGAGACAGTCTAAATATATTAGTAAACTTGAAGAACTCTCTCCCAAATCCAAAAACCAGAGGGCTAAAAATTTGTGATGTCACAAGGTATAATGCCTGGAGCTGCTCTATGACAATGAATGGTGAAAGATATTTGAGATGACACTAGGAACACCCAGGGAAATGTTGTGAGTATATGGGTACATTTTCTGTTTCAGCACTGGGAACATTACAAAAAAACAAAAATCATTTGGGTATAAAAAAGAAAACAAAACATTCTCCCAAATCAGTCCCATTCATTGTCTATAGAGCAGCTCCAGACATTATACCCTATGACACCACAAGTTAGAGATTTCCTTTTCTGTATTGTGGCTTTGAGAGAGAGTAGCTCACGTTCACAAATATTGATTGAACTTTCCTAAGCCATGGAAATAACAAATTGGAATTCTTTAGGTGGTGCTTCCCTTGAAGATGCATCTTAAAAGCATCAACAGGCTCAGCTTGTCTAATGGCCTCTGGCAGGCTTTTCCAGAGCTAGGGGCCGCTACAGAAAAAGCACCGTCCCATGCCTTTTTTTCCCCCACAAACCAGGCAGAGCTAACATAGCACGGTGGGAGAATCTTATGAGTCGCAATAAAACATTAATGTCACCCTTGTGTTGCTTTTCCATGTTTCTTGGTGTGCTGTTTTTCTTGCCTCACCGAACAATAATGGGCTCACTAAGACACCCACTGGTACATGATGGTGGGTGATAGTGATGGCCAGATGAAGTCTATTGAAGCTTTGGGGCTTTTTGTGCCACAAAAAGATTCCAAGTTGCGGGTCTTCAAATGCGTCAGACACAGTAAAATCATGCTTGAAGCCCCACAACATGGGTCTGTGGTTAAGAGTGGGCAATATGGTGGACATATGTTCCTATAACTCAGCATATATGACTTTATGCATGGCAAATCAATTCTTCATCACATTTATGCAAACATGATTAAAAATTTGATAGCATGGTTCATTGTTTGTTACCCACACTGACCCACTGCACACAGATATATTAAAGTACTAGTTAATATGGAGTGGATGGTAGAGCCAAATCTCTAACTGTTGACTCAACACATCTGTGATATTTATGTATTTATTTTATTTTTAGGCTGCTGAAGTTAACGTGTTGAAATGGAGCAAGAAGCAGAAGATAGTGTACACTGCTCAAACACCTCCTGGAACAAAGAAAGGTGATTGACCTCCTGTCAATGGTGTTTTCAGCTCCAGCTTGTTTACCCGTTGTGTCTCTCTGCAGACTTAAAAAAAAGTTTTTACTTCTTTGCAGACACCAGCTTGCCATTTCCATCCGCGTACAGTCCAGAGTATGTGGAGTCCAGCTGGTATCAATGGTGGGAGAAGGAGGGATTCTTTTGTCCAGAGCAACATGTGAGGATTTAAGAACAAAACAGCACATCAGACTATAACAACTTCTGAAATAATGCTGTCCTTAAGAAAAAAAAAGTGATGGCTTCAGATAGGGAGGTACTTTCTCTTCACTTCAGTGCATCCATTTATATAATCGATGTAATTTAAAATAAAACAAAGCACTTATGTTAACTTTTTTTTTTTTTTACAATTTCTTTAAAGAAGAAGTTTGGGAACCACAGAGCCAGAAAGTTAACAAGGCTTATTGTTCAAAGTGTGGCTCTTTTTGTGTTGTGTCTCAGAGTCACAACTGGCCTATGACAGAACAGCGACATTGCTGTTTTACGCAAAAACAGTAGCCCAACAATTAAATTCATTATATGCAAAGAATTTCTCAGTCTATGGAAAGAACTAACAATATTCTGAGTGTTAACACAGGATGCATTTTCATTTCTGTTAAGTTTTATTTAGACATGAACGGTTCCTCTGTTACTTTAACTTAAATGAGTAACTTCTTATTTTCTTTGGTATTTTTTGTCATATACAGATATGCAATGATGACTGCTGGGTAATATGGATGTTGATGTTGTCCAGTGTCAAGTCTCTATTTGATCATGTGACAAGACTGTATGACATACAGTAGCTAATTTAGGTCCCATATCTGTCAAGCTGTCATGCCTTTTAATCATAACAAAGGAATACTTCACATATCTATTTCCAAACAGGTGCATAGGAGAGGTATGAGAAGAATAAAACTTGAAGAAAAGACTCCTGCACACTGTCTAACTTGCAAAAATAAAGTTTTTAATGTTGCAGTGTTTCTGGAACGTTGCAGTATTAAAATCATCCAGTGCCTTTTAATCATAACAGCGGCAGTAAGAAAAGACGAGAGAAAAGAATAGGAGAAGAAGATAGCAAAGTGGTTTTGCTTATGTAACTTTTAAAAAAAGTAGTTATTACTGCCAATAAGAAATAAATCTATTACCATGAAGCGATCACAGCCTTAGTTACCTCACTGCAGTATGTGGCAGAAAATTGCAGATGAGCATTTAATATCCATTAATTCATAACAGAGACTACTACTACTAACTATCTGTGTAGCAATTTAACCACAATTTAGCACACTGGCCAAACACGCTCCAGCTGTATACTAATGGGCCTTTTGGCCATGCCAAGTCAAGCCATGCCGCGCTGATTTGCTTGTCCATTATGGTGTGCCATGCTATGCCGAGCTGCACCAGAGATGGACCTTCTCCAGAGGCAGTTTAAAAGCCGGGCCGCCCACCCTCAAGCAGTGATGACTCGCCAACCGTTGACGACCCCACTTCTCCTCCTTCTGAAACAAGCTGTGTGTGTTACAAGACTCACCTCTGTCTGCAGGAGACCAGAAAGAAAGGGATTTTTAAAAGTCTCTGTGTTCAGCTCTCTGGAGTTTGAAGTTTAGTTTCTCTCCTGCATCCTGTTTGTACTTTAGATATCTGCTTTATTTTACTGTTTCACGTTCACTATCAGCAATATGACAAGTTGTGTGAAGTTGCTGTTTGAAATCTCAAAATTTCCTTATTTTGCTGCTTCACAGTAAAATAATTTACAGAAGATAATAAAGGGGGACTTTTATTGTGAAGAATCCATAGTAAATTAAACATGTTTATCACTGAATTATCACAACTTTGTCAGCAGCTTTTCTTCAATAAAGACAAGCCTAATAATACTGCAGGGAGGTAGAGTGAAAGCAGAAACAGCCACAGTGAGATGTTAGATTTAGAGCAGACAACAGGCTCTTATTGCATCTCTGCAAACAGCTCACCTCCAACAGGTAAACTTCTCTTACCTGCCGAGCTGTGTGATGGAAAAACACATGCAGCAAAATAACAGGGTACTTTAGCTGTGGATCAGCCTGCTGCTTTTAAACGTTTCAATTCATTACCCCTTTTTGACAGTCATGGGCTAGCTTAGCTTAGCTTGGTTTGGGCCATCAGCCCAGCACAGAAGGGATTTTCATCTCCATTACAATAGGGCTACGCAGTTGAAGGTGTGTCTTTAACTGAAGATGGCTTGTCTTGGGTGATAATATTTAAAAGCAGTGGGTTGATCCAACGCTAAAGTCCCCTGTTATTTTTGCTGCATATCTTTTTCTATCACACAGCATGGCAGGAAACAAAGTTTACTTGTTGGAGGTGAGCTGTTTGCAAAGTTGCAGCAAGATCCTGTTTTCTACAGCTCTGACATCTTACTGTGTCTGTTTCTGCTGTTACTTTTCCTCCCTGCAGTGTTGGCAGACTTGTTATATTGAAGAGAAGCCGCTAACAAAATTCCTCTAATTCAGTGTTTAACACATTTAATTTCCTATAAATACTAAACAATAAAAGTCAACCGTTATTTTGTTATCTGGTCTCCTTCAGACAGAGGTGAGTAGAGCCTTGCAACACACACAGCTTGTTTTAGGGAAAGAAGCAGGGTTGTCAGGGGGTTGGTTGCGGTCGGTGAAACGTCACCACATCACCACCACCTGCTTGAGGGTGGACAGCCCTACTCAGGAGAAGGTCCATCTCTGGCACAGCTCGGCATCCCATGGCGCATCTTGACTGATAATGGAAATGCAAATCAGTGTAGCTTGGCTTGACTTGGTGCGGCCAAAAGTGACAGTGGAAAACACAATTAAACAATACATTTAAAGTCTAGTGTTGTTCTAACATTTCTGCGCCCTATTCTTTTATCAACGTACATTCTTCCCCAATTAGTAGACACAACATATTGCTTTATTTTTACACAGATCATACCCAATCATATTTACCTGCTAAACCCACAGATTCTTATAGTTAGGTTTACAGCATGTGTTCAGTGTTTCCCACAGAATTAGAATCAGTGTGTGGCAAAGGTTTTTTTTTTGTTTTGTTTTTTTTTTTCTTTCTTTGCTTGTGTGTCTTTGTGTATCACTCAGTGTACCATAAATTGGCATGTTTTTACGGGTCCATGAATGAAGTACAGGCAGAAATCATCTTTTTTTCCCCTCACTAGCAGGTAGTGGAGTTTGGAGTCAAGGGTGGATTATTGGTCAGTCTATCCGATCAGAGCTGATCAGATCGATAGATGAGAGGAGTAGCTGTTTGAAAGTGAAAGCAAACCCAGCACAATTAATGGTTAAGTTTCACTTTCACTGTGCCTGATGTTCTGCTGCTCTGTCTGCGCTCAGAGTACACTCTGCACCGTGAGAGTGTGGTGCTATGAATAAATAAACAGTAACTTTATTCCAAAAGCGCACCTAATGAACAGTCCTTCAAAAAAAGAAAAAGTCAAATGTGGCAGCAGGTGTTTTAATCATGGTGGACCGCCACAAATAAATTAATGTGTGGGAAACCCTGGTGTTGAATGTCTTGTTTGTTTCTCCAGCCTAACAAGGATAACATCGAGCTAATTAGATTTATCCCACCCAGCCTCACTTGTCTTGAGGTCAGAATGAATGGAGAACTTTACCTTGTGCCAACCAATACTGAGCCTTCATTTTTATTCAAATCTGAACTTTGAAACCCTCTTAAAGGGTTGTGTTTTTATGTGATCAGAAGCATCCCTAAAATCAAGCCATCTCTGTCTTCTGATGACATTGGAAAAAAGTTGTTCATGCCTTTGTACCATCCCATCTAAATTATTGTTATTCTCTATATTCTGCACTTAGTACTTAATCACCTGCAACTGGTTCAAAATGCAGCTGCTTAGCTTTTGACTTGACCCTTTAGAAGAGAATACATTACCACCATTTTAGTAGCAGTCCACTGGCCTCTCATTACCCACAGAACACAGTTCAACATTCTCTTTATCACTTACAAAGTGATGAGTAGATCAGCTCCAAACAATATCTCCGACTAAGCCTATACATAAATGGCTGCAATCTTAAGTTGGCAGAAAAAGCTCTTCACATAGTTCCTAAGTCTAGATCTCTAACCAGGGATGACCGTGCATTTGCTGTTATGGCACCTAAACTGTCAATTTAAAAGCTGTTCATAATCTGTACAACTACATCTGTATTTTCTCTTAAATGTCAGCTAAAAGCAAACCTTGTAAAATGAGAGTTTTACCATATCCATATGTATTTTTTTAATCTCATGGATGTTATTGTATGTTTAATTCTATTTACTATTTTATGTCATTCATCTTTATTGTTTGTTTTTACTGTCATTTTATTACTGTATCTGCTTTGTTAATGCACTTTGTAACTATGTTATGAAAAGTGCTATACAAATACTTATCACTGTTACTACTTTAGATAATTAAGAAATATTAAAAAACTTACTTGGGATTATTATTGGATGTAAGAAGGGATGACTTATTAGATTTCAGTTGGACTTAAAAGGCAGAAAACAGCTCGCAGTAGAAACAGCATGTCTCACTAGCTTTCAAACTTTCTGCTTTCATGTGCATCAGGAGAGGTTATCTCACAGTGTGGATCAGACCTTCTCTCTGTGTATCCCTCCTCCAAATGTGACTGGTACGCTGCACCTGGGCCATGCTCTGACTATAGCTGTGGAAGACGCTCTGGTTCGATGGTAATTGCCAACATGATATGTGAAGCATCGGTTGTCACTAGTTAAGAAGTGAGTCTTATTGTTTAAGAAGGCTCATCTGTTCATGGAGCAGTAAAATATCAATTTGTAATCCATCAGGAGGAGGATGCAGGGATACAGAGTACTGTGGGTCCCTGGATGTGACCATGCAGGAATTGCAACACAGGTATGACAACTTGTTCTCTCCTTACGCATTTATGACAGTGTGGGATATAAAGAATTGCCTCACATTTTTGTAATCATCATTGTACAACCTTGAATCCAAAAAAGTGGGACACTATATAAAATGTAAATTAAAAAAACAATTCAGTGATTTGCAAATCTTTTTTTACCTGTGTTTGATTGAATACAGTTCAAAGACAATATATTTAATGTTTAAACTAATAAACTTTATGTCTTTATCTATTTTTAAATTATACTTCTATTCTGAATTTGATGCCTGCAACAAGTTCCAGAAAAGTTGGTAGAGGGGCATGTGAACCATTGTGTGACATCACCATTTCTTTAAAAAATACCTAGTACGTGTTTGGGAACTGAGGACACTAATTGTTGAGGTTTTGAAAGTGAAATTCGTTTTAATTCTTGCTTGATATACAACTTCAGTTGAACAGTCCAGGGTTTCCATTGCCGTATTTTCTGCTTCATAATGATCCACACATGAACAGTGAGTGAGAGATCTGGACTGCAGGCAGGCCAATCTAGTACCAGCACTCTTTTACTACGAAGCCACGCCGTTGGAGCACTTGCAGAACACGTATCTCATTGCCTCCCTATTGAATAAGCAGAAACATCCCTGAAAAATACATAATGTAGATAGCAGTAAGGCTGGGTATCATCACCAATGTCCAGATTCGATTCCATTTCAATTCACCACTTCCCAATTCAATTCGATTTTGATTCGACTGGGGATATTTCAGTTGCAATACTAATTTTTGCTAGTAAAAAGAAGAAGAAATTCTTAAAGAACTAATACTGTTAATTTTACAAGGATTTATTTTAACAAAGAATAAATTCAGAGTAGGAATAAAAATTAATATTTCATAACTACATTTTGTTTATAGAGCAGCATAAGTAATATTTAAACAGCAAAGTCACAATATAAACTCAATATCTCACTGGAAACAAATCTAAAATGTCAATAAAATAAATCATATTCCTGACATCGTAATGCGGAGTGACGTTAAGAAAGAATAAAGCAGACATCAGTCAGTATCAGCCCTCCTGTCCTCAGTGCTCCTCCCTCTGTTGCTAAGGAGATTCACTGCCTGCAGGTAACTTACCGTTAGTAAGTGTTAAGAGGAAACAAATTGAGTTAAACCGATAGATATAAACAGTTGTTGTTGTTTCAGGTTGTTAGTAATAATTTACTGCTAGCTGGAAAGTGTTCTCTGCTTGTTTCTAACATAATATTAGTGGCAGTCAGAGCAGATTGAAATATTGCCTTTCTACATATTTACATGTTGCTAAACAGGTGTATTAATAAAGTACTGACTTTTTCCTCATGGAGGTTTTATTGCACTTACAGTAACAAGCGTAGCTGTCATCAGCCCAAGTCATCTTCACTTCTCTGTCTCCGCCGCAGAATCTCTACTCCTTGTGTGTGTGTGTCTGTGTATGTTTGCCTAAAAGTGGTGCATTAACCCCAATGCACAGAGGCTGCTGCAGCATGATAATAAATTACACCAAATCATAAACAAGTAAGATAACAGTTACAGATTAAAGAACTGGTAACTTCGGTGCTTCTCAATACTACTGTCGGTAATAATTTAGTGCCGTAGCCCTTTTACTACAAGTGAGATAAACAGGGTTGAAGCTTTACACCTCAGTGGGAAAAAGCGTGTATTAAAAGATCGATGTCGGATTTTGTGAATCGATATTGGATCAATCAAATGAAAATTGATTTGAATTGGATGAATCAATTATTTTAACCCAGCCCTTGATGGCAGCATATGTTGCTCCAAACCTGTATTTGACTTTCAGCATTCATGGTGCCTTCACAGATGTGTAAGTTACCCATGATGCCATGGGCATTAACTCTTCTCCATACAATCACAGATGCTGGCTTTGAACTTTGACCTGGTAACAATCTTGATATTCCTTTTCCTCTTTAGCCCGGAGGACACCACATCCATCATGGACTCGTCAGACCACAGCACACTTTTCCACTTTGTGTCAGTCTATCTCAGATGAGCTCAGGCTCAGAGAAGTTTGCGCTGTTTCTGGATGCTATTGATAAATGGCTTTCACTTTGCATGGTAGATTCTGAACTTGCATTCATAGATGCAGAGATTAACTGGGTTTACTGACAATTGTTTTGTAAAGCAGTAGTGCCTTAGAGATTAAAGGTCATGAGCATTCAGTGTTTATTTTCAGCTTTGCCCCTTATGTGCAGAGATCTCTTCAGATTCTATGAGTTTTTTGATGATATTATGGATTGTAGATGCTAAAATCCTTAAATTCCTTACAATTGTGTGTTGGGAAATGTTGTTCCTCAACTGTTGGCCTATTCACGCACAACGCTTGTGACAGCTGAGGGTTTTGTGGATGCCCATTTTATACCTAATCATGATACTTTAATCTGTCACCAGTTAACCAGTTTACCTGTGAAGTGGTCCAAACAGGTAGTTTTTATGTTCCACACCTTTTAAAGTCTTTTGTTGCTCCTGTCCCAACTTTTTTGGAATGTGTTGCAGGCATCAAATTCAGAATTATAGCTGCTGCACAGCAATGGTCGGGGCTGGGCAATTTTAGGCAAAACAAGAAAGTAAGAATAGCATTAACTGCTAGCAATTATGAACAAACTGGCATGATCTAGTTTAAAGCTAAACATTATCCATGGTGACAAAGATGAAAACATTTTTTAAAATGTAAAAGTAGCTATTGGATAGACTGCGTATTGACTGATAGCTAAGCCAAATAAATAGGGAAAAGAGACAAGGGATAACAGGGAAAAGTGTTGATAAAGAGTATTTGTTTCTCCGCAAAACTGCCTGGATCATAATTATTTTAACCTTAGTAGTCTCTAATCCACATAGCATGATGCCTGAACATAGGACTTTCACATTAGAATGTCCGGTCTGCCTTAGCTGAGGCTTGAACTCACAATTTCTGAGACTGAGGTCCGTCTTCTATCTCACTGAGCTAATTGGCAAGTGACAGTTCATGTGTGGCTTCACAAATTGACTAAGCCAAGCATCAGGGTGCCAGACAGTAGCCATCCATGCCATGGAAAAGCAAATTTCGAAGTGAAAGTTCCAAAGCTGTAGCACATATGGTTGATTTGTTATGAATTTTCAAAGTTTTGAAATTTAGAGGCTTGCTGTAGCGCCACCATCAGGACTATTGTCTTGTGTTTCCAGTTGAGGACATCTGGCATGGGACTGGGTTTGGGTAGATTTCTCATATGGAAATGTTGCACAAGCGAGGCTTGAACTCACAATCTTCAACACCAAGAAACATCCTCTATCTCACTGAGCTAATTGGCAAATGGAAATGTCACATGTAGCTTCACAAATTGATTAAGCCAGTCACCTGTGTGCAAGACAGCAGCTGTTAGGGTGTGAGGGCAGATTTAGAATGTTAGCGTGTGAGGGCAGATTTAGAATGGCTGTCAAAAAATCAGTTATTAAGACACAAATCCGAAAATACACAAATTGCGTCTAGACAGCATGGAGATGTTGGTAATTTGTTTTTAACAATGATTAATTGGCTCCATAAGTGAAAAACTGATGTTTAAAAATGCTATTTTTGCATTGACTCCAATTGTTTGCATGAGAGTGAAATTCAAAATACTGTTAAAAAAATTCCGTTTTTGAGATAAAATATTATTATAAATAATATTTTCCAAACATTTATCTACCATGACTCTAAAATTTTGTCATTTTTTTAATGAACATTGAAAATGTATAGTATATGTTTACAATACCCTTTACAGTCAAACATTTTGATGCACTGTAGGCTCAATTTTCGAAAAATCAAAAATCTGTGTGGTTTGTTTGTGCAGGACAGTCTGAAGATGCTCTGTAGCAAATTTGGTGTCAATTGAGCAAAAATAGTGGGAGGAGATAGGTCCAATAAGTTTTACAGTTTTTGAAAAAAAAAAAAACAGTGATGGACTTAATAATTTGAAATAGGTTTAAATGTACAAAAGTTTCTTCAGTGTTGGGGCTACATTTTGGTGAAAGTTGTAGCACATATGGTTGATTTGTTGTGAATTTTCAAAATTTTGAACTTTAGAAGCTTGCTGTAGCGCCACCATCGGGAATATTGGTCTGTTTTTGCAGCTGGGGCAATCTGGCATGGGACTGGACCTTTGTGCAAAGTTTGGTGATTTTTCGCGCAAGGGAAGTAGGATTTCCTCGGAAGAAGAAGAAGAAAGAAGAACATGCAGGATAACAATAGGGTCCTGGCAGCTTAGGCTGCCCGGCCCCTAATAAGTACAAGTTTATCTGTTTGAACATTAAATATCTTGTCTTTGGACTGTAATCAATTGAAAAGAGGTAAAAAAAGATTTGCAAATCATTGCAGTCTGTTTTTTGGAATTGAGGCTGTAAATTTAATGAGAGATGTCAGTGGCCTGGAAGAGAACCTCTCTTAACACAACTCTAATATAAGTGATGGTGGGCAAAATCCACTCGTTTGTTCTGTCATTTTGTGTGATTCAATTGATTTGTCTAGCTGGGACTGCTGAAGCCTTTAATTAGCTTTGTCTGAACTTTACAGTGCATTTTTGTACCAGATAAGGACTGTATATTTTGTTCACATTGGAACTCCAGAACCACAGTAAACATTATTCCAATGTTTTCACATGCTACTAAACAGTGCTCCTTATAGCAAGTAAACTGACCTGGATTTGTACTTGATATGGCCCTCTATGACTGGTTCAGTCCAAATCTCTCACAGCCTTGCAAATGAAAAGTTGTGTTGATAGAGTGACCATTTAAAAAGAAGCATAGCAGTTGATGGATAAATAGGTGGTCAAGTAGTTTATTTTTGTCTGGATTTCCTAAAACTGATTTTTAAGAAATGCTTAAAAAATGTAATTACAAAGTAATTGCATTACATTTCATCCGGTCATTTGTGGGTGTGTTAGACAGTGGTGGAGAGGAGACTGCTGAAGGAAGGAGGGAAGCGCAGACGGGACTTCACCAGGCAGGAGTTTCTGCATGAGGTGTGGAAATGGAAGAACGAGTGAGTCCTCACATTCACATCATCACTTTTCCTCCACTGTGAAGTCTGCACCATGTTTGCTTTACAGAGCTGAGAGCTTTTTGTCCCTGTGTGTCCCAGGAAAGGAGAAGAAATATATGAGCAGCTGAGGAGGCTTGGAGCTTCTCTAGACTGGAGCAGAGCGTGTTTCACTATGGATCCAGTAAGATTCCAGCCACATACAGATGCAGCCAGACTTTATTATGAGGAGACTGATCACTTCCATATAAATGAATGAGGGTAGTTTGCAACGGCAATATGGTGGTCGTACGCACATGTCCCGCCTCTTCAGCCACTCACAAAGCCAATTGTTTGGTGATTTTTTTTGTCGATCATGTTGTAGTGACGTAAGCCTGCCTAACCACCTTTACGACAGTTTGGTCAAGTTGCTGCATAGAGGACATAGAGGACCATTGACACTAGTAGGGAGTGTCACAGGGAAAGTGTGTTTGGAAAGCTACGCCTTGCCGCCTCGCTCCGCCTGTGAATTTGCATGCCTCTCAGTCTGCGACCAGAGATAATAAGAGAACAGACTTAATCCATCGACTTTATTTATTCCAGACAACAAGCATTCTTGGTTATAGTCGGGATGAAATTACGAACAGACACAGTTGAAAATATAAGTTGTTTTCCTCTGTTTACATGTCATCTCGACCGCTCCGCTGCAAAGATCCTTTGCACCACCTGTAGAAACCACAGGTATCTGGGTGTGCGCTGGCTTGCTACCTCATGATTATTAAATACGCTGTGCTCCAGGGTTCCCCACCCCTCAAAACAAAGCTCACGCACCGGTGACGTCTTACATTGTTGGAGCCGTATATTGAAACGGTGTTGTGAAGCTTCGCGTGTGCGCAGTTGAATAACCTGAGGAAGAAAAAAGTTTTAAACCTTATTAAGGAACATAACAGGCAAGTCTTCTCATCGATTTGGATCAGTCTTTTTTGCTGATGCCATTCATGTAGTTTTTATGTCCCAGCAAGCTCTGAAGGTAGAGAACCAGACCTTCACCCATCCATTTTGAATGGGTGAAGGGTGTTAAGCTCAAATAGCTGCCCTGGCACGTATCAAAGATGGCGTCGGAGTGTTACAACTTGCCATAGAAGGACTTTGATGCAGCCACTTCAAATTTCCGTTTGGCCCGTGGTAGAGCCCTGACCGATACTTTTGTTTACACAGAATGTGCCTTTTTCGGGGGGGGGGGTTGGGTTGGTGTCGACGTTGTTTGCGTTTCCCCATGCTACTAGCTGCTCATTCCTGCTATCAGCTGTGTCCTGTTTTTAAGTCCACCGCCAGTGGGTTGCACGTGCGGTGTCATCAAAACAGCTCCTCCCACAAGTCATCAATAGCCCCTCCCGTGGCGGAAGGGCACCTCGTTGTTTTTAAACCAAAAAGGTTCTGCCAATATGTTTACCCCTGCGCAGCAGAAAATTGGGCACCTCGGATCAACTTGCCAATCCGGCTCTGTGTGTCTAAATGCTCGTAGCTTGCCTGCAAAACGGCCCAACATTCGCTGAAAATCTGGCAGTGTAAAAGGGGCTACAGACATCATCACACTGAGTGAACTGGAGGACTTTTGATGCAAACATTCAACAACACATTGTCACTGTCAATGTCTGAACTAAAACTAAAAAGTGACATTTTACAATTCTTCACATTATAAACTAAAAAATGATTTTGCCTCTTAATTAATGCCAATATTATTTTAAAACTTAAGTCTCTTAAAGACCAACTTTTTCAAAATTATTGAAGTTATTATTTTCAGGCACTAAGTTATTTTCAGAACATTTCTCATTATTCTGAGAGACTAACTCAATATTTTCAGATAGGGGAGACCTGGGCCAATTGTAACAAAATTTTAGGCTTCTGGAAGGCTTTCGGAAGGCCTGGGAAATTTTAAGTGGCTGCATCTGTACGTTTCTAACTTGTTATAGTAGCTGGAAAATGTGTGATGTACATGAGATTTACTTTCTCATTAGTCATTTGTTATTTATACCGACTCAATGAAAGCACAGATTAAAAGTTTATGTAATACATTTTAATCACTTTAAGAGGTGCCTGATTTTGTTCACTGATCAGAGTCATCATTCAGAGCAGAGTATGAGACACTCAGTACATTGACATGCCCAGTATAGTCGAGCTATGGTTCTAGCTCAGCAACCAACATGGACCAACATGTTAACATGTATTTTGAAAGTCCGGTTTTAGTTGGACAAACACAATAAATCCACTTTCCCTCATGTCATGTAGATGTATTGACTGTGCCAGTCCTGTATGATTGTTAATACATTTGTATACATGTGAGGCCAGGAGTACAGGCCAGGAGAGGTATTTTGGGATGAAGGCTATTCTTAAACAATCAAAGAAGAATTGTACAATGGTCATGGAATTTAATAATACTTTGTTATCGTACTGTTTCTCTGACACCAGTTAATAGTCTGTGCTTTCATTTAGATTGACAAAAATATGCCACATTACATTACTTTTCCTATAATTCCCCACTTTTATTCTGAACGACCATGCACTATATATTTCTTCTCTTACCTCAAAATTACCCTGACACACCAAGCTGACAGTCCGCTGTCGGTCAGTGTTGGTGAGTGTCTGTGTCAGTCCCTAGTTTTTATGGTGTTTCCCGTACTGTTGGCACTACAGATGCAGCCACTTCAAATTTCCCAGGCTATCTGACTGCCAGCCGACTGCCAGACGGAAGCCAGCCAGTTTCCAGCCAGTTCCCAGCCCAAACTTTTGTACAATAGTATAAATTTGTTGCTATGTTATATTATTATAGGTTACAATAAGCCACCCAGCAGTATTTAAGTTATTAAAATGACCACCTTATCTGCTGCGGCATTGCTGTTATAAACACATTAGTTATTAAGGAAAACCTAAAATTTTGTTACAATTGGCCCTGGTCTCCCCTATCTGAAAATACTTAGGTAGTCACTCAGAATAATGAGAAATGTTCTGAAAATAATTACTTAAATCATTTTGAAAAAGTTGCTCAGTAAGAGACTCATTCAGTGTGATGGTGTGTGACAGTGGGGGGGTGGAAAGCTGTTCAGATCACACATTCACACATTCAGTAAGAACAAAAAGGTCCATGGTAATGCCAATGATGTGTGGAGGCTACCTCCACAAGACCACTTTATTTCACTTTTATTTGAGTTAGTAAGTTGCGGGAAACTTTATCAACGTTGTGAAAGCTGCCTGTGACAAATCCATTATTAATATTAAGAATTTACAAATATGGTAAACATGACGTCATCGGGAAGGAAATCCCTCGGGCACACCTTTACAAGCCACTGGCTTCAAATGAAGTGGAGAAATGAGAGGATGCATGTTTTATACTTTGTATTTGAGCGGGATCAAAAATAGTGATTTGAATGGGTTTCAATCTGAATATTTATGTTGGTAGGGTCTTTAACGTGAGTATCTCTGTTCACGTTGTTTGCAAAAGGGTACAAATAAAAAAAAACGAGAAAATTACAACATTCAGAACTGCACAACCTGTATCAATATACATATCAATATACAGTACAGGCCAAAAGTTTGGACACACCTTCTCATTCAATCCGTTTTCTTTATTTTCATGACTATTTACATTGTAGATTCTCACTGAAGGCATTATGAATGAACACATGTGGAGTTATGTACTTAACAAAAAAAGGTGAAATAACTGAAAACATGTTTTATATTCTACTTTCTTCAAAATAGCCACCCTTTGCTCTGATTACTGCTTTGCACACTCTTGGCATTCTCTCGATGAGCTTCAAGAGGTAGTCACCTGAAATGGTTTTCCAACAGTCTTGAAGGAGTTCCCAGAGGTGTTTAGCACTTGTTGGCCCCTTTGCCTTCACTCTGTGGTCCAGCTCACCCCAAACTATCTCGATTGGGTTCAGGTCCGGTGACTGTGGAGGCCAGGTCATCTGCCGCAGCACTCCATCACTCTCCTTCTTGGTCAGATAGCCCTCACACAGCCTGGAGGTGTGTTTGGGGTCATTGTCCTGTTGAAAAATAAATGATCGTCCAACTAAACGCAAACCGGATGGGATGGCATGTCGCTGCAGGATGCTGTGGTAGCCATACTGGTTCAGTGTGCCTTCAATTTTGAATAAATCCCCAACAGTGTCACCAGCAAAACACCCCCACACCATCACACCTCCTCCTCCATGCTTCACAGTGGGAACCAGGCATGTGGAATCCATCCTTTCACCTTTTCTGCGTCTCACAAAGACACGGCGGTTGGAACCAAAGATCTCAAATTTGTACTCATCAGACCAAAGCACAGATTTCCACTGGTCTAATGTCCATTCCTTGCGTTTCTTGGCCCAAACAAATCTCTTCTGCTTGTTGCCTCTCCTTAGCAGTGGTTTCCTAGCAGCTATTTGAGCATGAAGGCCTGATTCGCGCAGTCTCCTCTTAACAGTTGTTGTAGAAATGGGTCTGCTGCTAGAACTCTGTGTGGCATTCATCTGGTCTCTGATCTGAGCTGCTGTTAACTTGCGATTTCTGAGGCTGGTGACTCGGATGAACTTATCCTCAGAAGCAGAGGTGACTCTTGGTCTTCCTTTCCTGGGTCGGTCCTCATGTGTGCCAGTTTCGTTGTAGCGCTTGATGGTTTTTGCGACTCCACTTGGGGACACATTTAAAGTTTTTGCAATTTTCCGGACTGACTTACCTTCATTTCTTAAAGTAATGATGGCCACTCGTTTTTCTTTAGTTAGCTGATTGGTTCTTGCCATAATATGAATTTTAACAGTTGTCCAATAGGGCTGTCGGCTGTGTATTAACCTGACTTCTGCACAACACAACTGATGGTCCCAACCCCATTGATATAGCAAGAAATTCCACTAATTAACCCTGATAAGGCACACCTGTGAAGTGAAAACCATTTCAGGTGACTACCTCTTGAAGCTCATCGAGAGAATGCCAAGAGTGTGCAAAGCAGTAATCAGAGCAAAGGGTGGCTATTTTGAAGAAACTAGAATATAAAACATGTTTTCAGTTATTTCACCTTTTTTTGTGAAGTACATAACTCCACGTGTTCATTCATAATTTTGATGCCTTCAGTGAGAATCTACAATGTAAATAGTCATGAAGATAAAGAAAACGCATTGAATGAGAAGGTGTGTCCAAACTTTTGGCCTGTACTGTATATAAAGAACTGTAAAACGTCACTATTGTGAGGTAGTTCAGACATCGACAGTGACGATGTGTTGACTGTTTGCAACAAAAGTCGGGGCTGGGGATCCTATTCATGCTAATGAGGTGTTTGAGTCGAGGAGTCATTTTCACACTATGTAAAATAGCTGAATGGGCGACACTCTACATAAACGCCATAGATTGTTTAGAAACGGCCATGGTTTACACAAGACATCTTGTTCAGTTTATCTTTGAGTGATCGGTGACTTTATTGAGTATTGAGAAACACCACGGCGCACACTGTGTCAGCACTCGCAGCAGCAACCTGTGAACCGAACAGAATGAATCTGTCTCAGCTTGATATCATGACTTTGCAAGCACCAAATGACTTGCTTTAATGAATTCCGTTAGATCATAATATAAAGAATTATGAAATATCACTTCATTAACTCTGCTTAGACAGACAGCAGCAGATCCCTGAGGTGAATCCGTGCTGTGTGCGTGTGCAGAGTGCTATACAGTCCGAACGTCAAAATAATAATTAAAAAAAGAAAATATCTATGTAATCATTTCCATTATTCACAGGCTGTCTTTATCTAACGAAAGATTCTGTTTCAGTCCATATTTGTTGACATGTAGTCTTTGAAAAGCATATTTTCGCTGAGGTAAAAAAAAAAATCCTCGTACATTGTGTACACAGAGTGGGGTGGTCTAACAGCAATCTAACAGCACTAGCACAGTAATATATATATTACTTTATGACATTATTATCATTAACACTGCAGACAAACTCAGCCCCTAAGACTAATGATTCAAACGCAGTTTTGTTCTTGTTGTACTATTGCTCGGTTCCCAGCCATATGACTTTCATTTTCGCGCAATTCTTTTGAATAACAAAACGTTGAAGCATATTAATTCTGACCTGTGATATGGTAGCCTGATAATCATTAAATATGCTCTGTGTGGGGAGTAAACCGCTTCAGCTTCCACACTCACTGCTCCTCCTGGTGGATAGACAGACCATTGCAACTGGTTTCTACAAATTAAACTTAGGGGCGTTACTAGCCGGCCTCGTATTCTCTACGTCATCGCGGGGGATCTACGAGGCCGGCCAGGTTACGGCAAGGACCTGTCACGGATCGGTCATGGATCGGTCACAGCTCCACCACAGGTCAGACGGAAATTTGAAGTGGCTGCATCTGTAGGTGGCCCTTATTGGTATTTTTAGACTATTCAGCATGTTGAATCAGCATCAGAGACTGCAGAGTCTGTTGGTGAGAGAAACCACTCTGATTGCCAGTTCAATTTAGTGCACAAGACTTCATAATTGTTCGTTAGCACATGATAAATATGCTCTGTTCTTTCAACATCTGTCGTGTTATTAATGTGCTAACTGGCTAAATAATTCTGTGGCACATGAAGCCAAAAAGTTCACTTGCTGTGTATAAATTACCTGGATGATTGACACTGCCTCGGTATCATTGAGCCTACAGAGCAGGCTCACTTGAGACTTCCACACCTTTGTTTTAGCTAATTTGAACAAAAAATAATAAATAAAATAATTCCATTGTGCGGCTCTTTTAGACTTTCATGGTGTTATCACATCAAATTCTGACAGTGACACAAGTCATTTCCCAGGGGTGTGACCCTGAAAAAAATGAATCCACTGAATTACCCATGTTTCTTTCACAATGTAAGTCTAAGGTGAGAAAAAGTATTTCTGGGCCCTGTGGCATCACGTGACAGACTCAGAAGTTTTAATTCCAGTGTTAGGCAACAATGTAAAATTGGCTTCAAAGTCCAGCACATTTCCTGGGGGCCTGATTCATGCTGTCGGTCTTTCGTTTTCCTTTTTTTAATGATGAATACAGACTACTGCCACCTGCTGGTGTGGAGAGATATTTCCTGAAATGCAGGTGCAGAACATACATGCTAGTTTGCAATTTGCTGTAGTCCTTGCTGTGTGTTCAAGTGCAAGTTTTTGGCCGAGATGATGGTGAAGTGAGGCAACACAACAGTCAGCCTTCGTTGCGGCTAGTTTGTTGATGTGGGTTTGGTGTGTATGTATGGGCATTATTTTAATAAACAGTTTGTTACTCAGTTCCCTCAGTTTAGCAATCCGTTTGTATCCACATCAGAATCAGGGTGTGGTGGAGGGTATATGCAGGTATATGGGTAGACCCACCTCTTCCTTTGGGCGTTTACAGCCATTGGAATATATAGGAGTACACCCACTTTCTCCATGGTAACTTACCAGTCTACCTTGTAGTACACCCACCTCATCGGCTACCAACATACCACACTTATCAAAATTGTTTTGTAACATATGAGAGTCTGTGAATGTGTAAGAGTCTGACATTTTCAAATTGCACTCATATTACACAGGAATTATAAGATGTGTCATTTCTTTTATAGGTTAATTATTTATGACATAAATATATAATATACAATTATAGTATCATTATATCTATTTAATAAATTACAGGTTAAAGGTAATAAATGAATGAATATCTTCTATTACCAGCATAAATACTACTGGGGGGGTATGTAATATAATCTTGTTATTGCATGCTTCCGTTAGCATTGGCTATAAGGAGTGATGAGCAGGCTTTTAGTTGCATCTTTGAGCTGTTTTCACTGTGTTGACTGTTTTTAAAATGTGATTTCAGGGGTTCAGCAGGGCTGTGACTGAGGCCTTCGTCAGGCTGTGTGACTCTGGTCTGCTTTATCGCTCAGAGGCTTTGGTCAACTGGAGCTGTGCACTGGAATCTGCCATCTCTGACATAGAGGTAAAACAGCTTCACATGGACATATAGTATGTTTTTATTTAACCAGAAAAAACTTTTGAGAACGAAAATCTCTCTTTTAAGAGTGTCCTGGCCAAGACGGGCAGCAACATAAGTTACAGACAGACAACACAGAACAAAAATGAAAAATAAAAATATACTGCTCTAAAATACCCATCATTTGAGCCAGTGATCACGACTTACTGTAATACTTGGAAAATAAATAGCTAACTTCAAATATTAGTATCAATTTCTAAAGATAGTTTATGAAATATATAGTTTAAAAACACAATTTTTATCTTCACATTATTAGTTGTTTCACAGGGATCAACAGAGACAGATTAAATGTCTATTTCAAAACACATCTCTACAAATTAAAGGTATACTATGCAGGAATTATTTGTTACTGTTAATAAGAAGTATCGTCCATGAAAGTGAAAGCCAGGCTCAGATTAAGTTTTGTGCTTTTTACGGTCTAGCATCTGGTTGCTACCTTTTTAGAAAGTCCACACTTCACCTGCATGCTGTGCCCAGAAACATCCCGAGCACAACAAAATGAGAAGAAAATGAGAAAGAAAATCTCTGCAAATAAATAAACCACCACACACTGAGAGTGGATAAGTGACAGGGATTACTTTCATATGAGTGTATGAGTCTTTTTTTAGGAAACTTTGCAAAGTATATCTTTTATCCAATACCTCATTTTCATGGCATTGCTTTGGCTCAACTCAACTTTACCCGACTCATTTTTTTTACCAGGTGCTTTTCTCAGTCTAGTTATCCACTGCAGAAAGCCCCGTCAGTATAGGCAAAACTCTTAGCTGGCTGTCACAGTGCCACCGCGAGAAACTGTCACGACATCATATTCAACCCAACACAGCACATGTTGCTACATCCAGCTCTTGCTGTAAAATTTCGATCCATCCATCCATCCATCCATCCATCCATCCATCCATCCATGCTCCCATTTAAAAAAAAAAAAAAAACACTGTCATGTAGTAAAACATGTACACATTCACATTCGGCCTATGTTTAGGATTATATACAGCAGCAACATTTCCTTAGGGGCAGTTTTTTTAAGTATTCAAGGAAGGGAGTGCTGAGCTCTGACCACACCCTGGGGCCATTTACAGTTTTTCCCAATTGTTTGAATACATTTCCTTAAACTGTAGCTCAGTTTCTCAAAACTTTAAATACAAAACTGAAAAGACTTAGCCCCTTTGTTAAAACTCCACAAATCTTTTGCAAAATGAAACACTGCACTCAAAACCATCTTCTCTCTTTTTAAAACTTACTTTGCACCAAAACAACACACACAGTTATCATATAAATATATCATATAGAGCATCAATTAAACACTGGTGAAATAAATATAAAACACACACGTCAACACATAAAAGTACTACTACTACTAGTACTTACTTCTTTTACTACTTTTCAAAGTTTATGGGGTTTGTATCAAAATAGTCTGCAATTTTATGGTACACACAGTATAAAGACTGTTACCACATTGTGATACAATACTGTGAATATTATATATGAATATTGCATGGACACAATTATTATATCATCATAGGATGCAATGCACATTTTCTATACAGTGAGCTCCAATTGGGCTAAACTAACAACCCAGCTTCCCAGAGTTGTACTGTAAACTTCTGGTTGATGCTGCATTATTGTTAGAATTCTGAAAATACACAAATAATACCTATTTTGGCAAAACTCACAAAAATTGCACTGATAGATAAAATGAGAAACACTAGAGATAATATTTAGACTGTCTCCTGGAGGTGTAATGAGGAAAGCAGACCTTCCTCCTCCTCCTCTCTGTTCTTCCATATTTTCTCCACCACATCTGATGCACTTTTGTGCTCAGACATGTGACTGTTTGGCCAGTTGCTTTTGAACAGGTCAGATGTGAGTGAGATCTGTTGGTGATCAGGATGTAGCATTTTGAAAGCCAGTGTTTTCCAGGTGCCAAAAGTGTGCTAAATGATGGTAAAATGGTAAATGGACTGCACTTGTATTGCACCTTTCTAGTCTTCTGACCACTTGAAGCGCTTTTACACTACTGAATCACATTCACACACACAAGGCACAGGGTGCCACCTGCTACTCAGTAACCATTTACACGCTCTCACATACCAATGGAACAGCCTTCAGGAGCAATTTGGGGTTCAGCATCTTGCCCAAGGAGGCTTCGAACCGCCGCTCTTCCAAATGGTGGACGACCCGCTCTACCGCTGAGCCACAGCCGCCCACAATGAGTGCAGTAGTTGCTGGTATGACAAGATAAACGGCTGGAGATAGGAGCAGGTAGTTTATGTAATAATGCCTTGGTAACAAATAGCAACATGTGCATTTTTCTCCTCTGATACAGAGAGGACTGCACTGGAGATTTATACAAAATGCAGTGGTGAGTGTATGAGCCTGCGTTTGTAACACAACATAATCCAGTCTGATATGCAGAATTCAGTTTTTTAGGTAAGGGTGAGGCTGCATGCGTGTAAATCACATCACCATAGTGTAATACAGCCAGAAATGAGCATTTCACACTTTTCACTCTGGCCTCTAATGGGAATTTTTTTAAACAAAAAAAAAAGAGAGAGAGGGAAAAGCCCAGTTTTGGTCAAGACTTTTTCAACAGATTTCCCACATGTACATTAAAAGTCATCTTTTCATTAAGCCATATGCTCAGATATTTGTAGAAGGTGACTCTTCCAATACATGTACCTTCTGATGTTAAATCAGTGGGATCAGCTGCCTCAGAGCGAGACTGTAAAAGTCATATGTTTGGTCTTTTTTGAGCAACAAACCATTTTAAATTTAACAATGAAAGCTGCTGCGATGAAAAGCATCCTGCAAGAGCTCTCGGGCTTGATTCATAGAAAAAGCCCACATGGAGATGACTGTGTCTTCCACATACATATGTATCTTGTCTGGATTTATTTGATGACATGATCATGTATAAAATAGAAAATAAGATAGGGGCTAAGACAGATTCCTGTGGGGACACCTTTGTTTACTGTAAGTAAAGCTGACGTATAGTTTTCTACCAAGATACACTGAGTTCTTTGGATAGGCTATTCTTAAACCAATTCAGAGCCATTTCACTAAGGCCTATACAGCTAAGTCTCTGTAACAGCAGCAGAGTTAAGTGATTTAGATGAAGGTTTGATGATATCAATTGGATAGTGTAGCTGCTGTTACAGTGTGGCCTGATGTAAAGCCTGACTGAGATTCACTAAGAATATTTTTATCAGTTAAAACTGTTTTGATTGAGCATTTACAAGTAATTCAGATACTGTGGCCATAACATATAGTCTGGAAATGGGATGGTTATTCTTCATATCAGAAGGGTCTCCACCCTTTAATAAAGGGAGAACCATGGCTGATTTTCAGGTCCTGGGTATGTTGGAGGATAAACTTAGATTAAAAACAGAAGCAATAGGCAATAATACCAGCATCATTTTTCGAAAAGTAAGGCTCCATCTTATCTTATTACAATCTAGGCTTAACAGAGCTTTGTAAACTTGTGAGGTTGAGATATGAATAGAGAACAGTTGAGCAGGACAACATGGGATAGACCAGCGTTTCCTCCTTTAACATGTGCCCCTGTATTACCAGAATCACAGATTTGAGCCAGTAGAAATAAAATGACTAAATAAAGTCTCTGCTGTATTAGTTCTACCCTTGATTACACTTTGATTGAATTTTAGAATATCAGAAAGACTGGTGGGTGTATAAAAACCTGAGGATGATAAATTCCCAAAGTCTTCTAAAAGGGGTGTATTTATCACATACATCTGAGAAAGTGGGTTTGAAATAGTCCCAAACTAGATCAATATCAGCCATTTGTGAGACAATACCCAAGTCACTGTTAAATAGATTGTGCAAAAAACCCTCCAAAACATTAAAATGCTTAAATTGTCTCTTATGGATAAAAAGTGGTTTGCAATCTTACAGTCTCTGATGCAGACAACTGCAAAGTCATTACTGATATCGTTACAAAAAGTTCCAATCACAGAAAATGTGATTATTTGTAAAAATGAGATTTAGTAGTGTAGATTTAGCCAAGTCTTTTGGTTTAACCAGACTGGCAAGTTCATTAACTGAACCACATCAAGCAAGTCAAAGTTTAGGTTTCCAGGTAAAACCAATTATAGTAGCTCTCCTTTCATTAAGTTACTGATGCTGCAATGTTAGTGAACTCAGTTGATGCCTGCTGTAGGCATTGGCTGTAATGCACAAACCAAAATATTCAAAAGCAGTTATGTTTTTTTTTTTTTTTTTTTTTTTTAACCACTTCATTTATTGCTTACAATTAATTACAGCTTTTCTTGTATCCAGGTAGATCATCAATCACACATATTAGTAGCCTAAACAAATTTTAAGCAGGGTTCCCTTCCCAGGTTAATAAAATACCTGGAAAAGTCATGAGATTGGAAAACTGTTTTCCAGACCTGGAAAAGGTTTGGGAACTACGAAAGTGCATTGCATTAAAAAAAAAAAAAAAAAGACACCTCATCTCATAATTTAACAAAAGATCTCATAATTATGAAAAAAAGCAATTGTTGCTAGACAGTAGATAAGACAGTGAATGGTGGCGCTATGGCAGTTAATCTGTTTTGAACTTCCTACTTGGTATGACATTAGGAAATATTTATGTTTCTTAAAAATGAGGACGGCATAAATATTAGTATGTCAACACTGCGTAGGCATGTCAAGACACAGGGTCGAAGTTTAACAGCTCGTACTCATCATTTTTTGTGGCTTTTATCTTCAATAGCTCTTTATCAAAGACTCAATATCTCCCAGTTTTGGGATATGTTGGAAAGCTAATTTAGGCACATATTTCACAGACAACTTGAAATAATCAAAAACAATGATGCAGTTGGGTGTGCAACAAACTGAATGTCTGTCCAACATGCCTGTGACTATAGGAGTAGTTAGGGACTGTCCTAAAAGTGCAATACGACCCATATCAATATTTTTGACTTTTTTGTTTTTTATCATAGAAAGCTGAGACCACTGCCATTATAGAGAGTGGCAGCCTATAAACATTTCACATCTTCGAGTTTGTAAAATAAACAAATAATAATAAAACAAAAAAAATGTAGCAAGTCATGGTTATTAATGACCTATATCCTTAATTGTGCTCATTTCAAGGAGCTATTGAAGATAATAGCTGCCAAAAAATAGTGAATATCAAATATCAAATACCCCTCTGTCCTGAGATGCCTACAAAGTGTTGACATGCTAATATTTATGTCGTCCTCATTTTTAAGAGACAATAACATTATCCAATGTTTCATATCGAGGAGGAAGTAAAAACAGATTAAATGCGATGGCGCTATTATTCACTGTCTGATCTTGTGTTTAGCAATGACTGCAAGATCCTGATCTTATAATTATGAGATCTTATTTCGTAATTATGAGATAAGATGTTTTTTTTTTTTTTTTTTTCAGTGAATGCAATGCTCTTCCGTAGAAACCAACACAATGTTTTGGAAAAGTTTTGAAAATACACTGTTTTAGCTGCTATTTAAAATATATTCATATATATCCTAAACTGCTAAAGTTATGCAAAATACATTCCTGTATTACTAATTTAAAGTCTAGTGTGACCATACATGTTGTGTGTATGCAGCTAGCTAGTGGTGAAAATATCTAATGAGCAAGAACAGTTAGCAAGCACTAACAGTTTGCTCATCTGCAAATGCCTTGGACATGCATGTTTCATAATGTATGGCTTTTAAACAACAAATATAATACATGGCTCAAGATAGAGGCAGATCCTAGCTGCTTTGACTATAGGCTCTACACCAAAGTGTTGATGTTGGCAACATGGAGGAAGCAGCTCTGGTCAGCCACGCTAAAGGGAAAAAGCATCTAGAAAACCAAAAGGGCGTTCAATAGACTGCCATTGTCAGCACAGATTTCATGCCTGCCGTAGACCAGATAACGTTACCAGTTTGTGTCTACTGTATGTATAGACAAAGGAAAGGAAAAACAAACGTTTCCGACCTAGCCATACTTTGGTATGGGAAGTTTAGGCAATGTTTTAGTCAATCTAACCATGTTGTAGCCATGTCAGCAAACACGATGAGTAGATGAGAACAGCGTGGTGAAACTTAAGAAATACTATTTACCGATGAGATTACTGAAACATGTCATGTTAATGCAAATTGCACCACTTCATCTATTCCTATATGGGGGAGGGACTAAAGGGAATGCCATAACCCCGGGTGGCCACTGGATCTGTTGCAAGCGTGGTCCGGCCATGGCAAGGACTCCTCCATCCTGTGCCAGGCGTCACTGGAAGCGTATCTATAGCGGCGCGCACGCGAGCGGCTGGAATTGATGGATCGCGAGATCATGATGTCACGTGATAATTTGCGGAAACACTGGAGTTAAAAAGACATCAACAAACAAAGAAAAGATTTGTCTACCTGCCGGGGGCCACAAACTTTGACGTCATGTTGTTGTAGCGATGTGAAATACGCTCTGGAGTTTTCATGGTTGTTTTTATTTTGAAAATTGACTGGATACTCTCGTCTTTTCTGCGCCTGACTTCCTGTTTGACTCATTTGGTCTGTGGAAATTGACGCGTCGTCGCGCGGCGCCTGTCAAAAAATAGACCCGGCGCATATTTTTAGAGGAGCGGAGCGGAGCACAGAGCTGCTTCTGGTGGAGCAGTTTAAATTGACTTGAATGGCCGCGATTAGCTCCGGCACCCGTGCCGTGGCTGAATCGCGCACGTGACGGATCCAGTGGACATCCGGGGTAAGCCTGTGCAAAGTTTTGGGTGACCCAGAGCAGTATAGCAGTAGGATACTTTGATCTTTTATTCCGTGAGGCATGGCTATAGCTGCGAGCAAGAGCGCGATAGGCTAGATTGGTTACACGGAGGTCTATGGGATTTTAACTTTTAATGATAATGTTGTGAATATGAATTCAGAAAACTTCAAAATGAAGGATGCACACCATCGTGCCATGCGCAAGCCGTATCCGAAAGCTTAGGTTGATCTGACAAAAAGTCAGAGAGATATGCGAGCCACAGACACACACACAGACGTTTCTTGCTTTATAGATAGATGGCTTACTGCAAATTTATTATGTTGATCTGTTCTGTATGACATTTATCGCACGTCTGTCCATCCCGGAAGAGGAATCCCTGCCATTTTTTTCCCCTTGAAAAAGTTTTTTGGGGGGAGTTTTTCCTTATCTGCTGTGAGGGTCCAAAGGACAGAGGTACGTTGTATGCTGTAAATCTCTCTGAAGCAAATTTTATTTGTGATATTGGGCTTGATAAAAACTGAAAACTGAAATTATAAGGCGGTGTAGAATCACAGGGTGGTGTGGCTTTACTAGTTTACATGTACCCTTATAAATGGCTCTCACACCAACTCTCATTTAGTCCAATTGTGAAAAAAGTGAATAAGGAAAAGTGACAACTTCACTTGATGCCTAAGTGGGCAGTAACGTGAGACCACAATAATGTATGAGCCATTTGGTAAGAATAATGTAATTTCTCAATACAGTTCAATACAGCTTTGTTTGCTGATGAACAGAATGCAAGAGCAGTTTAATTTAGATTTGACAAAACTGCCATCCCTTCCCCTTAAAAAAAAAAAAAAAAAAATCTTTTTTTTTTTTTTTTTAGTTTTTAGTTGCAAAACATGATGATGTCAAACAATATTTTCCCCAAATATTTTTATTGAAAACAAACACCATATTTCCAGTCACAAAATTACAATTTTCATTTTTTAAAGTATATACATATATGTATATATACATATACATACACATACATGCATATGCAAATAAAAGAGCACTCTCTAATTAGATTGTAAAGAGACTAAAAATTAAAAAGTACAGTAAACTGAACAAACTGCTAAACTTTAAATTGGATGAGTCCAAGACGAGCATAAGAGGTGGTAGACCGTATCCTATCTATAGAGTGTTCCCAAAACTCTTCACTTAATTGTATTCCCAGTTCCTTTTCCCATGCGTTCTTAATTTTGGTGCTTGACTGACTGCGTAATGCCAGAATAAAATCATATATATTTGAAATCATTCCTCTCTGATGTGGAATACGTGACAGCAAACTTTCCCAAGGCTGCTCTGGAGGTACAGAGGGGAAATTAGGGAAGCACTTAGAAACAAAATTGCAAATTTGGAAATTGCGAAATAAATGGGATGCAGGGGGGGCGATAACTGGATGAGAAATTGGCAAAACTATCAAAGACACCATCTACACTGAACAAAAATATAAATGCAACACTTATGTTTTTGCTCCCATTTTTCATGAGTTGAACTCAAAGATCTAAAACATTTTTTTTTTATATACACAAAAGACCATTTCTCTCAAATATTGTTCACAAATCTGTCTAAATCTGTGTTAGTGAGCACTTCTCCTTTGCCGAGATAATCCATCCCACCTCACAGGTGTGGCATATCAAGATGCAGATTAGACAACATGATTATTGCACAGGTGTACCTTTGGCTGGCCACAATAAAAGGCCACTCTGAAATGTCCAGTTTTATCACACAGCACAATGCCACAGATGTCACAAGTTTTGAGGGAGCGTGCAATTGGCATGCTGACTGCAGGAATGTCCACCAGAGCTGTTGCCTGTGAATTGAATGTTCATTTCTCTACCATAAGCCCTCTGCAAAGGCGTTTCAGACAATTTGGCAGTACATCCAACCAGCCTTACAACCGCAGACCACGTGTAACCACACTAGCCCAGGACCTCCACATCCAGCAGGTTCACCTCCAAGATCGTCTGAGACCAGCCATCCGGACAGCTGCTGCAACAATCGGTTTGCATAACCAAAGAATTTCTGCACAAACTGTCAGAAACCGTCTCAGGGAAGCTCATCTGCATGCTCGTCGTCCTCATTGGGGTCTCGACCTGACTGCAGTTCGTCGTCGTCACCGACTTGAGTGGGCAAATGCTCACATTCGATGGGGTCTGGTACGTTGGAGAGGTGTTCTCTTCACGGATGAATCCTGGTTTTCACTGTTCAGGGCAGATGGCAGACAGCATATGTGGCGTTGTGTGGGTGAGCGGTTTGTTGATGTCAACATTGTGGATTGAGTGGCCCATGGTGGCGGTGGGGTTATGGTATGGGCAGGCGTATGTTATGGACAATGAACACAGGTGCATTTTATTAATGGCATGTTGAATGCACAGAGATACCGTGACGAGATCCTGAGGCCCATTGTTGTGCCATTCATCCACGACCATCACCTCATGTTGCAGCATGATAATGCACGGCCCCATGTTGCAAGGATCTGTAGACAATTCCTGGAGGCTGAAGACATCCCAGTTCTTGCATGGCCAGCAAACTCACCGGACATGTCACCCATTGAGCATGTTTGGGATGCTCTGGATCGGCGTATACGACAGCGTGTTCCAGTTCCTGCCAATATCCAGCAACTTCACACAGTCATTGAAGAAGAGTGGACCAACATTCCACAGGCCACAATCAACAACCTGATCAACTCTATGCGCAGGAGATGTGTTGCACTGCGTGAGGCAAATGGTGACTGGTTTTCTGACCCCCCCCAGACCCCCCCAGTAAAGCAAAACTGCACATTACAGAGTGGCCTTTTATTGTGGCCAGCCTAAGGCACACCTGTGCAATATTCATGCTGTCTAATCAGCATCTTGATATGCCACACCTGTGAGGTGGGATGGATCATCTCGGCAAAGGAGAAGTGCTCAATAACACAGATTTAGACAGATTTGTGAACAATATTTGAGAGAAATGGTCTTTTGTGTATATAAAAAGAAATGTTTTAGATCTCTGAGTTCAGCTCATGAAAAATGGGAGCAAAAACAAAAGTGCTGTGTTTATATTTTTGTTCAGTGTACATACAAATGTTTGAATTGTTTAATGCCCTTGTCATACCACACTGAAAATGTAGAGTCCAAAAGTGATGGAGGAAATAAGTGGTTGTTATATGAAGGACCCAAAGAGGATGCAGCTACAAATTTAAAGCGCCGTCTAAATTGATACCAGATCTTAAGTATGCTAAGAACCACTTGATTATCAGTGTATAGAGAGAGTTTTGTAGGTAGAGAGGAATAAAGTAAAGCAGGTATAGAGGATGCCCTACAAGATGATAATTCCAATTTACACCAAGAATATCTGGGAAATTCTAACCAGTAGCAAAGTTTATGGATGTGAGCAGCCCAGTAATATGATTGAAAATTGGGTAATGCAAGTCCTCCAAAAAGTCTGCATCTCTGCAATAAAGTTTTACAAACCCTTGGTGATTTCCCGGCCCAAATAAAAGAACAAAATATCTTATCCAGTGAATCAAAAAAATGATTAGGCAGAAAAAGAGGAATTGAGTGGAATAAGAAAAGAAATTTCGGTAATATGTTCATTTTGACAACATTGATCCTGCCAATTAATGAAAGGGGGCGATTACCCCATCTTTGAATATCGGATTTAACCTTTGAGATAAGGGGGGTGAAGTTAGCTGATACAAGATTAGATAAAGAACGCGTCACATTGATACCTCAGTATTTAAACCCTGACAGACTAAATTGAAAAGGTAGGTCTGACTGTTGGAGATAACATGCTGCATTGTTGACAGGAAAACACTCACTTTTCCCTAAATTTAATTTATAATCCAAAAAGGAAGCGAAGTTCTCCAGAATACTTAAAATAGCAGGAATAGAAGCACTAGGATCAGTTACATACAAGAACAAATCATCAGTGTATAATGATAATTTGTATTCCATCCCGTTTCTGATGATTCCTTTAAATAAGGGGGAGGATCTTAATAGGATAGACAGAGGCTCAATAACAATGGCAAAGAGCAAAGGTGATATAGGACAGCCTTGGCGAGTTCAGCATCCAAGAGCAAAATAATCTGAATGACTATCATTAGTATGAACACTGGCTTTAGGGGACGAGTAAAGCAGGCGAATCCAAGAAATAAATTTATCAGCAAATCCAAATTTATTTAAAACTGCAAACAAGTACTCCCACTCTACCCTATTTAATGCTTTTTCAGCATCTAAAGAAATTACAATCTCAGGATGTTCAGCCGAATGCTTAGAATAAATTATATTAAAAAGTGTACGGGTATCAAAAAACAACTGACGTCCCTTTATAAAACCATTTTGCTCTTCAAATGTAATATCAGGGAGCACGTTCTCTAAACGAGATGCAATTACTTTAGCCAACACCGTTACATCAGCACTGAGCAGAGATAATGGTCTATAGGAACCACAGGAGGTTGGATCTTTGTCCTTCTTAAGAAGGAGAGCTACAGTGGCTTGTGTCAGAGCTGGTGGTAAAGACCCACGTTCCAAGGATTCGTTGAACATGGATAAAAGCAAAGGTGCCAATTTTCCAATAAACGTTTTAAAAAATTCAATCGGAAACCCGTCCGGGCCAGGGGCTTTTTTAGATTGCATAGCTTTATTTGAATTTGATACTTCTTCAAGAGAGAGTGGGGAGTCCAATTGTTTAGCAGTATTAGAATCAATGACAGGATTCAAAAGGTCAATAAATTCATTCATTTTAGTACTGTCCTCAGGAAATTCAGATTTATATAGTGAAGAGTAAAATGACTTGAAAGTAGCATTAACTTCCATGGAATATGTAGCAATTGTGTCACAAGTATTTTTAATACAAGGTATCAAACTGGAGCTGGCCTGTCGCCGTAGCTGATGTGCAAGTAAACAACTTGCTTTGTCGCCATGTTCATAATGTGTGCCATGAATACGTAGTAACAAGCGCTCTGCCTCCTTAGTTGAAATGAGATTGAATTCTGCTTGTAAATCGAAATGCTGCTTAAATAGTTCTGGAGAAGGGTTCAGTGCATATCTTTAATCAAGGATACTAATCGCAGATATGAGTTCATTAAGCCTAGCATTAAGCCTTTTACTAGAAAGAGCGGAGTAAGAAATAATTTGCCCTCTAAGATAAGATTTAAAGGTCTCCCATAACAATGAATAAGAGGTGGAGTCATTCTGTTGAAGGAACGGAACTTATCAATAGAATTTGAAATAAAGTCGCAAAATTTTTTGTCTGCCAAAAGAGAGTTAAATCTCCACAATGGTGGGCTATGTTTATAAGTAGATAATTGAATATCTAATAGTAAGGGCACATGGTCAGATATTGTGATGCCCAAATAGTCAGAAGAAACTACCCATTGGTTAAGAGTGCTGTCTATAAAAAAATAATCGATCCTTGAATATGAATGATACACCCTAGAGAAGAAAGAATTTTTTTTTTTAAAGAAGGATAACGAGATTTCCATGGGTCAACAAGTCCATTCTATCTCATGAAATCAGAAAATGTTTTAGTCATAACAGACTGAGTCAGATTACCGGGATTAGAAGGTCCAAGATTGGGTCAAAAACGCAATTTAGATCCCCTCCGAAAATCAACAGGTGAGTATTTAAGGGGGGGAGGTTGCTCAATAATCCTAATAAGACCTTTTTTTGCATTAGATTACCAGTGACTATGAGGTATCTGCCATTCCTATCAGCAGTAACATTAGTGGATGAGACCTGTGCTTTATTGCTAATTAAAACGGCGACCCCTCTTGATTTTGAATTAAAGTTTGAGTGAAAGACTTGCTGTATCCAAGGGCACTGTAGCCTATGGTGATCTTTAATCCGAAGGTGAGTCTCCTGTAAAAATACTATAGCAGAGATCAAATGTTTCAAATGTGTAAAAACGTTAGATCTCTTGACAGGATTACCCATACCTCTGATATTCCAACTAACAAATCTGAGAAGTGTGCCTATCCCAGCAATGCTGGGATCTATATTGCGGTTAGCCATTTAAGTAAAATAAAAAACAAAAATACAAATAGCCACAGAGAGCCATGGTGGGACACCCTCCCCTCAACAAACCCTAAAACACACACACACCCAAAGTCCCCATATAACCACAGAACAAAGGAGACAGCAGTGTTTCCCACAGTAACCAAAAGTCATACACCATTATGTGAAAAGAACTGGGGAGACTAAGCAGAACAAACGAACAAAGAGAAGTAAGAGAAAAGACACCGATTTCAAATCTGATTAACAGTATGTGCACAATGACAAATACAACATAATATTTTTTTATAAGCTCACATTACAAAATATGATTTTGTCTGAAGATGACCATACCAGCAAAACAACATTAATAAACGCCCTAATAGCACAAATCAAATGACTACACAGAACAGATAAATAAAATCCAAGCAATACAATGGTATAGTACGTAAATATAAAATAAACTACTGACAGTAAGTCCTATAAAGGTTGATGCAAAAAGCTCAAAATGAGGAAGTGCAAATGCAATATTATTCACTGATCTTTTAAAGACAAAAATACAAAATATGGTATACGCCGTGTTACCTAGTAGTAACCAATAAAAGACTAAGGACAAAGAACTGATATAATTTTAAACAAACAAAAATAACACTAACCTAGTTAGTGCATCAAAACAGAAAACCTCTTATTAGTGCAATGGTAGATTTAAGAGTAGTGAGTCCACGAACTCTAAGCAATAATGCGACAATAATATTATTCTAATTACAAAGCAGAACGCTGTGTTGTGGCAAGCCTAATGCACCAAAGAATGAAAATGCCTGCTCAGTCAGTGCTAATGCAGCTCACTCAGAAGTCAAGGTCCTGACATAATCTCTGGCTTCCTCCGCTGAAACGAAGTCTTTCACCACACCATTGTATGTGATGTGAAGCCGCGCCGGGTGAAATAATCCATAACGAGTACCGTCTATGCCCCGAAGCTGGCACCTGACCTCGCTGAATGCAGCCCGAGCCCGGACTATCTTAGCAGTGTGGTCCGGGAAGACTGAAATGGTGAAGTCCTTGACTTTAATCTGTTGAATCTCTCTCGCACAACGCCAAATGTCAACACAGTCACTGTGATAATGAAATTTCCACACAATGGCTCGTGGTCATTCACCAGGTTTGGGCTTAGGTTGCAGGGGTCCGGTGGGACCGGTCCAAAACCGGCTCCTTTTCCAGAACGAACGCATCCTTTAGCAAGGTCGCCACAGCAGCAGTGGTACAAGTCTGGGGACCCTCTGGAACTCCCACTGTCCTTATGTTGTTATGCCGTGACTCAGACTACAAATCTTCACATTTATTCTCCAGCTTGGCTACGTTAGCAGTGAGGCACTCAATAGTAGTTCTCATCTAAACGATGTCATCGGTACAACCAACCATGCTCCATTTCCCCAACAGTACCTTTCAGCGTAGCCATAGTGGCATTGTTAGCAGCTTTATCTGTCGCCAGCTGTGTTTTCACGGCTTGATAGTAGACATTCCTGAGAGTCTCCTGGAGTTCCTTTGTAAAAATATCGGCATTGTCTTTCCTCAGCGAAGCCAGCAACTCAAGCTTGAGGGCGTCGATGTCAGGGTCAGCCTGGGCTGCGGTGGACTCAGCGAGAGTTGACGACTCATTCGAGGATGCGGTCGTGGTGTGTTGAATAGGTCTCAGTTGTGTCTGGATAGTATTATGAGTTTTCATGTTCTTTCCAGACATTTTAATGTGGTCCATGTTAAATGTGCAGACAAAAAGCAGAGTGGAGTAAGTCCAGACTGAATGTATAAGCAAAAAGCACAAATGAATTACAGTTTTAATCGAAATCAGTAGGAGCCTCCAAACTCACGCCCTACTCCATTGACAGTTCAGCAGCGCCCCCTATCAAACAATTTTAACTTAAGCTCCACTGAAAATGCTGCATCTCACGGTGCTACACAGCAGAAGGAATTTATCCAGTTGTAGACGAGATATCTCAGTTCTCATCACATGACCTACAGAAAGAATGGATCTAATGTGATAACAAGTGGTTGTCTGTGGTGGGGAATGACATTCCTGTACACAACTGAGCAAACTCCATCCGTTGAGAGAGGCTGATCACAAGATGTGGTTGAAGGCTCTGAAGGAAGCTACTAAGGCGACCTTGATTCAAGATATTTTTGTTACACCACTGCCTCCACAGCCAAGACTTGACTTTCATGCTGAAGTAATGTCCTTCATTTTGAGGAGAAAAGCTTTAACCCATGTGCGTTGCCAACTGGTGAACATGGTCCATCTCTAATGCCACAGACGATGATGTCTTTAAAACATGTCTAGTTTCCTTAACAGCAAAATGAGGTGGACTGTTTCCTTGCCCCCCTCATTAAACAATTATGATATCCACGCTTTAATGCAGCTCTTAGCATTTCTCTTATTTTGTCCACCTGTTGTAATTCTTTTAGACAGGATTATCATTCATTTTGTACAGTTGTAGAGAATTATACATGTACACCATTTTGTGGATTTGCTGTCAGGTTGACTCAATGGAGCTGTCTGAGCAGACCATGCTGCCTGTTCCTGGTTATGAAAACAAGGTGGAGTTTGGAACCATATTGACCTTTGCATACCCTATAGAAGGCCATGGTGAGTGTTTGTGACTGTGTGGTAATACGATACATGCTGTGCTGGGGCTTGTTCTGTTTCATGTTATATATAATATGACTTCCTCTCTCCCCTGTATTTTAGATGGAGAGATGGCAGTGTCCACCACCCGTCCTGAGACTATGCTGGGAGATGTGGCTATAGCTGTTCACCCTGATGATCCTCGATATCAGGCTAGTACCAACTTTTGATACAAGTTGTAATTAAAGTAAGGCGGTCTTGGACTATCACTGAGTGTCCACTGATTCTTCAGAGAATCATTAGCTGCTTCTTTACTTCACTTCACTCATTTCATGCAAAGAAGCTGGTGTATAGAGGACTTGTATGAACTTGTTTGCCCTCAGCTCCTGCCTACTACTGGGGGAGGGGGTGAGAGCCATTGGAAGTCAACCATATACTTGATGTACAGACAATATGAGAAAATCAAACCAGTGAGCCCAAAGCATAAGAAAACCTTCAAAGAGTTTTACATTTAAGGAAAATTCGGGCTTTTGGTGTCTTTCTTGTCTTTTTTTTTTTGTTGTTGTTGTTGTTGTTGTTGTTGTTGTAGCCATCGTTGCTATCAGTAATGGCACCAGTGTACTGACTAAGTTAATGATTGAGATCTGGAAACTCTTTGTCATTGCTGAAGACAGGCAGTCAAATGATCAGACAGTTTGGAAACAAACCTCAAGCTATGACAAATTCCGTGGAAGAGAAAATACAGGCAAACTGATGGCTTGCATGGGACATGAACAGTAGTGCTGGAATAAGCTGCTTGTACAAATGGCCACTGTGGTTGTATTTTGGAGTACAGTCTCACAGCCATAGTGTCTAAAGGCCCTGACACACCAAGCCAATGGTTGGCTTGTTGGTCAAAGTTGTGTCGTTGGTGAGCGTCTGCCACCCTTGTTGGCACAGTGGAGCCCACTGGAGAATGAAACCACCAGTGACATTTCAGATGTGTGCACTATACAGAGATATATACACTAAATAACTTCTGATTTGGTAACCTGAATTTAAAAGCGTAACTACAGACGTTGGCTGAAGATTACCTTCAGCTAGATACCCTATACACATTACATCTGCTGCATTGCCTCTTCATATTTAACAATGTTCATCTGTATCATACCTAAATAAACTAGCCAATAAATATGTGTGCAGCAAGATATGTGCATGTATGTATGGATTAGGGCAGATGATATGGATAAAATGTACCATGATTAGTGGTTAAACAGGAGTACTTGAATCCTTTATTTAAGTAAAAGTCGCAATACCATAACGTTAAAATACTCTATCACATGCAAAAGTCCTGCATTCAAACTCCTCCCTGAAAGTAGCATGTTACTGTTGCAGCTGCCCAAGTTGGTGCTAGTTTAAACTGCTTTATAAAGAGTTAGCTAAGTTTCGAGCAGTAGTTCCCAACCGTGAAGCTGGGTCCCTTCACAGGGTCACAACATAAACCTGAGAGTTATGAGATGATTAATGGGAGAGGAACAAAGATCTACTCCATAGATTTGGATTAATTTCTCAGACTGTTCTCCAATCTTTGCTTTTTTTTGTCATACATCAGATAATTTTACCACTTTTGGGTTTTAATGCATATTAGCTGTCACCATGTCAGCAGTTAGAATGGATTTCAGTTCTTGTTGGAGCTTCTAACAACTAATCGACATTTGAAAACACAACAAGGAGCCCCACATAAGCCTGTTTTACACTGCCAGATTTTCGGCGAATGTTGGGCCGTTTTGCAGGCAAGCTGCGAGCGTTTAGACACACAGAGCCAGATTGGCGAGCTGATCCGAGGTGCCCAATTTTCCGCCACGTAGGGGATGTTGATGACTTGTGGGAGGAGCTGTTGATGACGCTGCACGTGCGACCCACTGGCGGTGGACTTAAAAACAGGACACAGCTGATAGCAGGAATGAGCAGCAAGTAGCAAGAGGGAAACGCAAACAACATCGACACCAACCTGAAATAAACTATAAAGAAGAGCGGCTGGGGAGACAAGGAGTCAAATGACAGGAACGGTGAAGGACGGGCCAACTTATGAGAGAATTGCTGAAGGACTGACCAGCCACGGCTTCCATCTGAGCAAGGTGCAAGACGTCACTGTTTATGTCACACGCTGAGCTACACATTAACTTGCTCATGCCCCCCATTGCCCCGAAAGAGTATAGCATACTGGAGTAAGAGCCTAATTATTGCACCTAACGATTGCTACATAGGCCTACCTATGATGTACAACTTCAGTAAGGTCACGGTATTAAGAAACAAAAACATTTAGATTGTTTATGATACTTGATTTACCTCAGGTGTCTTCCAATTGATCACCTTTGAGATGTTTCCACAGCTTGATTGGAGTCCTCCTGCAATGAATTCAGTAGACTGGACATTATTTGAAATGCACTTGTCTATATAAGGCATCACAGCTGACAGTGCATACAGTATCAGAGCTAAAACCAGTGATGAGATGGAAGGAACAGCCCGCAGAGTTCAGAGACAGGATCATGCTGAGGCACAGATCAGGGGAAGGCTATAAAAAAGTCTGCTGCATTTAGGGTTAGAACACAGTGACTTCCAAAACTCTTAAATGGAATGCCAAGTGCTATATCGTAGGCAACTGGACTTGCTTGTGTTTCTTGAAGACGTTTCGCCTCTCATCCAAGAAGCTTCTTCAGTTCTAACCGACTGGTACAGAGTTGCAGGCTTTTAAACTCTGTGTGGGTGGGAACCCAGGCTGAGTCTTTAGGGTCGCATGTGAACTCTTAGTTTCAGAGTCGTTAGGTTCACAATGTGAGTCGTTAACTCACCTCACCATCATGTGTGTCGTTAGGGTCAGGTGGGACCAGGTGTGAATGGGTGCGAAGTGGTCTTGGGAGGGATCCCAGGACTGCATTGTAGGTGGGTGATAAGTGGTGTCGGAGGCCACCTCCTCTGTTTAACGATGGTCGTTCCAGTTTGACATAGATGGCTTCTTTTACACCTCTTTCAAACCATCTTTCCTCCCCGGCCAAGATATGCACATTGCTGTCCTCAAAAGAGTGTCCCTTCTCCTGTAGGTGTAAGTGGACAGCTGAGTCTTGTTCTGAGGAGCTGGCTCTCCTGTGCTGTGCCATGCGCTTGTGGAGTGGTTGTTTTGTTTCACCAATGTACAAGTCTGTGCATTCCTGGCTGCACTGAACTGCATACACTACATTACTCTGCTTGTGCCTGGGGGTTTTGTCCTTAGGGTGGACAGGCTTCTGTCTCAGTGTGTTGCTATGTTTGAAATGCACAGGGATGTGGTGTTTGTTGAAAATCCTCCTGAGTTTCTCAGATACTCCTGCGACATAAGGAATGACAATGTTGTTCCGTTTTTGTGTATCCTCCTCTCTGTCTGCTCGGGGTCTTTTGGAGATTTTGGAAAAGGCCCAGTTGGGGTAGCCACAGGTTTTAAGCGCTTCCCTGATGTGTTTCTGTTCCTTCGCCTTCCCCTCTGCCCTGGTGGGCACGTTTTCAGCCCGATGGTTCAGGGTTCTGATGACTCTTAAATGGAAGAAGTTTCGAACAACCAGGGCTCTTCCTAGAGCTGGCTGCATGGCCAAACTGAGAGATAACCAAAAACCCTTTGCTCACTGTGGCTGAAATCCAAATACCTGTGTGGAGATGGGAATAGAGAAACTTCCAGAAGGACAACCACCACTGCAACACTCCATTGATCAGGGCTTTGTGGCAGAATGGGAAGCCTCTTCTTAGTGAAAGACACAGCAAAGGACCTAAAGGACTCTCAGACTGTGAGAAATAACATTGTCTGGTCTGATGAAGCCAACACTGAACTGTTTGGCCTCAATTTCAAGTGAAGGAGCAAAATACGGAGATTTCCTTGATGAAAACCTGCTCCAGAGTTCTCAGGAACTCAGACTGGACCCCAGGTTGACCCAACAACAGGACAGTGACCCTAAGCACACAGCCAAGACAATGCAGATGTGACTTAGAGACAACTCTGTGAATATCCTTGAGTGGCCTAGCCAGAGCCCAGCCTGTCTTGAGCCCAATTGAACATCTCTGGGGAGACCTGAACATGTCCGTCCATTGACAGTCACCATCCAACCTGCCAGAACTTGAGAGGATCCGCTGAGAAGAATGACAGAAAATTCAAATTCAGGTGCAAACTCTTCTTTTTGTACCCAAGAAGACTCGAGTGTTATGGTTTGGGGTTTTTGAGGCATGCTTTGTGGCTGCTCTTGTGTTGTTTCTTTTTGTTTTCCTGTCCTTCCAGGACCTGCAGGGCTGGTGTGTGGAGGAGACGGGACTGACCTACTTTTCCACCAGGGGCAGTGAGGCACACCTGTCTTCCTTCTCATCTCATCAACCTCACTATAAAGCCGGCTCTGACGTCACCTGCTGTGCCAGATAATTCCGTCTCGTTCGTTTGGTGCCTCGCCGCCTTTGTTCTCTGGAGCTCTCGCCTTCCACCACCACCAGGCAGCTCACTTCTCCCTGCAGCCGTTTTTGTGTTTTGCTGCCTTTTTGGTATTAAATAATTGTGAACCTTATTCCGCCTGTCTCCTGCAACTTGGTTCTGTTTTCCTGCCAGTCTGTTACATCGAGAGTGTAATTGTTGCTTCAAGGTGCTTCAGCTGATCAGGGAGTAAAGGGTCTGACTCTGAATACGTCAGTGTGGTATTTCAGTTCCTTTTTTTCTTTTAATGAATCTGCAAAAGTTTCTACAACAGTCAGAAATAATAAAGGGACAGCTATAACAATGTAAATGGCATAACAGCTGATATATTTCCATCGTTTCATGGTGTACACGTTTGTTGCCCAACCCTGAAGATGCCGACCAAATGCAGACCAGATCTAAATAGTAGAAACAAATGATAACTGAATACATGACCTTTGTTCAGATAGCTGTGCTCATATCTTTCCATTCTTTTCACTTTGTTCCAGGCTGTACATGGGAAGCAGTGCAGACACCCCTTCACCAACAGACTCCTGCCCATCATCACTGATTCAATGGTGGACATGGAGCTAGGAACTGGTGAAAGCAACATTTCTGAACACTGCCCCCTCATTCCTCTCTGACACAGTCTCCTGAAAAAATTAACATCAAAGTAGTAAAAGGTAGTGCTGCTCGTGCTGATCACCTCCCTGTGTTTGTGTTTTGTAGGTGCAGTGAAGGTGACCCCTGCTCATGACCACACTGACTTCCTGCTGTCACAGAGGCACTCACTGCCACGCGTCACTGTGATTGGAGGAGATGGGACCATGACACCCCCCTGTGGACAGTGGCTGGAGGTGCATGAACACCACTGTTACTATCCGAAAACTCCGTATTACTGTGTGTTGAAGAAATATGTTTCACCTGTCTGAGGTCGCAACCGACAAAATACAGTATCTTGTTAAGCACTGGACATGGATGGATTTAAAAATAGTTTAGGATTAAAATACTCAATAGAGGCTAAGGGCTTATCTTCATTGTGGTGCTCTATTGCAGTACCAGGTGGCAGATTGACTATAGAAGTGTCAAGCTTGAATGGCATTAAACTTAAAAAAATGCTTATGGAAACTTCAACATCTGGCATTTATGTAGCTACAAATCATTAGACAACCATTTCTTGAGATCTGATTTAAAACTTCTCAGCTGGGTTTTGTTTAAGCAAGACAGGCAGTTTATTCCATCGATATGTGGCTGTATATAAAACAGTAGTTTGCCCAACACGTTTTGAATTGTTAGACTGTCTCTAGTGTTTTGGGAGTGACTGTTTTTTACTAGATTAAAGTATTCGGATAGATAGGGAAGTGCATATTTGCACACAATCTTAATTTGCAGCACCCCTCAATCCATGGGGAGAATGTTAATTTTTTTTAAATAGACTTTATTGAGGTTTGTGTGCACGGACAGCTTTGAACAACTCTCATTAGCTTATTTTGTGCATTTTGTAATTTGTTTTTAAAAGGGTGTGAGGAGCTACTGTACTAAAAGGTAACAGCATAATCAAAGTGGGATAACACCGGTGCTCAAGCTAGCCTTTATCCAACAATTAAGCTTTTCTAGCCAGACATTTAACTTTTAAAGCCATATATTCCCCTGATAAAACATTATCCAGGATACACCCCAGGTAATTTACCAAAGATTTTAAAGAAATTGACATCTGTCCAGTCCTTAGTGTGAAATTACATGAATTTCTCAATTGAAATTGTGAGCCAAAGAGGATAGCCTCTGTCTCTCCTGCATGAAGGGAAAGTTTGTTTGTCTGAGAGCCACCTTGCAACTTTTTGGGCTTCTGTGCTCAAGGTATCTTCCACAATTACCTTTTCTTTTTGGGATACTGGTAATGCAGCATAGTTAGCATTTAAAAATAAATTATAAGAAGAAGTCGAATTAATATAATTGATTTATGATAAAAACAACTGTGGCCCTAAAACACTCTGTGGGACACCAGAAAGTAATGGTTTTTGGACTGGATAAAGTCTCATTGACGTCAACCCTTTGAAATCTGTCTGTATAGGACCTCTTGTCAGTGATAGAAAAAAGCAGGTCTGATGAATCCTCGTCCCAGCCGTTATCATTTTTTGTAATTTTATCTCCTTCAAGGGAGTGAAGCGTTTCGATGCCAGACAGCTCATTGTAGATGCCCTGGTTGAGAAGCGGCTGTTTAGAGAAAAGAAGAATCACGCCATGAGTCTACCTATTTGCAGGTAAAGGAGCACATACACACCAACAGACTCATTCTGACTCTTAGTGTGTGCATACATCTTTGCTTTTGTAAATACAAAGGGCTGTTTCAACAGCTGTTTTTCAGCTCACAGTGCAAAAAAGCTCCTTCACAGAAGATAACACAGGGTAATTAAAAAAATAGAACTTCAATACAGAGAAATATATACAACAAAGCCCATCCGGTCTGGAAGTTTGTAGCCTTTTTATCTTGTACGTAATGCATGACAACAACAGCAGTGTGTATTCTCCTGTTTGTGAGCTGATGTTTTTTGTGCTAAGTGAATATTCCATGTGCCCTGTTTAGCTGGACCGCTGCAGGAAGACCTGTCACCTGGAGCCTAGAAATACCTTACTAAAAGTGTATCATACAATTAATCTACAGTACTGATAATAGCACTCGAAACTAAAGGTATATTTAGAAATACTGTAATCAGGTTAGAAATTACGTAAAAGAAATAGTGTGCAGTAAAAAGTGTGTTGAGCTCACCTTAGTCGTAAACTATTTACAGGAGTTGAATTGATAATTAGTGCTCATCTGTTCATTTCCTTACTGAAGTCTCTCAGCACATTGTTCTCTAACTGTTCTGCTGCTTGGGCCAGACAGATGAAGATGACAAAAATATTAACAGTCATCTCAGTCACTGGCATTTTCCCCGTAAGCCTTGGATTTCACCTCTCAGTCTACCTCTATGCTGCTCTGCCTTGTTTGTGAGGGTTATTGGTGCCCTGTTTAGACTGAAAGGAATACCTGTAGATACTACTCAGGGCTGAAAATTACTACCATCTCCTCTGCATGTTTTTCGGATTAAAAAAAAAAAAATCTGTATTTTTAATTAAAGTCAGTTAAATCAAAGATAAGGCAGTAAACACAAAGGTTCCCTGAAGATGTGGCTACAATATTATCTATCATCTCTTTCAAGGACATTATACGATTCTGTTCCTTTACAACAAAAGTTAACAGCCGCAACTGCCTGTGTGCTTAGTTTATATTCCAAATGTACTCAACAAGCTAAATTTCTTGAATGTGGCTTTGTAAACACACACACACACACACACACACACACACACACACACACACACACACACACACACACACACACACACACACACACAGTATGTACATGTGGAGTCTCAGATAGGCAACCCTAAAGGTATTTCCAGCAGTGTCACAAGAAGCTTCCTCTCACTTACCTTCATCTTCCTGAAACAAGACAATAGAAGCTATGCCATAATGCATTTCTATGTTTGTGGTTTCTCTCTTTTCTATGTCTTTCTTCTCTTCTTTTTCCTTGTCTCAGCCGCTCAGGTGACATCATTGAACCTCTTCTAAAGAAGCAGTGGTTTGTTTGCTGTGATGAAATGGCTAAAAAAGCAATACAGGTAAGTTGGTGGAAAGGTTGAGAATTAGGTCAAATTTTAAATAGTTTGTAGTTGCATCATTCACATGTTTTCAAGTAACCATGTCAGGCTCTATTTATAAAAACATAGCAGAGTGGTCAAGTGATGTCATCTCATCCTTTCACTCTGAAAAAAATTACGAGACACTCAAATGTGACTATTTCTTTCCCTTGCATTGAAATACCAGCAACACTTGTAGTATTTAGAACAACTTTATTGCAAGACCACCCATCGTGTTTCGGCTTGGCCTTCATCCAGGCTGTCACACAAGCTGACCCTGCTTTGATTATTTCTTTCCCTGTCAGGCTGTGGAGGAGGGACAGTTGGAAATCATCCCTCACTACTATACCAAGACATGGAAGAACTGGCTGTCCAACATCAGGTAGGCTGCTCTGACCTTCAACTTGGACAAAATGCATGTATTTAAACAGTGGTGTGAAGAGGAACAATGGTAGTGTGTGTCATTGTTACTGGTGTGAGATGTGCATGAAATTTTTAGATTTTATTTATTTATTTGAATAGGTTAAAAGAAAAATGAAAATAAATAAAATATACAATGTGCTTAGGCAGAAAAAAACAATTAAAGAGACAACTCTATAACAACATAGCTAATCATACCTTGTTCGAAAGGGGGCAGGATGAAGTTAATAAAACGTATCTAGTCCTACCCCTTTATTGTTGTGTTTCATAGTTCAATCAGTCAGAGCATGTGTAGGAAAACAAAAGAGAAGAAAATAAAATAAATTGTATCAGAATAAAAAGGCACATTGCTCATTATTATAAATTCATGTTTCCGTTTCTCTCTTGTATCCATTCAGAATGTGGTTTATAAAAATTTGTTTGAACTTATTTAGTGATTAGCAAGTTTTCATTTCTTCGCTGCAGCTGTTCCACAGATTAACTACTTTGACTGATATACAGTGTGTTTTTGTGTTGGTACGTACAGGCTGTTTTTTGAAAATGCATATTCCCCTGAGATTGTACTTGTTTTCTCTTATTTGAAACACCTTTTGGATGCCCTGTGGTAACTGATTCTGATTTGCTTTGTGCATGATCTGAATTGTTTTGAGGTCGACCAGATCCTTGAATTTTAGTGCCTTCAGTTAGATGAAGAGTGGGTTCGATGGTTCTCTAAAGGTGCTTTTATTAGGGGTTCAAGCCCGAAGGGCTGAAACCCTATTGTTTTCCTACTGTTTTATTATTATTCTTCTTCTTCTTCTTCTTCTTCTTGTTCTTCAGAAATGTTTTCGCAAATTCCCATGAGATGGTACATCATAGAGACTTGAAATTTTCACCAATAACTGGAAGTTGTGTGCAAATGGTGCTCATAATATAGAAATACCAATTGGCCAGATGGTGGCGCTATAACCAAGGTCAATGCGTTTTGGGCTATAACTCCCACACCATATGTCGCACATTCAAAAACGTTATATCCACAGATTCCCTGGATAGTCCTGAATCACCTGGGCTAGGCCACGCCCATTTCCGCCGAGAAATTTTTTTCACAAAATCGCAAAAACTTGAAAACCTTCTTTTTCTATCTCCTCCTTGGGGTTCCATCTGATTATCGTGAAACTTGGCACGTACAGTCTTCAGTTGGACCTGATCTAAAGTTACTCACAGAATTTTGTTTGGTCAAAAGATGCGCAAATTATTAATGAATACATTTTTCTAGCTAGCTATAAAAACGCGAACTGTTGCATATCTGTTTGCATATCAAAATAAATGCTAACAACACCAAATCCGAGATCCTTGATTGGCATGTGACTGTGAGGGTGTGAGCCAAATTTGGCGAATGTTGGCCACTAGGGGGCGCTGCAAATATGGGAAATTTGTATCTCTTAAATGGCTGCACGGATTTTTACCAAATTTGGTGGGTACGATGCTGGGTCACTCCTGAGGCCATATCTTGAAGTTCATCACGACTGGTCAAAGTGGGCGTGGCTTATTACAAGATAAAAAACAAACATTTATTTTAGCTGAAGTATTATCTTGAGAGCTATGAAATTCACAGGGTATATATAGGATAGGACACAGACCATCCATACCAAAAATTGTGTGTCTACTCCACTAGGTGGCGCTATAACAGGTGAAAACGCATTTTGGCCTGTAACTTCCACATTTTAAATCACATTTTCATAAACTTTATATCCACGTGTTCCCTAAATAGAGTCTCATCTTCTGACATAGGCCACGCCCACTTCCACTGAATATTTCTCTTTGTAAGTCACTACACATCAAAAACCTACTTTTTCTATCTCCTCCTAGCGTTCAAGCTCCATCTGCACGAAACTTTGCACATACAATCTCCAGATGGGCCTGATGAAAAGTTATCAAAAGAATTTTGCTAATCCAAAAAATATGGTAGATATAAAGGAACAATTTTTTCTGCTAGCTAAAAAACACATGCCGCTGCATATTTTTGTCAACGTAAAAGCTATCGACGTCAAACTCAAGTCACTTGTTTTAGACATCAACCAGAGGATCTGTGCCAAATTTGGCGGAAATTGGCCAATAGGGGGCGCTATAAACCGAGAAACATCAAGTGAAATGAAATTTCACAAAATCCGGCCATAAATCAATGAGGGTTTTTTCAAACATCAACAAACTCAGTATATCAAAGGTCTTGATCTTACCCACCTTTCAAAATTTAAATGGCTATGCTGGCTTGAACCCCGGAATTGCCGCTTGCGGCTATATTTTACAATTTTTATTGCTCTTTTTTGAAGTTTGAATATTGTTTCCGTGTTTGTTTTATATGTGTTCCCCCACACTTCCACGCAGTAGGTAATGTATGGGACAATGAAGGAACAGTACAAGGTGTATAGTGATGACTGGTTTAGAAGATATTTGACTTTATGTAATATCAGAATCAGAATCAGAAACACTTTATTGATCCCCAAGGGGAAATTGTTTTGTTACAGGTGCTCCTTACAAGTGTTGAAAGTAGATATAGTGCAAACAAGTGTAGAAAGAAGATATAGTGCAAAAAGAAGTAAAAATATAAGAAGATAATTTACAAAATATATACAGTACAGGCCAAAAGTTTGGATACATCTTCTCATTCAATGCGTTTTCTTTATTTCCATGACTATTTACATTGTAGATTCTCACTGAAGGCATCAAAACTATGAATGAACACGTGGAGTTATGTACTTAACAAAAAAAGGTGAAATAACTGAAAACATGTTTTATATTCTAGTTTCTTCAAAATAGCCACCCTTTGCTCTGATTCTGCTCTTGGCATTCTCTCGATGAGCTTCAAGAGGTAGTCACCTGAAATGGTTTTCCAACAGTCTTGAAGGAGTTCCCAGAGGTGTTTAGCACTTGTTGGCCCCTTTGCCTTCACTCTTCATTTTGAAGAAACTAGAATATAAAACATGTTTTCAGTTATTTCACCTTTTTTTGTTAAGTACATAACTCCACATGTTTTCATTCATAGTTTTGATGCCTTCAGTGAGAATCTACAATGTAAATAGTCATGAAAATAAATTGAATGAGAAGGTGTGTCCAAACTTTCGGCCTGTACTGTATGTAGTGACCTAATAATATAATTTACAAATATATACAGGAACCTTAGATACAGACTGAACAATATAGTCAGTTATTGCACGGAGTGTAGAGGAATAAATATGTAATAATTTATTTTGAGTTGGTGACAGTGGTGAAACAGTCCAAGGGAAAACTCAGAGGGAGGAGTTGTACAGTTTGATGGCCACATGCAGGAATGATTTCCTGTGGCGCTCAGTGGTGCATTTTGGTGGTCTGAGTCTCCCACTGAAAGTACTCTTTTGCCTGACCAGCATATGGTGGAGTGGGTGTGAGACATTGTCCAAGGTAGTTCGCAGTTTAGACAGCATCCTCCTCTCCGACACCACCATCAGAGAATCACACGCCATTCCCACAACATCACTGGCCTTGCGGATCAGTTTATTGAGTCTGTTGGTGTCTGCGACCCTCAGCCTGCTGCCCTAGCACACAACAGCATAGAGGATAGCACTGGCCACCACAGACTCATAAAAAATCTTGAGCATAGTCCGGCAGATGTTGAAGGACCTCAGTCGCCTCAGAAAATAGAGACGGCTCTGGCCCTTCCTATAGAGAGCGTCAGTGTTCTTAGCCCAGTCCAGTTTATTGTCAATGTGGACCCCCAGGTACTTATAGTTCTCTACAATGTCCACACTGACCCCCTGGATAGAAATCGGGGTCGCCGGTGTCTTGGTCCTCTTCAGATCCACAACCAGTTCCTTTGTCTTTGCCACGTTGAGCTGCAGATGGTTCTGCTCACATCATGTGACAAAGTTATCCACAGCAGCCCTGTACTCATCCTCATCACCCTTGCTGATACATCCAACTATGGCAGAGTCATCAGAAAACTTCTGAAGATGGCAGGTCTCAGTGCAATAGTTGAAGTCCGTGGTGTAGAGGGTGAAGAGGAAGGGAGAGAGGACAGTCCCCTGCGGGGCCCCGGTATTGCTGACCACTCTGTCTGACACACAGTGTTGCAAGCGCACGTACTGTGGTCTGCCAGTCAAGTAGTCTACAATCCAGGACACCAGAGAGGCATCCACCTGCATTGCTGTCAGCTTGTCACCCAGTAGAGCTGGACGGATGGTGTTGAACGCACTGGAGAAGTCAAAAAACATGACTCTCACAGTGCTCGCTGGCTTGTCCAGTTGGGCGTAGACGCGGTTGAGTAGGTAGATGATGACATCCTCCACTCCAAGTCGGGACTGGTAGGCGAACTGTAGGGGGTCCAAGAGTGGCTTGACCATGGGCCGGAGCTGCTCCAGGACAAGTCTCTCCAGGGTCTTCATGATGTGGAAGGTCAATGTCATGGGTCTGTAGTCCTTGGAGCCACTGGGACGCGATGTCTTTGGCACAGGAATGAGGCAGGATGTCTTCCACAGCATGGGGACCCTCTGGAGACTCAGGCTAATGTTGAAGACATGCTAAAGTACTCCACATAGCTGGGGGGCACAGGCTTTGAGCACCCTGGGGCTGACACCATCAGGGCCTGCAGCCTTGCTTGAGTGGAGTCTCATCAGCTGTCTTCTCACATGATCAGCAGTGAAGTACATTGTGGAGGTGTCAGGCGGAGGAGGGGTGTAGTCCTCACGATGAAGAGTGTGGTCAGTCTGGCTACTGGGGGAGGAGGTGTGGTGGGGCTCACTCTGGAGTGTGGGGGGGTGTAAGAAGGAGGGGTGGGGGGTGGGGTGGAGTGGCCGTTGGTTGTCCAAGACAGACAGCAGAAGAGTCGGGGGGGATGGGCGGGACCAGCAGTGTCAAATCTGTTAAAAAACAGGTTCAGTTCATTGGCCCTGTCCACGCTGCCATCAACTCCTCTATTGTCGTTGGTCCTGAAGCCAATGATGGTCCTCATTCCACTCCAGACCTCCCTCATGTTGTTCTGCTGGAGTTTCCACTCCAGCTTTCTCCTGTACCTCTCCTTAGCCTCCTTGATCTTCACCTTCAGTTCCCCCTGTATTGTTCTCACCTCCTCCCTGTTACCAGCTCTGAAGGCCCTCTTCTTCGCGTTAAGGATGGCTTTGATTTCCTTTGTTACCCATGGTTTGTTATTTGGGTAACAATGGACAGTCCTGGCTGGGACAGTGGTGTCCACACAGAAAGTGATGTAGTCCGTGATGCACTCTATGAGCCCATCAATGTCATCCCCATGTGGCTCACAGAGTGCCTGCCAGTCTGTCACCTCAAAACAGCCCTGCAGTGTCTCATAAGCCTCCTCTGACCATCTCCGCACTGTCCTCATGGTCGCAGGCTGGCTTCTTACTAGAGGTACATAGCAGGGGTTGAGGTGCACCAGGTTGTGGTCTGACCTACCCAGAGGGGGGAGGGGGGAGCAGCTGTATGCATCCTTGGCGTTTGCATACAGCAAGTCCAGGGTTCTCCCTCCTCTAGTGGGACAGCTCACGTTCTGAGTGAAGTTGGATAGAGTTGTTGCCATGGTGATGTGGTTGAAGTCACCCGAGATAGCTATGAAAGCACTCGGGTGTTGAGTCTGCAGACGGGCTACAGCGGAGTGAATGACGTCACATGCCGACGTCGGGTTAGCAGAGGGGGGGGGATGTATACAGTCACCATAATGACGTGTGAAAACTCCCTGGGCATATAATATGGCCTGAGTCCAACAGCCAACAGTTCAATATCCGGGCGACAGATTTGTTCCTTGATAGTAATGTGGGCAGGACTGCACCATCGGTTGTTGACTAGCACAGCAAGCCCCCCTCCATTGGGCTTACCGCTCTCGGTGCAGTCCTGGTCGGCCCAAACAGTCTGAAAGCCGCTGATAGACACGTTGTCGTCGGGTATGTCCTTGTGTAGCCATGTCTCCGTAAAACACATCAGGCTACACTCCCGGTACTCCCTCTGACTCCTGGCGACTGCTGTTAGCTTATCCATTTTATTTGCCAGCGACCTCACGTTGCCCATGATGAGAGAGGGGAGACCCGGCTTATATATCCTCTTCTCCATTAGCCTCCATTGTCTCTCCCTTGCTCTCTTCCTCTTCTGTTTCAATCCTCCCCTGCATCCTTGATGTATTTTCCTCCACATTTCAGCCGGGATCGCTGATGTTCCGGCCACCAAGCCAGCCGGCCTCAGCGCAATCAGCTGATCTCTGGAGTAAACAATGCGGCCATGAAGTTGTTGTGTAATGGTGCCGGGTCTGAATGAAAGTAGTAATTCCAGAGTGAAGAGACAGACCAGAACTCTCTCGATAAACATGTTTGGAGAGGGCGCAGCTTCAGAATATCAGTCATAAAAATACAAAATGCAAGTAGTAATGTATAAAGCAAAAAAAAGTTGGAAACTAAGATAACAAGCAGGAGCGACTGCAACAGGCTGCACGCACGGTTGGCGCATGCGCACTAAATCTATAAATATTGCAATTTACTTTGCCATTTTAGCTGTAATGTACTGTATATGTGACTTCCAGGATAATTTGCTGTCAGTTATGACTCCAAGAAATGTTATTTCATTCACTCTCTCTATGTCTGTTATTTATCATGAGTTTCATTTGTGAGCTATTTGTCAGATTTCCAAATATTATGAATTTAGTTTTGCTTAGATTTAGTGTGAGTTTATTTGAGTCAAACCAACTCTTCAGTTTCTTTAATTCATCTGCCACTGTGTCCAAAAGTTGTTCCAAATTATCTCCTCAGCAAAGCAGGTTAGTGTCATCTGCAAATAAAATGATTTGAAGTGTTTTTGAAACCTCACATATATTAATGTAAAGAATGAACAACAATGGTCCCAACACCGAGCCCCGAGGCACCCCACACTTCACTTTCTTTAGTTGTGATTTAGTGTTATTGATTTGCACATATTGATCTCTATTGCTTAAGTAGCTGGATATCCAGGAAAGTGCTAGACCTCTGATTCCGTATTTCTGCAGTTTTATTAATAATAGACACCACACTGGTGATGAATGAGCTCTCTTTTCACTGTATGGAGTTGTCAACAATGTACCTCTGTTTGCTTCACAGTGATTGGTGCATTTCCAGGCAGCTTTGGTGGGGTCATCAGATTCCTGCTTACCAAGTGGAACTTCCTAAGTCTACTGACAATCAGGAGGTTGGATCTGTGGATATGTGAATGTTTTAAGGATAACACTGCTGTCAAAATGTTTGGTTCATATGTTGTCCTGTGATGGACTGGCAGAATTTGCCCAGGCTCTTCATTTAATGCAACCTTGAATAAAAAAATCTATTTAGATTTGGATGAGTGGTTGGATTAATGGGTTAACTAGCAGATGTGCTCCCCACATTATATATCAAATGTCAGTCTGTTCCAGACTGTTGCAAATGTCTTGCTCTGTATGTGTGTGTTAGGAGCAGTGGGTTTGGGGAAGGAGCGAAGATGAGGCCCGACAAAGAGCTGCTGTCAAATATGGAGTGAAGCCAGACGAAATCACTTTGACTCAGGGTGAGTAACTTCTGTGGAAGTGGAAAGCTCATTTAGCAACAGATAAGCAATGTTTGTTTTTTGTTTTTGTTTTACATATTGCTCCTATTGCTACTACTGCTTATATTATTGCTTTTAACAGTGCTATGATCAATTCTACTACTGCTGCTGTGCTATGACTATCTGTACCAGAGCCCAAACAATGCTTATGGTACAGCTGATACATAGATCATTTTAGGTCAACACAGATATATCAGTGTAACACATGTACCGGCCAATAACATCTTCAGTCAGCTGTCTATTTTATCTCTGTTGCCTTGTGGCTTACCTCCTGCGCTGATATTCAGCAGTTCACCTGTCAAGCACCCAGCCAGGGCCATAGACTGTAAAAATAATGGACGTAGTAATCGTGACATCTACCATTGGTTTGTGAACTCCCATTTTGAAGCCTTGAGTTTGGCATTCTGGCCATCTTGGATTTTTGGAGCAAGAATGGACCATATTTGGGTGAAAGGGTGGCGCTGTGGAGGAGCGAGGATGGATGTGACTAAGGAGTCAAGGACACTATCAGCAGACACCCTGTCACTTGAAACAAACCCGCCCTTAATTATGCATATCTTTCAACATGAGTTATGAAAAAATTCACCCCCTGTACAGTTGTCATGAATGTTGAAATTAGCTATAGAAACCAGAACAGTTTTTTTTACCAGGCTGTAAACATGTTAATTTCTGCTATAAAGTTTGACATTTTAACATGGGGATTTATGGAGATTGATTGGCTTCTGGAGCCAGCCTCTAGTTGACAATAAAAGAGATCCAGTTTTTGGCCTGTTTGCCTCATGTTTCGGCCCTGGAGGTTGCTGCTTAGCCATGACTGTAGAGTCTTTCAATCAAAAACGCATACATTTATTTAAGCCACTGAGGGGCGAACGGGGAGAACTTGTTTGGACACGTGTTCTGTGCAAAACAATAAACCAATGTCCAATACGCTGTGCATCTTTGAGTGCAGTGACCCATTTATTCACAGTACACTTGCTCACCTTAGCACAGGTAGAAAAAGCAGCTTAGGTCATGTCATCACAGGTGAGTTTCCATTCATCAATTTCATTTCATCACAGGTAAGTTTCCATTCATCAATTTCAGTTCATCACAGGTAACGCTGCCAAACTAACACACTGATGTGGTCAAAAAACTGTTTGCTTCCCGCTGCTCCTCACGTGGAGCTTACCTATATGCACTTCCTGTGCTAATGCTCCACCCAGTGTTTGAACACAAAAACTACATATACATGCATATGCTCATCTGTTTAATATAAACATAAAAAATGAAATGAAAAACAAAAATTACATTATGGCTCCAACAATGACCAACAGCCGGATCTTCAGTCCCAACCTCCAGCCTCCTGGCCACTTTTCTGAGCGACTCCGCCAATGCGTCTGGTCCAGGGTCTCCATTCCAAGCCTCTGGGCCGCCCTCCAAAGTGCTTCCACTACTGCTGCTGGCTTCTTGCATTCTATTCATCCTCCAGAGCCACTGTCCCAGCCCCCAGTCCGCCTGAGGTCCCCTGCCCTGCTGGTCTCCATTGTCCAGGCCCTTCTTCTTTTCATTTTATCTCTCTGAGCCTGTACCTAAACCCTGAACCCTGATATTTAAAACCTACCTGTACACCCTGCCTTTAAGCTTATGTACCTTCATTTTATCAAAACAAATCCCTGAACTGCTCCTGTCTGCCTGGACTATCTGCGTTTGGGTCCATTCCCTGCTGCCTCACACTCACTCTCCAACATTCTGTTTTGACCGCACTGCCACTGCTGCTTTTTTTTTCGTCCTAGCTCTTTAGAAACTACCATTATATTATTTTGCGCTACGGACGCTTCATATCCACGTCAGTTCTCACACTTAAGCATATAAGAGGAGTGGAGAGGGCTCCGTCATATCTCTTCGTAAACTAAATAGCCATATGTTATTTATCTTATTTACATGACGGCATGTCATTTCTTTCTCTGCACGGTCGCACGTTTACAATTCTCCATTGCTCTCTGTATCGTGCACGGCGAGACACGTGCGCACACTAAGGTGAGCACACTAGAGTGCTGCTCGGGCTGCATTTTCCTGACCGAACCCGACCCGAGTCCAAGACAATTTTAAGCGAGTAACACATTTCAGCACTTGAATACTTGAATAAGCCACGCCGCCTAGTTTTAGGCACACTCAGGAGCAGCTGATCAGCTGACCTGAGAGAGCGGGTGGGAGTATAAGGGTGTAGGAGCTCAGAGAGGTAGGGTGGGGCAAGACCATTTAAGGATTTAAAAGCAAATAAAAGAATTTTAAAATGGATCCTAGCGTGTATGGGCAGCCAGTGGAGTGAGGCTAAAATGGGGGAAATGTGCTCATGTTCACGTGTGCCGGTTAAAAGACGTGTGGCAGCATTCTGTACCATCTGGAGATGGGTGATGGAGGATGCACTAACCCCCACATACAGTGCATTACAATAATCCAGCCGAGTGGTGACAAAGGCATGGATTATCGTCTCAAAGTGGTGCCTTGGGAGAATTGGCTTTATTTTGGCCAGCTGCCTCAATTGGAAAAAGCTCGATTTAATGACCGACCTGATCTGGCTGTCAAGCTTAAGATCAGAGTCCACTTTAACCCCTAGGTTTGTGATGGTAGGTTTGATAAACTGAGCCAAGGAACCAAGATCTACAGGAGGGGTCCCATTGGTGCCACCAAAAACCATCACTTCTGTCTTTTTATCATTAAAATTTAAAAAGTTCAGAGCCATCCAGGCCTTTATGTCATCAAGACACTTATGTAACATTTTGACAGAGTATATGTCATTCTTTTCAAGCGGCACATAAATGACTGTCATCCGCATAACAGTGGAAAGAAATACCATGCTTCCTCAGTGTGGAGCCAAGCGGGAGCAAATAGATAGAGAAGAGAAGAGGGCCTAGAAGGGAGCCCTGTGGGACCCCACACGAGAGAGGAGCAGAGGAGGATACAGATTCACCAAGGCTGACACAGAAAGTTCGATCTGCCAAGTATGACCCGAACCACTCCAGTGCTATGCCCCTAATGCCCACCCACTGCTCCAAACGCGAGATCAGGATTTCATGGTCCACTGTGTCAAATGCAGCAGTTAAATCTAAAAGCACAGGAATAACACATTCACCAGAGTCAGTAGCTAAAAAGATATCATTAAAAACTCTTAAAAGAGCTGATTCAGTGCTGTGCAGGGTTTTAAAACCAGATTGGAAAACCTCATGAATATTATGCTTTCCCAGAAAGGCCGTTAATTGACTGTGGACTATTTTCTCGAGGATTTTGGGAAGAAAGGGCAGTTTGGAGATAACCCTAACCCTGAAATTAGCAAGAACTGCAGGATGTAGACCAGGTTGTTTAATCAGAGGTTGCACTACTGCATGTTTAAAATGTTCAGGGACCACACCTGAGGACAGACTGCTATTCATGACCGCAATAACAGATGGCCCTACACTGGAAAAACCTCTTTAAATAGGCGAGGAGGGACAACATCATTTGGAGAACTTAAGGGCCTCAAATGACCAACAATCTCCTGTAAAAAGGAGTCACAGGCTCAAACTGCTCAAAGACAGCAGAGCAGGTGACAGAGATTGAAGGGTCATAAGCAGAAGGTGAAATGAGAGCCCTAGTAGAGGAGACCTTATCAATAAAAAAGTGAAGAAAGTTTTCACAAACAGCAGGGGAGGCCTCCATACAGACAGTTTAACATGCCACACAGCACGGCATGTTAAAGCATTGATATTCACCTGTTGGAGGTAAAGTGCAGATGGAGGTGCACAAAGCCGGTTTGTTTGCAGCATATAACACCCCACTGTGGCTGTTTCTGCTGACACTTTAACCTCCTGTAGTATTTATAACTGATACATGAACAAATTAGCGCTAAATATCTCCACAGTTTACCTGACTACCTGATGGCGAGAGTTTGCGCTAATGACCGCATATCACTTCCTATAAACTTTTCACAATAAAAGCCTCCCGTTACTTAGTTATTTCAAACCTTTCAGTGTGAAGCAGCGAGCAGCAATGTGTGTTTTGTTTTAGCACCATCTGAGGAGTTGTGTTCAGTAATGTGTGTGGACTGAGGTCGTCTTCACTTCAAAATCCCGTCTTCAGACCAAGACGTATCAAGTTATTAACGTTGTATGTGGCCATAGTTGAATCTTTGTTGGCGGCCTTAGATTGAATCACCAGCGCCACCTGCTGTTGTGGAGTGCGAATTACAGGACATTTGCAGATCAGAGGCTGTCCATGTATAGATCAGGAGCTGTCCGTGTGTGGATCTGCAAGGCGGAAAATTAGTGACAAAAGTCACGTGACAGTGCCAAAAGTCACGTGACTTTTGGCAGTAATATTCCACCTTGCAGATCCACACACGGACAGCTCCTGATGTACACATGCACAGCTTCAGATCTACACACGAATGGCTTTAAGATTTTCGTAGTTGTAGAATTGGTTTTATGTACTTGAAGGATTTTTTTGTAGTTGAAAGATTTTAGTCTGAAGCATGATGTATTTGTTTGATAGGTATGTTTGTCATTTGCAAAACGAAATGCATTAGTTTGTGAATGATGTTTTGTATTTGCAAACCACACTGAGTTTGTTTGTGGATCGTTGGGCTTGAGTAAAACATGTTATGTGTGTTTGTGAGGTTTTGGCATGATTTTAGCTCCATAAAACATGCCATAAATTATGCCTAACTTTAAACCTTAATAACATTTAAATGGATGAATTACATAGAAATTGAGCACCGTACAGTTGACATAAACACGCCAATTAGCTACAGAGACCAGAAACATTTTTCGTACCAGGCTGTAAATGTGTTTATTTCTACTGTAAAGTTGGACACTTTAATGCTGTCTATAGGGATTGACTCGCTCTTGGAGCCAACCTCATGTGGCCATTTGAGGACCTGCAGTTCTGCATTAGCTTCATTTGTCAGCCCTTGAGGTTGCCACTCGATCAATACCACTATCAATAATCAATCAGGCTACTTCTACTTCTGCTCATGCTACTATTTCCAGTTGCTAGGCTTGTAGTTACAGCAGCTGTACAGAAAATTAGGTAATAAGCTTGCCTGGATTCAGGACTGTGAATCCACCCACTCCACAAGTGCAACTAGTTTAACAAGTTGACAGTACTGACGTGACGCAAATGTTGGGGTAGCAGCTCATTGCCTGTGCTCCAGCAGCTCGGCATCCTTTAGCTTATTTTTTGCCAGAAAAGCGTGGTCACAGTGAGCGGACATTGTAGTCTAAAAGTAAGAGAATGCCTAGCACTCAGAAAAAACTTAACCTTATCGCGAAATCTGCTAAATCAGCAGGGAATCAGTCGCCTCAGAGCAGTCAAGCTAACATGGCGGACGACACGCGGCCATTCTTCGGTCAAGTCGACGCTGACAGTTTGGTGGAAAGAATAACTGCTAAAGTGCTTGAAGGCGTAGAGGTTTCCTTTGATAAAAAGATCGATCTGGTTCTGAAGAAACTCGAAGCCTGCTCGTCTAAAATCGCTACACTTGATACACGGATTACAGAGGCTGAAGGCCGCATCTCAAACTCCGAGGACACCGCAGCGATTCACATCACTAAGCTTGCTGAGGTCGAGAGCAAGCTGGAGGCGGCCATGGACAAGATCGATGATTTGGAGAACAGGAGCCGGCGGTGCAACATACGTGTCATCGGGCTCCCTGAAGGTAGCGAAGGCGCTAACCCCGTAGCTTTCTTTAGAACCTGGCTGCCGGAGCTACTGAAGGTTAGCTTCAAAGGAGGGTCTGTTAAGGTGGATCGCTGCCATCGCACCCTCGCACGCCGCCCACCCCCCGACCAGCGACCTCGGGCCGTTATCATAAAGCTCCACAACTTCCAGGATAAAGTCCGGATCATGCAAGCGGCGAGGAAAGCACAGTCCCTGGTATATAACAGCGCCCCAATCATGATATTTGAGGATTTCTCCGCAGCCGTTTTACGGAAGCGACAGGAATTTTACCAGGTGAAACAACAGCTTAAGGAGAGAGGGATCGCCTTCGCCATGCTGTACCCAGCCGTGCTCAGGATTAAGCACAACGGGCAGGAAAAAGTCTTTAAACATCCTAAAGAGGTGGCTGCCTTTTTGGATAAAGAGTCACAACGCGGAGGATCTTCCCCCATGTCCCCTGCTGAGTGAGAGTTTCCCCTCATCTCATATACAACATGCTACCGTGGTTATCCACTGAACTTCTCTGGAAATACCAGGTTTGATTGTTAGAGGAGCGGGTGAGCATAAAAATCAATAACATGGCTCTGAGACCGACACGGCTGTCTCTTAATTTTCTTTATTCCACTCTCTTCTGTTGTCAGTAGGAGATCTGCTATAGGTTACTGAATGTGCTATATGGATATCCTAGCTACATAGTCTGTATGTTAATATCCTTTTCTTTTGCTCACAAGCTCACTGTTGACTTTGTAATTTGTTTATCTTATTTTATTTACTTTATTTTATTTTTCTCTGATCAGAGCTGCAGGCCAGCAGTTGAGATGCGTTACAAATTCAAGGTTTGCAAGGAGTTTGATAGCTGGTCCAGCATCTTCCTCTATTTAAGTAGGGAGGTTAGCTCACACCCCTGATGGGTGTAACAGACCAAAGTCTGACCCCAATGTCTACCTGTTATCTTTGCTTGTTGTTCATTGTACATAGTTCTGTTTGAAATGTTAGCAAAGCAGTGTTTTTATCTTCTTTTTATGTTACTTTTTTTTTTTTTTTTCTTTTTCTTTCTTTTCCTCTTCTCTTCCCACATGTAGTCAGGATAGTTTCTTTAATACAAGATGGCTAGTGATAGACCCACTCTGAAATTGTGCAGTTGGAATGTGGGAGGTATACACAACCCTATTAAGTTGACAGTACTGTCTGATATCAGGCAAGTAATGTCAATTTTTAGAATTTGTGGAGGCAAAGCCAGTTTTAAGAAATAGACTTTAAAAACAACTAGTTAAAAGCCTCCTACTACATTAACAGTTTAGTCATTGTCATGCTGATCTGGAAGAACTGATATTCATGTAAATACACGTGTAGTTCTTCATTGCTTCCATTTGCATGCTCCCTGTGTCAGACCCTGATGTCCTGGATACGTGGTTCTCCTCTGGGCTGTTTCCCTTTGCGATGCTTGGCTGGCCTGAGCAGGTACTGCACTTCCTCCAGCAGAACATTGTCTGCAATAAACAGTCCTATCCCTTTGTTTTACAACCACACCTTCACCCCCCACAGACCAGTGACCTGCAGCACTTCTACCCCAATTCCATTCTGGAGACAGGCAGTGACCTCATCTTCTTCTGGGTGGCAAGGATGGTGATGCTGGGCACAGAGCTTACTGGACAGCTGCCCTTTAAACAGGTACTAAGATAACGAGAATCTTTAAACAGTATTTAGACAAACACTATTGATATTTTACAATGTCAGCCCATACTGTTTTTGTCTCTCCCTCTCCTGTTCCCATCATGCCTTTCAGGTTATCCTTCACTCTCTGGTGAGAGATAAACATGGAAGGAAAATGAGTAAATCTCTGGGAAATGTCATTGACCCATTAGATGTAATACATGGAGTCTCTCTGGAGGTAAGCAGCACAGTGGCTTGGTCCAGGAGGCATGTGACTATTAGGGCGCATTCACACTGGCGCTATTTGGTCCACTTTAAACAAACCCTGGTCCATTCCCATGACTAGTTTGGTTCATTTGGAGTGGTGTGAACGCTCATTCGAACTCTGGTGTGGACCAAACGAGCAAACCCTGATCTGCTTGAAAACTGGGGGTCTCGGTTTACTTGCAAGCGAACCCTGGTACGGTTCGCTTACAGTGGGAAATGCAACCGGACTATCCAGTGAACCAAAGAGAGAAGGTGACGTAGAGCGCAGTGCATAAGTATGATTTACGAACATATGTGTGATCTGAAAACTTTAAAATCCTTGCAATACCTCACTCTGCATCTGTTTAACCACAGCAGCATGTCGTAGTCTCTTGCTCTCCGCCATCTTTTGTGGTACTGCTGCATTAGTCTCATGTACAGAGCAACATGCTGGATAGGGAATGGAGGGGGATGGATTTCCGTATTCAGTCCTGGCCAATCAATGAGTGGGGTTTTCTTCTTCCTCATGCTTTTTTTCTTCCTGGTCAGTGGTCGTTTCCAGCAATACTGCCCCCAACCGAGCAGCTATTGTAACTGCGGATTGGTCCACTTTAAAAAGAGCAGTGTGAAAGTGAACTGAACCAAAGTCCTTCTAAGGCAAGTTGTAACACTCCGACGCCATCTTTGATACGCGTCAGGGCAGCTATTTGAACTTAACAACCTTCACCTATTCAAAATGAATGATCAGTCTCCTCATAATAAAGTCTCTGACTGAACCAAATGAAGGTGTGAAATTTTTCGGCATTCCCCGCCTAATCGAACCGAGTTCCCTGAACTATCCTGGTGTGAATGCGCCCTTAAAGTATGCTCTCTCAGACTGAATAAATGATGCTTATTAAAGTGGTGTCAGACATATTATAATCTGAGCACACTCTACACTCTACTAAGTGTGTGTGTGGGAAGTGGAAATTTTCTTTAAGTTATATCCATCAATATTCACTGCAACTTTATGATATCAGAATAAGTGAAGTTGATGTATGTTTTGACATTTCCAACATACCTCTCCTTTACGTTTTTTGAAAATGGAAAAAAAAAACCACTGTAATTTGTTCTACCATGAGCCATGAAGAGAAACTGAAAGCTCATGCAAGAAAAACACCACCCTCTCCCTGTTCTGTGCTGCAAAGCAGTTTTGGATGTTAAGATAAGCCTGGGGATCATTTTATTCTTTTTATCAAAAAATTCTATAGATTTTTCAAATTGGTAAAATCAAATTGCAAAACAAACGTCACATTTTAGTGCCAAATTCCTTTTCGCATACTTAAATTTAAATGTTCAGCATTCAGTAGTGGCTCAATTTCACAATTAGGTTCAGTTTTTTATTAAATGTACAGTGGTGGAAAAAAGTTTTCGGACACCCTTAAAATTTTACACAGTCTCAAATATTATCATGAAATATTTGTGGAAATTTTTTTTTGTGTGTGTGTGTTTCAAAAGGTGTGGCTGCATTAGACAGACACAAACAAATACAAATTATATATTTTTTTGTTTATTGTTTACAAGAAAAATTAACAAAACTAAATTCTTGACAGTTTCAATATGTCAGTACTCAACATTGTCGGTATCAAAGTCAACAAATAACAGAGAATGTGTTCAAAACTGAACAGAAAATAAATAAACCATCACATCATCAAATTAATATTTAGTATTCCTGCCATTAGCACGCAGTAGAGCTCTAATCCTGGCTGGCATGTTCTCCACGAGCCTTTCACACTTTTGAGGGGTAATCTTGTCCCATTCTTCTTGAGTTACTGCTTTTAATTCTTCTAAATTCTTTGGTTTATGCTTTGAAACAGACCTTTTGATAATCCACCACAGATTTTCAATGGGGCTCATGTCTGGGGATTGAGCTGGCCACTCTAAGACCTGGATCTGTGCTCCTGCAGCCAAGTTCTACTAGCCCTGGATGTGTGGCAAAGGGCATTATCTTGTTGAAACATCCAGTTTTGACCTCGACGGAACAGTGCACGTGCAGAAGGGAGCATGTGGGTTTCGAGAATGGCACAATACTTGGCAGAGTTCAATGTGCCATCAGAGACAGTGAGATGACCAACACCAGCAGCACTCATGCATCCCCAAACCATGATACTGCCTCCACCATGCTTGACAGTGGGTAGTGTACATGCTGGAGATAATGCTTCGTCTGGCCTTCTGCGTACCCTCACATTAGCAGGAGGAAGATAAAGCTGGAAACTCATCTGACCACAGAATCTTCTTCCAATTCCTGGCTGTCCAGTTCTTGTGTGCTTGGGCCCAACAACGCCGGGCTAACCTCTGTCTCTCATTGATCAGGGGCTTCTTGACAGCCTTGTAGGACCTTAAGCCATGATCTAAAAGTCGGCCACGTACAGTGCAGGTAGAACACTAGACACCAGTTTGGTTTGACCACTGCTGCTGAAGCTCCTGTGATGTCATTCGGTGGTTTTCCCTGCACATGCGGATCAGGATGCGGTCATTTCTTGCTGAAGAAACCCTTGGACGCAAAGATCTTGGTTTGTCTTCCAAGCTGTTGGTTCGTCTGTATTTCTGCAGAGTGTATCCAACTGCTGAAGGACTGCATCTGCACCTCCTGGCTATCTGGCGGCAGCTGTACCCTTCCTGGCTGAGAATCTGTATCTTCAGGTGTGTTTCCTGCGTTAGGTTCCTTGTTTTAGCCATTTTTGTCTCTGAAGAACTTTCAAATGTGCTGGCTTTATATAGACACGAAGCAGGGCAACAAAAATGGTGTCTTTTAATAAAAAGCACGACCTTCATTAGTGGATCACTGGTACCAAAATGACCCAATACTCAAAATTTCTCATGTATTTTTATGGAACCAATCAATTTTAAGTTTTTAATGGCTTTTTTTAGGATTTGTTTAGTAATTTGGCTGTGACTGTACTAAAAGAAATTGCACTTGAAGACCTAAGAGTGATTGTTAATGCAATATTTCACAAATGCATGGGGTGTCCGAAAACTTTTTCCCACTAAAGTATATATTAAGGCCATTCTTTGTTTTAATAAAGAAGTTCTTTGTATTTAGCCAAATTAAATTATTGAAACTGTATTTGCATAAAGGTGCAGCATCACCATTCTACCAGCAACACTGTCACAATACTGAATAACAGAATAGAATTTCATGGTTGAAGGTCAAGGGTCAAGGTCAGTGTGACCTCACAAAATATGTTTTTGGCCATAACTCAAGAATTCAATTGCTGATTGTGACAAAACTTCACACATATGTCTAACAGGATACAATGATGAAGTGATGACATTTTATAGCCAAAAGGTTAACAGTCAACATCACTGTGACATCATAATGTTCTGCAAAAAACACTTTTCCGGCCATTACTTAACATGTGTGGCTCAGAGGTAGAGCGGGTCGTCCACTAATTGGAAAATCAGTGATTAGATCCCCGGCTCCTCCAGTCTGCATGTCAAAGTATCCTTGAGCAAGATACTAAACCTCAAATTGCCCACTTCTCTCAAATATTGTTCACAAATCTGTCTAAATCTGTGTTAGTGAGCACTTCTCCTTTGCCGAGATAATCCATCCCACCTCACAGGTGTGGCATATCAAGATGCTGATTAGACAGCATGAATATTGCACAGGTGTGCCTTAGGCTGGCCACAATAAAAAGGCCACTCTGAAATGTCCAGTTTTATCACACAGCACAATGCCACAGATGTTGCAAGTTTTGAGGGAGCGTGCAATTGGCATGCTGACTGCAGGAATGTCCACCAGAGATGTTGCCCATGAATTGAATGTTCATTTCTCTACCACAAGCTGTCTCCAAAGGCGTTTCAGACAATTTGGCAGTACATCCAACTGGCCTCACAACCGCGGACCACGTGTAACCACACCAGCCCAGGACCTCCACATCCAGCATGTTCACCTCCAAGATTGTCTGAGACCAGCCACCCGGACAGCTGCTGCAACAATCGGTTTGCATAACCAAAGAATTTCTGCACAAACTGTCAGAAACTATCTCAGTGAAGCTCATCTGCATGCTCGTCGTCCTCATTGGGGTCTCAACCTGACTGCAGTTCGTCGTCTTAACCGACTCGAGTGGGCAAATGCTCACATGCAATGGCGTCTGGCACATTGAAGAGGTGTTCTCTTCACGGATGAATCCTGGTTTTCACTGTTCAGGGCAGATGGCAGACAGCGTGTGTGGCGTCATGTGGGTGAGTGGTTTGCTGATGTCAACATTGTGGATCGAGTGACCCATGGTGGCGGTGGGGTTATGGTATGGGCAGGCGTATGTTATAAACAATGAACACAGGTGCATTTTATTGATGGCATTTTGAATGCACAGAGATACCGTGACGAGATCCTGAGGTCCATTGCTGTGCCATTCATCCCCGACCATCACCTCGTGTTGCAGCATGATAATGCACGGCCCCATGTTGCAAGGATCTGTACACAATTCCTGGAAGCTGAAAACATCCCAGTTCTTGCATGGCCAGCATAGTCACTGGGCATGTCACCCATTGAGCATGTTTGGGATGCTTTGGATCGGCGTATACGACAGCGTGTTCCAGTTCCTGCCAATATCCAGCAACTTCACACAGCCATTGAAGAGTGGACCAACATTTCACAGGCCACAATCAACAACCTGATCAACTTCATGCGAAGGAGATGTGTTACACTGCGTGAGGCAAATGGTGGTCACACCAGATACTGACTGGTTTTCTGACCCCCCCAGACCCCCCCCAGTAAAGCAAAACTGCACTTTTCAGAGTGGCCTTTTATTGTGGCCAGCCTAAGGCACACCTGTGCAATATTCATGCTGTCTAATCAGCATCTTGAGATGCCACACCTGTGAGGTGGGATGGATTATCTCGGCAAAGGAGAAGTGCTCATTAACACAGATTTAGACAGATTTGTGAACAATATTTGAGAGAAATGGTCTTTTGTGTATATAAAAAAAAAGTTTTAGATCTTTGAGTTCAGCTCATGAAAAATGGGAGCAAAAACAAAAGCGTTGCATTTATATTTTTGTTCAGTGTAGAACAGAATATCGTTTATTTCTTATTGTCACATGTGAAACGAAATTAAAGTGCCACCTTGTCAGTGCATCAACTCATAAAACTATATCATATAAAACCACAAGCAGCATTAAAAAGAAGACAGCTAAAAATAAAGGAAAAACAAACACACAACCATACATTCTCTCCTCGGTCAGTTGCACAGTCCCTTATTGCACTTAAAAACCTGTTTTTGCATTCTTGCTTTGTTAAGTGTGGTTATTGCAGTTGGGTAGAAGCTGTTTCTGAAACTGTTTGTCCTTGTTTTAATTGATCTTTACATGATGGTACACACCAATTTTCCCCGGTTGTCTTTCACGACGTGTGTGATGTCATCCGGTTATTCTTTCCTATTTATATTATTATTGTTGATATTATTTCAGTCACTGTGTCTGTTCATGTCTCAGCCGAAATGATGTTGTGGTAATGCAAAATGCGCCACCACATGTCTGGAGCCTCATGTGTAGTACCGTACACAAACAATCAAGACACTGAATCCTCCACAACCAAGTTCCTGCAAATGTTTCACAATAAAAGCCTATTTAGAAAATAAAGAGAGTCTCTCAACCGAAGTTATGATGGTCTTTTTAATTTCAAACATACAGGAAGTGTTGAATGTCAAATGACGACGCAATGCATTAACTTTATCAAGGCAAACGGGAGCAGATAAAAAGTATAAACATGAATAATTACAGAGGGAATAAATAACGGCCGTTTATAATGTAGTCTGTTTCACATGAAGCTGGTAGCCTCTGCAGTTGTGGTCAGTAAAAGCCCCGACACTATTTTTAGGGCCTGAGCACCTAGCGGTGCGAGGACCCTATTGAAATGCAAGGAATTATTAGGGCCCGAGCACCTAGCGGTGCGAGTACCCTATTGAAATGCAAGGAATTATTAGGGCCCGAGCACGTACCGTGCGAGGACCCTATTGAAATTGAAGGAATTATTATTAGGGCCCGAGCACCTAGCGGTGCGAGGACCCTATTGAAACTGAAGGAGTTATTATTATTATTTTTCTGCCTAATGAATTGGCTTTTTGAGGGCTTAATCATATTCAAAAACTCACCAAACGTCACAGACTCATCAGAAGTGGTGAAAAATTTGATATTTTTGGGGTTTCGTGATAATGTGCAAAAAAATGGCTCAACAGCGCCCCCTACTTATTTTCAACGAAGCAGCCCCCCAAGTTGGTTTAACCTATGTGTATGAAACTTGGTAGGCATATGTAACACACCAAGATGTACAAAAAAGCCTCTTGGGCCCATGCCCTTAACTCAACAGGAAGTCGGCCATTTTGAATTGAATGTGCAAGTTTCATGCATTTTTGGCCATTTGCAGGGGTCGTAAATGAACGAACTCCTCCTAGAGATTTTGTCCGATCGCCTTCAAACTCGGTCTGTCCCACCTACATAAATTGAACACAAAAAGTTATCAAAAGCTTGTGTTTTCGTCACACCGTGTGACCGTGCCGGGACCTCAAACTTTGTTACAAACAAGAAGTAGTATTATAACGCAGGAAGTAGTTTATTACTCCAACATACATGCTCCAATCTTCCCCAAACTTCACAGGATTGATGACAGTCCCGCTCTGAAGAGATCTACATGTCAATAATTTGTGATTAATATAGCGCCCCCTACTGGTAGTAGAAAATGTCATGTTTTACACTTTGAAGCACATCTCCTCCAGAGTTGAACACATCAACCTCATACTTGGTGAAATTATCCATGAGGCCTTGATGATGCTTTCTATGGAAAACTGTGAGTTTTCGTCAAAGGGCGTGACCTTGGCGCGGCGGCCAACTTTGATGTTTCGCCATGATGACAAAAGTAGCTGTAACTTGACTGTACGTGGACATATCTTTCCAAAACTTCACACATATGATAACTGTCCAGCCTTGAAAACATCTATACAGAAATTTTGAATCAGCGTCATAGCGCCACCTACTGGCAGCAGAAAGTTACTTTTTTCATTCTTTCATGTCCCTCTTCTACCAGGTTCCCCCGAACCACCTCAATTTTGCAAATACATACTCCCAAGACCTTGATGATGATCAAAGCAGAAGCCTTTGAGGTTTCGTCCAACGCTGTCACTGTGGCGCCACCTTATTCGCCATAAAACACGATCTTGTTTTTGAGGGGCAAGGGACACTGGAAAACTCATGCAACTTGGCACACATATCAGACGGCCCAAATTGTGTTGTCTGATGTCCTTTTTGTGTTTTCATTGGCCAAGATGGCTCAACAGCGCCCCCTACTCCTTTTCAATCTGTTTTGGGCTATAACTCCCAGACCATATGTTGCACATTCAAAAACCTCATACCCACAGATTCCCTGAATAGCACTGAATCACCTGAGCTGGGCCACGCCCATTTCTGCCCATAATGTTTTTCGCAAAATCGCGATAACTGGAAAATCTACTTTTTTGAACTCCTCCTTAGGGTTTTGACCGATCAGCGTGAAACTTGGCACGTACAGTCTTCATCTGGACCTGATCTAAAGTTATCAAAACAATTTTGTTCAGTCAAAAAATGCGCAAATTATTATCGAATACAATTTTCTAGCTAGGTATAAAAAGACACAGTATGTCATATTTCGGTCAAAATAAATGCTAACAACACCAAATCTGAGATCCTTGCTTGACATGTGACTGTGAGGGCGTGAGCCAAATTTGGCTAATGTTGGCCACTAGGAGGCGCTGCAAATATGGGAGATTTATATCTCTTAAATGGCTGCACCGATTTTTACGAAATTTGGTGGGTATGATGCTGGGCCACTCCTGAGGCCATATCTTGAAGTTAATCACGACTGCTCAAAGTGGGCGTGGCTTATTACAAGATAAACAACAAACATTTATTTCAGCTCAAGTATTATGCTGAGGGCTGTGAAATTCACAGGGTATATATAGAATAGCATACAGACCACCCATACTAAAAATTGTATGTCTACTCCACAAGATGGCGCTATAATTAATGCAAACGCATTTTGGCCTGTAACTTCCACATTTTAATTCACATCTTCATATCTTTATATCCACATCTTCCCTACATAGAGTCGCATCTTCTGACATAGGCCACGCCCACTCCCACTGTATATTTCTCTTTGTCAGTCACTACACATCAAAAACCTACTTTTTTCAACTCCTCCTAGCGTTTAAGATCCATCTTCACGAAACTTTGCACATACAATCTCCAGACTTGCCTGACTAAAAGTTATCAAAAGAATTTTGCAACTCCAAAAAATGCGCTAGCTAAAAATAAACAGTTTTTTTTCTGCTAGCTAAAATCACATACCATTGAATATTTTTGTCAAACTAAAAGCTATCAACGTCAAACTCAATTCACTTGTTTCAAACATCAACCAGAGGCTCTGTGCCAAATTTGGCAGACATTGGCCAATAGGGGGCGCTATAAACAGAGAAAAATCAAGTGACATGAAAATTGAGTGATTCGCATGAAATTTGGCAAGCGTGTTGTGGAGTCACTCCCGAGGCCAGTTGTAAAGCTTAGTGATGTTTGGTCACTGTGGCAATGCCTTATTCGCCATCAAACACGAAGTTCTTTTTGAGGGGTAAGGGATGCTTGTAAAGTCATGAAACTTGGCACACATATGATAGGATCCGATTTGTCTTCTCTGATGTGATTTTTCTGCTCTGATGTGCCAACATGACTCAACAGCTCCCCCTTTAAATTTTCTACGAAGCAGCCCCCGAAGCTGGTTTGACCTACATCTATGAAACTTGGTACGCACGTGCATCACTGAAAGACGTACAAAAAAGCCTGTTGCAGCCATGTACCAAACCCAACAGGAAGTCCGCCATTTTGAATTTGCTTGTAACTGGTTCACAACTTCACCATACATGTTCCAATCATCCTCAAACTTCACAGGATTGATGACAGTCCTGCCCTCAACACATCTATAGGCCAAAATTTGGTTATTACTACGGCGCCACCTACTGGAAAAATGACATATCTTTGTATGATTTGAGGGATATGACGTGTAACTCCTGAATGAGGGGTCTGCCTTCCACAGGAATGAATGGCGGCGTGAGCCGGTGTCCTGCCAGCGCGCTCGAGTTGCGTGAAGGTGCGAGGGCCCGTTCAATGCTGCTTGCAGCTTTAATTAGGGCCCGAGCACGTACCGTGCGAGGACCCTATTGAAATTGAAGGAATTATTATTATTATTACGACAAAAGTAAATCGCTTATTTGGAGGTTTTAACATGCTCAAAAACTCCTGAAATTTGGCGGTCGCATCAGTCGCGGTGTAAATTTACGTATTTTAGGGTTCGCAGCAATGGACGGGTCAAAATGGCTAGGCCACGCCCATTAAAGAGCAATCTCCTTATAAACAGCGCCCTCCTCATCAATTTTCACGGATCTGCACGAAAATCGGTACACATGTAGATCATGCCGAGCCGCACAAAAAAGTCTCTTGGAGCCATAGGCCACGCCCAACAGGAAGTTGGCTATTTTGAATTTAGCGGCCATTTTTGGCGTTTTACCACGTGTCATATTTTGACGAACTCCTCCTACACGATTAATCAAAACGGCTTCAAAATCGCCGTGTACCAACTAGATAAGTTTGTGATCAAAAGTTATTCAAAGATCCGCTACCCGTCGAACACGGAATCGGCTTTTTGGCGGCGAAGTTTGAAGTTTGAAGTTTGTCTCGCCATGAAAAACGAAATTGCTATAACTTTGGCATTAATTGTCCGATCTGCACCAAACTTCACATGATTCATAATATTCCCGCCCTGAACACGTCTACATGCAGAAATTTTGTAATTACCCTAGCGCCCCCTGCTGGCGACAGGAAAAGCGATGTTTTTAGACTTTGACGTGCAGCTCTGACCACGTTCACCATATGCAACTCAAATTTGGTCAGACAGACCTCAAGACGTTGGTAATGCTACATTATGAAGATTGTGACTAGGCGTCAAACGGTGTTCCGCCCAGAGGGCGGCGAAGTCGAAAATTCGCCAAAACGCGTTGAAAATGGCTTTAATGACATTAACTTCTGTGTCTTTGGTCATATCTGCCTGACACTTCAAATGTGTGTTAACAGTCCAGGCTTGAACATATGATATGAGTTTCGTTGATGGGCGTGGCCAAATGACTTGACCACGCCCTTTAAACATCAGCCCCTGCCGCACGTGTCACCGACATGCACGAAAATTGGTACACGCATGTATCACACCGAGATGCACAAAAAAGTCTCTTGGACCCACTGGCCATACCCAACAGGAAGTCGGCCATTTTGAATTTTGATGCTATTTTTGGCGTTTTCCACATGTTGTATTTTAACGAACTCCTCCTACAGGATTAATCAGAATGACTTCAAAATCACTGTGTGTGATCTAGACAAGGTTGTGATCAAAAGTTATTAAAAGATTTTTCCACAGTTAAACGGTTTGGCCGTCAGGTGGCGGTGAAGTTTGATGTCTCGCCATAAAACACGAAATTAGTATAACTTTGGCATACATTGTCCATTCTTCACCAAACTTCACATGTTTGTTAACAGTCCAGACCTGAATGTATAGTATGAGGTTCATCAATAAGCGTGGCCGTATGGCTTGACCACGCCCCTTAAAGTGCAGCGTCCCCCATAACAACTTTCACCGACGTGCACGAAAATCAGTATGCACATGTATCGTGTCCAGACGCACAAAAAAGCTTCTTGCACATATAGGCCACACCCGACAGGAAGTCTGCCATTTTGAAATGTACAATCATTTTTGGCGTTTTCCACGTGTTGTATTTTAATGATCTCCTCCTCCAGAAATGAATCAATTAACTCCAAAACTGGTGTGTACCATCTACACAAGTGTGTGATCAAAACATATAGAGAATTGCTTAGCATGGAACGGTGTGGCTGTGACATGGCGTCGACACTTGATGTCTCACCATGAAACACGATATTGCTATAACATGGGATCTAATGGTCGAATCTGCTCCAAACTTCACATGTATGATAATAGTCCTGGCATGAACACACCCACATGACGCTCAGGAGTCAGAGTCATAGCGCCACCCAGTGGAGACGGGAAGTCGCAACGCATTGGTTCCTACACTGTCCGAAGGAGGCGACCATTCAGCGCCTCGTCTGCCGGTCGACCTCTGGCGACACGGTGGCAGCCGCGCCAGGCCCCGAGTTGCGTGGGGTGCGAGGGCCCGTTCAACGCTGCTTGCAGCTTTAATTATTAGGGCCCGAGCACCAAGCGGTGCGAGGACCCTATTGAAATTGCAGGAATTATTATTAGGGCCCGAGCACGTCCGTGCGAGGACCCTATTGAAATTGCAGGAATTATTATTATTATTACGACAAAAGTAAATCGCTTATTTGGAGGCCTGAACATATTCCAAAACACGCCAATTTTGGCATGCGCATCAGTCGTGGTGTAAATTTAGGTATTTTAGGGTTCGTGGAGGTGGGCGGGTCAAAATGGCTAGGCCACGCCCCTTAAAGAGCACCCTACTCGGCAGGTTTCACGGATCTGCACGAAAATCGGTACGCATGTAGATCATGCTGAGACGCACAAAAAGGTCATAGGGACACATAGGCTAAACCCAACAGGAAGTGAGATATTTGGCGTTGAACGGCCATTTTTGGCGTTTTCCACGTGTTGTATTTTAACGAACTCCTCCTACAGGAATAATCAGAACGGCTTCAAAATTGCTGTGCACCAACTAGACTAGTTTGTGATCAAAAGTTATTAACGGATTACGTAAACTCCAAACAACCTGACCTGGGCGTGGCGGCGAAGTTTGATGTCTCGCCATGAAAAATGAGATTGCTATAACTTTGGCATTAATAGTCCGAACGGTACCAAACTCCCCAGGATTCATAATAGTCCCGCCCTGAAGACGTCTACATGCAGAAATATTGAAATTCGCATAGCGCCCCCTGCTGGTGACAGAAAAAGCGATGTTTTAGACTTTGAGGTCCAGCTCTGAGCACGTTCAGCAAATCCAGCTCAAATTTGGTCAGAAAGGCCTCAACATGTTGGTAATGCTCCATGATGAAGAATTTTGACTGTCGTCAAACGGCGTTCCATCCGGAGGGCGGCGAAGTCGACCCTTCGCCAAAATGCATAAAAATGGCCTTAACTTTGGTGTTTTTCATGATATCCACCTGAAACTTCATATGTGTGTCAACAGTCCAGCCCTGAATATGTGATATGAATTTCGTCAATGGGCGTGGCCATATGGCTTGGCCACGCCCATTCATATGAATTACTTCCATAGGACGTCTCACCGATATGCACAAAAATTGGTACACATCTCCATCACCCCCAGACAAACAAAAAAGTCTCTTGGACCTCTAGGCTAAATTCAACAGGAAGTCGGCCATTTTGAATGTCATGGTCATTTTTGGTGTCGCGCACGCATCGTATTTTAACGAACTCCTCCTACAGAATTCATCAGAACGGCTTCAAAATTACCGATTACCATCTAGAACACTTCCTGATCAAAAGTTATTAAAAGGTCTCGCAGAATCTAAAGGGCACGCCAGTTGTGGGAGGTTGAATTTTGACGTCTCGCCATGAAAGAGGAAGTGGCAATAACTTCACTGTACTTGGTCAGATCTGTGTGAAACTTCACAGGTATATTGACAGTCCAACCCAGAACATATGTTATGAATTTCGTTAATAGGCGTGGCTAAATGGATTGGCCACGCCCATTCACACAAATAACCACCATAGGACGTCTCACTGATATGCACGAAACTTGGTAGACACATGTATAACATCCACACGCACAAAAAAGCCTCTTGCACGGATAGGCCACACCCAAGAGGAAGTCGGCCATTTTGAAATTTACAGTCATTTTTGGCGTTTTCCACGTGTTGTATTTTAATGATCTCCTCCTCCAGAAATCAATCAATTAACTCCAAAACTGCTGTGTACCATCTACACAAGTGTGTGATCAAAACATATTAAGAGAATTGCTCAGCATGGAACGGTGTGGCTGTGACATGGCGTCGACACTTGATGTCTCACCATGAAACACGATATTGCTATAACATGGGATCTAATGGTCGAATCTGCTCCAAACTTCACATGTATGATAATAGTCCTGGCATGAACACACCCACATGACGCTCAGGAGTCAGAGTCATAGCGCCACCCAGTGGAGACGGGAAGTCGCAACGCATTGGTTCCTACACTGTCCGAAGGAGGCAAACATTCAGCGCCTCGTCTGCCGGTCGACCTCTGGCGACACGGTGGCGGCCGCGCCAGGGGAGTTGCGTGGGGTGCGAGGGCCCGTTCAACGCTGCTTGCAGCTTTAATTATTATTATTACGACAAAAGTAAATCGCTTATTTGGAGGCCTGAACATATTCCAAAACACGCCAATTTTGGCATGCGCATCAGTCGCGGTGTAAATTTAGGTATTTTAGGGTTCGTGGAGGTGGGCGGGTCAAAATGGCTAGGCCACGCCCCTTAAAGAGCACCCTACTCGGCAGGTTTCACGGATCTGCACGAAAATCGGTACGCATGTAGATCATGCTGAGACGCACAAAAAAGTTCGTAGGGACACATAGGCTAAACCCAACAGGAAGTGAGATATTTGGCGTTGAACGGCCATTTTAGGCGTTTTCCACGTGTTGTATTTTAACGAACTCCTCCTACAGGAATAATCAGAACGGCTTCAAAATTGCTGTGCACCAACTAGACTAGTTTGTGATCAAAAGTTATTAACGGATTACGTAAACTCCAAACAACCTGACCTGGGCGTGGCGGCGAAGTTTGATGTCTCGCCATGAAAAATGAGATTGCTATAACTTTGGCATTAATAGTCCGAACGGTACCAAACTCCCCAGGATTCATAATAGTCCCGCCCTGAAGACGTCTACATGCAGAAATATTGAAATTTGCATAGCGCCCCCTGCTGGTGACAGAAAAAGCGATGTTTTAGACTTTGAGGTCCAGCTCTGAGCACGTTCAGCAAATCCAGCTCAAATTTGGTCAGAAAGGCCTCAACATGTTGGTAATGCTCCATGATGAAGAATTTTGACTGTCGTCAAACGGCGTTCCATCCGGAGGGCGGCGAAGTCGACCCTTCGCCAAAATGCATAAAAATGGCCTTAACTTTGGTGTTTTTGATGATATCCACCTGAAACTTCATATGTGTGTCAACAGTCCAGCCCTGAATATGTGATATGAATTTCGTCAATGGGCGTGGCCATATGGCTTGGCCACGCCCATTCATATGAATTACTTCCATAGGACGTCTCACCAATATGCACAAAAATTGGTACACATCTCCATCACCCCCAGACAAACAAAAAAGTCTCTTGGACCTCTAGGCTAAATTCAACAGGAAGTCGGCCATTTTGAATGTCATGGTCATTTTTGGTGTCGCGCACGCATCGTATTTTAACGAACTCCTCCTACAGAATTCATCAGAACGGCTTCAAAATTACCGATTACCATCTAGAACACTTCCTGATCAAAAGTTATTAAAAGGTCTCGCAGAATCTAAAGGGCACGCCAGTTGTGGGAGGTTGAATTTTGACGTCTCGCCATGAAAGAGGAAGTGGCAATAACTTCACTGTACTTGGTCAGATCTGTGTGAAACTTCACAGGTATATTGACAGTCCAACCCAGAACATATGTTATGAATTTCGTTAATAGGCGTGGCTAAATGGATTGGCCACGCCCATTCACACAAATAACCACCATAGGACGTCTCACTGATATGCACGAAACTTGGTAGACACATGTATAACATCCACACGCACAAAAAAGCCTCTTGCACGGATAGGCCACACCCAACAGGAAGTCGGCCATTTTGAAATTTACAGTCATTTTTGGCGTTTTCCACCTGGCGTATTTTAATGATCTCCTCCTCCAGAAATGATCCAATTCACTCCAAAACTGCTGTGTACCATCTACACCAGTGTGTGATCAAAACATATTAAGAGAATTGCTCAGCATGGAACGGTGTGGCTGTGACATGGCGTCGACACTTGATGTCTCACCATGAAACACGATATTGCTATAACATGGGATCTAATGGTCGAATCTGCTCCAAACTTCACATGTATGATAATAGTCCTGGCATGAACACACCCACATGACGCTCAGGAGTCAGAGTCATAGCGCCACCCAGTGGAGACGGGAAGTCGCAACGCATTGGTTCCTACACTGTCCGAAGGAGGCGAACATTCAGCGCCTCGTCTGCCGGTCGACCTCTGGCGAGACGGTGGCGGCCGCGCCAGGCCCCGAGTTGCGTGGGGTGCGAGGGCCCGTTCAACGCTGCTTGCAGCTTTAATTAGGGCCCGAGCACGTACCGTGCGAGAGCCCTATTGAAACCGAAGGAATTCTTATTCTTATTATTATTAGGGCCCGAGCACGTACCATGCGAGAGCCCTATTGAAACCGAAGGAATTCTTATTCTTATTATTATTATTATTAGGGCCCGAGCACGTACCGTGCGAGAGCCCTATTGAAACCGAAGGAATTCTTATTCTTATTATTAGGGCCCGAGCACCAAGCGGTGCGAGGACCCTATTGAAATTGCAGGAATTATTATTATTATTACGACAAAAGTAAATCGCTTATTTGGAGGCCTGAACATATTCCAAAACACGCCAATTTTGGCATGCGCATCAGTCGCGGTGTAAATTTAGGTATTTTAGGGTTCGTGGAGGTGGGCGGGTCAAAATGGCTAGGCCACGCCCCTTAAAGAGCACCCTACTCGGCAGGTTTCACGGATCTGCACGAAAATCGGTACGCATGTAGATCATGCTGAGACGCACAAAAAAGGTCATAGGGACACATAGGCTAAACCCAACAGGAAGTGAGATATTTGGCGTTGAACGGCCATTTTTGGCGTTTTCCACGTGTTGTATTTTAACGAACTCCTCCTACAGGAATAATCAGAACGGCTTCAAAATTGCTGTGCACCAACTAGACTAGTTTGTGATCAAAAGTTATTAACGGATTACGTAAACTCCAAACAACCTGACCTGGGCGTGGCGGCGAAGTTTGATGTCTCGCCATGAAAAATGAGATTGCTATAACTTTGGCATTAATAGTCCGAACGGTACCAAACTCCCCAGGATTCATAATAGTCCCGCCCTGAAGACGCCTACATGCAGAAATATTGAAATTTGCATAGCGCCCCCTGCTGGTGACAGAAAAAGCGATGTTTTAGACTTTGAGGTCCAGCTCTGAGCACGTTCAGCAAATCCAGCTCAAATTTGGTCAGAAAGGCCTCAACATGTTGGTAATGCTCCATGATGAAGAATTTTGACTGTCGTCAAACGGCGTTCCATCCGGAGGGCGGCGAAGTCGACCCTTCGCCAAAATGCATAAAAATGGCCTTAACTTTGGTGTTTTTGATGATATCCACCTGAAACTTCATATGTGTGTCAACAGTCCAGCCCTGAATATGTGATATGAATTTCGTCAATGGGCGTGGCCATATGGCTTGGCCACGCCCATTCATATGAATTACTTCCATAGGACGTCTCACCGATATGCACAAAAATTGGTACACATCTCCATCACCCCCAGACAAACAAAAAAGTCTCTTGGACCTCTAGGCTAAATTCAACAGGAAGTCGGCCATTTTGAATGTCATGGTCATTTTTGGTGTCGCGCACGCATCGTATTTTAACGAACTCCTCCAACAGAATTCATCAGAACGGCTTCGAAATTACCGATTACCATCTAGAACACTTCCTGATCAAAAGTTATTAAAAGGTCTCGCAGAATCTAAAGGGCACGCCAGTTGTGGGAGGTTGAATTTTGACGTCTCGCCATGAAACAGGAAGTGGCAATAACTTCACTGTACTTGGTCAGATCTGTGTGAAACTTCACAGGTATATTGACAGTCCAACCCAGAACATATGTTATGAATTTTGTTAATAGGCGTGGCTAAATGGATTGGCCACGCCCATTCACACAAATAACCACCATAGGACGTCTCACTGATATGCACGAAACTTGGTAGATACATGTATAACATCCACACGCACAAAAAAGCCTCTTGCACGGATAGGCCACACCCAACAGGAAGTCGGCCATTTTGAAATTTACAGTCATTTTTGGCGTTTTCCACCTGGCGTATTTTAATGATCTCCTCCTCCAGAAATGATCCAATTCACTCCAAAACTGCTGTGTACCATCTACACCAGTGTGTGATCAAAACATATTGAGAGATTTGCTCAACATGGAACGGTGCGGCTGTGACATTGCGTCGACACTTGATGTCTCACCATGAAACACGATATTGCTATAACATGGGATCTAATGGTCGAATCTGCTCCAAACTTCACATGTATGATAAAAGTCCTGGCATGAACACACCCACATGACGCTCAGGAGTCAGAGTCATAGCGCCACCCAGTGGAGACGGGAAGTCGCAACGCATTGGTTCCTACACTGTCCGAAGGAGGCGAACATTCAGCGCCTCGTCTGCCGGTCGAACTCTTGCGACATGGTGGCGGCCGCGCCAGGCCCCGAGTTGCGTGGGGTGCGAGGGCCCGTTCAACGCTGCTTGCAGCTTTAATTAGGGCCCGAGCACCTAGCGGTGCGAGGACCCTATTGAAATGCAAGGAATTATTATTATTAGGGCCCGAGCACCTAGCGGTGCGAGGACCCTATTGAAATGCAAGGAATTATTATTAGGGCCCGAGCACCTAGCGGTGCGAGGACCCTATTGAAATGCAAGGAATTATTATTATTATTATTATTATTCTTCTTCTTAACTAAAATTAATTGCCTTTTTGGGGACCTTAACATGCTCAAAAACTCATGAAACTTCACAGACTCATCAGAAGTGCGAAAACTGGGCAAGTTTTGGGGTTTCATGATAATCTGCAAAGGAATGGCTCAGTAGCGCCCCCTAAAAATTTTCTACGGAACAGCCCCTGAAGGTAGTTTAACCTACGTGTCTGAAACTTGGTAGGCATATGTAACACACCAAGACGTACAAAAAAGCCTCTTGGGCCCATGCCCTAAACCCAACAGGAAGTCGGCCATTTTGAATTGAATGTGCAATTTTCATGCATTTTTGGCCATTTGCAGGGGTCGTAAATGAACGATCTCCTCCTAGAGATTTTGTCCGATCGACTTCAAACTTGGTCTGTCCCACCTACATAAGTTGAAGACAAAAAGTTATCAAAAGCTTGAGTTTTCGTCACACCGTGTGGCCGTTGTGGGACCTCAAACTTCGCTACAAACAGGAAGTAGTATTATAACACAGGAAGTAGTTTATAACTCCAGCATACATTGTCCAATCTTCCCCAAACTTCACAGGATTGATGACAGTCCCGCTCTGAAGACATCTACATGTCAATAATTTGTGATTGATATAGCGCCCCCTACTGCTAGTATAAAATGTCATGTTTTACACTTTGAAGCACATCTCGTCCAAAGTTGAACACATCAACGTCAAACTTGGGGAAATTATCCAAAAGGCATTGATGATGCTTTCTATTGAATACTGTGAGTTTTCGTCAAAGGGCATGACCTTGGCGTGGCGGGGAACTTTGATGTTTCGCCATGATGACAAAAGTTGCTGTAACTTGACTCTACGTGGACATATCTTTCCAAAACTTCACACATATGATAACAGTCCAGCCCTGAAAACATCTACAGAGGAAATTTGAATCAGCGTCATAGCGCCACCTACTGGCGGCAGAAAGTTACTTTTTTCATTCTTTCATGTCCCTCTTCTACCAGGTTCACCCGACCCACCTTAATTTTGCGGATACATAGTCCCAAGACCTTGGTGATGATCAAACCAGAACCTTTTGAGGTTTCGTACAACGCTGTCACCGTGGCGCCACCTCATTCGCCATAAAACACGAGGTTCTTTTTGAGGGGCAAGGGATACTTGAAAACTCACGAAACTTGGCACACCCATCACAAGGCCCAAATTGTGTTGTCTGATATGCTTTTTGTGTTTTGATGTGCCAAGATGCCTCAACAGCGCCCCCTACAATTTTTCGATGAAGCAGCCCCCGAAGCTTGTTTCACTTACATGTATGAAACTTGGTAGGCATATGTAACACTCCAAGACGTACAAAAAAGCCTCTTGGAGTTATGCTCCAAACCCAACCGGAAGTCCGCCATTTTGAATTTACTTGTGCCACTTTTGTGCATTTTGGGCGATTTCCAGTAGACGTAAATGAATGAACTTGTCCTAGAGTTTTTATCCAATCCACTTCAAACTCGGTCTGTCCCACCCCAAGACCGTGAAGACGAAAAGTTATCAAACGTTTCAGGTTTTCGTCAAACGCTGTCTCTGTGGCCCCGCCTTCTTCGCCATAAACCACGAAATTGTAACTACTCCTACAGATTTTATCCCATCAACTTCTTACTTGGTCTGTCCCACCTCCAGACATTGATGAAGAAAAGTTATCAAAAACTGGACTTGTTGTCACACCATGTGACCGTGGCAGGGCCTCAATCTTTGGGGACTCGCCACAAAACAGGAAGTTGTGTATGACTCCATCATCCATGGTCCAATCTTCCCCAAACTTCACAGGATTGATGACAGTCCTGCTCTGAAGAGATCTCCATGTGAATAATTTGTGATAAATACAGCGCCCCCTAATGGTAAGAGAAAATTTCATGTTTTATATTTTGAAGTATAACTCCCAAGACTTGGCCAGATCCACCTCAATCTTGGTCAGTCTATCCGTCACATGTAGAAGATGTTTTATTGTGAACACTGTAAGTTTGCATCAAAGGGCGTGGCCATGACGTAGCGGCAAACTTTGATGTTTCGCCATGATAACAAAAGTTGTGTAGCTTGACTCTACGTGGACATATCTTTCCAAAACTTCACACATATGATAAAAGTCCAGCCCTGAAAACATCTACCGAGAAATTTTTAATCAGCCTCATAGCGCCACCTAGTGGCATCTGTAAGTTACTGCTTTCATTCTTTCATGTCTCTCTTCTACCAAGTTAACCACAACCACCTCAATTTTGCGTAGACATAGTCCCAAGACTTTGATGATGATCACACCAGAAGCTTTTGAGGTTTCAGCAAACACTGTCAATGTGGCAACGCCTTATTCGCCATAAAACACGAAGTTGTTTTTGAGGGGTAAGGGATGCTTGTAATGTCATGAAACTTGGTACACATACAAGAAGTTCCGATGTGTGTTGTGTGATGTGATTTATCTGCTCTGATGTGCCAACATGGCTCAACAGCGCCCCCTACAATTTTTCAAAAAAGCAGCCCCCGACGCTGGTTTGACCTACATCTATGAAACTTGGTACATACATGCATCACTGAAAGACGTACAAAAAAGGCTCTTGCAACCATGTGCCAAACCCAACAGGAAGTCCGCCATTTTGAATTTGCTCGTAAGTGGTTCACAAAATCACCATACATGTTCCAATCTTCCCCATACTTCACAGGATTGATGACAGTCCTGCCCTGAACACATCTATACGCCAATACTTGGTTATTAGTACGGCGCCACCTACTGGCAAAATAACATGTCCTCGTATGATTTGAGGGATATGACGTGTAACTCCAACGTGAGGGGTCTGCCTTCGACAGGAATGAATGGCCGCATCGGCCGGCGTCCTGCCAGCACCCTCGAGTTGCGTGAAGGTGCGAGGGCCCGTTCATCGCTGCTTGCAGCTTTAATTAGGGCCCGAGCACCTAGCGGTGCGAGGACCCTATTGAAATGCAAGGAATTATTATTATTATTAGGGCCCGAGCACCTAGCGGTGCGAGGACCCTATTGAAATGCAAGGAATTATTATTATTATTATTATTATTCTTCTTCTTAACTAAAATTAATTGCCTTTTTGGGGACCTTAACATGCTCAAAAACTCATGAAACTTCACAGACTCATCAGAAGTGCGAAAACTGGGCAAGTTTTGGGGTTTCATGATAATCTGCAAAGGAATGGCTCAGTAGCGCCCCCTAAAAATTTTCTACGGAACAGCCCCTGAAGGTAGTTTAACCTACGTGTCTGAAACTTGGTAGGCATATGTAACACACCAAGACGTACAAAAAAGCCTCTTGGGCCCATGCCCTAAACCCAACAGGAAGTCGGCCATTTTGAATTGAATGTGCAATTTTCATGCATTTTTGGCCATTTGCAGGGGTCGTAAATGAACGATCTCCTCCTAGAGATTTTGTCCGATCGACTTCAAACTTGGTCTGTCCCACCTACATAAGTTGAAGACAAAAAGTTATCAAAAGCTTGAGTTTTCGTCACACCGTGTGGCCGTTGTGGGACCTCAAACTTCGCTACAAACAGGAAGTAGTATTATAACACAGGAAGTAGTTTATAACTCCAGCATACATTGTCCAATCTTCCCCAAACTTCACAGGATTGATGACAGTCCCGCTCTGAAGACATCTACATGTCAATAATTTGTGATTGATATAGCGCCCCCTACTGCTAGTATAAAATGTCATGTTTTACACTTTGAAGCACATCTCGTCCAAAGTTGAACACATCAACGTCAAACTTGGGGAAATTATCCAAAAGGCATTGATGATGCTTTCTATTGAATACTGTGAGTTTTCGTCAAAGGGCATGACCTTGGCGTGGCGGGGAACTTTGATGTTTCGCCATGATGACAAAAGTTGCTGTAACTTGACTCTACGTGGACATATCTTTCCAAAACTTCACACATATGATAACAGTCCAGCCCTGAAAACATCTACAGAGGAAATTTGAATCAGCGTCATAGCGCCACCTACTGGCGGCAGAAAGTTACTTTTTTCATTCTTTCATGTCCCTCTTCTACCAGGTTCACCCGACCCACCTTAATTTTGCGGATACATAGTCCCAAGACCTTGGTGATGATCAAACCAGAACCTTTTGAGGTTTCGTACAACGCTGTCACCGTGGCGCCACCTCATTCGCCATAAAACACGAGGTTCTTTTTGAGGGGCAAGGGATACTTGAAAACTCACGAAACTTGGCACACCCATCACAAGGCCCAAATTGTGTTGTCTGATATGCTTTTTGTGTTTTGATGTGCCAAGATGCCTCAACAGCGCCCCCTACAATTTTTCGATGAAGCAGCCCCCGAAGCTTGTTTCACTTACATGTATGAAACTTGGTAGGCATATGTAACACTCCAAGACGTACAAAAAAGCCTCTTGGAGTTATGCTCCAAACCCAACCGGAAGTCCGCCATTTTGAATTTACTTGTGCCACTTTTGTGCATTTTGGGCGATTTCCAGTAGACGTAAATGAATGAACTTGTCCTAGAGTTTTTATCCAATCCACTTCAAACTCGGTCTGTCCCACCCCAAGACCGTGAAGACGAAAAGTTATCAAACGTTTCAGGTTTTCGTCAAACGCTGTCTCTGTGGCCCCGCCTTCTTCGCCATAAACCACGAAATTGTAACTACTCCTACAGATTTTATCCCATCAACTTCTTACTTGGTCTGTCCCACCTCCAGACATTGATGAAGAAAAGTTATCAAAAACTGGACTTGTTGTCACACCATGTGACCGTGGCAGGGCCTCAATCTTTGGGGACTCGCCACAAAACAGGAAGTTGTGTATGACTCCATCATCCATGGTCCAATCTTCCCCAAACTTCACAGGATTGATGACAGTCCTGCTCTGAAGAGATCTCCATGTGAATAATTTGTGATAAATACAGCGCCCCCTAATGGTAAGAGAAAATTTCATGTTTTATATTTTGAAGTATAACTCCCAAGACTTGGCCAGATCCACCTCAATCTTGGTCAGTCTATCCGTCACATGTAGAAGATGTTTTATTGTGAACACTGTAAGTTTGCATCAAAGGGCGTGGCCATGACGTAGCGGCAAACTTTGATGTTTCGCCATGATAACAAAAGTTGTGTAGCTTGACTCTACGTGGACATATCTTTCCAAAACTTCACACATATGATAAAAGTCCAGCCCTGAAAACATCTACCGAGAAATTTTTAATCAGCCTCATAGCGCCACCTAGTGGCATCTGTAAGTTACTGCTTTCATTCTTTCATGTCTCTCTTCTACCAAGTTAACCACAACCACCTCAATTTTGCGTAGACATAGTCCCAAGACTTTGATGATGATCACACCAGAAGCTTTTGAGGTTTCAGCAAACACTGTCAATGTGGCAACGCCTTATTCGCCATAAAACACGAAGTTGTTTTTGAGGGGTAAGGGATGCTTGTAATGTCATGAAACTTGGTACACATACAAGAAGTTCCGATGTGTGTTGTGTGATGTGATTTATCTGCTCTGATGTGCCAACATGGCTCAACAGCGCCCCCTACAATTTTTCAAAAAAGCAGCCCCCGACGCTGGTTTGACCTACATCTATGAAACTTGGTACATACATGCATCACTGAAAGACGTACAAAAAAGGCTCTTGCAACCATGTGCCAAACCCAACAGGAAGTCCGCCATTTTGAATTTGCTCGTAAGTGGTTCACAAAATCACCATACATGTTCCAATCTTCCCCATACTTCACAGGATTGATGACAGTCCTGCCCTGAACACATCTATACGCCAATACTTGGTTATTAGTACGGCGCCACCTACTGGCAAAATAACATGTCCTCGTATGATTTGAGGGATATGACGTGTAACTCCAACGTGAGGGGTCTGCCTTCGACAGGAATGAATGGCCGCATCGGCCGGCGTCCTGCCAGCACCCTCGAGTTGCGTGAAGGTGCGAGGGCCCGTTCATCGCTGCTTGCAGCTTTAATTAGGGCCCGAGCACCTAGCGGTGCGAGGACCCTATTGAAATGCAAGGAATTATTATTATTATTAGGGCCCGAGCACCTAGCGGTGCGAGGACCCTATTGAAATGCAAGGAATTATTAGGGCCCGAGCACGAACCGTGCGAGGACCCTATTGTTTTCCTTAGGATTATTATTATTATTATTATTATTATTATTTTTTTTTTTCGCTTGATCGCATTTTTGGGGGCTTTAACATATTCAAAAACTCACCAAATTTGACGTGCACATTCGTCTAGGGGACATTTATGTGTACGCAAAATTTAAACGATGCCCATTACAAAATGGCGAAATGGCGCCCCCTAGAAAATTTCAATCGGCTCCCACCGGCAGCCCGTTTGACCAAATTCCACGAAATTCGGGGAGGTCGTGTATCATCCCAAGACGCACGAAAATGCGCAGTTGGACTTTTTTCTAAAACCAACAGGAAGCCGGCTATTTTGATTTGAATATTCATTTTTTTACCGATTTTAGCGATTTTCAAGAATTCTCTCAGAGCTATCTCCTCCTAGACAGTTCATTGGATCGGCTTCAAATTTGCCGTGCTGCAACTAGACCACATGATGATCAAAAGTTATTAAAAGATCTTTCCCTCGTTAAACGGTTTGGCCGTCAGGTGGCGGCGAAGTTTGATGTCTCAAAAAAAAAAACCCCAAAAACCCAGAATTGCTATTACTTGGGCGTGAAAGGTCCAATCGGCACAAAACTTGCTGGGTATGATCGTAGTCCCGCCCTGAACACGTCTACATCAAAAAATTCCCCTGTTCTCAAAGCGCCCCCTGCTGGCGACAGGAAAAGTGATTTTTTACACTTTGAGGTGCAGCTCTGAGCACGTTCAGCATATCCAACTCAAATTTGGTCAGAAAGGCCTCAACACGTTGTTAATGCTACATGATGAAGATTGTGACGTATCGTCAAACGGCGTTGCGCCCAGAGGGCGGCGAAGTCGATGCTTCGCCAAAACGTAGGAAAGTGGCCTTAACTTCAGTGTCCTTGGGCATATCTGCCTGAAACTTCACATGTGTTTTAAGAGTCCAGCCCTGACAATGTCATGTGAATTTCGTTGATGGGCGTGGCCAAATGGCTTGGCCACACCCTTTAAACATCAGCCCCTGCGGCACGTTTCACCAACATGCATGAAAATTGGTACACATATGTATCACATCCAGACGCACAAAAAACCCTCTTGGACCCATTGGCTACACCCAACAGGAAGTCAGCCATTTTGAATTTGACGCCAGATTGGGCGATTTGCACTCCTCATACTTTTTCTATCTCCTCCTACATGATTCATCGGATCGGCTTCAAATTTGGCGTGCATCAACTAGACCACTTGATGATCAAAAGTTATCATACGATTTTCCCTATGTTAAACGCTTTGGCTGTCAGGTGGCGGCGAAGTTTGATGTCTCGCCATAAAACACGAAATTAGTATAACTTTGGCATACATTGTCCATTCTTCACCAAACTTCACATGTTTGTTAACAGTCCAGACCTGAATGTATAGTATGACTTTCATCAATAAGCGTGGCCGTATGGCTTGGCCACGCCCCTTAAAGTGCAGCGTCCCCCATAACAACTTTCACCGACGTGCACGAAAATCAGTATGCACATGTATCGTGTCCAGACGCACAAAAAAGCCTCTTGCACATATAGGCCACACCCGACAGGAAGTCGGCCATTTTGAAATTTACAGTCATTTTTGGCGTTTTCCACGTGTTGTATTTTAATGATCTCCTCCTCCAGAAATGAATCAATTAACTCCAAAACTGGTGTGTACCATCTACACAAGTGTGTGATCAAAACATATTAAGAGAATTGCTCAGCATGGAACGGTGTGGCTGTGACATGGCGTCGACACTTGATGTCTCACCATGAAACACGATATTGCTATAACATGGGATCTAATGGTCGAATCTGCTCCAAACTTCACACGTATGATAATAGTCCTGGCATGAACACACCCACATGACGCTCAGGAGTCAGAGTCATAGCGCCACCCAGTGGAGACGGGAAGTCGCAACGCATTGGTTCTTACACTGTCCGAAGGAGGCGAACATTCAGCGACTCGTCTGCCGGTCGACCTCTGGCGACACGGTGGCGGCCGCGCCAGGCCCCGAGTTGCGTGGGGTGCGAGGGCCCGTTCAACGCTGCTTGCAGCTTTAATTATTATTATTATTATTATTCTTCTTCTTAACTAAAATTAATTGCCTTTTTGGGGACCTTAACATGCTCAAAAACTCATGAAACTTCACAGACTCATCAGAAGTGCGAAAACTGGGCAAGTTTTGGGGTTTCATGATAATCTGCAAAGGAATGGCTCAGTAGCGCCCCCTAAAAATTTTCTACGGAACAGCCCCTGAAGGTAGTTTAACCTACGTGTCTGAAACTTGGTAGGCATATGTAACACACCAAGACGTACAAAAAAGCCTCTTGGGCCCATGCCCTAAACCCAACAGGAAGTCGGCCATTTTGAATTGAATGTGCAATTTTCATGCATTTTTGGCCATTTGCAGGGGTCGTAAATGAACGATCTCCTCCTAGAGATTTTGTCCGATCGACTTCAAACTTGGTCTGTCCCACCTACATAAGTTGAAGACAAAAAGTTATCAAAAGCTTGAGTTTTCGTCACACCGTGTGGCCGTTGTGGGACCTCAAACTTCGCTACAAACAGGAAGTAGTATTATAACACAGGAAGTAGTTTATAACTCCAGCATACATTGTCCAATCTTCCCCAAACTTCACAGGATTGATGACAGTCCCGCTCTGAAGACATCTACATGTCAATAATTTGTGATTGATATAGCGCCCCCTACTGCTAGTATAAAATGTCATGTTTTACACTTTGAAGCACATCTCGTCCAAAGTTGAACACATCAACGTCAAACTTGGGGAAATTATCCAAAAGGCATTGATGATGCTTTCTATTGAATACTGTGAGTTTTCGTCAAAGGGCATGACCTTGGCGTGGCGGGGAACTTTGATGTTTCGCCATGATGACAAAAGTTGCTGTAACTTGACTCTACGTGGACATATCTTTCCAAAACTTCACACATATGATAACAGTCCAGCCCTGAAAACATCTACAGAGGAAATTTGAATCAGCGTCATAGCGCCACCTACTGGCGGCAGAAAGTTACTTTTTTCATTCTTTCATGTCCCTCTTCTACCAGGTTCACCCGACCCACCTTAATTTTGCGGATACATAGTCCCAAGACCTTGGTGATGATCAAACCAGAACCTTTTGAGGTTTCGTACAACGCTGTCACCGTGGCGCCACCTCATTCGCCATAAAACACGAGGTTCTTTTTGAGGGGCAAGGGATACTTGAAAACTCACGAAACTTGGCACACCCATCACAAGGCCCAAATTGTGTTGTCTGATATGCTTTTTGTGTTTTGATGTGCCAAGATGCCTCAACAGCGCCCCCTACAATTTTTCGATGAAGCAGCCCCCGAAGCTTGTTTCACTTACATGTATGAAACTTGGTAGGCATATGTAACACTCCAAGACGTACAAAAAAGCCTCTTGGAGTTATGCTCCAAACCCAACCGGAAGTCCGCCATTTTGAATTTACTTGTGCCACTTTTGTGCATTTTGGGCGATTTCCAGTAGACGTAAATGAATGAACTTGTCCTAGAGTTTTTATCCAATCCACTTCAAACTCGGTCTGTCCCACCCCAAGACCGTGAAGACGAAAAGTTATCAAACGTTTCAGGTTTTCGTCAAACGCTGTCTCTGTGGCCCCGCCTTCTTCGCCATAAACCACGAAATTGTAACTACTCCTACAGATTTTATCCCATCAACTTCTTACTTGGTCTGTCCCACCTCCAGACATTGATGAAGAAAAGTTATCAAAAACTGGACTTGTTGTCACACCATGTGACCGTGGCAGGGCCTCAATCTTTGGGGACTCGCCACAAAACAGGAAGTTGTGTATGACTCCATCATCCATGGTCCAATCTTCCCCAAACTTCACAGGATTGATGACAGTCCTGCTCTGAAGAGATCTCCATGTGAATAATTTGTGATAAATACAGCGCCCCCTAATGGTAAGAGAAAATTTCATGTTTTATATTTTGAAGTATAACTCCCAAGACTTGGCCAGATCCACCTCAATCTTGGTCAGTCTATCCGTCACATGTAGAAGATGTTTTATTGTGAACACTGTAAGTTTGCATCAAAGGGCGTGGCCATGACGTAGCGGCAAACTTTGATGTTTCGCCATGATAACAAAAGTTGTGTAGCTTGACTCTACGTGGACATATCTTTCCAAAACTTCACACATATGATAAAAGTCCAGCCCTGAAAACATCTACCGAGAAATTTTTAATCAGCCTCATAGCGCCACCTAGTGGCATCTGTAAGTTACTGCTTTCATTCTTTCATGTCTCTCTTCTACCAAGTTAACCACAACCACCTCAATTTTGCGTAGACATAGTCCCAAGACTTTGATGATGATCACACCAGAAGCTTTTGAGGTTTCAGCAAACACTGTCAATGTGGCAACGCCTTATTCGCCATAAAACACGAAGTTGTTTTTGAGGGGTAAGGGATGCTTGTAATGTCATGAAACTTGGTACACATACAAGAAGTTCCGATGTGTGTTGTGTGATGTGATTTATCTGCTCTGATGTGCCAACATGGCTCAACAGCGCCCCCTACAATTTTTCAAAAAAGCAGCCCCCGACGCTGGTTTGACCTACATCTATGAAACTTGGTACATACATGCATCACTGAAAGACGTACAAAAAAGGCTCTTGCAACCATGTGCCAAACCCAACAGGAAGTCCGCCATTTTGAATTTGCTCGTAAGTGGTTCACAAAATCACCATACATGTTCCAATCTTCCCCATACTTCACAGGATTGATGACAGTCCTGCCCTGAACACATCTATACGCCAATACTTGGTTATTAGTACGGCGCCACCTACTGGCAAAATAACATGTCCTCGTATGATTTGAGGGATATGACGTGTAACTCCAACGTGAGGGGTCTGCCTTCGACAGGAATGAATGGCCGCATCGGCCGGCGTCCTGCCAGCACCCTCGAGTTGCGTGAAGGTGCGAGGGCCCGTTCATCGCTGCTTGCAGCTTTAATTAGGGCCCGAGCACCTAGCGGTGCGAGGACCCTATTGAAATGCAAGGAATTATTATTATTATTAGGGCCCGAGCACCTAGCGGTGCGAGGACCCTATTGAAATGCAAGGAATTATTATTATTATTATTATTATTCTTCTTCTTAACTAAAATTAATTGCCTTTTTGGGGACCTTAACATGCTCAAAAACTCATGAAACTTCACAGACTCATCAGAAGTGCGAAAACTGGGCAAGTTTTGGGGTTTCATGATAATCTGCAAAGGAATGGCTCAGTAGCGCCCCCTAAAAATTTTCTACGGAACAGCCCCTGAAGGTAGTTTAACCTACGTGTCTGAAACTTGGTAGGCATATGTAACACACCAAGACGTACAAAAAAGCCTCTTGGGCCCATGCCCTAAACCCAACAGGAAGTCGGCCATTTTGAATTGAATGTGCAATTTTCATGCATTTTTGGCCATTTGCAGGGGTCGTAAATGAACGATCTCCTCCTAGAGATTTTGTCCGATCGACTTCAAACTTGGTCTGTCCCACCTACATAAGTTGAAGACAAAAAGTTATCAAAAGCTTGAGTTTTCGTCACACCGTGTGGCCGTTGTGGGACCTCAAACTTCGCTACAAACAGGAAGTAGTATTATAACACAGGAAGTAGTTTATAACTCCAGCATACATTGTCCAATCTTCCCCAAACTTCACAGGATTGATGACAGTCCCGCTCTGAAGACATCTACATGTCAATAATTTGTGATTGATATAGCGCCCCCTACTGCTAGTATAAAATGTCATGTTTTACACTTTGAAGCACATCTCGTCCAAAGTTGAACACATCAACGTCAAACTTGGGGAAATTATCCAAAAGGCATTGATGATGCTTTCTATTGAATACTGTGAGTTTTCGTCAAAGGGCATGACCTTGGCGTGGCGGGGAACTTTGATGTTTCGCCATGATGACAAAAGTTGCTGTAACTTGACTCTACGTGGACATATCTTTCCAAAACTTCACACATATGATAACAGTCCAGCCCTGAAAACATCTACAGAGGAAATTTGAATCAGCGTCATAGCGCCACCTACTGGCGGCAGAAAGTTACTTTTTTCATTCTTTCATGTCCCTCTTCTACCAGGTTCACCCGACCCACCTTAATTTTGCGGATACATAGTCCCAAGACCTTGGTGATGATCAAACCAGAACCTTTTGAGGTTTCGTACAACGCTGTCACCGTGGCGCCACCTCATTCGCCATAAAACACGAGGTTCTTTTTGAGGGGCAAGGGATACTTGAAAACTCACGAAACTTGGCACACCCATCACAAGGCCCAAATTGTGTTGTCTGATATGCTTTTTGTGTTTTGATGTGCCAAGATGCCTCAACAGCGCCCCCTACAATTTTTGGATGAAGCAGCCCCCGAAGCTTGTTTCACTTACATGTATGAAACTTGGTAGGCATATGTAACACTCCAAGACGTACAAAAAAGCCTCTTGGAGTTATGCTCCAAACCCAACCGGAAGTCCGCCATTTTGAATTTACTTGTGCCACTTTTGTGCATTTTGGGCGATTTCCAGTAGACGTAAATGAATGAACTTGTCCTAGAGTTTTTATCCAATCCACTTCAAACTCGGTCTGTCCCACCCCAAGACCGTGAAGACGAAAAGTTATCAAACGTTTCAGGTTTTCGTCAAACGCTGTCTCTGTGGCCCCGCCTTCTTCGCCATAAACCACGAAATTGTAACTACTCCTACAGATTTTATCCCATCAACTTCTTACTTGGTCTGTCCCACCTCCAGACATTGATGAAGAAAAGTTATCAAAAACTGGACTTGTTGTCACACCATGTGACCGTGGCAGGGCCTCAATCTTTGGGGACTCGCCACAAAACAGGAAGTTGTGTATGACTCCATCATCCATGGTCCAATCTTCCCCAAACTTCACAGGATTGATGACAGTCCTGCTCTGAAGAGATCTCCATGTGAATAATTTGTGATAAATACAGCGCCCCCTAATGGTAAGAGAAAATTTCATGTTTTATATTTTGAAGTATAACTCCCAAGACTTGGCCAGATCCACCTCAATCTTGGTCAGTCTATCCGTCACATGTAGAAGATGTTTTATTGTGAACACTGTAAGTTTGCATCAAAGGGCGTGGCCATGACGTAGCGGCAAACTTTGATGTTTCGCCATGATAACAAAAGTTGTGTAGCTTGACTCTACGTGGACATATCTTTCCAAAACTTCACACATATGATAAAAGTCCAGCCCTGAAAACATCTACCGAGAAATTTTTAATCAGCCTCATAGCGCCACCTAGTGGCATCTGTAAGTTACTGCTTTCATTCTTTCATGTCTCTCTTCTACCAAGTTAACCACAACCACCTCAATTTTGCGTAGACATAGTCCCAAGACTTTGATGATGATCACACCAGAAGCTTTTGAGGTTTCAGCAAACACTGTCAATGTGGCAACGCCTTATTCGCCATAAAACACGAAGTTGTTTTTGAGGGGTAAGGGATGCTTGTAATGTCATGAAACTTGGTACACATACAAGAAGTTCCGATGTGTGTTGTGTGATGTGATTTATCTGCTCTGATGTGCCAACATGGCTCAACAGCGCCCCCTACAATTTTTCAAAAAAGCAGCCCCCGACGCTGGTTTGACCTACATCTATGAAACTTGGTACATACATGCATCACTGAAAGACGTACAAAAAAGGCTCTTGCAACCATGTGCCAAACCCAACAGGAAGTCCGCCATTTTGAATTTGCTCATAAGTGGTTCACAAAATCACCATACATGTTCCAATCTTCCCCATACTTCACAGGATTGATGACAGTCCTGCCCTGAACACATCTATACGCCAATACTTGGTTATTAGTACGGCGCCACCTACTGGCAAAATAACATGTCCTCGTATGATTTGAGGGATATGACGTGTAACTCCAACGTGAGGGGTCTGCCTTCGACAGGAATGAATGGCCGCATCGGCCGGCGTCCTGCCAGCACCCTCGAGTTGCGTGAAGGTGCGAGGGCCCGTTCATCGCTGCTTGCAGCTTTAATTATTATTTTTTTTTTTTTTTTTATCCTATGATCGCATTTTTGAGGGCCTGAACGTACTCAAAAAGTCCCAGAATTTTGCACACTCGTCACGTCTGGTGAAAAATTCGATATTTTATGGTCATTACAAAGGGGCGTGACAAAATGGCTCAACGGCGCCCCCTAACAGTTTTCAAAATCAAAGCCCCCTGCTTTAACTTTGTCCGAAGCGTACGAATTTTGGTACACATATGTAGCACGCCGAGACGGACAAAAAAGCCTCTTGGGCCCATGCCCTAAACTCAACAGGAAGTCGGCCATTTTGAATTGAATGTGGAAGTTTCATGTATTTTTGGCCATTTGCAGGGGTCATAAATGAACGAACTCCTCCTAGAGATTTTGTCCGATCGCCTTCAAACTCGGTCTGTCCCACCAACATAAACTGAAGACGAAAAGTTATCAAAAGCTTGTGTTTTCGTCACACCGTGTGACCGTGCCGGGACCTCAAACTTCGTTACAAACAGGAAGTAGTATTATAACGCAGGAAGTAGTTTATTACTCCAACATACATGCTCCAATCTTCCCCAAACTTCACAGGATTGATGACAGTCCTGCTCTGAAGAGATCTACATGTCAATAATTTGTGATTAATATAGCGCCCCCTACTGGCAGTAGAAAATGTCATGTTTTACACTTTGAAGCACATCTCCTCCAAAGTTGAACACATCAACCTCATACTTGGTGAAATTATCCATAAGGCCTTGATGATGCTTTCTATGGAAAACTGTGAATTTTCGTCAAAGGGCGTGACCTTGGCGTGGCGGCCAACTTTGATGTTTCGCCATGATGACCAAAGTAGCTGTAACTTGACTCTACGTGGACATATCTTTCCAAAACTTCACACATATGATAACTGTCCAGCCCTGAAAACATCTATACAGAAATTTTGAATCAGCATCATAGCGCCACCTACTGGCGGCAGAAGGTTACTTTTTTCATTCTTTCATGTCCCTCTTCTACCAGGTTCCCCCGAACCACCTCAATTTTGCAAATACATACTCCCAAGACCTTGTTGATGGTCAAAGCAGAAGCCTTTGAGGTTTCGTCCAACGCTGTCACTGTGGCGCCACCTTATTCGCCATAAAACACGAGGTTGTTTTTGAGGGGCAAGGGACACTCGAAAACTCACGCAACTTGGCACACACATCAGACATCCCAAATTGTGTTGTCTGATGTGATTTTTGTGTTTTCATGTGCCAAGATGGCTCAACAGCGCCCCCTACTCATTTTCAACGTGTTTTGGGCTATAACTCCCAGACCATATGTCACACATTCAAAAACCTCATATCCACAGATTCCCTGAATAGTGCTGAATCACCTGGGCAGGGCCACTCCCATTTCTGCCTATCATGTTTTTCACAACATCGCAAAAACTGGACAACCTACTTTTTCGAACTCCTCCTTAGGGTTTTGTCCGTTCAGCGTGAAACTTGGCAAGTACAGTCTTCGGCTGGACCTGATCTAAAGTTATCAAAGGAATTTTGATTGGTCATAATATGCTCAAATTATTAATGAATAAATTTTTCTAGCTAGCTATAAAAAGGCGAACGGTGGCATATTTCGGTCAAAATAAATGCTAACAACACCAAATCTGAGATCCTTGCTTGATATGTGCCTGTGAGAGAATGAACCAAATTTAGCTAATTTTGGCCACTAGGGGGCGCTGCAAATATGGGAAATTTATATCTGGTAAATGGCTGCACCGATATTTATGAAATTTGGTGAGTATTATGCTGGGCCTGTCCTGACGCCATATCTTGAAGGTAGTCACGACTGGTAAAAGTGGGCGTGGCTTATTACAAGATAAAAAACAAACATTTATTTCAGCCCAAGTATTATGCTGAGGGCTGTGAAATTCACAGGGTATATAGAGAATAGCATACAGACCAACCATAGCAAAAATTGTGCGTCTTCTCCACTAGGTGGCGCTATAAGAGATACAAACGCATTTTGGCCTGTAACTTCCACATTTTAAATCACATCTTCATAAATTTTATATCCACGTGTTCCCTAAATAGTGTCGCATCTTCTGACATAGGCCACGCCCACTCCCACTGCAAATTTCTCTTTGTAATTTACTATACATCAAAAACCTACTTTTTCGAACTCCTCCTAGCGTTTAATCTCCATCTTCACAAAACTTTGCACATGCAATCTCCAGACTGGCCTGACCAAAAGTTATCAAAAGAATTTTGCTACTCCAAAAATTAGGCTAGCTAAAAATAAACAGTTTTTTTCTGCTAGCTAAAAAACACATACCTTTGCATATTTTTGTCAAAGTAAAAGATATCAATGTCAAACTCAATTCACTTCTTTCAGACGTCATCCAGACGATCCTAGCCCAATTTGGCAGAAATTAGCCAATAGGGGGCGCTATAATCAGAGAAAAATCAAGTGACATAAAATTCATCGATTCGCATGAAATTTGGCGAGCATGATGTGGAGTCACTCCTGAGGCCAGCTGTAAAGCTTGGTGATGTTTGGTCACCGTGGCAACGCCTTATTCGCCATAAAACACGAAGTTGTTTTTGACGGGTAAGGGATGCTTGTAATGTCATGAAACTTGACACACATATGACAGGATCCAATATGCATTTTCTGATGTGATTTTTCGGCTCTGATATGCCAACATGGCTCAACAGCGCCCCCTACAAATTTTCTACGAAACAGCCCCCGAAGCTGGTTTGACCTACATCTATGAAACTTGGTACGCACATGCATCACTGAAAGACGTATAAAAAAGCCTCTTGCAGCCATGTGCCAAACCCAACAGGGAGTCGGCCAATTTGAATTTGCTTGTAACTGGTTTGCAACTTCACCATACATGTTCCAATCTTCCGCAAACTTCACAGGATTGATGACAATCCTGCCCTGAATACATCTATATGCCAATACTTGGTTATTAGTACAGCGCCACCTACTGGCAAAATTACATGTCTTCATATGATTTGAGGGATATGACGTCCTGCGTAAGGGATCTGCCGTGGACAGGAATGAAGGGCGGCATGAGCCGGCGTCCTGCCAGCACCCTCGAGTTGCGTGAAGGTGCGAGGGCCCGTTCAATGCTGCTTGCAGCTTTAATTATTATTATTATTCTTCTTATCTAAAATGAATTGCCTTTTTGGGGACCTTAACATTCTCAAAAACTCATGAAACTTCATAGACTCATCAGAAGTCCGAAAACTGGGCAAGTTTTGGGGTTTCATGATAATCTGCAAAGGAATGGCTCAGTAGCGCCCCCTAAAAATTTTCTACGGAACAGCCCCTGAAGGTAGTTTAACCTACGTGTCTGAAACTTGGTAGGCATATGTAACACACCAAGACGTACAAAAAAGCCTCTTGGGCCCATGCCCTAAACCCAACAGGAAGTCGGCCATTTTGAATTGAATGTGCAATTTTCATGCATTTTTGGCCATTTGCAGGGGTCATAAATGGACGATCTCCTCCTAGAGATTTTGTCCAATTTATGTAGGTGGGACAGACCAAGTTTGAAGTCGATCGAAGACCAAAAGTTATCAAAAAAAGTGACCTTTCCTCACACCGTGTGACCGTGCCGGGATCTCAAACTTCGCTACAAACAGGAAGTAGTATTATAACGCAGGAAGTAGTTTATAACTCCAGCATACATTGTCCAATCTTCCCCAAACTTCACAGGATTGATGACAGTCCCGCTCTGAAGAGATCTACATGTCAATAATTTGTGATTAATATAGCGCCCCCTACTGGTAACAGAAAATGTCATGTTTTACACTTTGAAGCACATCTCCTCCAAAGTTGACCACATCAACGTCAAACTTGGGGAAATTATCCAAAAGGCGTTGATGATGCTTTCTATTGAATACTGTGAGTTTTCGTCAAAGGGCGTGACCATGGCGTGGCGGGGAACTTTGATATTTCGCCATGATGACAAAAGTTGCTGTAACTTGACTCTACGTGGACATATCTTTCCAAAACTTCACACATATGATAACAGTCCAGCCCTGAAAACATCTACAGAGGAAATTTGAATCAGCATCATAGCGCCACCTACTGGCGGCAGAAAGTTACTTTTTTCATTCTTTCATGTCCCTCTTCTACCAGGTTCACCCGACCCACCTCAATTTTGCGGATACATGGTCCCAAGACCTTGGTGATGATCAAACCAGAACCTTTTGAGGTTTCGTACAACGCTGTCACCGTGGCGCCACCTCATTCGCCATAAAACACAAGGTTCTTTTTGAGGGGCAAGGGATACTTGAAAACTCACGAAACTTGGCACACCCATCACAAGGCCCAAATTGTGTTGTCTGCTATGCTTTTTGTGTTTTGATGTGCCAAGATGCCTCAACAGCGCCCCCTACAATTTTTCGATGAAGCAGCCCCCGAAGCTGGTTTCACCTACATGTATGAAACTTGGTAGGCATATGTAACACTCCAAGATGTACAAAAAAGCCTCTTGGAGTTATGCTCCAAACCCAACCGGAAGTCCGCCATTTTGAATTTACTTGTGCCACTTTTGTGCATTTTGGGCGATTTCCACTAGACGTAAATGAACGAACTTGTCCTAGAGTTTTTATCCAATCCACTTCAAACTCGGTCTGTCCCACCCCAAGACCGTGAAGACGAAAAGGTATCAAACGTTTCAGGTTTTCGTCAAACGCTGTCTCCGTGGCCCCGCCTTCTTCGCCATAAATCACGAAATTTTAACTACTCCTACAGATTTTATCCCATCAACTTCTTACTTGGTGTGTCCCACCTCCAGACATTGATGAAGAAAAGTTATCAAAAACTGGACTTGTTGTCACACCATGTGACCGTGGCAGGGCCTCAAACTTTGGGGACTCGCCACAAAACAGGAAGTTGTGTATGACTCCATCATCCATGGTCCAATCTTCCCCAAACTTCACAGGATTGATGACAGTCCTGCTCTGAAGAGATCTCCATGTGAATAATTTGTGATAAATATAGCGCCCCCTACTGGTAAGAGAAAATTTCATGTTTTATATTTTGAAGTATAACTCCCAAGACTTGGCCAGATCCACCTCAATCTTGGTCAGTCTATCCGTCACATGTAGAAGATGTTTTATTGTGAACACTGTAAGTTTGCATCAAAGGGCGTGGCCATGACGTAGCGGCAAACTTTGATGTTTCGCCATGATAACAAAAGTTGTGTAGCTTGACTCTACGTGGACATATCTTTCCAAAACTTCACACATATGATAAAAGTCCAGCCCTGAAAACATCTACCGAGAAATTTTTAATCAGCCTCATAGCGCCACCTAGTGGCATCTGTAAGTTACTGCTTTCATTCTTTCATGTCTCTCTTCTACCAAGTTAACCACAACCACCTCAATTTTGCGTAGACATAGTCCCAAGACTTTGATGATGATCACACCAGAAGCTTTTGAGGTTTCAGCAAACACTGTCAATGTGGCAACGCCTTATTCGCCATAAAACACGAAGTTGTTTTTGAGGGGTAAGGGATGCTTGTAATGTCATGAAACTTGGTACACATACAAGAAGTTCCGATGTGTGTTGTGTGATGTGATTTATCTGTTCTGATGTGCCAACATGGCTCAACAGCGCCCCCTACAATTTTTCAAAAAAGCAGCCCCCGACGCTGGTTTGACCTACATCTATGAAACTTGGTACATACATGCATCACTGAAAGACGTACAAAAAAGGCTCTTGCAACCATGTGCCAAACCCAACAGGAAGTCCGCCATTTTGAATTTGCTCGTAAGTGGTTCACAAAATCACCATACATGTTCCAATCTTCCCCATACTTCACAGGATTGATGACAGTCCTGCCCTGAACACATCTATACGCCAATACTTGGTTTTTAGTACGGCGCCACCTACTGGCAAAATAACATGTCCTCGTATGATTTGAGGGATATGACGTGTAACTCCAACGTGAGGGGTCTGCCTTCGACAGGAATGAACCGCCGCATCGGCCGGCGTCCTGCCAGCACCCTCGAGTTGCGTGAAGGTGCGAGGGCCCGTTCATCGCTGCTTGCAGCTTTAATTTCATTTTGTTACTTTATGCGAGTCTCCATTGTGAAGAAATAACACTGTTTGCTAGCTTTATGCTAATTGTATTATTCACCGGGTTGATAAATTGCCTGTTGTGGTAAAATCCCTAGAGGAAATATCATAAAGGTTGCGGTGTTGTTGTCCTACAGTTGTCCACAGAAGCAGATCGCTCTGTGTCTCTATTGGTCAAAGTGACGGCTGTGACGGGAGAAGTCATGAACAACAAAAAGAAAATCAAATATGCCAGACTTTCTGTCGGGACGTCATGAGGCGTCCCAGACGTGGCGTCGGTTGTCGTCTACTATGACACCCTACACGAGATGAAATGATGGATTATCGCCTAGACACTCATTGTCGTTCACGATCTGTGCCGACATCGTATGTCGCTGTGTCGGGCTAGAATCGGGCTGATATGGTGTAGTGTGAACAAGGCATAAGCTGTATGCAGTTTATTGTGTGAGATCACTACGTTTCAGTTGTAGTTAACCGGTGTAAGATCTGCTTCTACTCTGTTCATGTCTCAGCTGAAATGTTGTTGTAGTAACGCAAAATGCGCCACCACATGCACGAGCTAGCTAGCTAGCACTAGCTTGTATGGCTAGCTGGATGACGGCTCGGATGGCTGTAGATTCTAGGTTTTTATACAGTCTATGCTGTAGCAGCTAAAACAAAAATGTTTAGCGACTGTTCTTTATGTCATGTATCTTGCTAGTTTGCTCCGGACTTGCTTACTAATAGTCTACTGTGCACAGTAGTACATCTTAGTCTACCACTCTTCCAATGTTGGCATCAGTGTTCGGTTAGGGCTTGTGCTAATTTGAGGTTTGCCGCTAGCAACCTGTCTGACTTTGAGATGCTATCAGTAATGTACTGGAATCCCAGCTAATCACTAATACCACCGAGATGCTTGTCAACCAAAAACACAAACTCTCTCTGCTCTGCTGTGCTCTGTATCTTAGGTTAGGTTATCTGGCTGTTTTTAAGGTTGTCATTTTCATGCCATACAGCGCAAACATTCTATAAACATTTCGCATTTTATATCAATTCCAGCTGGTATTTCTTCCAATATTCAGATTTTTTATTATAATGTCCAGATGTAAAAACTATTATCCAACACTTAAGGAGACTTGCCCTAGGGTATTCAGATGGCTCTTAGTTTGAAACTGACATGTTATTTGTAGTAGGCTAATCTACCTGCTTTGTTCAATGTAACTACCAAGAAGAAATGTAGAAAGATTTGGACCTCTAGCAAGGTGGTGATGATGGCTCAATGGATTTGTTCTGTTTTGGAATACACAATATTCTTCCAAATTAGTGTTACTGTATTACCAGCTCCTTGGGTTTTGAGATGTTAAGGAGCAGGTTATTCTCCCTGCACCACACTTTCAGCAGCTCCACCTCGTGCCTTTAGGCAGACTCATCAGCACACAGCCCTGTGGGGAGCTAGTGGGGAGGCTGAGGGCCGTGGATGTATGGTGACCCATTCTAACTCTCTGGCTGCTACTGGACAGGGAGCTGTTAATCCACATGCAGGTGGAATGTGGAAGTCCCAGGTACCCCAGTTTGTCCACCAGTTTGTGGGGGAGCATGGTGTTGGGGACAACAATACTGGGCGTCACACGAAGGCAGAGCATGGTGTTGGGGACAACAATACTGGGCGTCACACGAAGGCAACAAAAATGTTGTAAATTACAAATAGGGCGTCATACGGCGGCACCAAAAGTTGGGATCTTAGCCTCATCAAGGGCCTGACCTTGTAACAGATCTCCAATTTAAGTATCAAATTGGCTATCAGAAATAATTAATCATTATCATGATTAATTATGATAAATAATGTGACTTAATTAATAGCAGATCACCTCATGGGGCATCATTCCCATAAAGGGAAAAATGATAGCCAGTTAATGATATCAGGCGGATGTGATAATCAAAGGGCTATTTGGCCTACAAAACATGATATCTGACAACAGAGAACTACAAGATGGCTGAATCAAAGCTGGCTTCAGATCAGGGGAGCTGTTTGTCTGACCGTGTGGTCAGGACAAATACAAAGGAAAAGAAGCGCAAACTTTGAGCTGCCTGTTTGGGTGTAGCTCTGTTGAAAGCCTATTTGTAAATGAGTCTATATGAGTGCGATTTGTGTTGCAAAGGGTCTGGATTAGTGCAGAGGATGTTTAGTTGCATGCAAGATGTTGTCCGTGAACAGCATTACCAAACTAAACATGACTTAGCTTTGGTAAAAGCAACTAATCAATAACCTAATTACACACAATCACAACAATAACTCAGTGAACAGCATTAAATCACAATCAACAAGTTTAACAGTCTTGCTTAGCCTGTACAGCTGTGATAAAGTTATGCCCAGTTGTTGCATTACTGATCTTTGAGTAGATGATAGAGGGAATAGAGTTGTCACTATACCAAAATTATGACTTCGATACAATACCTGCCAAAAATATCACGATACTGGATACGAACGATACAATACCAAAAATACGATACAATACCAAAATTACGATATGATACTGGTGTCTTTTAAAATATTTATAGTAATAAAAAAATCTGCATGGTTCTCTTTTTACCAACTTGTTCCTGTCCAGCTTTTTGAACACTTAACAAATGGCATTAATATTAGTATTAGCCTATAGCAAGCTAAACTAATGAAACACATGGTGGGATCATTGCATTGATTACACATGGCTATGTAGACCTATTGTCTGTATCTGACCAGATGAGATGGCCCACTTGACATGTTGCTGTGTTGTGCTATGGCCTGTTCAAGTGCTGGAATTTGTTATTTACGTGACAATGCTTGAACGCAGCATTGGCTCCGCTCCAACTGAGTGTGTGCTGCACTGCAGTGTGAGCGGCATGTTTGACTGTGCCTAACAGCTGTCTTCTGATGGTCATTTACACACTGTCCATGACAATGACTATGTCAGGTAACAAACTGCGTTTGGTTCGGGCCGGGCTCGCTTGTAATTGTCTTTGACTTGTGTTCGGTCAGGAAAATGCGGCCCGAGCCACGCTTGAGTGTGCACTGATATTGGTGGGCTTGAGCGTGTTCACATAGTCTGATGTTTCCAAACACATTCGCTCACCTGTTCTTTGAACTCTTTGAAAAGTTCGGGGTGTCTGTATGAGAGGTGCTTTGTCAGATTAGACGTGTTGCCTCCCTTTGTCCGCGTTGCTTTGTAACATCTTTTGCAGACGGGTCTCTGTGTGTCGCTGGTTTTCCTTCACTATCTGCGATGTATCCGAAATAATTCAAGATTTCACTTCGGGCATCTTTTTTTCCAACAAGCCGAGGACGGTCGGCAAGAGCTCCTGCTGCACTTGAGGCCGTGACTCCCCTGTGATCAATTCCCGCCTGTGATTGAGAGCTGTCTGCTGCATGTGTGAGAACTGGGAGCCCCGCCCACGCACTCTATGTGTGCAGGCTGCATGACAGAGAGAGCTGCAGTGAGTGCACTCTGATTTTGAGCTATTTAAATGCGCTATTTTAATGACTATTACTAAAAAAATATGTAATATGGTATCATTTTCAAAGTGAGGGTACCGCAGTACCTTCCTGGTATTGATATACCGTGCAAGTCAAGGAGAGAAGAGTTGGTTTGAGGCATGCTGTTCTTGTTAGCCAGCAAAGAAGGCTGGAAAGAGCTGTGGCTCTAGAAGCAGTCTTTGTTGTGTCCTTGTTCCAAAGGTGCAGATCGGAGGACGCCGGTTGCTCAGTGTCTTTGCAGAGTTAGACTTTGAACAAAAGTCTATAGAGCAATTGTCCTCCCTTTAGTGGTTTGGGGCAAGGGCCTCTTGGCTGGTCAGAGCCCAGGAGGAAGAGAGCACATCTGGGCTGGTCGAAGGCCCAGAAGGAAAGAGATGTAAGCTTTTTGGCAGCTCAGGAGCAAGAGACAGACTGTAGCGAAGGGAGCAGAACTTTTGCAGTTGCCTGGTGATATCACAGAGTCACATGACACCGTAAAGGACTGTCCAATCAGGTTTTGAGACTGCGTGTCAAATAACTGTCTTTGTTTGAGGAACAAAGAGCATGCAGAGAAGAAAAGCCTTCACATGTCCACTTGCCGCTCATGGCTTCCCGGCCGGTCCAGGTGGGACAGTGCAGCATGTGGCTACGGCATCCTCTGTAGACCTGTTTGCTCTATAAGCAAACTGGCGGGGGGCAAAACTATGGAGCAGGAGTGACATGATGTGACCCGGACCAGTTTTTCAAAGCACTTCATCACCACTGGAGTGGGTGCAACTTGGCCGGTAGTTGTTGAGGCCGGAGATGTGGGATTTCTTAGGGAGGGGGATTATGGTGTTGGACTTCAGACAGGGTGGAACAGTGGACTGTGACAACCATAAATCTTGCTTGAAGGGGATGGGTTTCTGTTTTCGGGCCTGGCCAATTGATGAGCCGGGTTTTCTTCTTCCTCATGCTTTTTTTCTTCCTGGTCAGTGGTTGTTTCCGGCAATACTGCCCCCAAATGAGCAGCTGTTGTAATTGCGTGACGTTGTCGAGGCAGTTTGGTCCACTTTAAAAAGTGCAGTATGAAAGTGAACCAAACCAAATGAAAGTGTGAAATTTTTCTGCATTCCCCACCCAATCGAACGCAGTCCCCTGGACTATCCTGGTGTGAATGTTCCCTGAGTGTTCACACCACTCCAAACGAGCCAAACTATCCATGGAAGCTCACCAGGGTTTGTTTAAAGCAGACCAAATAGCACCAGTGTGAATGCGTCCTTAGTTTTGTTAGAATTTAAAACAAGCTTATGTTTGATGAGAGAGATCTGAAATATATCAAAAGCAGACTATAGATTTACAATGGCCTGATTAAGAGAAAAAACTGAATTGAAAAATTGACCCTTGTGAAACACCTATACTAACGTCAAGGGGACTTGATTTGAAGCTGTTGGAGAGGGCTGCCTGAGTTCTATCTGAGAGATATTTACAAAACCAGTTAATGCACTGTCCATCTATTCTAACTTAGCAATTCTGCTACTGCTACAGCAAGGTAAATCTGTTCACTACAGCTAGCCAAAAGCTACTCTTGTTAGATTCTGTGATTTGCATGAAAGCAACGGATTTCCAGAAAAATTGATTTATGACTCCCATAATCAACAGGGGATTATGAAAAGTGACAGAATCATATATTCTGGATCTGAGAATGGACCTGCACTTGTATAGCGCCTTTCTAGTCTTCCAACCACTCAAAGCGGTTTTTTACACTACGAGTCACATTCACCCATTCACACACACATTTATACACTGCTGTCCGAGGCTACCATGCAAGGCGCCATCTGCTCCTTTTTTAACACACTCACACACCAATGGAACAGTCATCGGGAGCAGTTTGTTCAGTATCTAGCTCAAGGATGCTTCGACACGCAGACTGAAGGAGCCAGGGATCAAACCACAGATCTCCCGATTAGTAGAGCTTGTGAGCCACAGCCGAATAAAACTGTCAAAGAACTGTTATTCTGTAGGAACGAGACAGTACAGCTGATGTATTATAAGTAGGGAACAGCCCACTGAGACAGATGTCTTTTCCCTCAAAAGACATTTTGTTGTTTGTTTCCTCCTAGAGACTTCAAGACAAAGTGATTGAGGGAAACCTTGACCCCAGGGAGCAGCTGGTTGCCATGGAAGCACAGGTCAGCTCCCTTCTCTCATATCTGTTTTTTTCTGGCTGACTGAGCACACTCATTAGTTCTTCTCTTGTCTGACAGTTCCATCTGCTTCCCCACAGAGGAAAGACTTCCCCATAGGGATCCCTCAGTGTGGGACTGACGCTCTGAGATTCGCCCTTTGCTCTCACAAGATGCAGGGTGAGTGACTCACATCTTCGCTCACTTCATCTTTTGAAGATGACCATTTGTCAGAGTGAGAGAATGTTCAGAGCTGTGTGAATGTGAAAAACAATTTTCACTCAATAGAGAGAGAGATGAGTTGGACTGCAGTGACTGGACAGGAGATCAGTTTTAGTAGATTTTTTGCCACTCACTGATTACCTTGTTCTGCGCTGCATCTCCTTGAAACTTGAACTTTTTTCTGTATTTTTTATTTTGCACTTTGCAGCAAAGAAAGTTCCTCTCTACAGTACTTGGAGTTCAATAGTGTTTCTCCAAAGTGACATATCTGTCTGGTGATACCACTTTCTGTGCTTGCGCCCGGAAGGATTTACTCCCATGGACTTCACCCTCTCTTTCCAGTCTTGCATCAAAACCATCTTTTAATCTGCCTTCTTCCCCCTAAAGATATTTCCAGACTGTGGTCACCACCAGGCCCGGAGTGGCTAATCGGGAGGACCGGGACAATTCGCAGTGGGCCGGACTGATGTTGGGGCCGCGAGGGCCGGTGTTCACTTTTTTATTTTTATTTATTTATTTTTTTGGGCCGGTGTTCAGCCATGGCACTGGGTTGATCACGTATGCTGCTACCGCTGTCCTTTGGCCGCCTCTGCCTCCACTGGCAGCAAGAATTAAAAAGAGGAAAGCTCTGGAAACACATGTAGCCAAATGTGCTAAAAACGGGCAAGATGTTGAAAATGAGTCCCACTCCGGCCCTGGTCACCACTCTCTGATTCTGTGGCAGTGCCACCCATTCATGCTTTCATCACCTTCCATCTGGACTACAACAATGAAGTCCTTTCTGGGGTAAACAACAAGGGCCTGGATAGGCTCTAGAATGTGCAGAACTCAGCTGACAGGGTTTTCACCCATACCATGCCGGTGCAGCGCATCACCCCCACTCTTATCTAACTTCACTGGCTCCCTGTCCAATCCCACTTTCACTAGAAACTCTCCTCCTCAACCTTCTAATCCCTCCATGGTCTTGCTCCTCAGTACCTGTCTAACCTAATCTACCCCTATACCCCATCCTTGGACCTAAAGTGCTTGGACACAGGCCTGTTCTCTACCCCCCACACCAGCTTGCAAACTTTTGTATACAGAGCATTCAGTGTGGCAGCCCCCACCCTCTGGAACTCTCTCCCAGCAGAGATCCACAAAGCTCCGTCTTTTTTTTTTTAAAGATTTGTTTATATTAACAGAAGCTCTTACAGTATGTTTGTGGTGCATGGTAAGCATCTACAGTTTGTTACAGTGAGATAAGTCGCATTTACAGAAGGACCATACTTAAATGTATAACCTTACAGACGCACCATACAAGGATGATTTTTGAACATCAGAAAAGAAAACAAGAAAAAAAAAAAAAAAAAAAAAGAATATATATATATATATATATATATATATATATAAATAATAATAATAAAAATAAATAAAACCAAAACAGAACAAAACCATTGCATGAACTTTTCCCATCCCACCCCCCACCCTCCTCCCTCGTATGGCTCGCAGTTTCCTTTCATTTACATACCTACACAGTTTATACATACACCCATCTGTATACATTCATATGTATATGAATCAACACACTACTCACAACAAATACATCAATGAGGAAGTTATACAAGAAGAACCTACAGAGGGCTTATTTGTAGCCGGTCCAGGAAGGCTCACACCACCACGGTCAACCAAGTCCAGAGAAGGCAGAATGACTATGAAGGGGCCTCAGATTTTTCCAAAGGCTGCATGTTTCCCTCTCACATTATATAATATCTTTTCAGGTGTGTAGTAAGACACAAGCTCATTAATCCAGTGTCTTACTGTTGGTGAATTTTCAGATTTCCAGTTAATCAGAATACATTTTTTTCACTGCAGTGCTCGCAAGTAAAATAAAGTATTTCTTATAGTAGTTCACATTAACAGAGCTTGTGTCCCCCAGAATTCATAGTTTTGGGTCCTGTTCAATTTCAATTCCTATTACCCTTGAGGTTAATTCACTGGCACATTTCCAAAATTCTTCTATCATTGGGCAACTCCATAGCATGTGTAGAAGATCACCATCGGTCACTTTACATCTCTGACATCTGGAGGAAATGTTACTGTGAATTTTATGTAACCTGTAAGGGGTGTAGTATGTCCTATCAAATATATTCAATTGACTTTGCCTATGTTTTGTGGAGATTAACATAGTCTGTGCCTGTTCCAGTAGATAATGCCAATCCACCTCCTCATAAACACAGCCCAGGTCTGTTTCCCATTTTCCTTTTGTAGATGTTTTATCATAAAAAGGTAACTTTCCATTGATGATACCATATATAGAAGATGTTATTCCTTTTGTTGATCTGCATAGTTTATCACATAAATGGGTTTCAAGAGGAGTTTCTTTTGGTAGATCTGGGAATATTCCTTTAGATTTCTCCTTAACCCAGTCTCTTATTTGTAGGAATTTGAAGAAACTATATTTAGGAAGATAGAATTTTTCTTTTAGTTGTTGGAAGTTAGCAAATGTATCATTAATGTATAAATCAGCAACTGTTTGGATTTTTCTATCCCTCCACCCCCACAATACTGAGTCAGCGACGTGGTGTGAGAGGTCGGAATTACCCCTCAAAGGTGTCCTTCTAAGAAAAGAAATATTTATATCCAGAAGTGAGTGAGATTCTTGCCAATCAGCGAATGTGTTCAGTATTATTGAATTGTTTGTGAGTGTGGCTAAACATTTTTTTGTAACTATAAATGGAACATCCTTTAACGGCATAGACTTCATCTTATGTTGTTCTATTGGGACCCATCTAACCTCACTGTTCTCTGCATGCAGCCAGATCCAAATTGATCGGTACTGAGAGCCAAGATAATGATTCCTAAAGTTTGGTAGGTTAAGTCCTCCCCTTGAATATGGAGCCTAGGGTTTTTCTTTTTCCATATGAAAGGAGTTATAATTTTGTTAAGCTCTTTGAAGAAACTCTTGGGAACATTTACAGAGAGACATTGAAATAGATAAATAAACTTAGGCGAAATATTCATTTTAATAGTATTAATTCTGCCTATGAGAGACAATGGGAGATCCATCCATCTTTGAAGATTAAGTTTGGTTTGTTCCAATAATTTTATATAGTTCTGTTTAAATATATGCCCATCTGATTTGCCAATTTGTATACCCAAATATTTGAAACCATTGTTGCACCATTTCAATGGGTCAGTGAGAGCTCTAATATTGTCCTGTATATTTAGTGGTAGAATCTCGCTTTTAGTGTAATTTAATTTATATCCTGAAACTGCACTATATTCTTTGAGACATTTCAATAGAGGGGGGACTGATGTGTGTGGATCGGCTACATATAATAGGAGATCGTCTGCATACAGAGAAAGTTTCTGTTGACTTGTACCAAATTTGATTCCGGCTATGGAGGTGTTGGAGCGGATGGCGATGGCTAATGGTTCGATCAGTGCGAAGAGCAGGGGGGAGCTTGGACAGCCTTGCCTGCAGCCTCTGGATAAGGAGAAAGTGTTAGACAGAACGTCATTTGTTAAAATATTAGCTTTGGGAGCATTAAAAAGTGTTTTAACATACTGAGTGAATTTCTCTCCAAAGCCCATAGCCTCTAGAGTCCAAAAGAGAAAGCTTGGTTCAACCCTGTCAAATGCCTTGTTTGCATCCACAGATATTATTAGCATAGCATTCCGATTTTTTTGAGCGGTGTTCAGTATGTGGAGCAGTCGCCGCACATTATCTGCTCTGTGCCTGTTTTTAACGAAGCCTGTTTGGTCAGCATGTATTATCTTTGGTATAACATCTTCCAGTCTGAGAGCAATTAATTTGGATAGTATCTTATAATCTGCATTTAAGAGACTGAGGGGTCTGTATGAGTCACATTTCTGTTTGTCCTTACCCGGTTTTGGGAGCAGTGTAATTGTTGCGATTTCCAATGAGTCTGGTAATTTTCTATTTTCTAGAGCTTCTTTAATCATGTTCGTGAGGGGGGATCAGTAATTTTTTTGAAAAGGCCTTATAATATTCGGCAGGGAAGCCGTCTGGCCTGGGAGTCTTGTTATAAGAATTAATGGCTTGGAGTACCTCCATTTCTGATATATCTGCATCAAGCAGTTCTTTATCCTCATCTTGTAATTTGGGAAGGGTTATTCCATCCATAAACCTTTTTGCTCCAATATTGTCAGCATCCTGCCCAGTTTTATATAAATCTTCATAAGATTGTTTGAATTCGGTGTTTATGGATACTGAATCGTCAAGGAGTCTACCGTCCTCTGTTAATATTGAGTGTATAAATTTATCAGATGTTTCCTTTCTAATTTGCCAAGCCAAGAGTTTATTTGTTTTGTTTCCAAATTCATAATAGTGATACCTACTTCTGGCCATAGCTGCTTCCTCTTTGTTGGTACATAAATTATTATACTGCATCCTTGTTTTTGTTAGTGTGTTAAGGTGTTCTTCCTTTTTGGTGGCAATGTAGTCCTGTTCCAGCTTTTTAATATCACTTTCCAATTTAGTTAGTGTCTCTCTATTTTTTTTTTGACCTTATGGGCAGTGTAAGATAAAACCTGATCTCTCATATAGGCTTTAAGAGCCTCCCAAATGTTGGCATGTGAAGAGGAATTTGAATTGGCATCAAGAACTATTTCAATATTAGTGGTCATATATGAAATAAATTCAGGGTCTTTTAACATGTAATTTTTAAATCTCCACCTGCGGGTTGTGGGCTGTAGAGTATTAATAATCCAGGAGAGTTTGATAGGATTATGATCCGAGAAGGTAGCTGCCAAATAGGAGCATTCTATCACTGTGGACATCATATATATTTTTTTAATGAGCAGGGCGACACCTCTTGCTTTTGAGGAGTAGGAGGAGTAGAAAACATTACCCACCCAGTCCCTACGCAGTTTTAAATGTTCAGTGTCTGTGAGGTGGCTCTCCTGGATAAAAGCAATATCTATATTCTGCCTCTTTAAATATGTCAACATTTTCTTCCTCTTAATTGGTGAGTTAATCCCTCTAATATTCCAAGATATACATGTTAATTGACCCATAATATAAGTTCTTCGTATAGATGTCCCAGCAGGATAAGGGTAATGGTATTCAGCTATAAGGATGTCTGGTTGTATTCCTGCCCTGAGTTTAGAGGTGGTAAAACAATGAACATGGGTATAATGATAAGATTCAACCTGGACCAAAGAATAATCTGGACAACTGTGTAAGTAGAAGTTTGAGTTTTAGTGAGAGACCATACATAACCCCAAAATATTAAAGTAAAAACCTGCCAAGTAAAACCCCTGTAACAAAACCACATTAGGTAGGTAACTCTCTTAAGCAACAGTGGGGGCTCCAGCAACTGCTGAAATTAAAACTGGCCACTCATAACAGTTTGTATATGGCAAAATTTTGAATTTTAAGATGTTAGAGATAAAACAGAACTATATAAAGGATAGAGAAGTTGGTTGAGTAAAATGTGATCCCATTCTACCACTGGGGTGTAAAATATGACATCATGCTCATAAGCCTGCATGCAGGGTCCACAGTGTTATAAGTCTGGACATACTGTCATAATTGATTAAAGAACAATTGTCCATGTATCAGTAATCAGATGCAGGTTTATCATCAGTCATGGTCCCAGTTAATCTGAACATTTGAAGATAACAGGATTACTGTGTCACAGCTTGATCATGTAGCCTTATATTTCTTTATTTCACTTTTTCCCTCCTCTCAAATTAACAGTGGGAATCACAATCCTTCTCATCAGCGTCTATAACGGTGGACTGTGTACTGCAGTCACTTTGGTCAGCTTTAGGCTACTCACTTGGCAGTTCTTTCAGAAAACGTTGCACTTTGGCTGGAGTGGAGAAAAATTTGACGGATCCCAGATGTTTAATGCGAAGCTGAGCTGGGTAGATCAGCACTTATTCTACCTCCTTCTTTTGCAGCATCCGCTTCACATCACGGAACTCGTCTCTCCTATGCTGCAGGTCTGCGCTGTAATCTGGATAGAATGATATCTTTTTATTCTCGTATGTCATCTCTCCTTTACTTCTGGCCAGCCGAAGGACTTTCTCTTTGTCTCTGAAGTTCTGGAACTGTCCGACTTCTTCCCGATGCGGTGTGCTCTTTCCAGGGTGACAGGTGAGGTGAAGTTATCATTACCCAGGATTTGTATAAACTTTTCCAAAAATCCGACAGCATTACTTCTGTCTGTTCCAGCACATTCAGTATCCTAATGTTAGACCTCCTGCTGCGGTTTTCTAAGTTGTCAGTTTTGTCTTCTCCATTTTGTCAACACGGTCACATGCATCTTTAATATCATCTTCGTTTGCACTCACTCGTTTCTCTATCTCGTCGACCTGTTCCGAAAGCGTAGAGTGAAGATTCAATTTTCGTTAATGTTGTTTGTATGTCGGCTGTTTTTTTGTCAATATGTTTTGTGAGGTTCTCTTTAGTTTCTTGAATAGCATCGAGAAGCTTGCTGAATGATGTTTCCTTCTCCCCATCTGCCATGTTTCTTGTGGTTACTGCATGCGAGTGCCGTAAAGTTTGAGTAATTTTCTTTCGCTTTGTGTGTCGAAAATTGTAGCTTGCCATACAAAAGTGTTCTTAATGGCTTCGCCTCTTGCATACAATCCAAAGTTATGAGAGGTTAAACCAGGATAAAGGCAGATGCTAGGGCCTACCACCGAGAGCTCACAAATACATGTCTGCACTCCTCCGCTGCATCCGGGCAATCGCAAAGCTCCATCTTTTCCAAAAAAAAGTTATATATTTTTTTTCTTTTCATGTTTATTTTGTTTATTAGGGCCCGAGCACCGTCCGGTGCGAGGACCCTATTGAAACTGAAGGAATTATTATATATCCCTCCCTGAACATGTCTACATGCAGAAATTTTGTATTTGTCATAGCGCCCCCTGCTGGAAACAGAAAAAGCGATGTTTTAGACTTTAAGGTGCAGCTCTGAGCACGTTCAGCATATCCAACTCAAATTTGGTCAGAGAGGCCTAAAGACCTTGGTAATGCTATATTATGAAGATTGTGACGTATTGTCAAACAGCGTTGCGCCCAGAGCGCAGCAAAGTCGATGTTTCGCCAAAACGCATAAAAGTGGCCTTAACTTCAGTGTCCTTGGTCATATCTGCCTGAAACTTCATCTGTGTGTTAACGGTCCAGGCCTGAACATGTGATATGAGTTTCGTTGACGGGCGTGGCGAAATGACTTGGTCACGCCCATTCATAAAAGTAACCCCCATAGCACGTTCACCGATATGCACGAAAATCGGTACACACATGTATCACACCCAGACGCACAAAAAAGCCTCTTGCACCGATAGACCAAACCCAACCGGAAGTCTGCCATTTTGATTTTACTTGTGCCACTTTTGTGCATTTTTGGCGATTTCCGGGAGACGTAAATTAACGGACTTGTCCTAGAGATTTTATCCAATCCACTTCAGACTTTGTCTGTCCCACCCAATGACCAACAAGAAGAAAAGTTATCACAGGCTTGAGGTTTCGTCAAATGCTGTCACCGTGGCGCCGCCTTCTTCGCCATAAAATACGAAGTTGTAAGTACTCCTACAGATTTTATCCAATCGACTTCTTATTTGGTCTGTCTGACCTCAACACATTGAAGAAGAAAAGTTATCAAAAGCTTGACTTGTCGTCACACCGTGCGACCGTGGCGGGGCCTCAAACTTCGGGGTCTCGCCACGAAACAGGAAGTAGTGTATGACTCCAGCATACATGGTCCAATCTTCCCTAAACTTCACAGGATTGATGACAGTGCTGCTCTGAAGGCATCTACATGTCAATAACTTGTGATAAATATAGCGCCCCCTACTGGTAACAGGAAATTACATGGTTTATAATTTGAAGTATAACTTCCACAACTTGGCCGGGTCCACCTCAAACTTGGTCAATCTATCCATCACATGTAGAAGATGTTTTATTGTGAACACTGTGAGTTTTCGTAAAAGGGCGTGGCCATGACGTGGCGGCGAACTGTGATGTTTCGCAATGATTGCAAAAGTTGTGTAACTTCACTCTACGTGGACATATCTTTCCAAAACTTCACACATATGATAACAGTCCAACCCTGAAAACATCAACAGCAACATTTTTCATCACCATCATAGCGCCACCTACTGGCAGCAGAAAGTTACTGCTTTCATTCTTTCACGTCTCTCTTCTAGCAGGTTAATATCAACCACCTCATTTTTGCTAATACATTGTCCCAAGACCATGATGATGATCAAACCACAAGCGTTTGAGTATTCATCAAACGCTGTCACCGTGGCAACGCCTTATTCGCCATAAAACACGAAGTTGTTTTTGAGAGGTAAGGGATTATTGTAAAGTCATGAAACTTGGCACACAGGATGCAATTGGTGTTGTGTGATATGATTTTTGATCTTCAATGTACCAACATGGCTCATCAGCGCCCCTTATAAATATTCTACGAAGCAGTCCCTGAAGGTGGTTTGACCTACATCTATGAAACTTGGTAGGCACAGGCATCACTGAAAGACGTACAAAAAAGCCTCTTGCAGCTGTGTGCCAAACCGAGCAGGCAGTCCGCCATATTGAATTTGCTTGTAACTGGTTCACAACTTTACCATACATGTTCCACTCTTCCCCAGATTTCACAGGATTGATGACAGTCCTGCCCTGAACACATCTATACGCCAATCCTTGGTTATTAGTACGGCGCCACCTACTGGCAAAATGACATGTCTTTGTATGATTTGAGGGATATGACGTGTAACTCCTGCATGAGGGGTCTGCCTTTGACAGGAATGAACGGCGGCATCAGCCGGCGTCCTGCCAGCGCCCTCGAGTTGCATGAAGGTGCGAGGGCCCGTTCATTGCTGCTTGCAGCTTTAATTATTATTATTATTATTATTATTATTATTATTATTATTATTGTATTATTGTATCTATCGCTTGTATTATTATGGAATGAATGCACAGTTGAAATGCCAGCTGAAGTGTTTATAGCACAGAGAATTAAGAACTGTTAAGTAGTTAAAGAAGAGCTCCACTCCATTTTTCAGACTCTCCAGAGCCACAGAAAACATTCCCCAGCTGTTTTTGCAGGTTGAGTGTTAGAGCATTCAAAAACATCCCTCTGTTAAAACAACACAAAAAAACCCTTGAAAGAAATTGCAAACGAAAATGAGTTAAATATTACTACGAGTAATTCACACATCTAGTAACTCGAAGAAGAGGGTTAATCCCAAATCAAAAGAAAAAAACAACAGTGAAATAGAAGAAAAAAGATCATACACTGTGACAAACCTGCACATTAAATGGCAGAAAATAAAAAACATGTAATGAAATTGAAGGAAAATATGATATAAAAGACAAAAAACAATATATACAGTAGTGTGGATGGACAACAAACTCATAGCATGTGTAAAGTTGGAAGATTCATAAAGGGTTTATCTCACGGTAACCAACTAAAAGACATGAGAGTAGGAATAAAGTGTGCCCAAATATTCAAAGGCAGGAAAACTTAATAGGGCTCACAAGGGATCATCCTCAGTAACATACCTACAAAGGCATGTCAATAATACTGTACACTAAAATGAGGGTGTGTGAAAATATTCATAAGGGTTCAGCCTCACTCATACTAGTTCAAAAGCACAACAATAATAATATCAGATACAGAAAGGGAGGTATGATGTAAAAAAAAAAAATAAAAAAAATTGTATAAAAACTGAACAATGGTTTAAAATACTCAGAGCACTCTTGTACATGTTCACACTTCATGAGAGCTAGCTTAAAGTTCAGTTCACGCAGATTTACAATCAACTAGTTCACATTTATAGTTCACACTGAATTTTAGACAAAGGTCACTTTCCCCCAAAATGAACTAGTATATGTTTATTTCTCCCTTTTTCCTTGAAAAATAAAATCTTTTGATAATCATTCACTCACAGATGATAATGTGCAAATTTTTGTTTTTAAATCTGTTTTGTTTACATAACTCCTTCGAATATATGAACCATCTCCAGTGGTACCGGAGGCTGCGTTGCCTGAATTGACAGTTGCATTAACCATTCCATGTTCCCCTGTGAAACACTGCTGTTCCTCCTGTTAGGTTAAAATGTGTACCGCCTCCTTCGTGCAATTCAAATAAAGTGCAAAAACATTAAATTCACAGAAGTTTTCATTAAATGTTCTGCAGAACAATACTGTTACTGTTACAGATTTTTCCTACATTATTACGATCAAACACCTTTAATAAAGTGACAATGCTGAAAGTTATGCAGAAAAATTCTGTTATTCTACAGATTTTCCCTACATTATTATGATCAAACACTTTTAATAAACCTTAAAAACCACCTTAAAAAACAGTCAAATGACTGGCAGCTATGGCTGCCAAACAAAAACCCTAAAATTAAAGTAAAATATCTATAGTATATCTAATTAAAATAAAGTTAAATTTCCATTAGGTTTTTCAGAAAAATAGTGTTATTTAACTGAAAATATTCTGAAGAAGTATAAAATACATACATCTACAGATTTTCACCGTTTCAATTTAAGTGGGTTGGGAAACCTGATTAAAAATAAAGTACACACCACTATTGAATCTAAAACCCCTTTATCTAATGTATTCAGATGTAAATTTACAATATAAACCAATTATTCACAAACAGTTCTTCGGAGCCCCCTAGGAGGAACTGAAAAACTAAAAATTCTATTTCTCCATGTGTGATCTTGTCTGTTAGCATTACTATCATGATGAGGTCATGATGTCACCTTTGAAACAGGTAGAGACCTTTTGGGCTGAGGGGGTTGTGGTCTGTTGTTTTTTAGCTTGTATTTTCCAATTCAGTTTTATATTGTATTTCACAATAATCTCCTGATCTTAAGGGGCTCTGTATACTGTAGTTCTGATAATATTTGCAGTATTTGTGGACAAGCATTACGTTCTTTTAATTTAGAACTCTAACTATACAGTGTATTATTATGTAAAGTCAAAACATACCACAAAAGGTCAATGAAGCTGTACAATGTAGCAGATAAAGAAGAATCCTCCTCCAAATTGCCAGTAATCAGCTGGATCTTTGGTGCATCTGGGGGTGGGGGAGGGAAAAAAGGGCACTGAAAAGTCCTTACTGTAAAAAGTAGGATTTTTTTTTTTTTTTTTTTACCATTTCTTCAAACAACTTTAAAGGCACTAAGGAGTTTGCTGTTTGCAAACAGTCACGATGTTTTGGGGTGTGACCTTTTTTTTGCACCTTTCTAAAATAAAGGCCATAACTATTATTAAGATTGGTGCAAAGATGTATCACTATACTTTAGTGGTTCAGTTGATTGTTTTGTAAGGAGGGATCTGCGGTTCGAATCCCCCCTCTGGCAGGACATTTTCACTTCCAAACAAACTTCTTTTCTTTCAGTTTGAAACAAATTTATTTTGTTTAAAACAGCAAGTGAACAACAAACATAGCTTGTTTCGTTAAAACACAGAATGAGCAATGGATTTTGTGTCTTTCATACTGAAATAATAGAAGGATGAGACTGATTGTTCATGAGTGAAAAGACATGTCAGGAGTAAGATTCAAACCCATAATTCCCACACGGGAGTCAATTAACATAACCTCCAAACTATCTAGCTAATAGTAAGCTTACAAAAACAGTCACGCCCAGAAACAGCAAAGTCCTCATACTTCCTTTAAAGGAATAGTTCACTTTAAATGGAAATTCAATCATAATATACTCACCCTCATACCAATGAAAGGTCAGGTGAAGTTTTTCAGTTCACAAAACACACACTGGCATTTTACTGGAAACCAGTGTTGTGGCATTTTCCCAAACAACACTGTAAACTGTGAAGTTTTAAACATAAAAAATAACTTTAGAAAAACATAAAATGCCTAAATACTGTTTGTCTCTCTGGTGTAATCCAAGTCTCCTGAAGCCCCAGCATGCCAAGTTGACTTGAAAAGACATCTTTTACACCATGTTCTTAGCCGAAATCCTCAGTCTTTAGGAGACTTGGATGATGCCAGATGAGTAGTATGGAGACATTTTATGTATTTTTTTAGTTGCTCATTTAAATGTTTGCAGTGAAGCCATTGTTGACTTCAGTTGTTTGGGAGGATGCTGCAAGCCATTTTTGTGTGAAACTCCAGGAGTGTTTTGTGGATTGAAAAAATTCACTTGACCTTCTATCGGTATGACATGAGTAGATGACAGAATTTTGCTTTAAAGTGAACTATTCTTTTAACTATTTTTTATTCTAGTGTTCTTTTTGAGATGTCTCAACAAATAAAAATTAATACCATTTAACACCAACAAAGGACATTAATACATGGCAGTAAACATCACGTTCACATAGGGCGGGGCGATATGGCCTAAACCCCCCCCCCCCCCCCCCCCCCCCACTTAAAATCAATTTGCAGATGACAAAGAAATTGTTCAAGTGCAAAAACAAGCCAAAAAGAACTGACTGTGACACAATGCACCCTCAAACTAACTTAAAACATAAGTAAAACATAAAATTAAGTGACCCTTTTAACACAAGTTTTGTTCTTCAGTATATTTCCCCTTTTGAGGTTGATCAAGTAAAGTGCAAACATAACTTATCACATAATCAGTTACCTTAACATGTTTTGCATAATAAAAAAAGGTGCCTGTGGTATACAAAAACTATTTGGTTACTATTTTGATTCCCTGAATCATGTAAACAAAATTAAACATCTGCATTCATTGCATAATCAACAGCATCAAATAGTAGCCTTCCCTTGTAAACAACAGTGAAAATGTAACTTTACAGTAAGCTTTTCTAGTTTCAAACTGACAGTGACACAATGCAAAACATAAAATGTATGTGACCCTGTTTTGATTGGGCACCATATCTCTGCAATATACATCTCGACTGCATCCGTGATCGCTTTCCACCGGGTCCCTTTCTTATCATACGGGACATAGCTTGTAAATGTTTCCAAGACGGCGGTGCTGGGGCTGCCGCGGTCTTGCTCATTTCATAGGGAGCAACACCTCTCCCACTCGGCAGCATGCCTCTGTTTGAAGTGCTGCACTAAATTGGTAGTACTGCTACCTTTGGCTGCCATTTTGTTTGTGTATCAAGCACGGGGGGGGGGCCCACTCTGAACTACAGGAGCGCAGCGGGGAGCGTCGGTGGCGGGTGTTAAAGAGAAACTCTAAACTAAGCCTAAACCCTAAACTACAAATTCGAATTAATTGATAAAATCGATTTATCGCCCAGCCCTACGTTCACATCTCATTGGTGCTCCAGTGCCTGATGCTTTAACTCCCACCGTCCCAAGTTTTTCAGTATATCTTATAGGAGTGTAAATCACCAGTTTCATCATGATACGATATCATATTGATACTATGAACAACGATATATTTTCCGATATAACAAAGTGTGCCACAATATGATTTCGATTCGATACAATTCAGGGGTCTGCGGTCGATATTAGACAATATTAAATGCCCATTTAACACAGTCTGTTACAGAAGAAGCTGACACCCCTCTCTCCCATAAAACACATAAACAAATAAATAACAAGTACAGTAAAGTGCACTTTAAAGTGACTCCACTGACACAAATAAAAAAGCAAATGGGATAAGTTAACCTTCAGGGCTTTCTGACAGAGAGACCTTTCTGGAAGGAAAAAAACATCATCTTTTTCGTAAACCTTAAGGAGTATCTGGCTGAAAACCCTGAAGGAAAACTTCTCCCAACAGCCATAAAACAGATTAACAGGACCATTCAACACACATTCGACACTCGTCCAGGCAAGTAACGTCACGTTGTGTTCTATCTTGTAACATCATTGTTTACATGCGCCATGTGCTTTCTGTTGATCCTTATTTTCTCCGAAATCCATAATATTTCCATTGTGCCGATTTATTCCCGAGCAAATAACGTTATCCTCATCATCTTTCTCTTGGCTGCTTACCATCTGGCTGCCGCTGTTTGACAGTGACACAAACCTTCAAAATAAAAGCCTATGCTAAAGATGATGATATGGATTGATGTTTCCACTTTGCATCAATGTGATTGGATTTTTGATCATTAAATCAATGTATTGATCCAGATCGATGGATCATTACACCCCTAATATCTAAGATGTCATTAGTTAGACTGATGTCGTTAGTTGTGACCGTGTTATGAGTAATAAAGTAATAAAATCATATAACTAATCATGTAACTAGATACAGTAGCCCCTTTTACATTGCCAGATTTTCAGCGAATGTTGGGCCGCTTTGCAGGCAAGCTGCGAGCGTTTAGACACACAGAGCCGGACTGGCGAGTTGATCCGAGGTGCCCAATTTTCCACCACGCGAGGGGCTGTTGATGACTTGTGGGAGGAGCTGTTGATGACGCCGCACGTGTGACCCACTGGCAGTGGACTTAAAAACAGGAAACAGCTGATAGCAGGAATATGAGCAGCTCGTAGCAAGAGGGAAACGCAAACAATCTCGACACCAACCTGAAAGAAACTATAAAGATGAGCAACTGGGGAGACAAGGAATTGCGCACCCTCTTTGCCCTTGCAAACGAAGAGACCATTAACTGTCAAATGACGGGAACGGTGAAGGACGGACCAACTTATGAGAGAATCGCCAAAGGACCGTACATCACTGTTTACGTCACACGCTGAGCTACACATTTTGTTACTTGCTCACGCCCCCCATTGCCCAGAAAAAGGCACATTCTGTGTGAACAAAAGTAGGCAGGCGGCATTTCGCTGCACTCTCTGATTTTGTTTTTATACTGCCAATGCTGAAGGAAGACTGATTGGCCTTTCCTGCAAATTTGCACAATTCCTATTTAAAAAGGGCTAGTAATAGGGTGGATTTGATTAGGTATTCAGACATGTCTCCGTTAGTCTAAGTTTCATCGCAAAAGTAAAAATAAGATTTTTAAAATTTACAATTAATTTTATGGCCTTAAATTTTCAAAATCCAATTTGATACATTATAAGACTTTTTAAGGATCTGCAGGAACCCTGTTAAATTTTCTATATGAGACATTCTGGCAATGTGAACAGAGTACTGTCAGTTTTTAGAGTGCTAGTTATTAAATGTTTCCCAATTTCAAAATGCACTTTAGGGTGCATTCAGATGGTAGCAGTCACTGTGGGGAAAACACAAATCCCTTTCATTTGAATGTGGAGGGCGACCACATGGGGTGCCAAAAAAAATGTAGCTGCCTGTGTTGAAAAAGTTGATCCAGAGTCAAGTGCAGCCCAACGTCACATTGCGGTGGCCAATCAACTGGCGATCGGACTGACCAGAGCAGACATGAGGGAGTGTGGCACTTCATTCATAAAACAAGGAAGTGCGCCTGTATCAGTTGTGGTTAACACTGAATATCTTGTCTTATATACTGCAGTTGAGACTCACTTATGATGGACCTTGTTCCAATGCTTGATCAAAAAAATATAAGCAAGTTTGTCATCATTAACAGTTACCAGTGTTGGAACCTAAAAATTACTCAGAAATAGGGGGCCTGGATAGCTTTCCTGGTAGAGCGTGCGCTCTATATACTGAAGGTACAAGTCCTCTGCAGTGGCCATGTGTTTGAATCCAGCCTGTGGCCCTTTGCTGCATGTCTTCCCCACTCTCTCCACCCCTTCACACTGCAATCTATCTCTCTCTATCCAATGAAGGTGAGAAAAAATTACTCAGAAATAAACAGGCAGTTACACATGCACAACAAGTTAAAGGCCAAATATAATATCTCTCCAAGACAAACACAAGCCATATTATATACCGTATTTCTGTGTAATTTGGATGTGTGTGAGGAGAGGAAAATGGTGTTACCTGCAGGCTGAATGAAGGTCTCAAGTGAAGTTGTTGAAACTAACAACCCCACAATACATCACAGCAACTCCCCAGGCAGTTCTGGGTCTCAGCAGACGCTGCATTTTCCCCTTTGCAAAGACTGAGAGGACAGAGACAGGATAGGTCATATTTATCAAAATTTTTTGTTCTACTAATTTCTCAAGTAGTTAGCAACACCAGATGAGAGATGAGCATGGTAGCTATGTTAAAGCAAGTGCAGTCATTCGATCTCTTTCTTCTTTTTAATAGTCAAATAGTATGATTTATGTAAATACCTTGAAAATGCCCACATCTTTTATTGCCCTAGAATGACCTGTAGTATGGGCTATTTTTTTTTTTTTACTTACTTTTCTCTCTGACAATCATCACCTTGCCTTGATGAGCATGTCTGTGGAATTAGAAAAAGAAGTATCAAGTGAATTTGTAAATTATGTATGTAAGTACATGGAACTTTACACAAATTTTGATTTATTCCAACTTAGGTGTATTGTTCGATATTCATTAAGTGAATAAAATGAAATAAATTTAAATTAAATTCCATTAATCAAGAAGTTAATATTTTGGCTAGTAAAACAAGGTGTGAAATAGGCCCATCTAAAGTTTACAAGGATGGGATAGGCAGGGGGCAGACACAAATGATTCCAGTTTTGTTTTATTTTATTTAACCTTTATTTAACCAGGTAACAGCTTATTGAGATATAGAATTTCTTTTTCAAAAGCGACCTGGCCAAGAGGCAGCAGAATTTTACAGTATTAAAATTTTGCAGTACACAACACAACAACACAAATAACATTCGTACAATGAAAAATAAAGAATAAAAATATCAGAGATAGATTAAAGAAGCATACCATCTGATTTAAAAACAGTGACAAAGCCCAATGCTTTCGAGTTCCTTGGTTCTAAGAATTTCAACAAAGCTGTCAGAGGGAGCAGAGGGATCAGGTCTGGCAATTTTAATTCAGCTTGCAGGGAGTTCCATGCAGAGGGAGCAGCATAAATAAATGCCTTTTTCCCCAGTTCTGTGAGGACGCAAGGGACAGTCAGAGTTAAGAAGCCACTGGATCGTAGGCTATAATGTCCATGGTTCCTAACAAGGTGAATTCCGAGATAGGATGGGACCAAACCAAGTCGAGCCTTATAAATAAAAGTCAACCAATGAGTGGATCTTCTGACAGACAGGGATGACCATTTAGCTTTTTTGTACAAAGTGCAATGATGGGTCAGATTCTTGCATCCAGTGACAAACCTCAGAGCACAATGATACACAGTATCCAGTGAACGTAAACATGTGACTGATGCATGCATGTACAGTGCATCACCATAATCAATGTTAGAGCAAACCAGTCATCTCTCTTTCTCTCTCTCTCACACACACACACACACACACACACACACACACACACACACACACACACCAGGGATGCAAACTTATCAGCAAATATCAGCTTTAAAATGTGCATTTACAGTCAATTTCAGCATATACAGAAGACTCACCCAAGAACTAATATCAATTTACTGCTACTAAAGTAATATAAATTTTACAACTAAAGGAAAAACTGATATTTATCTAATGAAATGAATGTACTCTGAGGCAAATTTATCTTTCTTCACATTGAATCTTCATGTTTATCAAACAAACAGAAGCACATGCTTGATTATTATGCACAATGACGTGACCTAATCTGTCAGACCTCTGGTCGGATATTTACTGCTCTATCATCCCGTGCAGCACTGATATTCAGATGGTAGTGATGGTTTAATCCCAGCTGGATTGATCATAAAACTCCAGGTGTTATCACAGCTTGAAGGTCTGTTTAACCAGACTGTTAAAATACTTTTTGGTCTAACAGGATACAAGGATAGTTTGTGTTGGTCGACACAAGTGAACGGTTTACAGCACTGTAAAGTAACGTTAACTGTAACGTAACTGTAATGTCCGGACTTCAACCGGCTGGCCCAAAATATGGAGTGTGGACTGGTGGCTGGAGAGGTGCCAGTTCACCTCCTGGGCACTGCTGAGGTGCCCTTGGAGCCCCCACAACCACTCTGGGCGCTTGTCCATGGGCAGCCCCCTCACTCTGACATCTCTCCATTTGATGTCTCCATGTAAATGCCCTGTTTGTGCATGTGTGTGGGTATTTCAGGCCTGTTTGTATATGTATGTGACAACAACTGAGTGACAGTTGGAATTTCCTCTTGCGGGATTAATTAAAACACAACACCTGCATGATGGGTGGCGTAAATCCTCAGGTGCCCTAGATCGAGCATTGTTAATTGTCATGAGATTGAACGACACTCACATTCATTAGTTGCAAAAAAATAAGATCAGCTCACTGTTCACCAAAAAGTGTGTTCAATGAACGCTACGTACTATTTCAATGCATTCATACACAACCTTGACTTAGAGACAGAATTTTACAACCCTGAAAAATGATCACAGGGGGAACAACCTTATCTTTAATAGCGATGGCAAGGTAAACAGTAGAAATAGAAATAGCTTGTATGGCTTCCGGTATGTAAACATAAACATTAATATTTCTGTCTAAATGTTTCTGTTTCTCAGAGAGAAAAAAAGGACTTTTCTGCATAGTCCACAAACTTGATTCGGTCCACATAGGATTATGAATGACCATACAGATTAACCAACAAACTGACACTGACACCCTAGACCTTGGCATCAATGTAGCACAACTTTTCACCTTAAAAGTCTTTTTTATTATCATACTGTGTGTTGACTGTTTTTGTCCTACCTCTTTTTCAGGAGAAGACATCAGTCTGTCCATCTCTCAGGTCCTGAGCTGCAGACACTTCTGTAATAAAATGTGGCAGACGGTCAGATTTACACTGGGAGTGCTTGGTGACAATACCGCACCAGTAGGAACACTGCAGGAGGTACAGCAAAGAAAACGTTGCATTTGTATTCTGATTTTTAGCTTAATTGTTGTGGTGGTGTTGTAAAAAGGCTAGGCTTGTTGTAAAATCATAGCACAATAACTGTTCAGAAATTTGTATAATTCCCACAAACAAAACCCAACGCTGACAGACTGACAGTCCCAACCAGTACATTTGTGTGCTGCTGAGATGGATTTGACTGAAAATCTGTTGAATTGCAATGGAATGCAGCATGAGCACAGAGCTATGGGCCTTTTCCACTGTCACTTTTGGCCCCGCCGAGTCAAGCCATGCCGTGCCATGCCGATTTGCTTTACCATTATCAGTTAAGACATGTCATGCCAAGCCGAGCTGTGCCAGAGATAAAATTTCTCCAGAGTAGGTTCAAAAGCCGGGCTGCCCACCCTCAAGCAGGAAGCAGTGACATCTTGCTGACTGCAGCCAACCCCCAACAACGCCGCTTGTCCCCTGTCTGAAACAAGATCATGTGTTGCAAGACTCACCTGTCTGCAGGAGACCAGAAAGAGAAGGCATTTTTAAAAGTCTGTGTTCAGCTCTTAGTACTTTTGTAGCTTCTAACTGTTTCTCTGTAGTTTGGTGTTAAGATTCTCTCCTGCTCCCTGTTTTTACTTTAGATATCTGCTTTTACTGTTTCGTATTCACTATCAGCCATATTACAAGTTGTATAATGTTGCTACTTGAAAACTCAATGTTTCCTTATTTTGCTGCTTCACAATAAAAGTATATACATAAGAAAATAACCTTATGTTGTGAAGAATATTTACGTAATGAAATGCGTTTATCACTGAGTGAGTGGAACTTTGTTAGCGGCTTTTCTTCGATAAAGACAAGTTTAACAATATGGCAGGGAGGAGAAACAGCCACAGTGAAATGTTAGATTTAGAGCTTCAGACAGCAGGTTCTTATCGCATCTCTGCAAACAGCTCACCTCTAACAGGTAAACTTATTTTACCTGCTGCTGCCGAAAAATAACAGGGGACTTCAGCCGTTGATCAGCCTGCTGCTACTACACATCATCACTTGAGACAATTCGTCATCAGTTAAAGACATACCTTCAAGTGGGTAGCCCTGTTGTAATGGAAATGCAAATCCCCGCCAGGCTAGGCTGAAGGCCTAAACCAAACCAAATTAAGGCATGCCAGCCCATGACTGTCGAAAAGGAGTACTGGAGTCAGGGTGTGGTTAGCCTAGCAGCAGGGGGAAGCAGGGGAAGCAGGGGAAGCAGAGGGAAACAGCTAGCCTGGCTCTGTCTTAAGCTCAAAACAACACCTACCAGCACCTCTCACTGCTGAACAGAATGTACAGTTGGTTGCAGTGACTGTGGACAGCTTTCTTGAGAGTAGTTGACTCTGAGACGCTGGGTGAAATGATGGTTTGTCTAATAATAGTGTCAGCACTGAACTCCCCCTAAAACCACAAGCTGTTGTTGTCACATTTCTGTTAAATTATAAAATACAAGTGACATACAAAATGTGGGGATCTATGGAGGTGTTGCTTGATACACAAACAACATGGCAGCGAGCGGGTGTCTTCAGTTATTTGGAATTGGTTCGGTTTTGTGGTGTCAGAAACAACAAACAGCACCCCACTGCAAAGTGTGTTTGAAGGCTGTTGCAACTAAAGGTAGCAGTGCTACCAATTTACTGCAGCACCTCAAACAGAGGCATGCTGCTGAGTGGGAGAGGTGTTGCTCCCTACAAAATGAACAAGACTGCGGCAGCCCCAGCACCGCCGCCAAAAACAACCTACCATCTTGGAAACATTTACAAACTGTATCCCACATGATAAGAAAGGGACCCGGTGGAAAGCGATCACGGATGTAGTCGTGATGTATATTGCAAGAGATATGGTGCCCAATCAAAACAGGGTCACATACATTTTATGTTTTGCATTGTGTCACTGTCAGTTTGAAACTAGAAAAGCTTACTGAAAAGTTACATTTTCACTGTTGTTTACAGTGGTAGGCTACCATTGATGCTGTTGATTATGCAGTGAATGCAGATGTTTAATTTTGTTTACATGATTCAGGGAATCAAAATAGTGACCAAATAGTTTTTGTATACCACAGGTACCTTTTTATTATGCAAAACATGTTAAGGTAACTGAAAGTTATGTTTGCACTTTACTTTATCAACCTCAAAAGGGGAAATATACTGAATAGCAAAACTTGTGTTTAAAAAATGTAAATGTTTTGTCAAAGAAGGTTCACATAATTTTATGTTTTACTTATTTTTTAAGTTAGTTTGAGGGTGCATTGTGTCACAGTCAGTTTGAAACTAAAGAAAGCTTACTGAAAAGTTACATTTTCACTGCTTACAATGGCAGGCAGGGCCTGTCGTCTCTTCTTTTTGGCTTGTTTCTAATTGCACTTGAACAATTTCTTTGTCATCTGCAAATTGATTTTAAGAAGGGGGGAAAAAATCGATTTAAATTGTGAATCTGATTTGTTGTGAAAAAATTGGAGATTTTTTTTTTTTGAGGCCATATCGCCCAGCCCTAAGTTTAAAGTGGTTGGGGCAGACATTAGACTGAACATCTCACTCTCAAGCTAATTACCATATCATATTTTCTTATGCCTCGCACTGGCAACAGCTATAGCTGGAGGCATTATGTTTTCTGGTCGTCTGTCCGTGCAGTCCGGCTGTCCCATCCTTGTGAATGGGATATCTCAAGAATGCCCTGAGGAAATTTTTTGCAAATTTTGCATGAACATTCACTTGGACTAGAGGATAAACTGATTAGCTTTTGGTGGTCAAGGGTCAAAGTCAAAGTCGCTGTGAGCTTGACTTTGTATCTGTCTTATTCTTGTGAACACAATATCTCAAGAACACCTTAAGGGGATTTCTTTAATTTGACACAAACGTCCACTCGAATTCAATTGCTGATTATGAAAAAACTTTGCACAAATGTCTAACATGATAAAATGATGAAGTGATGACATTTCATATCCAAAATGTCAAAAGTCAGCTTTACTGTGACATCATAATGTTCTGCATAAAACACGTTTCTGGCCTTTACCCAACATCATATATCAGGAACAACAGTGGAAACATTTGGTCAGATACCAGCCTGCTTCTTCAAACTGGGGACGTGTGGACTGGACGTGGACAGAAGTGTATACTGCAACTGCAGACTTGAATGGTGGGCGAAAGCATACAACCGCGAGGCGATTATTCTAGTTTTCATTGAAAATGATGTACGGAACTATGCCTGGAGTAACACATACCACAGCAACTCAGGCAGCTGAAATAGAGGTTACTTTTTTGAGTCTTTTTGAAGTATTTGCCTTGTACTGTTTTTCCTTTTTCCAATTTTTAGAGGCAACAGTAGTCTGTTGGGACTAGGTTTGGGAACTGGAGGGGGTTTGGATCAAGTCTTGAACCAACCAGTTAGTATGGAGTGTGGACTGGTAGCTGGAGAGGTGCCAGTTCACCACTTGGGCACTGCCAAGCTGCCCCTGAGCACAGCACAAAATCCAAAACAGTTCACAGTGCCTGACCATGAGAAGCCCATTCTTTCTAATATCTCTTCAAACTGAATGTCTCTGAGTCCTTTGTGTGTTTGTGTAAAATAACAATGGAATGGGAAAAAAATAATTTCTCAATCCTTTCTGTTCTTTTCAGACAACAGCTCTGAGCAGCATGGACCAGTGGATCTGCTCTAGGCTCTACAGCACAGTGGTACAGTGTGAGCGGGCCTTTGAAGCCTATGAGCTTCACACTGTCACATCTGCCCTGTACTCCTTCTGGGTCCACAGCCTGTGTGATGTCTACATCGTGAGGAGCACAACTTTCACATTGCGTTGTTTGATGTCAAATTAGACATTAGATCATCACTTGTTTCCTTTGTATTAGCAGTAATCTCCTTCCTGCTCAGTCTAAAAAGGAAGGCTAATATGTTCACCTGATTTATTCATTGCAACAGGGACACTTAGTCACAGAGAATCAAAGATTGATAGTAGTTAACCTGCTGTGGAAAAGTAACCAGTGTTCGTCATTCCTTTTCTGTGTGTTTGTCCTGCAGGAGTGTGTGAAGTCTGTGCTGGTCCGGCAGGATGAGGGGGCAATGGTCCAGACTGACACAGAGCACAGTGTCAGAGAAAGGCAGGTGGCCAGTAGTGTCCTCTATCACTGTGTGTCTATGTCTCTGGCCCTGCTCTCCCCCTTCATGCCCTTCATTACTGAGGAGCTGTGGCAGAGACTCCAGCCATTCATATGTGGAGCTGCTACCCAGACCACTCTGTGTTTACAGCCATACCCCTGCTCCTCTCAGCTGGTAGGACCATAATCATCAAACGTTCCCACAAGCTCCAGTTTACATGAAAATATTTATGCTCTAGTGAGAGCTAGCCATGCAGATGCTTTTAGTTTTGTTGTTTAGATTTTTCTGATATTTGCTGTAGTGGAGGTGATTTTATTAATATTTCTATTAATAAAAAGATGTAAAAAACAAAAAGGGTCAGTGGGTATGATTTAGGGAGATTTAGTGGCAGCAATTCTTGATGATAAGACAAATTGGTAAAAAATATATTTTATTATTAATGTAAGAACATAGAATTGCAGGAAAATAAGTGATAAAGTTTTACATGTCAACCTAACAGTTTTCCTCCAAATATTCAGTAAAAACTACACAAAAAAGATCTCTAATTTATTTAGTTTGTGAACAGCAATAACTCAGAGTGAGATTCAGATTGTGTATGCAATATTAATAGTACAACAAAATAAAAATTATCACAAATTACACATTTTAACAGTTCCTAAATATGTCAGTGAAGATTCTCAGTCATCCAGGTCATGGTAATTGTAAGTGCTATATCGTAGGCAAGAAGCCTCTTGGATGAGAGGCAAAACGTCTTCAAGAAACTCAGGCAAGTCCAGTTGCCTATGATATAGCACTTTCAAGTTCCCCGAAACAAAAATTTACCCTGGGATCTATATACAGTATATAAATCAGCAGACAATTCCCTTCTCTTTTCGCAAAATCCTTAATGATTGAGTTGTTTTTTTCCCCTTAATGCTCTGCCATTTCTCCTCTAATCATCACACTGTAACCTGTGATAGCCTGTTGCGCTACCATAACTATTGTACATTCACATATATGTAGTTTTTTGTAGAGCTGCAAGCGACGGTTTACATTACCAAAGCTTATGACAAAATGACTTGACGACACCAACTCCCATGTGCACATGGCAAGAGAGGAACGGGAGAGATGCTGTGCTACTGCCAGAGGAGTCACCAAATGCCTTCCCTCTGAGTGGTGACTTGCTAAAAGAGTGAAAAGTCTGGGGCTGTCCATCTGTTATACTATCTATTATATATACTGTCTGTGGATAAGTACCCCATATACCCCCACTTCAGAAAATCTGAACTATCCCTTGAACTGCACAATAAAATAATTCAAATAGCAGAGATGCAAAAAGGCATTTATTACATCTCCAAAAGATGACTGTGTCAGGGACCAAGCAGTAAGGCAATAAGGAGAACAGGAGTTGGTTGAAAAGGATAGGGTTTTTATTTACCCAAGCAATGCAAAACAATATAAACCAAGAATTCAAAATCTAGGCCTATAAAAGAGGTCAACAAAATATAACAGCAATAAAACAGGGTGTTAACTGAACAAACTGACCTAACAAAATGAAACATGAGGGATCATATATTCTGGCTTGGCCAAACCAACCAACACAAAAGGGGGAAACAAAATGGACATCAACTAATACAAAGGAAAACCTAACTAATCCCAAATCTCCCTCTGACATGGCTGGAGATGGTACGGCCTGATGATTTGGCCACAGGATTTAACAGGTCCAGCCCCTTGGCCACGCCTTTTGCCTCTCCAGGATGATACCTCCCACCAGCATGGTAACTCAAAGAAAGAAAAAATAATTAAAATAACAGCAAAAATAGTCTGTCATGTTGCAACTGACCTGGGTGTATTTAGTATTGGACATTTAGATTGCATCTTTAAAAACGATACTGATCCACTATATAGGCCAAATAGACAGTGAGGTTGAAGTTATGACTCTGCTTGTCTTCTCCTATATACATGATCTTTGTGATCTTTGTGCATACTTGACTAAATGTGCTTGGCCTGGATTTTTTTTTTTCACTTTTCATGTGTTTTAATTGATGTGGTGTTTTTTGCAACCTCTCCATCCTGCCAGGCACACTGGCATTTCCCTGAAGAAGAAAGAGATTTCCTGCTGGTGCGGGAAGTGATCCGAGTGGCCCGCTCACTACGAGCTCAGTGTGGTATGACCAAAGAAAAGCCAGCCAGTAAGTCATATAACAGTTAAAAACAATAATTTCAAAAAGAACTCTTCACTAATGAATGCTCAAAGACTACTAGATATAAATCTAGTCATGGTTTCATGCAAGAAGTTAATTGATGAGCCTCCTTATTGATAAATTAATGAATGCATACATTATTAAACGTGCTGAAAGTGTTTTGTTAACATGTTGTGTGCTTCAGTGTGGGCAGTGTGTTCGCCCAGTCAGGCCCAGGTCCTCCTTCATTTTGGGTCAGCTGTTTGGACATTAAGCCAAGTCTTGTGCCTCCATATCTACTGCCCTGATAGCACAGACAACCTCCTCTCTGCCCATTCCACTCCTCCACCTAAAGGAAGCCTCATTGGTGTGGTGGACCAAACGTGTCAGCTACACCTTCACATTAAGGTAACTGTGTCTCATAAGCCAATAATACAGTCAGGCCCACAAAGTATAGTGGGATTTACAGGGCTGATTGTGATGTCAGTCCCCCAACTCCTTGATTAGTGGATGGCAAAAAAAAAAAATCTGAAATCAATTAATCTTTTCAGATGTTTATTTAGTAATAAGGCTTTCACTTTCTGGTTTTATCTTCTTTAATGTGACAATTTGCTGCATCTTTTGGTGTTATATCATGGCAAATGAAATATCTTTGGGTTTTGGACAGACAAAAGTTATTTAGAGACGCTGACTGCTGAAGTTTTCTAGACTAATAATGCAAATAATAATTAACATATTAATCTACAATGCAAAAATATGATAGTTGCAGCCCTAATCATTTCTGTCTTTTGGTCTGATCCAGGATTTTAAATGCTTTTTGTCTCTGCTTCATCATCTTCCTCTTTCATAACAGTTTCTTCCTTGACCACTTTTGTCCTTCTCTCTGCAGTAAAACAGACAGCATTGTGTCACAGCAGTCAAGGCAGACTATCCATCATGTGTTGGTCGTTGTAGTGAATGTAATGAAAGTCTGTGCGTTTTTGGAGAGTTGACTTGCTTCAACCATAGACTGTATAAAAATAAGGGGGTTAAGGTTTAGAAAACTTAAATTTGGCATTTTGGCTGTCGCCATCATGGATTTGTTTGGGAGCCAGAACTGAATATGTTTGGACTCTAGCTTGGTTAGCATTCCAGTTTATGGTTAACTGTGATAATGCTAATGCTAATTTTCACTTGTAAAAAACAGGCTTAAAACCATTAAAACAAAAAGTACTCAGTGGAAAAATGGAACATCCGGTTCCTTAGAGGGTCTTTGACTACAAACATTAAATGAGACTTTTTTAGGCAACTAAAATGTAACAATTAACTTACATAACCTAAGAAAATTAGGTTGTAGCTGCCCCTGGCCACTTGAACAAAGCAGAGGAATTCCGACTGGTGCAAACGTTCTTTATTAAATCGGCACCGTGAAACTAGACAAGCAAAAAAACATTTCATTACAATCTTAAAACCACTCTGTTACACTTATATCATTCAATATTCCGTTATACAAATTCATTTAATTTAAATACACATAATTTCAGTAGAAAACCCAACCATAATTAAACCCTCCGTAGAATTAAATATACACTCTTAGATACAATATAAACATGAGCGACTCACGTTTAATCAATTCCCACAAATAAACAAACACCACGCATACCTCACTCTGCCGACCAAGGGTGCTATTAAACTCTGCGGCAACATCAAAGACGTTCTGTCGGGGCGTATGCATGCCAACAAGAAGAAAAAATAATAAACAACTGGCCGACTTCAACGTGAATGAATGAATGAAAGTGAACAGGAAACGCCGTAGCTCATCCTACCATGCTGATACCGTAGGCTTGAAGTGTGTGCATCAGTATTAGCAGTGTACCAGAAATTAGGGAACTGAGAAAGGTGCGATTAAATGCGTTATTTTTTTTTAACGCATTATTTTTCCCGTAATTAATTCATAGAAATTAACGCGTTAAAGTCCCAGGTCTAATTTTAACATGGGGTTCTATGGAGATTGACTCAGTCTTGTAGCCTGCCTCAAGTGGCTATTAGAGGAACTACAGTTTTCACTTTGATGTTGGCTTTATTGTTCAGCTTCAGAGACTGTGTGTGCAGTTGAACATAGAAAACAACAGGTGCAAGTGTTTTGACAGGCATATCATACTTTTGGGTACAATGGCTCAACAAGCCAAGCCAAGAATAAATTGTGTCCAATAAATAGGGACACTCTTTACTTTCTGACACATTGTTATGAGTAAGTTGTTGTTGTTGTTGTTGGGCCAAAAAGTTAGCTCACTCACAAGTAACTGCAGCTGTGTTATGGTGTAGTATCCAAAAACAGTTTGCAATACAAACAAATAGTCAAGCAGTAAGTGTCCTGAGTGTCCAGATGAACAGCCCATGTCCCGCCAGCACAAATTAAAAAAAAAAAAGCCTTCAGATTTACACAAACCACAAGGGTTCCATTTCTCTCTTTCAAAACTGTAAATTTTGCCAAAAGGTTTGCAGCTTTCTATTTGATCATAATGAAAATGTGTGTAAATAATGTATGACACACGTCAGTTTTAAAGTTAAAAATGCATCATTATTGATAAGTATTAAAATGAAGATAAAAACTCAAATAATTTTCAGTGTACTCCAAGTAATTATTAGATGGCCATAATTGTCAGAAACTGAATGTAAGATTGACTCTGCATTGACTTTGCAGTGTGCAACCTAAACTTTGAAAATAAAATGCAAACTGGAATGACATGGAATGTAGCCATATCATCCACAACCACATCTGTGCACATCAGTATACTGTGTGTCCCCCAGTTGTGGATTTTCCTGTAGGTGATGTCTAATGCACAGTATGATTTGCTCCCTCAGAGTGAAATGAACATCGAAAAACAGATCCTGCAGCTCTCCCAGCGAAGAGACAAGCTTGTTCCACAGCTGGAGAAAATCCTCTGCAGAGTCCAATCTCCGGACTACCTGACCAAGGCTCCTGTTCATGTCAGGCAGCAGATGGACGCTAAGGTGAGCACTGGGCAGTAAGTTGCTGGAGAGCTGCTATGGTTAGTTTCAATTGGTTATCATTAGTCTGAACAGGTGGAAAAGTTCATATTTTGATTTAGATTTTTCCTTACAATGCTACTACTACATGAAAACCAATGACTGATGGAGTTTCTGTGGAATCTGCCACAACCTGCTTTAATCCAAACTGGTTTTTCTTGTCAGTAGTATGCCACACAAACAGTTTTGCTACACTTTAAGTCAATTAAGCAGCATGGCTCTTGGGATGGCCGTGTTCTGTTGGTTCAACTGAACTGAAATGTCTTGATAACCTTGAGATAGATTGTAATGAAATTTGGTAAAGACAATCACACTCCTGAGATGGGGACTCTCGTCAGTTTTCCTCTAACTTTTCCTCTAGTGACACCAGAATGATTATTATTCACTGAAATATCCCACTTTCTGTTGGATGGAATGATAAAAAAAAATGTTGTAGAGACATTTTTGGTTCCCAGAGGATGTCTGCTAGTCACCTCGGTGATCCTCAGACTTTTCCTCTAGTTACACCAGATGGTCAAAACGTTTATTATTCACTGAAATATCTCATTTTCTGTTGGATGGATTGATCAAAAAATGTTGTACAGACATTCATGGTTCCCAGAGGATGTTTTCTTATGACTTAAGTGATCCCCTAACTTTTCTTCTCGTGCCACCAGAAGGTCAAAGTTAGTCAAGTTGGCTAAACTTGACCCTGTAATCTTAAACTGTATAACTAAATAAATAAAAGGTTTATTATTCACTTAAATATCTCATTTTCGGTTGTATGGATTGATTATAAAAAGCTGTTGAAGACACATTCATGGTTCCCAGAGGATGTCTGCTAATCACCTTGGTGATCCCCAGACTTTTCCTCTAGTGCCACCATGAGATTAGTGCTTTTGAATTAAATATCCGAACCGCTATTAGATAGATGAAAGTTGGGCTAGACATTTGTTTTCCCATCAGGCTGAATCGTAATCACGTTGGGGCCATACAGCCCTGCTAGTGTGGATGTAGACTCTTAGTCCTGTTTTACTTACTTGAAAGAGATAGCGCAATTAGGAAAATCAAGAGAGACAATAATTTTCAAAAATTCATTCATACTGTATTTGTCTTTGCCACCTGTGCCTAGATCCATTAACATTAAAAGACCTGAAGTGTTAAAGGAAAAGTCCAGTATTTTGCACTCTGAGCTCCATTCCTGGGTTGTTTATAATGAAATAGAGTGGTTAAGACCAAAATCTTGACGATTGCTCCTTCTCTGACAATTTGAGAGAATTTGGCTTTCCCCTGCCTGGCTTAACAATGCTGTCTATGGCCATGTGTAAATCTGTCCTAAAACCACCTTAAATGTTCGTTTTCAAAGCCATGAAACTCACCGAGTGGTCAGTGGTGTTCGTTGACTTTCTGATATAAAAATCGTAGCAAACTTTTCTGACAGCTACAGATACAGTCACTACTGGAATTTGGAAGCTGACATTGTTATTTTAAATTATTATATATGCGTATATCAATACATAGCTCCAGAGAGTTTTAAAACAATACCCATATAATTCAATAAAGTGAGATGTTTAATATAAATTAACAGATACATTTTGTGATAGCCTATTTACTACTCTATTGTGAAATGATTTTTTAAATTCTTAAGGTTTATTGGACTTCGTATTTATTTCATCACAGCAGTCTTTCATTTGAGCATAACAACTTTTTAATTCTTAAATTTTTAAAAATATATTATTGATTTATTCCTTCATTTTACTTTAGTAAATATTATAATTATTTGTAGATTATAATTCTAATAATCATATATTTAATGTCTTATTTATTAAATACTATCCATTATTATATATGTAGTTCAGTACTAGATAGTGTATGGTTAGCATGTGTAAAAAAAATGCCATGTGATAGTTTTAACCCTCCTTGTGTTCCTTCCTCGGACTGTGTTTTCAGATGTCAGCCCTGCAGCAGAAACTGAAAACCACTGAGGACCAGCTGAAGGTTCTGCAAGAGACTCAAACAACAGAATAACTACGGCCAACGGTATCACAGTAATTGTGCGGACTGCTGGACATCAGAACTGATTCATCTGAATTCTTTACAGCGTTGTCTGAGCTGGAGATCTCTACACTGTTTGACTGATAATGTTCTCATTATGTTGTTTAAAGAATGCAGTATCAGACTGTAATACTGCAGTACTGTCTTGCTTTGTTAAAGGAGAAGTCCAGTATTTTGCACTTTGAGCCCCATTCCTATGTTGTTTATGATGAAATAGAGTGGTTAAGACCAAAATCTTGACGATTGCTCCTTCTCTGACAATTTGAGAGAATTTGGCTTTCCCCTGCCTGGCTTAACAATGCTGTCTATGGCCATGTGTAAATCTGTCCTAAAACCACCTTAAACGTTCGTTTTCAAAGCCATGAAACTCACTGAGTGGTCAGTGGTGTTCGTTGATGTTCCGGCATAAAAGTCATTGTCTGTTGGTAGTAATCCACCACCGGAAACGGAAAGGGGGTTGTTTACGACAAGGTTGTAGTCATTGTAGTCTTTTAGCTCAGCGAAAGTGCTGGCTTGACAGTGCTGTGTGTGCTCATCCTCTTCTGAGGAATTCTCCTGCAGTTGCTGACCACACAAAACTTGCCCATTATTACTCGCTTGAAAATAATCTTCGCAGTACAATGCCTTTGAACACAACGCCAGCCTTCTTCTTCTGCTTCTTTTTGTGTCCGATTACATTGCAATGGTTTCCTGCCGGTTGGCGACACTCACGTAAAGGAGCTTTATTGCCATCAAGTGGGCTGGAGTGTATAATGAACAAGGGTCAAACGAACGATCAAGCGGAAGTTTACACATGGGTGTGAGGCAGCTGAAAAAATAGTTCCAAAATCGAGATGAATAGCGAAAACACGGATGGAAACCACATGGCTTTTAAAACGAATGTTTAAGGTGGTTTTAGGACAGATTTACACATGGCCATAGACAGCATTGTAAAGCCAGGCAGGGGAAAGCCAAATTCTCAGAGAAGGAGCAATTGTCAAGATTTTGGTCTCAACCACCCTATTTTATCATAAACAACCCAGGAATGGGGCTCAAAGTGTAAAATACTGGACTTCTCCTTTAATAACTCACCTGCAGGTGGAATTGTCGATTTACGATCTGCACAGACTTCTGGGTAAGGAATGGATACATTCCCCTGATATTGTGGAGAATGAATCGTTGCAGAGATGTTGGCAGTGATGGACAGCTGGTAATTCAGAGTCACACCCAGGTTTCTTGCAATCTGAATCTGATGGAGAGGTGACAGATGGGAAACGCCTTACCTGGAGGGAAGTGCAGCTCAGAAATGTCAGCCAGATAAGCAGAGACGTGTTCTGTCACCTGGGTTTCTACAGAGCAAATAAAATAACAATAAAATTATAGCTAAGAAAAAGGCTAAAAGTACAAGCATAATGTTAAACTCAAAACTATACAATGACAGTGCCCATTAATTTATTGGACATTAGTAATGCAAGTCAAGTAGATAATGTCAAACACTGTGCAACAAGGTTCTGGATTGTCTGTGTATATCAAAATGAAATCACTGTTAATTTAAATATCCATGCTAATTTGTAGAGGTCTGTTATGTACTTATGTCCATATTACCTATAGAGTACAATTGGCTTAACTAACAAAGGGGACCCTAATAAAACAAGCTCTTGAGTTACATCATGGCAAGTGTAGTGTTGAATGAAGCATTTTTGGCTCTTGCCCCATAATAGGTAATAAAAGTCAGGTTATCTCGACCTCTTCTGCTTCACTTTTGGCCATTATTTTTTTACCTTTAACAAAATGCAAGAGGGGAGACTGGGGGCAACTGTAAAATTTTTGGTTTTTGATGTCATCACTCAAAAACCTCTTGAGCTATTTGTATACAGTTTTTAAGTAGGTAACTTGTATCTGTGTTTTGCTTGTTAACCGTCACCAATTGTGTTTACAAGCAATGTTAAGAGTTGTAATATTGATTGAAACACCAGATATTAAATGTTACATCTGCCACCAGGTGCAGGGGCGATTGTAACAACACACTTCATAAATACCAAGACTTAAACTTCCGCAAATATAGATATAGTTAAAATGATGTAAAATCTATTAAAAAATGATTTACAGTTTAATCAAAATAGTATATTTAATCATATCAAATATGAGACATCAGTTTGCCTGCTGACAGGCAAAGAGGGCTCACAACAGTGTTGTTTGTAAAATCAGTGTCAAGATGGATGCCTCACCTTTTACTACCAACCAGATCTACCTATCTGTACAAATAAAGTTAGCTTTACTTACCTAAACCTCACCTCACCACAAAACACATACAGACTTTCAAGGTTCTGTTTTGTTTTGTTTCTAATTTGAAAATGTGTACAAATGAAATGGCTCAACCCAGGTTTGTGAGTTTCAATACTAGGCTACCACTAAAAATAAAAATGATAGTAGCAAAATACATTGATTTTCAGACAGTAAGTTAAGACAATTATGATAAATTGACAATACAGATTTTGATGGCATCAGAAAGTGGCTCTTAGCAGGAATTGAACCAGCATCACCAAATGGAGAGGCAAAACTCTGAATCTATGCCACAACATACTGAATTTACTAAATCCCGTATGCATTGACACTTACACTTAACACAAAACACTTTTTAAACTATTAGGAAAAAATATATTTTGATGTTGTTGCTAATCCAGACACCATTTTTTTGGATACCATTTTGTGTCAGTTATAACACAGCAAGCTAACCTGCTAGCTAGCAACAACAAAGCTAATATATGACAAATATATCAAATGTTGGACAGCAGAGTGGTAATCAAAATTGGACAGATTTAAATTCACGGACATTAGGTGAAGACAGTATGAGGAAAAAGCGAGTAGAATGAGACATCACTTTGTCCTTTTGCAGGCATAGAGGGATCACCAAAGACCATGTGCATTATGAGTTCCATGGTTCTGTCTCATTTTTGATTGGTAGAATAGACCCTTTTTGTGTTTGTAAACAGAGGTGACATATTTTGTGGAAGGATCCAAACTGGCAAAAGTTGTGCCGCCAATTAAAACATAAAAAGCACTATAACTTTTATATTTCTCAACTGATTGCAATGAGATATTTTATATCCATGTATTTATGATGTACATGCAGCAGAAAAAAAAGTTTTGTCTCGAGTTAAGGGAATCTGGATATTTAGACCAACAACTGCTTCTCAAAGGAGTATATGCTTATATGAACTGAATTATTTACGTGGTGAAAATCGTCATGAGGAATTGTAAAAATTCACGTTTGTCAAGCATGGACTTGGCTTATTAGTTGTGGAGTCATCACCATATAATATAATTTAATGTGGAGTACAACTTGCTAGGGCGCTAGCTAGCTAACGCTGTCTGCTTATTAACACCTTGATCATAACAAAGTACTCTTCAGTTTAGAAAGGCCACCACAAGAAAACGCGCTCTTTGTTTATGTCAACGTAGAGACTATAATGTGTGTTAGGATCGGTTTCCATCTGCATCCAGGCAGGGAAAATGAAAGGCTTTTGCTAATGTTAGCGATGTAGCCAATGTAGTAGCACGCTATGGCTGATTGCTGACAGGTAGAAACAAACATCTAAGTTCATCATCCATTTAATCATCTAAACAAAGAACATGTTTTCTTGTGGTGCCATTTCTAAAATGAGCAGTGGTGAAAGTTGCTATATTCTGTTATGGTCAAGGAGTTAATAAGCAGACAGCGTTGGCTAGCTAGTTGAAAAGTTGTCTGATGTTAGTTTCACAAGGAATTCTATTCTATGGGGACATCTCCACTAGTATTAACCACGGACAAGAAGACAAATCCATGTTTGACAAATGTGAGTTTTTGAAATTCTTCATTATGATGATGAATTATCTTAAACCATGTCAGTAACTCATTTCATGAAAGCCAAACACACAGTCCTCTATTGAGTGTCCAGCAGTGATTATAGTCTAAATACTGGGATTATAATTAAAGGGAAACAAAACTTTTTTTTGTTCTACATGTAAATCATAATGCATGTATGTATGTGTATATGTCTATTGGTCTTGTATTAACAAACTAATTTGAGCAACGCCAACTTTACAGTGGCCGGACATCGTACGCTATCTTGTGGAAAAACCCAGAGCCCATACGAAAAAGTAACTAAAGACATAAACCTCTTGATGCATACAGTTTTGTACTTTGCAGTCATGTCCAGGATGTTTAATAGTGAGAGTTGCCAAGCCAGTGACAAGGACATAAAATGAAGCTATATAAGACATAAACAAGTCAAACAACTACATACTGATGGCAAACTGCACTTCATGGCTTGGCTAGAAATAACTTCTATTCACTTTTTAATCCATTTTAGAATAATGTAAATACTGCTGCCACTAGGTGGATGTGAACATAGGCCTAAATATTACTGCATGCTGTAACTGTAGGGCTCTATGAATTGCATATGTAAATATTATGTATCAATCAATCAATGCCTTTATTTGTCCCCCAGTGGGGACAGTTTGTTTCACAGCAGTAGGAGCACACAAAAGTACGCAAATACACACAACATAATAAATAACATAATGACTTTTTGTTTACACCAAATCCTAGCAACCATTAAGGACTTAATTGAGATTCAAACGGTGTCCTCAGCGATGGTTTTCAATAAAAATTAAGGTTTCTTTTTTTTATGTATTCCTGTTACGACTGTTTTTAATTTGTGTCTGCTGCTTTTCTGCCACCAGCATGCGCTGACGTGACTGTGACATCCACTAAAAATTGGTCTATTTGAGATGTTGTAATCACCACTTGGCCCTGGTCTCCCCTACTTCACTGAAATTACCCTTTATACCAATAAAGAAAACTTGTTTTGGATGTTACAGACTGTTGGTAAGGGGAATTAAAAATTGATATATTATCATTTGTGGCAGATTTGTGTTAGCAGATTTAAAGATAGAAAGGGAAATTGTTCGGCATATGACCCAGTTCGAGTCAACTCGACCCTAAACGAGTCAATAATCCGGAAGTGCAGTTTTGTGTAGTCAAATGAAAATGCCGTCATCATACATGAGAAGACCCCCCAGCAGCCTGTTGTAAAGCCAGCGAGAGTCTGACAAACTGAACCAGGGCAGAGGAAATGACTTCGTTCTGCAAAATGTCACTGTGGATACACAAGCCCGTGACAGTGTAACGTTCGTAGCAGGGGAGACACTGTAGCCTGCTAACATTAGCAGCTACTGGTGTTGGACGAAAAAGAGCAAAGCCGGGGAAATAATGGGAACCAGAGGTGGAGGTACAGGCAACACTGGAGCCGCTGTGTAGGAACGCAGAGATGAGCTGTGAATGTGACACCGAAGGAAATACAAGGGTCGCTCGACTAGCAAACGGTAGCTAGCTAGCTAACCGGTTAGTGCGGCGGCTTCATGTGAGCTTCATTATCTTGCATGGTGTGAGCCGTAGCGACTCGTTCAGAACGGCATGTGAAAGGTGAGTGAGACCGGCTTCAGCTGTCAACGTTACTTCATGAATGAAAAAACCTTCACTGCTGCTGCTCGGCGTTAGCCAGCTACCTAGCTAACATGTCAGCATAAGGGCTCAGCTTGCTATTAGTCACTCTTAATTTCCTGATGCCCAGAAATCACTGCAGAGATGACAAAACACTGACTCTGCCCCTGCTGTATTTCACATCTGTAGGGCTCTGAGTTTTAACTTAGGCAGCCGATAGTTTGGAGTTGGACAGCTTCAAAGGGAAATGTGAAGCGTAACAGTTGGGTTTCATGTCAACAAACTGGGCAGCTGCACCGCTAGTGACCTGCTGTTTGCATTGTGGACACTTGCAACTGTTCAAAGTTAAAGGTATTAAATGTTTGAAATGTAAACAGGCCTCGCCTGCCGGTCCACAGTGTAGTCATGTGAACCGTTAGCTGAATGGCACACTTCTTGATGCCTCTGTAGGTGCCTGCCGCAGCAGGCTCCTCTGGACGATCCTACCAGTCAGCTCCACGTTGTCCGAAGGAGGGAGGGGGGAGTTAAAGATGAGTAGAGTTTCAGCTGGTACAATTCAAAGAGGAGCAACAGTTCCCTCCCTCTGCCCATCCTTCCCTCCCTGTTCATAGTCTACAAAGCTTAACTCGCTACAGTTGAGAGGGAAGCATGACATATCTTTAGACTGCTCCGAGTTCAGGTACGGTGACTTTTACAGTTTATGTTCCTAAACTGGGAGTATACTTCGTGTTTAAAGCATAATCGCATGAGACAGCTGATTTTCTAATGTCCCTGACTCTTATCTGGTTTTTTCGAGGACTTGGTGTGCCCTGACCGTGTCTGGCGCTTTTTCCTTTCCTCTTATTGTACTTTTCTACTTTAATTGATTTTGGGCATTTTTTTGCCTAACGAGTTTGCCCCCCCCCCCCAGTATTTTCAAGATAAAAACATTATCTTCAATTGCCAGTCTGCTTCAGAGGATTAACATTTATACTTTATTTCAGCTTTATAGTAATTTTTAAGGATGTGTTGTGTGTTGATGTTGAACTGTATTACATTACACTGAAAGGTGTTTCTGTTATTTAAGATGCTCGCATTGATATCACAAAAACTGCCCATTATAACCTTCATAAAGGTTAAGTGTATTTATTTTTGGAAATTTTGAAACACAAATACAGCATGACATAACTGAGAACCTTGTACATGTGTAGTAGACCAGTTTCTTATAATTTTTTGAATCATCTGGAAAGTCATTTGCCACATTAATTTTGCAACAGTGTGAGATTTTTACAGTTTGACAACTATCTCAGAAAATAAGGCAGTTCCACATTATCACAGTATTCCACAGTCATTATTATCAGTCAAAATTACCCTTAAAGGAGTGAAAATTGAAGTGTATTTTTTGTTGAAATAACATTTTATCACAATAACTGAAACTATTTGTTAATGGAAGTATGTGGGAAAAAGTCTCACTTGAAAATAACTAGAAAATAAGTGTCTAGTTGCATTGTTTTAATGTCATTGATAAGCATTGGCGGGACAAATGCTGTATAAGTGTGAGGGTTATTTGTATGGTGATGGGAGATGTGGTGTTGATGTGGAGATAAACAGGTCTGACTTGTTAATAGGTTGTTAAGCAGTGAAACACAGCTAAAGAGCCATTGCTAATCAGAGCACTTGTCACTTGTAGTCAAACATCTATCCTTACAAGATTATTGCAGGCCTATATTTATCAGCACTAATTGGTTTAGGCTTTTCTAATGCTGAGGAGCTGTGGAGGAGTTAGTGTGACCCTCATCCTGAACTCACTCACTACCTTTGTCCCTTTATCAGTGTACAACGACAAAGTTACATACACACTGTTGACATTCTTGTTGTAATTGTCCTTGACTGGAGAACTCTGTCAGCATTTTGACATTTGTACTGGAGCTTGTTTGCTCATGGGAAGCTGGACTTTGTTTAGCAAATCTTGGGTATAGTAAAACAGTAAATAGATAGCTTATTTCAATGGTCAGTCAGCTAAATGACAAAAAAAAAGATTACTCACTCCCCTTTTGGGGTTTCTAGTTTTTCAGGTAGCTCAGATTTTAAAATAGTGATTTTTGATATTTCAGCCTCTATCTCAATACAGTGATTCAACTTTGAATGCTTGTGTGTGTATAGTGCAGTCCCAGTTCCTTGACAACATCCAGCCCAGTCAGAATGTATAGGTAGCATGGGGAAATCAGATATAATCAAGATTTTTTTTGCTGATATCCAATATGCCAATGTATAACAACTTACCTGGCGGATAACCAATGCCAATTGACATGTCTACTTTTTTCCCCACCTTATTTAAGTGATCATCAACCGATATATCAACCGATATATCGTCCGGCCGATATATTGGGCCGATATTTGTGTTTTTTAAAAGTATCGGCATCGGCTGATACCCGGGAGCATTCGGCCGTATTTTTAGGGGGCCAAGCCCACGGGTCCTGGGGAACGCGAATGCAAAGCATACGCGTTTCCCAGGACCAGCGGTGCTGGGAACCCGATTGTATTTGTTCAGGTGTTTAGGGGGCCAAGCCTGTGGGGCCTGGGGAACGCGAATGCAAAGCATTTTGGCCTGTAACTTCCACATTTTAAATCACATCTTCATAAACTTTATATCCACGTGTTCCCTAAATAGAGTCGCATCTTCTGACATAGGCCACGCCCACTCCCACTGCAAATTTCTCTTTGTAATTTACTATACATCAAAAACCTACTTTTTCGAACTCCTCCTAGCGTTTAAGCTCCATCTGCACTAAACTTTGCACATACAAGCTCCAGACTGGCATGACCAAAAGTTATCAAAAGAATTTTAATACTCAAAGGCGATAGTTATAAATAAACAATTTTTTTGGATATGCTGAACGGGCTCAGAGCTGCACCTCTAAGTCTAAAACATGGCATTTCCTTTTACCAGCAGGGGGCGCTATGACAAATACAAAATTTCTGCATGTAGATGTGTTCAGGGCGGGACTATTATATATCCTGTGAAGTTTGGTGCAGATCGGACCATTAACCCCAAAGTTATAGCAATTTTGTTTTTCATGGCGAGACGTCAAACTTCGCCGCCAAAAAGTCGATTCCCCCCTCAACGGGTAACTGATCTTTTAATAACTTTTGATCACAAAGTAGTGTAGATGATACACAGCGATTTTGAAGCCGTTCTGATTAATCCTGTAGGAGGAGTTCGTTAAAATACAAAACGTGGAAAACGCCAAAAATGGCCGCTAAATTCAAAATGGCCGACTTCCTGTTGGGTTTGGCCTATGGCTCCAAAAGACTTTTTTTCTGCGTCTGGGTGGGATACATATGTGTACCGATTTTCATGCATGTCGGTGAAACGTGCCGCAGGGGCTGATGTTTAAAGGGCGTGGCCAAGCCATTTGACCACGCCCATCAACGAAATTCACATGACATTGTCAGGGCTGGACTCTTAACACACATGTGAAGATTCAGGCAGATATGCCCAAGGACACTGAAGTTAAGGCCACTTTCCTACGTTTTGGCGAAGCATCGACTTCGCCGCCCTCTGGGCGCAACGCCGTTTGACGATACATCACAATCTTCATCATGTAGCATTAACAACGTGTTGAGGCCTTTCTGACTAAATTTGAGTTGGATATGCTGAACGTGCTCAGACCTGCACCTCAAAGTGTAAAAAATCACTTTTCCTGTCGCCAGCAGGGGGCGCTTTGAGAACAGGGGAATTTTTTGATGTAGACGTGTTCAGGGCGGGACTACGATCATACCCAGCAAGTTTTGTGCCGATTGGACCTTTCACGCCCAAGTAATAGCAATTCTGGGTTTTTGGGGTTTTTTTTTTTTGAGACATCAAACTTCGCCGCCACCTGACGGCCAAACCGTTTAACGAGGGAAAGATCTTTTAATAACTTTTGATCATCATGTGGTCTAGTTGCAGCACGGCAAATTTGAAGCCGATCCAATGAACCGTCTAGGAGGAGATAGCTCTGAGAGCACACTAGCAAATCGCCAAAATCGGTAAAAAATGGAATATTCAAATCAAAATAGCCGGCTTCCTGTTGGTTTTAGAAAAAAGTCGAGTACGCATTTTCGTGCGTCTTGGGATGATACACGACCCCCCCGAATTTCGAGAAATTTGGTCAAACGGGCTGGCGGTGGGAGCCGATTGAACCATTCTAGGGGGCGCCATTTCGCTATTTTGCAACTGGCATCGTTGAGATTTTGCGTACACATAAATGTCCCCTAGACGAATGTGCACGTCAAATTTGGTGAGTTTTTGAATATGTTAAAGCCCCCAAAAATGCGATTAAGCGAAAAAAAAAAAAAAAAAAAATTAAAGCTGCAAGCAGCGTTGAACGGGCCCTCGCACCCCACGCAACTCGGGGCCTGGCGCGGCCGCCACCGTGTCGCAAGAGTTCGACCGGCAGACGAGGCGCTGAATGTTCGCCTCCTTCGGACAGTGTAGGAACCAATGCGTTGCGACTTCCCGTCTCCACTGGGTGGCGCTATGACTCTGACTCCTGAGCGTCATGTGGGTGTGTTCATGCCAGGACTATTATCATACATGTGAAGTTTGGAGCAGATTCGACCATTAGATCCCATGTTATAGCAATATCGTGTTTCATGGTGAGACATCAAGTGTCGACGCAATATCACAGCCGCACCGTTCCATGTTGAGCAATTCTCTCAATATCTTTTGATCACACACTGGTGTAGATGGTACACAGCAGTTTTGGAGTGAATTGGATCATTTCTGGAGGAGGAGATCATTAAAATACGCCAGGTGGAAAACGCCAAAAATGACTGTAAATTTCAAAATGGCCGACTTCCTGTCGGGTGTGGCCTATCCGTGCAAGAGGCTTTTTTGTGCGTGTGGATGTTATACATGTGTCTACCAAGTTTCGTGCATATCAGTGAGACGTCCTATGGTGGTTATTTGTGTGAATGGGCGTGGCCAATCCATTTAGCCACGCCTATTAACGAAATTCATAACATATGTTCTGGGTTGGACTGTCAATATACCTGTGAAGTTTCACACAGATCTGACCAAGTACAGTGAAGTTATTGCCACTTCCTGTTTCATGGCGAGACGTCAAAATTCAACCTCCCACAACTGGCGTGCCCTTTAGATTCTGCGAGACCTTTTAATAATTTTTGATCAGGAAGTGTTCTAGATGGTAATCGGTAATTTTGAAGCCGTTCTGATGAATTCTGTAGGAGGAGTTCGTTAAAATACGATGCGTGCGCGACACCAAAAATGACCATGACATTCAAAATGGCCGACTTCCTGTTGAATTTAGCCTAAAGGTCCAAGAGACTTTTTTGTTTGTCTGGGGGTGATGGAGATGTGTACCAATTTTTGTGCATATCGGTGAGACGTCCTATGGAAGTAATTCATATGAATGGGCGTGGCCAAGCCATATGGCCACGCCCATTGACGAAATTCATATCACATAGTCAGGGCTGGACTGTTGACACACATATGAAGTTTCAGGTGGATATCATGAAAAACACCAAAGTTAAGGCCATTTTTATGCATTTTGGCGAAGGGTCGACTTCGCCGCCCTCCGGATGGAACGCCGTTTGACGACAGTCAAAATTCTTCATCATGGAGCATTACCAACATGTTGAGGCCTTTCTGACCAAATTTGAGCTGGATTTGCTGAACGTGCTCAGAGCTGGACCTCAAAGTCTAAAACATCGCTTTTTCTGTCACCAGCAGGGGGCGCTATGCAAATTTCAATATTTCTGCATGTAGACGTCTTCAGGGCGGGACTATTATGAATCCTGGGGAGTTTGGTACCGTTCGGACTATTAATGCCAAAGTTATAGCAATCTCATTTTTCATGGCGAGACATCAAACTTCGCCGCCACGCCCAGGTCAGGTTGTTTGGAGTTTACGTAATCCGTTAATAACTTTTGATCACAAACTAGTCTAGTTGGTGCACAGCAATTTTGAAGCCGTTCTGATTATTCCTGTAGGAGGAGTTCGTTAAAATACAACACGTGGAAAACGCCAAAAATGGCCGTTCAACGCCAAATATCTCACTTCCTGTTGGGTTTAGCCTATGTGTCCCTGTGACCTTTTTTGTGCGTCTCAGCATGATCTACATGCGTGAAACCTGCCGAGTAGGGTGCTCTTTAAGGGGTGTGGCCTAGCCATTTTGACCCGCCCACCTCCACGAACCCTAAAATACCTAAATTTACACCACGACTGATGCGCATGCCAAAATTGGCGTGTTTTGGAATATGTTCAGGCCTCCAAATAAGCGATTTACTTTTGTCGTAATAATAATAATTCCTGCAATTTCAATAGGGTCCTCGCACGGACGTGCTCGGGCCCTAATTAAAGCTGCAAGCAGCGTTGAACGGGCCCTCGCACCCCACGCAACTCGGGGCCTGGCGCGGCCGCCACCGTCTCGCCAGAGGTCGACCGGCAGACGAGGCGCTGAATGTTCGCCTCCTTCGGACAGTGTAGGAACCAATGCGTTGCGACTTCCTGTCTCCACTGGGTGGCGCTATGACTCTGACTCCTGAGCGTCATTTGGGTGTGTTCATGCCAGGACTATTATCATACATGTGAAGTTTGGAGCAGATTCGACCATTAGATCCCATGTTATAGCAATATCGTGTTTCATGGTGAGACATCAAGTGTCGACGCCATGTCACAGCCACACCGTTCCATGCTGAGCAATTCTCTTAATGTGTTTTGATCACACACTTGTGTAGATGGTACACACCAGTTTTGGAGTTAATTGATTCATTTCTGGAGGAGGAGATCATTAAAATACAACACGTGGAAAACGCCAAAAATGACTGTAAATTTCAAAATGGCCGACTTCCTGTCGGGTGTGGCCTACATGTGCAAGAGGCTTTTTTGTGCGTCTGGACACGATACATGTGCATACTGATTTTCGTGTACGTCTGTGAAAGTTGTTATGGGGGACGCTGCACTTTAAGGGGCGTGGCCAAGCCATACGGCCACGCTTATTGATGAACCTCATACTATACATTCAGGTCTGGACTGTTAACAAACATGTGAAGTTTGGTGAAAAATGGACAATGTATGCCAAAGTTATACTAATTTCGTGTTTTATGGCGAGACATCAAACTTCGCCGCCACCTGACGGCCAAACCGTTTCACGATGCAAAAATCTGCTTCTAAGTTTTGATTACACCTTTGTCTAGATGGCACACAATTATTTTGAAGTTGTTCTGATGCATCCTGTAGGTGGAGTTCATTAAAATACAACACGTGGAAAACACCAAAAATGACCATTAAATTCAAAATGGCCGACTTCCTGTTGGGTTTGGCCAATGGGTCCAAGAGACTTTTTTGTGCATCTGGATGTGATACATATGTGTACCAATTTTCATTCATGTCAGTGAAACGTGCCGCAGGGGCTGATGTTTAAAGGGCGTGGCCAAGCCATTTGACCACGCCCATCAACGAAATTCACATGACATTGTCAGGGCTGGACTCTTAACACACATGTGAAGTTTCAGGCAGATATGCCCAAGGACACTGAAGTTAAGGCCACTTTCCTACGTTTTGGCGAAGCATCGACTTCGCCGCCCTCTGGGCGCAACGCCGTTTGACAATACGTCACAATCTTCATCATGTAGCATTAACAACGTGTTGAGGCCTTTCTGACCAAATTTGAGTTGGATATGCTGAACGTGCTCAGAGCTGCACCTCAAAGTGTAAAAAATCACTTTTCCTGTCGCCAGCAGGGGGCGCTTTGAGAACAGGGGAATTTTTTGATGTAGACGTGTTCAGGGCGGGACTACGATCATACCCAGCAAGTTTTGTGCCGATTGGACCTTTCACGCCCAAGTAATAGCAATTCTGGGTTTTTGGGGTTTTTTTTTTTGAGACATCAAACTTTGCCGCCACCTGACGGCCAAACCGTTTAACGAGGGAAAGATCTTTTAATAACTTTTGATCATCATGTGGTCTAGTTGCAGCACGGCCAATTTGAAGCCGATCCAATGAACCGTCTAGGAGGAGATAGCTCTGAGAGCACACTAGCAAATCGCCAAAATCGGTAAAAAATGGAATATTCAAATCAAAATAGCCGGCTTCCTGTTGGTTTTAGAAAAAAGTCCAAGTGCGCATTTTTGTGCGTCTTGGGATGATACACGACCCCCCCGAATTTCGAGAAATTTGGTCAAACGGGCTGGCGGTGGGAGCCGATTGAACCATTCTAGGGTGCGCCATTTCGCTATTTTGCAACTGGCATCGTTGAGATTTTGCGTACACATAAATGTCCCCTAGATGAATGTGCACGTCAAATTTGGTGAGTTTTTGAATATGTTAAAGCCCCCAAAAATGCGATTAAGCGAAAAAAAAAAAAAAAAAAAAATAATTAAAGCTGCAAGCAGCGTTGAACGGGCCCTTGCACCTTCACGCAACTCGAGGGTGCTGGCAGGACGCCGGCTCATGCCGCCCTTCATTCCTGTCCACGGCAGATGCCTTACGCAGGACGTCATATCCCTCAAATCATATGAAGACATGTAATTTTGCCAGTAGGTGGCGCTGTACTAATAACCAAGTATTGGCATATAGATGTATTCAGGGCAGGATTGTCATCAATCCTGTGAAGTTTGCGGAAGATTGGAACATGTATGGTGAAGTTGCAAACCAGTTACAAGCAAATTCAAATTGGCCGACTTCCTGTTGGGTTTGGCACATGGCTGCAAGAGGCTTTTTTATACGTCTTTCAGTGATGCATGTGCGTACCAAGTTTCGTAGATGTAGGTCAAACCAGCTTCGGGGGCTGTTTCGTAGAAAATTTGTAGGGGGCGCTGTTGAGCCATGTTGGCATATCAGAGCCGAAAAATCACATCAGAAAATGCATATTGGATCCTGTCATATGTGTGTCAAGTTTCATGACATTACAAGCATCCCTTACCCGTCAAAAACAACTTCGTGTTTTATGGCGAATAAGGCGTTGCCACGGTGACCAAACATCACCAAGCTTTACAGCTGGCCTCAGGAGTGACTCCACATCATGCTCGCCAAATTTCATGCGAATCGATGAATTTTATGTCACTTGATTTTTCTCTGATTATAGCGCCCCCTATTGGCTAATTTCTGCCAAATTGGGCTAGGATCGTCTGGATGACGTCTGAAAGAAGTGAATTGAGTTTGACATTGATATCTTTTACTTTGACAAAAATATGCAAAGGTATGTGTTTTTTAGCTAGCAGAAAAAAACTGTTTATTTTTAGCTAGCCTAATTTTTGGAGTAGCAAAATTCTTTTGATAACTTTTGGTCAGGCCAGTCTGGAGATTGCATGTGCAAAGTTTTGTGAAGATGGAGATTAAACGCTAGGAGGAGTTCGAAAAAGTAGGTTTTTGATGTATAGTAAATTACAAAGAGAAATTTGCAGTGGGAGTGGGCGTGGCCTATGTCAGAAGATGCGACACTATTTAGGGAACACGTGGATATAAAATTTATGAAGATGTGATTTAAAATGTGGAAGTTACAGGCCAAAATGCGTTTGTATCTCTTATAGCGCCACCTAGTGGAGAAGACGCACAATTTTTGCTATGGTTGGTCTGTATGCTATTCTCTATATACCCTGTGAATTTCACAGCCCTCAGCATAATACTTGGGCTGAAATAAATGTTTGTTTTTTATCTTGTAATAAGCCACGCCCACTTTTACCAGTCGTGACTACCTTCAAGATATGGCGTCAGGACAGGCCCAGCATAATACTCACCAAATTTCATAAATATCGGTGCAGCCATTTACCAGATATAAATTTCCCATATTTGCAGCGCCCCCTAGTGGCCAAAATTAGCTAAATTTGGTTCATTCTCTCACAGGCACATATCAAGCAAGGATCTCAGATTTGGTGTTGTTAGCATTTATTTTGACCGAAATATGCCACCGTTCGCCTTTTTATAGCTAGCTAGAAAAATTTATTCATTAATAATTTGAGCATATTATGACCAATCAAAATTCCTTTGATAACTTTAGATCAGGTCCAGCCGAAGACTGTACTTGCCAAGTTTCACGCTGAACGGACAAAACCCTAAGGAGGAGTTCGAAAAAGTAGGTTGTCCAGTTTTTGCGATGTTGTGAAAAACATGATAGGCAGAAATGGGAGTGGCCCTGCCCAGGTGATTCAGCACTATTCAGGGAATCTGTGGATATGAGGTTTTTGAATGTGTGACATATGGTCTGGGAGTTATAGCCCAAAACACGTTGAAAATGAGTAGGGGGCGCTGTTGAGCCATCTTGGCACATGAAAACACAAAAATCACATCAGACAACACAATTTGGGCTGTCTGATGTGTGTGCCAAGTTGCGTGAGTTTTCGAGTGTCCCTTGCCCCTCAAAAACAACCTCGTGTTTTATGGCGAATAAGGTGGCGCCACAGTGACAGCGTTGGACGAAACCTCAAAGGCTTCTGCTTTGACCATCAACAAGGTCTTGGGAGTATGTATTTGCAAAATTGAGGTGGTTCGGGGGAACCTGGTAGAAGAGGGACATGAAAGAATGAAAAAAGTAACCTTCTGCCGCCAGTAGGTGGCGCTATGATGCTGATTCAAAATTTCTGTATAGATGTTTTCAGGGCTGGACAGTTATCATATGTGTGAAGTTTTGGAAAGATATGTCCACGTAGAGTCAAGTTACAGCTACTTTGGTCATCATGGCGAAACATCAAAGTTGGCCGCCACGCCAAGGTCACGCCCTTTGACGAAAATTCACAGTTTTCCATAGAAAGCATCATCAAGGCCTTATGGATAATTTCACCAAGTATGAGGTTGATGTGTTCAACTTTGGAGGAGATGTGCTTCAAAGTGTAAAACATGACATTTTCTACTGCCAGTAGGGGGCGCTATATTAATCACAAATTATTGACATGTAGATCTCTTCAGAGCAGGACTGTCATCAATCCTGTGAAGTTTGGGGAAGATTGGAGCATGTATGTTGGAGTAATAAACTACTTCCTGCGTTATAATACTACTTCCTGTTTGTAACGAAGTTTGAGGTCCCGGCACGGTCACACGGTGTGACGAAAACACAAGCTTTTGATAACTTTTCGTCTTCAGTTTATGTTGGTGGGACAGACCGAGTTTGAAGGCGATCGGACAAAATCTCTAGGAGGAGTTCGTTCATTTATGACCCCTGCAAATGGCCAAAAATACATGAAACTTCCACATTCAATTCAAAATGGCCGACTTCCTGTTGAGTTTAGGGCATGGGCCCAAGAGGCTTTTTTGTCCGTCTCGGCGTGCTACATATGTGTACCAAAATTCGTACGCTTCGGACAAAGTTAAAGCAGGGGGCTTTGATTTTGAAAACTGTTAGGGGGCGCCGTTGAGCCATTTTGTCACGCCCCTATGTAATGACCATAAAATATCGAATTTTTCACCAGACGTGACGAGTGTGCAAAATTCTGGGACTTTTTGAGTACGTTCAGGCCCTCAAAAATGCGATCATAGGATAAAAAAAAAAATAATTAAAGCTGCAAGCAGCGTTGAGCGGGCCCTCGCACCCCACGCAACTCGGGGCCTGGCGCGGCCGCCACCGTGTCGCCAGAGGTCGACCGGCAGACGAGGCGCTGAATGTTCGCCTCCTTCGGACAGTGTAGGAACCAATGCGTTGCGACTTCCCGTCTCCACTGGGTGGCGCTATGACTCTGACTCCTGAGCGTCATGTGGGTGTGTTCATGCCAGGGCTATTATCATACATGTGAAGTTTGGAGCAGATTCGACCATTACATCCCATGTTATAGCAATATCGCGTTTCATGGTGAGACATCAAGTGTCGACGCCATGTCACAGCCACACCGTTCCATGCTGAGCAATTCTCTTAATCTGTTTTGATCACACACTTGTGTAGATGGTACACACCAGTTTTGGAATTAATTGATTCATTTCTGGAGGAGGAGATCATTAAAATACAACACGTGGAAAACGCCAAAAATGACTGTAAATTTCAAAATGGCCGACTTCCTGTCGGGTGTGGCCTATATGTGCAAGAGGCTTTTTTGTGCGTCTGGACACGATACATGTGCATACTGATTTTCGTGCACGTCGGTGAAAGTTGTTATGGGGGACGCTGCACTTTAAGGGGCGTGGCCAAGCCATACGGCCACGCTTATTGATGAAACTCATACTATACATTCAGGTCTGGACTGTTAACAAACGTGAAGTTTGGTGAAGAATGGACAATGTATGCCAAAGTTATACTAATTTCGTGTTTCATGGCGAGACATCAAACTTCGCCGCCACCTGACAGCCAAAGCGTTTAACATAGGGAAAATCGTATGATAACTTTTGATCATCAAGTGGTCTAGTTGATGCACGCCAAATTTGAAGCCGATCCGATGAATCATGTAGGAGGAGATAGAAAAAGTACAAGGAGTGCGAATCGCCCAATCTGGTGGTTAAATTCAAAATGGCCGACTTCCTGTTGGGTGTGGCCATTGAGTCCAAGAGGCTTTTTTGTGCGTCTGGATGTGATACATATGTGTACCAATTTTCGTGCATGTCAGTGAAACGTGCCGCAGGGGCTGATGTTTAAAGGGCGTGGCCAAGCCATTTGAACACGCCCATCAACGAAATTCACATGACATTGTCAGGGCTGGACTCTTAACACACATGTGAAGTTTCAGGCAGATATGCCCAAGGACACTGAAGTTAAGGCCACTTTCCTACGTTTTGGCGAAGCATCGACTTCGCCGCCCTCTGGGCGCAACGCCGTTTGACGATACGTCACAATCTTCATCATGTAGCATTAACAACGTGTTGAGGCCTTTCTGACCAAATTTGAGTTGGATATGCTGAACGTGCTCAGAGCTGCACCTCAAAGTGTAAAAAATCACTTTTCCTGTCGCCAGCAGGGGGCGCTTTGAGAACAGGGGAATTTTTTGATGTAGACGTGTTCAGGGCGGGACTACGATCATACCCAGCAAGTTTTGTGCCGATTGGACCTTTCACGCCCAAATAATAGCACCTTTGTTTTTTGGGGGTTTTTTTGGCGAGACGTAAAATTTCGCCGCCACCTGACGGCCAAACCGTTTAACGTAGGGAAAATCGTATGATAACTTTTGATCATCAAGTGGTCTAGTTCCAGCACGCCAAATTTGAAGCCGATCCAATGAACCGTGTAGGAGGAGATAGCTCTGAGAGATTTCTTGGAAATCGCCAAAATCGGTAAAAAAATGAATATTCAAATCAAAATAGCCGGCTTCCTGTTGGTTTTAGAAAAAAGTCCAAGTGCGCATTTTCGTGCGTCTTGGGATGATACACGACCTCCCCGAATTTCGTGGAATTTGGTCAAACGGGCTGCCGGTGGGAGCCGATTGAAATTTTCTAGGGGGCGCCATTTCGCCATTTTGCAACGCGGATCGTTTAAATTTTGCGTACACATAAATTTTCACCAAGACGAATGTGCATGCCAAATTTGGTGACTTTTCGAATATGTTAAAGCCCCCAAAAATGCGTTTAAATTCGCGGAAAAAAATAATAATAATAATAATTAAAGCTGCAAGCAGCGATAAACGGGCCCTCGCACCCCACGCAACTCGGGGCCTGGCGTGGCCGCCACCCTGTCGCCAGAGGTCGACCGTTAGACGAGGCGCTGAATGTTCGCCTCCTTCGGACAGTGTAGGAACCAATGCGCTGCGACTTCCCGTCTCCACTGGGTGGCGCTATGACTCTGACTCCTGAGCGTCATGTGGGTGTGTTCATGCCAGGACTATTATCATACATGTGAAGTTTGGAGCGGTTTCGACCATTAGATCTCATGTTATAGCAATATCGTGTTTCATGGTGAGACATCAAGTGTCGACGCCATGTCACAGCCACACCGTTCCATGCTGAGCAATTCTCTTAATCTGTTTTGATCACACACTTGTGTAGATGGTACACACCAGTTTTGGAGTTAATTGATTCATTTCTGGAGGAGGAGATCATTAAAATACAACACGTGGAAAACGCCAAAAATGACTGTAAATTTCAAAATGGCCATCTTCCTGTCGGGTGCGGCCTATATGTGCAAGAGGCTTTTTTGTGCGTCTGGACACGATACATGTGCATACTGATTTTCGTGTACGTTGGTGAAAGTTGTTATGGGGGACGCTGCACTTTAAGGGGCGTGGCCAAGCCATACGGCCACGCTCATTGATGAAACTCATACTATACATTCAGGTCTGGACTGTTAACAAACATGTGAAGTTTGGTGAAGAATGGACAATGTATGCCAAAGTTATACTAATTTCGTATTTTATGGCGAGACATAAACTTCGCCGCCACCTGACGGCCAAACCGTTTCACGATGCAAAAATCTGCTGATAAATTTTGATTACACCTTTGTCTAGCTGGCACACAATGATTTTGAAGTTGTTCTGATGCATCCTGTAGGTGGAGTTCATTAAAATACAACACGTGGAAAACGCCAAAAATGACCACTAAATTCAAAATGGCTGACTTCCTGTTGGGTTTGGCCAATGGGTCCAAGAGACTTTTTGTGCGTCTGGATGTGATACATATGTGTACCAATTTTCATGCATGTCAGTGAAACGTGCCGCAGGGGCTGATGTTTAAAGGGTGTGGCCAAGCCATTTGGCCACGCCCATCAACGAAATTCATATCACATGTTCAGGGCTGGACTGTTAACACACATGTAAAGTTTCAGGCAGATATGACCAAGGACACTGAAGTTACGGCCACTTAACTGCATTTTGGCGAACTGTTGACTTCGCCGCCCTGTGGGCGGAACGCCGGTCGGCGATACGTCACAACTCTTCATCATGTAGCATTACCAACGTGTTGAGGCCTTTCTGACCAATTTTGAGCTGGATATACTGAATGTGCTGAGAGTAGCACCTCAAAGTCTAAAACATCGCTTTTCCTGTCGCCAGCAGGGGGCGCTTTGAGAACGTCGAAATTTTTTGATGTTGGCGTGATAGAGGCCAGACTACGATCATACCCAGCAAGTTTTGTGCCGATCGGACTTATCATGCCCAAGTAATAGCACTTTTGTTTTTTCGGCGAGACGTCAAACTTCGCCGCCACCTGACAGCCAAACCGTTTAACATAGGGAAAATCGTATGATAACTTTTGATCATCAAGTGGTCTAGTTGATGCACGCCAAATTTGAAGCCGATCCGATGAATCATGTAGGAGGAGATAGAAAAAGTACGAGGAGTGCGAATCGCCCAATCTGGCGTCAAATTCAAAATGGCTGACTTCCTGTTGGGTGTAGCCTATGGGTCCAAGAGGCTTTTTTGTGCGTCTGGATGTGATACATATGTGTACCAATTTTCATGCATGTCGGTGAAACGTGCCGTAGGGGCTGATGTTTAAAGGGTGTGGCCAAGCCATTTGGCCACGCCCATCAACGAAATTCATATCACATGTTCAGGGCTGGACTGTTAACACACATGTGAAGTTTCAGGCAGATATGACCAAGGACACTGAAGTTAAGGCCACTTAACTGCGTTTTGGCGAACCGTTGACTTCGCCGCCCTGTGGGCGGAACGCCGTTCGGCGATACGTCACAAATCTTCATCATGTAGCATTACCAACGTGTTAAGGCCTTTCTGACCAATTTTGAGTTGGATATACTGAACGTGCTGAGAGTAGCACCTCAAAGTCTAAAACATCGCTTTTCCTGTCGCCAGCAGGGGGCGCTTTGAGAACGGGGGAATTTTTTGATGTTGCCGTGATGAAGGCCGGACTACGATCATACCCAGCAAGTTTTGTGCCGATCGGACTTATCATGCCCAAGTAATAGCACTTTTGTTTTTTGGGGTTTTTTTTGGCGAGACGTCAAACTTCGCCGCCACCTGACGGCCAAACCGTTTAACGTAGGGAAAATCGTATGATAACTTTTGATCATCAAGTGGTCTAGTTCCAGGACGCCAAATTTGAAGCCGATCCAATGAACCGTGTAGGAGGAGATAGCTCTGAGAGAATTCTTGGAAATCGCCAAAATCGGTAAAAAAATGAATATTCAAATCAAAATAGCCGGCTTCCTGTTGGTTTTAGAAAAAAGTCCAACTGCGCATTTTCGTGCGTCTTGGGATGATACACGACCTCCCCGAATTTCGTGGAATTTGGTCAAACGGGCTGCCGATGGGAGCCGATTGAAATTTTCTAGGGGGCGCCATTTCGCCATTTTGCAACGCGCATCGTTGAAATTTTGCGTACACATAAATTTTCACCAAGACGAATGTGCATGCCAAATTTGGTGAGTTTTCGAATATGTTAAAGCCCCCAAAAATGCGTTTAAAGTCGCGGAAAAAAATAATAATAATAATAATTAAAGCTGCAAGCAGCGTTGAACGGGCCCTCGCACCCCACGCAACTCGGGGCCTGGCGCGGCCGCCACCGTGTCGCCAGAGGTCGGCCGGCAGACGAGGCGCTGAATGTTCGCCTCCTTCGGACAGTGTAGGAACCAATGCGTTGCGACTTCCCGTCTCCACTGGGTGGCGCTATGACTCTGACTCCTGAGCGTCATGTGGGTGTGTTCATGCCAGGACTATTATCATACATGTGAAGTTTGGAGCAGATTCGACCATTAGATCCCATGTTATAGCAATATCGTGTTTCATGGTGAGACATCAAGTGTCGACGCCATGTCACAGCCACACCGTTCCATGCTGAGCAATTCTCTTGATGTGTTTTGATCACACACTTGTGTAGATGGTACACACCAGTTTTGGAGTTAATTGATTCATTTCTGGAGGAGGAGATCATTAAAATACAACACGTGGAAAACGCCAAAAATGACTGTAAATTTCAAAATGGCCGACTTCCTGTCGGGTGTGGCCTATATGTGCAAGAGGCTTTCTTGCGCGTCTTGACACGATACATGTGCATACTGATTTTCGTGCACGTCGGTGAAAGTTGTTATGGGGGATGCTGCACTTTAAGGGGCGTGGCCAAGCCATACGGCCACGCTTATTGATGAAACTCATACTATACATTCAGGTCTGGACTGTTAACAAACATGTGAAGTTTGGTGAAGAATGGACAATGTATGCCAAAGTTATACTAATTTCGTGTTTTATGGCGATCACATGTTCAGGGCTGGACTGTTAACACACATGTAAAGTTTCAGGCAGATATGACCAAGGACACTGAAGTTAAGGCCACTTAACTGCGTTTTGGCGAACCGTTGACTTCGCCGCCCTGTGGGCGGAACGCCGTTCGGCAATACGTCACAAATCTTCATCATGTAGCATTACCAACGTGTTGAGGCCTTTCTGACCAATTTTGAGTTGGATATACTGAACGTGCTGAGAGTAGCACCTCAAAGTCTAAAACATCGCTTTTCCTGTCGCCAGCAGGGGGCGCTTTGACAACGGGGGAATTTTTTGATGTTGGCGTGATGAAGGCCGGACTACGATCATACCCAGCAAGTTTTGTGCCGATCGGACTTATCATGCCCAAGTAATAGCACTTTTGTTTTTTGGGGGGTTTTTTGGCGAGACGTCAAACTTCGCCGCCACCTGACGGCCAAACCGTTTAACGTAGGGAAAATCGTATGATAACTTTTGATCATCAAGTGGTCTAGTTCCAGCACGCCAAATTTGAAGCCGATCCAATAAACCGTGTAGGAGGAGATAGCTCTGAGAGAACACTTGCAAATCGCCAAAATCGGTCAAAATCGGTAAAAAAATGAATATTCAAATCAAAATAGCCGGCTTCCTGTTGGTTTTACAAAAAAGTCCAACTGCGCATTTTCGTGCGTCTTGGGATGATACACGACCTCCCCGAATTTCGTGGAATTTGGTCAAACGGGCTGCCGGTGGGAGCCGATTGAAATTTTCTAGGGGGCGCCATTTCGCCATTTTGCAACGGGCATCGTTTAAGTTTTGCGTACACATAAATTTTCACCAAGACGAATGTGCATGCCAAATTTGGTGAGTTTTCGAATATGTTAAAGCCCCCAAAAATGCGTTTAAAGTCGCGGAAAAAAATAATAATAATAATAATAATAATAATCCTAGAGGAAAACAATAGGGTCCTCGCACGGTACGTGCTCGGGCCCTAATAATAATAATAATAATAATAATCCTAAGGAAAACAATAGGGTCCTCGCACGGTACGTGCTCGGGCCCTAATTAAAGCTGCAAGCAGCGTTGAACGGGCCCTCGCAGCCCACGCAACTTGGGGCCTGGCGCGGCCGCCACCGTCTCGCCAGAGGTCGACCGGCAGATGAGGCGCTGAATGTTCGCCTCCTTCGGACAGTGTAGGAACCAATGCGCTGCGACTTCCCGTCTCCACTGGGTGGCGCTATGACTCTGACTCCTGAGCGTCATGTGGGTGTGTTCATGCCAGGACTATTATCATACATGTGAAGTTTGGAGCAGATTCGACCATTAGATCTCATGTTATAGCAATATCGTGTTTCATGGTGAGACATCAAGTGTCGACGCCATGTCACAGCCACACCGTTCCATGCTGAGCAATTCTCTTAATATGTTTTGATCACACACTTGTGTAGATGGTACACACAAGTTTTGGAGTTAATTGATTCATTTCTGGAGGAGGAGATCATTAAAATACAACACGTGGAAAACGCCAAAAATGACTGTAAATTTCAAAATGGCCGACTTCCTGTCGGGTGTGGCCTACATGTGCAAGAGGCTTTTTTGTGCGTCTGGACACGATACATGTGCATACTGATTTTTGTGTACGTCTGTGAAAGTTGTTATGGGGGACGCTGCACTTTAAGGGGCGTGGCCAAGCCATACGGCCACGCTTATTGATGAACCTCATACTATACATTCAGGTCTGGACTGTTAACAAACATGTGAAGTTTGGTGAAGAATGGACAATGTATGTCAAAGTTATACTAATTTCGTGTTTTATGGCGAGACATCAAACTTCGCCGCCACCTGACGGCCAAACCGTTTCACGATGCAAAAATCTGCTTCTAAGTTTTGATTACACCTTTGTCTAGATGGCACACAATGATTTTGAAGTTGTTCTGATGCATCCTGTAGGTGGAGTTCATTAAAATACAACACGTGGAAAACGCCAAAAATGACCATTAAATTCAAAATGGCCGACTTCCTGTTGGGTTTGGCCAATGGGTCCAAGAGACTTTTTTGTGCGTCTGGATGTGATACATATGTGTACCAATTTTCATGCATGTCAGTGAAACGTGCCGCAGGGGCTGATGTTTAAAGGGCGTGGCCAAGCCATTTAACCACTCCCATCAACGAAATTCACATGACATTGTCAGGGCTGGACTCTTAACACACATGTGTAGTTTCAGGCAGATATGACCAAGGACACTGAAGTTAAGGCCACTTTCCTACGTTTTGGCGAAGCATCGACTTCGCCGCCCTCTGGGCGCAACGCCGTTTGACGATATGTCACAATCTTCATCATGTAGCATTAACAACGTGTTGAGGCCTTTCTAACCAAATTTGAGTCGGATATGCTGAACGTGCTCAGAGCTGCACCTCAAAGTGTAAAAAATCACTTTTCCTGTCGCCAGCAGGGGGCGCTTTGAGAACAGGGGAATTTTTTGATGTAGACGTGTTCAGGGCGGGACTACGATCATACCCAGCAAGTTTTGTGCCGATTGGACCTTTCACGCCCTAATAATAGCACTTTTGTTTTTTGGGGTTTTTTTGGCGAGACGTCAAACTTCGCCGCCACCTGACGGCCAAACCGTTTAACGTAGGGAAAATCGTATGATAACGTTTGATCATCAAGTGGTCTAGTTCCAGCACGCCAAATTTGAAGCCGATCCAATGAACCGTGTAGGAGGAGATAGCTCTGAGAGATTTCTTGGAAATCGCCAAAATCGGTAAAAAAATGAATATTCAAATCAAAATAGCCGGCTTCCTGTTGGTTTTAGAAAAAAGTCCAAGTGCGCATTTTCGTGCGTCTTGGGATGATACACGACCTCCCCGAATTTCGTGGAATTTGGTCAAACGGGCTGCCGGTGGGAGCCGATTGAAATTTTCTAGGGGGCGCCATTTCGCCATTTTGCAACGGGCATCTTTTAAATTTTGCGTACACATAAATTTTCGCCAAGACGAATGTGCATGCCAAATTTGGTGAGTTTTTGAATATGTTAAAGCCCCCAAAAATGCGTTTAAAGTCGCGGAAAAAAATAATAATAATAATAATTAAAGCTGCAAGCAGCGATGAACGGGCCCTCGCACCTTCACGCAACTCGAGGGTGCTGGCAGGACGCCAGCCGATGCGGCCATTCATTCCTGTCGAAGGCAGACCCCTCACGTTGGAGTTACACGTCATATCCCTCAAATCATACGAGGACATGTTATTTTGCCAGTAGGTGGCGCCGTACTAATAACCAAGTATTGGCGTATAGATGTGTTCAGGGCAGGACTGTCATCAATCCTGTGAAGTATGGGGAAGATTGGAACATGTATGGTGATTTTGTGAACCACTTACGAGCAAATTCAAAATGGCGGACTTCCTGTTGGGTTTGGCACATGGTTGCAAGAGCCTTTTTTGTACGTCTTTCAGTGATGCATGTATGTACCAAGTTTCATAGATGTAGGTCAAACCAGCGTCGGGGGCTGCTTTTTTGAAAAATTGTAGGGGGCGCTGTTGAGCCATGTTGGCACATCAGAGCAGATAAATCACATCACACAACACACATCGGAACTTCTTGTATGTGTACCAAGTTTCATGACATTACAAGCATCCCTTACCCCTCAAAAACAACTTCGTGTTTTATGGCGAATAAGGCGTTGCCACATTGACAGTGTTTGCTGAAACCTCAAAAGCTTCTGGTGTGATCATCATCAAAGTCTTGGGACTATGTCTACGCAAAATTGAGGTGGTTGTGGTTAACTTGGTAGAAGAGAGACATGAAAGAATGAAAGCAGTAACTTACAGATGCCACTAGGTGGCGCTATGAGGCTGATTAAAAATTTCTCGGTAGATGTTTTCAGGGCTGGACTTTTATCATATGTGTGAAGTTTTGGAAAGATATGTCCACGTAGAGTCAAGCTACACAACTTTTGTTATCATGGCGAAACATCAAAGTTTGCCGCTACGTCATGGCCACGCCCTTTGATGCAAACTTACAGTGTTCACAATAAAACATCTTCTACATGTGACGGATAGACTGACCAAGATTGAGGTGGATCTGGCCAAGTCTTGGGAGTTATACTTCAAAATATAAAACATGAAATTTTCTCTTACCATTAGGGGGCGCTGTATTTATCACAAATTATTCACATGGAGATCTCTTCAGAGCAGGACTGTCATCAATCCTGTGAAGTTTGGGGAAGATTGGACCATGGATGATGGAGTCATACACAACTTCCTGTTTTGTGGCGAGTCCCCAAAGATTGAGGCCCTGCCACGGTCACATGGTGTGACAACAAGTCCAGTTTTTGATAACTTTTCTTCATCAATGTCTGGAGGTGGGACAGACCAAGTAAGAAGTTGATGGGATAAAATCTGTAGGAGTAGTTACAATTTCGTGGTTTATGGCGAAGAAGGCGGGGCCACAGAGACAGCGTTTGACGAAAACCTGAAACGTTTGATAACTTTTCGTCTTCACGGTCTTGGGGTGGGACAGACCGAGTTTGAAGTGGATTGGATAAAAACTCTAGGACAAGTTCATTCATTTACGTCTACTGGAAATCGCCCAAAATGCACAAAAGTGGCACAAGTAAATTCAAAATGGCGGACTTCCGGTTGGGTTTGGAGCATAACTCCAAGAGGCTTTTTTGTACGTCTTGGAGTGTTACATATGCCTACCAAGTTTCATACATGTAAGTGAAACAAGCTTCGGGGGCTGCTTCATCGAAAAATTGTAGGGGGCGCTGTTGAGGCATCTTGGCACATCAAAACACAAAAAGCATATCAGACAACACAATTTGGGCCTTGTGATGGGTGTGCCAAGTTTCGTGAGTTTTCAAGTATCCCTTGCCCCTCAAAAAGAACCTCGTGTTTTATGGCGAATGAGGTGGCGCCACGGTGACAGCGTTGTACGAAACCTCAAAAGGTTCTGGTTTGATCATCACCAAGGTCTTGGGACTATGTATCCGCAAAATTAAGGTGGGTCGGGTGAACCTGGTAGAAGAGGGACATGAAAGAATGAAAAAAGTAACTTTCTGCCGCCAGTAGGTGGCGCTATGACGCTGATTCAAATTTCCTCTGTAGATGTTTTCAGGGCTGGACTGTTATCATATGTGTGAAGTTTTGGAAAGATATGTCCACGTAGAGTGAAGTTACAGCAACTTTTGTCATCATGGCGAAACATCAAAGTTCCCCGCCACGCCAAGGTCATGCCCTTTGACGAAAACTCACAGTATTCAATAGAAAGCATCATCAATGCCTTTTGGATAATTTCCCCAAGTTTGACGTTGATGTGTTCAACTTTGGACGAGATGTGCTTCAAAGTGTAAAACATGACATTTTATACTAGCAGTAGGGGGCGCTATATCAATCACAAATTATTGACATGTAGATGTCTTCAGAGCGGGACTGTCATCAATCCTGTGAAGTTTGGGGAAGATTGGACAATGTATGCTGGAGTTATAAACTACTTCCTGTGTTATAATACTACTTCCTGTTTGTAGCGAAGTTTGAGGTCCCACAACGGCCACACGGTGTGACGAAAACTCAAGCTTTTGATAACTTTTTGTCTTCAACTTATGTAGGTGGGACAGACCAAGTTTGAAGTCGATCGGACAAAATCTCTAGGAGGAGATCGTTCATTTACGACCCCTGCAAATGGCCAAAAATGCATGAAAATTGCACATTCAATTCAAAATGGCCGACTTCCTGTTGGGTTTAGGGCATGGGCCCAAGAGGCTTTTTTGTACGTCTTGGTGTGTTACATATGCCTACCAAGTTTCAGACACGTAGGTTAAACTACCTTCAGGGGCTGTTCCGTAGAAAATTTTTAGGGGGCGCTACTGAGCCATTCCTTTGCAGATTATCATGAAACCCCAAAACTTGCCCAGTTTTCGCACTTCTGATGAGTCTGTGAAGTTTCATGAGTTTTTGAGCATGTTAAGGTCCCCAAAAAGGCAATTCATTTTAGTTAAGAAGAAGAAGAATAATAATAATTAAAGCTGCAAGCAGCGTTGAACGGGCCCTCGCAGCCCACGCAACTCGGGGCCTGGCGCGGCCGCCACCGTCTCGCCAGAGGTCGACCGGCAGAGGAGGCGCTGAATGTTCGCCTCCTTCGGACAGTGTAGGAACCAATGCGCTGCGACTTCCCGTCTCCACTGGGTGGCGCTATGACTCTGACTCCTGAGCGTCATGTGGGTGTGTTCATGCCAGGACTATTATCATACATGTGAAGTTTGGAGCAGATTCGACCATTAGATCTCATGTTATAGCAATATCGTGTTTCATGGTGAGACATCAAGTGTCGACGCCATGTCACAGCCACACCGTTCCATGCTGAGCAATTCTCTGAATATGTTTTGATCACACACTTGTGTAGATGGTACACACCAGTTTTGGAGTTAATTGATTCATTTCTGGAGGAGGAGATCATTAAAATACAACACGTGGAAAACGCCAAAAATGACTGTAAATTTCAAAATGGCCATCTTCCTGTCGGGTGCGGCCTATATGTGCAAGAGGCTTTTTTGTGCGTCTGGACACGATACATGTGCATACTGATTTTCGTGTCCGTTGGTGAAAGTTGTTATGGGGGACGCTGCACTTTAAGGGGCGTGGCCAAGCCATACGGCCACGCTTATTGATGAAACTCATACTATACATTCAGGTCTGGACTGTTAACAAACATGTGAAGTTTGGTGAAGAATGGACAATGTATGCCAAAGTTATACTAATTTCGTGTTTTATGGCGAGACATCAAACTTCGCCGCCACCTGACGGCCAAACCGTTTCACGATGCAAAAATCTGCTGATAAGTTTTGATTACACCTTTGTCTAGATGGCACACAATGATTTTGAAGTTGTTCTGATGCATCCTGTAGGTGGAGTTCATTAAAATACAACACGTGGAAAACGCCAAAAATGACCACTAAATTCAAAATGGCTGACTTCCTGTTGGGTTTGGCCAATGGGTCCAAGAGACTTTTTGTGCGTCTGGATGTGATACATATGTGTACCAATTTTCATGCATGTCAGTGAAACGTGCCGCAGGGGCTGATGTTTAAAGGGTGTGGCCAAGCCATTTGGCTACGCCCATCAACGAAATTCATATCACATGTTCAGGGCTGGACTGTTAACACACATGTAAAGTTTCAGGCAGATATGACCAAGGACACTGAAGTTAAGGCCACTTAACTGCATTTTGGCGAACTGTTGACTTCGCTGCCCTGTGGGCGGAACGCCGTTCGGCGATACGTCACAAATCTTCATCATGTAGCATTACCAACGTGTTGAGGCCTTTCTGACCAATTTTGAGTTGGATATACTGAACGTGCTGAGAGTAGCACCTCAAAGTCTAAAACATCGCTTTTCCTGTCGCCAGCAGGGGGCGCTTTGAGAACGGGGGAATTTTTTGATGTTGGCGTGATAGAGGCCAGACTACGATCATACCCAGCAAGTTTTTTGCCGATCGGACTTATCATGCCCAAGTAATAGCACTTTTGTTTTTTCGGCGAGACGTCAAACTTCGCCGCCACCTGACAGCCAAACTGTTTAACATAGGGAAAATCGTATGATAACTTTTGATCATCAAGTGGTCTAGTTGATGCACGCCAAATTTGAAGCCGATCCGATGAATCATGTAGGAGGAGATAGAAAAAGTACGAGGAGTGCGAATCGCCCAATCTGGCGTCAAATTCAAAATGGCTGACTTCCTGTTGGGTGTAGCCAATGGGTCCAAGAGGCTTTTTTGTGCGTCTGGATGTGATACATATGTGTACCAATTTTCTTGCATGTCGGTGAAACGTGCCGTAGGGGCTGATGTTTAAAGGGTGTGGTCAAGCCATTTGGCCACGCCCATCAACGAAATTCATATCACATGTTCAGGGCTGGACTGTTAACACACATGTGAAGTTTCAGGCAGATATGACCAAGGACACTGAAGTTAAGGCCACTTAACTGCGTTTTGGCGAACCGTTGACTTCGCCGCCCTGTGGGCGGAACGCCGTTCGGCGATACGTCACAAATCTTCATCATGTAGCATTACCAACGTGTTAAGGCCTTTCTGACCAATTTTGAGTTGGATATACTGAACGTGCTGAGAGTAGCACCTCAAAGTCTAAAACATGGCTTTTCCTGTCGCCAGCAGGGGGCGCTTTGAGAACAGGGGAATTTTTTGATGTTGGCGTGATGAAGGCCGGACTACGATCATACCCAGCAAGTTTTGTGCCGATCGGACTTATCATGCCCAAGTAATAGCACTTTTGTTTTTTGGGGGTTTTTTTGGCGAGACGTCAAACTTCGCCGCCACCTGACGGCCAAACCGTTTAACGTAGGGAAAATCGTATGATAACTTTTGATCATCAAGTGGTCTAGTTCCAGCACGCCAAATTTGAAGCCGATCCAATGAACCGTGTAGGAGAAGATAGCTCTGAGAGAATTCTTGGAAATCGCCAAAATCGGTAAAAAAATGAATATTCAAATCAAAATAGCCGGCTTCCTGTTGGTTTTAGAAAAAAGTCCAACTGCGCATTTTCGCGCGTCTTGGGATGATACACGACCTCCCCGAATTTCGTGGAATTTGGTCAAACGGGCTGCCGGTGGGAGCCGATTGAAATTTTCTAGGGGGCGCCATTTCGCCATTTTGCAACGCGCATCGTTTAAATTTTGCGTACACATAAATTTTCACCAAGACGAATGTGCATGCCAAATTTGGTGAGTTTTCGAATATGTTAAAGCCCCCAAAAATGCGTTTAAAGTCGCGGAAAAAAAAAAAAAAAAAAAAAAAAAAAAATAATAATAATAATAATAATAATAATAATCCTAAGGAAAACAATAGGGTCCTCGCACGGTACGTGCTCGGGCCCTAATTAAAGCTGCAAGCAGCGTTGAACGGGCCCTCGCACCCCACGCAACTTGGGGCCTGGCGCGGCCGCCACCGTGTCGCCAGAGGTCGATCGGCAGACGAGTCGCTGAATGTTCGCCTCCTTCGGACAGTGTAAGAACCAATGCGTTGCGACTTCCCGTCTCCACTGGGTGGCGCTATGACTCTGACTCCTGAGCGTCATGTGGGTGTGTTCATGCCAGGACTATTATCATACATGTGAAGTTTGGAGCAGATTCGACCATTAGATCCCATGTTATAGCAATATCGTGTTTCATGGTGAGACATCAAGTGTCGACGCCATGTCACAGCCACACCGTTCCATGCTGAGCAATTCTCTTAATATGTTTTGATCACACACTTGTGTAGAAGGTACACACCAGTTTTGGAGTTAATTGATTCATTTCTGGAGGAGGAGATCATTAAAATACAACACGTGGAAAACGCCAAAAATGACTGTAAATTTCAAAATGGCCGACTTCCTGTCGGGTGTGGCCTATATGTGCAAGAGGCTTTTTTGTGCGTCTGGACACGATACATGTGCATACTGATTTTCGTGCACGTCGGTGAAAGTTGTTATGGGGGACGCTGCACTTTAAGGGGCGTGGCCAAGCCATACGGCCACGCTTATTGATGAAAGTCATACTATACATTCAGGTCTGGACTGTTAACAAACATGTGAAGTTTGGTGAAGAATGGACAATGTATGCCAAAGTTATACTAATTTCGTGTTTTATGGCGAGACATCAAACTTCGCCGCCACCTGACAGCCAAAGCGTTTAACATAGGGAAAATCGTATGATAACTTTTGATCATCAAGTGGTCTAGTTGATGCACGCCAAATTTGAAGCCGATCCGATGAATCATGTAGGAGGAGATAGAAAAAGTATGAGGAGTGCAAATCGCCCAATCTGGCGTCAAATTCAAAATGGCTGACTTCCTGTTGGGTGTAGCCAATGGGTCCAAGAGGGTTTTTTGTGCGTCTGGATGTGATACATATGTGTACCAATTTTCATGCATGTCGGTGAAACGTGCCGCAGGGGCTGATGTTTAAAGGGTGTGGCCAAGCCATTTGGCCACGCCCATCAACGAAATTCACATGACATTGTCAGGGCTGGACTCTTAAAACACATGTGAAGTTTCAGGCAGATATGCCCAAGGACACTGAAGTTAAGGCCACTTTCCTACGTTTTGGTGAAGCATCGACTTCGCCGCCCTCTGGGCGCAACGCCGTTTGACGATACGTCACAATCTTCATCATGTAGCATTAACAACGTGTTGAGGCCTTTCTGACCAAATTTGAGTTGGATATGCTGAACGTGCTCAGAGCTGCACCTCAAAGTGTAAAAAATCACTTTTCCTGTCGCCAGCAGGGGGCGCTTTGAGAACAGGGGAATTTTTTGATGTAGACGTGTTCAGGGCGGGACTACGATCATACCCAGCAAGTTTTGTGCCGATTGGACCTTTCACGCCCAAGTAATAGCAATTCTGGGTTTTTGGGGGTTTTTTTTTGAGACATCAAACTTCGCCGCCACCTGACGGCCAAACCGTTTAACGAGGGAAAGATCTTTTAATAACTTTTGATCATCATGTGGTCTAGTTGCAGCACGGCAAATTTGAAGCCGATCCAATGAACCGTCTAGGAGGAGATAGCTCTGAGAGAATTCTTGAAAATCGCTAAAATCGGTAAAAAAATGAATATTCAAATCAAAATAGCCGGCTTCCTGTTGGTTTTAGAAAAAAGTCCAAGTGCGCATTTTCGTGCGTCTTGGGATGATACACGACCTCCCCGAATTTCGTGGAATTTGGTCAAACGGGCTGCCGGTGGGAGCCGATTGAAATTTTCTAGGGGGCGCCATTTCGCCATTTTGCAATGGGCATCGTTTAAATTTTGCGTACACATAAATGTCCCCTAGACGAATGTGCACGTCAAATTTGGTGAGTTTTTGAATATGTTAAAGCCCCCAAAAATGCGATCAAGCGAAAAAAAAAAAAAAAAAAAAAAATAATAATAATAATAATCCTAAGGAAAACAATAGGGTCCTCGCACGGTTCGTGCTCGGGCCCTAATTAAAGCTGCAAGCAGCGTTGAACGGGCCCTCGCACCCCACGCAACTCGGGGCCTGGCGCGGCCGCCACCGTCTCGCCAGAGGTCGACCGGCAGACGAGGCGCTGAATGTTCGCCTCCTTCGGACAGCGTAGGAACCAATGCGTTGCGTCTTCCCGTCTCCACTGGGTGGCGCTATGACTCTGACTCCTGAGCGTCATGTGGGTGTGTTCATGCCAGGGCTATTATCATACATGTGAAGTTTGGAGCAGATTCGACCATTAGATCCCATGTTATAGCAATATCATGTTTCATGGTGAGACATCAAGTGTCGACGCCATGTCACAGCCACACCGTTCCATGCTGAGCAATTCTCTTAATATGTTTTGATCACACACTTGTGTAGATGGTACACACCAGTTTTGGAGTTAATTGATTCATTTGTGGAGGAGGAGATCATTAAAATACAACACGTGGAAAACGGCAAAACTGACTGTAAATTTCAAAATGGCCGACTTCCTGTTGGGTGTGGCCTATCCGTGCAAGAGGCTTTTTTGTGCGTGTGGATGTTATACATGTGTCTACCAAGTTTCGTGCATATCAGTGAGACGTCCTATGGTGGTTATTTGTGTGAATGGGCGTGGCCAATCCATTTAGCCACGCCTATTAACGAAATTCATAACATATGTTCTGGGTTGGACTGTCAATATACCTGTGAAGTTTCACACAGATCTGACCAAGTACAGTGAAGTTATTGCCACTTCCTGTTTCATGGCGAGACGTCAAAATTCAACCTCCCACAACTGGCGTGCCCTTTAGATTCTGCGAGACCTTTTAATAACTTTTGATCAGGAAGTGTTCTAGATGGTAATCGGTAATTTTGAAGCCGTTCTGATGAATTCTGTAGGAGGAGTTCGTTCAAATACGATGCGTGCGCGACACCAAAAATGACCATGACATTCAAAATGGCCGACTTCCTGTTGAATTTAGCCTAGAGGTCCAAGAGACTTTTTTGTTTGTCTGGGGGTGATGGAGATGTGTACCAATTTTTGTGCATATCGGTGAGATGTCCTATGGAAGTAATTCATATGAATGGGCGTGGCCAAGCCATATGGCCACGCCCACTGACGAAATTCATATCACATATTCAGGGCTGGACTGTTGACACACATATGAAGTTTCAGGTGGATATCATCAAAAACACCAAAGTTAAGGCCATTTTTATGCATTTTGGCGAAGGGTCGACTTCGCCGCCCTCCGGATGGAACGCCGTTTGACGACAGTCAAAATTCTTCATCATGGAGCATTACCAACATGTTGAGGCCTTTCTGACCAAATTTGAGCTGGATTTGCTGAACGTGCTCAGAGCTGGACCTCAAAGTCTAAAACATCGCTTTTTCTGTCACCAGCAGGGGGCGCTATGCAAATTTCAATATTTCTGCATGTAGACGTCTTCAGAGCAGGACTGTCATCAATCCTGTGAAGTTTGGGGAAGATTGGACCATGTATGCTGGAGTTATAAACTACTTCCTGCGTAATAATACTACTTCCTGTTTATAGCGAAGTTTGAGGCCCCGGCACGGTCACACGGTGTATCGAAAAGTCAATTTTTTTGATAACTTTTGGTCTTCAATTTATGTAGGTGGGACAGACCAAGTTTGAAGTCGATCGGACAAAATCTCTAGGAGGAGATCGTCCATTTACGACCCCTGCAAATGGCCAAAAATGCATAAAAATTGCACATTCAATTCAAAATGGCCGACTTCCTGTTGGGTTTAGGGTGTCGCTCCAAGAGGCTTTTTTGTGCGTCCCGGGATGATACATATGTGTACCAAATTTCATACGCCTAGGGAAAAGTTAAAGCAGGGGGCTTCGATTTTGAAAACTGTTAGGGGGCGCCATTGAGCCATTTTGCCACGCCCCTTTGTAACGACCATAAAATATCGAAATTTTCACCAGACGTGACGAGTGTGTAAATTTTCCTGACTTTTTGGGCATGTTCAGGCCCTCAAAAATGCGATCAAAGGTTTAAAAGAAAAATAATAAGAATAATTTTTATGATTTCAATAGGGCTCTCGCACGGTTCGTGCTCGGGCCCTAATTAAAGCTGCAAGCAGCATTGAACGGGCCCTCGCACCTTCACGCAACTCGAGGGTGCTGGCAGGACGCCGGCTCATGCCGCCCTTCATTCCTGTCCACGGCAGATCCCTTACGCAGGACGTCATATCCCTCAAATCATATGAAGACATGTAATTTTGCCAGTAGGTGGCGCTGTACTAATAACCAAGTATTGGCATATAGATGTATTCAGGGCAGGATTGTCATCAATCCTGTGAAGTTTGCGGAAGATTGGAACATGTATGGTGAAGTTGCAAACCAGTTACAAGCAAATTCAAATTGGCCGACTTCCTGTTGGGTTTGGCACATGGCTGCAAGAGGCTTCTTTATACGTCTTTCAGTGATGCATGTGCGTACCAAGTTTCATAGCTGTAGGTCAAACCAGCTTCGGGGGCTGTTTCGTAGAAAATTTGTAGGGGGCGCTGTTGAGCCATGTTGGCATATCAGAGCCGAAAAATCACATCAGAAAATGCATATTGGATCCTGTCATATGTGTGTCAAGTTTCATGACATTACAAGCATCCCTTACCCGTCAAAAACAACTTCGTGTTTTATGGCGAATAAGGCGTTGCCACGGTGACCAAACATCACCAAGCTTTACAGCTGGCCTCAGGAGTGACTCCACATCATGCTCGCCAAATTTCATGCGAATCGATGAATTTTATGTCACTTGATTTTTCTCTGATTATAGCGCCCCCTATTGGCTAATTTCTGCCAAATTGGGCTAGGATCGTCTGGATGACGTCTGAAAGAAGTGAATTGAGTTTGACATTGATATCTTTTACTTTGACAAAAATATGCAAAGGTATGTGTTTTTTAGCTAGCAGAAAAAAACTGTTTATTTTTAGCTAGCCTAATTTTTGGAGTAGCAAAATTCTTTTGATAACTTTTGGTCAGGCCAGTCTGGAGATTGCATGTGCAAAGTTTTGTGAAGATGGAGATTAAACGCTAGGAGGAGTTCGAAAAAGTAGGTTTTTGATGTATAGTAAATTACAAAGAGAAATTTGCAGTGGGAGTGGGCGTGGCCTATGTCAGAAGATGCGACACTATTTAGGGAACACGTGGATATAAAATTTATGAAGATGTGATTTAAAATGTGGAAGTTACAGGCCAAAATGCGTTTGTATCTCTTATAGCGCCACCTAGTGGAGAAGACGCACAATTTTTGCTATGGTTGGTCTGTATGCTATTCTCTATATACCCTGTGAATTTCACAGCCCTCAGCATAATACTTGGGCTGAAATAAATGTTTGTTTTTTATCTTGTAATAAGCCACGCCCACTTTTACCAGTCGTGACTACCTTCAAGATATGGCGTCAGGACAGGCCCAGCATAATACTCACCAAATTTCATAAATATCGGTGCAGCCATTTACCAGATATAAATTTCCCATATTTGCAGCGCCCCCTAGTGGCCAAAATTAGCTAAATTTGGTTCATTCTCTCACAGGCACATATCAAGCAAGGATCTCAGATTTGGTGTTGTTAGCATTTATTTTGACCGAAATATGCCACCGTTCGCCTTTTTATAGCTAGCTAGAAAAATTTATTCATTAATAATTTGAGCATATTATGACCAATCAAAATTCCTTTGATAACTTTAGATCAGGTCCAGCCGAAGACTGTACTTGCCAAGTTTCACGCTGAACGGACAAAACCCTAAGGAGGAGTTCGAAAAAGTAGGTTGTCCAGTTTTTGCGATGTTGTGAAAAACATGATAGGCAGAAATGGGAGTGGCCCTGCCCAGGTGATTCAGCACTATTCAGGGAATCTGTGGATATGAGGTTTTTGAATGTGTGACATATGGTCTGGGAGTTATAGCCCAAAACACGTTGAAAATGAGTAGGGGGCGCTGTTGAGCCATCTTGGCACATGAAAACACAAAAATCACATCAGACAACACAATTTGGGATGTCTGATGTGTGTGCCAAGTTGCGTGAGTTTTCGAGTGTCCCTTGCCCCTCAAAAACAACCTCGTGTTTTATGGCGAATAAGGTGGCGCCACAGTGACAGCGTTGGACGAAACCTCAAAGGCTTCTGCTTTGACCATCAACAAGGTCTTGGGAGTATGTATTTGCAAAATTGAGGTGGTTCGGGGGAACCTGGTAGAAGAGGGACATGAAAGAATGAAAAAAGTAACCTTCTGCCGCCAGTAGGTGGCGCTATGATGCTGATTCAAAATTTCTGTATAGATGTTTTCAGGGCTGGACAGTTATCATATGTGTGAAGTTTTGGAAAGATATGTCCACGTAGAGTCAAGTTACAGCTACTTTGGTCATCATGGCGAAACATCAAAGTTGGCCGCCACGCCAAGGTCACGCCCTTTGACGAAAATTCACAGTTTTCCATAGAAAGCATCATCAAGGCCTTATGGATAATTTCACCAAGTATGAGGTTGATGTGTTCAACTTTGGAGGAGATGTGCTTCAAAGTGTAAAACATGACATTTTCTACTGCCAGTAGGGGGCGCTATATTAATCACAAATTATTGACATGTAGATCTCTTCAGAGCAGGACTGTCATCAATCCTGTGAAGTTTGGGGAAGATTGGAGCATGTATGTTGGAGTAATAAACTACTTCCTGCGTTATAATACTACTTCCTGTTTGTAACGAAGTTTGAGGTCCCGGCACGGTCACACGGTGTGACGAAAACACAAGCTTTTGATAACTTTTCGTCTTCAGTTTATGTTGGTGGGACAGACCGAGTTTGAAGGCGATCGGACAAAATCTCTAGGAGGAGTTCGTTCATTTATGACCCCTGCAAATGGCCAAAAATACATGAAACTTCCACATTCAATTCAAAATGGCCGACTTCCTGTTGAGTTTAGGGCATGGGCCCAAGAGGCTTTTTTGTCCGTCTCGGCGTGCTACATATGTGTACCAAAATTCGAACGCTTCGGACAAAGTTAAAGCAGGGGGCTTTGATTTTGAAAACTGTTAGGGGGCGCCGTTCAGTACGTTCAGGCCCTCAAAAATGCGATCATAGGATAAAAAAAAAAATAATAATAAGAATAAGAATTCCTTCGGTTTCAATAGGGCTCTCGCACGGTACGTGCTCGGGCCCTAATAATAATAATTCCTTGCATTTCAATAGGGGCCCTAATAATTAAAGCTGCAAGCAGCGTTGAACGGGCCCTCGCACCCCACGCAACTCGGGGCCTGGCGCGGCCGCCACCGTGTCGCCAGAGGTCGGCCGGCAGACGAGGCGCTGAATGTTCGCCTCCTTCGGACAGTGTAGGAACCAATGCGTTGCGACTTCCCGTCTCCACTGGGTGGCGCTATGACTCTGACTCCTGAGCGTCATGTGGGTGTGTTCATGCCAGGACTATTATCATACATGTGAAGTTTGGAGCAGATTCGACCATTAGATCCCATGTTATAGCAATATCGTGTTTCATGGTGAGACATCAAGTGTCGACGCCATGTCACAGCCACACCGTTCCATGCTGAGCAATTCTCTTGATGTGTTTTGATCACACACTTGTGTAGATGGTACACACCAGTTTTGGACTTAATTGATTAATTTCTGCAGGAGGAGATCATTAAAATACAACACGTGGAAAACGCCAAAAATGACTGTAAATTTCAAAATGGCCGACTTCCTGTCGGGTGTGGCCTATATGTGCAAGAGGCTTTTTTGCGCGTCTTGACACGATACATGTGCATACTGATTTTCGTGCACGTCGGTGAAAGTTGTTATGGGGGATGCTGCACTTTAAGGGGCGTGGCCAAGCCATACGGCCACGCTTATTGATGAACCTCATACTATACATTCAGGTCTGGACTGTTAACAAACATGTGAAGTTTGGTGAAGAATGGACAATGTATGCCAAAGTTATACTAATTTCGTGTTTTATGGCGAGACATCAAACTTCGCCGCCACCTGACGGCCAAACCGTTTCACGATGCAAAAATCTGCTTCTAAGTTTTGATTACACATTTGTCTAGATGGCACACAATGATTTTGAAGTTGTTCTGATGCATCCTGTAGGTGGAGTTCATTAAAATACAACACGTGGAAAACGCCAAAAATGACCATTAAATTCAAAATGGCCGACTTCCTGTTGGGTTTGGCCAATGGGTCCAAGAGACTTTTTTGTGCGTCTGGATGTGATACGTATGTGTACCAATTTTCATGCATGTCAGTGAAACGTGCCGCAGGGGCTGATGTTTAAAGGGTGTGGCCAAGCCATTTGGCCACGCCCATCAACGAAATTCATATCACATGTTCAGGGCTGGACTGTTAACACACATGTAAAGTTTCAGGCAGATATGACCAAGGACACTGAAGTTAAGGCCACTTAACTGCGTTTTGGCGAACCGTTGACTTCGCCGCCCTGTGGGCGGAACGCCGTTCGGCGATACGTCACAAATCTTCATCATGTAGCATTACCAACGTGTTGAGGCCTTTCTGACCAATTTTGAGTTGGATATACTGAACGTGCTGAGAGTAGCACCTCAAAGTCTAAAACATCGCTTTTCCTGTGGCCAGCAGGGGGCGCTTTGAGAACGGGGGAATTTTTTGATGTTGGCGTGATGAAGGCCGGACTACGATCATACCCAGCAAGTTTTGTGCCGATCGGACTTTTCATGCCCAAGTAATAGCACTTTTGTTTTTTGGGGGGTTTCTTGGCGAGACGTCAAACTTCGCCGCCACCTGACGGCCAAACCGTTTAACGTAGGGAAAATCGTATGATAACTTTTGATCATCAAGTGGTCTAGTTCCAGCACGCCAAATTTGAAGCCGATCCAATGAAGCGTGTAGGAGGAGATAGCTCTGAGAGATTTCTTGGAAATCGCCAAAATCGGTAAAAAAATGAATATTCAAATCAAAATAGCCGGCTTCCTGTTGGTTTTAGAAAAAAGTCCAACTGCGCATTTTCGTGCGTCTTGGGATGATACACGACCTCCCCGAATTTCGTGGAATTTGGTCAAACGGGCTGCCGGTGGGAGCCGATTGAAATTTTCTAGGGGGCGCCATTTCGCCATTTTGCAACGCGCATCGTTTAAATTTTGCGTACACATAAATTTTCACCAAGACGAATGTGCATGCCAAATTTGGTGAGTTTTCGAATATGTTAAAGCCCCCAAAAATGCGTTTAAAGTCGCGGAAAAAAAAAAAAAAAAAAAAAATAATAATAATAATAATAATAATAATAATAATAATCCTAAGGAAAACAATAGGGTCCTCGCACGGTACGTGCTCGGGCCCTAATTAAAGCTGCAAGCAGCGTTGAACGGGCCCTCGCACCCCACGCAACTTGGGGCCTGGCGCGGCCGCCACCGTGTCGCCAGAGGTCGATCGGCAGACGAGTCGCTGAATGTTCGCCTCCTTCGGACAGTGTAAGAACCAATGCGTTGCGACTTCCCGTCTCCACTGGGTGGCGCTATGACTCTGACTCCTGAGCGTCATGTGGGTGTGTTCATGCCAGGACTATTATCATACATGTGAAGTTTGGAGCAGATTCGACCATTAGATCCCATGTTATAGCAATATCGTGTTTCATGGTGAGACATCAAGTGTCGACGCCATGTCACAGCCACACCGTTCCATGCTGAGCAATTCTCTTAATATGTTTTGATCACACACTTGTGTAGAAGGTACACACCAGTTTTGGAGTTAATTGATTCATTTCTGGAGGAGGAGATCATTAAAATACAACACGTGGAAAACGCCAAAAATGACTGTAAATTTCAAAATGGCCGACTTCCTGTCGGGTGTGGCCTATATGTGCAAGAGGCTTTTTTGTGCGTCTGGACACGATACATGTGCATACTGATTTTCGTGCACGTCGGTGAAAGTTGTTATGGGGGACGCTGCACTTTAAGGGGCGTGGCCAAGCCATACGGCCACGCTTATTGATGAAAGTCATACTATACATTCAGGTCTGGACTGTTAACAAACATGTGAAGTTTGGTGAAGAATGGACAATGTATGCCAAAGTTATACTAATTTCGTGTTTTATGGCGAGACATCAAACTTCGCCGCCACCTGACAGCCAAAGCGTTTAACATAGGGAAAATCGTATGATAACTTTTGATCATCAAGTGGTCTAGTTGATGCACGCCAAATTTGAAGCCGATCCGATGAATCATGTAGGAGGAGATAGAAAAAGTATGAGGAGTGCAAATCGCCCAATCTGGCGTCAAATTCAAAATGGCTGACTTCCTGTTGGGTGTAGCCAATGGGTCCAAGAGGGTTTTTTGTGCGTCTGGATGTGATACATATGTGTACCAATTTTCATGCATGTCGGTGAAACGTGCCGCAGGGGCTGATGTTTAAAGGGTGTGGCCAAGCCATTTGGCCACGCCCATCAACGAAATTCACATGACATTGTCAGGGCTGGACTCTTAAAACACATGTGAAGTTTCAGGCAGATATGCCCAAGGACACTGAAGTTAAGGCCACTTTCCTACGTTTTGGTGAAGCATCGACTTCGCCGCCCTCTGGGCGCAACGCCGTTTGACGATACGTCACAATCTTCATCATGTAGCATTAACAACGTGTTGAGGCCTTTCTGACCAAATTTGAGTTGGATATGCTGAACGTGCTCAGAGCTGCACCTCAAAGTGTAAAAAATCACTTTTCCTGTCGCCAGCAGGGGGCGCTTTGAGAACAGGGGAATTTTTTGATGTAGACGTGTTCAGGGCGGGACTACGATCATACCCAGCAAGTTTTGTGCCGATTGGACCTTTCACGCCCAAGTAATAGCAATTCTGGGTTTTTGGGGGTTTTTTTTTGAGACATCAAACTTCGCCGCCACCTGACGGCCAAACCGTTTAACGAGGGAAAGATCTTTTAATAACTTTTGATCATCATGTGGTCTAGTTGCAGCACGGCAAATTTGAAGCCGATCCAATGAACCGTCTAGGAGGAGATAGCTCTGAGAGAATTCTTGAAAATCGCTAAAATCGGTAAAAAAATGAATATTCAAATCAAAATAGCCGGCTTCCTGTTGGTTTTAGAAAAAAGTCCAAGTGCGCATTTTCGTGCGTCTTGGGATGATACACGACCTCCCCGAATTTCGTGGAATTTGGTCAAACGGGCTGCCGGTGGGAGCCGATTGAAATTTTCTAGGGGGCGCCATTTCGCCATTTTGCAATGGGCATCGTTTAAATTTTGCGTACACATAAATGTCCCCTAGACGAATGTGCACGTCAAATTTGGTGAGTTTTTGAATATGTTAAAGCCCCCAAAAATGCGATCAAGCGAAAAAAAAAAAAAAAAAAAAAAATAATAATAATAATAATCCTAAGGAAAACAATAGGGTCCTCGCACGGTTCGTGCTCGGGCCCTAATTAAAGCTGCAAGCAGCGTTGAACGGGCCCTCGCACCCCACGCAACTCGGGGCCTGGCGCGGCCGCCACCGTCTCGCCAGAGGTCGACCGGCAGACGAGGCGCTGAATGTTCGCCTCCTTCGGACAGCGTAGGAACCAATGCGTTGCGTCTTCCCGTCTCCACTGGGTGGCGCTATGACTCTGACTCCTGAGCGTCATGTGGGTGTGTTCATGCCAGGGCTATTATCATACATGTGAAGTTTGGAGCAGATTCGACCATTAGATCCCATGTTATAGCAATATCATGTTTCATGGTGAGACATCAAGTGTCGACGCCATGTCACAGCCACACCGTTCCATGCTGAGCAATTCTCTTAATATGTTTTGATCACACACTTGTGTAGATGGTACACACCAGTTTTGGAGTTAATTGATTCATTTGTGGAGGAGGAGATCATTAAAATACAACACGTGGAAAACGGCAAAACTGACTGTAAATTTCAAAATGGCCGACTTCCTGTTGGGTGTGGCCTATCCGTGCAAGAGGCTTTTTTGTGCGTGTGGATGTTATACATGTGTCTACCAAGTTTCGTGCATATCAGTGAGACGTCCTATGGTGGTTATTTGTGTGAATGGGCGTGGCCAATCCATTTAGCCACGCCTATTAACGAAATTCATAACATATGTTCTGGGTTGGACTGTCAATATACCTGTGAAGTTTCACACAGATCTGACCAAGTACAGTGAAGTTATTGCCACTTCCTGTTTCATGGCGAGACGTCAAAATTCAACCTCCCACAACTGGCGTGCCCTTTAGATTCTGCGAGACCTTTTAATAACTTTTGATCAGGAAGTGTTCTAGATGGTAATCGGTAATTTTGAAGCCGTTCTGATGAATTCTGTAGGAGGAGTTCGTTCAAATACGATGCGTGCGCGACACCAAAAATGACCATGACATTCAAAATGGCCGACTTCCTGTTGAATTTAGCCTAGAGGTCCAAGAGACTTTTTTGTTTGTCTGGGGGTGATGGAGATGTGTACCAATTTTTGTGCATATCGGTGAGATGTCCTATGGAAGTAATTCATATGAATGGGCGTGGCCAAGCCATATGGCCACGCCCACTGACGAAATTCATATCACATATTCAGGGCTGGACTGTTGACACACATATGAAGTTTCAGGTGGATATCATCAAAAACACCAAAGTTAAGGCCATTTTTATGCATTTTGGCGAAGGGTCGACTTCGCCGCCCTCCGGATGGAACGCCGTTTGACGACAGTCAAAATTCTTCATCATGGAGCATTACCAACATGTTGAGGCCTTTCTGACCAAATTTGAGCTGGATTTGCTGAACGTGCTCAGAGCTGGACCTCAAAGTCTAAAACATCGCTTTTTCTGTCACCAGCAGGGGGCGCTATGCAAATTTCAATATTTCTGCATGTAGACGTCTTCAGAGCAGGACTGTCATCAATCCTGTGAAGTTTGGGGAAGATTGGACCATGTATGCTGGAGTTATAAACTACTTCCTGCGTAATAATACTACTTCCTGTTTATAGCGAAGTTTGAGGCCCCGGCACGGTCACACGGTGTATCGAAAAGTCAATTTTTTTGATAACTTTTGGTCTTCAATTTATGTAGGTGGGACAGACCAAGTTTGAAGTCGATCGGACAAAATCTCTAGGAGGAGATCGTCCATTTACGACCCCTGCAAATGGCCAAAAATGCATAAAAATTGCACATTCAATTCAAAATGGCCGACTTCCTGTTGGGTTTAGGGTGTCGCTCCAAGAGGCTTTTTTGTGCGTCCCGGGATGATACATATGTGTACCAAATTTCATACGCCTAGGGAAAAGTTAAAGCAGGGGGCTTCGATTTTGAAAACTGTTAGGGGGCGCCATTGAGCCATTTTGCCACGCCCCTTTGTAACGACCATAAAATATCGAAATTTTCACCAGACGTGACGAGTGTGTAAATTTTCCTGACTTTTTGGGCATGTTCAGGCCCTCAAAAATGCGATCAAAGGTTTAAAAGAAAAATAATAAGAATAATTTTTATGATTTCAATAGGGCTCTCGCACGGTTCGTGCTCGGGCCCTAATTAAAGCTGCAAGCAGCATTGAACGGGCCCTCGCACCTTCACGCAACTCGAGGGTGCTGGCAGGACGCCGGCTCATGCCGCCCTTCATTCCTGTCCACGGCAGATCCCTTACGCAGGACGTCATATCCCTCAAATCATATGAAGACATGTAATTTTGCCAGTAGGTGGCGCTGTACTAATAACCAAGTATTGGCATATAGATGTATTCAGGGCAGGATTGTCATCAATCCTGTGAAGTTTGCGGAAGATTGGAACATGTATGGTGAAGTTGCAAACCAGTTACAAGCAAATTCAAATTGGCCGACTTCCTGTTGGGTTTGGCACATGGCTGCAAGAGGCTTCTTTATACGTCTTTCAGTGATGCATGTGCGTACCAAGTTTCATAGCTGTAGGTCAAACCAGCTTCGGGGGCTGTTTCGTAGAAAATTTGTAGGGGGCGCTGTTGAGCCATGTTGGCATATCAGAGCCGAAAAATCACATCAGAAAATGCATATTGGATCCTGTCATATGTGTGTCAAGTTTCATGACATTACAAGCATCCCTTACCCGTCAAAAACAACTTCGTGTTTTATGGCGAATAAGGCGTTGCCACGGTGACCAAACATCACCAAGCTTTACAGCTGGCCTCAGGAGTGACTCCACATCATGCTCGCCAAATTTCATGCGAATCGATGAATTTTATGTCACTTGATTTTTCTCTGATTATAGCGCCCCCTATTGGCTAATTTCTGCCAAATTGGGCTAGGATCGTCTGGATGACGTCTGAAAGAAGTGAATTGAGTTTGACATTGATATCTTTTACTTTGACAAAAATATGCAAAGGTATGTGTTTTTTAGCTAGCAGAAAAAAACTGTTTATTTTTAGCTAGCCTAATTTTTGGAGTAGCAAAATTCTTTTGATAACTTTTGGTCAGGCCAGTCTGGAGATTGCATGTGCAAAGTTTTGTGAAGATGGAGATTAAACGCTAGGAGGAGTTCGAAAAAGTAGGTTTTTGATGTATAGTAAATTACAAAGAGAAATTTGCAGTGGGAGTGGGCGTGGCCTATGTCAGAAGATGCGACACTATTTAGGGAACACGTGGATATAAAATTTATGAAGATGTGATTTAAAATGTGGAAGTTACAGGCCAAAATGCGTTTGTATCTCTTATAGCGCCACCTAGTGGAGAAGACGCACAATTTTTGCTATGGTTGGTCTGTATGCTATTCTCTATATACCCTGTGAATTTCACAGCCCTCAGCATAATACTTGGGCTGAAATAAATGTTTGTTTTTTATCTTGTAATAAGCCACGCCCACTTTTACCAGTCGTGACTACCTTCAAGATATGGCGTCAGGACAGGCCCAGCATAATACTCACCAAATTTCATAAATATCGGTGCAGCCATTTACCAGATATAAATTTCCCATATTTGCAGCGCCCCCTAGTGGCCAAAATTAGCTAAATTTGGTTCATTCTCTCACAGGCACATATCAAGCAAGGATCTCAGATTTGGTGTTGTTAGCATTTATTTTGACCGAAATATGCCACCGTTCGCCTTTTTATAGCTAGCTAGAAAAATTTATTCATTAATAATTTGAGCATATTATGACCAATCAAAATTCCTTTGATAACTTTAGATCAGGTCCAGCCGAAGACTGTACTTGCCAAGTTTCACGCTGAACGGACAAAACCCTAAGGAGGAGTTCGAAAAAGTAGGTTGTCCAGTTTTTGCGATGTTGTGAAAAACATGATAGGCAGAAATGGGAGTGGCCCTGCCCAGGTGATTCAGCACTATTCAGGGAATCTGTGGATATGAGGTTTTTGAATGTGTGACATATGGTCTGGGAGTTATAGCCCAAAACACGTTGAAAATGAGTAGGGGGCGCTGTTGAGCCATCTTGGCACATGAAAACACAAAAATCACATCAGACAACACAATTTGGGATGTCTGATGTGTGTGCCAAGTTGCGTGAGTTTTCGAGTGTCCCTTGCCCCTCAAAAACAACCTCGTGTTTTATGGCGAATAAGGTGGCGCCACAGTGACAGCGTTGGACGAAACCTCAAAGGCTTCTGCTTTGACCATCAACAAGGTCTTGGGAGTATGTATTTGCAAAATTGAGGTGGTTCGGGGGAACCTGGTAGAAGAGGGACATGAAAGAATGAAAAAAGTAACCTTCTGCCGCCAGTAGGTGGCGCTATGATGCTGATTCAAAATTTCTGTATAGATGTTTTCAGGGCTGGACAGTTATCATATGTGTGAAGTTTTGGAAAGATATGTCCACGTAGAGTCAAGTTACAGCTACTTTGGTCATCATGGCGAAACATCAAAGTTGGCCGCCACGCCAAGGTCACGCCCTTTGACGAAAATTCACAGTTTTCCATAGAAAGCATCATCAAGGCCTTATGGATAATTTCACCAAGTATGAGGTTGATGTGTTCAACTTTGGAGGAGATGTGCTTCAAAGTGTAAAACATGACATTTTCTACTGCCAGTAGGGGGCGCTATATTAATCACAAATTATTGACATGTAGATCTCTTCAGAGCAGGACTGTCATCAATCCTGTGAAGTTTGGGGAAGATTGGAGCATGTATGTTGGAGTAATAAACTACTTCCTGCGTTATAATACTACTTCCTGTTTGTAACGAAGTTTGAGGTCCCGGCACGGTCACACGGTGTGACGAAAACACAAGCTTTTGATAACTTTTCGTCTTCAGTTTATGTTGGTGGGACAGACCGAGTTTGAAGGCGATCGGACAAAATCTCTAGGAGGAGTTCGTTCATTTATGACCCCTGCAAATGGCCAAAAATACATGAAACTTCCACATTCAATTCAAAATGGCCGACTTCCTGTTGAGTTTAGGGCATGGGCCCAAGAGGCTTTTTTGTCCGTCTCGGCGTGCTACATATGTGTACCAAAATTCGAACGCTTCGGACAAAGTTAAAGCAGGGGGCTTTGATTTTGAAAACTGTTAGGGGGCGCCGTTCAGTACGTTCAGGCCCTCAAAAATGCGATCATAGGATAAAAAAAAAAATAATAATAAGAATAAGAATTCCTTCGGTTTCAATAGGGCTCTCGCACGGTACGTGCTCGGGCCCTAATAATAATAATTCCTTGCATTTCAATAGGGGCCCTAATAATTAAAGCTGCAAGCAGCGTTGAACGGGCCCTCGCACCCCACGCAACTCGGGGCCTGGCGCGGCCGCCACCGTGTCGCCAGAGGTCGGCCGGCAGACGAGGCGCTGAATGTTCGCCTCCTTCGGACAGTGTAGGAACCAATGCGTTGCGACTTCCCGTCTCCACTGGGTGGCGCTATGACTCTGACTCCTGAGCGTCATGTGGGTGTGTTCATGCCAGGACTATTATCATACATGTGAAGTTTGGAGCAGATTCGACCATTAGATCCCATGTTATAGCAATATCGTGTTTCATGGTGAGACATCAAGTGTCGACGCCATGTCACAGCCACACCGTTCCATGCTGAGCAATTCTCTTGATGTGTTTTGATCACACACTTGTGTAGATGGTACACACCAGTTTTGGACTTAATTGATTAATTTCTGCAGGAGGAGATCATTAAAATACAACACGTGGAAAACGCCAAAAATGACTGTAAATTTCAAAATGGCCGACTTCCTGTCGGGTGTGGCCTATATGTGCAAGAGGCTTTTTTGCGCGTCTTGACACGATACATGTGCATACTGATTTTCGTGCACGTCGGTGAAAGTTGTTATGGGGGATGCTGCACTTTAAGGGGCGTGGCCAAGCCATACGGCCACGCTTATTGATGAACCTCATACTATACATTCAGGTCTGGACTGTTAACAAACATGTGAAGTTTGGTGAAGAATGGACAATGTATGCCAAAGTTATACTAATTTCGTGTTTTATGGCGAGACATCAAACTTCGCCGCCACCTGACGGCCAAACCGTTTCACGATGCAAAAATCTGCTTCTAAGTTTTGATTACACATTTGTCTAGATGGCACACAATGATTTTGAAGTTGTTCTGATGCATCCTGTAGGTGGAGTTCATTAAAATACAACACGTGGAAAACGCCAAAAATGACCATTAAATTCAAAATGGCCGACTTCCTGTTGGGTTTGGCCAATGGGTCCAAGAGACTTTTTTGTGCGTCTGGATGTGATACGTATGTGTACCAATTTTCATGCATGTCAGTGAAACGTGCCGCAGGGGCTGATGTTTAAAGGGTGTGGCCAAGCCATTTGGCCACGCCCATCAACGAAATTCATATCACATGTTCAGGGCTGGACTGTTAACACACATGTAAAGTTTCAGGCAGATATGACCAAGGACACTGAAGTTAAGGCCACTTAACTGCGTTTTGGCGAACCGTTGACTTCGCCGCCCTGTGGGCGGAACGCCGTTCGGCGATACGTCACAAATCTTCATCATGTAGCATTACCAACGTGTTGAGGCCTTTCTGACCAATTTTGAGTTGGATATACTGAACGTGCTGAGAGTAGCACCTCAAAGTCTAAAACATCGCTTTTCCTGTGGCCAGCAGGGGGCGCTTTGAGAACGGGGGAATTTTTTGATGTTGGCGTGATGAAGGCCGGACTACGATCATACCCAGCAAGTTTTGTGCCGATCGGACTTTTCATGCCCAAGTAATAGCACTTTTGTTTTTTGGGGGGTTTCTTGGCGAGACGTCAAACTTCGCCGCCACCTGACGGCCAAACCGTTTAACGTAGGGAAAATCGTATGATAACTTTTGATCATCAAGTGGTCTAGTTCCAGCACGCCAAATTTGAAGCCGATCCAATGAAGCGTGTAGGAGGAGATAGCTCTGAGAGATTTCTTGGAAATCGCCAAAATCGGTAAAAAAATGAATATTCAAATCAAAATAGCCGGCTTCCTGTTGGTTTTAGAAAAAAGTCCAACTGCGCATTTTCGTGCGTCTTGGGATGATACACGACCTCCCCGAATTTCGTGGAATTTGGTCAAACGGGCTGCCGGTGGGAGCCGATTGAAGTTTTCTAGGGGGCGCCATTTCGCCATTTTGCAACGGGCATCTTTTAAATTTTGCGTACACATAAATTTTCGCCAAGACGAATGTGCATGCCAAATTTGGTGAGTTTTTGAATATGTTAAAGCCCCCAAAAATGCGTTTAAAGTCGCGGAAAAAAAAAAAAAAAAAAAAAAAAAATAATAATAATAATAATAATAATCCTAAGGAAAACAATAGGGTCCTCGCACGGACGTGCTCGGGCCCTAATAATAATAATAATCCTAAGGAAAACAATAGGGTCCTCGCACGGTACGTGCTCGGGCCCTAATAATAATAATCCTAAGGAAAACAATAGGGTCCTCGCACGGTACGTGCTCGGGCCCTAATTAAAGCTGCAAGCAGCGTTGAACGGGCCCTCGCACCCCACGCAACTCGGGGCCTGGCGCGGCCGCCACCGTGTCGCCAGAGGTCGACCGGCAGACGAGGCGCTGAATGTTCGCCTCCTTCGGACAGTGTAGGAACCAATGCGTTGCGACTTCCCGTCTCCACTGGGTGGCGCTATGACTCTGACTCCTGAGCGTCATGTGGGTGTGTTCATGCCAGGACTATTATCATACATGTGAAGTTTGGAGCAGATTCGACCATTAGATCCCATGTTATAGCAATATCGTGTTTCATGGTGAGACATCAAGTGTCGAAGCCATGTCACAGCCACACCGTTCCATGCTGAGCAATTCTCTTAATGTGTTTTGATCACACACTTGTGTAGATGGTACACACCAGTTTTGGAGTTAATTGATTCATTTCTGGAGGAGGAGATCATTAAAATACAACACGTGGAAAACGCCAAAAATGACTGTAAATTTCAAAATGGCCGACTTCCTGTCGGGTGTGGCCTATCCGTGCAAGAGGCTTTTTTGTGCGTGTGGATGTTATACATGTGTCTACCAAGTTTCGTGCATATCAGTGAGACGTCCTATGGTGGTTATTTGTGTGAATGGGCGTGGCCAATCCATTTAGCCACGCCTATTAACGAAATTCATAACATATGTTCTGGGTTGGACTGTCAATATACCTGTGAAGTTTCACACAGATCTGACCAAGTACAGTGAAGTTATTGCCACTTCCTGTTTCATGGCGAGACGTCAAAATTCAACCTCCCACAACTGGCGTGCCCTTTAGATTCTGCGAGACCTTTTAATAACTTTTGATCAGGAAGTGTTCTAGATGGTAATCGGTAATTTTGAAGCCGTTCTGATGAATTCTGTAGGAGGAGTTCGTTAAAATACGATGCGTGCGCGACACCAAAAATGACCATGACATTCAAAATGGCCGACTTCCTGTTGAATTTAGCCTAGAGGTCCAAGAGACTTTTTTGTTTGTCTGGGGGTGATGGAGATGTGTACCAATTTTTGTGCATATCGGTGAGACGTCCTATGGAAGTAATTCATATGAATGGGCGTGGCCAAGCCATATGGCCACGCCCATTGACGAAATTCATATCACATATTCAGGGCTGGACTGTTGACACACATATGAAGTTTCAGGTGGATATCATCAAAAACACCAAAGTTAAGGCCATTTTTATGCATTTTGGCGAAGGGTCGACTTCGCCGCCCTCCGGATGGAACGCCGTTTGACGACAGTCAAAATTCTTCATCATGGAGCATTACCAACATGTTAAGGCCTTTCTGACCAAATTTGAGTTGAATATGGTAAATGTGGTCAGAGCAGCACCTCAAAGTGTAAAACATGGTATTTCCTGTTGCCAGCAGGGGGCGCTATGACAATTACTGAATTTTTTGATGTAGATGTGTTCAGGGCGGGACTATTATCCATCATGTGAAGTTTGGTGCAGATAGGATCATCTACACCAAAGTTGTAGTAGTTGTAGTATAATTTCGTGTTTTTTGGTGAGATATCCAAATTGACCCTTCCGCAGCGACCGCGCCCTTCGACGTGACGAAGATCTTTTAATAATAAATTGATCCCACTGTAGTCGAGCACGCACAGGTAAATTTTTAAGTCAATCCGATAAAATCTGTAGGACGAGTTCGCTCAAGTACAACGTGTGGAAATGGTCAAAAATGACCTTATTTTGAAAAAACAATTCAAAATGGCCGACTTCCTGTTTGGTTTAGGGTGTCGCTCCAAGAGGCTTTTTTGTGCGTCCCGGGATGATACATATGTGTACCAAATTTCATACGCCTAGGGCAAAGTTAAAGCAGGGGGCTTCGATTTTGAAAACTGTTAGGGGGCGCCATTGAGCCATTTTGCCACGCCCCTTTGTAACGACCATAAAATATCGAAATTTTCACCAGACGTGACGAGTGTGCAAATTTTCCTGACTTTTTGGGCATGTTCAGGCCCTCAAAAATGCGATCAAAGGTTTAAAAGAAAAATAATAAGAATAATTTTTATGATTTCAATAGGGCTCTCGCACGGTTCGTGCTCGGGCCCTAATAATAAGAATAAGAATTCCTTCGGTTTCAATAGGGCTCTCGCACGGTACGTGCTCGGGCCCTAATAATCCTAAGGAAAACAATAGGGGCCTCGCACCGTGTTCGGTGCGCACCGTTTCACGGTCTCCGGGTCTCGCGGAGCCCACGGAAGTCGACCCCGAAGGCTGACGGGTTCGGGGCGAGCGTCAAGACACAGGCCGCAGTAGGGTAATTGTAATGGGATCAGCACTGGAAGTGCGAAGGGCTGAAAGTTTGTGTTGTGACAAGTCACGCCCACTTTGACCAAACATAGCTAAGATTTAACTCTGGCCTCAGGAGTGACACCACAACAACCTCACCAAATTTCAAAGGAATCTGATCAATTTTTATGTCACTTCATGTTTCTCTGTTTATAGCGCCCCCTATTGGCCAATTTTCACCAAATTTGGCACAGCCACTCTGTACGAATGTACGGTGTGGTGCTCGGGCCCTAAAAAGCACAGCACTACAGCATCCAGTACTAGGGCTTATCATATAAGAAAAACAGAACAATAAATAATAACAAGGCATAACCGAAAATGGAGAGCTTCTGGCACACACGCACAGGTACTTTCGGGCACCCCTCGACATCAGAGGAAAACGCCTGGCTCCATTACATTTCCACTCGCTGTCACCGTCTTCGTGCAGATCTTGCACACGGCCTCGTCGACATTCGCCGGCTCTCCCGTGTCATTTGGTCGCGACCCGAAATGCTGCCAAACTGCAGAAGTTGTGTTTTTAGGGGACCAACTCGCTTGGTGCGCGGCTTGCCATCTTTTCTTCTCTTTCTCGCTACTGAGCTGTCACGTGACGACGTCATATCCAAAAACTTTATTATCCGTCATCTCCCGAAATAACAGTTGAGAGAATCATTATAACCTACTATTAGTTTTAAATTGTAACAGTATTAAATTGAAAACTCAACCACACCTACATAGGTGCTGAACAAACACTAATTATTTAGTGTTACCTCTCCAGTCTCAGGCCCCGAACCGTAGTTGGGCGGCCACTGGTATATCGCTAGCTCACTTAGTTTAGCCTGGCTCGTGGCTGGTAACAAGCTTACAAAGAGTCCGGACCAACTCTGCGGTGGAGAACGGGGCACTTTATTCCAGCGATGCAGCAGACTTAATACATAGCCTCTCTGTGATGCATTTGACTCTTGCTTCACTGACAGTGGTAACTTATACTTTCCCTCTATCGGCTTATAGCTATTCACCGTGGATGCGGCTAGACACACTATGTCACACACACACACATTACCCACAAAGCCATCTTCTTAAAGGAGCAGGCTTTGCTTGCAACATTAGGCATTAAATAAATTATATTTAATATTAAATTAGGCCCCTATAGGCCTATATGCACTGATTTTTTTTTAAATGATGGTAATGAAACTGATACCGTTGCTATTTTTAGATACCGCGGGATACGTTATTACGGTATTATCACCGAACCCTAATGACGAGAGAAAATAGTCTATGTCTGGTTGAAGTTTATTTGAGTTAACGTTGATAATGCACTAAAAATAGAGTTTTTGTTATTTTTTCTAAAATTGACACTTGTGTACCTCTCATTGTTATTATTGTGACATTTCTATCATGCAAATAGAGGGAGAAAAAACTATCGGCCCCAAATATCGGCTCAAAAAAATCAGCAGTACATATCAGTCATCGGCTGAGGCCGATGGCAAAACATCGGTAACTGCATCAGCCATAAAAAATCCATATCGGTCGACCTCTAGTATGTACTGTTTACAAAATAAGAAAAAGCATTTTGGCCAATTCCGATTGTTTATTTTCAAGCCAATATCTGCCGACACCGATGATGTGACGATATTATTGTGCATCCCTAGTGTAGATGATACTACATGGCAACACTTGAGTATGTGAATAGAATGCTCATGAAGGGATTTGTGATGTATACATAAAGAGTTAATATAAATCACTGAATCTTTAGGTAGCTTCCAGTGTTCAATCACTGTGTTGGGATTCACAAAGATCATTAGATCATAGTAGCCTTTTATCACTCTAATATTATCACACATTATTATTGCTGAGCAGCTGACCAATCTGGACTGAATGTGTTTCACTCTGAGACAGTAAGCATTGAGAGTTAGGGGACACAATCACACAGTTAGTGGTGTTAAAGAATAGTCATGGTCTGCCATCTAATCCAGCCTCTGATAGTTGTTCTCATAAACATTTTTTTAACAGTATCAAGGGAAAAGATCAGCAAGTACCAACCAAGGGCAATGTGCAGTGTGAGAAAGTAGCTTTTTAATTGTTATCCACTTCATCGGGTTTTAGTGTAGAGCCACAGATGAGCTGAAGCCCATGTTCCCATTCATCAAGCTTTCTGAGTTTATAGTCCAGCTCTCTTGTCTCCATGCACCATCTCAATCTTAAATTTCTTTCCCCTTTCTTTAAGGAGTGCATCATACACTTTCAAAGCAAACTCAATTTCTGTTGTTATGCGTGAGCGTGTGAGTTTGTGTTTCCCAGACCCCAAAGTGATTCCTTCAGATGTCTTATTTTATCTGATAAACGGTTTATAATCGAGTTTAAAGTGACATAAAAAACAGCTGGGGAAGCTACAACCAGATAATGCTTGGCATATTTGCTTAACAAATTACTTAAACAGTTTATCACTTCATAAACTTTGGAATTTTGTGTCATTTGACTGATTGATAATGACCAATTATTTCAACTTTAGATTGATTTTTTTTTACTTGACCATCATTTTACTGGTAGTATTATAATATAATTAATCTGGACCACTGTTTCTGGTTGTGGTCTACCCTGATATGAAGGTTGGCTACTTGTAACTACAAAATCTTGGCAGTTTGGGGCATTAGTACAAAATTATAATAACTAGGTGTTTTATAACCACATTTGTTAATATCTATTTTGGTCTCCTGGATTCTGTGTATTGTTGAATTAAGATTTTTAGATATATGTTTGTTAACACTTTCTGAATTATAAATCTGACGGCCTGTCCCTGGGCCATCCAGAGGTTTTATTTGATGATTATGGTATGTAAAACAATTGCTGTGTTTGTTGTTTTTCAAGTGGTTTACTCATACAACCCAACATTGGAAGGCTAAGCTCCTTGCAGTTCCATGAATGTTGAAACTTGTATAACTCAATGACAGAAGCACTTACAGTAATATTGATTGTTGGGGAAAAACAAAGGTGTTACCTTTTAAAATGAGACCATGCATGTACATGTGCTAAGAATGGAACAAGAATAGCTTTCAGTTTACTTTGGGTATGCTTTGGATAGGTGAGTTTAAGTGAATTTTACAGGATACTTTAAAGGTTTGAAATTAACACTGGTATCATAGTTTCTGTACAAGTATGGAGCTATATAGGGGGGGGGCAAATGTTTTGTACGTGAAAAAACAAAATTTGAAACAGAAAATTCCAGTTTTGAGCTTGAATTTTGAAAAATACATCAATGTATTCAAAATAAAAATAAGTGTACAAAAAAAAAAAAAAAAATTAATTGATTAATTATTTAAGTATCTGGCAACCCCATTTAAGGTCCTGACCAATGGTTGGGAACCACTGTTGTAAGGAGTACAGCTAGCACAGATGCATCAGGCCACATTCATACTGTAGCATGGACCAACCTTTTCCACCGCAGGCTGCTGCAGGTTTTTTCAGCACCCCATGCATTCCCACAGCCAAAACAGCACGACCCTTATTCAGTTTATTTATTATCTGTGTTTTTCACGCACTACCTACTACTGTCTGAATGCTAAATAACGTTAAGTTACTCGATGCTAACGTTAGCCCTGTGCTTAACTTCCAGCTTTGCCAATTCACCACTTAAAGATGTCAGAAACATTGTATGTTGTCACAAAACGACCTCTCATTTTGAACATTTCTCACCTGTGTGCTGGCTCCAGCAGGTGGGCCTGCTGAACCGGATGCCATTATTGTGAGCGGACACTGCGCTGCGTTCACAGCGCTACATGGAAATTGGAAATTTCAGAACTTAAAGTGTGGCTATTGAAGTGCACAATCTGGCATGATTTATTGCCCTGCTTCTGCAATTGGTCCTCAGTACTGTCTAAAACAGCTTTCACATCTTACATCTCTGAAAACGTCCGAGTAAATTTAAAAAAAAGGCAATATTTGGATAAATTTACCAGGTATTGGAGAATATTAAAACTTAATAAAGTGACATGTTAACAGCCTTAGCCTTACAGTGGAAATTAAAACAGATTTAGCCGTACAGGATTTGTGCATGCCGTGCAAATGGAAGTTTGTCACTGACATCAGTTTTTTCATTGCAAATCACATGATGTAGCCTATATAGTGTTGAGTTGAATTGTTTTAGTTCCTACGTTCCCTGAAGGCAACGTGGTAGGGGAAGGTCCCTAGCCTTTTTGTTAAGCTGTCTGTCATGATTCCACACCCCTTTAAGTTGATGCCACGCCCCCCACGCTAGATCAGGTCCAGAAGTCTGAAACTGAAAAAATAAGATCTGAATCTGAAAAAATAAAACATGCAACTGAAAGAAGTAGGATCTCAAATATCTAAATATATGAATGTGAGAAATGAAAATAAATAATTTATTCAAAAGAATTACCAGAGTGAATCATAATTATATTTAACCTGAAAAAACTTTTTTACACTTACTTTTATTTTGAATACATTTATGTATTTTTCAAAATTCAAGATTAAAACTTGAATTTTCAGTTTCAAATTTTATTTTTTCAAGTACAAAACATTTGGCCCCAATATAGCTCCATATACAAGGATAATGGTGTCACTTTTTAAAAACAGATTTTCAGTGGCTTGAATTCTGCTCCTGCCTCAATTCACCTTTTCCATGCAAGTACTTGGCAGGAGGGAAAAAACAGCAGCAATCTCCCATTTTTGCTATCAGTGGAGAACAGTAGATCATGACCACTAACACAGTCTGAACTGCTCTGCAGTGGGAATAAAAGAAATAAAACTGTATTCCCCTTGTGTGTGAGGTTCGTTTGGACATTTGAGATCTTTGGTTATGTTGCTCAGTAAAACTCTGATCATCATATGGAGATGAGCTGGATATCCTGTTAGCCCCTCTCAACAAGTCAGATAAAGTCCAGGTTCAGGGTGGTAAGTCTCAGAAATACCACGTCCCTCCACACTTCTATTCCTGAAGGGGAATGTAAAACTGCTGGATCTGTCTGTCTGATAAAGTCATGAGTTTTGGGATTTTTTCTCTGCAATGGAAAAATTGTTAATTCTGTTCAAGCCTGCCAGTACCATTAACAGAAAGAGCTGCAATGCCTGTTCGATCCTAAACCACTTACTGTGTAGGCTTTTATGTGTATGCATGTGATGAGAGATTGTTGCAGCGTGCTGATACACTGTCATCTGGGGCTGATTATTGGTTGAAATTTTCAGATACTAGTACATATGTGATAACTTGGCACAATACGGAATTGTACTTCTTTTTCTGTACCTTACTTTGAGAAAAATAAACATCTGCAAGAGCCCTCTCTATTTAGTAAAAGAAGCTGAAGTTCTCAAATGTTAGATACTGCCAGACATAAGCAGCTGCACAAAAGTTTGCCCTAATAAAATACAGTCTAAACATTGAATCTGAGCAGATATCCAATGCCAGCTTTTCATATTGTATGGCTTTGATATTTGGTGCTCCAGACAGCTGCACACATTTTGGTTGTTACCAAACGTATCATATATTTTTATGTCCAGCCATGGTCATGGTTTTCCACCCTTAGCATTGAGGGACAGAATTATTTTGTAATTAATTTGTTAGGACTGCAAATGACAATAATTTTCTTAATCAGGTAGTTTGTCAACTATTTTTCTGTCTAATTGATCAGCCATCTAGTCCATTAAAGGCCAGAAAAAAAATAGTGTAAAACAATCATCACAGTTCCCAGATGACTCTAGTAGGGGTTGACCAATTGTCTTGGCCAATATTGATACTGACCATTAGTTATCAAGCAGAACAATAAACCAGTATTAAAAACTGATATACATTTGCAGTAACAATTACAATCTAAGTGTCTGTATTTAGAATAATTACTCCATATACTCAACATTTAGTTTGCCATTAAGCATGTTTAATGGCGTGCTGTGGGTATGGCCAAAAGTGTACACATGATACAATAACTTAATTTGATCATGAAACCCAATGTTACTTTATAGTTCTCTGGTTTTTCAGTGAAGTGTATGAATTTCACTGCGGGCTGTCCAATTAATCAAAATATTACCAAAATCACCATATGGTCCTCAGGTTCTCAGTGGGTTGATGATTTTGGGTTCCACTGACTGTTGTTACGTCTTTTTGTTCTCAACAAATTACAGTGTATATCAGCAAAGATTTTCGACGTAATTCATTCATCGAGAACTGATGTGTGATTTAAGTCTTTCCTTAATTTTTTTGAGCAGGGTATATTCCTATATCAGTATTTTGTCCCAGGCCAACTGCTGACTTTACAGTGACACAGAATAGCCCTTTTTACATTACCTATTAAAGGCAGGAATATCATGCCATTATGCTGCCTCACCATGCTGTATATTAGGTACAATCGCAGAAAAGCAAAGATTGGTCTCGCCTTCAGTCCACCACAGGATGTAGTAACAGCGCCAAAACGGTGTCAGTATGAACAAAGCGGCTGACAGGACAGGACTATGGGCAGGATGGATGTGACATTTTATGACATGTTATGGATGTGACCCATTGAGGGAGATTTCTAAAGGAGCCAGTGGCAGTTAGCAACTAACTCAAAAAAAAAGAATAGCAGCCATAAATGTGTGCAAATTGGGAAACTGATGAGGTCCGGGAGCTCCTTTACCCTCCAAGCAGAGAAGGAGATCAGCTGCCATATAACAAAGACAGTGAATCATTTTTATTGTTTAGAAAATTCTGCTGATGCATATGTTATGTTATGTCACACGAGAAGCCGACACTTGTGTTACATGTCACACCTGTCATGCCTCTTTTGGTTCTGTGATGCCGGCATGCAGCCTATAATCACATACTGGAGCGACATGATGCTTTCAGCGTTTGGTTCTGTGTAAAAATGCAAAGGAGGCATGAAGAAGGGACTTTGTAGTGGCTCTATAGTGCGATCTCTGTAAAAAGGGCTAGAGTGACCGCTAGCTAATGTGAACGGTCAACATACATCCTGAATCCTGCATTTTTTTTTTTAACTATGATGGTCATGGTCACATCTCATAGAACTGAAGTTAACGTTCAGCCAGTAATGAACTTTCTTTTCTTTTGATTTTTTTTGTGCCTTTATGGCACAATGTTAGCAACAGAAATTCTGGATGTTCTTGCAGTTTCAGCGTAGAATATTGAGACTTTTTTTTTTTTTTTTTTTAACAACTTTAGCAATATCTGCTGCCCCATGTTTGACACACAGCTCCACCCATCTATGGTACACTATCCCTTGCTGCTGATAGGCTGTTACTCGTGATGTGTAACCAGTATAACCAATCAGGTAGTACTAAAAGCGGGACATTGAGCAAGACTACACAGTGGTGAGGACAGATAGAGTAAAATTTTAAGTTGATTAAGTTTATCAGCAATCAGATTTAAGAAAAACAAAACAAAACAACTCCAGTAATCATAAAATGCTGAATATTGCAGCCAATACTCAACCAGGCCAATAATAAGTAAGCCCCTAAACCTGGTGATGTTTTGGAGTTGTTTAGTTGTTTAGTTGAATATCATGCTTATAGCTGAGTATTACTGAGTAATGTTATTAACACTACATAATGTGTAAATAAATGTGAGCAAAAGTTTACTTAGAAGTTGGCTTTTCTCTGACTCACTGGCTTGAACCCTGGAAATAAGATATTTAACTGTTAATGTAGAAACAAACCAAATTTGTTCAATAGACTACAAACACAGGCCTTTAGTTTAAATTAATCACAATTTTAATTCATATTCAGGCCCTCAAAGTATATCCCCGCAGCCCTCACAATGCCCCTGCAGTCAAAACGGGCCCCACTCTCACCTGTCAACAACTACTGTGTTGTGATAAGAATAAAAGAGATTTTTTTCTTTTTATTCATTCATTTCAGAAAATAAAATAAAACAATTACATGGGTTGCACATCATGATATTGTCTACATTAAGATAAAATAGTCTTTATTGTCATTGTACAGACACCTATACAACAAGATTGTGCTTGCTACATCTGTAAGGTGCATTAGAATAAAAAGAGAATAACATAAACATAAAAAAAAACAAGGACAGCGCACACACACACACACACACACACACACACACACACACACACCAGTGAGAGAGAATTAAAAAAAAAATTAGATTAGATTTTTCTGAAATAAATAATAAAGTGAGATATTGCACCTGTAATATTAGTTTATGAAAGGGTAAGTATAGCACCGTAACGGCATTTCGCCGCTGTGTCTGTGTGCGCCACCATCTTGTTCCAATGCTTGCCAATTAGATGTTACATTAGAGCCAATATTGCCATAAAACAGAACAAATACATTTTTTTAAGTCCTTGCTGGTTTATAGTTCTTTTTATTCTACATCAACTCAACTCAAATTTAAAATTGCTAAAAAATTTAAATGCTAAAAAAAAAACACATACATAGGGGTGACATAATTGTCAGCTCACACATTTAGGGACACAACACACAAGGCACGCATCAGGGAAAACCACATCAGGGGGACAAATGCTAATGAATAAAAGTAGGCTTTGAGCCTGGACTTAAAAGTCAATGTTGGGGGCAGATCTGATTGGGAGGGGGATGCTGTTCCACAGTTTGGGGGCAGACACAGCAAAGGCACAATCACCCCTGAGCTTAAGTCTGGAGTTAGAAGGTCTGAGATGTAGGATGGGGCTAGACCATTACGAGCCTTGTACACAAACAGGAGAACCTTAAAGTAAATTCTGAACTTTACTGGCAGCCAGTGGAGAGAGGCCAAGACAGGTGTGATGTGGTCTCTCCTCAACAACTTCTGATTTGCCCTCATTCAGCTGGAGGAAGTTCTGTGCCATCAGAACCAGTCAGAGGGCAACGGCAAGGTTGACAAGGTTGAAACAGGCCAATCTGGGTGTAAAGACAGGAAGACGGCATTACAGATGAGTCAGACACCGCAGTAGTGTTAGCATCAGATGAGTGAGAGACCACCGTGCACCCTGCAGCTTCAGAATCAGGCGAAGGAGAGCTGGATGTGACACTGACACCCTGAGCTGACATGACATGACACTTTACAGTTGGTAAAGTTTAAAAGCTACAACAGTTTTAAAAGTAGCCTCTCAGTTATTAACTTAATTATCTGTGTCCAGAGTTCTAAGGTGATCTATTTAATTAGGTTGTGTGTCTGAAATGGTAAGTATCCTGCTCAATTAAAAAGATGTTAAATTTGGCCTGCTCCATGCTGCAGGAAAGGGGCCCACTCAGAGTTAGTGGCAGGGGGGCATCACATGTAAAAAATGTAATTACACGCTCCTAGTTCTAATGTCTTCTCCCGCTTGATTTGTTCTGTGAATAATCCTGTTAGTGCTTTTATTCACACGTGTGGAATTTTACAGCAATGTACAGTTCATGTCTGAAAGCGGCTTTTGTTTCTACATCATTATTTAAAGCTCAAATGAGCTGCATTTATTCTGCTGATCAGTTTTTCTTGTCCTCTGTTTTCAGGATGGCTGAAGGATAAGATCCAAGGAGTCACATTCCCTCAACCCAAAGTGACCTCACTTTCCCCCTTTTTACTTTCAGCCTCCCCTTGCTCTACTCTTTGTGTCCTGTCATTTCCCTGTCTGTATGGGATTTCATGAAATGCATGAATTCCACAGTAAGAAAATGTGAATTAATTTGAGATTGGACAGTCTTCCTCCTGACACCCTCCTGACCAAACGACAGGATGACCTTTAAATTTGAAAAAATTGCAGTGTGATCGGATATCAACCCCCGCCATCTGAGATTGCCACCTCAGTCTGTAGGATTCTCACTCTGGTTCCATCACTTGTTCCCTACCTGCACCTTTTCCGCAGTCCCATCCTTTTTCTAGTGTCATTGGGCCATGGTTCGCAAGAAAGGTTCCCTTATACTATGTGGTGCTTTCCTGTTTGTCGCCTGGAATGCTTTGCTTCTTCTTTATCTTTGGGGTCGTCCTCCCATTGGCCGTCTCGGAGAAGGTGGTGGAGCCGAACCAGGAGGAAAAGAGGAGTGGGACATGGGCAGAGGGAAAGGAGGCCAGGTCAACCTGGCAGGGGAGGTGATTCGGCTAGCAGAGGAGGTTGAAATTCAGCTGGAGACCCAGAAAAAGCTGCTGAAGGAGATTGAAAGTCATAGGGCAGTGTGGGCTCGGCAAAAAGATGTGGGGAAAAGAGAAACAGAGGATACAAAACAAGTCAAACAAGAGGTTGTCCGCCAGCCACAGAAGCCTCCACTTCCTCTGGGGGACAGTGTGGATGATAGGCACCAAACTCAAGTAAAGCATACACAGAAGCCTGTTCATACAGTACCTGCAGGCTCTAAGGTAGAACAGCACCAGTCCATTGAAATAAAAGAAGAGATTGGTGAGAACCATAAATTGGCCACTCCTGTTGCCAGCCCAGAAGTCATCATTCCCATTCTAGTTATTGCTTGTGACAGAGTGACGGTAAAACGGAGCCTTGACAGACTGATACAGTACCGCCCTTCTCCAGAACTATATCCAATCATTGTCAGCCAGGACTGCGGCCATACCGAGACAGCTCGTGTGATTGGTTCATATGGAGATCAAGTGACGCACATAAGCCAACCGGACTTGTCAGACATCAGAGTCCGGCCAGAGCACAGAAAATTCCAGGGCTACTACAAAATATCCAGACACTACCACTGGGCGCTTAACCAAGTGTTCAACACGTTCTCCCAGTCCACTGTGGTCATAGTGGAGGATGACTTGGAGGTGAGTGCTGCCAGAATTTCGCCTCATTCTCATCACATTACCATGCATCACTGTAGGCTTTGTCCTCCTTGATAGCTTGCTTTTTTGTGGCATATTTCTTTTTCTTGGATATTTTAACAGAAAGGACACAGGAGAGGTCTGTATAATTTGTCCAGTGGTTGATACAGGCATTAATGAATGGTGCAACACAAATATGACCTCAGCAGTGGTGTTTCACTGCCAGCCATTCTCAACTGTAATAGAGAGAAGTCAAGGAAGTTTAAGTTTTATTAAAGAGGCATACAGCTAGCAGCAAGCAGTTGGTAGAAGGTTTTCTAGAGGGTTTTCTACCAGAAAGAGATTATTCAATTAAGGTGAGGAAGGATAGGTAGAAAAAGATTTCCACACACGTACATCTATGGGGGTTAGGGTTTACTGCCAGATTTGATCCTGGGGGATTGCTGCCAGAGCCTTATCTGTTCATCTTGTGCTGCAGTCGTCATAACACGTGGTTGGCCTGGTCTTTGACAGTTTGCAGAGGCTACAGTGACATTACTGCTATTGTAGATGTATAAAAGTTGAATGGTTTACACCACATGTTCTAGATACCTGTTGCTCTGTCTGGCCTAGAGCATGGCAATGGCCCTAGCCCTCTGTGCTCGTGTCAGTCGGTATGTCTTGTAGAACTGTAATTTAAATTTTCTTTTGGTGCCTTTTTATAGGCAAGATTCATGTTGTTCAAGGAGTCATCACAGGATCCAGAATTAACACAGGCCAAGCATCAAATGTGGGTATATTTTCTGTTTGGTCTGTAAATCTCAGAGGAGTAATGCCACACTGGCAGGTAAATACACCGAGAGTCCCTACCAAGGTTTGGGGGTCAATCACAGGTGCTCTGCTTCTGTTCTCCTCTGTGACAGAGTTTCACACACGCACACACACACACACACACACAAACAAACACTCTACTAGATGAGTTTTTGCAGTGCAGTGCATCTGAATGTCTAAAAAATGCTCTACTTTCATGGCATGTTTAGCTACTCTGCTAAACTATCACTTTACACCGGTCAGGATCAGAACTCTGTCAGGAGCAGGGGCCAGACTTCATGGATCTTGCAAAGGAGAGGGTGATGACCCTGTAGGCTTCCCTGTCACTTGACCTCAGTGCTGAATCCCTGGCCTGGAGTAGTGCTCTGATATTGGCATTAAACCGGGGTTTTTGGTTGGGAAATGTTTTCACCTTTTTCCTTGATGTTACATTATCCATGCAGAAACTGATGTATGATAGTACAGAGGAGGTGTGGAGTTCAATGTCTGGGTCTTCAAAGAGCTCCAATATGGTGTCCTCAAAACAGTCCTGCAAGGATAGTGTGGCCTCCTCAGTCCAGCACTGCACTGACTTGTACTGTGGCTTAGACCTGCAGATGAGGGGCTTGTAAGCTGGTATCAGGAACAGGGAAAGATGGTCTTTCGAGCCGGCATCAGAGCTAGGCTAACCGCATAAACCAGCGGTTCCAAGCGTCTTTCTCACCAACGTCCGTTCCCTGGTTAACAAGATGGACGAGATGAAACTACGGGACGTTAACAACCGAATAGACAGCTGTATCATGGTGATAACAGAGACCTGGCTGCATGAAAACATCCCGGACCTAGACGTGGAGCTAGCAGGACGTACAATCTTCCGGGCAGACCGCACATCGGACTCCGGTAAGAGGAGAGGAGGAGGTGTGTGCGTCTATATTAACAACAGTTGGTGCACGGACGCTGCCGTTATTGAGAAACACTGCTGTCCAGACCTGGAGTTTCTAATGTTGAAGTGCAGACCTTTTTATTTGCCCAGGGAAATAACCCAAGTGTTTGTAACTGCCATGTATATCCACCCGCGAGCTAATGCTAACATAGCTATGAGACTATTTGGTCTAAATTCAACACTACAAGTAGGTCTAAAGGAACATTCATTAGGGTCCGGGCTACTAAGCAGCCAAGGACCCTATTGTAGTCGGAAGAATTCTTTCTTTCTTTCTTTCTTTCTTTCTTCTTCCGAGGAAATCATACTTCCCATGGGCAAAAACTCACCAAACTTTACAGAAATGTCCGACCCCATGCCAGATTTACTCAACTCCAAGGACATGTGCGCACAATAAACGTTTAAATTTAAAAACTTTAAAAATTCCTACCAAACCAACGATACATGCTACAGTTTTGAAACTTCACCACAATGTATGGAGAGAATTTTGTTTCTTTATTATTCAATCAAAAAGAATAGATTTGCAACCAAAAAAGAGATTTGTAAGCAAAAGAGAACAAGTGGGCAATGAAAAAAAAAACATTTGAGATCAAAACAGAAGAGGTTGCAATTGAAAAAAAAAAGTTGAGATCAAAACAGAAGGGGTTGCAAATGAAAAAAAAAAAATTGAGAACATATTTCTTCAACTTTAATCAGAACCAATGCAGCCATTTTGCTTATAAATCAGTCCTCTTTGCTTTCAAGTTGAAAACCTTCTCTTGAAAATCAGTCCTCTTTGTTTGCAAAGTCAAAAGTTTTGCTTGCAAATTCTACTGCTCTTAATGGGCGGGGCCTACGCTGGTGGATGAGAGAAGAGTTTCTATTGGTTGGTATGACCTGGCTAGGGCTCTGGCCATACCGAGCACGAGCGCCATCTACCACTTCCCTACAATGCCTGGAGGTAAGTTGATAGCCTCTGGCTATAGTCCGCCGTACACTCACAACAACTACAACTACAATTACAACAACATAATATAATGAAATGAATTATAATGGGTCAGGGTATCAAAGTATAATCCGTTTTTCTGTCAAAACGAAGAAACGGAAAAAAGGGAAATAGCGCCCTTTTTCCGTTTTTCGTTTTGAGACACAAAACCAAATAATGGAAGTACTTCCGTTTTTTCGTTTTGTGTCTCAAAACGAAAAACGGAAAAACCAAATCGAAAAAACGGCCCAATTTTGATCTCTGCGAATTCATTTTTCTTTTTTCTATTCTTTTTGATATAACCGTGACAACGACGGACAGGAAGCGGAAGTTACGTGTACAACTTCAAAATAAAACTTTAGCGTGCTAACTGCTAACTTCTTACATTACAGCCTATCGCTCTCTTTCTACACTAAAATGACCTGCGATCATTTCATTTCAACCGAGAGGTGTGTGGAGGTCGATTCAATGGAGAGCTGCAAGGAATACAAATTGTGTTTTATTAGTCCTTTGGCGATAACTTTATCCGACTGCTATTATTTCTCCTCGCTTTGCACCGGGCGTCATTGGTTGCCATAACGACGGCGGCCGGCGGAGACTCCTTTCCCGAGTCAAAATCCTTGAGGCCAGCTGGCCGTGATGACTTCTGTATTTTAACTGCTACACTACTCAGCCTTTATAAGCAATGTAAACTGTAATGTGACCTCAATTTAACTGACAGTAAACGTGTATTCCAAAAATGTACAGCCCGGACCTATTTCACCGACGGACAGCCACCACTAGTGGCAACTATAAACTCATTAATTTTACCCTGGCATCTTTATATGACGCGGTTGACTGATGCTGGTTCAATGAAAACGTAGTAGAACTTCTAGACGTGTGTGTATTAAATTATAATCATTCATTTATCAATCATACGATAGGATACATATGACGTCAATACCCTGGCGCCAGCGCTGGACACAACAGCGCCACCCCGAGTGTCTACAACGCCTGTGTTACCATGTTGTCAGTCTACTGTCTGTGCTGACTGTGACCACGAGGAGTGGAAAAACCATGTTGATTTAATTCAACAAAATGTGTCTACCAACAAGAATAAACACTGAGGAATCTTTAATTAATAAGGAATATTAATTATTATTATTATTATTATTTGTTTGATAGATAGATGACAATAGAATAACCTTTATAAACTGTATGTATAAAGATCATGAGACAAGTTTGATTTGCAATTAATGCATAAACCACCACATCTAGAAATATAAATGTACATGACACAAAACTATTAGGTCAGTATTTCCAATTTCTTATTTGATAAGTTCATATTTTCAGTATAAAGCTTAATTCTATGAATGTATTACTTATGCATTTCTGGAGGTTTTAAAGTGCAAAAACACAAATACAAAGCAATAAACCTCACTCAGACATCATTTTAGCAGCATTCACAGTTCAATATATTGCATGTGTGTGTCAGTGCATATTGGAGTTGACGGTGATTATAGCTCTGGGGAAGAAACTGTTTTTAAGTGTGTTTGTGAGTGCTTTCATGCACCTGCAGCACCTGCCAGAGGGCAACAGGTCAAACATTTCAGAACCTGGATGTGATCTGTCTGTCCTAGATGATATTCTGTGCCCTGCTGAGGCAGTGGGAGGTGCAAAAGGCTGACAGGGAGGGGCAAGGCTACCCAACAATCTTCTGTGCAGCTTTGATTGCCTCTTCCTGTTGGCCTCAGTGCAGGTCCTATACCATACTGTGATGCAATATGACAGAAGGCTCTCGATACAAGAGTGGTAGAAGGTCTTCATCAGTTTGGTGTCTAGATTGTTCTTCCTGAGGACCCTGGACGGACGATGTGGTGGTCCTCCTCATGGCTGGGTCCATATCTGGATCACTGGAGATTACAGTTAAATGCACCCTGACATACTGTTAAAAGTGGACATGTCTGACTCTGTAATGTTACCTTACATTGTGCCAATTTGAAAACAGCCAAAAGGTTGCAGGTGTATTGACAAAGTAGAGTATCATTTCAATGGTTAGGGTTAGGGGTTAGGGGGACACACTTAAAAACAGTTTCTTCCCCAGAGCTATAATCACCGTCAACTCCAATATGCACTGACACACACATGCAATATATTGAACTGTGAATGCTGCTAAAATGATGTCTGAGTGAGGTTTATTGCTTTGTATTTGTGTTTTTGCACTTTAAAACCTCCAGAAATGCATAAGTAATACATTCATAGAATTAAGCTTTATACTGAAAATATGAACTTATCAGATAAGAAATTGGAAATACTGACCTAATAGTTTTGTGTCATGTACATTTATATTTCTAGATGTGGTGGTTTATGCATTAATTGCAAATCAAACTTGTCTTTTGATCTTTATACATACAGTTTATAAAGGTTATTCTATTGTCATCTATCTATCAAACAAATAATAATAATAATAATAATAATAATAATAATTAATATTCCTTATTAATTAAAGATTCCTCAGTGTTTATTCTTGTTGGTAGACACATTTTGTTGAATTAAATCAACATGGTTTTTCCACTCCTCGTGGTCACAGTCAGCACAGACAGTAGACTGACAACATGGTAACACAGGCGTTGTAGACACTCGGGGTGGCGCTGTTGTGTCCAGCGCTGGCGCCAGGGTATTGACATCATATGTATCCTATCGTATGATTGATAAATGAATGATTATAATTCAATACACACACGTCTAGAAGTTCTACTACGTTTTCTTTGAACCAGCATCAGTCAACCGCGTCATATAAAGATGCCAGGGTAAAATTAATGAGTTTATAGTTGCCACTAGTGGTGGCTGTCCGTCGGTGAAATAGGTCCGGGCTGTACATTTTTGGAATACACGTTTACTGTCAGTTAAATTGAGGTCACATTACAGTTTACATTGCTTATAAAGGCTGAGTAGTGTAGCAGTTAAAATACAGAAGTCATCACGGCCAGCTGGCCTCAAGGATTTTGACTCGGGAAAGGAGTCTCCGCCGGCCGCCGTCGTTATGGCAACCAATGACGCCCGGTGCAAAGCGAGGAGAAATAATAGCAGTCGGATAAAGTTATCGCCAAAGGACTAATAAAACACAATTTGTATTCCTTGCAGCTCTCCATTGAATCGACCTCCACACACCTCTCGGTTGAAATGAAATGATCGCAGGTCATTTTAGTGTAGAAAGAGAGCGATAGGCTGTAATGTAAGAAGTTAGCAGTTAGCACGCTAAAGTTTTATTTTGAAGTTGTACACGTAACTTCCGCTTCCTGTCCGTCGTTGTCACGGTTATATCAAAAAGAATAGAAAAAAGAAAAATGAATTCGCAGAGATCAAAATTGGGCCGTTTTTTCGATTTGGTTTTTCCGTTTTTCGTTTTGAGACACAAAACGAAAAAACGGAAGTACTTCCATTATTTGGTTTTGTGTCTCAAAACGAAAAACGGAAAAAGGGCGCTATTTCCGTTTTTCCGTTTCTTCGTTTTGACAGAAAAACGGATTATACTTTGATACCCTGACCCATTATAATTCATTTCATTATATTATGTTGTTGTAATTGTAGTTGTAGTTGTTGTGAGTGTACGGCGGACTATAGCCAGAGGCTATCAACTTACCTCCAGGCATTGTAGGGAAGTGGTAGATGGCGCTCGTGCTCGGTATGGCCAGAGCCCTAGCCAGGTCATACCAACCAATAGAAACTCTTCTCTCATCCACCAGCGTAGGCCCCGCCCATTAAGAGCAGTAGAATTTGCAAGCAAAACTTTTGACTTTGCAAACAAAGAGGACTGATTTTCAAGAGAAGGTTTTCAACTTGAAAGCAAAGAGGACTGATTTATAAGCAAAATGGCTGCATTGGTTCTGATTAAAGTTGAAGAAATATGTTCTCAATTTTTTTTTTTCATTTGCAACCCCTTCTGTTTTGATCTCAACTTTTTTTTTTCAATTGCAACCTCTTCTGTTTTGATCTCAAATGTTTTTTTTTTTATTGCCCACTTGTTCTCTTTTGCTTACAAATCTCTTTTTTGGTTGCAAATCTATTCTTTTTGATTGAATAATAAAGAAACAAAATTCTCTCCATACAATGTAGCCCCAGTACTGTTTTTTTCAAAAACTGTAAAACTTATAAAACGTATCTCCTCCCACAATTTTTGCTCAATTGTCACCAAACTTGCAAGAGAGCATCTCCAGACTGTCCTCCACAAAACTTGTTTCTCGGATTTTTGATTTATCAAAAATTGAGCCTACAGTGCATGAAAACGTTTGACTGTAAACACTACTGTAAACATATACCACCCAATTCTTGCTAAATACATTTTCAATCTTCCTGAAAAAAATTGACAATATTTTGGAGTCGTGGTTGATGAAGTTGATGAACATTTTGAATTCTGCTCTCATGGGAACAACTGGAGTCAATGTAAAACATCACATTTTCTCTTGTGAAGCAAAACACTTATCATTAAAAACAAATCACCAACATGTCCATGCTGTCTAGATGCAATTTATGTATTGTCAGATTTTTGTTTAGATAATAGAATTTGTGACATTTTGACTATTTTTGAAATCTGCCACAACAACTGCAGTCCGGTCGGTGACTTCCTGAGTCTATTTGACAAGCCACACACCAGGTCTCACTTCCAGACAATTAGCTCAGTGAGTTAGGAGCTGGATCACAGTGTCAAGGACTCTGGGTTCAAGACCCAACAAGGGGGATGAGTATGACACATCAAAACTACAAAGAGTCTTTGAGAAACAAATGTGTAATATTTTAGAGTCATGGTAGATGATGTTTGACGAATACATATCAGAATCAATGCAAGAATGGTATTTTAAACAACAGTTATTTACTTATGAAGCAAATCAATCAGTCTTAAAAACAAAACATGGAGGTGGTGTTTAGCTCAGTTAGTAGAACAGCCGCTCCATGAAAGAAAATACAGCCCTCAATGCAGGCGGCTGCGGATTGAATCCTGTGTTGGAAGGCCCTTTCCTGTGTGTCATCCCCCTCTCTGTCTCTCCATTTCCTGACTCTTGCGACGCTCACTTTCCATTAAAGGCAAAAAAGCCCCAAAAATATATATATATATAAAAAATTACCAACATCTCAATGCTGTCTAGATACAATGTGTATATTTTCAGAACAACTGCAGTCACTTTAAGAGTGGTATTTTTAAATCAGATTTTCTCTTGTGAAGCAAAGCACTTATTGTTAAAAACAAATCACCAACATTCATTTATTTATTTATTATTGTGTAGTGATTTCCACTGATACAAAAGTGTACTTTGCAAATGTATTCCAATATTCAACCACTTTTACTTTTCAATTGCTGCAATAAAATTTCCAGATGAGGCAACCTGCAAAATGACTCAGCTGATGCTAAATGCAAATTGTAATATCAACTTCCGTGATGTCTTCCTATTCTTCTGCCTGTTGCTCAGAATTGCCTCAAAACGCCCGGACCCGACCCATAGCTGCACAGCAGCTATAATTATTAATATGTTTTACCATGACAGGGCTATTCTGCAGTGGGCAGCTTATGCTTTTCATACTTATGATGAGAACTTTAACTTTGCAAAGCTGGCGGGAAAAGCAAATGACGCTGTCAACACACTGTTAAATTTGCTATTCTATTTACTTTTCTGGATTTGGAGTCCATAGGTAGCCCTGCTAGGGAGCCACAACTCTTAGGTTTTGTAGAATTTGGAGAAAAAAGACCCACAACATTTGAAGCACCTTTTGGTTGACAAAATGTAAGTTTTTTTATGTATTTATTTGGTGCATAGGTGCATAATTAACTTAGGCCTACAACAGTGAACAAAAATTAAAATGCTAAAAAAAATAGCTGTTATTCATTTCCATGATTTTTTGTCAAAGCCACAGGGCACCACTGAAGAAGGGCTAGAGAGCCAAATGTGGCTTTAGAGCCACTGGTTGCCTAACCCAGCTAGCCTGTATCGAAAATTGCCCCATGTTTCTTTTACTTATTTTTTCCTCATATTTATTTTATAGGCTGTGGCTGCTTGGACTTTTTCCTGTATAACTATACAAATGCATTATCTCTATGTTTTTGTTGAACTATAAAATAACAGAAACAATGACACAAATTTAAGCAATATCTCACTTTTACTGTCACCTGTCACTCACGCTGTATGGATACTGTGCTCCTGCAGCCAAGTTCTACTGGCCCTGGATCTGTGGCAAAAGGCATTATCTTGAAACATCCAGTTTTGACCTCGACGGAACAGTGCACATGCAGAGGAGAGCATGTGGGTTTCGAGAATGGCACAATACCTGGCAGAGTTCAATGTGCCATCACAGACAGTGAGATGACCAACACCAGCAGCATTCATGCATCCCCAAACCATGATACTGCCTCCACCATGCTTGACAGTGGGTACTGTGCATGCTGAAAATAATACTTAGCCTGGCCTTCTGCGTACCCTCACATTAGCAGGAGGAAGATAAAGCTGGAAACTGGATTCACCTGACCACAGAATCTTCTTCCAGTTCCTGGCTGTTCAGTTCTTGTGTACTTGGACCCAACAACGCCGGGGTAACCTCTGCCTCTCATTGATCAGGGGCTTCTTGACAGCCCTGTAGGACCTTAAGCCACGATCTAAAAGTCGGCCATGTACAGTGCGGGTGGAACACTGGACACCAGTTTGGTTTGACCACTGCTGCTGAAGCTCCTGTGATGTAATTCGGTGGTTTTCCCTGCACATGTGGATCAGGATGCGGTCATTTCTTGCTGAAGAAACCCTTGGACGCCCAGATCTTGGTTTGTCTTCCAAGCTGTTGGTTCGTCTGTACTGTATTTCTGCAGAGTGTATGCAACTGCTGAAGGACTGCATCTGCACTTCCTGGCTATCTGGCGGCAGCTGTACCATTCCTGGCTGAGAATCTGTATCTTCAGGCGTGTTTCCTGCGTTGGGTTCCTTGTTTTAGCCATTTTTGTCTCTGAAGAACTTTCAAATGTGTGGCTTTATATAGACACAAAGCATGGCAACTAAAATTGTGTCTTTTAATAAAAAGCACGACCTTCATTAGTGGATCACTGGTACCAAAATGACCCAATACTCAAAATTTCTTATGCATTTTTATGGAACCAATCAATTTTAAGTTTTTAATGGCTTTTTCTAGGATTTGTTTAGTAATTTGGCTGTGACTGTACTAAAAGAAATTGCACTTGAAGACCTTAGAGTGATTCTTAATGCAATATTTCACAAATGCATGGGGTGTCCAAAAACTTTTTTCCACCACTGTACATCTTCTGTGCTGCCGGGGGTTAGATGTGTATGAAGCATCCATGTTTTCACAGACATTAATGTGAAAACATGGAGAGAAATTTGACTGTGAGGAGTCATACAACCATGGGGTGGTAATTTTAGTCAAACAGTTAACTACACCATTATTTATGGTAGAATTTACTGAGGTGTGTTTTTAATTTCCTTGAGTGTACGCTGATTTACAATGTAGTGTTGGCAGACACCACTGTCACTCAATGCAATGCACAAATAAAAATGGAGAAGCTGCTGGCAGCCAGAAAAAAAATAAAACAAATTGCTGACAGTGGTGAGACAGCTCTAGAACATCTCTATCTTGCTTGAAGTTTCCACATTAGATATTGGCAGTAGCTTACTAAAGCCACATGTTGAAAGATTTTTGTTGGTGCACATAGTGCATGTTTCATTTCCCAAAATGATACAAGAGTGAAGCGTTTCCTTGATGCCAATATTGATGTATGGACACTGGATCAGTCTAGACAAACCAATTAACAAAGTATTTTAAACCACTGCCCTGAAAAAACATCTTACAATGGACAACACAATGGCTTATTAGTGTGTTTTGTTGAGGCTGCAGTTTCCTCGGAGACCGAATAATAGATAGCCTGGATGTATCTGTATAGCATAGTCTTAAAGTTAGCCTGTCTTTAAAGCAAAAGTTCAACTTTCTAATCAATGCACTTCTTCACTTTTTTTCCTTGTGTAAAATGTTCAGATTGACATCAGTCTCATGTCTGTGTAAAGTACAGAGCTGGAGTTATGTAGTTTATAGGTGAGTTACAGGAGTTAGTATGTTGGTATTTCTGTACTTTGGACAGAGCCAGGCTAGTTGTTTCCCTTGTGTTACAGTCTTTATGCTAAACTGGGCTAGTCACGTCATGACTCTTGCACTTTACTTTTTTTTTTTTTTTTTGCAATTTTTTATTTTCAGAAGTTTGTATACAATCAAGACATTGCTAATGTTTACAAGTAATCCAAGAAAATAAAAATAGTCCAGTCTTGGCAATACAGATACAATTTTAAACCATCATAACCTCAATACTCCTCTTTTCTCTCTTTTCCCCCCTTCTTTTTGACGTTCTCATATGTATATTAAAAAAAATATGTAGTATAAACATATTTTCAAAATGTAGATGTGTATGAAAAGATTATATAAAAATAATCCCAGAGAATATATATATATATATGTAAGTAGATAAATAACCCGCAATGAACAATAACAAAAAAGTGCAGATGAAATTAGACTATTATGTGTATCTTTACATACCCATAATATGCATTCACTTATATTTGTACACACTTGCTTTCTCGTACTTACATACCTGCATACATATTTATATTGATAATTAAGGACGGGGGGGGGGGATGAATAACAGTTTACTTTAATTGAACAGTAGAACAGGGATGTATAATAGTAAAACATATGTAGGATAGAAAATATCAGCACTTTCGTGGGAGGTTAAACAAGCAGTCATATTCCATTTTATTGTGGTCAGGTAAAGGGATACCACAAAATGTTTCTTGTTCATTAGTAAGGATATCAGCCCTTTATTTTTGTAACATTGGTTTAGTTGTTTTTTCATTCTGTTGTATCCCTTCAATTTGGCTGTCTCTTTTCCACAAAGGAAGTCCAATTTGACCATAACTTAGTAAATCTGTCCATTTGCAGATTAAGCGAGTGTGTGATTTTTTTCCATTACATATATGTCGTCAATTGTGTCCTCCCATTCTCTCACTGTGGGAGGTTCGGGGTGCAACCAATGTCTAGTGATGTTTTTCTTAGCTGCAGTTATCATTATTATAAATAGATGTTTATCAACATTTCCAGTAATAAAGTCTGAGTGACCTAAGATAAATGTTATGTTATATTTCATATGGTATCTTCATATGAAATATTTCTTCCATTGTTTTATGTACCTCTGAGCAGAAATGATGTAACCCTGGGCATTCCCAAAATATATGCCAATGGGTTGTGTCCCGGCCCCCACATCCTCTCCAGCATATAGGGTCTTCCCCTTTGTAATGAGTTTTCATTTTTTGATTAGTAAAAAATCTTATTAAACATTTCCATGCAAATTCCCTCCATGTATGTGAACTGGTGCATTTCCACTGTAGTTCACAGTGGTTATGCCATTCTTCTTTTGTTATTTCGAAGTCTCCTTCTTTTTCCCATTTATTTTTGATATAGTCCATGGAGTGAATTTTTTTTGTTAGGAAACCTTTGTACAATCTTGAGATGGCACCTTTAGTAGACTCACCCGAGTATGACCTTAGGATTTCTTTTAGTATTGCATCTTCCAGATCTGTTGGATGTTTTTTATTGCATTTATCAAAATAATTACATAATTGCAAGTATCTATAAAAGTCCTGTTGTTCTAAAGAAAATTATCTTCTTAGAGTTTGGAAGTCTTTTAATAGTCCCTTATTTATAAGTGAATAGAACGTTGTAGTCCCTTTGCTTGTCCAGGTTTTAAATCTGAAGTCTAATTGATTGGGTTTGAAGTCTGTACCATACCATCTGATTATCCATAGTTTATCCAGTAATTTATATTCTGTTTTGATTGTGTTCCAGGTTTTAAGTTGGAACTTCAACCATGGATTTTTCAATTTGTTTATTATTTGTTCTACTTCCTTACACTAGTTGAATTGCGGATTCCTTAATTAAAGTCTTTTCTTTGTCCTTCCATCTTGCATTATACTCCTGATTACATACATTTCATAAAGGCTTGATCTGTGTTGAGTAAAAGTAATTTCTCAGATGTGGGACTGCCATCTCGCCATCTTTTTTTTTTTTTGTTGCAACATTTTGAATCTTAGTCTCGGTTTTTTCCCTTGCCAGATAAATCTCGAGAGAATTTTGTCCCACTCATTAAATTGCTGAGGTTTAATTTCAACAGGGAGAGCCTGAAACAAAAACAGAATTCTAGGGAGGATATTTATTTTAATGGTTTCTATTCTTTGTGTTAAACTCATAAATGGGTTGGAATTCCATCTTAATATATATGCTTTTAACTTAGTTAAAAGCAGATATATTAACTTTTTTAGTTGTGGTTATTTCTTTTGGCAGCGGTATTCCAAGATATTTTATTGCCTCTTGGTCCCATCTCTCATATGGAATCTGTTTAGGAGCTCTATTGGTGGGCTGTAATTAGGGCCCGAGCACCTAGCGGTGCGAGGACCCTATTGAAATGCAAGGAATTATTATTATTAGGGCCCGAGCACCTAGCGGTGCGAGGACCCTATTGAAATGCAAGGAATTATTATTATTATTATTATTATTCTTCTTCTTAACTAAAATGAATTGCCTTTTTGGGGACCTTAACATGCTCAAAAACTCATGAAACTTCACAGACTCATCAGAAGTGCGAAAACTGGGCAAGTTTTGGGGTTTCATGATAATCTGCAAAGGAATGGCTCAGTAGCGCCCCCTAAAAATTTTCTACGGAACAGCCCCTGAAGGTAGTTTAACCTACGTGTCTGAAACTTGGTAGGCATATGTAACACACCAAGACGTACAAAAAAGCCTCTTGGGCCCATGCCCTAAACCCAACAGGAAGTCGGCCATTTTGAATTGAATGTGCAATTTTCATGCATTTTTGGCCATTTGCAGGGGTCGTAAATGAACGATCTCCTCCTAGAGATTTTGTCCGATCGACTTCAAACTTGGTCTGTCCCACCTACATAAGTTGAAGACAAAAAGTTATCAAAAGCTTGAGTTTTCGTCACACCGTGTGGCCGTTGTGGGACCTCAAACTTCGCTACAAACAGGAAGTAGTATTATAACACAGGAAGTAGTTTATAACTCCAGCATACATTGTCCAATCTTCCCCAAACTTCACAGGATTGATGACAGTCCCGCTCTGAAGACATCTACATGTCAATAATTTGTGATTGATATAGCGCCCCCTACTGGTAGTATAAAATGTCATGTTTTACACTTTGAAGCACATCTCCTCCAAAGTTGAACACATCAACGTCAAACTTGGGGAAATTATCCAAAAGGCATTGATGATGCTTTCTATTGAATACTGTGAGTTTTCGTCAAAGGGCATGACCTTGGCGTGGCGGGGAACTTTGATGTTTCGCCATGATGACAAAAGTTGCTGTAACTTGACTCTACGTGGACATATCTTTCCAAAACTTCACACATATGATAACAGTCCAGCCCTGAAAACATCTACAGAGGAAATTTGAATCAGCGTCATAGCGCCACCTACTGGCGGCAGAAAGTTACTTTTTTCATTCTTTCATGTCCCTCTTCTACCAGGTTCACCCGACCCACCTTAATTTTGCGGATACATAGTCCCAAGACCTTGGTGATGATCAAACCAGAACCTTTTGAGGTTTCGTACAACGCTGTCACCGTGGCGCCACCTCATTCGCCATAAAACACGAGGTTCTTTTTGAGGGGCAAGGGATACTTGAAAACTCACGAAACTTGGCACACCCATCACAAGGCCCAAATTGTGTTGTCTGATATGCTTTTTGTGTTTTGATGTGCCAAGATGCCTCAACAGCGCCCCCTACAATTTTTGGATGAAGCAGCCCCCGAAGCTTGTTTCACTTACATGTATGAAACTTGGTAGGCATATGTAACACTCCAAGACGTACAAAAAAGCCTCTTGGAGTTATGCTCCAAACCCAACCGGAAGTCCGCCATTTTGAATTTACTTGTGCCACTTTTGTGCATTTTGGGCGATTTCCAGTAGACGTAAATGAATGAACTTGTCCTAGAGTTTTTATCCAATCCACTTCAAACTCGGTCTGTCCCACCCCAAGACCGTGAAGACGAAAAGTTATCAAACGTTTCAGGTTTTCGTCAAACGCTGTCTCTGTGGCCCCGCCTTCTTCGCCATAAACCACGAAATTGTAACTACTCCTACAGATTTTATCCCATCAACTTCTTACTTGGTCTGTCCCACCTCCAGACATTGATGAAGAAAAGTTATCAAAAACTGGACTTGTTGTCACACCATGTGACCGTGGCAGGGCCTCAATCTTTGGGGACTCGCCACAAAACAGGAAGTTGTGTATGACTCCATCATCCATGGTCCAATCTTCCCCAAACTTCACAGGATTGATGACAGTCCTGCTCTGAAGAGATCTCCATGTGAATAATTTGTGATAAATACAGCGCCCCCTAATGGTAAGAGAAAATTTCATGTTTTATATTTTGAAGTATAACTCCCAAGACTTGGCCAGATCCACCTCAATCTTGGTCAGTCTATCCGTCACATGTAGAAGATGTTTTATTGTGAACACTGTAAGTTTGCATCAAAGGGCGTGGCCATGACGTAGCGGCAAACTTTGATGTTTCGCCATGATAACAAAAGTTGTGTAGCTTGACTCTACGTGGACATATCTTTCCAAAACTTCACACATATGATAAAAGTCCAGTCCTGAAAACATCTACCGAGAAATTTTTAATCAGCCTCATAGCGCCACCTAGTGGCATCTGTAAGTTACTGCTTTCATTCTTTCATGTCTCTCTTCTACCAAGTTAACCACAACCACCTCAATTTTGCGTAGACATAGTCCCAAGACTTTGATGATGATCACACCAGAAGCTTTTGAGGTTTCAGCAAACACTGTCAATGTGGCAACGCCTTATTCGCCATAAAACACGAAGTTGTTTTTGAGGGGTAAGGGATGCTTGTAATGTCATGAAACTTGGTACACATACAAGAAGTTCCGATGTGTGTTGTGTGATGTGATTTATCTGCTCTGATGTGCCAACATGGCTCAACAGCGCCCCCTACAATTTTTCAAAAAAGCAGCCCCCGACGCTGGTTTGACCTACATCTATGAAACTTGGTACATACATGCATCACTGAAAGACGTACAAAAAAGGCTCTTGCAACCATGTGCCAAACCCAACAGGAAGTCCGCCATTTTGAATTTGCTCGTAAGTGGTTCACAAAATCACCATACATGTTCCAATCTTCCCCATACTTCACAGGATTGATGACAGTCCTGCCCTGAACACATCTATACGCCAATACTTGGTTATTAGTACGGCGCCACCTACTGGCAAAATAACATGTCCTCGTATGATTTGAGGGATATGACGTGTAACTCCAACGTGAGGGGTCTGCCTTCGACAGGAATGAATGGCCGCATCGGCCGGCGTCCTGCCAGCACCCTCGAGTTGCGTGAAGGTGCGAGGGCCCGTTCATCGCTGCTTGCAGCTTTAATTAGGGCCCGAGCACGTACCGTGCGAGGACCCTATTGTTTTCCTTAGGATTATTATTATTATTATTATTATTATTATTATTATTTTTTTCCGCGACTTTAAACGCATTTTTGGGGGCTTTAACATATTCGAAAACTCACCAAATTTGGCATGCTCATTCGTCTTGGTGAAAATTTATGTGTACGCAAAATTTCAACGATGCGCGTTGCAAAATGGCGAAATGGCGCCCCCTAGAAAATTTCAATCGGCTCCCACCGGCAGCCCGTTTGACCAAATTCCACGAAATTCGGGGAGGTCGTGTATCATCCCAAGACGCGCGAAAATGCGCAGTTGGACTTTTTTCTAAAACCAACAGGAAGCCAGCTATTTTGATTTGAATATTCATTTTTTTACCGATTTTGGCGATTTCCAAGAATCTCTCAGAGCTATCTCCTCCTACATGGTTCATTGGATCGGCTTCAAATTTGGCGTGCTGGAACTAGACCACTTGATGATCAAAAGTTATCATACGATTTTCCCTACGTTAAACGGTTTGGCCGTCAGGTGGCGGCGAAGTTTGACGTCTCGCCAAAAAAACCCCCAAAAAACAAAAGTGCTATTACTTGGGCATGATAAGTCCGATCGGCACAAAACTTGCTGGGTATGATCGTAGTCCGGCCTTCATCACGGCAACATCAAAAAATTCCCCCGTTCTCAAAGCGCCCCCTGCTGGCGACAGGAAAAGCGATGTTTTAGACTTTGAGGTGCTACTCTCAGCACGTTCAGTATATCCAACTCAAAATTGGTCAAAAAGGCCTTAACACGTTAGTAATGCTACATGATGAAGATTTGTGACGTATCGCCGAACGGCGTTCCGCCCACAGGGCGGCGAAGTCAACGGTTCGCCAAAACGCAGTTAAGTGGCCTTAACTTCAGTGTCCTTGGTCATATCTGCCTGAAACTTCACATGTGTGTTAACAGTCCAGCCCTGAACATGTGATATGAATTTCGTTGATGGGCGTGGCCAAATGGCTTGGCCACACCCTTTAAACATCAGCCCCTACGGCACGTTTCACCGACATGCATGAAAATTGGTACACATATGTATCACATCCAGACGCACAAAAAAGCCTCTTGGACCCATAGGCTACACCCAACAGGAAGTCAGCCATTTTGAATTTGACGCCAGATTGGGCGATTCGCACTCCTCGTACTTTTTCTATCTCCTCCTACATGATTCATCGGATCGGCTTCAAATTTGGCGTGCATCAACTAGACCACTTGATGATCAAAAGTTATCATACGATTTTCCCTATGTTAAACGGTTTGGCTGTCAGGTGGCGGCGAAGTTTGACGTCTCGCCGAAAAAACAAAAGTGCTATTACTTGGGCATGATAAGTCCGATCGGCACAAAACTTGCTGGGTATGATCGTAGTCTGGCCTCTATCACGCCAACATCAAAAAATTCCCCCGTTCTCAAAGCGCCCCCTGCTGGCGACAGGAAAAGCGATGTTTTAGACTTTGAGGTGCTACTCTCAGCACATTCAGTATATCCAGCTCAAAATTGGTCAGAAAGGCCTCAACACGTTGGTAATGCTACATGATGAAGATTTGTGACGTATCGCCGAACGGCGTTCCGCCCACAGGGCGGCGAAGTCAACAGTTCGCTAAAACGCAGTTAAGTGGCCGTAACTTCAGTGTCCTTGGTCATATCTGCCTGAAACTTTACATGTGTGTTAACAGTCCAGCCCTGAACATGTGATATGAATTTCGTTGATGGGCGTGGCCAAATGGCTTGGCCACACCCTTTAAACATCAGCCCCTGCGGCTCCTTTCACTGACATGCATGAAAATTGGTACACATATGTATCACATCCAGACGCACAAAAAGTCTCTTGGACCCATTGGCCAAACCCAACAGGAATTCAGCCATTTTGAATTTAGTGGTCATTTTTGGCGTTTTCCACGTGTTGTATTTTAATGAACTCCACCTACAGGATGCATCAGAACAACTTCAAAATCATTGTGTGCCAGCTAGACAAAGGTGTAATCAAAATTTATCAGCAGATTTTTGCATCGTGAAACGGTTTGGCCGTCAGGTGGCGGCGAAGTTTGATGTCTCGCCATAAAACACGAAATTAGTATAACTTTGGCATACATTGTCCATTCTTCACCAAACTTCACATGTTTGTCAACAGTCCAGACCTGAATGTATAGTATGAGTTTCATCAATAAGCGTGGCCGTATGGCTTGGCCACGCCCCTTAAAGTGCAGCGTCCCCCATAACAACTTTCACCAACGTACACGAAAATCAGTATGCACATGTATCGTGTCCAGACGCACAAAAAAGCCTCTTGCACATATAGGCCGCACCCGACAGGAAGATGGCCATTTTGAAAATTACAGTCATTTTTGGCGTTTTCCACGTGTTGTATTTTAATGATCTCCTCCTCCAGAAATGAATCAATTAACTCCAAAACTGGTGTGTACCATCTACACAAGTGTGTGATCAAAACATATTAAGAGAATTGCTCAGCATGGAACGGTGTGGCTGTGACATGGCGTCGACACTTGATGTCTCACCATGAAACACGATATTGCTATAACATGAGATCTAATGGTCGAAACCGCTCCAAACTTCACATGCATGATAATAGTCCTGGCATGAACACACCCACATGACGCTCAGGAGTCAGAGTCATAGCGCCACCCAGTGGAGACGGGAAGTCGCAGCGCATTGGTTCCTACACTGTCCGAAGGAGGCGAACATTCAGCGCCTCGTCTGCCGGTCGACCTCTGGCGAGACGGTGGCGGCCGCGCCAGGCCCCGAGTTGCGTGGGCTGCGAGGGCCCGTTCAACGCTGCTTGCAGCTTTAATTATTATTATTATTCTTCTTCTTAACTAAAATGAATTGCCTTTTTGGGGACCTTAACATGCTCAAAAACTCATGAAACTTCACAGACTCATCAGAAGTGCGAAAACTGGGCAAGTTTTGGGGTTTCATGATAATCTGCAAAGGAATGGCTCAGTAGCGCCCCCTAAAAATTTTCTACGGAACAGCCCCTGAAGGTAGTTTAACCTACGTGTCTGAAACTTGGTAGGCATATGTAACACACCAAGACGTACAAAAAAGCCTCTTGGGCCCATGCCCTAAACCCAACAGGAAGTCGGCCATTTTGAATTGAATGTGCAATTTTCATGCATTTTTGGCCATTTGCAGGGGTCGTAAATGAACGATCTCCTCCTAGAGATTTTGTCCGATCGACTTCAAACTTGGTCTGTCCCACCTACATAAGTTGAAGACAAAAAGTTATCAAAAGCTTGAGTTTTCGTCACACCGTGTGGCCGTTGTGGGACCTCAAACTTCGCTACAAACAGGAAGTAGTATTATAACACAGGAAGTAGTTTATAACTCCAGCATACATTGTCCAATCTTCCCCAAACTTCACAGGATTGATGACAGTCCCGCTCTGAAGACATCTACATGTCAATAATTTGTGATTGATATAGCGCCCCCTACTGGTAGTATAAAATGTCATGTTTTACACTTTGAAGCACATCTCCTCCAAAGTTGAACACATCAACGTCAAACTTGGGGAAATTATCCAAAAGGCATTGATGATGCTTTCTATTGAATACTGTGAGTTTTCGTCAAAGGGCATGACCTTGGCGTGGCGGGGAACTTTGATGTTTCGCCATGATGACAAAAGTTGCTGTAACTTGACTCTACGTGGACATATCTTTCCAAAACTTCACACATATGATAACAGTCCAGCCCTGAAAACATCTACAGAGGAAATTTGAATCAGCGTCATAGCGCCACCTACTGGCGGCAGAAAGTTACTTTTTTCATTCTTTCATGTCCCTCTTCTACCAGGTTCACCCGACCCACCTTAATTTTGCGGATACATAGTCCCAAGACCTTGGTGATGATCAAACCAGAACCTTTTGAGGTTTCGTACAACGCTGTCACCGTGGCGCCACCTCATTCGCCATAAAACACGAGGTTCTTTTTGAGGGGCAAGGGATACTTGAAAACTCACGAAACTTGGCACACCCATCACAAGGCCCAAATTGTGTTGTCTGATATGCTTTTTGTGTTTTGATGTGCCAAGATGCCTCAACAGCGCCCCCTACAATTTTTGGATGAAGCAGCCCCCGAAGCTTGTTTCACTTACATGTATGAAACTTGGTAGGCATATGTAACACTCCAAGACGTACAAAAAAGCCTCTTGGAGTTATGCTCCAAACCCAACCGGAAGTCCGCCATTTTGAATTTACTTGTGCCACTTTTGTGCATTTTGGGCGATTTCCAGTAGACGTAAATGAATGAACTTGTCCTAGAGTTTTTATCCAATCCACTTCAAACTCGGTCTGTCCCACCCCAAGACCGTGAAGACGAAAAGTTATCAAACGTTTCAGGTTTTCGTCAAACGCTGTCTCTGTGGCCCCGCCTTCTTCGCCATAAACCACGAAATTGTAACTACTCCTACAGATTTTATCCCATCAACTTCTTACTTGGTCTGTCCCACCTCCAGACATTGATGAAGAAAAGTTATCAAAAACTGGACTTGTTGTCACACCATGTGACCGTGGCAGGGCCTCAATCTTTGGGGACTCGCCACAAAACAGGAAGTTGTGTATGACTCCATCATCCATGGTCCAATCTTCCCCAAACTTCACAGGATTGATGACAGTCCTGCTCTGAAGAGATCTCCATGTGAATAATTTGTGATAAATACAGCGCCCCCTAATGGTAAGAGAAAATTTCATGTTTTATATTTTGAAGTATAACTCCCAAGACTTGGCCAGATCCACCTCAATCTTGGTCAGTCTATCCGTCACATGTAGAAGATGTTTTATTGTGAACACTGTAAGTTTGCATCAAAGGGCGTGGCCATGACGTAGCGGCAAACTTTGATGTTTCGCCATGATAACAAAAGTTGTGTAGCTTGACTCTACGTGGACATATCTTTCCAAAACTTCACACATATGATAAAAGTCCAGTCCTGAAAACATCTACCGAGAAATTTTTAATCAGCCTCATAGCGCCACCTAGTGGCATCTGTAAGTTACTGCTTTCATTCTTTCATGTCTCTCTTCTACCAAGTTAACCACAACCACCTCAATTTTGCGTAGACATAGTCCCAAGACTTTGATGATGATCACACCAGAAGCTTTTGAGGTTTCAGCAAACACTGTCAATGTGGCAACGCCTTATTCGCCATAAAACACGAAGTTGTTTTTGAGGGGTAAGGGATGCTTGTAATGTCATGAAACTTGGTACACATACAAGAAGTTCCGATGTGTGTTGTGTGATGTGATTTATCTGCTCTGATGTGCCAACATGGCTCAACAGCGCCCCCTACAATTTTTCAAAAAAGCAGCCCCCGACGCTGGTTTGACCTACATCTATGAAACTTGGTACATACATGCATCACTGAAAGACGTACAAAAAAGGCTCTTGCAACCATGTGCCAAACCCAACAGGAAGTCCGCCATTTTGAATTTGCTCGTAAGTGGTTCACAAAATCACCATACATGTTCCAATCTTCCCCATACTTCACAGGATTGATGACAGTCCTGCCCTGAACACATCTATACGCCAATACTTGGTTATTAGTACGGCGCCACCTACTGGCAAAATAACATGTCCTCGTATGATTTGAGGGATATGACGTGTAACTCCAACGTGAGGGGTCTGCCTTCGACAGGAATGAATGGCCGCATCGGCCGGCGTCCTGCCAGCACCCTCGAGTTGCGTGAAGGTGCGAGGGCCCGTTCATCGCTGCTTGCAGCTTTAATTATTATTATTATTCTTCTTCTTAACTAAAATGAATTGCCTTTTTGGGGACCTTAACATGCTCAAAAACTCATGAAACTTCACAGACTCATCAGAAGTGCGAAAACTGGGCAAGTTTTGGGGTTTCATGATAATCTGCAAAGGAATGGCTCAGTAGCGCCCCCTAAAAATTTTCTACGGAACAGCCCCTGAAGGTAGTTTAACCTACGTGTCTGAAACTTGGTAGGCATATGTAACACACCAAGACGTACAAAAAAGCCTCTTGGGCCCATGCCCTAAACCCAACAGGAAGTCGGCCATTTTGAATTGAATGTGCAATTTTCATGCATTTTTGGCCATTTGCAGGGGTCGTAAATGAACGATCTCCTCCTAGAGATTTTGTCCGATCGACTTCAAACTTGGTCTGTCCCACCTACATAAGTTGAAGACAAAAAGTTATCAAAAGCTTGAGTTTTCGTCACACCGTGTGGCCGTTGTGGGACCTCAAACTTCGCTACAAACAGGAAGTAGTATTATAACACAGGAAGTAGTTTATAACTCCAGCATACATTGTCCAATCTTCCCCAAACTTCACAGGATTGATGACAGTCCCGCTCTGAAGACATCTACATGTCAATAATTTGTGATTGATATAGCGCCCCCTACTGCTAGTATAAAATGTCATGTTTTACACTTTGAAGCACATCTCGTCCAAAGTTGAACACATCAACGTCAAACTTGGGGAAATTATCCAAAAGGCATTGATGATGCTTTCTATTGAATACTGTGAGTTTTCGTCAAAGGGCATGACCTTGGCGTGGCGGGGAACTTTGATGTTTCGCCATGATGACAAAAGTTGCTGTAACTTCACTCTACGTGGACATATCTTTCCAAAACTTCACACATATGATAACAGTCCAGCCCTGAAAACATCTACAGAGGAAATTTGAATCAGCGTCATAGCGCCACCTACTGGCGGCAGAAAGTTACTTTTTTCATTCTTTCATGTCCCTCTTCTACCAGGTTCACCCGACCCACCTTAATTTTGCGGATACATAGTCCCAAGACCTTGGTGATGATCAAACCAGAACCTTTTGAGGTTTCGTACAACGCTGTCACCGTGGCGCCACCTCATTCGCCATAAAACACGAGGTTCTTTTTGAGGGGCAAGGGATACTTGAAAACTCACGAAACTTGGCACACCCATCACAAGGCCCAAATTGTGTTGTCTGATATGCTTTTTGTGTTTTGATGTGCCAAGATGCCTCAACAGCGCCCCCTACAATTTTTCGATGAAGCAGCCCCCGAAGCTTGTTTCACTTACATGTATGAAACTTGGTAGGCATATGTAACACTCCAAGACGTACAAAAAAGCCTCTTGGAGTTATGCTCCAAACCCAACCGGAAGTCCGCCATTTTGAATTTACTTGTGCCACTTTTGTGCATTTTGGGCGATTTCCAGTAGACGTAAATGAATGAACTTGTCCTAGAGTTTTTATCCAATCCACTTCAAACTCGGTCTGTCCCACCCCAAGACCGTGAAGACAAAAAGTTATCAAACGTTTCAGGTTTTCGTCAAACGCTGTCTCTGTGGCCCCGCCTTCTTCGCCATAAACCACGAAATTGTAACTACTCCTACAGATTTTATCCCATCAACTTCTTACTTGGTCTGTCCCACCTCCAGACATTGATGAAGAAAAGTTATCAAAAACTGGACTTGTTGTCACACCATGTGACCGTGGCAGGGCCTCAATCTTTGGGGACTCGCCACAAAACAGGAAGTTGTGTATGACTCCATCATCCATGGTCCAATCTTCCCCAAACTTCACAGGATTGATGACAGTCCTGCTCTGAAGAGATCTCCATGTGAATAATTTGTGATAAATACAGCGCCCCCTAATGGTAAGAGAAAATTTCATGTTTTATATTTTGAAGTATAACTCCCAAGACTTGGCCAGATCCACCTCAATCTTGGTCAGTCTATCCGTCACATGTAGAAGATGTTTTATTGTGAACACTGTAAGTTTGCATCAAAGGGCGTGGCCATGACGTAGCGGCAAACTTTGATGTTTCGCCATGATAACAAAAGTTGTGTAGCTTGACTCTACGTGGACATATCTTTCCAAAACTTCACACATATGATAAAAGTCCAGCCCTGAAAACATCTACCGAGAAATTTTTAATCAGCCTCATAGCGCCACCTATTGGCATCTGTAAGTTACTGCTTTCATTCTTTCATGTCTCTCTTCTACCAAGTTAACCACAACCACCTCAATTTTGCGTAGACATAGTCCCAAGACTTTGATGATGATCACACCAGAAGCTTTTGAGGTTTCAGCAAACACTGTCAATGTGGCAACGCCTTATTCGCCATAAAACACGAAGTTGTTTTTGAGGGGTAAGGGATGCTTGTAATGTCATGAAACTTGGTACACATACAAGAAGTTCCGATGTGTGTTGTGTGATGTGATTTATCTGCTCTGATGTGCCAACATGGCTCAACAGCGCCCCCTACAATTTTTCAAAAAAGCAGCCCCCGACGCTGGTTTGACCTACATCTATGAAACTTGGTACATACATGCATCACTGAAAGACGTACAAAAAAGGCTCTTGCAACCATGTGCCAAACCCAACAGGAAGTCCGCCATTTTGAATTTGCTCGTAAGTGGTTCACAAAATCACCATACATGTTCCAATCTTCCCCATACTTCACAGGATTGATGACAGTCCTGCCCTGAACACATCTATACGCCAATACTTGGTTATTAGTACGGCGCCACCTACTGGCAAAATAACATGTCCTCGTATGATTTGAGGGATATGACGTGTAACTCCAACGTGAGGGGTCTGCCTTCGACAGGAATGAATGGCCGCATCGGCCGGCGTCCTGCCAGCACCCTCGAGTTGCGTGAAGGTGCGAGGGCCCGTTCATCGCTGCTTGCAGCTTTAATTTAGTTTTAAAATTTGTGTTTTTTGGATATTTAGTTTATATCCCGCATATTTACCAAATTGTTCTAGTAATTTAAATAATTCAGGGAGAGCTTTAGAAGGTTCAATTAGGTACACCAAAATATCGTCTGCGTACAGCGCCACCTTGTGTTCATCGTTATTAATGTTGACACCTTTGATGCTGTCTTTCTGTCTGATCCATTGGGCTAGCGGCTCTATGAAGAGTGCAAAAAGAAGCGGTGACATTCCGCATTCCTTGTGACACGTTCCAAATTGATGGTCTCTGGTAAGTGTCCATTTATTTTAACTCGGGCAGTTGGGTTATTATATAGAGTGCTAATTGCATTAATAAAACTATCATGAGAGCCAAATTTCTCAAGGACCCTGTACAAAAACCCCCAGCTCACTGAGTCGAAGGCTTTCTCTGCGTCCAAACTGACCAATAAGGCCTGTAATTTTTGTTCTTGAATATGGCTTAGTACATCTAGTGACCGTCTTATATTGTCATGTGTTTGTCTTTGTGGGACAAATCTGGTTTGGTCTGTATGGATGAGCTGGGCAAGAACTTTTTCAACTCTTTTTGCAAGAATTGATGTATGTAATTTATAATCAGTATTGAGAATTGAAATTGGTCTAAACGAGCCACATTCTAATATATCTTTTCCCTCTTTGGGTATGACTGATATAGTAGCCTCCTTCAATGTTGGAGGAATCTTTCCTTCTTTTAAAGCTTTATTGAATTTGTGAAGGACGTATGGTTTTAGTTCGGCCCTGAAGGTATTGTACCATTCAGATGAGAACCCGTCTGGTCCTGGTGACTTGTTGGTTTTTAGCCTGGAAATGGCTTTGTTTAATTCTTCCTCTGTTATTACTACCATCAATTTATTATTTTGTTCCTGATTTAAGATAGGTAAGTTAAGAGAATTTTTAAAAAAAATTCTAATATTTTGTTCCTCCTCTAATTGTGGTTGAGAATATAGTTCTTTATAATATTTTTGGAAGGCTGTTCGTATTTCCTCTCTTTTATATACTAGGTTCTTTGTTATTGGGTCTTTTATTTTGTGTATAGTGTTGTCTGCTTTTTGTTTTTGTAGTTTTCTCACTAACAGTTTTGCAAACTTTGAGCCAGACTCATAGTACTTTTGTATAGATCATCTTTTTTTTGTGTTTCTTGAGTGTATCAGGTGTTTAGCTCCTTCCTAATTTCCTTTATTTGTAACGCAATACTCGGGGTTGTGTCCTTTTTGTGTTTTGTCTCAAGCTCTCCCAGTTCTTTAGGTAGTTTTGCTAGTCTCTCTTGTCTTTCTTTCTTTTTGTTTGCACAATATGAGATTATATTCCCCCTTAAAACAGCTTTTAATGTATCCCACACCATTTCTGATGTAACTTCTCCATTGTTATGTTCTTGTAAAAACTGTTGTATTGCTTTATTTGTGTTTTAAATTGCATATCTTTAAGAATACTTGAATTTAGTTTCCGTAAGGTTTTTCTTGGGCTGTTGCTTATTTGAATTGTTAGCAGGACAGGGGCATGATCCAACAAGTCAATATTACCATGCTCTCACTGGTGTACTCTATGACGATCTCTCTTATAAATAAAAAAATAATCGATTCTCAAGTACACATCATGTGGATAAGAATAATGTGTGTAATCTCGTTCTGATGGGTGAACATCTCACCATAGATCAATCACCCCAAGTTGTGGTTTGTGTGAACATTTTCGAGGAGTCTAACCTTGGATTAATCCGTATGTTCCAATCCCCTCCGCATATAAGAATGCCTGTTGCTTCAGACATCAAGTCAAATATTTTCCTGTAGAGTGCTATATTACTGCCTGGTGGAATATAAACATTCAGTATAGATACATCAGTGCCCTCTATTTTCCCTGAGACCAGCAAGTATCTTCCTTCTTTATCTTTTATCTTTGAGGTCTTCTCAAAGGGAAGTCTTTGAAATATTAGGGTGGCTACGCCTCTTCTATGACCAGATTTGTATGATGAATAGAATACTTTTGAAAGTCCCAGCCTCCCCAGTTTTTCATGATCTGTTGAGCTGAGGTGCGTTTCCTGTAGTAAAGCAATGTGTACTTATTCTTTTTTCAGTTTACTCAGGATCTTACTTCTTTTTGCTGGGTTAAGGATTCCATTTATATTGTATGAAATAATCTTAAGATTTTGATTGTCATTTATTTTTCATGTTATTTGTGCCTTCTTTCTCCCCGTGTTGTGTCGTGTTTTTTAAAACCTTATACATCCCAAAAACACTCATGAACTTAGGAAACAAAACTATATACAAATGTCAAAAGAACTTAAATCTAGTTGAATCCTCTTTATCTTCTTGCTTGTTGCTTCCGATGATGAGGCTCAGTTGGATCGAGCCTTTCTGGTGCTTGTGGTGTTAAAGCACTCATAGAGGGAAATTCCTCTCTTCATAGGGAGAGGAGCCCTGGAAGATGGGCGCATATCTTTATTTGACATGCCCTCTGCATTTTCGTGTCCCGACTACGTTATGTAGATAACTGGAGGAGTCCTCAGATTGTTCATTGCTCATAACTCAACTTATGTAATAACCATATCTTCTAAGTGTCTTATTTCCAGGATAGCTTTTTCAGAGTCCAAAATCAAAGTAAATAAAATTATTTTTCCCCTTAACTCAAAACTGACTGGTTCCTTGCAGTCCTTGTAACTTAAATTATGTAATAATCACATCTTTTAGATGTCTTAGTTCCAGGTTAGCTCTTTCAGAGTCCAAAACCAAAGTAAATAAATTATTTTTTTCTTAACTCAGAACAGACTGCACCCTTGCAGTCCTTGTAACTTAAATTATGTAATAATCACATCTTTTAGATGTCTTAGTTCCAGGTTAGCTCTTTCAGAGTCCAAAATCAAAGTAAATAAAATTATTTTTTTCTTAACTCAGAACAGACTGCACCCTTGCAGTCCTTGTAACTTAAGTTATGTAATAATCATATCTTTTAAATGTCTTAGTTCCAGGTTAGCTCTTTCAGAGTCCAAAATCGGAATAATTAAATTAACACTAGTTACTTATTTGGGACCATATGGTTTAGATAACCATCAAAATGTTTACTTGGTTGGGTGTGTGTTTCGTTTGAATTCCTGTAGCTTCTCTTTGTAGGATTTGAGTCAGGATTTCCCCTGTCCTTGTGCTTTTGCATCCGTGTCTGATGTTCCCCTTGGGTCTGCAGCCGTCTGCCATGACGAAAGAAGTTGCAGCTCTCGGTGGTCTTTGTCAATTGGGGCCGTAATGACGGTGACCGGGAGTCCCCGTGTCGCCGTGTCCTTTTTAGCTTCCACTGCGTTCTGGTATGTCTGGATGCCATCGTCATAGTGGACCCGTAGTTTTGCCGGGAGTTTTGTAGGGAGTTTGAAACTTTATATTTCGCTCCCTTCTTCTTCGCCTCAGTGTACTCAAAACGTTTCTTAAGCACCACGGATGGTCGTGATCCACAAAGAAGCGAGTGTTCTTGTAATACACTGCCTTTTTCTGCCAGGCTCTGTGAATCACTTATTCCTTGACTCTGTAACTCGTGAACCTTGCAATAATGGACCGGGGTCTTGCCTGCGGGTCCCCCGGTTCAGCTGCTTGGATCCGGTGTGCTCGCTCGATCCTGAGTTCAGTGTCTCCGGGAATGTCCAGTGTATCCCCCAGTAGCTTCTCCAGAAAGGCACATATGTTATCCACCTCCTCCTTCTCGGGTATGCTGTGGATCCAAAGGTTATCCTGGTGAGCTCGCCTTTCTTGATCTGTTAGCTTAGCCTCCATGCTAGCTTGGCAATACATTAGCCTTTTCATTAGCGTAGCCATAGCTTGCAGTGCTGTCTTGGTTTCTTCAATCCTACCTTCAGCTTCTTCTTGTCTGTTGTTTGTCTTATGTAGTTCTTGTTTAATCTCTGCGAGTTGTTGGTTATTGTCCCGTCTGAAGTCTTTTATCTTGCTCAGAATGGAGTGCAGGGAAGCATCTTCTGCTTCAGTATCCTTGTATGGCGTCGGGGAGCTACTCCAGCTAGCCTGAGTTAGCGGAGGCCATTCATCCTCATTTCTTGTCGTTGCTGTGTTCTGGGTTCTCCTGTTTGTTTTTTTATTAGCCCTACTGTCTGTTATATTTGCTTTGATTCATTGTTTAGGGTATTTTCAACTTTTTTAGGGCTGTTTTCTGTGTCTGTCGGGGAGCATCAAAATCAGGCTGCCATCTTGTACGTGACCCCGGAAGTCCACCCACCCCTGCCTTTTACTTAAACACATTGTAACTGTTTCTCACTCAACTGTCAGAGAGAAGACACATAGTAGTATTTACCAAAATATTGAACTATTCCTTTAATTTTTTACAGCCCCTTTTTAACCGCAAGAACTATCCCCAGGAATTAGGAACTTTTCAAGGAACTTGTTGCATTTTGACTGCAGGGACAGGGGTTTAAATGAAGTCTCAGGGACATTCTTTTATCCCCCAAATTTCCTATTTGGGAGGTAGTTCTTTCCGGAAGCAAAGGAACTTTTAGGGCAGGGTTTGCTGGGATGACCATTGCTCAACGATGCTGCTTCAATTAATGTATGGCTTCATTCATAAAACAAGGAAGTACTCTAGGATGATGACCATCTCAGGATGAGTAAAGAACAACAAAAGTTAGGCTTTGCTATTGGCTTGACAACTCATTTTAAAAAAGAGATGGGTCTGGTTGGCAAGCTGAGATGGAGCAACATCACGGTGGTGTTTGTGACAAAGTGAATTACAGGAATAATAAGTCATTCTGTGAGTGTTTTACGGCACTTACGTTCAAAAGCACAAATAAATAAGCATCAAACACTCAACAGCTGATTTACTGTGGGGGCAGACACTCTTAGTTTCATTTTCCTCCTCCACATTTCATTTTTTATATTCAACTTGCAGCGATACTATGCATCAGTAAATATCAAAGTTTAACAAAACCTAAGGTGTGCTGTTGTTTTTCACTGTGTTTTTTAGATAACAAGAGGTGGGCACACCAAACTGCAGGCAGCAGCATGTGTTTACTACTGTGCCCAACAGCAGTCTTGGCCCCATCATATTGCTTTTTCATGTTAGAAGGCAAATACCCTTTTCCATTCTCGCTTTGCTTCGTTTGGTTTAGGTTGTCAGCCCAGCCCAGCAGGGATTTGCATCTCCATTGCAACAGGGCTGCCCGCTTGAAGCTGTGTCTTTAACTGAAAACAGCTTGTCTCTAGCAATGACTTTTAAAAGCAGCGGGCTGATCCATGGCTTAAGTCCGTCACTATTTGATATGAGTGTTTTTTCCATCACACAGCAAAGCAGGTAAAAGAAGTTTACCTGTTGGAGGTGAGCTGTTTGCAGAGGTGCAGTAAGAGCCTGTTGTCTGCAGCTCTTCATCTAACATCTCACTGTGGCTGTGTCTACCTCTACTCTTCCCTCCGTGCTGTGTTGGTAGACTTGTTTTAGGAAGCAGAAGGGAAACTAAACTCCAAACCACATAGATTCAGTTTGAGGCTACAAAGTACTGAGAGCTGAACACAGTGACTTTAAAAACATCTTTCTCCTTTTCTGCACAGACAAATGAGAATTGAGTCTCACAACACACGCTTTTTTTCAGGGGAAGGGGGGGGGGGGGGTGTCAGGGGTTGGCTGCAATCCCCGAGACATCAGTGCAGTCGGGCACACGTTTCAGTTTCACAGATCTTTGTGCACAGTCAGTAAAAACATCTGTATTCACATCCTGACAGTATAATGTATTCATTTGTTCACTCCAGTCTACTGTGTGTTGCAGCAATATAATGATTTACTTTAAGTGAGACCTCACTTATGTCTGCACCATTTTATCAAATTAAAATATTGCTAATTTCACATGCCTTCATTTGTGCACATACTGTCCACAGAATCCAAGCCTAGTTGGTAACTTTAAGGATCTCCTGCAGAATTGAAACAGTAAAGTAGAAGTCAGAGGGTTTAAGCAGTGACTGTAGGCACAGCATGGGTTTGTAATTATGCACTCACTGGTAGGCTCAGCAGATTTGAAATGGCGAGATAGCCCTTCCTTGGTTTAAGTGTAATTGCATATGGCTTCCATTCAAACGTGGGTTAATGATGACTGGAGCTGGTCCCACTGGTTCCACGTGACTCTGATAATCATCACTGAACACAGTCTGCTCAAAATGTGCTACAGCAGCTTATTAGGATCTTTTGACAACTGCACTCTAACCAGTACCTATTTAAGTTATGTCACAAAGCACCGACTGGTTTTTGGTCACAGCACATATGTCCTATGTAAAACTATGTAAGCCCATAGCCCTGTGTGTGTGTCTCGGATCAGCAGAAACAATAACTGAGAGTATGGAGATAGAGCAAAGAATATCAGTTACTGTGAGTGGACAGCTGTAGTCTCAGTTTGCGTGTTGAGATTTACAGATTAGGGAAAAACTGTGCCCTATAAATCAGCAATTATTTTGCCAATGAGCAGGGAAAATCTGGCTTCACTTATGTAACTGTTCTCCACTGGCTTCCTCTTTTTTTTTACTGACAACTCAGGCACTTGCTCTCCCTGTTTGTTTTGGCTCATCTCTCTTTAACTTGACAGAGTTTAAGTTGATTTAACCTTTACAACTCTGCGGGGCCCACCACCAGATCCATCATACAGACTTATAATGTGCAGCCAACCATTGTTCATTTTTTTTCTTTTAATGGCTGACAGCAGAGAGATAACAGGAAATGAGGGGACAGTTAGGTGGGGAGGTCACACTACAAAGGTTCCTGCTTGATTTCAACCAGGGATGTTGCGATGACACAGCCAGTGTCTTAAATCCTGGTTCCACTAGCATGCCCCATAGAAATAACAAGAGTTTTTCCTTCTCTGAATTAAGGGTGTAAAGACTTAAGCACAATTTTGAGGTACTTATACTTTATTCCCATTTTAAGCTATTTTATGAATCTACTCCACCACATTTCAGAGGTAAATATTTTACTATTTACTCTTATATATTTATTTGAGGGCGGCATGGTGGTATGGTGGTTAGCACTGCCGCCTCACAGCAAGAGGGTTCCTGGTTTGATCCCGGGTGCTGGAGCCCCTCTGTGCCGAGTTTGCATGTTCTCCCTGTGTCAGCATGGGTTCTCTCTTAATTTTTATTTAGTTTGTATTAGGGCTGGGACTTTAACGCCTTAATTTCGATTGATTAATTACATTAAAAAAACATAACACATTTAATCGCACCTTTTTCAGTTCCCTCATTTCTGGCACACCAGTAACACTGATGCACACACTCCAGCCCGGTAGGGCGCAAACCTACGGTATCGCCTCAATGCAAAACATGTTGCTGCCAGCAAGGACACTAGAGCTAACGTTAGCTACGACAGTCCTGGTACAGCCAAATGGTGTAGCCAGCCCACAATAGAGTGCGGCTTGAGCCGCACTTTCCTGACCGAACCAGATCCGAGTCCGAGACAGTTAGCCTGATGCCGTTTGTTACATATATATATATATATATATATATATATATATAGTACAGGCCAAAAGTTTGGACACACCTTCTCATTCAATGCATTTTCTTTACTTTCATGACTATTTACATTGTAGATTCTCACTGAAGGCATCAAAACTATGAATGAACACATGTGGAGTTATGTACTTAACAAAAAACGATGAAATAACTGAAAACATGTTTTATATTCTAGTTTCTTCAAAATAGCCACCCTTTGCTCTGATTACTGCTTTGCACACTCTTGGCATTCTCTCCATGAGCTTCAAGGCTACTGTATGTAATATATGCAAGAGGTATTTCTTATCCTTCACATTCAGACTTTCAGGGATAACACACAGTAATGTATGATATGTAAGCTATCTTGTTGAAAGACCTCCTTAAGGGCATCAAATACTACTCCAGTATAAACTTAACTTCGGACATTGCCAAAATATATGGGTGTGATGGGCAGTGCATGTTCCACAGTTTCTCCAATATGAGCTGGGATACTATTTCTGGTGTTCTGAAAAATTGAATTATTTTCCATTTAAATTACCTCCATGTGTTGGAATTTGTCACCAGATGCGCCTTAGTACATACCTCCTTCCAAGTGTCCTGTGATATGACAGTGTTCAACCCTGCCTCCCACCTTCACCTCACCTGTAGGGTGTTATGTAGATTCATAGATTAAAAAAAATATTTTATACACTTCACTAATTATTTTCTTGTCTCCGTGTCCTATTTGTATTTCTTTTAGAAAGTTTTCTATGGATGTAGGTATTATGACTTTACCCCACTCATTGTGTGTTGTCAAAAAGTTCTTAGCTGCAAGTATCTAAAGAAATCTGGCCAGGGGAGATCGAAGACATTTTTCAACTGTTAGAATGTCTTAAGATTATCATTGTTAAATAACTGATGCAGATAAATCAGTCCTCATAGATCCAGTACTTGTCAATGAAGAGATTAGCTTTGGTAGTCCAAAAGCAGACTTTATTTTATTCCAGATTTTAAGAGTAATCTTAGTCCAATGTGACATTTCTTGTGTAGGGGCGTCTAAAAAGGGTATGATTTTAAGTGGCTCTGTACTCATATGTTTTTCAATATTGAGCCAGCAGGTGTATGCACCATTCTGAATCCTTACTATCAGAGGCTTCATTTGTGCAGCCCAGAAATAATATATGAAATTTGGAAGTTTAAGGCCATCTTCTAGCTTGGTAGTTGCAAAGTTCTGAATTTAATTCTAGAGCGCTTATTTTGCCATATGAATTTCAATTTTTTTTTTTTTTTATTATACTTTCAATGCAAACCAGTAAAGACAGAGGGAGGGTAGACCATCGTTACACATCATTACTAATGCACCAGATTATTTTACTATAATTAACATCATCAATATTCTGTAGAGATGGAGAAATATATATGCCAAGGTACTTAATACATTCTTTGGGCCATCTAAATCCACTCTGGATTTCAACAGTTTTTGGGATATTGTCATTGATATCCATTGCCTCTGTTTTATTCACATTTACCTTGTATCCTGAATAGTACCCAAACTGAGAAATAAGCTCCTTCAAGTGTGGTAATGTTGACGAGGGTTCTGTCAAATACGATAAAACATCATATGCATAGAGCTCTAATTTGTGCTCTTCTATCACAATTCCTCTTATTTCACCATCATCTCTGATAAGTTGGGGCAATGGTTCAATACTGATGGCAAATAATAGAGGTGATAAAAAACAACCTGTCTACAATCCTGCTCCAGATCTCCCAGATCTATAACCACTTTGCAGGATTTTCAAGAAAAAAAAAAGAATGAATAGTCTCTCTCATTCATCAATCAATTATGAGACATTGTCTGTGTGTGGTGGTGTATTTATCTGCAGAGACTCTGCCCTCTGCCTGTATTCCTCTTTTCTTCTTGTTGTCCTGTGGTTGGGGCATTCCTGGGCACAGCATGCAGGTGAGGTACTTAATGGACTTCCTGAAAAGGTAGAGAGCACGTACCAGAGTAAGCTGCACACATCCAAGAGGAAGCTGCAAAAATCATGCCAAAAACCACAAATATAGCGAGGCAGAACACCAAGAAGATAAAGCTGGGTTCAAAACGAGAGTGAATTTGGGGTTGGCATTCACTTTGACTTCAGCTGATGATGGTGTTCACGAACAGTAACTGACAGGTTCTGCATAGTATATCTTTAACAATACCTATCCCTAACAGAGTTCTCCAGTGATGACGTTTCTCGGCAGGCTGACACAGATGTTAGCATTGCTCTGGTACTGTCGGCAAAATGTAGTAGAAAAATCCCATAGGTTGCAAAAAACCTATGCGATTTTTCTACTACATTTTGAATTATTATTGTAGAAAAAAGGCTCTGAAAATGTTTATTATACTTACACATCTTGTTCAGCAAGACAATCTTTACAAATGAACACCACTTTTATGATTTTCACAGTCTAAATGCAATCACCATTAGTAAAAAGCTAACGTCAGGCTATATAAACAAGCTACCAGTGTTGGGCAAGCTACTCGGAAAATGAAGTGAGCTAAGCTAGCAGTTACTCTCCATCAAAATAAAGTTTCACTACATTGAAACTGTCCCCAGAGAAATGTAGCAAAAAATGACAAAATGGCAAAAGTAGCTTGCTACTTGCAAAGATATGTTTATGTTTTGACCTTATGTCAAATCAGCATTGTCTCAGTGATCAGAGAAAGTTTCAGCCAAACAAATAGGCAGGCAAAAATGTTTAGTTGGACTGTTTATTAAAACTTTCTTCTTTTCTTTTCTTGAGGACTTGATGTCGTGTCATTGGAGGACATGTTTAAATGTCATTATTAGTTGGCTTGTTTCTCTCTCTCTTTCTCTCTCCTCTTCCTGCTTAATGCATTTCTCTCTCAGCCTCTTTCATTAGGCTACCTGACTATGTCAGTAATTCAGAAACATAATTCCAAAATACATTTTCAGTCAATAAAATCATAAGTAAAAGACAGTAATATAAACAATAGAAATAACAGACCTAAATGAAAACTTTTCTTTTTTGGGGATATTTTAACATGAACATGTCCTGCAAATAACATAAGTATGTCCCTCACCATCTCTCCTCTCTCTTCCTTCTTAATATTGTTCTCTTTCTCTAGCTTTTGTCTCAGCCCTTGTTGTGCCTATTTCTCTAGTGTCCACTGCAAATCCACTAAATATATACAGTCCATGGGCAAGACATGTGAGAGACACATCGAGAAGTGCAATGTAGCCAATCAGAGGCAGATCAAGGCGGGCCTTGCCAAGAAAAGCCAATAGCGAAACAGCAAGCAGAATAAACTGAAGGATTAGCATGTGATGTCATGAGGATGTGTCTACATACCTCAGTGTGGCACTAGCATCAGTCACAGCTGTTGACTCAGAAAATAGTGAGATTACCACTACGATACTGAGAAATGTAGATAAGTTTGTAATGCTGCTACTTGTAGTGACACTAATGGCCAACACTCCTAACTACATCACAGGCGCATGATCTAACATCCTAACCACAACAACACTATGATGTCGAGGTCGGCATGATGATGTTCTGTAGTCTCTCTTAGCCCCTTGATAGCACCCGCCTTTTTGAAGACACATAAAAACTTCGAAATTCACCAGTTTGGTATTTACCGATGTATTTTATGTCCTAGAACAAAACCTGAAAGTCTCTTAAGCTTGTGTTGTGCTTGTGTAGCAGAGCTTATTTCAGGCATCTAACCAAGAACCCTTCAAAAATAACTCCCTTACTTTGAGATGAGGGAACTGAGAGTGCTAAAATGCAATTTGCAGGTTTTAGGTCTCATTCCTGGGGCACTGTATAGAATTCAGTAAATAATTGCTTTGAAATAGGGACATAAAAGAAAAGAGTTGGTGCCACGTGATTAGCACTAGTTTCACTGTGTAACCAGACACACAGATACAAGGTTTCTGTGCCTGCTTTGTGTATTTATGTCAATCTTAACAGTGCGGTATTTGTCTAAAGTCCTAATAAAAACAGAGTAAGCATATGGTGCTGCTGTTTACTTCTCTGAAAGTGATTTTTAGTGCACAGAGAAATCCATCAGTTTTAAAGGATAATTGTTTTTGAAGTTCTGTCCATCATTTCTATCAGTAATGATAACATTTCACTCACTTAGTTAATAGCTGGGCATTGCTGTTCTGTACACATCTATTTATGGACATCTATTGCACACCAGTCCATCCTGGAAGAGGGATCCCTCCTTGGTTGCTTTTCCTGAGGTTTCTACCATTTTTTTTACCCTATTAAAGGGTTTTTGGGGGGACTTTTTCCTGATCTGCTGTGAGGGTCGTACGGAGAGATATGGTATGCTGTGAAGCCCACTGAGGCAAAGGGTGATTTGTGATATTGGGCTTAATGAATTGCTGTGTTCCCAGATCTCAGCTGTTTACTTGGTGAGTACAATAATACTATTATTAATAGCTGAAACTATGAAAATAAGACCCAGTTATTCATTAAAGGCCGAAAAGTTTTTTGGCAAGTGGAGACAACTGAATTAAAGGTTTATGAGTGATATTAATACATCCAAACTGACAATAAAGAGAGGGCTTCAGCTATTGAATTTACTTATGTAAATTGACCTTTCAATGATTATTTTGATTTGTTTGGACCATATCTCTGAAGCAGCAGCAGCTCACTGCTGTGCATCTCTGTCTTCTCATTTAAGGTGGCTCCGGACTTCTTTGAGTATTTCAGAGCCCTGTACCCAATCCTGCGTGCTGACCCCACCTTGTGGTGCATTTCTGCATGGAATGACAACGGCAGAGACGCCTTGGTGGATCCATCCAAAGCTGAGCTCCTCTACAGAACAGACTTCTTCCCCGGTCTGGGCTGGATGCTACTGAAAGAGATGTGGGATGAACTGGAACCCAAATGGCCTTCAGCCTTCTGGGACGACTGGATGCGTCAGCCGGAGCAACGCAGGGATCGCTCCTGCATCCGGCCTGAAATCTCCCGGACCATCACCTTTGGCAGGAAAGGTGTCAGTTTAGGTCAGTTCTTTGACCAGTACCTTCGCTATATTAAGCTTAACACTGAATTTGTGCCTTTTACCAAACAGGATTTGTCTTATCTGCTAAAAGAGAAGTATGATGAAAACTTTATAAAAGAGGTTTACAGGGCCCCACTGGTGAAGATTGAGGACCTACAACAAGCGGGCAGCTTAAAAGGCCCTGGACCTTACAGGGTGGAGTACTCAAGCCGGGACAGTTTTAAAGTCTTTGCTCGAAATCTGGGGGTGATGGACGACTTGAAATCTGGAGTTCCTCGTACAGGTTACAGGGGCATAGTCAGTTTCCTCTATCGGGGTCGAAGGGTGTGCTTGGCTCCACCAGAGGGCTGGACGCGGTATGATGTCAGCTGGAGCTGAGAGACTGATCCAGACTGTACAATGTGAATGGTGTTGAAGAGGGGAGAGAGCCTTACTCAGAGGAACACCCTCTCAGACCAAAGAATATCAGAAGACACAGTGATTCATGAAGGAACAAAAGCAACACAGATGGGGCTGCACATCAGTGGAGCAAGGGGATCAGGGGTTCACCCAGGCCTCCTTGTTAGAAAAGCTTCTAAAATAGGGTGCTCATTCACGATCAGCAATTTTAACAGCCACACAGACTTCACAAAGAGTTAAAACTATTAGAAGAGAAAATGCCACTCTTAAACACTGTTTCAAAACAGCTATTGGCAATGTGCCTTGCTTTCTGGGCCCACTTTGTTTGGTGTATTTTTTATTCCTGTGAATTACTGGCCAAATGTAGACTTAACATACATTTGGATGTTTGCAGTAGCTGTAAATGGAGTTTGGTAGCAGAAAATCCTTTGAGTTGTAAACAGAAAGGGCATGTTTCAGTGTTGGTTATAATTCAGTAAAGGGCAAACACAAGTAGAGTGATTATCTGGAGAAATTGTGAGAAAACTAGTGTTATGTGTTAAATCCGGGGTCGTCGGGAAGTTTTTGAAAGAAGCTGTTGAGATTGATCCAACTCTTTAGATCATATAAGTGTTGAAGTCTATAAACTAATGAGGAGGAGATTTGTGTGCAGTGGATAAGCCTCTGCATTGTTTTAGGTGGTACACAAAGGCTGTGTCCAGTGCTGCATTCATTATATGAAGTCATAGCCCTGATGGTTAACACAAAGACAAAAAGCTTCTCCAGCAATTATACAGAGAGAAGGAAATGTAGAAACAGACATCAACTTCTTAAATTACAGTAGCCCTGATCCAGTACCAACAAACTGAACTGGGACATTTCAGTCTAGAGCAGCTCATACAGTTTGTTACAGTAATGTTGAAAATACCAGATCATAAGACACCTATAAGGTGTGGGCAAATGGTATCAGGTGGGTGTAAAACAACCAGAAACATTATTGGGGTCATCTATTAAAGTCAGTACAAACCATGAAGCATTCCTTTGTCACTAATCTCTGGAGTGTTGAAAATAGCCGTTTTATCCAGTGCTATTGCTGTAATATAGTAACAGTATTAAAGTACAACTTATTTATAGAGCGATGCTCACAGACAAAGATCACAAAGTGCTTTACAAGGGCAACATACAAGAAAGAAAATAAGACAAATAAAGTGAATACCCAAGCCATGTAGTTATAAGTGCAAAACTATTGGCCCAGTACATAATGAAAAAATCACAACACACAACAAGAATACATAAAATATAGAGAATACACAGAGCTAGTCTAGTGCATACGAGTTACTCAAATGCCTGTCTAAACAGTTGTGTCTTTAGCTGGCTTTGTAAAGATACCACAGAGTCAGCAGATAGACCGTAAGACAGCAGGCAGAGCATTCCAGAATATAGGCGCTACGGTCTTAAAAGCTCCATCACCACGTGTCTTGAGACAAGTGTGAGGGACAGACAGCATACTTTATTGAAGAGAATGACCTGAAGAATAGGGGTGAAGTACTTCAGCCACATAAGTGGGAGCCTGACCATAAAAATGAGAATTTTGAACTGGATCCTATATGCTACTGGGAGCCAGTGAAGAGATTTTAGTTTAGGGGCAATATGAGAACATCTGTTTGATCTAGTTAGTAGTCTTGCAGCAGCATTCTGGATTGCTTACAGAATGCAGATGTTCTCGGTGGGGTGAAAAGTAAATTACAGTAATATGAGATAAAGGCATTTACAGTAATTTCCAGTTCAGCATTTGAAACTACAGATCTCAGTTTACTAATTTTTCTCAAATGGAAAAAACAAGATTTGGTCAGGTGCTTCATTTGGGTATTGAATGACGAGGACTGATCAGATGTTAACTCTAAATTACGCAGGTTTGAGTGAGCAGCAGAGGAAAGGGGCCCAATATTTTGCATGATCAGGGGCAGCAACAGTCATAACCTCCGTCCTATCACCATGAAGCTGTAGTAAATTTTCTGTGGTCCAGACCCTAATAGCGTATGACAGTCAAGGAGCCTAGATAACGTGAAGAGCTCACTGTGTTTGAAAGAGAAGTGTTGCTGGGCATTATCCACCTATAGATGATATGCAGTGTTATATTTGTTTATGATCTATCCCAAGGGCAGCAAATATAAAGAGAATAACTGAGGCCCCACAATTGATCTCTGCAGGACACCAAATGACAGTGGAGAGGAATCGGATGAGTTGAAGACAACACGCACCCCTGCTTATTTAGCCGTGCAGGGAATCAGGTCCCCTGAAATGTTAATTCTATAAAAAAATTGTGATTCCCGCACACAGTGGATAAGCCTCTGCATTGTTTTAGGTGGTACACAAAGGCTGTGTCCAGTGCTGCATTCATTATATGAAGTCATAGCCCTGATGGTTAACACAAAGACAAAAAGCTTCTCCAGCAATTATACAGAGAGAAGGAAATGTAGAAACAGACATCAACTTCTTAAATTACAGTAGCCCTGATCCAGTACCAACAAACTGAACTGGGACATTTCAGTCTAGAGCACACACTTCTTCACCTTCGTATTGATTTATTTCAAAAGGTTGACGTTTCAATCTTAAAGACCTTTCTCAATACATAACACTCACAAAGTATCAGCGTGCTAACATACAGCTCACAATTGCATGATGGTTCACATTTGTGTAGAAGGTGTGTCCACAATCACCTGCAGCAACTCATTAGAATAGAGTAAAATAGAAAGAACTTTATTCATCCGTGAGGGGAAATTCAACTGTCCAGCAGCTCATAAAAGACAAAAAAGATAAGAACCACACTATCAACAAAAACACAGTGGTATTAAAGTAGACATCAGATAAAATAAGTGCATAAATAGAAATTGAAATAAAATTGCCCATTCCACAGTCCAGTCCAGCTGTGGCTAATGTGATGTGTGTGAGTGTGTGTATGACTGGATTCAGGAGGTGTTAAAAAGTCTTATTGCTGTGGGGACAAAGGATCTCTTCAAACGCTCCGTGATGCAATGCAGTGAGATGACCCGACTGCTGCAGCTGCTCCTCTGTTACTTCAGGAGGCTGTGGAGAGGGTGTCCGCTATTGCCCATTGTAGCTTTCAGTTTGTTCATAGTGCCACCCCACCACAGTGTAGAAGAGTGCACTGGCCACCACCGTGTGATAGAACAGAGACACAGCTTCCAAGCCTGACATACTGAGGCTGCTCTGTCAGGTAGTCTGTCATCCAGGAGGTCAGGAAGAGATCTACTTTCATCCCCTCCAACTGGTCTGTCAGTATGGGGGGCTGCATAGTATTAAAAGCACTTGAAAAACATCCCGGCACCTCCGAGTAGGTGTAGGCCCAATACAGCATGTAAAGAACCGCATCTTCCACTCCCATGTGCTCCTGACCCTTGGGGCCACCGCATTAGTGATCTCTGACCCCACGACCAGGCGCTCCAGGGTCTTCATAATGCATGATGCTAAGGCCACTGGTCTGTAGTCAATTTAACTTGGCCGGGAGCCCCACTTTGGGCACTGGTACGAGACAAGATGTTTTCCACTGCACAGGGCCTGTTTGAAGACTCCTGTTGAAGATCCACTGAAGGGGCTCCACTAGCTGGGCTGCACAGTCTTTCAGGAGCCTTGGCCACACTCCATCTGGGCCTGCAGCCTTCCGTGTATGCAGTATCTTGAGCTCCGCCCTCACCTCATCTGCTGTAAAGGACAGTGGTAGTTGTGGGTGGTAGATGTTGTAACTGTAGCTGCAGTAGTGGGGTAGGGCCTACTTCCAGGTCACAGTGGAGAAGGAGCGGCAGCAGGTGACACTGTGGAAGCGAGATGGATGCAGGGGTAGGTTGAACCCCCCCCCCGTCAAACCTGTTAAAAGAACAGGTTGAAGTCATTGGCTTTGTCCACATCACCATCCATAACCTGGCTATTCTTCTTTGAATAGCCTGTGATGTTCCTCATTCCCTTCCACACCTCTCTAATGTTGTTCTGCTGTAGCTTACTCTCCACCTTTCTTTTGTAGTCTACATTGCTTGTCTCAGCCTACCCTTCAGCTCATGCTGAACCTCCCTGAGCCTCTCCTTGTACCCCTTCTTGAGCGCCCGCATTTTCTGGTTGATATTTTTGTTAACCCAGGCTTTATTATTGGGCAAGCAGCGCATAGTCTTAACGGGCATCACAGTATCCCTACAGAAGTTTATATATTCTGTCAGAATGTCCACCCTCCTGTCCATGTCCATGTTGTTGTCCTGTGGTTCCAGTAGCACAGTCCAGTCTGTACATTCAAAACAGTCCCTGTGAGACTCACTGGTCTCCAGGGACCACTTACTGACTGAGCAGGTGGTAACAGGCAACTTTAATACACAGGGTTTGTATGTGAGCTGGAGAGAGACATACTGCACAAACCCCGTTAGATGGGAAGAGAGAGTAGTGTTGTTAAAATAAAATATTTATTGTGCAATAAATGCACTAGGGTGCTGGGTCTGAATCCTAGCAAGAGATTCATGGATGACATCACACGCCACTGGTGTTGCTGCTCGCAGTGGAATGTACAATGGTGACAATGTGTGAAAACTTCCGTGGTACATAATATGGCCTAAGACCGACTGCCAACTGCCGACTGACTGTTCAATATCCTGATAGCAGATTTTGCCCTTTTGATGAAACCATTTATTGTTCACAAGCAGGATCAATCCCCCACCTCTGTTTTTGAGACACCCCCTGTAAAGTGGTTGGCTCCTCACCAGTGCCAGCAGCTCGTCACACCCCATAAGGACTAACAGCAGGAAAGGCATGTATCTCCACCTCCTAGCCTTCAGTTTAGCTGAACATCTTTCTCAGCTCAGCCGGTGTCTAACTCCGTAAGTGGTTCTTCTCAGAGCTTTACTCATCACACTTTTTAGGAGAGAGAAATCAGAGTGTCCAATAGACACACACACACACACACACACACACACACACACATATATATATATACATATACAGTACAGGCCAAAAGTTTGGACACACCTTCTCATTCAATGTGTTTTCTTTATTTTCATGACTATTTACATTGTAGATTCTCACTGAAGGCATCAAAACTATGAATGAACACATGTGGAGTTATGTACTTAACAAAAAAAGGTGAAATAACTGAAAACATGTTTTGTATTCTAATTTCTTCAAAATAGCCACCCTTTGCTCTGATTACTGCTTTGCACACTCTTGGCATTCTCTCAATGAGCTTCAAGAGGTAGTCACCTGAAATGGTTTTCACTTCACAGGTGTGCTTTATCAGGGTTAATTAGTGGAATTTCTTGCTTTATCAATGGGGTTGGGACCATCAGTTGTGTTGTGCAGAAGTCAGGTTAATACACAGCTGACAGCCCTATTGGACAACTGTTAAAATTCATATTATGGCAAGAACCAATCAGCTAACTAAAGAAAAACCAGTGGCCATCATTATTTTAAGAAACGAAGGTCAGTCAGTCCGGAAAATTGCAAAAACTTTAAATGTGTCCCCAAGTGGAGTCACAAAAACCATCAAGTGCTACAACGAAACTGGCACACATGAGGACCGACCCAGGAAAGGAAGACCAAGAGTCACCTCTGCTTCTGAGGATAAGTTCATCCGAGTCACCAGCCTCAGAAATCGCAAGTTAACAGCAGCTCAGATCAGAGACCAGATGAATGCCACACAGAGTTCTAGCAGCAGACCCATCTCTAGAACAACTGTTAAGAGGAGACTGCGCGAATCAGGCTTTCATGGTGAAATAGCTGCTAGGAAACCACTGCTAAGGAGAGGCAACAAGCAGAAGAGATTTGTTTGGGCCAAGAAACACAAGGAGTGGACATTAGACCAGTGGAAATCTGTGCTTTGGTCTGATGAGTCCAAAGTTGAGATCTTTGGTTCCAACCGCCGTGTCTTTGTGAGACGCAGAAAAGGTGAACGGATGGATTCCACATGCCTGGTTCCCACTGTGAAGCATGGAGGAGGAGGTGTGATGGTGTGGGGGTGTTTTGCTGGTGACACTGTTGGGGATTTATTCAAAATTGAAGGCACACTGAACCAGTATGGCTACCACAGCATCCTGCAGCGACATGCCATCCCATCCGGTTTGCGTTTAGTTGGACGATCATTCATTTTTCAACAGGACAATGACCCCAAACACACCTCCAGGCTGTGTAAGGGCTATTTGACCAAGAAGGAGAGTGATGGAGTGTTGCGGCAGATGACCTGGCCTCCACAGTCACCGGACCTGAACCCAATCGAGATGGTTTGGGTGAGCTGGACCGCAGAGTGAAGGCAAAGGGGCCAACAAGTGCTAAACACCTCTGGGAACTCCTTCAAGACTGTTGGAAAACCATTTCAGGTAACTACCTCTTGAAGCTCATCGAGAGAATGCCAAGAGTGTGCAAAGCAGTAATCAGAGCAAAGGGTGGCTATTTTGAAGAAACTAGAATATAAAACATGTTTTCAGTTATTTCACCTTTTTTTGTTAAGTACATAACTCCACATGTGTTCATTCATAGTTTTGATGCCTTCAGTGAGAATCTACAATGTAAATAGTCATGAAAATAAAGAAAACGCATTGAATGAGAAGGTGTGTCCAAATTTTTGGCCTGTACTGTATATATATATACACATATGTATACATAAATGTGTGTGTGTGTGTGTGTGAGTGACATTGTGTCCGGCAGCCATAACACAATGTCATGGTTGAAGGGAATTATTCCCTTGTACATTCAGAGGCTTACACAATCTGCATTTTCACCACATCACTTCATTCAGGTGGGTTAAGTACATTTATAGTAGGAAATTGTTAATATGAAGGATGACATTATAATGGGAAGGCTATTTAAAATTATTTAACTGTCTTAAACTTCTAACAAGTGTTCTGAGTGCAAATGAGATCTAAACCTCCTGATTCTGACATTTTACTGATGATCACTCTGAAGTCCTGATACAGGGCAAGTTGTAATTACATGGCATCCAAACAATGGTCTGGTCAGCTAAGGTTTGTTCAAGAACCACTGATTGTTTGACAATTTTTATTTGTTTCTGCAACAATAAGGCCGTGGAGTGGCTAGAGAAATGATTATCACTGTACTGTAATTAGCTTTGGGAGATTATCCACAAGATTAATTGATCCCATGTTTGTATGGTGAAGTGTAAAACCACTGCCTGATGTGTTTATAACTTTAATACAGTATCAATAAAATCAACTATTTTGATATTCGCCCACAGGCTGAATGAGTGACTCTATTGACAGCAGTAATTCTGCTGTGTAACCTGCAGTACTCAACAGTGGCTAGTGTCATGTTTATGCTTGTCCATTTTGAACGATGTGTCATCAAAGGATTTTGCTGGTTAATGGTGAGTTCGTGGGTGACTACTGAGGCTTACTTTGGTACAAAAACATCTCTTGCAATGTTGACCTCCTTGACGATATGACCTGTTTGAGAAAACCATGATTGAAGGGAATAAGAACTCCACAGATTCAACCTCACACTCATCCTGATCCAGGACAAAGTCAAGACAGCAGCCATGCAGTTCTGCCACCTTTGGAGTCCCAACTCCAGAGATACTGCAGCAGTTTACTCTGATCTAACCATGATGCAATGACACTAACTGATCCACAGCTTCTCCAAATGCTGGTGGGTTGTAAATGCTACATGTCTCGGGCCCAAAGCATGCCCATGTGCCCTGTAGTTTAGCCTGGATAGTCTGTCTCTAACCCTGATCAGGGTTCCTGTGGTTCCTTAAAAATTCTTAAAGAATTAATTAATAAAGAAGGCCTTAGTTGATAATAAACTGTCTTAAATTAATATTTTCATCACCGTCTTATAATTTACCAAATGCCTGCTGCATTAGCATTACACAGATCAAGATAGCCTAACCAACACCCTCGAATTTTGGTTCCAGCCAGGATGCTAAGAGCAGTCTACTGTCTCCTAGCTAGTTGTCACTGTACTGTGGATGACATGGGGAAGTGCAGATTCAACGAAAACTGGCTATTTACCAAAAAACTTAAATCAAAAGCCTAGTCCCACTCAGTAGCCCAGTGTGGCTAGATATTTTGACAAATAAACACCTGTCCCAATTAGGTGCCTGGTCTGGTTGCCAAGCAGTTAATTTTTTCATAGAACTTCACATGTATAAAAGCAAGTTGTTGGCTACCTCAAATTTTGTGTCCGTTCCTTGATTACCATAAAATTTATTCATATTCCTTTATTCCGTAAGGGTCCTCAGATCAAAAGAATCAAAAGGGTTTTTCATAAAAATTGCCGTAATCCCCAAGTGCTGCAACGCTTTCTCTCTGATGCACTGTCTGTCAGAGCTAAAGCAAAAGAATGATTCATAACTAATATATTATCTGAAACCAAATTTTTATAAAAGTAATATTTATACTGGTTTAAATTAACAATTTTATTTTTTCATCGTCCCATCTTTGCTGAGCAACAGTTTTGTGTGAAAGGAATTAAAGGCCTGTCCCAAATATAGGCCCATTTATTTCAGTAATTTAAGCAGATTAATTGAAGTTTTACAGTTACCAAGATTTCATGACATGGCTGAAACCAGGACAAAGCAATGCAAGAAGACTCGCTAACAAATGCCAGGTACAGTATATCCCAGTGCTGCTCTACCCTCGTCACCACCATGAGGCAAAAAAAAGTCATGTTTTATGTTACAAAAAACACATTGGCAAAATTGGTCCTAACCCTAAGTAATTAATGTCACTTTGGGTTTGTTTCTCCTTCAATTTTAGTTATTGTAAAATTGACCTAGAATTTCATTCTGAGTGGCATTAAAAATATCTTAAAAAGTCATCTAATTTGTTGGTGGAACCCTGTGCCTAATACTCATTTTCCACCAGCACGGAACCAGTTCTGTTCCAGTTCCTGTACCTAATTTTGGATTGTCAGAGCATTTTGACTAAAATACATTGGTTCTGAACCTGAAAGTTGGCTCTCAGCTGGAACCAAAAAATAGCAGGTTTTTCTTGACCTGCATATGATGATGACATCAGTGGGAGTGTCATATTCTACGAGAATAGAGAGAAAAGAGAGGATAGAGAAAGCAACAACAGAGAGGTCAAGTAAGAAATCATAAAACGGCAGGCATTGGTCTCATTCATAGTTGGTTCATGCTTGTTTTGGGGTAAAAACAAATATCTGTGGTAACAGAACAAAACTTTGCACATAATCAATGTAATCAACAATTTTGCTACTACTGTTTACTTTTGTGGGGCATTGTGTATCACCCTCGGTTGAAAACACATCCTTGATTTCAAAGGTTCACTCAAAACAGGTGGAAACACATGCTGGTTCACTAGATAGCACTAAGGTCCTGGGAACTATAAACAGAACTAGTTCAAGAACCAGAGCTAATTTGGTGGAAAGGGGGTATAAAAGAGGCACTAGGACACAACCCATGAAGCCTACTCCTAAACTATGATGTAGAATTAATGTTTCATTGTATGTATGGTGCATCTGCTGCTAGCAGGCTACCCTTGGTCCAGACACCTGAATCACTCAAACTCCAATTTTGTTCTTCAATTTAAAGTTACCAAAAGGGCAATAGTTTTATCACCAGGCTTACACGTGACTTCAGATTTGTTGTTGTGGTGATATTACTGCAAGAATGTTGCATTTTTAAAGAGAAAACCTAAACCTTAGGTTTAACTATTATTCATAATTTCTTCCATTTGCATGTAAGTATGCCAACTGCCCACTGTCAAAATGGTGGCTTAACTCTGAGTTCATCTCAGCATTTGGTGCCTTGCCTTGTTCATCTCGGGGTTTGGTGCCTTGCTCAACCTGATCTCGTATCCATATTTCCCTCACTTATGTCTCTTCCTTGTGTCTAAGCTTCACCGTCGTAACCTACAGGGGAGGGATGCAAGGATAAGATGCAAGGAGCAAAGAAACAAGGAAATATGCCTTTAAAGAAATGAAGCATCATTTCCTCTCAAAGGTTACTTGAAGCAACATTTGTTTCTGATGACAACAGCAGCTGATTAAAGGTGGATCAGCTGTTAGTCGGCTTTATTAACAGCTATAGAAACTTAAAATGGAGTGTATGTCTGCACATACGTAATGTTTTATAGATTTAATAATAATAGTAATGATCATAATAATAATATTAATAATAATAATAATAACTTTTTTTTTTTTTTTTTAATCATTATTAATCCTGCAAGGGGAAATTCAATGTTTACACTCTGCTGTCAGATACACACAGGTCTGAATACACACACATGCACAAATGGGACCTATACATGCATTAAATGGAGAGATGTCAGAGTGAGGGGGCTGCCCATGAACAGGCACCCTGAGCGGCTGGGGAGGTTTGGTGCCTTGCTCAAGGACACCTCGGCAGTGCCCAGGAGGTGAACTCGCACCTCTCCAGCTACCAGTCCACACTCCATATTTTGTGGTCCGTGCAGGGACTTGAGCCGGCGACCCTCCGGTTCCCAAGCCAAGTCCCTATGGACTGAGCTACTGCCGCCCCAATTTGTAGAGCACTTTTCGACTCTGAAACAGTTAGAGCAGCCAGACCAGTAGACCTGAGGGGCCTGTTTTGGTGGTACAGTGTGAGAAGCTCGGCTATATACTCCAGTGCCAGACCACTGAGAGCCTTGTATGTGATTAAAAGAACTTTAAAATGAATTCTAAAAGAGACAGGAAGCCAATGCGGGGAGGCCAAAATAGGTGTGATGTGTAAAGATAATTTTGTTTTGGTCAAAAGTCGGGCTGCTGAATTTCGAATGATTTGGGGCTGATGAATAGATCGATTTTTGAAACAGGTGAACAAGGCATTAGAGTAATCAAGGCGGGGGGATATAGGAACATGTATGATTTTCTCTGTGTTATTTAAGGACAGAAGTGAGCTACATTTGGAGATGTTCCTCAGCTGGTAAAAACAAGACTATGTTTTTTACATGTTGCTCCAGGGTCAAATTACTGTACAGAATAACACCCAGATTTTTTGCACCTGGTTTTGTGTTCGGAGTGAGGGGGCTGATGAGTGGCTGAAATGGTTTTGAGATACCTTCAGGGCCAATGATGATAAGTTCTCTATTTTCAGAGTTAAATTTTAAGAAGTTTAATTTTTTAATTTAATTTTATATACTTTATTAGTCCCGCAAGGGGAAATTCAATGTTTTCACTCTGTTGTTGTTTCACATATACACACAGGTCCGAAATACACACACACATGCACAAATGGGACCTATACATGCATTAAAGATGATGTCAGAGTGAGGGGGCTGCCCATGGACAGGCGCCCCGAGTGGCTGGGGGTGTTCAGTACCTTGCTCAAGGGCAACCTCGGCAGTGCCAGGAGGTGAACTGGCACCTCTCCAGCTACCAGTCCACACCCCATATTTTTTGGTCCGGGCAGGGACTTGAACTGGCAACCCTTCGGGTTGGACTGAGCTACTGTCCCTATGTCCCTATGGACTGAGCTACTGCCACCCAGCTCGTAATCCAGCTTTTTATATCACACTTATTCTTGAGATAAGGGACAAAACAGTTTTTAAAAATAATTTTTAAGAAATGCACACTACATTAATTGGAATTGGATATGTCTGTATAGTGCTGTGCGATATTACGATATATATCATAGTGCGATAGAAAAATGTCTACCGTACGATATAATCCTCTATCGTTTATATCGTAATTTTAACGTGTGGGCTGTGGTTAGTTCGGCTAATGTAACTGCAGCAACGCTACTGCTTTGTGGTAGCAGTTTACGTCACCTGCAAGAACTCCTTTACGGCACTGCTAACGTTTTCATCCAGGCGTCCGAGAGCCAGCGGGAGAATGGACGTAAACAACGTAGCAGAGATGGAGAGCACAGTGGACGCTGAACCAACAGAACAGAAAGAAGAATTGGTGCCGAAAAGAAGTAACAGGCACTCCATTGTTTGGCACTGGTTTGGATTTAAAAAGTCAGACACCGTCCAAAAAACGGTAATCTGCAAAACATGCCGCCAACAAGTCGTTACTAGCGACTCGAACACATCTAAGCTTTTCTACCACTTAAAGACACGGCATGAAGAACAGTACAGAGACAGCGTTAAAATGCGACAAAGTACTAAAGTTAAACCACGAAGTGATGAAAAGAAAAACACACACCAAATGAACCTGAACGAGTCAATGTCCAAAGGCACTGTCTATGACAAGCAGTCCCGCAGACACCACGAAATTACAGATGCCATCTCTAAATTCATGTGTGTTGACATGGCATTCATTTCATGTGTGTATATGTATAATTTTAAGTAGAAATACTATATCGGGATATATATCGTTATCGGAATATAAAATTACCTATATCGGGATATAAATTTTTGTCCATATCGCACAGCTCTATGTCTGTAAAGAAAAGTCTTAACTATTTAACTATGTAAAGGAACAGGTTCTAAATAAAAAGACTTTTGAAAAAAATAAACGTTTCACTTTAGAACTGATTTGTGTCAACAACCACTAAAAAGTCTACACTTTTAATTCTTCCAGTCCAAAAAGAATCTAAGGTCATGAAATACATTGGAGTAGTGTTTAGTTACACTGACAATAAAATACAATATATAAACTTGTGTTGTGATTTCACACTATTCTGAATACCCAAATTTCTTAATGTCTGCATTTTCAATCTGTGTTTTTAATTTTAATACCATAAAAATAATTTTCTTAGACAAATAGGACATGAGATGATGTAGATTAGATAATCTTTTATTACATAAGCAACATTAACTAAAAAAAAATTAACATATTTAAAAAAAAAATCATACATACATCTACATACAAAACATACATCTGACGGTGTTGACAATAAACTTGTGTGCATTACTGATTAATGAACAAATGTGAGTTTAAACAGATTGAGGTGGCAATAGATGAAGAACAAACTATTTTTCTCTTTTATTGAAGATAAATAACATCAGTAACAGTCAGCAAACATCCTGTAAATTACACCGTTTACACTATGTTTTTATCTAATGGTGAAAATAAAAGCAAAATGGATTAGGTAGAAATTTAATATAGCATTTTTAGTCATGTTAAATTAGGGAAATTAGAAAATAACAAATATTCAATTTTTCTGATATCAGAATAAGCCCTTTATATCTACATAGAGGCAGGTCCCTCCACATAGGCCACCATTCAGTGTAATATTCAGTTTCACCACTATATGCTGCTAAAATCAACACACTGGCCTTTCAGTTTATAGAATTATATAATATAAATGCTGGAAAAGTTACATGATAATCAGTAGACCACAAAGCTTGTCCATACTCTACAAGTCAGAAGTGTAGGGTATCTAGTAAGAGCTTAAATAACATAATTTAGGCTATATACATACATTTGTGTGTAAATAAATTCCTTACATGAAATTTTAATCCTTTACTATGTTCACAGATAATATTATATTCGCACATTTAGAGGTTATAGGTGGATTTGTAAACACCAACAGCTTACATGTCAGTTTACGGAGTTGACATGTGACGGAGTTGACAAAAGGGAATGTATTTTCCCGCCAAAACATTGCAGATAGCTGGGTTTGCCTTGGTTGCTAGCTGCCCCAATAACCTTGCTAAAATGCCTAAATTTGATTCTTTACTATTTTTAAAAAATCATCATAACAAAGAGAGGGTGCTGACATGTTCCAGCTGTGACTGTAAGAATATCTACATTGTTTTTCTAAAATATTAAAAACTTTAAAACTTACCAGAGCATATTTGGTAGTGCTGCATTCAGCACAGTAAGGAAGATGAAAAGGGGTCCTCAAGGATTTTGGTAACCATGCTATTGCCTGATTTAGTAAGAATTATGAAAAAAATCTGACGGAGTTGACAGAAACTGAGGAGACAACTTTGATAGGCAGATTTTTAAGGAAAATATTGTTTGATGTTCACTTTAGGCATTGTTTTATAAATATAGAACCATTCTTTTTTATTTAATATACAGTGGTGGAGAAAAGTTTTCGGACACCCCATGCATTTGTGAAATATAGCATTAAGAATCACTCTTAGGTCTTCAAGTGCAATTTCTTTTAGTACAGTCACAGCCAAATTACTAAACAAATCCTAAAAAAAGCCATTAAAATTAGAAATTTTGTGTATTGGGTAATTTTGGTACCAGTGATCCACTAATGATATCGTGCTTTTTATTAAAAGACACCATTTTTGTTGCAGTACTTCGTGTCTATATAAAGCCAGCACATTTGAAAGTTCTTCAGAGACAAAAATGGCTAAAACAAGGAACCTAACGCAGGACACACGCCTGAAGATACAGATTCTCAGCCAGGAAGGGTATAGCTGCCGCCAGATAGCCAGGAAGTGCAGATGCAGTCCTTCAGCAGTTGGATACACTCTGCAGAAATACAGACGAACCAACAGCTTGGAAGACAAACCAAGATCTGAGCGTCCAAGGGTTTCTTCAGCAAGAAATGACCGCATCCTGATCCACATATGCAGGGAAAACCGCCGAATGACATCACAGGAGCTTCAGCAGCAGTGGTCAAACCAAACTGGTGTCCAGTGTTCCACCTGCACTGTACGTGGCCGACTTTTAGATCATGGCTTAAGGTCCTACAACTCTGTCAAGAAGCCCCTGATCAATGAGAGACAGAGGTTAGCCCGGCGTTGTTGGGCCCAAGCACACAAGAACTGGACAGCCAGGAACTGGAAGAAGATTCTGTGGTCAGATGAGTCCAGTTTCCAGCTTTATCTTCCTCCTGCTAATGTGAGGGTATGCAGAAGGCCAGGCCAAGCATTATCTCCAGCATGTACAGTACCCACTGTCAAGCATGGTAGAGGCAGTATCATGGTTTGGGGATGCATGAATGTTGCTGGTGTTGGTCATCTCACTGTCTCTGATGGCACATTGAACTCTGCCAAGTATTGTGCCATTCTCGAAACCCACATGCTCCCCTCTGCACGTGCACTGTTCCATCGAGGTCAAAACTAGATGTTTCAACAAGATAATGCCCCTTGCCACACATCTAGGGCCAGTAGAACTTGGCTGCAGGAGCACAGTATCCAGGTCTTAGAGTGGCCAGCTCAATCCCCGGACATGAGCCCCACTGAAAATCTGTGGTGGATTATCAAAAGGTCTGTTTCAAAGAGTAAACCAAAGAATTTAGAAGGATTAAAAGCAGTAATTCAAGAAGAATGGGTCAAGATTACCCCTCAACAGTGTGAAAGGCTCGTGAGGAACATGCCAGCCAGGATTAGAGCTCTACTGCGTGCTAATGGCAGGACTAGTAAATATTAATTTGATGATGTGATGGTTTATTTATTTTTTGTTCAGTTTTGAACACCTCTGTTATTTGTTAACTTCGATACCGACAATGTTGAGAACTGACAAACTGAAACTGTCAAGAATTTAGTTTTGTTAGTTCTTCTTGTGAACAATAAACAAAAAAATATCAATGTATTTGTTTGTGTCTGTCTAATGCCACGCCTTTTGAAACACAAAGATTTTTCCACAAATATTTCATGATAATATTTGAGATTGTGTAAAATTTTCAGGGTGTCCAAAAACTTTTTTCCACCACTGCATAGATGTTTGCACAATAGTATGTTTATTTTATTTATTTATTTTTGGGTGGGTCAATATTGTGACCTCTTGCTGTAGGACAAATACAATAACATAGACCTCTTAACTACAGACCAGACATTTAAACAAATTCGCCAAAAAACAGTTAAAAGTGGGTGATAAAAATGACATTGGTATATGCAGTTCCTTCAGTTTTAACTTTTGTAAGTATGTAAATCATTCTGAGTTTATTGATTTTTCATTTAAATTAGACTTTTTTTTATGTAGGACATGTTTTATCTCATCTCTCAAGAATCAGTGATCATATAGGCAACCATGAAGAGATGATAATTTACTGGTGTCAGAGGGTTTAAAAGACAGGTAGAGCTGTGTGTCAGCTGCTTAGTTATGGAAAGAGATAATGTGTTAACTGGCACAGAGGTAGCATGTACAGGGTAAACAGAACAGGTCCCAAAAGTGATCCTTGTGGTATTTCATGTAACTGAGCAGTTCTTGAGGAATATTCCCCAACAGCGACAAAACATTTCCTGTTGTTTATGTATGAATAAAACCAGTCCAGAGCAGTTCCAGTAATACCCGCCCACTGTTTCAGTCTGTCTATAAGAATGGAGCGGTCAGTGGTGTCAAAAGCTGCAAAGAGGAGCTGCAGCCATCAGTAAGTCATTTGTGACTCTAAGGAACTAAGCTTCTGTGCTATGTAGCTTGCGAAAACTAGACTGACATTTTTCAAATACAATGTTTAGTGTTCTGTTTAGTGAATATAATAGTTGGTCCAGCACTACCTTTTTTAGGATTTTAGATACACAGTTGAGTTTGGAGATAGGCCAGAAGTTTTATAAGTCTGTGGGATCTAAACCAGGTCCCTTCAGCAGCAGTTCAACACAGGCCGTTTTGAAAAGGTCAGGTACAAATCAGGAGGATATAGAACTATTGACTATAGTTAGCAGTGCAGGGCCTAGTGACTCTATTGTGTCTTTTATTGTGATAATGTCAAGGGGACTCCAGGAGGGATTTACGAGTGACAGAGTTTTCTTAAGTTCCTGCAGTGATAGTGGTCTGAAGCAATCTTTACCATTCAAGGAGGGGCAAGGGAGGTCAACTGTGGAGGTGGGAGGAGTGATATTTGCTCTAATAAGATCAATCTTATCTAAGAAGAAGTTCAGAATTTTGTTGGAGTCTGCAGTTGGAGGAGGAGGAGTTTACAAGCTTATTGATGATATTTAACAGAACTTCGGGGTTATCCTGGTTGGCAGTGATTAGCTAAAAGAGATAATGGTCCCTGGCTTCCTTTACCTTATGGTTGTATAAAATTAGCAGTTCTTTGAGGAATGAGTAATGAACCTGCAGTTTACTGGACTTCCTCCTCCATTCAACTTTTCTACAGGTTCTTTTAAGGCTATGAAATTCCTATTATTATTTTGATGGTGGACTTTAGTTTTAAGTGAGGTAACCATGTCCAGGGTAGATGAGCATAACTGAATAAAGGCTGTAAGTGGTCATTTGTGTCATAGGTGGCAGGAGGGCTGGGCTCTTAGGACTTGAGCCTCGGATCTTTTTTTTTTTTTAAACAAAATTACCCTCGGACAGATTAATGTCTCACGAACATATAGCCTATTACAGGGAAAATATCCATCAATCTGTGCATACCCCCTATTATAAAGAAAACCAGATCAATCAGTGAAATCTGAGCAAAATCAAACCGCCAACAGGTAGCTGGAGTGTGTATGCTCAGACGCGTGGCAGTGGGACAACCAGAATGGGTGATCTGTAGGAGGAGACGACGCTCGCTGCTGTGTGTGTGTGTGTGTGTGTGTGTGTGTGTGTGTGTGTGTGTGCGTGCGTGTGTGTGCGCCCCCGAGTCCATCCATGCGCACTGACGCACTGGCACAGCGACAAACAGAGGGATCTCAACTCAACTCAACTCAACTCAACTCAACTCAACTCAACTCAACTTTATTTATATAGCACTTTAAAAACAACCACAGCTGAAACAAAGTGCTTTACATAAATAGGCAAAACAACAGAGACATAAAACAATTAAAACAACAATAAAATAAATAAGATAAAACAGGAATAAACAGTAAAATAATCATTTTACTGTTTTTAAAAACAATCAAAAAACAATAGAGTCTCATGCAGGGTCGAAAGCCAGGGAATAAAAATGGGTTTTAAGACGAGTTTTAAAAATGGACAGTGAGGAGGCTTGTCTAATGTGCAATGGTTGCTCATTCCATAATTTAGGAGCTGCAACAGAGAAAGCTCTATCCCCTCTGAGCTTCCGTTTTGACCTCGGTACCTCCAGGAGCAGCAGATCAGCTGACCTGAGGCACCGAGCAGGAGTGTAGGGATGAAGGAGCTCAGAGAGGTAGGGTGGGGCGAGACCATTTAAAGATTCAAAAACAAATAAAAGAATCTTAAAATGGACTCTAAAGTGCACAGGTAGCCAGTGGAGGGAGGCCAGAATGGGAGTTATGTGCTCCCTCTTACGTGCTCCAGGTAGGGGCGAGCAGCTGCATTTTGCACTAACTGGAGAGGTGCGAGGGAGGACTGGCTGACTCCAAAATAAAGTGCATTACAGTAATCCAGCCGAGATGTGATAAAGGCATGGATTACTGTTTCAAAGTGCTGTTGTGCAAGGAAAGGCTTCACCTTTGCCAGCTGCCTAATCTGGAAAAAGCTGGACTTTACTGCAGAACTAATTTGCCGATCCAATTTAAAATCACTCTCTATCTTAAAACCTAAGTTTGAAACTATTGGCTTTACATAGTTACCCAAGTCAACTTGGCCACTGGGGCCAAACACCATCACTTCTGTTTTTTTTCTCATTGAAATTTAAAAAGTTTAAGGCCATCCAGGCTTTGATGTCTTCAAGACATGACAGAAGTGGTGTGAGGGAGAAAGCATTTTTCTTATTCAGTGGCACATATATCTGGCTGTCATCAGCATAACGATGGAAAGAGATCCCATGCTTTCTCAGGATGGAGCCCAGAGGCAGTAAGTACAAAGAGAAAAGCAGCTAAAATCGACCCCTGTGGAACCCCATACAACAGTGGAGCAGAGCTGGACTCCGAATTTCCAAGGCTTACAGTCATACTCCTGTCGGCCAGATACGATTTGACCCACTCCAGTGCAGTACCACAGATTCCCACTAGGTGATGTAACCGAGCCAATAGGATGTTGTGGTCCACAGTGTCAAATGCTGCTGTTAGGTCCAACAGAACAAGAATTACATGGTCACCTGAGTCATTAGCCAGGAGAATATCGTTAAAAACTCTTAACAAAGCTGACTCAATGCTATGCAGAGTTTTAAAGCCGGATTGAAAGACCTCCAGGACATCATGCTCATCCAGAGAAGACTTTAACTGAGCATGGACAACTTTCTCCAAGATTTTAGAGATAAAAGGCAGCTTGGAGATGGGCCTAAAATTGGCCAGCACGCTGCGATCAAGGCCAGGTTTCTTAATTAGGGGCTGCACCACTGCATTTTTAAAACTAAGAGGAACAACACCAGAGGACAGACTGCTGTTAATGATAGCTAAAATCGACTGTCCCATACTAGGGAAAACCTCTTTAAAGAAACGAGGAGAGACAGCATCACAGGGAGAACCTGATGGCTTAATATGGCCAACCAGATCTTCTAAAAACGACAGAGACACAGGCTCAAACGTATCAAGAGCTACCGAACAAGGAACAGGGTCAGAGGGGTCAGATGCAGGAGCTGAGATGAGAGCCCTTGCAGTAGCAACCTTATAAATAAAAAAGCGCAGGAAGCTATTACACATTTCAGAGGATGCCTCCAAGCTGACAGGCTGTGGGGCATTTAGAACAGTGTCAATAGTTTTAAATAACACACGTGGATTGTGATGATTGCTCTCAATGATGTTTGTCAGGTATTGTCTTTTGGTCTCTTTAACGGTGCTCTGGTAGCAGCACCAACAGTCCTTTAGGATTTGGAAGGAAACTTGCAGCTTGTCTTTCTTCCACTTCCGCTGAGCTTTGCGGCACTCCTGTCTGGCTGCGCGAGTCCTTTCGTTAAACCAGGGCTGAGGTTTAGCTTTGGGCTGCACAGTTTTTAATGGAGCCACAGAGTCCAGTATGGTTCGGCAGGAGGAGTGAAACCAGGAGCTGAGCTCCTCTGTGTCAACAGAGGCAGGATGGACACAGAGTTGATCAAAAGCCACAGAGAACTGACCGGCAGTACAAGAGTTAAAAATCCGACGTCTCTGAACAGGAGCGCCAGATTTAACCTGAGCACAGGAAAAAGCAACTTCAAACAATACAGGCATATGATCAGAAATTACATCGCCACAGTGGGATGTTATAGATTAGTGTGTGTGAGGCTATAATTAGGGACCGAGCCAAAGGCCAAGGGCTCCTCTGAAGCTGGAGAAATTCCAGAAAGTGATTCTCCCCGATGCTGTACTTCTGAACCACATGAGGAAGCCAAAGTGTTGTTATGGAGTTTGCAGTCTGTGATACCTTTATTGATACATGTTGAGAATTGAAGTGCTTTTCTGTTCATCATCAAGTCAGGATTATTCTAGATGGGGGTGTGTGTGAGATTGTGCTGTTAGTTAGGGACCAAGCCGAAGGCCATGCCGAAGGCAAGGCCCTATTGTTTTTGCTTCTCAGCTTCTTTCTTTCTCCCGCCAATTAAAGTCCAAATTTGACCCCCTAAACATGCTCAAAAACTCACCAAAATTGGCACACAGGTCAGGCAGTAGAGAAAAAAATGGTATAATGCAAAAATTAACCCCTCAAGTGCCAAACTGAGCTCTCTAGCGCCACCTAGGCACACAAAAATGGCCACTACGGCCCGTAGGAATGTCGTAGAAAGATCAAACCAAAACTGGCTTGTTTGTCTCATCAAGACCTACAAATCACGTGCAACACCCAAGGCCCTAAATCCAACAGGAAGTGAGATATTTGCCCCTTTGTCATTCTTGTCGTTCTTTCCTCCGCCAAAACAAGTCACAATTTGACCCCCTAAACATGCTCAAAAACTCACCCAAACTGGCACACTGCTCAGAAATGGGTGAAAATTTGCTATAATGCAACAATTAACAAGTGCCAAAATTAGCTCTCTAGCGCTACCTGGGCACAGAAAACAAGGCCACTACGGCCCGTAGGAGCGTCGTAGAAAGATCAAACCAAAACTGCCCTGTTTGTCTCATCAAGACCTACAAATCACGAGCTCGCACCCCTGCCCTATATCCAACAGGACGTGAGATATTTGCCCTTTCACAATAACATTTTGCCCAAAAATGTGTTTTCTTCAAAAAATATCTTCTCCGAGGCCATTTATCGTACTGGCCTGAATGTCACACACATGACACCCCTACGCCTTCTGAACAAATCTTCTGTACAACTTTTTCATTACTCGACCGGTTTGGATTTTATAAGCCCTCAAAGCTGATGACGCACAAACATCCTGAAGATAAGATAAGATAAGATAAGATAAGATAAGATAAGATAAGATAAACTTTATTGATCCCACACTGGGGAAATTCACATGTCACAGCAGCTCAAAGCACAGGCCGAAAGTCAAGAGTGGACAGTGTAATATAAAAAATTAAATAAAGATTAAAAATAGAAAATATCTATGTTAAAAATATACAAAAAAAATATTTTTAAAAAGTAAAGCACTTTTGAAAAAGAGCTGTACAAAAAATTATTTTCACAAGAATATTTACAAAATATATAAAAATATTTATATGAAGGAATATTGCACAGAATGTGTAGATAAACAGAGTCTAAGCAGTCATGCAGCAGACATGACAGTGCTACATTTGGTGTTGTCAGATGTTGCTGTTGAAGAGTCTGACAGCTGATGGGATGAACGACCTGCGGTAGCACTGCTTCTTGCACTGTGGGTCCAGCAGTCTGCTGCTGAATGAGCTGCTCAATGGAGAGTCTCATGCAGGGGGTGAGAGGTGTTGTCCATGAAGGATATCAGCTTTGCTAACATCCTCCTCTCACCCACCTCCTCTATGGTCTCCAGGGGACAGTCCAGGACCGAGCTGGCCCTCCTGACCAGCTTGTTCAGTCTTTTTTTGTCCCTCTCCGTGCTTCCACTGCTCCAGCAGACCACTGCATACAGGATGGCAGACGCTACCACAGTGTCATAAAAAGTCCTTAGCAGTGTCCTGCACACTCCGAAGGACCTCAGTCGCTGCAGCAGGTGGAGACGACTTTGGCCTTTCTTGTACAAGACATTGGTGTTCGAGGACCAGTCCAGTTTATTGTTGAGGTGAACACCCAGGTATTTGTACTCCTCCACGACCTCAATGTCCAAACCCTGGATGTTCACTGGAGTTGTCTGGGGTGCTTTCCTACGAAAGTCAATCACTAACTCCTTTGTCTTGCTGGCGTTGATGTGAAGGTGGTTTATCTCACACCAGTTGACAAAGTCCGTGATGACCCCCCTGTACTCCAGCTCATTCCCCTCTGACACACATCCAACAATGGCTGTATCATCAGAGAACTTCTGGAGGTGACAGCTGTCCGTGTTGTGTCTGAAGTCCGATGTGTACAGGGTGAAGAGGAAGGGGGCAAGGACTGTCCCCTGTGGAGCGCCCGTGCTGCAGACTACCACATCAAACACACAGTCACCAAGCCGCACATACTGTGGTCTGCTGGTGAGGTAGCCTATGGTCCATGCAGCCAGGTGACGGTCGACTCCAGCTCCTTCCAGCTTCCCTCTGAGCAGAGATGGCTGTATTGTGTTGAAAAACATGACTCTCACAGCACTTCAAGTGTTCTCCAGGTGAGACAGTGTCCGGTGGAGCAGGTAGATGACAGCGTCATCCACCCCAATGCCTGCTTGATATGCAAACTGCAGGGGGTCCAGTTCTGTTCTCACCAGGGGTTGGAGGTAGGTGAGTATGATCCTCTCCATGGTCTTCATCAGGTGGGAGGTCAGGGCTACAGGTCTGAAGTGGTTGTCTGTCTTCCACAGGACAAGAACCTTCTCCAGACTGAGGCTGAGGTTGAAGATGTGCAGAACCACCTGACAGAGCTGAACTGCACAGTGCCTCAGCAGTCTGGAGCTGATGCCATCCGGACCAGTAGCCTTTCTCACCTTGATCTTTGTGAGCTTCCTCCTCACCTGGTCAGCTGTTACGGAGGCTGCAGCGGGGGGTGGGGGGTGACTGAGGAAGATGAGTAGAGGAGGGAGGTGTGAATTGGAGGGGGGTTAAAAGGTGTGGGGAGGGTGCAGCTGATGTCCTGAGGGAGGGGGAGGAGGTGTGCCAGAGAGGGTGAGAGAGCCCTGGGTCTGAGCTCTGGTGGGTGGGGGAGGGAGCAGAATCAAACCCGTTGAAAAACAGGTTCAGTTCATTCGCCCACCCCCGGTCTCCAGACTCTGGGCCCCTTCTGCTGTTGTTGTTGTGGCCAGAGATTGTATTCAGACCTCTCCACACCTCCCGTATATTGTTTTGTTGAAGGCGCTCCTCCAACTTTCTCCTGTAGCTGTCCTTGCCCCTCCTTATTTCTCTTTTAAGGTCCTTCTGGACCCTCCTCAGGTCATCTTTTTCCCATGATCTAAAAGTCCTCTTCTTCTCATTCAGAAGCACTTTCAGATCAGGGGTCACCCACAGCTTGTTGTTGGAGAAGCACCGTACCTTCCTGGTCAGTACAGTGTTCTCCACACAGAAGTTTATGTAGTCCGTGATGCAGTCGGTCAAACTGTCTATATCCTCCCCATGTGGACTGCACAGCACTCCCCAGTCAGTTACACCAAAACAGTCCCTCAATGCCATGCTGGTCTCCTCAGACCAGTCTCACATACCTAGTGGTGGGGGGTTGTCTGCTCACCACAGGTTTGTAAGCAGGGGACAGATGAACCAGGTTGTGATCCGAAAAGAGGAAATGCTTTATAACTCCAGCATACATGGTCCAATCTTCCCCATAGTTCACAGGATTGATGACAGTCCCACCCTGAACACATCCATTTGTCAATATTTGGGATTACACATAGCGCCACCTACTGGCAACAGGAAGTACATCTTTTCACACACTTTTTCTTACAAAAATGCTCACTATGGCCCGTAGGAATGTCGTACACAGATCAAACCAAAACTGGCTTGTTTGTCTCATCGAGACCTACAAATCACGTGCTCGCACCCCCGACCTAAACCCAACAGGAAGTGAGATATTTGCCCTTTCACAATAAGATTTCGCCAAAAGATGTGTCTCCATACATCAATATTTGGGGTTACACATAGCGCCACCCACTGGTAACAGGAAGTATATCTTTTTTATTAACCAGAAATTTACATGCTTTGGTCTATATTTCATGTACAATATCATGAACAATCACTGCTGCATTCTTTACCAAACTTTCACATGTCAGGCGTCACACGAAAGTGTACCGCCACAAAAGAGCAAGTAGTTTATAATTCCAGCATACATGCTCCAATCTTCCCCAAACTTCACAGGACTGCTAACAGTCCCGCCCTGAATACAATTATATGAGAGAATACCGTGATAGTCATAGCGCCACCTAGTGGCGAACGACAAACTTCTTATCAGACACTTGTCTTTGGATTGACCTGACATTTACATGATGTGGTCTATATTTCATGGACACACACATCCCTTAGGTCAACAGTGGAGTCACACACACATAACCACAAACACACAGTTGAAGCTAGAGGCCGAAACGGGCAACGGGCAACGGGGCGAGGTCCCACCCAATGCTGCTTGCAGCTTTAATATTTTCAGTCATTATAGTGTGGTGATTTAAGTGACAGTCCGTAATCATCCTTGTTCATTCACTCAATTTGTTCAGGATGAAGCAAGGAGCTTCAATGTAGCAAGAATATCTTTTCATAACATGTTACAATTTTTTTCTCTTTTCATTAAATAATATTGCATTGTACTAACAGCCTCTCAATTCCTCTATTTAATGTTGATTGATTAACCTGACAACAGCAGTCACAATAGATCATTTAGTGAATGAAGATGTGTAGCCTAAATTGAAACTGACCTGGGATGTTGAAAAGTAACCTTAACCCCTTTTCCACCAACATTCCCAGGAACTTTTATTACCAGGGACTTATTTACCTGGGTAAAAGAGTTCCTGGTAATCTGTGTGGTTCGCGTTTCCACCTCATCTCAAAGTTCCGGAAAATTTATTCAGATCAGGCTGATGACGTAGATGATTCAGCGTGGGCCCTGCGACAGCTTGTTGGCTGGTAACATAACATTAGTGCTGGTAGAGAGAGGAGGGACTGTTTGTCTCAGCCAGCAGCTAAGTTTAAAAGTATTTTAAGATAAGAATCAAACTAAGTCAGTCTACACACAGACAGCTGTCATTTGAGCTTATTAGTAACAACTTGCTGTTAGCCGAACTAGCGTGCTGTCTAAATCAGCGTGTAAGACACAACGTTAGTGACGGTGGATAAGAGACTGTGGGCAGAGCGTATTGAATACTGTCTACATGTTCATGTTGCAGAACACATGCATTGATAAATTATTGGCTTCTTACTTGCTAAGGTTTAATTCCACTTACAGAAACGAGAGTAGCTGCCGTTAGCTCGAGCCATTTTAGAGTTTACTGCGGCCGCGGCTCGGCTGCTCACTGCTTACCATAGCGTGTATGTGTGTGTGTGTGTGTGTGTGTTCAGCGCCGGCACAGAGCGCAGAGGAGAGGCTGCAGGATGATAGTGAATTAAACCAAAATGTGTTAAAGTGCCGTTAAAAGAACTGATACCGTTAGCGCTTATCAATACTACGGTAGAAGTGTTTATTTGTATAAAGTTTGCAGCCACACTAACGCAGAAGTGCAGAACGCTGCGTGTGTTCCACCAATCAGCGTTCTTCAGCAAACCACCCTGCCCCTCAAAGTTCCGGGTAATCTGAAAAGTCCTACCCTGCTACTAGGTACTTTTTTCAGGGGAATTTGGGGGTAGGGGGAACTTTATTTACCCGGGTAATTTCGGTGGAAACAAACAGAGGCCTTTCAATTACCCGGGTAAATGAAAAAAGTTCCTGCGGTGGAAAAGGGGCTCTTGAAGGCGTTTTACTTGTACACTGTATATAAGAGCTGTTCTACGTTCACTAAAATGCATTTTATTACGAAGTGGACATTACCACGTGGTGGACAACAAATGCAACAGCATGAAAAAGGGACATGGAATAGAACTATATAAGGTCAACCAGATTCACAATTGCCACTAACAAAATGCAAAAAAACTGTTTCTAATTTCAGTCAGACACCTGCTATTAACCTTAATAAGGCATAAGCCTGAAATTAATTATACAGTAACTTGAATCTATTGTAGGTCAGTCTAATATTTTAAGACTAGATTTTGCCATCATAATTCCCTTAAAAGTCGCCTGAAGCCACCATTTAAGGGGTTGTTTTTCAAAATTTTCTTAATTAGACTGGGCTTAAGCCTTGGATGTCTACAATGTCTGGCATTAAAAGATTCAGAACCTTTAGTTGAAGTGAGAAGCAATGTGCATGCAATACAGTAGGTTCTGATGGTTTGGGCCACCAAACTTTTAATGTAGGGTCCTAGATCTTATAATAGTGTGGATCTTATGAGGATATATGGGACATGTGAGTAAATCTGGAAGAAGTGCAGAATGCTTGGCGCAATTAATATTCAGGTAGTAGTTCCAACAGCAGTGCTAGGGGCTGGGAGTGGGCATGTTTGACGATGAGCATTGTTTGTCCCCATATGAACAATAACTCGATTGACAGAGGGTGGGAGTAAGGGCAGCAGCCTAGGGAGCTTATCCAGAAAGACAGAAACTGTGTCTCATGGGCAAGTGGCGGTGTTGAAGAAAGGGGTGTTTCTGGTTATGGAATCCCCAACTATTAATGTGGTTGGGGAGAAGAGTGGGAAGAGGAGATAACAGCAGAGGGCTCCCATGGCAGGAGAGTCGCTGATCTGTATTTACAGTGTGTGTCGAGGTCTCTGGCTGGAGATGGGGTATACGAGCGGGCAGGAGGTGCGGCGAGGCAGCGGCAGGATGTCCCTGTGGGGTCCAGGCAAGAAGGACTTTCACAGCATCTCCTAATAAGGCTTCTTTCAGGATCTTAAGACAGTTAGAGAAGGTCTTTCCCCAAGATGATGGTCGTTGAGACACTGGAGCTGGAACAGCCCGGCTGGGTTGGACCATCAGCTGGGTGGACCGGGTTGTTGTCAGACAGGGTTGCATAGTGGTTGGAGAGGGACAGGTGAGGCAGAGAGGTAGCCCGGTCCAAGTATCCTTTATGGCCACCTCCATGAAACTGGACAGAGGAGAGTCTTTTTTCTTCAGCTCATCAGAGAGATGTCAGATATCCTCTTTCAGGTTAGCAATCTCTCTATTTTCTTTTTGAAGTAGCTCACAGTCCTGAGAGGGCATTGTTGTTATGGTCGTGTTTTTGGACTTTCATCTCAGCTGGCAACCTTAAGTGAAATCTGTCCTGGTGGTTCGAAACCCCGATGACGGGTGTCCATGTCGGTAGCGCGATAAGTATCATACAAACTTAAAACGAATACAAACGATACGATTCATACAAAATAGAAACAGATTAAGATCAGGTTAAAAACATGGTTATAATAAAGACACATTTAAAAAGTAACTAAGACAATCTCGGTAGAGGAACAGAGCAACTGCCATCTTGCGCAAGCCATATAAACATACATACATATAATAAAGATACCAGTGTCAGATCAGCAGTGTTTTCACTCTGTTTAATTAACAACCTGCACATGAACAACAACAACCTGCGTTCCATATTTATACTGTGTACTGTGTCCTGCTCATACACAGAATGTGTTAATTTGATTTAGGCCTAGTCATTATTTGCATCTGTACTATGATATTCTGATTGTGAGTTCGTTATTTAATGACCCAGAGTATGATTATAGTGTCTTTTAAACACTTGAATTTATTTAACCAAATGTTTTAGGGAAAATTAAATTCTGTAATTCATCAACCCAGCCCTCAGGAATGATCAGCCTCACATGTGACTGAATGGAAATGATCAGTGATGTACAAATGTTTCTTGCTGACAGACAGTTAGTTAATGAGGGACATAACAGATTGTAAAAATAATTTTCTGTTCTAATAGATGAAGTAGTGTGTGCTCCTCTTTATGTTGCGATTGTTCAGTTTAACTTGCTAGATAGTTAATTAGAAAAAAATAAAATATAAAAATTGGGAGTGATACACTTGAGTTTAATCTCTTATCTGTCTTCCCTCTGGTATGAAACTCCAGTGATGTTGTGATATATCAGATCAGTCCAATCACCTGCAATGCTGTGCTGTCCAATCAATAACTAATATCCAATCAGGGGGATGTGTCGGTCAGAAAAAGACTTCCGTGAAGGCTGTACTCATGTATCCTCACCTCCCTTTCCACTGAAAGCCTCGTCTCTTCTTGCCTCCTCTAAGCGCATTTAATAAACTGGGACATCCTACAAGGTGGCGTGTCTCGATTGATTTCCAGTAGTGATTAAGGATAGAAAAGTCGAGGAGGGATATTGGAATGAACCCTAAGCTTCAGTAGTCAGCAAGGGCCTGGAAGTGCTTCCCCTACTTCCTTTAGCCTCATTGCCAAATAATAGCCAGTGATTGGCCCTATGACTTATGGGTCTTGTAGTCAATGACACTCCTTGCTACCAGAGCAGTTTTTAACCCTATTTTATCATCATAGACTACTTTAAATGTACATAAATTATTAAAAAATTGATCCTCTGTTGTCTTAACAAAAAAAAACAAAACCTTTTATTTAATTTGGGTTTTGCAAAAGTGTCCAAAAATGCTTCCTCAATTGATTTTTCAGTAAAGTCCTAAATAGAAATTTCTGCCTGTGTTGACTTGTTTTTCCACTCATATTTAAACATTCTGTATATTGTTTTACCCTTTTTTTTTTAAAGCACCAGGAAAAAAACTTAGAAAAACTTGGAAAATTTTTACTGATATTGTTCTACCTTGAATTTAGGCCTCATGATATGATACGATTGTGTTTTCTAGCAGCTCTGGTCATCAACAGCTCTGGTCATCATCTTTTTTTCAAGAAAATATTCAGATATGTTGAAACTTCTATAACTCTGTGACAGAAGCACTTAAAATGATTCTCACTGTTGGGAAAAACAGTGTTTTTTTTCCAATGAGAACATGCATGTACATGTACTAAAGATGAAACAAGAGCAGCTTTCAATTTACTTTGAGTATGCCTTGGATAGGGGTTTTAGGTGAAACTAAGCCTAGTTCACATTACACGATTTTCACTCCGATTTTGACGTCGCAGAGGATCTTGAGAGCCATTAAGAAGTCCTGGGGTTGGAGGTGAGTCGGCAGATAGTCTGCCACGATGACTCCTCATGTGTTAACAAGCCTACAAGCAAGTCGCGCCTTCGTCTGCGACTGGATATCTGGCATGCTACAAAACTGGAGAGGTCTGGCACGGCCGACAAAGAGCATCAGCCAGTGAGAGGTTGGATACAGTGATGCGATGTACGGCTCTACCAGCCCCAGCAAGAAATCAAAGTCCTCCGCTGTCATCCGTAGCATTTCCTGAAACCCCATTTAATCATTCAGCTCTGAAAAGCACAATAATCTGGGTCAGAATACATGCATATACACTGCATGAAAAGTGGGATTTTCGTCCCCGTAAACGCCCGGAAATCTCACTTATTTTCGGCAGTTTCCGACAAATTACAGGCTGCGAACGTGGCGTTTACGGGTGCCACAAATTGTCGAATACGGACCAATGACGTATGTGGAGACCTCCCGGGAGGTGCTAATGGCTCTAATTAGCATATGAATAGCAGCGGAGCCGCGTCTGGCTTGAAATTCCTCACTCCAGGATTGGATGAAACCACTACTTTGAAACAAGCAAGATCACTCGTGATTGGTCGGCAGATCTGTCGCTACTGGTCACTCTGGGTCATTATAAATGTAAACCCCTCCCCTAAAATAATAAAACATAAAAATAATAATAAAAAAAATAATACTTATAATAATTATAATAAATGTATAATTATTATTAAAAATTAAAATAAAATTATTATTATGTTGTATATTCATGTCATTGTTATCGTATGGGCTACACTATTATTACCATCAAGGACATGAATGAATTCATTGAGTAAAGGAACATTTGCGAGGAACATGTTTATTCAAAGAAAGAGCTTTATTTATAACACACAACTATGTACAAGTACAATAGGAGATTTCATCAACAAATCAAAATCCTACAGCGCCATCAACTGTCTATTATTCGCTGCCTCGGAGCTGTAGGCATCTGACGGCGATCTGTCTGCATGTGCTCCATCTTGCAGACGTCTGTGGTGCTGCCCTGTAGTTCGGATTCGCCTCCAATCTGACTGCAGCGTGGAACAGAGTTCAGTCAGCTCCTGCTGCGGAACGACGGAGGTCGCACAATCCACCCAGACACCCCGTCAAGTGTGCCGTCTTCCTCATCAGACATCATGTCTACAGTGGCGCACTTCCATAGGTCCACCTTGTCCTCTGCCAGGACACTCCGTCTCGCTTCCAGCAGCTGTAAAAACAATCAGTAAAGACAATAAGTACTGCGCAATGCACTGCATATTGACACAACACATCTATTAATGCACCTGAAAAATAGTCACACTGACCAACAACGAGTCTGATCTAAAAGTCACAGTAAAAAATAAAAGAGAAACAGTTAAAGTCACTTACACACAATGGTGTCATTATCTGCATCAAGTGAATCCGGACTTGCAGACAGAGCTCTCAGTAAATAAGAGGTCACAGCCTCGTTATGAGGCGAGGTCAGTCTGTGAAAAACAAAATGGACGGTTAAGTTCGGTCAAGAACGTGTCTGAACGTTTCCTCATACAGCAGAATGAAAGCATATTCTTTAAACTTACCCTTGCTCCGGTTCGTAGTGCATACAATTTGACTCCGAGTTGTAGAGACGGCGTACTGCTTCCTGTAAATTATAAGACCAAAAAAATACACGTTAATAAACAAACTTAGACTGGTTCTGCTTCTTCATTTGTTCTTTTACTTTTAGCTAAGCTAGCAGTCACCAAATATATTCTTACCGCAATTTTGGGTGCTCCCGTCTTCTCTTGTTAGTTAGTCTCCTCCACACAAGTTTACTGCGGTGAACTGCTGAGTCATATCGGCAGCAAACACAGCAAGCTGGCAGACAGCCCACTGATAGCGTTTAGCTGTGTCTTCGTCCATGCTGAGGAGTTTCCGGGTGTTGAAGGAGAGACACTGTCCAGACATTGTAGTTCACGAAACAGCAAAGCAGCGAAAAACACGCGACATGGAAGAGACTGTCTGGATATACAAGAGTAAAAACAGGACTGTTGATATGCACGTCTTGCGAGGTCTTCAAAGTTTTGTCGGGCTCCTCCAATCACATGATCATTGTTTACGGAAGAGGTCACTGCAGTCATGCCACTACGCACAGTGGTTGAGCTCTAGGAGACTGTGATGTTTTTGCATGGAGTGCACATTTGACCTTTGTGGCAAAGCCTGGTTAAAACTAATTGTTGAAATAAATTGTTTTGTGTATCTTTTTTATTGAACATTGACCATTGCTAATGATCATACACAGTAATTAACCTAGCATACTTTCATGAAATAAATCAATTCAAGCTAAAAATTTAAGAGTCTATAATTAGGCTATACTAAGCCTCATCTATTTATACCAGAGATGAATGAAGTTAATACCTTTTAGAGAAATGTCACCTCTGTGTGGGGAGTGAAACTCCCCCTGCTCCCCTGGTTTGCATTTCTATAGCTCACAGCATGTTCATGTACATGTTAAAGCCTCCCCTAGAGTTAGGGGAAGGGGGGACAACTGCCAAGCAAGGCCCACGACAATTTACGACAGTTTCCAGCAGTTTTCTGTGTTGCCTGTAAATTGCCGCGCGCAGCCGTAAACCTGAAATTCCACGGCAATCTACAGTGCCTCATACTGACGGAAATCCCTCTTTTCATGCAGTGATACTATATAGACAGTACAATGCAAGCTAATAGGCTAGCAGCACAGTGGCAACCGAGTTTCATTCATAGAACTCACCTCCAACTCTCTCTGCAGAATTGACAACCCGCACAATCCGCGTGCAGCAACCCATTCCTTCACCCAAATCCTTTTCTTCTTTTCTTCTTTCTTCTCAGCGCAGAGCAGGGTGCAAATGACCTGCAGAGCTCCAAGCTGTCGGACATCCATGCTTAAGTTAAGCGCCGGGGCACTTCATAATATCCTATTTTATTCATCTGTGATAAAACGTAGTTTGGTGATGTCACCGCGTTATCTGGGGCTCTGTCGGCGAGGGCTTGGTGGAGAAATCTTGTAGTGTGCACACACAGGTCATAACGCAGTTGGCGAGACTCCCGATGACAGAAACACACGTCACCAAGTATGAACACTCAAAAGATTACGATAGTCTCCACAACTCAAGACTGGTCAGCCAGTCGTGTAATGTGAACCAGGCTTTACAGGACTGGTTAACTTCTCACCTCACTGCAGTGATGTACATGTGTAACCCAGGACTCTGTGACATCACTGTTATGTGGTTAAAGGTGCAACTGAGCACATTAATCACCACATCTAACCACATCTATTGGTGATGCTGGCTGCTGTCAGAGGCGAAACAGCCTTGAAAATGTTAGCCAGGGAGACAGGTGGAACACCGCTATTCAGCCTGCTGTAAAGTCAGCAAACAGTCTCAATGTTATCCACAATTTTTCCATCTATGGTGTCAAATCAAAAATGCTTCCTCAAATGGTTTTTCAGATGGTTTAGTATTGTGTTCGCACAGTTTCTAGGTTCCAGAAAGAAGCGAGACATGGCACAGCCTGTTGAACTAACTTACTATACACTGTGAATTTTATACCTGTTTTCCCCCCACATTAAAGTGGTGGTTTTAATTGTACAAACAACAAAAGGCTCACACATTTGGTCCTGAAAGGTTAGCAAAGAGTCAAAATGCATCGCCTCAGCAGTGACATGCTGTGTGTCCTGCAACATGAGCTGTGATCAGCAGTTATCTCTCTGCTTCCTCTCTTGTCATCCTGTCAGATTCCTGCTCGACTTCCTGTTTCTCAAACACATTTAAGGAAGCCGTTTTGACCCCACAAATGGTGGGAAATCACCCACTTCAAGGTCAGAGTCAAGTTGTTGAGCCAAACATTCAATTCAATTCAATTTTATTTATAAAGCCCAATATCACAAATCACAGTTTGCCTGCGAGGGCTTTACAGCATATGACATCCCTCTGTCCTTTGGACCCTCACCGCGGATAAGGAAAAACTCCCCCAAAAAATCCTTTAATGAGGAAAAAAAAATGGTAGAAACCTCAGGAAGAGCAACTAAGGAGGGATCCCTCTTCCAGGACGGACAGACGTGCAATAGATGGCGTACAGAACAGATCAACATAATAAATTAACAGTAATCCATATGACACAATGAGACATAAAGAGAGACAGAAACAGAGAGAGATGCAAGGCAGACAGTTATGACAATAGCTACAATAACATTAAATTAAGTAATAATATTATAATAGTAATAATGGTAATTGTGGTACAATATTTTGTAAGTATATACTAATATATGATATTATATGTATGTGACAATAATCATATGTGTATAATAACAGTACAAGTATGGCTAATAATAACAGCAGCAGTAGGAGGCATCAGGCAGAACCACGGCAGCAGCACAACCACATCACACGATCCAGGAACAGCTGCGATACAAGTTAACCTGCGAGACAGTGGAGCACAAAGGCTTCGGAGAAGAAGCCAAGTTAGCAAGATGCAGTAACAGGACATGAATATTAGCAAAGGAGATAGAGAGAGAAGGAGAGAAGGGGCTCTGTGTATTATAGGAGGTCCCGCGGCAGACTAGCCTAAAGTCAGCCTAACTAGGGAGGAGGGTATGTCTGCGGCTTGGGCGTTCCTGTGATGGCACAAGAATGCCTCATTGGGTGTTCCTGGTAGCATTTCATCAACTAATCCCAAAGAATCTTGCACAAGGCATGCTGGGTATGATGTCACTTCCTCTTTTCTGCCTCCGTTGAGTCAACAACAATGAAAGCCAAGTTCACTGCAAACAAACTGTAAGTATTGCTGATTTTGAGAATTACTGACTGTTAAGTATTATCATTTATATTAGTTATAAAGCTGCTGTTTAAACTGAATCTCATGTTTTATATTTATCATCGTGACAATGAAAGCAATGGCCTGTAAGCTGGTTAGAATGGTAATGTCACTAGTTTGTTTTAGCCACAGTGCTAGCCAGTGATGGGAATAACGGCGTTAAAATAAACGCCGTTACTAACGGCATTATTTTTTTCAGTAACAGGTAATCTAACTAATTACTATTTCCATCGTTACAACGCCATTACCGTTACGACAATTAAATGGGGCGCGTTATAAACTAAAGCTACTCATTGAAGCTCTTGGCTCTCAGCCACAGGAGCTGCAACGCTGTTTATTTTTTCTTTGATGAGGGAGGAGGGAGGGGCGAGACAACCGCATAAGTGATAATGATTGGCTAAGGTAGAGTAAGCTTTCATGGTAAGCCAATCAGAGGCAGTGTTCAGTTTACACACAAACCACACACGCACACAGCAGCCCCACACACCCAACTAGCAGAGGTAAGCTGCAGCAATGGCGAGTCTGGAGGGAAAGCTGGCGTTTTCAAAGTGGAAATACAGACACTACTTTATTCTCCTCGAGGTAAAAGGCAAGAACGTACATGTGAAGTATATATTATGTCCTGGAACGAAGTGTTTGTCCACGTCCGTTGTAAACAACTCTAATCTAATGAAGCATCTCTCAACGGCACACACTTCTACAAAACTAGTGGCCAAAAACACCGTTGTTCACACTGTTGATGATGATAGCAGGACATGGAGCCATGCCATCCAAGCAGCTAAAGCTGGATTTTTCTGCCCTGGTAACTAGTTACTTTTATAGTGGAGTAATTCAGTTACTAACTCAGTTACTTTTTGGGAGAAGTAACCAGTAACTATAACTAATTACTTTTTAAAAGTAACGTGCCCAACACTGGTGCTAGCTAGCTCGAGAGTGAAGTCCAACGTTTCAAACTAATTCCTTGCTCACTGAGTGAGCCAGCGACACAGTTGGTAACATTGTGCACGAAATGTGAAGATGTGAATATTAACTAAGGACAAACAAAGTGGTGATCAATGCTTCGTTTTAGCTGCATGCAACGTTTTCTGACCAACAGCCTGCTTATCCGAATCTGTGGTTTAGCCATAGCTCTGGATTTTACTGTAGTGTTGTCTCTGTATGGCCCTGGCTTTTTACAAATGAAATGCGCTAGTTTTTAGCAGTATGCTTCTGAGCCCTTACATGTTTGAGCTCCTAATGGTGGACTAATTAACTAATAAATGTAATGTGCATAGAACATGACTCCAAGAAGTCCTTACTATGGAGTTCTTTGAGCCATGTTCTATGCATAATGCATTTAAGACGTTAATTAACTTAGCAGGTTGTAGCTAGCAGGATACAACAGACTGGCTAATTTTGTCATATGTCAACACAGCCCAGGGACCAGCCACAGTTTCAGAGATGCTCAGCTCCAATCTTCAAACTTTTCCACTGGTCCTTTTGTCCACTTTACAAGGAAAACTATGCAGGAGCAGAAGCCCATCTGCAAAGTCACCTAAAAGAAGTGGAAAGAGATGGAGGTATGTTCACTGTTGGTTGCTGATGAAGTAGCCACAGTTGTCACAAACAATCGTCAAGCCATGATTTTACCTGGAACATATATGAGTGACTTAATGTGCTTCTTCTGCAAATAGAGCATGGCCGTAAATGATATAGTATAGTGACAGATATGATTTTGTTGGGGTCAACATTTATAGGCTTCACACAGTGGCACCATAACTGTTGGGGTCAACAATAATGTTGGGGTTTATAAAACTAGGTCTCACCAAGGGATACCAAATATGTAGGGGTTCTACAAATAGTATACAAAACTGGGGTACTACTTGTTGAAAATCTAGTGGGTCTCACATGGAGGCACCATAAATGTTGGAAACAATACTTGGCATCACACGGAGGCACCATAAATGTTGGGAACAACACTAATAGGCCTCATCAAGGGCCTGACCTTGTAACAGATCTCCAATTTATGTATCAAATTGGCTATCAGAAATAATTAATAATTATCCATAATAATGATTAATTATGTTAAATAACGTAACTTAAAATTAACATCAAATCACCTCGTGGGGCACCATTCCCGATAACGGAAAAGTGATAGCCAGTTAATGATATCAGTCTCATAAAGCTCACGAAACTATTAATTTGGGATTTTGATTAATAAATAAATTAATAACCATAACCAAAATTAATAATAGAGCCTGAAGGATTTCGGAGTCCTTGACGTAGCAGAGGTTGACTATTCATGTCACAGTTCCATTCTCCCTGTTGCCCTTCTGCCCTCAGTATTTTTCCACTCTCCCTGCCTCTGCTCCACTCCACCTGTCAGCCACTCCCACCTCATCAGCCCAACTCTGCTCACCTGTCAGCACAGCTGCAGCTCCTTGTAATCAGCCTGGTGTATATTAGACTCTCCAGCACACTCACTCTTTGCCAGATTGTCGTCGCGTCATGCACTACTCTCCAGCACTCTCCCACGGACTGATCTCCTGGTTTCGACCCTGCCTGTTCCTGATCTCGTCTCCTTGTCTCTGCCCCGGCAACCTGACCTGCCTTCAGCCCCCAACAGTGAGTTCTGCCTGTGTTTCTCCTTGTTCTGGTTGCTTCGGCTCTCCTGGAAGGAATCGTCTGCTTCCCTGTCTCCATCTGGGCTGTTGTTGTGCTGTGAGTGCTTCAGATGTCCTTCTGGTCTTGGACTCTCTGCTCCTGTTGTGTCTGCTGCCTGTTAGTTATTGTGAGCCTCTGTTCCTGCTTCCACACAGCCAGCCTCCTGTGGCCAAGTGGAATTGTCCCTGTCTGTCACCCCAGCAACCCGGGTTCACATCCCGGCAGAGACATTGTCTGAACTTCGTAATTGTGAATCTTCCTGTAATACTGTTACTGTGGGGACTTATATAAAGACTCTTATACCTATGCTCCTGCTGTTTTGTGTTGCATTTGGGTCCTGCCTCAACCCCTGACAGTACAATCTGGCCATAATATGGACCCAGCACACTCCTTCGCTCCATGGAACCACCACGGAAGGCTCCAGCCCTTCATGGACTCAGGCGGAGACCTTCATAGTGTTACGTACAGACTCGTGTTTAAAAAATGACTGTCGTTATGCTACGAGTGACAAGGACAGAGAGGCAGCCTTGTCCTCTGCACGCCAGGAGGTATCCCTAAGGCCTTGGCTAAAAGACTCGTTACCCAGCTGGGTTAAGGACTTTGTTGGCACACCTGCCTCTCACCCTGCACCCAAGTCAGTTAGACTTGGGGTTATTAGCCTGCAACCTCCACATCCTGAGCCGACCCCAGCTGTTAACCCGTTCTGGGGAACCCGCCTGGCCCTTGGGGGTCCTCGGAGCCTCAACCAGACTTCCAGATGGGGGAAGAAATCCGGAGCCCGTCCTGCCAGCAACCTGACCAAGCCTCAGTCTCGAGCCCACTCGGCGATCCGGACAACTCCTGCTCCCACAGTCCACTCGGCGGTCCGGCCGACTCCTGCTCCTCGAGCCCACTCGGCGGTCCGGCCGACTCCTGCTCCCACAGTCCACTCGGCGTTCCAGCCGATGCCTGCTCCCAGAGTCCACTCGGCGGTCCGGCCTACGCCTGCTCCCAGAGTCCACTCGGCGGTCCGGCCGACGCCTGCTCCCCAAGCCCACTCGGTGGTCCGGCCGACACCTGCTCCTCGAGCCCACTTGGCGGTCCGGCCGACTCCTGCTCCCACAGTCCACTCGGCGTTCCGGCCGACGCCTGATCCCACAGTCCACTCGGCGGTCCGGCCGACGCCTGCTCCCAGAGTCCACTCGGCGGTCCGGCCGACTCCTGCTCCTCGAGCCCACTCGACGGTCCGGCCGACTCCTGCTCCCACAGTCCACTGGGCGGTCCGGCCGACACCTGCTCCTCGAGTCCACTCGGCGGTCCGGCCGACTCCTGCACCCAGAGTCCAGTTGGCTGCCTGGCCAACAACCACCCATCCTGCTGAGCTACAGTGCTCCCAAGTTCCTGTCCGTGCTGACCTGGGACAGTCCCAAGTTTTTGAACTGCCTCTGCTCCCCGCGACTCCTGCTGGGCCGCAGCACCCTCAAGTCTCCGTTCCTGCTGGGCCGCAGCACCCTCTAGTCTCTGCTCCTGCTGGGCCGCAGCACCTTCTAGTCTCTGCTCCTGCTGGGCCGCAGCACCCTCAAGTCTCCGCTCCTGCTGGGCCGCAGCAGCCTCCCGGCCGGCCTCCAGATCTGCTCTGCCTGTCAGGTCGGCCTCCCGGCCAGCTTCCAGATCTGCTCTGCCTGTTAGGTCGGCCTCCCGGAGCCCGTCCTGCCAGCAACCTGACCAAGCCTCAGTCTCGAGCCCACTCGGCGATCCGGACAACTCCTGCTCCCACAGTCCACTCGGCGGTCCGGCCGACTCCTGCTCCTCGAGCCCACTCGGCGGTCCGGCCGACTCCTGCTCCCACAGTCCACTCGGCGTTCCAGCCGATGCCTGCTCCCAGAGTCCACTCGGCGGTCCGGCCTACGCCTGCTCCCAGAGTCCACTCGGCGGTCCGGCCGACGCCTGCTCCCCGAGCCCACTCGGTGGTCCGGCCGACACCTGCTCCTCGAGCCCACTTGGCGGTCCGGCCGACTCCTGCTCCCACAGTCCACTCGGCGTTCCGGCCGACGCCTGATCCCACAGTCCACTCGGCGGTCCGGCCGACGCCTGCTCCCAGAGTCCACTCGGCGGTCCGGCCGACTCCTGCTCCTCGAGCCCACTCGACGGTCCGGCCGACTCCTGCTCCCACAGTCCACTGGGCGGTCCGGCCGACACCTGCTCCTCGAGCCCACTCGGTGGTCCGGCTGACTCCTGCTCCCAGAGTCCACTCGGCGGTCCGGCCGACTCCTGCACCCAGAGTCCAGTTGGCTGCCTGGCCAACAACCACCCATCCTGCTGAGCTACAGTGCTCCCAAGTTCCTGTCCGTGCTGACCTGGGACAGTCCCAAGTTTTTGAACTGCCTCTGCTCCCCGCGACTCCTGCTGGGCCGCAGCACCCTCAAGTCTCCGTTCCTGCTGGGCCGCAGCACCCTCTAGTCTCTGCTCCTGCTGGGCCGCAGCACCTTCTAGTCTCTGCTCCTGCTGGGCCGCAGCACCCTCAAGTCTCCGCTCCTGCTGGGCCGCAGCAGCCTCCCGGCCAGCTTCCAGATCTGCTCTGCCTGTTAGGTCGGCCTCCCGGCCGGCCTCCAGATCTGCTCTGCCTGTCAGGTCGGCCTCCCGGCCGGCCTCCAGATCTGCTCCGCTTGTCAAGTCAACCTCCGGATCAGCTCCGCCTGGCAAGTCGACCTCTGGATCTGCTCCGCCTGTTAGGTCGGTCTCCCGGCCGGCCTCCAGATCTGCTCCGCCTGTCACGTCGGCCTCCCGGCCGGCCTCCTGGTCTGCTCCGCCTCTCAGGTCGGCCTCTCGGCCGGCCTCCAGATCTGCTCTGCCTGTCAGGTCGGCCTCCTGGCCGGCCTCCAGATCTGCTCCGCCTGTCAAGTCGACCTCCGGATCAGCTCCGCCGTCAAGTCGACCTCTGGATCTGCTCAGCCTGTCAGGTCGGCCTCCCGGCCGGCCTCCAGATCTGCTCCGCCTGTCAGGTCGGCCTCCAGATCTGCTCCGCCTGTCAAGTCGATCTCCGGATCAGCTCCGTCTGTCAAGTCGACCTCTGGATCTGCTCAGCCTGTCAGGTCGGCCTCCCGGCCGGCCTCCAGACCTGCTCTGCCTGTCAGGTCGGCCTCCTGGCCGGCCTCCAGATCCGCTCCGCCTGTCAAGTCGACCTCCAGATCAGCTCCGCCTGTCAAGTCGACCTCTGGATCTGCCCCGCCTGTTAGGTCGGCCTCCCGGCCGGCCTCCAGATCTGCTTCGCCTGTCAGGTCGGCCTCCAGATCTACTCCGCCTGTCAAGTCGACCTCCGGATCAGCTCCGCCTGTCAAGTCGACCTCTGGACCTGCTCAGCCTGTCAGGTCGGCCTCCCGGCCTGCCTCCACACCTGCTCTGCCTGTCAGGTCGGCCTCCTGGCCGGCCTCCAGATCTGCTCTGTCTGTCAAGTCGACCTCCAGATCAGCTCCGCCTGTCACGTCGGCCTCCGGGCCGGCCTCCGGATCAGCTTCGCCTGTCAGGTCGGTCTCCGGATCGGCTTCGCCTGTCAAGTCGGCCTCTGGATCTGCTCCACCTGTCACGCCAGCCTTCCGGCCGACCTCCAGATCTGCTCCGTCTGGTCAACCTGCTAGTTGCCCTCTGGCTCTGGTTCAGCCATCTGGTCATCCTCCTGACCGCCCTCAAGATCTGCTCCGCCCATCCTGGTTACCCTTCAGCTCGCTCCAGCATCCTGATTACCCTTCTGGGTGGTTCTGTCCAGATGTTTGGCCCTCAGTCTGTCTGCCCGTGGTTTTCTGCCCCACCCCTGTCCAGCCCCCTAGCTCACCTGCAGGAGGTCCCCTGCTCCACCCTTCAGTCTCCAGACCACCACTTGATCTGGACTCCCTCCTCCAGGCCCCCACCACCCACCCAGCTCATGATGTGGATTTGGAGATGTATCCGTGGGATACTGTGTTTCTCCTTGTTCTGGTTGCTTCGGCTCTCCTGGAAGGAATCGTCTGCTTCCCTGTCTCCATCTGGGCTGTTGTTGTGCTGTGAGTGCTTCAGATGTCCTTCTGGTCTTGGACTCTCTGCTCCTGTTGTGTCTGCTGCCTGTTAGTTATTGTGAGCCTCTGTTCCTGCTTCCACACAGCCAGCCTCCTGTGGCCAAGTGGAATTGTCCCTGTCTGTCACCCCAGCAACCCGGGTTCACATCCCGGCAGAGACATTGTCTGAACCTCGTAATTGTGAATCTTCCTGTAATACTGTTACTGTGGGGACTTATATAAAGACTCTTATACCTACGCTCCTGCTGTTTTGTGTTGCATTTGGGTCCTGCCTCAACCCCTGACAATTCATTCACCCTTGTACAACATTAAACAGACAGCAGGTATGATTGCAAAATTATATTTATTTGTAATGGAAAGCAAAGCAAAACCAAAAGACACAAATCTTAACTAACTATATACAAGCATGTGTGTGTGTGTGTGTGTGCGAGAGATAAAAACAAAGGCGGATGTGGTGATCGAAGGGCCGTTTGGCCTACAAAACAAAATGGCTGACAACAGAGGACTACAAGATGGCCGAATCAAAGCTGGCTTCAGATCGGGGGAGGTGTTTGTCTGACTGTGTGGTCAGGACAAAGACAAAGGAAAAGAAGTGGGAACTTTGAGCTGCCTGTTTGGGTGTAGCTCTGTTGAAAGCCTATTTGTAAGTGAGTCTATGTGAATGCGATTTGTGTTGCAAAGGGTCTGGATTAGTGCAGAAGATGTTTAGTTGCATGCAAGATGTCTGTGAACAGCATTAGCAAACTAAACATGACTTTGCTTTGGTAAAACCAACTAATCAATAACCTAATTGCACACAATCACAACAATAACTCAATAAACTGCATTAAATCACATGCAACAAGTTAAATAGTCTTGCTTAGGCTGTACAGATGTGATAAAGCTATGCCCAGTTGTTACATTACCAAATCCTGAATGGATGGAGGGAAGAGTTGGTTTGAGGCGTACTGTTCTTGTTAGCCGGTGAAGAAGGCTGGAAAGAGCTGTGGCTCTAGAAGCAGTCTTTGTTGTATCCTTGTTCCAAAAGTGCAGATCTGAGGAAGTCGGTCGCTCGGGGTCCTTGCAGAGTTAAACGCTGGGTACTAACTCAACTTGGTTCTCCTTGTTGCTGGGAGGTTAGTTGCAAACCTTGTGTTTGCACACTAAACTCTGTGTGCTCCTGCTGCGAGGGCACGAGAGTCTTAGGAGAAGAAGAACAACAGTCTGTAGAGCAATTGTTCCCCCCCTTGACGGTTCAGGGGCAGGGGTCTCTGAGCTGGTCCGCAGCTCAGGACGAAGAGCACATCTGGGCTAGTCCAGGGCCCAGAGGGAAAGAAGTATGAGCAGCTTGGCTGCCCAAAAGCAAGAGGAAAGGCTGGAGTGAAGGGAGAAGAACTTCTACAGTGTGCCTGGTGACATCATAGAGTCACATGACACTGTAAAAGTACTGACCAATCACATTTTGAGACTTGTCTCTCAAAGAGGTGTGAGGTGGGCATCCTGCTGAGATGGGTGTCAGATAACTGTCTTTGTTGAAGTACAAAGAACATGAGGTCTCTTTAGCCTAGTTCACATTACACAATTTTCACCCTGATTTTGACGTCGCAGAGGATCTTGAGAGCCATTAAGAAGTCCTGAGGTTGGAGGTGAGTCGGCAGACAGTCTGCCACGATGACTCCTCATGTGTGAACAAGCCTACGAGCAAGTTGCGCCCTTATCTGCGACTGGGACTGGATATCTGGCATGCTAGAAAACTGGAGAGGTCTGACACGACTTACAAAGAGCATCAGCCAATGAGAGGCGGGATACGGCGATGCGATGTACGGCTCTACCAGCCCCAGCAAGAAATCAAAGTCCTCCACTGTCATCCCTAGCATTTCCCGAAACCCTGTTGAATCATTCAGCTATGAAAAGTGCAATAATCTGGATCAGAATACATGCATAGACTACATAGACAGTACAATGCAAGCTAATAGGCTAGCGGCACAGCGGCAACCGAGTTTCATTCATAGAACTCACCTCCCACTCTCTCTGCAGAATTGACAACTCGTGTGCAGCAACCCATTCCTTCACCCAAATCCTTTTCTTCTTTTCCTCTTTCTTCTCAGCACAGAGCAGGGCACAAACGACCTGCAGCGCTCCAAGCTGTCGGACATCCATGCTAAAGTTCAGCACCGGGGGGACTTCGTGATATCCTGCTTTGTTCACGTGTGACAAAACGTAGTTTGGTGATGTCATCGCGTTATCTGGGGCTCTGTCGGCAAGGGCTTGGTGGAGAAATCTTGTAGTGTGCACACACAGGTCGTAACGCAGTTGGCGAGACTCCTGCTGACAGAAACACACATCACTAAGTATGAACACTCAAAAGATTACGATAGTCTCCGCAACTCAAGACTGGTCGGCCAGTTGTGTAATGTGAACAAGGCTTTAATCTCAGGAGGAAAATCCCTCACATGTCCAGTTTAGATTTTAACAAATGACAAATCATCTGTGGTCCAGTCAGTCCCAACAATATGATACATAGATAGTTTTGGTAATGCTATGAGATGAAAGGTTTCTGAGAATGCACTAGTGAAATCACCATGCACTATGCACTAGTGACATCACTATGAGGCCAGTGTATGCGTTATGTACATAATTTGTGCTCTCTGTGGTGTGTCTGTATCTGTGTCTACTAGGCGACAAGTAGGTTTGAGTTGGACACATACTTCAGCCCTCTGTTGACCAAGGCATCATCTGTAAACGCCATCACCAAGCTGTTGCGCTTGGTCGAGAATGAAGAGAACAGGGTATTCATCCGCTACCTCCACCACTTCCAATCCAAGCCGTGGCTCCCATAAGCAGCAGCAAGCCGCTGAGCAGCACACCACCAACAACAACTGGCTCCTTTCACTGTTCTAGTTATCCCTGGACTTAGGCGGGTCAGTCATCTGTATCAGCCATATTTGGAATTTGCCAGTAGCTCTGATGTATACATGCATTTGTGACTGGCTTTTAATGTAGAGAGGGTGAGGCAGGCATTTTGCTTGAAAAAGGATACGACAACCACCATAAGCATGAGGATCTATTTATTTATTTATTTTAAGCTGTGTCCATACTTTGCTATTTGTTTTTATTTACTGTTCATAAAGACAAGGGCCAATATGCAGAAATCTTCTCTCCATGTCTCAGTCACCCCTTTCCATTTCTCAGCAGGCTCAGCAGTCTGAAACCTGCTCAATCATGTCCATATTAGTGTAGGAAAAATATTCAAGACCGCAGGCCAGGGCAGTGGCCATGCACTACATCTCAGACATCTTTTTTCTCACAACAAAATGGATGAAAGCATACATGGTGTTGAGGCTTTGACATATTTCTGCCTGTAGTCAATTCTTGGGCATTACCTTGGTCACATACTTGAGGCATAGGCCTGTAGCCTGTGGCTAATATGAAGCCCTGGACATACAGTAAAAATAAAGTTGGTAAACTCTGACTTTTTGTTGATTGTTTTTGTTCGTTTGTTTATCTGTTTGCTTTAAATTATTGATCCAACATTTCACTACATGTTATACTTCTGTATTCCTATGTATGTGACAAATAACCCTTCTTCAGTTCAGCCATATTCATAGAATATCTGATGTGAATTTGCTATGGGGTTAAACCAATGTCTGGTTTGGGCCAGGGCCATTATTTGAAACAACTCTATATATTCTTTAAGAAGGAAGAGTCAAAGACTAGCAAAAGGTGTTTTCTAACTGTGTTGGTAAAGTATATTTGACATGCACTACACAGTCAAACATAGATTTGGCTGCAATGGAGCCTCCCCTGTCATTATTGTGGTGTCATGTCAATCTTATGGAATATGAAATCTGTTAGTAGCATAGCATAGGTTCTGTAGGCAGAGGTTAGCTCGATTATGCCATAGATTAATGTTAGCTGGCTAGCGATTTAGTTCTACAGAATGTCTGCCTCTTGGAGGCATGCCGCTATGAAACCATCTGTAAACTAAAATCAAAGATACCCGGAGCTTTATAAACAGTCTCTGTTAAAAATCAGGTACTGGCTTATCGTATGAGTTACAATAGTTAAGTGCTGCTATCTGTACAGACGTCACGTTACTTTGAAACATGTTGACAGTGATAGTTGCACTTTCAGGAGAGGCTAAGAAGAGGGAGGGGGCATTGGTCTGTGAAGGAAGCCTTCCTGTTCAGAACAAAACCGCCCATTTTTTTGGCGGCAAAAGGATGATATTGTAACTAGGGGCTGGTCCAGAGCAAGCCTGAGCCAGCCCTAACTATAAGCTTTATCAAAAAGGAAAGTCTTAAGTCTAGTCTTAAATGTGGAGACGGTGTCTGCCTCCCAGACCGAAACAGGAAGATGATTCCCCAGAATAGGAGCCTAACAGCTCAACACTCTGGCTCCTGTTGTACTTTTGGAGACTTTAGGGACCACGAGTAACCCTGCATTCTCAGAGCATAGTGTTCTAGTGGGATAATATGACACCATGAGCTCTTTAAGATAAGACGGAGCCTGACCATTTAGAGCTTTGTAAGTTAGGAGTAGGATTTTAAATTAAATTCTGGATTTTACAGGGAGCCAGTGCAGTGAAGCTAAAACAGGAGAAATGTGATCTTGTTTCTTGGTTCCTGTCAGTACACGTGCTGCTGCATTCTGGATTAGCTGGAGAGTTTTTAAAGACTTATTAGAGCTACCTGATAGTAGGGAATTACAGTAATCCAGCCTAGAGGTAACAAAAGCATGGACCAATTTTTCTGCATCTTTTTGGGACAGGATAGGTCTAATTTTTGCAATATGACGCAGATGAAAAAAAACGCACTCCATGAGGTTTGTTTTAAATGGGAGTTAAAAGACAAATCTTGACAGAGCATTCGATCCATGCTGGGTGAGAGGTGAGGTGATGCTGTGAGATCGCGAGAGTCAGTGAGATTTTTCGAGATTCAACATGGCGGCCCCTAGCTGCTAGACTTGACAAACAAATCGCCGTCTTTTCAGATTTATTTATCACAGTAAAAAAAACTGTAAATAACCTATTTAGGTACCCTGCTTAGATCTGTACATTGTATCGCTCACAGTGGAGGACCTCGAGACATTTATCGACGATTACTTCATCCGGTGCGCCATGGAAAGCTCCGACTCCGCCACTGTCACGGAGAACCCAAACAAGAGGAAGAAAACCGATTCCTCTACAGACACACGGGACCGGGAGACCACCGATGTCCAGATTAGCGTCCTGGAATCAATTAATAAAAAGCTCGACGTCCTGGGCATGCTTCACCAGGAGATTAAGGACCTGAAGGCTAGTCTGGAGTTCACTCACCAGCAGATAAGTGACCTGCAGAGAGACAACACCGAACTCCGCTCCACGCTGACAGCCGTCACATCGGAGGTAAGTATGCTCAAAAATGAGAATAAAACCCTTAAAGAGTCCGTCCTGGACATCCAGTCCAGAAGCATGCGGGACAACCTCATCTTTTCGGGCATCCCAGAGTCAACACCGGATAATCCTGAGTCCTCTGTCAAAAACTTCCTGGTGTCTGCTCTTAAAATCCCAACGGAAACTGTCAAAAATATCACCTTCCACCGTGTTCACCGACTCAGACCCTGAGGAGGAAACCGACACCGTCCCATCATTGCCAAATTCGAGCACTTCCAGCAGAAAGTGCTCATAAAGAGCAAAGGCCGGGAGCTGAAAGGCACCTCGTTTGGGATGAGCGACCAGTTCCCCAGGGAAATTAACGAGAGGCGCAAAGTGCTTTATCCCATACTGAAACAACACCGACAGAAATGCAAACGGACTTCTCTGGTTGTGGACAAGCTATACGTGGATGGTCAAAAAAAACAAAACAACAGATAAGTACCCTCAAAAAAAAAAAACGGCTTTGATATTCAATCACATTACTTATTAATTTAAAATTGAAGACGCAATGAAAAAAAAAAAAAAAAAAATCTCACAGGTGTATATGTTTCACCCTCCCAAACTCCACTCTCCACTTGGGATCCCTTCCTTCCTCTTTTTATTTTTCCTCTCTCCCCTTCTCTGATTATCTCCAGGTACCCCCTTCACCTCTCCCCCTCCCACTTTCACTCTCACCCTATGTACCCCCTCTGTTTGTTGTGCTTGTATGCTTTATAATGTGTTTGTTGTTAGCTTGTAAGGCCTCGTGGTGCATTTATATGTTATATATAGTGATCATGACTTGTTTATATCTCTCTCCAACATCCACACGTCATCTATCCAACACTTCAGACATCACCATCCTAACACCCACTGCTCACAGACTGCAACACACACTTTACAGACAGCTACAGACAGCTCACATAGAAGTTATATCACATGGACACTTACTCAATGACAGAACATCTTCTCTCCCCATGTCTAAGCTAAATTTAGTATCCTGGAATGTACATGGCATACGCTCACAGACAAAAAGAATTAAAATCTTGGACTATGTGACCAAACTAAAGGCAGATATTTTCCTCATGCAAGAGACACATTTATTACAATCAGAAGAAAAATCTCTTACAGATCCAAATTATAATATCATCTTCTCCTCTTGTTATAACAACAGACAGAGAGGGGTCTCCATTCTAGTCCACAAGGGAGTACTGTTCACTTTAAACTCCGCAGCAACAGACCCAGAGGGCAAATACACTATTATCCAGGCAACAATTTTTAATAAACTTTATACAATTACCAACCTATATGCTCCTAACAATGACGACCCAGCCTTCTTTCATACAGTTTTCTCTCACTTAGCAGGCTTATCTGCCATCTCAACAACCATCATCGGTGGCGACTTCAACATAGTTTTGAATCCTTCATTAGATCGATCTAGTAGTCAAATACATGCAAAACAATCACAATCAGTCAAAGTCGTACAGGATTATATGAAAGATTTTGGACTGGACGACATGTGGAGACTCAAAAATCCAACAAAGAGGGACTATACTTTCTTCTCTCCGGTGCACCAAACATTTTCAAGAATTGACTTTTTCCTCTCAAATAACTCTATCGCAGATAAAATTACCACTAGGATTCACCCAATCATTATCAGCGACCATGCACCAATATCCCTCAGCCTGCAAACCGATCCCATCTGCAAACCTCCTCAGACTTGGCGCCTACACACCAAACATATCTCTACTTAAAGACCCGGAATTCGATCAAATAATAAGAAGGGAGTGGGCAGACTTTCTAAAAAATAATGACTCTCCTGATATATCTCCTTCTTTAATTTGGGAAACTGGGAAGGCTGTAATCAGAGGTAAAATAATATCGTACTCCTCATATAAGAAAAAAAAGGAAAAACAAGCAGAGACAGATTTGGAGGAAAAAATTAAACAACTTACACAGGATTATGCAGTAAATCCAAGCGACCAATTATGGTCTGAATTACAAAATGCAAAGTTATGCCTCGACAATATCCTATCAAAGAAAACAGAATTTTTACTACAACAACTAAGATACAACGATTTCGAACATAACAACAAATCAGGCAAATTTCTTGCTAACCAACTCCAGCGCAACAAAGAAAAATCCCTCATAACAGCAATTCAGGATCCCACTGGCAAATACACTCAATCACCTGAGGAAATTAACCAGATCTTTTACAGCTATTACCATAAGTTATATTCAGCGACAGTTAACCCAAACAAAGAAGATATTCATAATTTTCTCAACAATCTAAACTTACCTGAACTAACGACTGAACACAGAGACATCATAGACGCTCCGTTGACTGTCAATGAGTTGCAATGTGCATTAGGCAGCATGCCAGCAGGCAAGGCACCTGGTCCTGATGGTTTCCCCGTGGAATTCCTTAAACACTTCTGGTTAATGTTAGCACCACTTTTCCTCAAGACAGTGACAGAGATTAAAAGTAATGGTTATATAAGCGCTCACATGAATACAGTCGCAATAAAGTTATTATTGAAACCAGACAAAGATCCCACGCATCCTTCTAGCTATCGACCCCTGTCACTAATCAATACCGACATCAAAATTATCTCTAAAGCGCTCGCTTCCAGGCTGGAGAAAATTATCCCGTCAATAATTCACAATGATCAAACAGGATTTATTAAAGGTAGGCACTCCACTAACAACGTCAGAAGACTTCTTCATTTGATCAGTTTGACACAAGGTTACAACAAAGAAGCAATCGTTATGTCACTTGACGCAGAAAAAGCCTTTGACAAAGTTAATTGGTCCTTTCTTTTCGCTGTGCTCCACAAATTTGGCTTTGGAGAGTCATTTATTCAATGGGTATCAGTTGTGTATAACTCACCCAGGGCCACAGTCACCACTAATGGGATCACCTCACAAAGCTTCACTTTGCAAAGGGGAACCAGACAGGGATGCCCACTCTCGCCCTTATTGTTTGCGATATTTATTGAACTGTTGGCAACAGCAGTACGTCAAAATACCAATATTAAAGGCATCTGCTTTCAGAGGTCCGAACACAAAATTAATCTATATGCAGATGACATTCTACTTTATCTTCAAGAACCCAAAACGTCAGTGAAGGAAGTGTGTAATCTCATCACCACCTTCTCGCGTCTTTCAGACTACTCCATCAATTGGCCAAAATCAATAATACTTCCATTAACGGAGAACTCGTGGGATCCTGCAGCCCAAAACTTAAATTATTCTTTTCCCACAGGCAATATTAGATATCTGGGCATACATAATTCCCCAAAACCCTCGAATTGGTCCACTTGAACTACACCCCACTTTTGGACAAAGTCTGTGGTGATCTGAGACGTTGGAACAACCTTCCCATCTCACTTTTGGGACGCATAGCTACAGTCAAAATGAAAATATTACCTCAAATCAATTATCTCTTATCTCTGATCCCATTCAAACCCACATCCAAATGGTTCCAATCATTAGATTCTGCTATTGGTAAATTCTATTCAAAGAACAAAAAAGCTAAAATCAGCTTGACTACTCTACAGAAGAATAAACAGGAAGGAGGACTGGAGGCTCCCAACTTTATGCATTATTACTTAGCCAACCAACTACAATATCTCATGAAATGGATACATCCACATGAAGAGCATAACTCTTGGTTAGAACTAGAACAGATAGACTGCAACCACATCACAATCTCTGACCTTCCCTTCATCACCTCTACCCTTAAACATCATCCTTGCTTCAAGAACCCCCTGATTGCGTCCACCTTGACTGCTTGGTGGAAAACCCCGGAAGTCACAGGCTCCCAACTACAACCCGGTATACTCTCCCCAATCACAACCCTGACTTTGTAAACAATAAAATACCACTCTATCACAGCACATGGGCAGAGAAAGGGGTCACCCACCTCCATCACCTTCTCCAAGATAACACACTCCTGACATACATACAAACTTATTCTGTACATTTGAAATAAGTAATGGGAATTTTCTCCAATATCTACAGGTAAAAAGTACAATTACAAGAAGAATTCCAGCCCTACAGACCACTCTACAACCACCTGATCTACAGCCACCCGAATTTGTCAAATACATCGCAAAACTGTCCCCAAAAAACAAGAAAAATCTCTCAAAGATTTATAGTTCCCTCTCAAAGTCAAACACTATACATCTACCAATTTCCAAATGGGAAGAGGACTTATCCATATCTCCTGACCACGGATTCTGGACCCAGATCTGTGAAAATACATTTAAAATGACAAAAAATTCCAACCTACAACTGATCCAATTTAAGGTTCTCCACAGAACACATATAACGCAATTTAAATTGTATAAAATGGGTTTCTCACACTCCGACATATGCACTCAATGCACCCAAAACACGGCCGACACTTATTTTCATGCTCTTTGGCTATGTTCACCTGTCTATCAGTTTTGGGAAACAGTCACACAGAAACTCTCTTCTATTTTGGGCTGCAGAATCCCGCAATCTCCAAATCTCTGCTTAATTGGCGATCTAACAACTACGACCCTACCAGACGCTCAATACCAACCCACACTTGCAGCTCTCGCCATAGCCAAGAAAACTATTTTGGTTCACTGGAAGGATAAGAAAGCCTTCAACATCACCCATTGGCTGAACCTTCTCGCTGAACACATTTCACTTGAGAAAATATCTGCTACCAAAAAAAAACAATTGGCATCCTTTACAGAGAAATGGTCTCCATTTATTAGCTCTCTAAATATAAATCTATAGCTTCCTGTTATCTGTTAGCGTATGCCACCCCCCTCTCGTAGACTTGAGTTACTCCAGGACATGTATATTCTGTCTATGCCTATGATCTGACCCCTAACTCGTGTCTCCATTGCTATATTACAGTTTATTAACCCTCTCCTCATCAAGGAATGATGGCGACATGGATCCCAAGACCCCGTGCATGCACTCGGGGTGTTCTTTCTCCCCTATCCCCAGGGCTGCTCTCTGGCTGTGCGTGGCCTGTCTGGTCCTGGCTTCTCCCCCTGGGGGGTGGGTGCGGCTGTTGTCTCTCCTTTTGAGCTCTGGGGCTGCTGGTTTGGTGCGCCCTCCCGGGGTCCGGGGGTTGGTGGCGGCTGGCCTCTTCTGGGGGGCTCTGGTTGGCCCTGGGGGTTTGGGTCGGATTGGCCCTCCTGCTGCTCCCCTGTGCCCCTTCCGCTCGCCTTCCCTCCTCCTCCCTCCTCTCCTGCCCGCCCTCTCCTCTTCGCCCCTCGCCTTCCCTCAGGGGGGGCCTGGGGCCCTCCGCTGCCTGGGGGTCAGCTTTGGGGGCCGTGTATCCTCTCTTGTGGGGGGGCTCCGGCTCATCCTCACACAGGCTCCTTCCTGTGCCTGTGCGCCGCCACCGGAGGTTGAGTACTGCTAGCTGTGGGCCTTGTTCCGGGTCCAGTGCTGTCCTGGGTTGTGGTGGTGTATGGACGGTATTGGTCTTGCTGTGGGAAGCGCGTCCTGTGCCCTCGGCGTGCCTTCTGGGGTAGTGTTGGCGCTCACAGTCTGGGCGTCTTAGAGCGTGGGTGGTCGAGGTAGATATATTATTACTTTTTTTATGTGTGTCTGTGTGTTTTTTATGTGTGGGTTTTTATGTGTGGCGGGTGGTCGGCCCGGGTTTTATGTTTGGGTTCTGTGGGGTGCTTCTGGGTGTGCGGGGCTGGGTGGCGTGGCGTCTGGTCATTCCGTGGATTTGGAGTTCGCGGCAGTGTTGGCATGTATGGCGCTGCGGTGGGTGTACCAGCTATTGTGGGCGTGTAGTGGATTGTTGGGGGGGGGGCGTCAGGCTGCTGGCGCGTTTTGGCCTGCATTTTGTGAATGGATGTTGGCATTTGTAGCCGCTCCTATTCCTGGTCTGGGCTTTTCTGTCCTGGGGCTGTGGGCCCCGTCTGTTGTTTGCTCGTTGGCGCCTTCATGGTGGTTTGTCGTGATGTGTGACGGCGGTGGCCCGTGTGTGGATGTTGGATTGGATTGGATGGGGTGAGTGCGGTTGTTTTGGGGGTCCCATGTCTCATCGATGAAGTATTCGCCACACATCTCACACATCACTGTAGTTGATCTTAGGCATATATAGGGACACGACAATTAGGGCCCTGTGGACAGGTGGGGGTGAGGACAGAGGGCTCTGTGGTGGGGCGGATTGCAATGCTTTACGGCATTGTGTCCCCCCATCCTCCCTCCTACTTGCCTCTCCTGTTCCACCATTTTAATGCTGCACACACACTCACACTTTGGGGGGAGGTTTGGGGTGGTTCAGGTTCTTAAGGTCGGGGTAGGCTGCAGAGTACCCATCCCCTGCAGCCCCCTGGCCCGGCCCTGGCCGCCCCACCTGCCCTCCCAACTTTTAATGCACCACATTACATTACACTTAGGACTTCACTTATAGACGGTGTAGGGAGAACATTTCCTCGTCAGCGACATTGGAAATGTAGTAATAGGGCGGTATCGGTCTAGGTTGGCTCCGGGACTTCAGGTCGGGGTAGGCTGCAGAGTATCCATCCCCTTCAGCCCTCCGGCCGGGCCCCTGGCTCTCTGCCCCCCCGCCCCCCCCAACTTTTAATGCACCGCATTTCACTTAGGGAAGCACTTAGGCACAGTGTAGGGAGAACATTTCCTCGTCAGGAAATGTAGAAATGTAGTAATAGGGGGGTGATGGTGGGTACTTTGGTTTACTTCATCGATGGGGCCTGTGCCCCTTGAGATGGCCGGATTTGTCTCCCTCTGGTGGGAGTCCGTTTGTATATGAGCCGTCGTTGTCGCATGTCTTGATGAGTCACGGTGGGGGTGCCGGGGGGTGGGTGATGGATGGGGTTCGTAGGCCTGGGATGGAGGGGTGCTGGGCCGGGGTGTGCGTGGTTTTGGGTGTTGGGTCTGTTTGCGGAGTGTGGGCTGGGGCGCGCCGGCGGCCTGGCTCTTCTCTGGTTGTTCGCTGCATGTTTGCAGTCGGTCGGGGCGCTCACTGCGGTGCTGTCTGTGCTCCTGGTGCGGTGGGCTTTGTGTCTCCCAGGTGGCCGGATGTCACGCAATCTGGTTCTGCGCACTCGGTGGCGTCCTATGGTGCTTGGGCGTGGTGCCCGGGCGATTGTTTGTCACTGTTCCTGCATAGTTGTGCTTGGTTGTGGTCTGTCTGGCCCTGGTTGTCTGTCACTGATTTGTCTTATTAGGGGGCCAAGCCCGCGGGGCCTGGGGAACGCGAATGCAAAGCATACGCGTTTCCCAGGACCAGCGGTGCTGGGAACCCTATTGTTTTTGTTCGGATTTTTATTATTAGGGGGCCAAGCCCGCGGGGCCTGGGGAACGCGAATGCAAAGCATACGCGTTTCCCAGGACCAGCGGTGCTGGGAACCCTATTGTTTTTGTTCGGATTTTTATTATTAGGGGTTCAAGCCCGAAGGGCTGAAACCCTATTGTTTTCCTACTGTTTTATTATTAGGGCCCGAGCACCAAGCGGTGCGAGGACCCTATTGGAATGCAAGGAATTATTATTTTTCTTATTATTATTACGGCCCGAGCACCACGCGGTGTGAGGACCGTATTGAAATGCAAGGAATTATTAGGGCCCGAGCACGTACCGTGCGAGGACCCTATTGAAATTGAAGGAATTAGGGCCCGAGCACCACGGGTGCGAGGACCCTCTTGAAATGCAAGGAATTATTAGGGCCCGAGCACCTAGCGGTGCGAGGACCCTATTGAAATGCAAGGAATTATTAGGGCCCGAGCACGTACCGTGCGAGGACCCCATTGTTTTCCTTAGGATTATTATTATTATTATTATTTTTTTTTTCGCTTAATCGCATTTTTGGGGGCTTTAACATATTCAAAAACTCACCAAATTTGACGTGCACATTCGTCTAGGGGACATTTATGTGTACGCAAAATCTCAACGATGCCAGTTGCAAAATAGCGAAATGGCGCCCCCTAGAATGGTTCAATCGGCTCCCACCGCCAGCCCATTTGACCAAATTTCTCGAAATTCGGGGGGGTCGTGTATCATCCCAAGACGCACGAAAATGCGTACTCGACTGTTTTCTAAAACCAACAGGAAGCAGGCTATTTTGATTTGAATATTCCATTTTTTACCGATTTTGGCGATTTGCTAGTGTGCTCTCAGAGCTATCTCCTCCTAGACGGTTCATTGGATCGGCTTCAAATTTGCCGTGCTGCAACTAGACCACATGATGATCAAAAGTTATTAAAAGATCTTTCCCTCGTTAAACGGTTTGGCTGTCAGGTGGCGGCGAAGTTTGATGTCTCAAAAAAAAAACAACAAAAACCCAGAATTGCTATTACTTGGGCGTGAAAGGTCCAATCGGCACAAAACTTGCTGGGTATGATCGTAGTCCCGCCCTGAACACGTCTACATCAAAAAATTCCCCTGTTCTCAAAGCGCCCCCTGCTGGCGACAGGAAAAATGATTTTTTACACTTTGAGGTGCAGCTCTGAGCACGTTCAGCATATCCAACTCAAATTTGGTCAGAAAGGCCTCAACACGTTGTTAATGCTACATGATGAAGATTGTGACGTATCGTCATACGGCGTTGCGCCCAGAGGGCGGCGAAGTCGATGCTTCGCCAAAACGTAGGAAAGTGGCCTTAACTTCAGTGTCCTTGGGCATATCTGCCTGAAACTTCACCTGTGTGTTACGAGTCCAGCCCTGACAATGTCATGTGAATTTCGTTGATGGGCGTGGTCAAATGGCTTGGCCACGCCCTTTAAACATCAGCCCCTGCGGCACGTTTCACTGACATGCATGAAAATTGGTACACATATGTATCACATCCAGACGCACAAAAAAGGCTTTTGGACCCATTGGCCAAACCCAACAGGAAGTCGGCCATTTTGAATTTAATGGTCATTTTTGGCGTTTTCCACGTGTTGTGTTTTAATGAACTCCACCTACAGGATGCATCAGAACAACTTCAAAATCATTGTGTGCCATCTAGACAAAGGTGTAATCAAAACTTATAAGCAGATTTTTGCATCGTGAAACGGTTTGGCCGTCAGGTGGCGGCGAAGTTTGATGTCTCGCCATAAAACACGAAATTAGTATAACTTTGGCATACATTGTCCATTCTTCACCAAACTTCACATGTTTGTTAACAGTCCAGACCTGAATGTATAGTATGAGTTTCATCAATAAGCGTGGCCGTATGGCTTGGCCACGCCCCTTAAAGTGCAGCGTCCCCCATAACAACTTTCACCGACGTACACGAAAATCAGTATGCACATGTATCGTGTCCAGACGCACAAAAAAGCGTCATTTTTGGCGGTTTCCACGTGTTGTATTTTAATGATCTCCTCCTCCAGAAATGAATCAATTAACTCCAAAACTGGTGTGTACCATCTACACAAGTGTGTGATCAAAACATATTAAGAGAATTGCTCAGCATGGAACGGTGTGGCTGTGACATGGTGTCGACACTTGATGTCTCACCATGAAACACGATATTGCTATAACATGGGATCTAATGGTCGAATCTGCTCCAAACTTCACATGTATGATAATAGTCCTGGCATGAACACACCCACATGACGCTCAGGAGTCAGAGTCATAGCGCCACCCAGTGGAGACGGGAAGTCGCAACGCATTGGTTCCTACACTGTCCGAAGGAGGCGAACATTCAGCGCCTCGTCTGCCGGTCGACCTCTGGCGAGACGGTGGCGGCCGCGCCAGGTCCCGAGTTGCGTGGGGTGCGAGGGCCCGTTCAACGCTGCTTGCAGCTTTAATTATTATTATTAGGGCCCGAGCACGAACCGTGCGAGAGCCCTATTGAAATCATAAAAATTATTCTTATTATTTTTCTTTTAAACCTTTGATCGCATTTTTGAGGGCCTGAACATGCCCAAAAAGTCAGGAAAATTTGCACACTCGTCACGTCTGGTGAAAATTTCGATATTTTATGGTCGTTACAAAGGGGCGTGGCAAAATGGCTCAATGGCGCCCCCTAACAGTTTTCAAAATCGAAGCCCCCTGCTTTAACTTTGCCCTAGGCGTATGAAATTTGGTACACATATGTATCATCCCGGGACGCACAAAAAAGCCTCTTGGAGCGACACCCTAAACCAAACAGGAAGTCGGCCATTTTGAATTGTTTTTTCAAAATAAGGTCATTTTTGGCCATTTCCACACGTTGTACTTGAGCGAACTCGTCCTACAGATTTTATCGGATTGACTTAAAAATTTACCTGTGCGTGCTCGACTACAGTGGGATCAATTTATTATTAAAAGATCTTCGTCACGTCGAAGGGCGCGGTCGCTGCGGAAGGGTCAATTTGGATATCTCGCCAAAAAACACGAAATTATACTACAACTACTACAACTTTGGTGTAGATGATCCTATCTGCACCAAACTTCACATGATGGATAATAGTCCCGCCCTGAACACATCTACATCAAAAAATTCAGTAATTGTCATAGCGCCCCCTGCTGGCAACAGGAAATACCATGTTTTACACTTTGAGGTGCTGCTCTGACCACATTTACCATATTCAACTCAAATTTGGTCAGAAAGGCCTTAACATGTTGGTAATGCTCCATGATGAAGAATTTTGACTGTCGTCAAACGGCGTTCCATCCGGAGGGCGGCGAAGTCGACCCTTCGCCAAAATGCATAAAAATGGCCTTAACTTTGGTGTTTTTGATGATATCCACCTGAAACTTCATATGTGTGTCAACAGTCCAGCCCTGAATATGTGATATGAATTTCGTCAATGGGCGTGGCCATATGGCTTGGCCACGCCCACTCATATGAATTACTTCCATAGGACGTCTCACCGATATGCACAAAAATTGGTACACATCTCCATCACCCCCAGACAAACAAAAAAGTCTCTTGGACCTCTAGGCTAAATTCAACAGGAAGTCGGCCATTTTGAATGTCATGGTCATTTTTGGTGTCGCGCACGCATCGTATTTTAACGAACTCCTCCTACAGAATTCATCAGAACGGCTTCAAAATTACCGATTACCATCTAGAACACTTCCTGATCAAAAGTTATTAAAAGGTCTCGCAGAATCTAAAGGGCACGCCAGTTGTGGGAGGTTGAATTTTGACGTCTCGCCATGAAACAGGAAGTGGCAATAACTTCACTGTACTTGGTCAGATCTGTGTGAAACTTCACAGGTATATTGACAGTCCAACCCAGAACATATGTTATGAATTTCGTTAATAGGCGTGGCTAAATGGATTGGCCACGCCCATTCACACAAATAACCACCATAGGACGTCTCACTGATATGCACGAAACTTGGTAGACACATGTATAACATCCAGACGCACAAAAAAGCCTCTTGCACGGATAGGCCACACCCGACAGGAAGTCGGCCATTTTGAAATTTACAGTCATTTTTGGCGTTTTCCACGTGTTGTATTTTAATGATCTCCTCCTCCAGAAATGAATCAATTAACTCCAAAACTGGTGTGTACCATCTACACAAGTGTGTGATCAAAACACATTAAGAGAATTGCTCAGCATGGAACGGTGTGGCTGTGACATGGCGTCGACACTTGATGTCTCACCATGAAACACGATATTGCTATAACATGGGATCTAATGGTCGAATCTGCTCCAAACTTCACATGTATGATAATAGTCCTGGCATGAACACACCCACATGACGCTCAGGAGTCAGAGTCATAGCGCCACCCAGTGGAGACGGGAAGTCGCAACGCATTGGTTCCTACACTGTCCGAAGGAGGCGAACATTCAGCGCCTCGTCTGCCGGTCGACCTCTGGCGACACGGTGGCGGCCGCGCCAGGCCCCGAGTTGCGTGGGGTGCGAGGGCCCGCTCAACGCTGCTTGCAGCTTTAATTATTATTTTTTTTTTTCGCTTAATCGCATTTTTGGGGGCTTTAACATATTCAAAAACTCACCAAATTTGACGTGCACATTCGTCTAGGTGACATTTATGTATACGCAAAATCTCAACGATGCCAGTTGCAAAATAGCGAAATGGCGCCCCCTAGAATGGTTCAATCGGCTCCCACCGCCAGCCCGTTTGACCAAATTTCTCGAAATTCGGGGGGGTCGTGTATCATCCCAAGACGCACGAAAATGCGCAGTTGGACTTTTTTCTAAAACCAACAGGAAGCCGGCTATTTTGATTTGAATATTCCATTTTTTACCGATTTTGGCGATTTGCTAGTGTGCTCTCAGAGCTATCTCCTCCTAGACGGTTCATTGGATCGGCTTCAAATTTGCCGTGCTGCAACTAGACCACATGATGATCAAAAGTTATTAAAAGATCTTTCCCTCGTTAAACGGTTTGGCCGTCAGGTGGCGGCGAAGTTTGATGTCTCAAAAAAAACCCCCCAAAAACCCAGAATTGCTATTACTTGGGCGTGAAAGGTCCAATCGGCACAAAACTTGCTGGGTATGATCGTAGTCCCGCCCTGAACACGTCTACATCAAAAAATTCCCCTGTTCTCAAAGCGCCCCCTGCTGGCGACAGGAAAAGTGATTTTTTACACTTTGAGGTGCAGCTCTGAGCACGTTCAGCATATCCAACTCAAATTTGGTCAGAAAGGCCTCAACACGTTGTTAATGCTACATGATGAAGATTGTGACGTATCGTCAAACGGCGTTGCGCCCAGAGGGCGGCGAAGTCGATGCTTCGCCAAAACGTAGGAAAGTGGCCTTAACTTCAGTGTCCTTGGGCATATCTGCCTGAAACTTCACGTGTGTTAAGAGTCCAGCCCTGACAATGTCATGTGAATTTCGTTGATGGGCGTGGTCAAATGGCTTGGCCACGCCCTTTAAACATCAGCCCCTGCGGCACGTTTCACTGACATGCATGAAAATTGGTACACATATGTATCACATCCAGACGCACAAAAAAGTCTCTTGGACCCATTGGCCAAACCCAACAGGAAGTCGGCCACTTTGAATTTAATGGTCATTTTTGGCGTTTTCCACGTGTTGTATTTTAATGAACTCCACCTACAGGATGCATCAGAACAACTTCAAAATCATTGTGTGCCATCTAGACAAAGTTGTAATCAAAACTTAGAAGCAGATTTTTGCATCGTGAAACGGTTTGGCCGTCAGGTGGCGGCGAAGTTTGATGTCTCGCCATAAAACACGAAATTAGTATAACTTTGGCATACATTGTCCATTCTTCACCAAACTTCACATGTTTGTTAACAGTCCAGACCTGAATGTATAGTATGAGTTTCATCAATAAGCGTGGCCGTATGGCTTGGCCACGCCCCTTAAAGTGCAGCGTCCCCCATAACAACTTTCACCGACGTACACGAAAATCAGTATGCACATGTATCGTGTCCAGACGCACAAAAAAGCCTATTGCACATGTAGGCCACACGCGACAGGAAGTCGGCCATTTTGAAATTTACAGTCATTTTTGGCGTTTTCCACGTGTTGTATTTTAATGATCTCCTCCTCCAGAAATGAATCAATTAACTCCAAAACTGCTGTGTACCATCTACACAAGTGTGTGATCAAAACACATTAAGAGAATTGCTCAGCATGGAACGGTGTGGCTGTGACATGGCGTCGACACTTGATGTCTCACCATGAAACACGATATTGCTATAACATGGGATCTAATGGTCGAATCTGCTCCAAACTTCACATGTATGATAATAGTCCTGGCATGAACACACCCACATGACGCTCAGGAGTCAGAGTCATAGCGCCACCCAGTGGAGAGGGGAAGTCGCAACGCATTGGTTCCTACACTGTCCGAAGGAGGCGAACATTCAGCGCCTCATCTGACGGTCGACCTCTGGCGAGACGGTGGCGGCCGCGTCAGGTCCCGAGTTGCGTGGGGTGCGAGGGCCTGTTCAACGCTGCTTGCAGCTTTAATTAGGGCCCGAGCACGTCCGTGCGAGGACCCTATTGAAATTGCAGGAATTATTATTATTATTACGACAAAAGTAAATCGCTTATTTGGAGGCCTGAACATATTCCAAAACACGCCAATTTTGGCATGCGCATCAGTCGTGGTGTAAATTTAGGTATTTTAGGGTTCGTGGAGGTGGGCGGGTCAAAATGGCTAGGCCACGCCCCTTAAAGAGCACCCTACTCGGCAGGTTTCACGGATCTGCACGAAAATCGGTACGCATGTAGATCATGCTGAGACGCTCAAAAAAGGTCACAGGGACACATAGGCTAAACCCAACAGGAAGTGAGATATTTGGCGTTGAACGGCCATTTTTGGCGTTTTCCACGTGTTGCATTTTAACGAACTCCTCCTACAGGAATAATCAGAACGGCTTCAAAATTGCTGTGCACCAACTAGACTAGTTTGTGATCAAAAGTTATTAACGGATTACGTAAACTCCAAACAACCTGACCTGGGCGTGGCGGCAAAGTTTGATGTCTCGCCATGAAAAATGAGATTGCTATAACTTTGGCATTAATAGTCCGAACGGTACCAAACTCCCCAGGATTCATAATAGTCCCGCCCTGAAGACGTCTACATGCAGAAATATTGAAATTTGCATAGCGCCCCCTGCTGGTGACAGAAAAAGCGATGTTTTAGACTTTGAGGTCCAGCTCTGAGCACGTTCAGCAAATCCAGCTCAAATTTGGTCAGAAAGGCCTCAACATGTTGGTAATGCTCCATGATGAAGAATTTTGACTGTCGTCAAACGGCGTTCCATCCGGAGGGCGGCGAAGTCGACCCTTCGCCAAAATGCATAAAAATGGCCTTAACTTTGGTGTTTTTGATGATATCCACCTGAAACTTCATATGTGTGTCAACAGTCCAGCCCTGAATATGTGATATGAATTTCGTCAATGGGCGTGGCCATATGGCTTGGCCACGCCCATTCATATGAATTACTTCCATAGGACGTCTCACTGATATGCACGAAACTTGGTAGACACATGTATAACATCCACACGCACAAAAAAGCCTCTTGCACGGATAGGCCACACCCGACAGGAAGTCGGCCATTTTGAAATTTACAGTCATTTTTGGCGTTTTCCACGTGTTGTATTTTAATGATCTCCTCCTCCAGAAATGAATCAATTAACTCCAAAACTGGTGTGTACCATCTACACAAGTGTGTGATCAAAACACATTAAGAGAATTGCTCAGCATGGAACGGTGTGGCTGTGACATGGCGTCGACACTTGATGTCTCACCATGAAACACGATATTGCTATAACATGGGATCTAATGGTCGAATCTGCTCCAAACTTCACATGTATGATAATAGTCCTGGCATGAACACACCCACATGACGCTCAGGAGTCAGAGTCATAGCGCCACCCAGTGGAGACGGGAAGTCGCAACGCATTGGTTCCTACACTGTCCGAAGGAGGCGAACATTCAGCGCCTCGTCTGCCGGTCGACCTCTGGCGACACGGTGGCGGCCGCGCCAGGCCCCGAGTTGCGTGGGGTGCGAGGGCCCGTTCAACGCTGCTTGCAGCTTTAATTAGGGCCCGAGCACGAACCGTGCGAGGACCCTATTGTTTTCCTTAGGATTATTATTATTATTATTATTATTATTATTTTTTTTTTTCGCTTGATCGCATTTTTGGGGGCTTTAACATATTCAAAAACTCACCAAATTTGACGTGCACATTCGTCTAGGGGACATTTATGTGTACGCAAAATTTAAACGATGCCCATTGCAAAATGGCGAAATGGCGCCCCCTAGAAAATTTCAATCGGCTCCCACCGGCAGCCCGTTTGACCAAATTCCACGAAATTCGGGGAGGTCGTGTATCATCCCAAGACGCACGAAAATGCGCAGTTGGACTTTTTTCTAAAACCAACAGGAAGCCGGCTATTTTGATTTGAATATTCATTTTTTTACCGATTTTAGCGATTTTCAAGAATTCTCTCAGAGCTATCTCCTCCTAGACAGTTCATTGGATCGGCTTCAAATTTGCCGTGCTGCAACTAGACCACATGATGATCAAAAGTTATTAAAAGATCTTTCCCTCGTTAAACGGTTTGGCCGTCAGGTGGCGGCGAAGTTTGATGTCTCAAAAAAAAAACCCCCAAAAACCCAGAATTGCTATTACTTGGGCGTGAAAGGTCCAATCGGCACAAAACTTGCTGGGTATGATCGTAGTCCCGCCCTGAACACGTCTACATCAAAAAATTCCCCTGTTCTCAAAGCGCCCCCTGCTGGCGACAGGAAAAGTGATTTTTTACACTTTGAGGTGCAGCTCTGAGCACGTTCAGCATATCCAACTCAAATTTGGTCAGAAAGGCCTCAACACGTTGTTAATGCTACATGATGAAGATTGTGACGTATCGTCAAACGGCGTTGCGCCCAGAGGGCGGCGAAGTCGATGCTTCGCCAAAACGTAGGAAAGTGGCCTTAACTTCAGTGTCCTTGGGCATATCTGCCTGAAACTTCACATGTGTTTTAAGAGTCCAGCCCTGACAATGTCATGTGAATTTCGTTGATGGGCGTGGCCAAATGGCTTGGCCACACCCTTTAAACATCAGCCCCTGCGGCACGTTTCACCAACATGCATGAAAATTGGTACACATATGTATCACATCCAGACGCACAAAAAACCCTCTTGGACCCATTGGCTACACCCAACAGGAAGTCAGCCATTTTGAATTTGACGCCAGATTGGGCGATTTGCACTCCTCATACTTTTTCTATCTCCTCCTACATGATTCATCGGATCGGCTTCAAATTTGGCGTGCATCAACTAGACCACTTGATGATCAAAAGTTATCATACGATTTTCCCTATGTTAAACGCTTTGGCTGTCAGGTGGCGGCGAAGTTTGATGTCTCGCCATAAAACACGAAATTAGTATAACTTTGGCATACATTGTCCATTCTTCACCAAACTTCACATGTTTGTTAACAGTCCAGACCTGAATGTATAGTATGACTTTCATCAATAAGCGTGGCCGTATGGCTTGGCCACGCCCCTTAAAGTGCAGCGTCCCCCATAACAACTTTCACCGACGTGCACGAAAATCAGTATGCACATGTATCGTGTCCAGACGCACAAAAAAGCCTCTTGCACATATAGGCCACACCCGACAGGAAGTCGGCCATTTTGAAATTTACAGTCATTTTTGGCGTTTTCCACGTGTTGTATTTTAATGATCTCCTCCTCCAGAAATGAATCAATTAACTCCAAAACTGGTGTGTACCATCTACACAAGTGTGTGATCAAAACATATTAAGAGAATTGCTCAGCATGGAACGGTGTGGCTGTGACATGGCGTCGACACTTGATGTCTCACCATGAAACACGATATTGCTATAACATGGGATCTAATGGTCGAATCTGCTCCAAACTTCACACGTATGATAATAGTCCTGGCATGAACACACCCACATGACGCTCAGGAGTCAGAGTCATAGCGCCACCCAGTGGAGACGGGAAGTCGCAACGCATTGGTTCTTACACTGTCCGAAGGAGGCGAACATTCAGCGACTCGTCTGCCGGTCGACCTCTGGCGACACGGTGGCGGCCGCGCCAGGCCCCGAGTTGCGTGGGGTGCGAGGGCCCGTTCAACGCTGCTTGCAGCTTTAATTATTATTATTATTATTACGACAAAAGTAAATCGCTTATTTGGAGGTTTTAACATGCTCAAAAACTCCTGAAATTTGGCGGTCGCATCAGTCGCGGTGTAAATTTACGTATTTTAGGGTTCGCGGCAATGGACGGGTCAAAATGGCTAGGCCACGCCCATTAAAGAGCAATCTCCTTATAAACAGCGCCCTCCTCATCAATTTTCACGGATCTGCACGAAAATCGGTACACATGTAGATCATGCCGAGCCGCACAAAAAAGTCTCTTGGAGCCATAGGCCACGCCCAACAGGAAGTTGGCTATTTTGAATTTAGCGGCCATTTTTGGCGTTTTACCACGTGTAATATTTTGACGAACTCCTCCTACACGATTAATCAAAACGGCTTCAAAATCGCCGTGTACCAACTAGATAAGTTTGTGATCAAAAGTTATTCAAAGATCCGCTACCCGTCGAACACGGAATCGGCTTTTTGGCGGCGAAGTTTGAAGTTTGAAGTTTGTCTCGCCATGAAAAACGAAATTGCTATAACTTTGGCATTAATCGTCCGATCTGCACCAAACTTCACATGATTCATAATATTCCCGCCCTGAACACGTCTACATGCAGAAATTTTGTAATTACCCTAGCGCCCCCTGCTGGCGACAGGAAAAGCGATGTTTTTAGACTTTGACGTGCAGCTCTGACCACGTTCACCATATGCAACTCAAATTTGGTCAGACAGACCTCAAGACGTTGGTAATGCTACATTATGAAGATTGTGACTAGGCGTCAAACGGTGTTCCGCCCAGAGGGCGGCGAAGTCGAAAATTCGCCAAAACGCGTTGAAAATGGCTTTAATGACATTAACTTCTGTGTCCTTGGTCATATCTGCCTGAAACTTCACGTGTGTTAACAGTCCAGGCTTGAACATGTGATATGAGTTTCGTTGATGGGCGTGGCCAAATGACTTGACCACGCCCTTTAAACATCAGCCCCTGCCGCACGTGTCACCGACATGCACGAAAATTGGTACACGCATGTATCACACCGAGACGCACAAAAAAGTCTCACGGACCCACTGGCCATACCCAACAGGAAGTCGGCCATTTTGAATTTTGATGCTATTTTTGGCGTTTTCCACATGTTGTATTTTAACGAACTCCTCCTACAGGATTAATCAGAATGACTTCAAAATCACTGTGTGTGATCTAGACAAGGTTGTGATCAAAAGTTATTAAAAGATTTTTCCACAGTTAAACGGTTTGGCCGTCAGGTGGCGGCGAAGTTTGATGTCTCGCCATGAAACACGAAATTGCTATAATTTTGGGACACATTGTCCAATCTTCACCAAACTTCACATGATTCATAATAGTCCCACACTGAACACGTCTACATGACAAAGTTCTATGATAGTCATAACGCCCCCTAGTTATTAGTCTTCTTCTTCTTATCCGAAATCAACTGCCTTTTTGGGGGCCGTAACATACTCGAAAACTCATGAAACTTCACAGACTCGTCAGAAGTGGTGAAAATTTACATATGGTAGGGGTTTCATGACAACGTGAAAAAAAATGGCTCAGTAGCGCCCCCTACTCATTTTCAATGTATTTTGGGCTATAACTCCCAGATCATGTGTCGCACATTCAAAAACCTCATATCACCACATTCCCTGAATAGCGCTGAATCACCTGGAAGGGGCCACGCCCATTTCCGCCTAAAATTTTTTTTGCAAATGCGCAAAACCTGGAAAACGTACTTTTTCGAACTCCTCCTTAGGGTTTTGTCCGTTCAGCGTGAAACTTGGCAGGTACAGTCTTTGACTGGACTTGATCTAAAGTTATCACAGGAATTTTGATTGGTCAAAATATGCGCAAATTATTAACGAACAAATTTTTCTAGCTAGCTACAAAAAGGCGAACTGTGGTATATCTCGGTCAAAATACATGCTAACAACACCAAATCTCAGATCCTTGCTTGACCTGTGCCTGTGAGCATGTGAGCCAAATGTGGCTAATGTTGGCCACTAGGGGGCGCTGCAAATATGGAAAATTAATATCATGTAAATGGCTTCACCGAGTTTTACGAAATTTGGTGGGTATGATGCTGGGCCACTCCTGAGGCCATGTCTTGAGGTTCATCACGACTGGTCAAAGTGGGCGTGGCTTATTACAAGATAAACAACAAACATTTATTTCAGCTCAAGTATTATGCTGAGGGCTGTGAAATTGATAGGCTATATATAGAACAGCATACAGACCACCCATAGAAACAATTGTGTGTCTACTACACTAGGTGGCGCTATAACAGCTGCAAACGCATTTTGGCCTGTAACTTCCACATTTTAAATCACATCTTCATAAACTTCATATCCACGTGTTCCCTAAATAGCGTCGCATCTTCTGACATAGGCCACGCCCACTCCCACTGCACATTTCTCTTTGTAAGTCACTATACATCAAAAACCTACTTTTTCGAACTCCTCCTAGCGTTTAAGGTCCATCTTCACGAAAGTTTGCACATACAATCTCCAGACTTGCCTGACCAGAAGTTATCAAAAGAATTTTGCTACTACAAAAACTGCGCTAGCTAAAAATAAACATTTTTTTTCTGCTAGCTAAAAAACACATACCATTGCCTATTTTTGTCAAAGTAAAAGCTATCCATGTCAAACTCAATTCACTTCTTTCAGACATCATCCAGACACTCTGTGCTAAATTTGGCAGAAGTTGGCAAATAGGGGGCGCTATAATCAGAGAAAAATCAAGTGACATGAAAATACATATATTTGCATGAAATTTGGTGAGCATGATGTGGAGTCACTCCTGACGCCAGCTGTAAAGCTTAGTGATGTTTGGTCACCGTGGCGACGCCTTATTCGCCATAAAAGACGAAGTTGTTTTTGAGGGGTAAGGGATGCTTGTAAAGTCATGAAACTTGACACACACATGAAAGGATCCGATGTGGGTTGTCTGATGTGATTTTTTGGCTCTGATGTGCCAACATGGCTCAACAGCGCCCCCTACAAATTTTCTACGAAGCAGCCCCCGAAGCTGGTTTGACCTACATCTATGAAACTTGGTACGCACATGCATCACTGAAAGACGTATAAAAAAGCCTCTTGCAGCCATGTGCCAAAACCAACAGGAAGTCCGCCATTTTGAATTTGCTTGTAACTGGTTCGCAACTTCACCATACATGTTCCAATCTTCCCCAAACTTCACAGGATTGCTGACAGTCCTGCCCTGCACACATCTATACGCCAATACTTGGTTATTAGTATGGCGCCACCTACTGGCAAAATTACACGTGTTCTATGATTTGAGGGATATGACGTGTAAGTCCTGCGTGAGGGGTCTGCCTTCGACAGTGATGAACGGCGGCGTGAGCCGGCGTCCTGCCAGCGCCCTCGAGTTGCGTGAAGGTGCGAGGGCCCGTTCAATGCTGCTTGCAGCTTTAATTAGGGGTTCAAGCCCGAAGGGCTGAAACCCTATTGTTTTCCTACTGTTTTATTATTATTAGGGCCCGAGCACGTACCGTGCGAGGACCCTATTGAAATTGAAGGAATTATTATTATTATTACGACAAAAGTAAATCGCTTATTTGGAGGTTTTAACATGCTCAAAAACTCCTGAAATTTGGCGGTCGCATCAGTCGCGGTGTAAATTTACGTATTTTAGGGTTCGCGGCAATGGACGGGTCAAAATGGCTAGGCCACGCCCATTAAAGAGCAATCTCCTTATAAACAGCGCCCTCCTCATCAATTTTCACGGATCTGCACGAAAATCGGTACACATGTAGATCATGCCGAGCCGCACAAAAAAGTCTCTTGGAGCCATAGGCCAAGCCCAACAGGAAGTTGGCTATTTTGAATTTAGCGGCCATTTTTGGCGTTTTATCACGTGTCATATTTTGACGAACTCCTCCTACACGATTAATCAAAACGGCTTCAAAATCGCCGTGTACCAACTAGATAAGTTTGTGATCAAAAGTTATTCAAAGATCCGCTACCCGTCGAACACGGAATCGGCTTTTTGGCGGCGAAGTTTGAAGTTTGAAGTTTGTCTCGCCATGAAAAACGAAATTGCTATAACTTTCGCATCAATCGTCCGATCTGCACCAAACTTCACATGATTCATAATATTCCCGCCCTGAACACGTCTACATGCAGAAATTTTGTAATTACCCTAGCGCCCCCTGCTGGCGACAGGAAAAGCGATGTTTTTAGACTTTGACGTGCAGCTCTGACCACGTTCACCATATGCAACTCAAATTTGGTCAGACAGACCTCAAGACGTTGGTAATGCTACATTATGAAGATTGTGACTAGGCGTCAAACGGTGTTCCGCCCAGAGGGCGGCGAAGTCGAAAATTCGCCAAAACGCATTGAAAATGGCTTTAATGACATTAACTTCTGTGTCCTTGGTCATATCTGCCTGAAACTTCACATGTGTGTTAACAATACAGCCCTGAACATGTGATATGAATTTCGTTGATGGGCGTGGCCAAATGGCTTGGCCACACCCTTTAAACATCAGCCCCTGCGGCACGTGTCACCGACATGCACGAAAATTGGTACACGCATGTATCACACCGAGACGCACAAAAAAGTCTCTTGGACCCACTGGCCATACCCAACAGAAAGTCGGCCATTTTGAATTTTGATGCTATTTTTGGCGTTTTCCACATGTTGTATTTTAACGAACTCCTCCTACAGGATTAATCAGAATGACTTCAAAATCACTGTGTGTGATCTAGACAAGGTTGTGATCAAAAGTTATTAAAAGATTTTTCCACAGTTAAACGGTTTGGCCGTCAGGTGGCGGCGAAGTTTGATGTCTCGCCATGAAACACGAAATTAGTATAACTTTGGCATACATTGTCCATTCTTCACCAAACTTCACATGTTTGTTAACAGTCCAGACCTGAATGTATAGTATGAGTTTCATCAATAAGCGTGGCCGTATGGCTTGACCACGCCCCTTAAAGTGCAGCGTCCCCCATAACAACTTTCACCGACGTGCACGAAAATCAGTATGCACATGTATCGTGTCCAGACGCACAAAAAAGCCTCTTGCACATGTAGGCCACACCCGACAGGAAGTCGGCCATTTTGAAATTTACAGTCATTTTTGTCCTTTTCCACGTGTTGTATTTTAATGATCTCCTCCTCCAGAAATGAATCAATTAACTCCAAAACTGGTGTGTACCATCTACACAAGTGTGTGATCAAAACATATTAAGAGAATTGCTCAGTATGGAACGGTGTGGCTGTGACATGGCGTCGACACTTGATGTCTCACCATGAAACACGATATTGCTATAACATGGGATCTAATGGTCGAATCTGCTCCAAACTTCACATGTATGATAATAGTCCTGGCATGAACACACCCACATGACGCTCAGGAGTCAGAGTCATAGCGCCACCCAGTGGAGACGGGAAGTCGCTACGCATTGGTTCCTACACTGTCCGAAGGAGGCGAACATTCAGCGCCTCGTCTGCCGGTCGACCTCTGGCGACACGGTGGCGGCCACGCCAGGCCCCGAGTTGCGTGGGGTACGAGGGCCCGTTCAACGCTGCTTGCAGCTTTAATTATTATTCTTCTTCTTCCGTTTCTTCAGAAATGTTTTCGCAAATTCCCGTGAGATGGTACATCATAGAGACATGAAATTTTCACCAATAACTGGAAGTTGTGTGCAAATGGTGCTCATAATATAGAAATACCAACTGGCCAGATGGTGGCGCTATAACCAAGGTCAATGCGTTTTGGGCTATAACTCCCACACCATATGTCGCACATTCAAAAACGTTATATCCACAGATTCCCTGGATAGTCCTGAATCACCTGGGCTAGGCCACGCCCATTTCCGCCTAGAAATTTTTTTCACAAAATCGCAAAAACTTGAAAACCTTCTTTTTCTATCTCCTCCTTGGGGTTCCATCCGATTAGCGTGAAACTTGGCACGTACAGTCTTCAGCTGGACCTGATCGAAAGTTATTCACAGAATTTTGTTTGGTCAAAAGATGCGCAAATTATTAATGAATACATTTTTCTAGCTAGCTATAAAAACGCGAACTGTTGCATATCTCGGTCAAAGTAAATGCTAACAACACCAAATTGGAGATCCTTGGTTGGCATGTGACTGTGAGGGTATGAGCCAAATTTGGCGAATGTTGGCCACTAGGGGGCGCTGCAAATATGGGAAATTTGTATCTCTTAAATGGCTGCACCGATTTTTACCAAATTTGGTGGGTATGATGCTGGGTCACTCCTGAGGCCATATCTTGAAGTTCATCACGATTGGTCAAAGTGGGCGTGGCTTATTACAAGTTAAAAAACAAACATTTATTTTAGCTCAAGTATTATGTTGAGAGCTATGAAATTCACAGAGTATATATAGAATAGGACACAGACCAACCATGCCAAAAATTGTGTGTCTACTCCACTAGGTGGCGCTATAACGGGTGAAAACACATTTTGGCCTGTAACTTCCACATTTTAAATCACATTTTCATAAACTTTATATCCACTTGCTCCCACAATAGAGTCGCATCTTCTGACATAGGCCACGCCCACTTCCACTGCATATTTCTCTTTGTAAGTCACTACATATCAAAAACCTACTTTTTCTATCTCCTCCTAGCGTTTAAGGTCCATCTGCACGAAACTTTGCACATACAATCTCCAATGTGCCTGATGAAAAGTTATCAAAAGAATTTTGCTACTCCAAAAAATGTGGTAGATATAAAGGAACAATTATTTTCTGCTAGCTAAAAAACACATACCGTTGCATATTTTTGTCAAAGTAAAAGCTATCGACGTCAAACTCAAGTCACTTGTTTTAGACGTCAACCAGAGGATCTGTGCCAAATTTGGCGGAATTTGGCCAATAGGGGGGGCTATAAACAGAGAAACATCAAGTGAAATGAAATTTCACAAAATCCGGCCATAAATCAATGAGGGTTTTTGTCAAACATCAACAAACTCAGAGTATCAAAGGTCTTGATCTTACCCACCTTTCAAAATTTAAATGGCTATGCTGGCTTGAACCCCGGAATTGCCGCTTGCGGCTATATTTATTATTATTATTATTCTCTATTTTTATTTTTCCGTTGGTAAAAGTGGTACTGCAGGCTAAACCGTGCAAGGGAGGGTGGTGCAATTTGGAGGGCTGGTCCAGACCCCTGCACGTACCTCAGGCGCAAAAAATGACATATGTCAGCCAGCAGGGGGCGCTATAACCACGGTCAATGCGTTTTGGGCTATAACTCCCACACCGGATGTCGCACATTCAAAAACCTCATATCCACAGATTCCCTGAAAAGCACTGAATCACATGGCCTGGACCACGCCCATTTCCGCCTATAATTTTTTTTCGCAAAATCGCAAAAACTGGAAAACCTACTTTTTCAAACTCCTCCTTGGGGTTTTTCCCGATCAGCGTGAAACTTGGCATGTAAAGTCTTCCACTGGACCTGATACAAATTTTTCAAAAGAATTTTGTTCGGTTAAAATATGCGCAAGTTATTAACGAATAAAATTTTCTAGCTAACTATAAAAAGGCGAACTGCTGTGTATCTCTGTCAAAATAAATGCTAACAACACCAAATCTGAGATCCTTGATTGACATGTGACTGTGAGGGTGTGAGCCAAATTTGGCTAATGTTGGCCACTAGGGGGTGTTGCAAAGCTGAGACATTTATATCTCTTCAATGGCTTCACTGATTTTTACGAAATTTGGTGGGTATGATGCTGCGTCACTCCTGAGGCCATATCTTGAAGTTAATCACGACAGGTGAAAGTGGGCGTGGCTTATCACGAGATAAATAGCAAACATTTATTTCAGCTCAAGTATTATGCTGAGGGCTGTGAAATTCACAGGGTATATATAGAACAGCATACCGACCACCCATAGCAAAAATTGTGTGTCTGCTCCACTAGGTGGCGCTATAACGGACGCAAACGCATTTTGGCCTGTAACTTCCGCATTTTAAATCACATCTTCATAAAGTTTATATCCACGTGTTCCCTAAATAGATTCGCATCTTCTGACGTAGGCCACGCCCATTTCCACTGCATATTTCTCGTTTTAAGTCACTACATATCAAAAACCTACTTTTTCGAACTCCTCTTAGCGTTTAAGGTCCATCTGCACGAAACTTTGCACATACAATCTCCTGTCTTGCCTGATGAAATGTTATCAAAAGAATTTTGCTACTCCAAAAAATGTGGTAGTTAGAAATAATAAATTTTTTTCTGCTAGCTAAAAAAGACATACTGTTACATCATTTTGTCAAAGTGAAAGCTATTGATGTCAAACTTGAATCAGTTGTTTCAGAGCTCAACCAGAGGGTCTGTGCCAAATTTGGCGGAAAATGACCAATAGGGGGCACTATAAACAGAGAAACATGAAGTGACATGAAAATCGATCAGATTTGCCCGAAATTTGGCAAGTAAGTTGTAGTGTCACTCCTGAGGCCAGAGTTAAATCTTAGTGATGTTTGGTCAAAGCGGGCGTGACTTGTCACAACACACACATTCAGCCTTTCACACTTCCAGTGATGATCCCATTACAATTACGATACTGCGGGTGAGACGTAGGCCTGCATCCAGACGCTCGCCCCAAACCCATCGTCCTTCAGGGCCGACTTCCGTGGCCTCCGCGAGATCCGGGGGCCGAGTCGCGTGGGGAGGCTTGGCCCCCTATCATAACTGCTTGCAGTTCTAGTTAGGGGGCCAAGCCCGCGGGGCTTGGGGAACGCGCATGCAAAGCATGAGCGTTTTCCAGGCCTAGCGGTGCTGGGAACCCTATTGTTTTTGTTCGGATTTTTATTATTATTATTCTCTATTTTTATTCTTCCCTGCATAAAAGTGGTGGTGCAGGCTAAACCGTGCAAGGGAGGGTGGTGCAATTTGGAGGGTTGGTCCAGACCCCTGCACGTACCTCAGGCACAAAAAATGACATATGTCAGCCAGCAGGGGGCGCTATAACCAAGGTCAACACGTTTTGGGCTATAACTCCCACACCGGATGTCGCACATTCAAAAACCTCACATCCACAGATTCCCTGAATAGCACTGAATCACCTGGGCTGGGCCACGCCCATTTCTGCCTATAACTTTTTTTCTGCAAAATCGCGAAAACTGGAAAACCTACTTTTTCGAACTCTTCCTTGGGGTTTTGTCCGATCAGCGTGAAACTTGGCACGTAAAGTCTGCAGCTGAACCTGATGTAACGTTATCAAAAGAATTTTGTTCGGTGAAAATATGCCGTAGTTATTCACAAATAAAATTTTCTAGCTAGCTACAAAAAGGCGAACTGCTGCATATCTCGGTCAAAATCAATGCTAATAACACCAAATCTGAGATCCTTGATTGACATATGACTGTGAGGTTGTGAGCCAAATTTGGCTAATGTTGACCACTAGGGGGCGCTGCAAATGTGAGACATTTATATCTCTTAAATGGTAGAGGATTGTATTTTTTTTTTTTTTAAAAACCATGATGACCACCCTCGGACCCAAGACCTTAACCAAGAGAACCATGAGTCATCTGCAACTGGTGGGGGTTGAATGGCATTTTGCATGTGTTTGATGATGTTGGTGATGTTCTCGTATTCATCAGGGATATAAAAACAACAGGAGACGTTAAGCATTTTGCAAATACCCCCTTTCTCAGCTAAGATAATATCGAGAGCAAGTCTGTGTTGAATAACTGCTGTTCTAATTGCAGACATTTCAGTATTCACTAGAGTAAGGGCTGCTTCAGTGTGGTTTGCTAGGGAGAGAACAGACCAGGCTATTCCATTAATTTTGTTTAGGGCTGCAGTTGTTCCGCCTCCTAAAAACAGGGACCAGCCAACATTAGCGCTAGGGGAGGTCCAGGGATCAGCTAATACATAACCATCAAATTTGGAGGGAACTCCGGTAATATCTCTGTGGGCTTGAAAATGCATGGTAGATTGGGTGTTAATGGTAGGAGTCTCCTTATGCAAGACTTTGGTATCAGTTGTAACTATTGATGGGTGACAGCAACCGGACCACTGAAATTGAGGTGGCAACTTATGATAAGCCTTTTTTCCGCAAGACCACACTATTCCAGGTTAGGATGAAAGTTGGTTAAATGGGCAGTCAAATCTTGTTAGAGTGTTGTTAGGCCATCTATGAGAACAATTAGTTGATGCTGTAGTGTTTACAAATATTTTAGTTTGACAACTTGACTGGCCTAGATAAGGACCTGATGATGATGCTGAACAAACACAAGTCTCTGCATGTTGTAGAGGAACTTCAAATGCCATGTTATTAGGGGTAGGATGGGAATCAGTACAGATAATATTGGGATGTGGGGTAACTGAGACATTGTTTCTGATTTGTTGTCCGGCAAGTAGTAGCGTCATCATTCCCAAAGGGACAGTACATTTTCCATGATCTTCTTTGTCCCAAGATTCTTTCATGTGGCCCTGCAACACAACATTTGCTGTGAGGGGTCTTGCTTGCCATCTAACTGTTAAAGCAGGACAAATCCAACAGTCACCAGGAATCTTCAACTCCTTTTTGTGTAAAAGAGCTAGGGCACATGCGCTGTTGTCATTGCATTGTCTGAGGGCTTTTTGCACTGTGTCATCTTTGTGATCAGTGATGCTCAAATTGTCCAGGTGGTAGTCTTCTATTTCAGAAGTCGGTGTGGTAGTCTTAACATTTGACAGTATGTTAAGTGGGGTGTCAAATGTGTCTGGTTGTTTGTTGACTACGACTCTGAGTTGTCTGTACATATCAGAGTTTGGATATTCAATTCCACACCAATATGTGCCTGCATTGGCGAATTTGACATCAGAGATGGTGATTTGGGCTCCATTGGAATGTGGAATTTTTGTTATCGTGAAGCGGGGATTCCTGTTTGGGGCAAGGGTCTCGTCAGTGGCAGCCATGACCAAATGCCAGTCGCGTGGGCCACAAGGGTCTTTGCATATGTATTTGTCATATTTGGCATAATACGCATGAACTTGGCCTGATCGCCAAATTTCGGGATAAACAGTGCAGGTGAATGTTGCACTTTGTCCTTCAGTCAGAGTGACATTTTGTGCAGGTTTGTAGGTGTAGGCCTCTATCAGCATTGTCGAACATGATAGGAGCAGGATCAGGTGGTGCATGATGTGGTCTGATGGAGAAGGGTTTTGTGCTGCTGGTCTTGCACGTCTAGGTGGTGTCTGTTGAGTTTCTCAGAGTTGTCCTTCGTGTCGTCCTTCGTGGCGCTCGTTGGTCGTCGCGCTGTCCATCCTCACGTCGTCCGTCCTCACGTCGTTCAGGTTGACAGCTGGATTCCTCTGTTGGCTCAGGGACCTTCCTGCAGTGGCTGGCGTGGACCCACGTTGCTCTCTCAGCGATCTTTACGGCAGTGTGTGTTGTCAGGAGTATCTGGAATGGACCTCGCCAGCGTCTGGAGTGCCAGCGCTTCCTTCTTAGGTCTCTTATCACCACCCAGTCGCCAGGTTGGAAGTTATGGAGGGGTGTGGAAGCTGGAGGTGGAAGGGCGGATTTCACCTGTTGAGAGATTTGAGAGAGAAGGGAAGATAAGTTTTTGCAATATTCTAACATGTCATCCTCACATAGGCCAGTGGAGGGGAGTGGCCTGGTTACAGGTTCCACTCCTAGGGATGGAGGTCTGCCAAAAAGAATTTCAAAGGGACTCATGTTTACTCTGGATCTTTGTCTCATTCTCATGTGTGTTAAAACGATCGGCAGAGCTTTTGTCCATGACAATCCCGTTTCCTCACAACACTTTGCTAATTTTGATTTTGGAGTGCCATTTTCTCGTTCGACAGCACCTCCACTGGCCGGATGATATGCACAATGGTGTCTGAGGTCAATGGAAAGAAATTCACTGACTTGGGTTATTGCAGAATTGATAAAGTGTGAGCCGTTATCGCTACTCAGTCTGGTTGGTATTCCCCATCTGGGAATAATCTCCGTTAACAGGGCTTTTGCTACCACTTGGCTGCTTTGGTGCTTTGCTGGAAAAGCTTCAACCCATTTTGACCACATATCAACCATCACTAAGCAGTATTTCTTTCCTTCTGCTGGTGACAGTTCTATGAAGTCCATCATCAAATGTTCAAATGGTCTAGTTGTTAGTATGAGCAAGGCATTTACAGACAGCGATTGATTTTGGTAGCAAAATGGCATCTAGAAGAGCTGCGACTCTCATGATGGAGAATGGGTTTTCCGTCAGATTTCAAGAATTGTCTGTGTTTCCACAATGTGCCAAAGTCATGCACAACACCAAATGCATATCTTGAGTCAGTGTAAATAGTCACAGTTTTGTTACTTGCCAGTTTGCATGCCTCGGTCAATGCTATCAGTTCTGCTGCTTGTGCAGAATAGTGAGAGGGGAGTGGACCAGAGATGAGAGTATCATGATTAGTGACAACAGCAAAACCAACTCTGTTGCGACCAGTTTGTGGGTCGCGAGAAGCAGATCCATCTACAAACAGAACCAGATCTGAGTTGATTAGTGGTGTTTCCTGTAGATCCGGTCTTGGGGAGCAGACCTGTTGGAGGATAGCAACACAGTTATGTTCCATGTGGTGTGGGAAGGAGAGTTGCAGGATTTAAAACATTGCATCTTTTGACAGTGATGTTAGGCATGTCTAAAAGTATTGTGTTATAGCGCAGCCATCGTGCTGTGCAGAGGTGAGAAGTTTTTTGCTCAAGCAGAATCATGGACACAGCATGTGGGACCAGGAGAGTTACGTCAGAGTAGCCCACAATGTCTCTGGAGGCCATAACTGCCTTTTCAGCGGCAGCCACAGCTCTGAGACATCTTGGGAGGCCTGCTGCCACAGGATCTAGCTTTGAAGAAAAATAAGCTACCGGGCGTAGTTTATTTCTGTGATCCTGCAACAAAACAGAAGTCATACATCCATTTTTCTCATGTACTGTTTGAGTGAAAGGCCTAGTGGGGTCAGGTAGTCCCAAAGTTGGAGCGGTTTGTAAGGCAAGCTTTAGTTCAGTGAAAGATTGTTCTGCTTCAGGAGTCCATGTGATCTTATTTTGCAATTGTAGACCTTTGCCATGAATGAGGGAAGAAAGTGGAGCTTCAAGAATGGCATAGTTTGAAATGAATTGTCTACAATAAGAACACATGACAAGAAATGACATCATTTTTTTCTTTGTGATGGGTTTTGGAAGATTCTGAATTGCATCTACTCTTTTTGGTGAAAGAGTTTTTCCTTCAGAAGTAATGACATGACCCAAGAAAACAACTTTTTCCTGGACAAATTGAAGTTTAGACAAGCTGGCTTTGTGACCACCATTTGCCAGATGTGTCAAGAGTTTGATTGTATTGGTTTCACACTGTTCTTTGGTTGGGCTGCAGATCATTAGGTCGTCAACGTACTGTAGCAAAGCAGTACCTGGAGAGAGAACAAGGGATTCAAGACTTTTCCTGAGAGCGTCATTGTAAATAGTAGGACTTTCACAATAACCTTGGCATAAGCGAGTGAATGTGTAGCCTCGTCCATTGAAGTTGAAAGCAAACCAGAATTGACTTTCTGGATGGACTGGAACACTGAAGAAAGCATTAGAAAGATCCACCACTGAAAAGAATTTTGCATTTGGTGGAACCTGAGACAGGATGGTGTAAGGATTTGGAACATTTGGGGCTCTTGGTTGGACTGCTGCATTTACTGTTTGTAGATCTTGAACAAAACACCATTCTGTTGGTTGATTCTTATCCCTGATTTTCTTGACGGGGAACAAAGGTGTGCGCACTGGAGAGTCGTCACAGGGAACAATTACTCCTGCTGCTTTAAGAGATTCAAATACCGGTGTTATGCCATCAATGGCCTCTTGTTTAAGTGGATATTGAGCCTTGCAAGGTCTAAAGTTTGATTTTGGAGTGATGACAACAGGTTCGCAATCTTTGATGAGGCCAACATCATATTTGCTGACAGCCCACAGTGTCTTAGGGATCTCCTGTAGGGCTGGAATTTCTGAAGCTTGTTCTTCAGTCAGAAAAGAAAAAGATTTAGAAGTGCTTTGTGGTAAATGCTGGGTTGTTCTTTGAGTGTGCACAACAGATGTTAAAGTCTTATAATAGCACTGCAGTGTTGGTGAAAAAAAAATTGATCGATCAGATGTTTCTTGCCAATCGGCTGCGCGCTGACATGTTTTTACAAATGGGCCCAGATCTTCCCAGTTATCTGATGTGTGTTTTGCAAGTGTGATGTGTGGGACAGAATGGTCCATGGTATACACATCACATTGGGCTGGTGTGAGAGAGACTGATAAAGCACATTTATGTTGTGTCCAATAAATGTGAGTCAGAGTAAGTTTGTCTAATCTGTCTCTCAACCAACATTCCTCATATGGTTCATCAGGTCTTGGTGACACATGAGAGGTGCAATGCAGATCCTCTGGTGCCATAAAGTCTGTTGCATCTGTTGATACTGTTTTTCTGGCTTCATTTACAAGCTCAGAAGCAGTGGATGGTTGTAATTTCCATTGGTATTCATAGAGTAAGTTTGATGTGTGGTGAACAAAGGAGTGTGAAAGATGTGGTTCTAGATCGGATAGTCTGCGAACTTTTACACCTTCTGGTGTTGAGATCAGGCAAAGGCCTAATTTGCACATCAAATCTCTGCCCATCAGGTTAATGGGGCAGACGTTTGAGAGTAAGAATGCATGTTTGAAATTTGCATTTAACTCATCCTCACATTTGAGTGGGACAGTAATGTTCTCTTTAATTGTTTGACCTGATGAACCAATAGAGTGCACGTAATTTCCACTTAGTTTTGGTTTTGTATTGAGTTCTAAAGCTTTTAGCACAGAGCGTGTGGCTCCTGAATCAACTAAGAACACAACATTTTGGTCTGAAATGGTCAATGTATGTTGTGGGAAGTTTTTGAAATGCTCAGATGGGTACTGAACATATGTTAAAACAGTTACGTGTCTATTGTCTGTGCTCTCAATAGATTGTGTTTTAATATGTTCAGTATGTATGTGTGAGTGTGGTGCAGTACCTTCTTTGGACCTCACAAGTTGGTGTGGCTTGTCAGCAGGAGTCCTTTCCTCCCCGACAGCCCCCGACCATCCTCAGTCTGAAGTATTCTCTGGATCTGATGTTGGTGTAGTAGGACAGTCATGTTTCCAATGTCCAATTTTTCCACAGCGATAACAGGCATCCCTGGCAAAATTATTCAGATATCTGCTAGCTCTTCTTTCGCTGCTTTTCCCATGGTTACCTCCTCTGCCTTTATTTTCACGACCTGGTTTTCCATGTCCTCGAGTGGTTGTGTTATACATGGTTATTGCTGCCATGTGAAGTTCTTTTTGTATTGTTTCTTTCTTTTTCTTTTTCTTAGAGAGGATTTGGTCATGGGCATGTACGGCGTGTCTGCGAAGTTCAGACAGACATGCATCATTCCATCCAATGCAGGAATTTTTAACTGCTGAGGCAATGTCTGGTTTCAGTCCATTTAAAAAACAGTTGCAAAGATGATGTGTTTACAACGGATGTCAACATCTGGGAATTTTCCAGATATTTTCTGCCAGTCTTCATTTTGGTAATTAAGAGTCTTTTTAGTTCATTTGTGGTTGGTTTAAACTCCTGGCAAAACGTGAGGAGTTGCTCAGCAAATATTTTACCTGATGCTGTGGGGTTAGGTAGGTGTTGAGAGGCTGCTGTGATGTCAGCAGAAGTCCATGCACGGAAGACCAATGTTGCACCTTGTGGTCCGGACACTTCAATCATGGGCATGTTGAAGGTTGCATCTTGATTGGGGTTGCGCAGTCTATGTGCAATTGGAGAGGAGGGTTTGCCTGTAGCGTCTTGTGGTGGAGCAGACGCCTGAGAAGAAGCTGTTCCTGGACTTGTCCTTTGTTGTGTCAGGCTGGAGGGGTCTGTTTCTCTTCCTCTGCTGGGTGTTGTAGAGTTGTATAGTGGTGGAGCTGAGGGATGGGAAGGTGGGCTGCCATCGAGGTCTGGGTCCAACTTCAAAGCTGTCAACTGTGGGTACAAAGAAGAAGAAATCTGCGAGTCTTGTGTTCTTTGTGAATGTAAAGTTTCATTTGTTTCAAATGTTTCACGTGAAAGAGGTAATTGTTTCTGCATCATTTTCCTATTTCGGTTTTCTGCTTCCTCTTTCCACATCTTTAAACATTCTTTTTGACCCTCTATAGTTTCTAATTTCTTAACAGAAATTTTCTTTTTTCTTCTCATTTTTTGCTGTTTTTTCTTTAGTTTTTCTTCTAATGTTGATATGTTTTTTAAGCTGAGGGATCCCGCTATTGGGAATCCAAACTCAGCTGTCCAGACATTTAAATATTCTAAGCATTTATCCCCATATTTCTTTCTCATAACATCCACAACTGGGCTCTCTGGAGGCATGTCACCGGAGAGATTACCCCCCATTTTTCAACAAAAATGTGGTACCCGTGCACGACACTTACAATACAGACGTCTCTGATAAGGATTGCTTCGTTAAGCTACAAGCAATAAAAAGCATCCAAAGTTTTTAAACTTTGACCCCTGAGCCAAGTTACCCTAACTCAGACACAGCTTGTGGATAGGACGAGAAAGGAGAATATGTTGCCGAATTAAACCCAAATTTTAAAGAAATATAATTTAAATGTCAATATTTCAATGCTCACCAGATGAATTTCTCTGACTTGTGTTCGTGGAATCCCAGCGGTGATGATCTGGGGCGTCTGCGGTCAGTTCTCCCTTCTCAGAAGAGGATTTGAGGTTGGAGACTGGAGAACCTTTTTCTTCCAGGATGGCCTGTCACTGTCTGTGTTCCGTCCCAGACGATCACTCGAGGGATCCCACTTCTGACACCAAATTGTGGTGGAAATTCTCTGCTGCTTCTGCTGGTGAAGAATGAAATAGAGACTTCTGCCTGCCGACAAGGTTTTATTTCCTTTGCAAAGAAAAGGTCAATCAACATGTGAGCGGTCAAGATGGAGAAAGACCCCGAGCATGGGGAAAACTGAACATTTGCTTTGATTTGCATATGCTTGTGGAGAAACCCACCCCTGGGGTGTGTCTTCCACTCTTTGTTTGCTGCAGGGTCGGCCCCTTTCTCAAAGGTGTGTATTCATACCCTTTGTCTCTTGCAGGTATCGGTACCGACCCCCTGAGGTGCGAGTTAAACCGTCTAGACATCACAGTTTAAAATACAAAAGGATTTGGGTATTGCTGAGGAAGTGGAAAGGAAGTTGGAAGTCTCCAGTGGTTGACAAAAGGATTTGAACATTGATGAAGAGACAAAAGGGAAGGATGTCTCACGTGGTTGAAATGCAAAGGAATTGTATTAACAATTGCAATCAAAGAGTTTGGCATTTTGGTGAGACGGTGGGAGGTTGTGTGTCTCACAAAGAAGTCAAAATTACAATTACACAGGCCATTCAGGAGTATCTTCACCTCTGCAGCTTGCACTGTGAGTATAGCAAACCAGAGCATCCAGGCTGCTTCATGTTGTTGTTAGTCGGGGCTTTATTACAGTACACTCAAAACAGTTAAATATTATGCTCCTCTGTATAGATTTTTCTATCTATTTATCAATCTATCTATCTTGTCATATATATGTATAAGATGGCGCCGCACTAGTGGCAGCCTGTTACAGCAGCTCCCGCTCACTGTTGAGCTTTTTCTGCTTTAGTTCTATCTTTCTAACTTTTTTAAAAATGTATTCTTACGTGTCTATCTTTTTTTTTAACTGATTAGGGAACTATGGAGTATAAAATTGCCGAGTTTGCTTTGGTCTTTCTTTTGTTTATGGCTGTTAGCGCTCCGCAACACCGCGGTGCTGCCCCACAAGAGACCCGACATCCCCCGCGAGCTGAAAAGGAGGAGACGGGGGAGCTGGGCTGGAGCCAACCGCCGCGCCAGGAAGAGGAGATACAGACCCCTCCTCCCGTCCATCATCATGAGGAATGTGAGATCTCTTCCCAACAAGATGGACGAGTTAGCGGCGCTGACCCGGCACCAGAGGGACTACCGGGAGTGCAGCATCATGATGTTTACGGAGACATGGCTGACTGCGCTCACTCCAGATACGGCTGTGGAGCTGGACGGCTTCCAGCTGCTGCGGGCGGACAGGACGAGGGAGAGCGGTAAGAGGAAAGGAGGGGGGCTGGCAGTGTTTGTGAACGATAGATGGTGTAACTCTGGACACATCACTATTAAAGAACAGCTCTGCTGCAAGGACATTGAACTGTTCGCCGTTAGCATGAGGCCATATTACCTGCCGCGGGAAATCTCGCATGTTATCACGATAACTGCGTATATTCCCCCCTCTGGTAACGCTGATGCAGCCTGTGATGTCCTCCACTCTGTCACAAGCAGGCTGCAGACAGAGCACCCACAGGCCCTCCTTCTTATCTCTGGGGACTTCAATCATGCCTCTCCATCCTCTACTCTGCCCACCTTCACCCAGTATGTTTCCTGCCACACCAGAGACAATAAAATATTGGATTTGTGTTATGCCAACACCAAGGAGGCATACAATTCATCACCCACCCTCCGGGAAGATCTGACCACAACCTGGTTCATCTTCTGCCTGTGTACAAACCTCTCATGCACAGGCAACCAGCCATGTCCTGCACAGTGAAGAGATGGTCCGAGGAGGCTGGAGAGGCTCTGAAGGACTGCTTTGAGACAACTGTGGGGGAGGAATTTTATGATTCTCACGGGGAGGATATTGACAGTCTCACACACTGCATTACGGACTATATTAACTTCTGTGTGGAAAACATCGTACCCACCAGGACTGTACGGTATTTTCCCAACAATAAACCATGGATTAACCCCAACATAAAGGCTCTCCTTAAGGAGAAGAAGAGGGCCTTTAAGTCTGGAAACAAGGATGAGCTGAAGGCTGTGCAGAAGAAGCTGAGAAGGAACATCTGGGAGGGGAAAAAACACCTTCAGGAGGAAGATGGAGGATCAGCTGCAGCAAAAGAATGTCAGTGGAGTCTGGAGAGGCCTGAAAGCCATCTCCAGCCACAGGGAACCTGATTCTCAAGCTGCAGGGGACCAAAAGTGGGCAAATGACCTGAACATATTCTTCAATAGATTTGATCAGTCATCTACCCCTTCCCCCGCCCAGTCCTCCATGCTGCAGCCCCCCTTCTCTGCACCCAGGGTACACTGCCCCAACTCCTCCCCCACCTCCTCCTCCCTCTCTACAACACTCAGCGCACAGCCACCTCATCCCATCAACCCAACCCCTCCACCCACACCCTCCAATCCACAGCCCCTCTGCCCTAACCTGTCCCTCACAACAACCCAGGTGAGAAACCAGCTCCGGAAGATCAAAGCGAGGAAGGCTGCGGGTCCAGTAGGCATCAGCTCCAGGCTCCTAAAGTCCTGCGCAGACCAACTGTGTGGGATTGTTGAGCACATGTTCAACTTGAGGCTGAAGCTGGGGAGAGTGCCACAGCAGTGGAAAACATCCTGCGTGGTACCTGTGCCCAAGACTCTGCACCCCAAGGACTTCAGCAGCCACAGGCCGGTGGCACTAACATCCCACCTGACGAAGACCCTGGAGCGGCTGGTCCTCGATCATCTCCGCCCCCTGGGGAGCCCATCGTTGGATCCACTTCAGTTTGCCTACCAGCCTGGCATCGGGGTGGACGACGCTGTCATCTTCCTCCAACACAGAGCTCTTTCTCACCTGGAGAAACCTGGGAGTACTGTGACAATCATGTTTTTTGATTTCTCCAGTGCTTTCAACACCATCCAGCCTGCACTGCTGAGGGACAAGCTGGAGCACACCGGGGTGGACCAGCACCTCACACACTGGATTTTGGACTACCTCACCAACCGTCCACAGTATGTGAAGACACGGAACTGTGTGTCCGACATGGTCGTCTGCAGCACGGGGGCCCCGCAGGGAACGGTCCTGGCTCCGTTCCTCTTCACCCTCTACACTGCAGACTTCTCATACAACACACCCACCTGTCACCTGCAGAAGTTTTCTGATGACTCTGCAATCGTCGGCCTCATCACAGATGAGGACGACAGAGAGTACAGAGAACTGACGCAGGACTTTGTGCACTGGTGCCAGCGGAACCGCCTCCAGATCAACGCGGGGAAAACCAAAGAACTGGTGGTGGATTTCCGCAGGCGAACACTCTCCCCCTCGACACCGGTGAACATCCAAGGAACAGACATCAAGGTGGTGACATCTTATAAGTACCTGGGTGTACATCTGAACAATAAACTAGACTGGACTCATAACACTACCGCACTTTACAAGAAAGGCCAGAGCAGACTTTATCTGCTCAGGAGACTGAGGTCTTTTGGAGTGCAGGGGGCACTCCTGAAGACTTTTTATGACACTGTGGTGGCATCAGCCATTTTCTATGGAGTGGTCTGCTGGGGGAGCAGCATCTTGACAGCTGACAGGAAGAGACTTGATAAACTGATCAAGAGGGCCAGCTCTGTCCTGGGATGCCCCCTTGACTCGGTGGAGGTGTAGGAGAGGGGAGGATGATGGCTAGGTTGCCATCCATGATTGAGAATGACTCTCACCCCCTGCAGGACACTTTGAGAACACTGGAGAGCTCCTTTAGCAACAGACTGCTTCACCCAAAGTATGTAAAGGAGTGCTACCGTAGGTCCTTCCTTCCTGCAGCTGTCAGACTCTACAACCAGCAGTGCTCCCAGTAGACCACACACACACACACACACACACACACACAACAAGACTTGTAAATAGACCGCACTACAATGCACATTCACTCATAGTGCAAATTTGGGAAGACTGTATATGTGTATGTGTGTATGTGTGTATATATTGTGCATTACTTCTATATTTTATACTTCATATGTTCCTCTTTTAAATTCTTAAAATTTTCATACTTTGTATATATTGTTTATATTGCTTGTTGCTATTTATTATCTCTTACTGGTGTTCCCTATCTTTGTTCTATCCACTTTGCTGCTGTAGCACTGGAAATTTCCCCACTGTGGGACTAATAAAGGAATATCTTACCTTATCTTATCTTATCTTATCTTATCTTGTTTATTTGCAGCTTTTTGTGTGTAGCAGCCATCTCTCCTAGAAGCATCTCCCTCTATTGACTTCCAGCAGTCAGCCAGTCTGGGCTGTAGCCTCTTTCAGCAACCAGTCTGCTGCAAACTCTCAGCTGAGCACTACATCAGGTCAGTCACAAGTCGCATTTCCATTACCCCTAGAAATGCACAAAACCTAAATATCGCAATCAAAAACTGGTAATGGAAACCCCTATATTTCGAAAATCCTCTCAAATATTGCTAAAACATTTTCACGCTCTCATGAGGTGGTTTTTCAGATGTGTCGATATAAAAGTGTATCACAAAAGTGTAATGGAAACACTTTTTTCGCATTTACACATCACCGGGGTCAACGGACATGTCGTAGGGGGTCACGCGACCAGTTCATTTCAAGGAAGATGGCACAGTATGTGTGGACAGAGGAGGAGACAGAGTTATTATTAACAGTGATTCGTGATAAAAATGTCACAGTTATCTTGGATAGCAAACAACAAAGAAATTCGGAATGATCAGTGTCCCGCGACGCATAACGCTTTCGGGCATCTTCCTCAAAGTGAAGTCTTGCGGGACGGACGAGAATTTAGTCCCTGCATGGCCCTGCAAGGCTCAATAGAGCTGTGACTCTCTGTCAGCCTGGCTACAGTGCTCAAAGGAAACCTGGGGCTTTTCTCATTGTCTTCTATTAATGAGTAATAGTTTACTCTGGCATTGCGAGGGTCCTCCTAGATGTTTTGAGACTGTCTTCCCAGACTAAACAAGATTCTTCCAGTTTGGTTATTCGCCAATTCCTTTCAAATTTTCGCGATATTTGTTTTAATTTTCAGGCTTGGGAGTTGTACCAAGGAGCGAACTTTCTTTGCTTTGTTAACTTCTTTTTAAGTGGTGCTACCGAGTCAAATGTTGTGCACAGCAAGCCTGCAGCACTATTGACAAGATAATCAATTTGGGAGAGTTTACAGTTGGTACGGGAAACCTCAGTTGCAGAGGAACATGGTATTAAATTTAATGTCGATGGAATCATTTCCTCAAATTTTGCTACAGCACTATCTGATAAACACCTAGTATAGTAACTGTTGTTGAGTGGCATTTAATCGAGTAAAAGGAAATCAAAAGTTATTAAATAATGATCTCATAGAGAGGGACTGTGTGGAAAGACTATTAAGTTTTCAATTTCAATTCCATACGTCAGAACTAGATTGAGGGTGTGATTAAAACAGTGAGTGCATTTATGTACACTCTGGCTGAAGCCAATTGAGTCTAATAGTGTGCTAAACGCAGTAGCGAGGGAGTCATAATCAACATCAGCACGAATATTAAAATCACCTACAATAATAACTTTATCTGAAATAGTTTCATGGTACCCTGTTTACCACAGGGTGCGTGCAATATGTGTTATGTATTTGTATACGCAATATCTTGTAATGTGACCCTAAACTACCAGCAAGCTACCGCCCAATCTCTCTACTCTGCGTTCCCTACAAAATCCTGGAACGCCTTATACTCCAGCGTATATCCCTAGGAGTAGAGGATATTCTCTGCGTGGATCAGGCAGGCTTCCGGAAGAACCGCAGCACAGGAGAACAAGTACTGGCCCTAACCACCTTCATCGAAAATGGCTTCGAGAACAGACTCAAGACAGGGACTGTGTTCCTCGACCTCACAGCTGCCTACGACACGGTCTGGCACAAAGGCCTCCTACTGAAACTCACAAAGGTGCTCCCTGCCTGGGCAACAGCAACCATCAAAACCCTCTTGACAAACCGGAGGTTCAGAGTTCACCTCGGACAGAACACCAGCGCATGGAGAACAGAGAAAAAAGGGCTCCCACAAGGCTCGGTTCTAGCTCCAACACTGTTTAACCTCTACACTAACGACCTACCCAGCACTAAATCCCGTAAATTCATCTACGCAGATGACATCTGTCTGGCATTCCAAGCACCAGACTTCGACCAACTGGAACGGGTGCTCACTAAAGACCTCACCAAACTGGACCACTATTGCAAAACTTGGCGTCTAAAACCAAGCCCAGCAAAAACTGTCTCCAGTGTGTTCCATCTCCACAATGCAAAAGCTGCCAGAGAACTTAACATCCACCTGAGCGGGCTCCCACTTAAGCATGCCCCTAATCCAACCTACCTTGGAGTGACCCTTGACAGGACCCTATCCTTCAAGGAACACATAAAAGGTACAGCGGCCAAGGTGAAGTCCAGGAACAACCTGCTCAGCAAGCTTGCTGGTGCAAAATGGGGCGCATCAACCTCATCAACCCATCAACCATGAGAATCATAACCGGGACAATTCGCTCAACACCACTCCCCTGGCTCCCTGTTCTATCAAACATTGCACCTCCACACATCCGGCGAGCAGCATCAACTCAAAGGATGCTTCAAAAGGTTGAAGACTCCCCCCACCTATCAATCCACAAAGATATTTTCAACCCACCCACTGCTCGACTCCCATCCAGACGCCCCATCTGGAAGAACACCCCACCAGCTGACTTCACCATCCAATCAGCCTGGAAAAAGGAGTGGGCGTCCAAAGAGGTCCCCAATAAACACCTGGTGCCAGACCCTACCCAACAGGTCCCCGGCACCGACCTCCCAAGGAGACATTGGTCAATCATCAATAGATTCAGGACTGGACATGGCCCGTGCTTGGCCAGCCTTCACAGATGGGGCAGCAGCCCTAGCCCACTGTGTGCTTGTGGAGAGGAGCAGACAATGGAACACATCATTGAAGCCTGCCCTCTCCAACGACTGAGAGGAGGATTAATCACCCTCCACACAGCAGACCAGGAGGCAACTGCTTGGCTGAAGGATTTTGCATTCGCTAAATAAATAAATAAATGTAATGTGCAATGAGGAATATGTACAGTTTATTCTGTTGCTTGTTTTATCACACTGTGGAGGCATGTTGTGTGCAGCATATGAGTCCAAAACAAATTTCCCTATGGGAACAATAAAGTATATTGTATCATATCATATCTGATTTAAGAACTAAACTGGATAAACACTCTGAGAATACAGATAAAAAATCAGAATACGGGCCAGGAGCAGGGTACACTATAACAAATAGTTAATTGGCTGTGATGTTTTCCAGGTCGGATGTAAAAGACTAAGGACAAGGCTTTCAAAGGAATTATAATCTAGTTTAGGTTTAGGGCTGATTAATAGACTAGAATTAAAAATGGCTGCAACTCCCCCTCCTCAGCTGCTGCCTTGAGGAATGTGAGTAATTATTATGACTGGGAGGAGTGGATTAATTTAGGCTGACATATTTATCTTGACACAACCAGGTTTTAGTTAGGCTGAACAAATCAAAATGATTATCTGATATTAATTTGTTTTATAACACTGCTTTTGATGACAGAGACCTAATATTTAACAATCCACATTTAATTCTCCTGTTTTGTCTTTCTGTCACAGAAAAGGTTTTAATTTTTTATTAGGTAGTTACGCACAACTCCTCTGTTTGACTTTAGATTTAAATAATTTAGGTGGTTGGGGGACAGACACTTGTATATAGACATTTGTATGACACTATGGGTGGGTAACTGCACTAGAAGCTCAAGGAAGTGTTTGATGTGATGGCGCATTCACACTGGCGCTTTTTGGTTCGCTTTAAATGATCCCTGGTCCACTTCCACAGATAGTTCAGTCCGTTTGCAGTGGCGTGAATGTTCATTTAAACTCTGGTGCAGACCAAACAAGCGAGCCCTGGTCTGCTTAAAAACTGGGGGTCTTGGTTCACTTGCAAGTGAACCCTGATGCGGTTCACTTACAGTAGGAAATGCAAACGGACTATCGAGCGAACCAAAGAGAGAAGGTGATGTACAGCGCAATGTATACGTTTAATTTACAGACTTATATGTGATCTTAAAACTTTTAATCCTTGCTATACCTCGCTCAATAATCTGTTTAACCACAGCAGCACGTCGTAGTCTCTCGCTTTCCACTGTCTTTTTCGGTACTGCTGCATTCATCTCATGAACAAAGCAACATGCAGGATAGGGAATGGAAGGGGATGGATTTCCGTTTTTGGTCCTGGCCAATCGATGAGCCGGGTTTTCTTCTTCCTCATGCTTTTTTTCTTTCTGGTCAGTGGTCGTTTCGGGCAATATTGCCCCCAAATGAGCAGCTGTTGTAACTGTGTGATGCTGTCGGTTTGGTCCACTTTAAAAAGTGCAGGGTGAAAGTGAACCAGACCAAATTAAGTTGTGAAATCTTTCAGCATTCCCTGCCCAATTGAACCGAGTCCCCCCGACTATCGTGGTGTGAATGCGCCCCGATTTCTGGTCTCATCTCTGTGTTGTCAGGGTTTTGAATTACTAATAAACTTAGCCAGGTTCCTTGAGATTAGAGCAGCTCCATCCAAAGTGGGATGAATGCAGTCTCTCCTAATCATGACCAGGTTTTCCCCAGAAAGTTTGCCAATTATTCACAAAGCCCACATCATTTGCTGGACACCACCTGGACAGTCAGCGGTTAAATGATGACATGCAGCTAAACATCTCATCAGTGGTCAGATTTGGGAGGGGTCCAGAGAAAACTACGGAGTCAGACATAGTTTTTGCATACTCACACACCAAGTCAACATTCATTTTACCGACCTCCAATTGGCACAACCGGGTGTCAATCTTACTAAATCCACATTTAGCCTTAGCCAGCAGTTTTAAATTTGATTCAGTGTCGCCCGCTGTGGCCCCAGGGATACATTTCACTATGGTGGCTGGTGTTGCTGACTTCACAATTCTCAGAATAGAGCTGCCAATAACCAGAGTTTTCTCCTCAGCTGGTGTCTCGCTGAGTGGGGAAAAATGGTTGGAAATGTGAACAGGCTGGTGGTGAACCGTGGGCTTCGGATTGCTTCTCTGGGACGCTTACCCAGCCTCCCGGCTGCACAGGGGGCTGGCTAACTGCTGCAGTTACAGAGTGATTTTCCATGGTGCGGAGCCGGGCTTCCAATTCACTAAGCCTCACCTCCAACGCAGGAAATAAACTACATTTGTTACATGTACCACTGTTGCTAAAGGAGGCAGAGGAATAGCTAAACATCTGGCACACCCAGCAAGAGAAAGCCGGAGAAGGAGAAGCCATCGCTAAGGGCTAAGCTACCGTAGCTAACAAGGTTAATAGCGAGTAAACAACAGCTAAGATTAGCAAGAAAGTTGCTGAAAGAAGAGGGGAGCTATGAGTGATTAAACAGAACTAGTGTGGGTTAAGACGTGAAGAAGATGTTTAGCAGCTAAAGTGAGGAAAATCTGAAAACTAGCTGGTAGGAGTTCGGTAGAGCAGAGACGCTAACACAGAAACACCGGAAATGACACAACACGCTTACTGCAGTACGTCAGCCGTCAATCCTTGCAGATGAGATTTTTCTTAGGTTTTACAAAATAAAATCAAGTAAAAATCTAAATCACGTAGTTCAACAGACTGAAACCAATCTGGTGGCTCACTGGTCTAAGAGGAAAAAGCCATTAAGGAGAGAACATTCTGGGTTTCAATTCAGCACAGGGGCATTTTGTTTCTGCCAGGCTTTAGAGGACTTCTACAGGATAAGGCTGGTGCTGTTCTATATACTGCTGCTGGAAATACTCACTACAGCACCAAATGTGTGTTAAGCCTAGTTCACATTACACGATTTTAACCCCGATTTTGATGCTGCAGGGGATCTTGAGAGCCATTAAGAAGTCCTGGGGTCGGAGGTAAGATAGTCAGAGATAGTCTGCCATGACGAGTCCTTGTGTGAACAAGCCTACGAGCGAGTCGTGCCCTCGTCTGCAACTGAGACTGGATATCTGGCATGCCAGAAAACTGGAGAGGTCTGACACAACCGACAAAGAGTATAAGCCAATGAGAGGCAGGATACAGCGTTGCGATGTACGGCTCTACCAGCCCCAGCAAGAAATCAAAGTCCTCTGCTGTCATCCGTAGCATTTCCCGAAACCCCGTTGAATCATTCAGCTATGAATGGTACAATAATCTGGGTCAAAATACATGCATAGACTATATAGGCTGTACAATGCAAGCTAATAGGTTAGCAGCACAGTGGCAAACGAGTTTCATTCGTAGAACTCACCTCCAACTCTCTCTGCAGAATTGACAACTCGCGTGCAGCAACCCATTCCTTCACCCAAATCCTTTTCTTCTTTTCCTCTTTCTTCTCAGCACAGAGCAGGGCGCAAACGACCTGCAGAGCTCCAAGCTGTTGGACATCCATGTTGACAAGTAAAGTTTAGCACCGCCACCGGGGAACTTCATAATATCCTGTTTTGTTCACATGTGACAAAATGTAGTTTGGTGACATCACTGCATTCTCTGGGGCTCTGTTGGCAAGGGCTCAGTGGAAAAATCTTGTAGTGTGCACACACAGGTCTAACGCAGTTGGCGAGACTCCCGAAGACAGAAACACAAGTTGCCAGGAATGAACACTCAAAAGATTACGATAGTCACTTCCGGTGATTGTAGGGTGACAATGGCGGCACGCCACTGAGTGCCTTCAACTATTCCATCAGCCAAAAAACTCCTAATTTTATGGCTACGCTTTAAGAGAAAATACAGGGCAGGGAAGACAGACAGCATATAAAGCTGCTGGAATAAGATTTCGGCTGTTTGGTCCTTGTTTACGGACGATTTGAACAATTGTTTGTTTCATCATCACCTCACGTGAGTGTGGCACTGATTGCTTCTGAAACAATGTTGCGCTCCGGCCGGGCTGTGACAAAGCCTGAAGACATTGCTGACATTATTCAGAATGCCGTGAGTGAAACATCGGCTTCCTTCACCGAAACATTACAAGGAGAGATCCGAACCTTGCGGACGGAGTTAAAGTCCGACATCTCAGACGGCATTGCAGCGTTGAGAAGTGAACTCTCTACTTTGTCTATCGGCCTGAATGCTGTGAGAGAACAGTCAAATGAAAATGCTATAAAGATCGAGCAATGCATCTCCATAACCAGCAAGCTTCAGAAAGAACAGAAAAGTTCTAATATATCCACTGGTGAGTGCCTCCGTCATATTGAAAAACTTACTCTGAAGCTGACCGACCAGGAGGACAGGGCACGGCAAAATAATATCCGAATCAGCGGGCTGAAGGAAGGAGCAGAGGGCAGTAACGCAGTCCAGTTTCTTGCAACTCAACTCCCGCTGTGGATACCTGCTCTCAAGGATACCCCAATGGATCTGGAGCGGGGCCACAGAATATACAGCGAAAAACACGACGGCCACCCTCGTATTATGATCTTCAAATGTCTGCGGTTCAGCACCAGAGTGGCGATACTGAGAGAGGCCCGGCGGGGGAAACCGATTATGTTTGCCGGTAAAGAGCTGCGCTTCTCTGCGGATTACAGCAAACATACAGCGCAGAGGAGGAAAGCTTTCAACGAGGTCCGAAATAAATTGAATAAAAAAGGCATTGAAAATTTTCTTCTGCATCCAGCAACACTCAAGGTGACCATTGGGAAGGAAATTATGCTTTTCCATACTGTAGAGGAGGCAGAGAAATTTGCAAACAGCCCCAATCTGGATCGTGTACCGGAGCCGGCTGATGGAGCAGACGCACCACAAGCCAATGATGCGCACATCTCCCTCCCTGGACAGTAGGCCTATGACTTATTGTGTTTTTGCTTCTGTTTTCCCCAATCTTATTTACCTTTTCTTAATTAGGGACCGAGCCGAAAGGCAAGGGCTCCACAGGAGCCCTTGCCGAAGGCAAGGAACCTATTGTTTTTGCTGTGTTTATTATTAGGGACCGAGCCGAAGACAAGGGCTCCACAGGAGCCCTTGCCGAAGGCAAGGAACCTATTGTTTTTGCTTCGTTTATTAGGGACCGAGCCGAAAGGCAAGGGCTCCACAGGAGCCCTTGCCGAAGGCAAGGAACCTATTGTTTTTGCTGCGTTTATTATTATTATTATTATTATTATTAGGGACCGAGCCGAAAGGCAAGGGCTCCACAGGAGCCCTTGCCAAAGGCAAGGAACCTATTGTTTTTGCTTCGTTTATTATTATTATTATTATTATTATTATTCTTTCTTTCTCCCGCTCCGTTGCGCTCAATTTTGACCCCCTAAACATGCTCGAAAACTCACCAAAATTGGCATGCTGGTGCAAAAAGTGCGAGAGACGGGGTTTATGCACAAATGAAGACAATCAAGCTCTCTAGCGCCACCTAGAAACACAAAAAATATTGCTACGGCTTGTAGGAATGTCGTAGAAAGATCGAACCAAAATTGGCTCGTTCGTCTCGTCAAGACCTACAAATCACGCGCTGGTACCCCTGACCTAAACCCAACAGGAAATGAGCTATTTGCCCTTTCACAGTAAAATTTGCCTGAAAATGAGCCTTCTTCAAAAAATATCTTCTCCGAGGGCGTTTATCGTAGCAACGTGAACGGCGCACAGGGTGATAGATCACACCCTGGGGAAGAAAAGTTCTGTACAACTTTTTCATTACTGGCCCGGTTTTGATTCTATTGGGTCTGAAAGGTGACAACGCACACGCATCCTGAACAGCCAAAATACTTCATAAATCCAGCATACATGCTCCAATCTTCCCAAAAAATCACAGGATCGATGACAGTCACGTCCTGAACACATCCATTTGTCAATATTTGGGATTACATATAGCGCAACCTACTGGCAACAGGAAGTTCATTTTTTTAACGCACTTTTCCTCACAAAAACGCCCACTATTACTCGTAGGAATGTCATAGAAAGATCAAACCAAAACTGGCTTGTTTGTCTCATCAAGACCTACAAGTCATACGCTGATACCCCCGACCTAAACCCAACAGGAAGTGAGATATTTGCACTTTAACGATCGTCTTTTCAAAATATTATCTCCGCCGAAATAGTGTATTGCCTACAGCTTAAAAGCAGCTCAACATGTTCGCACCGTTCTTAGAATTCCAGCGATGTCTTCGGTTTTTTTGTAGCTTTTACCGTTCTTGAGTTTTTCACCTAAACGCACCGCGAGTTCATTGTCACTTTCCAATGTGTGTCTGTGAGACGGGAGTAATATGAGCTGCAGCAGCGGGTGACGTCACCAGCCAGAGCGCTGAGCTGCTGTGAAAGCTCTGCCAAAAAACGCTTAAAATAGCGATCACGGGCCAATGTTTGACTTACACACATAATTTTTGCAAGAAAGTAGTAGAGATACTTTTCCTCCTTCAGAAAAGTGTCTGCTTTTAACACTGACAGACTCAGAATTTGAACACTGCGCCTCCAAAGACACTGACTACTCACCGTGTGTCCCATCCGCTCCAATACAGTCTCTCACCGCTGATCGCAGGGGAAACGCTGAACTGCCTTCATGTTTAACTGCTCTCATTTCTACATTTCTGCATCACAACGGTCACCACACTCTCCTGGTCGTCCTCATTTATACATTTCATTCTGTTTAAGCGCTGTGCTCACACAGCCATGTTAAAACGTGTGTGTTGTTGGCAGCAGACTGAAGACAATGCAGTGTCACTGTGCTTTAGAGCTGTGTGTTGTGTTCCATTTCTTGTACCTGTAATGACTGATTACAGGCTTGCCCTGAACACATCCATATGTTAATATTTGGGATTAGTGCACTTTCTGGCAACAGACAGTACATTGTTGCACACATTTTTTTTTGCTGTCCTTACAATTACATGCTGTTGTGTATAGTTCATGTAGAATATATGACCAAGCAATGGTGCATTCTTTATCCAAGTGTCACATGGCAAGCGTTATAGTTAGGTAATGGCGTAAAACAGTAAGTTGTTTTGAACTTTAGCATACATGTGTCAATGTTTCCCACATTTCACGGTATTCATAACAGCCCTAGTGTGAACATATCCATGTGACTCCAGTCAACTATATGTCTGGCACCTTTGGTTATATCCTCACAGCTGCCAGTGCACATCAAGCATGCTTTAACTAGCACATGATTTTACGTGAATAAGAATTGTCCCTTGATCATTACATGTCAATACTGTACCAGGTAACATGGGTTTTGTCAACACCTGAACTTCACTGAATTAAGTGGATGGTTAGAGCAAAGTAACCCATTTTAAGTACAAGGCCATAACAGAAACAAGTACAGGTTGGTACACCTTTTTGTAATGCTTTTCGGAGTGAACAAACATTAGCAAAGTATGCACATTTTTGAGGAACTGTAGTACACTAAAATGTGAAGTTCCTGTGTTTCAGCATTACCTAAGTCTTTGTAATGTTGTGTTGTCTTTCATAATGCACCTTCCTTTAGTGATTGTGTGTATTCATGGCTTTTTGTGTCAAGTTAATATTGATATTATGTATATATTGATGTACAGACATCATATTGTGTTATAGTACACCACGAGCATTGTCAGCACAGACTGTTGTGGTTTACAGTACATGGGAAACAGTTTGTTTACCAGTATGACAGACACACTTTTGTAGTCATCATAAAATTTATTAATAAGTAGTGTATTTGTACAAGGTTTTTTTTCATACCTGACATGTCACTGTAACATTTTTGTGACAACATCTGTTGAACATTTGGCCAAAAAACCCATGTGGGCATGTATGTACAGAACTTACGTTTTCATTTAAAGTTAATGTACAAAAGAAATAGAATTACCAGCCTACATGCTCTCCCTGTCGCTGTGTCAAACAACAATAAATATGGCAGTACTTTGTGAACTTGTTTCATGTCCCTCACATAGACTACTTAGACTACAGTCATCTTTGACAGAACACACTAAATAAATGCACATTAAAGAAAAGGTGTGGAACTTCTGTCCAAAAATTCCACTGGCACATCATCACTTGGAAACTGAATAGGGTGGGATGCTCCAGCACAGCAGTATGCAACCACCTGCAAGAGAACAAACATTGCATTACCAAAAAAATGCCACAGATTACATATTTTAATTTACGCAGTGGCACTGAGCTATAACAAGGTAACAAGGAACAGGGAGAGAGAAAACATAGTATTTGGGGACACAAAGAGGAGGATAAATCATATGAAAAAAAACATTTGTTATTGCTGTTGTTTTCAATGTTTTGTTAAGCAACACAGGCATACAGAATGAAGAATCTGTGCCTCAATGTGCTATAACAGATTGCTGTAAGTTCATGCATGCACACATGAACATGGATCAAACAGTTCATGTATTAAAAGGTAATAAATACATTAGAAGCAAATACAAATAAATAATGCATAGATAATAATATTAACAAAAATGTCAATAACATTAACAGTTCATTTAAAATAAAGTCATTTCTGCTATGTTTATAACAAACATCACTTATTGATCAAAAGTTTTAAACATGAGAAGGATACAGAAAACGTGCAATATGAGGTGTGTGCATTGATTGTCTTTTGGATGTCTTTGATTCAAATTAACCTTCCCACATTTCATGATGGAAGACTGAAAAAGTTGCACATGGACATAGCAGGAGTGAAAGAATCACAAAGGTACACATGAATAAATACATACATTCACACTTGCACCAGAGACCCAGATTTCATATGTGGCAGACAACCAGTAACATATGTACAATTACTAACAGCTTTGCATTCTTGGTTATATTGACAATTTACACATTACACACTGTTGACAACAGCTACATCGCGAAGCACAATACAAACCAACCTAATCTAATTCAAAATCAAACTAGACATCCACCTCTAGATTCTGAAAGTCCTCAAACAATTAGTCTATGTTCTGTAGCTCACCCTGATCATCTTTCACAGTAAAACTACACAGAATACCTTCATGATCACTGAAATACGTGGGCATCACTGCACATTCCACATCATACTGTGTGGTTTTAACATAAACGTGATCAATCAAAGTGCCCTTCTCTGTTGTTGCTTGTGTTACATGCTGCAGAAATCCTTTGTGCTCCATAAATGTACAAATTGATGATGTGTTCAAAATGTTTTCATTAAAATCACCAATGACAACAATTGTGTCACAAATTTGATGTAACCAATCAAGTAATTTTGTCAGATTGTCTTTAAATACAGAAATTGAATAACATGGTGGACGATAAATTACTGCCATGACAATGTTAAATTTGCCACACAGGCACACCAAACACTCCAAATTCAAATTAGGTGCCTGCAGGATGCTACAGTCCATATTACTTAAACTATACAAACCAACTCCACCATGTTCTAGACTCTGGAGCTTTAACAATGCAGGGTTACTGCTGCTGTAACACATACTTCTAGGACAACTGTTGAAAGTATATCCATCAATGTGGACACTGTCTAATGAGGACTGTGCAGTGAGCCACGTTTCTGTAACAGCAATAAAGGTCGGATGTAAATGTTGTGTGCAAGACACCAAATCTGCAAGGTGGCAACTTAAACTTTGCACGTTCATTACATACACAGAGAAACTGTGTGCATGTAATGAAGGTTGATGTTGCTCAATTAAAAATGGAGGCATGCTGTCTAAGGCCCCCTTTATGGCGTCCTTGCAGTAAATGGCCTTCTCTTTAAAATCCTTGATGATCAGTCCAGACAAACTTCTCACACGACTTAAAGCTACATACGCCTGCCCAGGTGCAAACACCTTTTTCAGAGAAACAACAGCTTTATCTACCGTTAATCCCTGAACTTTATGCACCGTACATGCCCACGCTAGTTTCAAAGGAAACTGAACTCGCACACCACCGCGTTCAGTTGCCTTGTCCTCTACAGACTGAATAGCAGTAGAATATCTGCATTCTACAGCTGCATGTGCGTGTGTCTTCCTTCTTTGTGAGCCAATTTTTACATCATCAAATTTGACATAAACTGTTTGAGGAAAATTTCTATCGTTACCAAAATCTATTTGAGTTACCGTGCCACATGCGCCATTAACCAGACCGTCGGCAATGTCCACATTCTTACACAACATAACACGCGCATTTTTTGCCAAACACAAACTCTGTGGTAAACATGTGCCTGTTGCATGAGCATGATGTCCTACCATACGTTGTAATGTACCTGTTTTTCTGTTGTGAACAAAATCTTTGGCCTCTATCTCAACATAATCCGGACACATTGCAATTAACTGCTTCAAGTTATGCTCATGTACTTGCATATTTGTTGGAAAAATATGCAAAGCAGAGCTGTCTTCCCCTGTCTCGCAAGCTTTCAATATTTTAACATCACCAGCTAACATAGGAGTGCCTTTTGAATGAACCCTCAACCTATTCAACAGCTCCGAAAACACACTATCCTTTTGTCTAACTACAGTTTTCAATTCCACTACACTGAAAGTACACCACAGGTTTGCTCCAACATGACAACTATACAGAGGCTTCCCTTTAACAGGAGGCAACTGATAGAAGTCTCCAACAGCTATCACACTAACATTGCCAAATGGGGAAAAGTCACCTCTCTGTTTTACCTGTCTTAACCTACCATGCACATATGCCAACAAATTGTGATCAACCATACTAATTTCATCAATGATTATAATTTGGACTTGACTCAATTTGGCTCTCAAAGAGTTTAGTTTATCCTCACCCAAAGGGATGTAGGGTAAACTAGCATGTGTGCCAATACTGAACGTGTGATGAATCGTTGCTGCATTTAAATTGTATGCAGCTATGCCCGTAGGTGCAGTTAACAAAACAGAAATAGCATCAGGTTGATTACAAAGTGTGGACAACAATCTCCCTGCCTCGTATTGAATAGCCCTAATTAAATGACTTTTCCCTGTCCCTGCGCCACCTGTAACAAACACATGCAGAGGTTTTGGGTTTTTACCCATCACCTTCTGCAAACACCAGTCTCTAACCTTATAAAACACAGCCATTTGTGTCTCATTCAGAGACCTAACCAAATCTAAACCCTCACTTCTACTCATCACATTCTTCTTTTTCTCTAACTGTGCTATTTGCCTACTACCAACAATCAAATCTGGGACATTCTCCAAAGATTCCTGTATCTGCTCCTCTGCAATCTCAGTTCCCTGCTGCTGTCTCTTCTCTTCTAAACATTCCAGACGTTCTGCTTCTTGTTCAGGACACAGCTCCCCCCAAGCATCCTCCTCATTTACGCCATGTTGCTCCACAATTTCCTGCGCTCGCTCTAAATCTGGACTATCTACTTCAAACATTGACCTGTTCTGTTTCACCACATCTTTAACAGCATGTGCTGACCTGTCAGTAAAAGTCACTTCTCCATACTCATGGAACTGTTCAAACAGCTCAAAACCTCGAGGTTTGAGGTCTGAGTCAGTTCTATAAGGAAGGAACAGCTGCAGCAAACACTGAAAATGTGCCTCAGGATTTTTTTCTAAACTAAAACGCACATACCGAACAACCGCAAACTGAGTACGTGTTCTCCTCAAAATGAAACCCAAATCATTTTTCAATTTAATCATATTGGCGGATTTTTCATTTTTGGCTAGAACACGATACTCTGATGCAAATGTTGCCATACACATATTTTCAAAAACCTCATCGTCAGGCCTGTTCTTATACCTATCCACTAAGCTCGTCATCCACATATCTTCTGATCTAAGATCATGCGAAGATGCTTTTTCCTTTAAAACACTGAGGGGTAAACTCATCTTCACTATATTGCTCCCTGTTGGGACAAACACAACCTTTCTAGAGCACTCCTTCAAATGCATGTTAGTCAGCCTATACACTGCCTCCTGAGCACTCACGTCCCTGTTATGCAAATATACACTGCCTAATTTCTTAAATGCATCCTTAGCAGAGACATTTCCTTGTTGTTCTGCTTCTTTTTGGGCATTACTCAATAATAGGCCAATTTCTCTCTCTGCTTTTGTAATATATGATATTATATACACAACAACTGCATATGCATCTGTGACAAAACTCAGGTCAATATTGGCGTTCCAACATTTCAACAACTTTTTGCTATATTGATTTACCCAAACTTCATTTACCCCTCTCTTATAAACGACCTTGGTCTTCTTTTGCACTCTTTTATAAGCCTCTTCAAAAACATGCTGGTTAATGCCCAAACTCTGAAACAATTCTTGTACACTACCATATGACTCACTTTGTACTGCTGTCTTAACTGACTCCAAGATAGACTGCGCAATATCTAGTGGCATCTTATTGCTGTCAATGAAACACTTACAAACTGATTTGTCTTCTGACTGAGAATCCTCCTTTGTCTCCTGTGCCTTTTTCTTGTCACATTTACATTTTTTGTCTTCTACTTTACAAATGAATGTACGCATAGTCACAGGTTTTGGGAAATTGAATCGACAGACTGTCTTCTTTTTTCTGCAAGACTTAGAATGCCGTTTAGAATGCGTTTGCACAGATGACACAATGTCCAATAATGCATCATCATCTGAGGGTAACTCACATGTTACGTACTTATCAATAAAGTTTACAACATCCTCGTCTGTATTTTTATCAATTTTAGGAGCACCCTCAATCCAAAACAAACAGTGAACATGAGGAGAACCACGCTGCTGAAACTCGACCCTGTAGAAGTAATCTATGATTTTACCAATTGGTTGAGAAGGAGACATGAGAACCTCTTTCAGAAAACAATGCCATCTGTAATCAAACATCCTCGCTGCTGTAACTGGATTACGACGCAACAACTCACACCTTTCTGCCCAGTCCAAATCCTCTACTGTCTGTGTTCTGCCTTCCTGCTTCAAAATGCTGGTCAACAGATTTTGCCAACGCAGATCTGCAGACGAAAATGAGCAAAACCATGTTGGAATCCCTATCTGACGCACACAGGCTAAGACGTCCTTTTGCACTGATTGCCAGAATGCAGGAGTACCTCTTATTGGCTTGAGAAACCTATAACCATCGTCAAACTCCAACAACTGCTTCAAAGACTCCTCATCCTTCAACACATTCTGACTAAGCCTTTGAGACCTCTGACCTACTTTCCCTTTACGCAACGCCACAGAGACACTTGACTTTACCTGCTCTATCTCTGACATGTATTGCGCAAAAAATATATATTCTTCATGATGCGCAAAACGACCATCAGCAAGCATAACCCTATTATTAAAATATCGCGACATACTCAACTGATGACACCGAGTGGAATGGAAAGTCTTATCACCCAGAGGAAACAACACAGGAAAACACTTTGCTTCATTACTCTGATCAGACAGCATCCTAACTGGACTATTTCCCTCTGCAGGCGCTATATTCACAATGTCATCAAAATACTGATCTAATGCTTCCTGACCAATATCAACAGGCATAAGACAAGTGTCCTGAAACATGCAATGCTGCTGTCTGTCATGTAACAGTTCATCTTGTGCTATGTCTGCTGATTCTACTACAGCAACCTCAGCCTCTTCTCTAACCTGACCAGTGACCTCAGTTCCTCTAACAGACTCATCCTCACTACCTGACCCAACTTCTTCCTTTTCCTCATCTTTCTGCTTACACAACTCATTAATCCACTCCTCATTAAACTCAATGTCTCTATAATGAACATTGGTTCTCTTTAAATAGTCCAATGCCTGTCTTACATGCAATGTATCCACAAACTTATACTCATAATGCCCTTTATAAGTCAACTTACGCTTTAACTTCACCTGCACCAAAGACCCTTCCATACTTGAACGTGGTAACACATTACTAGTCTCTATAATGTTGGCTGGAACACAAGTCACTGGACCATGTACTCCATTTTGCCCTCCCTTTGGCAATGCCAACATTTTCATAAAAGGAATATGCAAGGCTATCAAATGCTGCTCTAAGCTATTCAAACATCCAAGTTCTGGTGGCACAGGATCAACTTCCAAGTTATTACTCCAAGCTTCAGCTGGCATGTCACCTGCACTAAGCTTACGATGACACGTGTGACAAATCCAAAGCTCACCTCTACACAACACCAACTGACAGGGCACAAGACACTGATAATTACATTTATGCAAATACTTTTCACTAATGCATTTGTCTGCAATACCAGCTGTAGCTAAACTTCTACCATAATTTTCCCGTACACAGCTCTGCACCTGATTTTTAAACAACAACCTATGGCACACACAACAAACAAAATCTGGACCATCTCTGACCTTTTCCAAAAACTGCTCCATGACCAAATCAAAGTCAACCAAACTCTCCATCCTCTGATGCCTGCTCAAGCTGACACTATCCATAACTCTTTTTCTATGCTCAACACTGTCTCTATATTTCTGAGCACTCATTTCTCTTACCCTCTGTCTATGCTCAACACTGTCTTTATATTTGTGAATACTCATTTCTCTTACCCTCAATCTATGCTCAACACTGTCTCTATATTTCTGAACACTCATTTGTCTTACCCTCTCTTTATGCTCAACACTATCTCTATATTTTTGAACACTCATTTGTTTTACCTTTTCTCTATGCTTAACACTGTTTCTATATTTTTGAACACTCATTTCTTTTACCCTTTCTCTATGCTCAACACTGTCTTTATATTTCTGAACACTCATTTGTTTTACCCTCTCTCTATGCTCAACACTGTCTCTATATTTTCTAACACTCCAATTTTTAGCCCTGTTTCTATGCTCAGCACTGTCTCTATATTTTCTAACACTCACATCTTTAGTCTTCTCTCTATGCTCAACACTGTCTCTATATTTTGTAACACTCATCATTTTACACTTTGCTCTGTGCTCGCTGCTTTCTCTATACTTCATGATACTCTTAGCTTTACTAATAGCTTTGACCCTCTCTTTATGCTCAATGCTTTGTCTATACATTGCCATACTCTTAGCTTTACTAACTGCTTTAATCCTATGTCGATGCTCTATATTTTGTTTGTATTTAAAAACCTTTGAGACTTTAACACTATCTCTATACAATATATTTTTTTGATACATCTTCACAAACTTCATTTGACGTGTCTTCCTACGAAACCTATTAATATTCTCTTGTCTACGTTCTTTCTGCCGTAAGTCCTTTGCTTTCAGTGACTTACTACCTACACCTTCATTAGAACCTACACATTCACTACATCCAACTGCTAACATCTCACTATCTACAACATCTATTACTGTAGACCTCAAGTTATAACCCTTCACTTGAGTCACTTTACAATAACTATAACAAATCTGCAGTCCAGGCTTATACACACAAACAACATTCTCAAAATGCTGTCCCATGAGATTCTCAACATAAATACACTCTTCTGACAAACACTCAGTATTACATTTGTATTTTAACCAACGCCCATCATAAAAAGTACACACACTAACTCCCAACCAATCTGCTGTGACTTGAATTTCTACTTCTGTAGCCCAACTGTTAACATTTTTCATCCTGGACTGCTGTAGATACTGTGATACAGAAGGATACTCACTTCTAAGAAGACTTACATACTTATTTGCATTACTTTCTAACTCTTTACATACACCTAGCCTAATCTTGCGATGATGCTTTTGTGAACCAGTCACAGCCTGAGAAATAGCTCTAAAAAAGCAGTTACCATCACCTTCAATCCTCTCATTTAAACATGGAACCCCTAACAACCCCACCTCCGTTGACCTGCAACCATTGCCCTTCACAAAGTCTACATCTAACTTACTACACAAAGTTTTACACACAGCTACACTAAGAGGATGGAAGAACAACTCTTCATTTGCAACAGCACTGACAAATTCAACATCTGCATTAACCTCACTAGTATCATATCTCTTTACTTTCTTCAACACACTAGGACCAGAAGAAATATCCTCTATATCATCACTAACTGACTCTGTTGCTGACCCACTGCTGACCTGACTGGCTAAAGACACAACAGAAATAGCAGACCGTGCTGGACTTACAGCTACACCAACACCACACTCAGACACACAGTTTCCTAAAGAACTTTGCTTAACCTCAGACACACCACTATTCTCTGCAACTGCAGTAGAACTCATTGCAGTGACACAGCTCTCTACAGACCCACAAGACAACACTGGCCTTGTCTCCCAAATGACATCAACGCCACACAACTCAAAAAGCCTCTGCCCAGAACTAAGACTGTCTGCCAAGCAACAGATGTACTGATACAGATCACCCAGACAAGCAAAGTGCAACACCACACTTTTACCATCGCTCTGCAGCAAACCAATGTCACTACGCGAATGACTATCTACCACAGCAAACCGTCCACCCTCACAAATAATGGCAGAACTATTCCCACACAGCGTCAGAAGACATGTACTATACTGGCTAAAGATACTTTCCAGTCCATTTCTCAAACTGAACAACACACCTTGCTCAAAGTATTCACCCTCACTCACACCTACTTCACCTAATGCTGCCTGACCGTAGCTAAAGCTAAACATCTGCTCCTCTAACACTAACTGCTTCGGCAAATCTCCAACAGACAGATAATGTGACGCATGTGTAAAAATGTTCAAATCACGCAAACTACTGTACAACTCGTCACCTACAACCAATGCGCGATCCACATCACACCTAGCCCACGAGAACACACTCGACAATGTGTGTTTGGCTAAGCTGGCCAAAGCTATAGCCATACACTGTTGACCTCCATACACAAACCGCTCATCTCCCTGGTGGAACGAGCCCCTCACAACCTTATCCAGCCTAATCCCTCTACTACCCTCTGCTGCCACGACATCACTGTCTGACTGCAACACAACTGTACTAACATCAGCAACACTAACAAAAGGAACAAAAACAGCCTTAGCTTTGCTGATCTTCTGTGGCATCTCGTGGACAGCAGACTCCGTCGACACGGCCAGGCACGCTGCAGCACCATCCTCTCCCATGGACTCCTGGACTGTGACCGCCACCTGGCACAAAAAACAAAACACACGTTTTTACTAAATAATGCAGCCAAAAAAGACATGTTAGTGCTTCGTAAAATCATCAATAAGTGACATAAAATAAAACATCAAACAAACCTCCTGCACAGCTGGGCCGAGCTTGGAGGCAGACTCAGTCACAGGGGCAGGCGCAGGTGTTGCCGGAGCCTGATGAGACACAATAAAAAAATAAAAACCATTAAAACACATCATTCACTTTCTTGAAGCATGCTTTAGGATGAAAAACTTTCACATCAATAACATCCCCCCAAAACATCCACACTAACCTGCCGCTTTCGTCCTCTGCGTGGTTTGGCAACACCTTTCGGCTGATCCTTCACAGGGAAGGTCTGTAGGAAGAAAAACAAACCTTTGTAAGAACTGTCTTCCTGTTTTCACCTCAACAGTATTGACACAATGCGTAACTAGCTTACCTGGCCGGCAGGCGGATCAGCAGGGCAGTCAGAGCCAGAAGAAGGGGCAACCTCCTCCATGGCATCCAACATGCCACTGCTGAACCACACGGGGTTGGACGAGATGACAGACTGTCCCACCGGAGGTGTTCCAGCCTTAAAAACAAAAACAACACAGCTGCTTAGAATTCATTTTCAGACACAAAATAACTATGCACAACTTGAAGCCAAACATTGCCTTAAAAAAACACACGTTACCTTGCCCCGCCGTCCAACCACCGCCCACTCGCAGGGGTCACTGTGACGCGGCACGCGAGCATGCCCCGTCACGACCAGAGTGGGGGACACCCTACCCCGCGGCGATCTCCGGGGAGACGCCGGGGGCGTGGGCGCCGGGGGTGCCAGCTGGCGGAACGCGGAGTTCCACAGCAGCTGCACCAGGATGGGCATGCCATCGGAGTCGCTGAGGTGCACCTTAGAGAAAGTAAAACACAACCAACATGTCACTTCACATGTCAAACTGCCATGATAACATCAAACTCTTCCACGTGTTATGTCAAACAAACAAAGTTTGCTGTACTTACACCATCATTGCACCACAGCTCTTTACGATGGACTGGGAGGTGCTCCGTCACAGACACATAGGAAAGACCTACCAACCATAAGATAAATATCATCAATCCTTCTAATACTTGCACTTGCATAAATTGTTTTGCATTGCACATTATATTGAGTACAACTGTACTAACAACCACAATTGGAACTTACCCATGCGAGCTGCGACACGGTGGTATTCCTGACGCAGCTGCTCTTGGAGACCAAGGTCCATGCTCAGACGAGGAGGGAAGTCCAGAACAAAGACCTTAAAAACACCATTTCTTCATTAATGCCCTTAAATACGCATATAAGTCAACACTCTACTCACAACAACCAAATATATACTGACAAAGATAACTACAATAACGACAAAACAAAAAGGGACAAAAGTAAAAAAACACACCTTGGGCCAGCAGCTGCACACTGTGGTCAGGAGAGCACCAAAGTCCAACGCCGCCTCATCGATGGTCCTGCTGGCGGTGAGGTTGTTGCTCGGGGCGAGCACACACACAGCGTCCGGGACCCATGGGACATCTCGGTGCAGCACCTCCGTCCTCAGCTCCCTGGCCTCTGCACCTGGAACAGAAAGAAAAGCAAAAGACAGGGATCCCTCGGGGATGGCCACGAACCCGTCCACCATGGCGCGCAGATGGGAATCTCCGATGACGAACACCAGCTGCAACAACAGAGACACCACTTCAGAACCCAGACATCACCCATGACACCATGCAACCATCACTGTCTTACGAAAAAGACATCATACCTTCTGGTCCGGACGCTGGGCTGGAGTGACCAACTTGAAGCTGCGCTGGGTCAGCTCCGAAGTTGGCCATCTCCGCACACGATGGCGGTACCCGGTACCGCGGCCTGGTCAGACAGATTACAATTGAACAGTGTCAGCACAAGATTAACACATCTTTCAGTAACATTGAAACATATCATTGAAACATGTAAAAAAAACAACAACAACACCAAAAACAAAAAAGCTATTTGATACATACGAGCAACAAACTCGGGGACAGGCGGCAAAGGGGTCCACGTCTGCGGTGTCGCCATCCTCCTCCTCAAAGCCTGGGCGCGCCGGTGGGACTTCGCACGAGGCATCTAAAAAACAGACAAAAATAATCAGTAACAAAACATTCATACATATACACTAAAACCTATACACCCATATGACTGATTTAATTATACTGAAAAGCCATACTTCACCAAGAACACTGAGATTGCAGCCATCAAATAGATAAATACTTCTTCTTACCTTGACAACACTAAAAAGACACTTCACGTATGTGTATGTATGTGTGTGTGTGTGTGTGTGTGTGTGTGTGTATATGTGTGTGTGTGTGTGTCTCTATATATGTATGTACAAATTAACAAATGTGTTGGATTAGTTAGCTGTGTGTTTAAAGATTTACAAAATGTTTGTGTTTTCACAAAATGTTCAGAATCAGCAGGTAATTGCAGATCAATCAGCAGGAGAGAACCAGATCACACACTCCAATGAGAAGATTATCTGTAAATAAAAAAAAAACACATTTCTGAAACAATACATGTAACATAAAACCTGTATAACACACATTCAGCTATTCAAATCAAAACCATTTCTTTCTACACATCCTGAATACACTTATCCACATATCCAACAACTTCTTTTTATTTCTATAACATTAAAAAAAAATCTTTCCTTGTAACACAGCTCATCACAACAGCATCCACCTTAAAATATGTTCTTACTGAAAAGAAAATACCCAACACTACCTATCTCTACATAACACAATTCTGTGTCAAGCAACCTTAAACAACAAATGACACACACACATACATAAACACAACACACAACTTCCCATCCAACCTCTCAACTGCATGATGAATTAACTCACAAACATCCATTTCAAAGACACTTTCCCTGAAGTAACATATTTACCACAATAGCTGCCACATTACATACACTTACATACATTGTGTAAAGGACTCTACACCAAAACACTATAACTATACAGTGAATACATCACCCTACAAGGATACACAAGCTAATGGACACCAGGTAAATATCACTTACACATAGCTGTGGTCAAAAACACAACATACCAAGCACCGTAAATATGGTTTCATATTCAACATGTACTTGTTTTGTCTCTGTCTAACATATATAGCATCATAACACCTGCACCAATTCCATCCAGGGTAGTATTATTTTGTTGAAATAAATACACCACACATTTCACTGGTCTCAGCAACTCACTAAGGGCAGTGGTTGGGGTGAAACTCAAAGGAATAACGAATAATGTCCTTGTGAAGTACCTTGCACCACACTTAGGGACCGTGGTAAATTTGTAATCTCTGACTTGCCAATTCAAACAATCAACAAAATCATGACATCAACACACAAATACAGTCATGACCAGAACGCTAAAAGTCTCACAGCATGTTATTATTGACTCATACTGAACAGCACCACCACATGTTCAGTTATAAAGCATTTTACCTTTTAGCTAACAAGTCATGAACCTTGAGACTTATGAAAACAATATTTGAACAATATGGCAACACAAACAAAAACTGTGTTTTGCATAAAATCCAAAATCCAACAAAGGTTTAACACAAATGTGCGTGGCCTATACCACTTGGATTGGCTTCATTCAAGCAACCTACTCTCCAAATACTGTTTCATACACCTCACAGTTCAGGACTTGTTAATCAAAAGATAAAATGCTTCACAAACAACCATGTGGTGGTGCTGTTGAGTTCAACTGAACAATAACATGCTGTGACACTCTTGGCCTTCTAATAATAACAGTATGTGTGTGTTGTTGTCATTATTTGTTTGGTTGTCCAACTTGAAAAATTCACACATTGCAACTTTACCACAGTCCCTAAGTACTGCAGTCGCTGCATGATACTCATAAGAACATTCACCGTTATTCCTTTAAATTTTCGCCACAACAACTGGTCTTACTGAGTTGATGAAAGCTGTAAAGTGTCTCACTTACTTATCTCTACAAAATAACACCAACCTAGATTGAATTCATGCCATTTCATGTCACCAATCAAGTTAGAAACAGAAACCAACACGCGCATATCAAATATAAAACCAAATTCACTTTGCTACATACTATGCCTACCAACCAAAATCAAACCATTTCTTCACAATTTAACTATAAAAAACCCAACCCACATCCACTACATTGCCTTTTCATTGAATACCATCTGTTTAAATTACCAATTGTACATAAAACATACACTTTAGTGCATGACCATTACCTGTTGGTAAACAAAAGGCTAACACACAAAAGGCTAAACCTAACCCCCCAGCTAACACACATTAGCATACACCACGCTACTTGATCAAAATCCACCAATTCATGTTAAATATCCACCTCAGGTCAACTGCACTAAGTTTTACATTGCACAGGAAAGCCTAAAATCACCCAAAGATACTTCAAAATCCATATTTCAATCAAAAGTTCGCTGTAGCTCCCAAAGAACTAACACACAAAGGACTAGCAACAAACACACACCCCCCACACCTATCGAGTACTAGCATAACACACATCTAAAATCCTCAATAAGCATTTACAAGCCACCTCGCAGAATATGCAGTGCCTTTAACATTTCACTGAACATGTTGCAATTAAACACTTTTACATTAGGCGGTCTATCACATTACAATTACCACCACACACCACACAAAGTCGTCGAACAATAAGCTAATAGTAGCTAACGCAGCCATAACATGAACAACACGTTTCTTACCTCACAGTCGATGTGAATGGGGGGTCGCCAACGTGTATCAGGAGCTTTTGTTTAGTTGAATGACGACTTCATGACGACTTCCGGTGACGTGTTACAAACAATGAATGGCGATAACATCGCGAGAGCGAAGCGGCCGCAGTTTCCGGTCCAACCTCTGTAGCGCCTTACAGTAAATATATCTCTCTCCTCAAATGGGCGCAATTGATTAATTTTACGTCAACGAGCTCGGCCGCATACTTGTTCCAATGTCAGAAATCTTGCGAGTTTCACGAAGAAATCAGTACTTCTTCACAACAACGCAAAAAATGCAAATCTGGATCCTCCGCGGAAATACAAACCCCACAATGCATTGCACGCGATTTCACAGCGCTGACACCGCGATGTCTTCAATGTTTGAAGAAAACATTAAAGAGGCAGACAGGAACTGGAATCGAAATGGAATTCTGGCAACAGTAAGAAAGGGAGAAGAGCTAAAAATGTTCCCACCGTTCTCAGGTTTGCAGAAATGTCTTCGGTTTTTCTACATCTTTTACCGTTCTTGAAAACTTTCCTATTGAAGTACCACGAGCACACTTTCACTTTATCATGGGTTTCAATGAGACGGACTGTCGGCAGATACAGCGCGTGACGTCACCTGCCAGAGCGCTAAGCTGCCGTGAAAACTCTCCCAAAAAACGATTAAAATAGCGATCACGGGCTTATTCTTTGACCTACACACACCATTTTTTCACAAATGTAGTAGAGATTTTTGTCCTCCTTCCCAAAAGTGTCTGCTTTTAACACTGACAGCCTCAGAATTTGAACACTGCGCCTCCAAAGACACTGACTACTCACCGTGTGTCCCATCCGCTCCAATACAGTCTCTCACCGCTGATCGCAGGGGAAACGCTGAACTGCCTTCATGTTTAACTGCTATCATTTCTACATTTCTGCATCACAACAATCACCACACTCTCCTGGTCGTCCTCATCTATACATTTCAGTCATATTTAAACGCTGTGCTCACACAACCATGTTAAAACGTGTGTGTTGTTGGCAGCAGACTGAAGACAATGCAGTGTCACTGTGCTTTAGAGCTGTGTGGTGTGTTTCATTTAATGTACCTGTGAGGACCGATGACCGGCCCGTCCTGAACACAGCCATGTGTCAATGTTTGGGGATTCACCACCTACTAACAACAGGCAGTACATCTTTTCACACACTTTCTTTTGCTTTCCCCAACATTTACATGCTGTGGTCTGTATGTCATGCACAACCTCATGACCACTCACTGGTGCATTTTTTTTATTACACTTTCACATATCAAGCCTCACATTAAGCGTATCGCCACAGCACAGGAAATAGTTTATAACTCCAGCATACATGCTTCAATTTTACCCAAACTTCACAGCATTGATAACAGTCCCCCCTGAACACATTCGTGTGTAGATATTTGTTGGAATTACACATAACGCCACCTACTTGTAACACAAAATACATATGTTCAGACTATTTCACGTTGACAAACATCAGTTAGGTCGACAACGGAGAAACACACACGTAACCGCAAACGCACGGCCGGAGCTACGGCCCGCAACGGGCAGCGGGTTAGGGGCGACAGGCAAGGGGCCGGGAGCCGGGGGCAAGGGGAGACGGGCAAGGGGCGGCGGGCGGGGGCCGACGGGCGCAGGGGCGAGGTCCCGTTAAACGCTGCTCGCAGCTTTAATTATTATTATTATTCTTTCTTTCTCCCGCTCCGTTGCGCTCACTTTTGACCCCCTAAACATGCTCGAAAACTCACCAAAATTGGCATGCTGGTCCAAAAAGTGACACAGATGGAGATTATTCAGAAATGAAGACAATCAAGCTCTCTAGCGCCACCTAGAAACACAAAAAACGTCGCTACGGCCCGTAGGAATGTCGTAGAAAGATCAAACCAAAACTGGCTCGTTCGTCTCATCAAGACCTACAAATCACGCGCTGACACCCTTGACCTAAACCCAACAGGAAATGAGTTATTTGCCCTTTCACAGTAAAAATTAGCTTTTTTCAAAAAATATCTTCTCCGAGGGCGTTTATCGTAGCAACCTGAACGGCGCACAGGGTGATAGATCACACCCTGGGGCAAAAAAGTACTGTACAACTTTTTCATTACTGGCCCGGTTCTGATTCTATAGGGTCCGAAAGGTGACAACGCACACGCATCCTGAACAGCAAAATACTTCATAAATCCAGCATACATGCTCCAATCTTCCCAAAAATTGACAGGATGGACGACAGTCACGTCCTGAACACATCCATGTGTCAATATTTGGGATTACATATAGCGCTACCTACTGGCAACAGGAAGTTCATTTTTTTGACGTACTTTTCCTCACAAAAACACCGACTACTGCTCGTAGGAATCACGTAGAAAGATCAAACCAAAACTGGCTTGTTTGTCTCATCAAGACCTACAAATCATACGCTGATACCCTCGACCTAAACCCAACAGGAAGTGAGATATTTGCACTTTAACGATCGTCTTTTCAAAATATTATCTCCGCCGAAATAGTGTATTGCCTACAGCTTAAAAGCAGCTCAACATGTTCGCGCCGTTCTTAGAATTCCAGCGATGTCTTCGGTTTTTTTGTAGCTTTTACCGTTCTTGAGTTTTTCACCTAAACGCACCTCGAGTTCATTGTCACTTTCCAATGTGTGTCTGTGAGACGGGAGTAATATGAGCTGCAGCAGCGGGTGACGTCACCAGCCAGAGCGCTGAGCTGCTGTGAAAAGTCTCCCAAAAAACGCTTAAAATAGCGATCACGGGCCAATCTTTGACTTACACACACCACTTTTGCAAGAAAGTAGTAGAGATTTTTTTCCTCCTTCAGAAAAGTGTCTTCTTTTAACACTGACAGCCTCAGAATTTGAACACTGCGCCTCCAAAGACACTGACTACTCACCGTGTGTCCCATCCGCTCCAATACAGTCTCTCACCGCTGATCGCAGGGGAAACGCTGAACTGCCTTCATGTTTAACTGCTCTCATTTCTACATTTCTGCATCACAACGATCACCACACTCTCCTGGTCGTCCTCATCTATCCATTTCATTCTGTTTAAGCGATGTGCTCACACAGCCATGTTAAAACGTGTGTGTTGTTGGAAGCAGACTGAAGACAATGCAGTGTCACTGTGCTTTAGAGCTGTGTAGTGTGTTTCATTTAATGTACCTGTGAGGACCGGTGACCGGCCCGTCCTGAACACAGCCATGTGTTTGGGGATACCGCCACCTATTGGCAAGAGGCAGTACATCTTTTCACAGACTTTTTTTGCTTTCCCCAAAATTTACATGCTGTGGTCTGTATGTCATGCACAACCTCATGACCAATCACTGGTGCATTTTTTTTTTTTATCACACTTTCACATGTCAGGCCTCACATTAAGTGTATCGCCACAGCACAGGAAATAGTTTATAACTCCAGCATACATGCTTCAATTTTCCCCAAACTACACAGCATTGATAACAGTCCCCCCTGAACACATTCGTGTGTACATATTTGTTGGAATTACACATAACGCCACCTACTTGTAACACAAAATGCATACGTTCAGACTATTTCACGGTGACAAACATCAGCTAGGTCGACGGCGGAGAAACACACGCGTAACCGCAAACGCACGGCCGGAGCTACGGCCCGCGACGGGCAGCGGGTCAGGGGCGACGGGCAAGGGGCCGGGGGCCGGGGGGCAAGGGGAGACGGGCAAGGGGCGGCGGGCGGGGGCCGACGGGCGCGGGGGCGAGGTCCCGTTAAACGCTGCTCGCAGCTTTAATTAGGGACCGAGCCGAAAGGCAAGGGCTCCACAGGAGCCCTTGCCGAAGGCAAGGAACCTATTGTTTTTGCTTCGTTTATTATTAGGGACCGAGCCGAAAGGCAAGGGCTCCACAGGAGCCCTTGCCGAAGGCAAGGAACCTATTGTTTTTGCTGCGTTTATTATTAGGGACCGAGCCCGAAGGGCAAGGTCCCTATTGTTTTTGCTGCGTTTATTATTATTATTATTATTATTATTATTATTAGGGACCGAGCCGAAGACAAGGGCTCCGCAGGAGCCCTTGCCGAAGGCAAGGAACCTATTGTTTTTGCTTCGTTTATTAGGGACCGAGCCGAAGGTAAGGGCTCCACAGGAGCCCTTGCCAAAGGCAAGGAACCTATTGTTTTTGCTTCGTTTATTATTATTATTATTATTATTATTATTATTATTTTTCCGACCGCGCAAATCCAAATTTGACCCCCTAAACATGCTCGAAAACTCACCAAAATTGGCACACCGGTCAGAAATGCGTGAAAATTTGATAAAATGAAATAATTAACCCCTTAGGTGCCAAAATGAGCTCTCTAGCGCCACCTAGAAAAATGAAAATGGCCCCTACAGCCTGTAGGATTGTCGTAGAAAGATCGAACAAAGACTGGCTTGTTTCTCTCATCAAGACCTACAAATCACGCGCTGCAACCCCTGACCTAAATCGCACAGGAAGTGAGATATTTGCACGTTCATATTCAAACTTCCAGAACTATCTCCTCCTAGGGCGTTTATCGTACAGACTTCAACGTTGGTCACATGATATTTCTCAACATTTTGAACAAAACTTCTGTAGGATTTTTTCATTACTGGCCCGGTTTGGATTTTATGCCCTCTGAAAGTTGGCGCAAGCCCACACTCTTCGCGCCACAAAAATGCTCACTACTCCTCGTAGGAATGTCTTAGAAAGATCAAACCAAAACTGGCTTGTTTGTATCATGAAGACCTACAAATCATACGCTGATACCCCTGACCTAAACCCAACAGGAAGTGAGATATTTACACTTTAACGATTTGTGTTCAAAACATATCTCCTCCAAGATGGTGTATTGCCTACAGCTTAAAAGCAGCTCAAAATGTTCGCACCGCTCGTACGATTCCAGCGATGTCTTCGGATTTTTTGTAGCTTTTACCGTTCTTGAGTTTTTCACCTAAACGCACCGCGAGTTCATTGTCACTTTCCAATGTGTGTCTGTGAGACGGGAGTAATATGAGCTGCAGCAGCGGGTGACGTCACCAGCCAGAGCGCTGAGCTCCTGTGAAAACTCTCCCAAAAAACGCTTAAAATAGCGATCACGGGCCAATCCTTGACTTACACACACCATTTTTTCACAAATGTAGTAGAGATTTTTGTCCTCCTTCACAAAAGTGTCTGCTTTTAACACTGACAGCCTCAGAATTTGAACACTGCGCCTCCAAAGACACTGAGTACTAACCGTGTGTCCCATCCGCTCCAATACAGTCTCTCACCGCTGATCGCAGGGGAAACGCTGAACTGCCTTCATGTTTAACTGCTCTCATTTCCACATTTCTGCATCACAACGATCACCACACTCTCCTGGTCGTCCTCATCTATACATTTCGTTCTGTTTAAACGCTGTACTCACACGTGTTTAAAACGTGTGTGTTGTTGGCAGCAGACTGAAGACAATGCAGTGTCACTGTGCTTTAGAGCTGTGTAGTGTGTTTCACTTAATGTACCTGTGAGGACCGATGACCGACCCGTCCTGAACACAGCCATGTGTTTGGGGATACCGCCACCTATTGGCAAGAGGCAGTACATCTTTTCACAGACTTTTTTTGCTTTCCCCAAAATTTACATGCTGTGGTCTGTATGTCATGCACAACCTCATGACCAATCACTGGTGCATTTTTTTTTTTTATCACACTTTCACATGTCAGGCCTCACATTAAGTGTAGCGCCACAGCACAGGAAATAGTTTATAACTCCAGCATACATGCTTCAATTTTCCCCAAACTACACAGCATTGATAACAGTCCCCCCTGAACACATTCGTGTGTACATATTTGTTGGAATTACACATAACGCCACCTACTTGTAACACAAAATGCATACGTTCAGACTATTTCACGGTGACAAACATCAGTTAGGTCGACAGGGGAGAAACACACGCGTAACCGCAAACGCACGGCCGGAGCTACAGGCCGCGACAGGCAGCGGGTTAGGGGCGACGGGCAAGGGGCCGGGGGCCGGGGGGCAAGGGGAGACGGGCAAGGGGAGACGGGCAAGGGGCGGCGGGCGGGGGCCGACGGGCGTGGGGGCGAGGTCCCGTTAAACGCTGCTCGCAGCTTTAATTATTATTATTATTCTTATTATTATTATTATTTTTCCGCCGAAACAAGTCCAAATTTGACCCCCTAAACATGCTCGAAAACTCACCAAAATTGGCACACCGGTCAGAAATGCGTGAAAATTTGATAAAATGAAACAATTAACCCCTTAGGTGCCAAAATGAGCCCTCTAGCGCCACCTAGAAAAATTCAAATGGCCCCTATAGCCCGTAGGATTGTCGTAGAAAGATCGAACAAAAACTGGCTTGTTTCTCTCATCAAGACCTACAAATCACGCGCTGCAACCCCTGACCTAAATCGCACAGGAAGTGAGATATTTGCACGTTCATACTCAAACTTTCAGAACTATCTCCTCCTAGGGCGTTTATCGTACAGACTTCAACGTTGGTCACATGATATTTCTCAACATTTTGAACAAAACTTCTGAAGGATTTTTTCATTACTGGCCCGGTTTGGATTTTATGCCCTCTGAAAGTTGGCGCAAGCCCACACTCTTCGCGCCACAAAAATGCTCACTACTCCTCGTAGGAATGTCTTAGAAAGATCAAACCAAAACTGGCTTGTTTGTATCATGAAGACCTACAAATCACGCGCTGACACCCCTGACCTAAACCCAACAGGAAGTGAGATATTTACACTTTAACAATTTGTGTTCAAAACATATCTCCTCCAAGGTGGTGTATTGCCTACAGCTTAAAAGCAGCTCAAAATGTTCGCACCGCTCGTACGATTCCAGCGATGTCTTTGAATTTTTTGTAGCTTTTACCGTTCTTGAGTTATTCCTCTAAACGCACCGCGCGTTCATTGTCACTTTCCAATGTGTGTCTGTGAGACGGGAGTAATATGAGCTGCAGCAGCGGGTGACGTCACCAGCCAGAGCGCTGAGCTGCTGTGAAAACTCTCCCAAAAAACGCTTAAAATAGCGATCACGGGCTTATTCTTTGACCTACACACACCATTTTTTCACAAATGTAGTAGAGATTTTTGTCCTCCTTCACAAAAGTGTCTGCTTTTAACACTGACAGCCTCAGAATTTGAACACTGCGCCTCCAAAGACACTGACTACTCACCGTGTGTCCCATCCGCTCCAATACAGTCTCTCACCGCTGATCGCAGGGGAAACGCTGAACTGCCTTCATGTTTAACTGCTCTCATTTCCACATGTCTGCATCACAACGATCACCACACTCTCCTGGTCGTCCTCATCTATACATTTCATTCTGTATAACGCTGTGCTCACACAGCCATGTTAAAACGTGTGTGTTGTTGGCAGCAGACTGAAGACAATACAGTGTCACTGTGCTTTAGAGCTGTGTGCTGTGTTTCATTTAATGTACCTGTGAGGACCAATGACCGGCCCGTCCTGAACACAGCCATGTGTTTGGGGATACCGCCACCTATTGGCAAGAGGCAGTACATCTTTTCACAGGCTTTTTTTGCTTTCCCCAAAATTTACATGCTGTGGTCTGTATGTCATGCACAACCTCATGACCAATCACTGGTGCATTTTTTTTTTTTTTCACACTTTCACATGTCAGGAGTCACATTAAGTGTACCGCCACAGCACAGGAAATAGTTTATAACTCCAGCATACATGCTTCAATTTTCCCCAAACTTCACAGCATTGATAACAGTCCCCCCTGAACACATTCGTGTGTAGATATTTCTTGGAATTACGCATAACGCCACCTACTTGTAACACAAAATGCATATGTTCAGACTATTTCACGGTGACAAACATCAGTTAGGTCGACAGCGGAGAAACACACACGTAATCGCAAACGCACGGCCGGAGCTACAGCCCGCGACGGGCAGCGGGTTAGATGCGACAGGCAAGGGGCCGGTGGCCAGGGGCAAGGGGAGACGGGCAAGGGGCGGCACGCGGGGGCCGACGGGCGTGGGGGCGAGGTCCCGTTAAACGCTGCTCGCAGCTTTAATTATTATTATTCTTTCTTTCTCCCGCTCCGTTGCGCTCATTTTTGACCCCCTAAACATGCTCGAAAACTCACCAAAATTGGCATGCTGGTCCAAAAAGTGACACAGATGGCGATTATTCAGAAATGAAGACACAAAAGCTCTCTAGCGCCACCTAGAAACACAAAAAACGTCGCTACGGCCCGTAGGAATGTCGTAGAAAGATCGAACTAAAACTGGCTCGTTCGTCTCGTCAAGGCCTACAAATCACGCGCTGACACCCATGACCTAAACCCAACAGGAAATGAGTTATTTGCCCTTTCACAGTAAAAATTTGCCTTTTTCAAAAAATATCTTCTCCGAGGGCGTTTATCGTAGCAACCTGAACGACGCACAGGGTGATAGATCACACCCTGGGGCAAAAAAGTACTGTACAACTTTTTCATTACTGGCCCGGTTCTGATTCTATTGGGTCCAAAAGGTGACGATGCACACGCATTCTGAACAGCAAAATACTTCATAAATCCAGCATACATGCTCCAATCTTCCCAAAAAATCACAGGATCGATGACAGTCACGCCCTGAACACATCCATGTGTCAATATTTGGGATTACATATAGCGCTACCTACTGGCAACAGGAAGTTCATTTTTTTACCGCTCTTTTCCTCACAAAAACGCCCACTATTGCTCATAGGAATGTCGTAGAAAGATCAAACCAAAACTGGCTTGTTTGTCTCATCAAGACCTACAAATCATACGCTGATACCCTCGACCTAAACCCAACAGGAAGTGAGATATTTGCAATTTAACGATCGTCTTTTCAAAATATTATCTCCGCCGAAATAGTGTATTGCCTACAGCTTAAAAGCAGCTCAACATGTTCGCACCGTTCTGAGGATTCCAGCGATGTCCTCGGTTTTTTTGTAGCTTTTACCGTTCTTGAGTTTTTCACCTAAACGCACCGCGAGTTCATTGTCACTTTCCAAGGAGTCTCTGTGAGACGGGAGTAATATGAGCTGCAGCAGCGTGTGACGTCACCAGCCAGAGCGCTGAGCTGCTGTGAAAACTCTCCCAAAAAACGCTTAAAATAGCGATCACGGGCTTATTCTTTGACCTACACACACCATTTTTTCACAAATGTAGTAGAGATTTTTGTCCTCCTTCACAAGAGTGTCTGCTTTTAACACTGACAGCCTCAGAATTTGAACACTGCGCCTCCAAAGACACTGAGTACTAACCGTGTGTCCCATCCGCTCCAATACAGTCTCTCACCGCTGATCGCAGGGGAAACGCTGAACTGCCTTCATGTTTAACTGCTCTCATTTCTACATTTCTGCATCACAACGATCACCAAACTCTCCTGGTCGTCCTCATCTATCCATTTCATTCTGTTTAAACGCTGTACTCACACGTGTTTAAAACGTGTGTGTTGTTGGCAGCAGACTGAAGACAATGCAGTGTCACTGTGCTTTAGAGCTGTGTGCTGTGTTTCATTTAATGTACCTGTGAGGACCGATGACCGGCCCGTCCTGAACACAGCCATGTGTTTGGGCATACCGCCACCTATTGGCAAGAGGCAGTACATCTTTTCAAAGACTTTTTTTGCTTTCCCCAAAATTTACATGCTGTGGTCTGTATGTCATGCACAACCTCGTGACCAATCACTGGTGCATTTTTTTTTTTTTATCACACTTTCACATATCAGACCTCACATTAAGTGTACCGCCACGGCACAGGAAATAGTTTATAACTCCAGCGTACATGCTTCAATTTTCCCCAAACTTCACAACATTGATAACAGTCCCCCCTGAACACATTCGTGTGTACATATTTGTCGAGATTACGCATAACGCCACCTACTTGTAACACAAAATGCATATGTTCAGACTATTTCACGGTGACAAACATCAGTTAGGTCGACGGCGGAGAAACACACACACGTAACCGCAAACGCACGGCCGGAGCTCCGGCCCGCAACGGGCAGCGGGTTAGTGGCGACAGGCAAGGGGCCGGGGGCCGGGGGGCAAGGGGAGACGGGCCAGGGGCGGCAAGCGGGGGCCGACGGGCGTGGAGGCGAGGTCCCGTTAAACGCTGCTCGCAGCTTTAATTATTATTATTAGGGACCGAGCCGAAAGGCAAGGGCTCCACAGGAGCCCTTGCCGAAGGCAAGGAACCTATTGTTTTTGCTGTGTTTATTATTATTATTATTATTTTTCCGAACGCGAAAATCCAAATTTGACCCCCTAAACATGCTCGAAAACTCACCAAAATTGGCACACCGGTCAGAAATGCGTGAAAATTTGATAAAATGCAAACATTAACCCCGCAAGTGCCAAAATGAGCTCTCTAGCGCCACCTAGAAACAGAAAAATGGCCCCTACGGCTCGTAGGAATGTCGTAGAAAGATCGGACAAAAAACACCTGGTTCGTCTCATCAAGACCTACAAATCACGCGCTGGTACCCCTGACCTAAATCTCACAGGAAGTGAGGTATTTGCCCTTGAACAATAAGACTTCGTCTGAAAATGAGCCTTCTTCAAAAAATATCTTCTTCGAGGGCGTTTATCGTAGCAACCTGAACGACGCACAGGGTGATAGATCACACCCTGGGGAAAAAAAGTTCTGTACAACTTTTTCATTACTGGCCCGGTTTTGATTCTATTGGGTCCGAAAGGTGACGTCGCACACGCATCCTAAACAGCTAAATACTTCATAAATCCAGCATACATGCTCCAATCTTCACAAAAATTAACAGGATCGATGACAGTCACGTCCTGAACACATCCATGTCGCAATATTTGGGATTACACATAACGCCACCTACTGGCAACAGGAAGTTCATTTTTTTACACATTTTTTCTCACAAAAATGCCCACTACTGCTCGTAGGAATGTCGTAGAAAGATCAAACCAAAACTGGCTTGTTTGTCTCATCAAGACCTACAAATTAGACCAGGGTCACAAAGCCCTAAACCCAACAGGAAGTGAGTTATTTGCCCTTTAACAATAAGATTTCGCCTAAAACTTAGCCTTTTTCAAAAAATATTTCCTCCGAGGTCGTATCTCGTAGCAACCTGAATGTCGCACAGGGTGATAGTTCACACCCTATAGAAAAAAAAGTTCTGCGTAACTTTTTCATTACTGGCCCGGTTCTGATTCTATTGGGTCCGAAAGGTGACGTCGCACACGCATCCTGAACAGCAAAATACTTCATAAATCCAGCATACATGCTCCAATCTTCCCAAAAATTGACAGGATCGATGACAGTCACGTCCTGAACACATCCATGTCGCAATATTTGGGATTACACATAACGCCACCTACTGGCAACAGGAAGTTCATTTTTTTACACATTTTTTCTCACAAAAATGCCCACTACTGCTCGTAGGAATGTCGTAGAAAGATCAAACAAAAACTGGCTTGTTTATCTCATCAAGACCTACAAATCATACGCTGATACCTCCGACCTAAACCCAACAGGAAGTGAGATATTTGCACTTTAACGATCGTATTTTCAAAACATTATCTCCGCCGAACTCGTTAATGCCTACAGCTTAAAAGCAGCTCAACATGTTCGCACCGTTCTTAGAATTCCAGCGATGTCCTCGGTTTTTTTGTAGCTTTTACCGTTCTTGAGTTTTTCACCTAAACGCACCGCGCGCTCATTGTCACTTTCCAATGTGTGTCTGTGAGACGGGAGTAATATGAGCTGCAGCAGCGTGTGACGTCACCAGCCACAGCGAGGAGCTGCTGTGAAAACTCTCCCAAAAAACGCTTAAAATAGCGATCACGGGCCAATCTTTAACTTACACACACCATTTTTGCAAAAAAGTAGTAGAGATTTTTGTCCTCCTTCATAAAAGTGTCTGCTTTTAACACTGACAGCCTCAGAATTTGAACACTGCGCCTCCGAAGACACTGAGTACTAACCGTGTGTCCCATCCGTTCCAATACAGTCTCTCACCGCTGATCGCAGGGGAAACGCTGAACTGCCTTCATGTTTAACTGCTCTCATTTCCACATGTCTGCATCACAACGATCACCACACTCTCCTGGTCGTCCTCATCTATACGTTTCATTCTGTTTAAACGCTGTGCTCACACAGCCATGTTAAAACGTGTGTGTTGTTGGCAGCAGACTGAAGACAATGCAGTGTCACTGTGCTTTAGAGCTGTGTGCTGTGTTTCATTTAATGTACCTGTGAATAGTGATGACAAGCCCGTCCTGAACACAGCCATGTGTTTGGGCATAGCGTTACCTACTAACAACAGGCAGTACATCTTTTCACATACTTTCTTTTGCTTTCCCCAACATTTACATGCTGTGGTCTGTATGTCATGTACAATCTCATGACCAGTCACTGGTGCATTTTTTTTATTACACTTTCACATGTCAGGCCTCACATTAACATAAGATAAGATAAGATAAGATAAGATTAGATAAGATTAGATAAGATAAGATAAGATAAAATAAGATATCCTTTATTAGTCCCACAGTGGGGAAATTTCCAGTGCTACAGCAGCAAAGTGGACAGCAAGGATAGGGAACAACAGTACAGAGACAATAAATAGTAACATATAGAGACAGTATATAAAGAGTATGACAAATTAAAAGAGGCACACGTGGAGTATAAAATATAGAAATAATACACGATATATACACAATATATACAGTCTTAGCAAATGTGCATCATAGTGCAATCTGTTGGTGTGTATGTATGTGTGTGTGTGGTCTACTAGGAGCACTGCTGGTTGTAGAGTGTACCGCCACAGCACAGGAAATAGTTTATAACTCCAGCATACATGCTTCAATTTTCCCCACACTTCACAGCATTGATAACAGTCCCCCCTGAACACATTCGTGTGTACATATTTGTCAGAATTACGCATAACGCCACCTACTTGTAACACAAAATGCATATGTTCAGACTATTTCACGGTGACAAACATCAGTTAGGTCGACGGCACAGAAACACACACGTAACCGCAAACGCACGGCCGGAGCTATGGCCCGCGACGGGCAGCGGGTTAGGGGCGACGGGCAAGGGGCCGGGGGCCGGGGGGCAAGGGGAGACGGGCAAGGGGCGGCGGGCGGGTGCCGACGGGCGTGGGGGCGAGGTCCCGTTAAACGCTGCTCGCAGCTTTAATTATTCTTATTATTATTATTATTTTTCCGCCGAAACAAGTCCAAATTTGACCCCCTAAACATGCTCGAAAACTCACCAAAATTGGCACACCGGTCAGAAATGCGTGAAAATTTGATAAAATGACAAAATTAACCCCTTAGGTGCCAAAATGAGCTCTCTAGCGCCACCTAGAAAAATGGAAATGGCCCCTATAGCCTGTAGGATTGTCGTAGAAAGATCGAACAAAAACTGGCTTGTTTCTCTCATCAAGACCTACAAATCACGCGCTGCAACCCCTGACCTAAATCGCACAGGAAGTGAGATATTTGCACGTTCATTCTCAAACTTTCAGAACTATCTCCTCCTAGGGCGTTTATCGTACAGACTTCAACGTTGCTCACATGATATTTCTCAACATTTTGAACAAAAGTTCTGTAGGATTTTTTCATTACTGGCCCGGTTTGGATTTTATGCCCTCTGAAAGTTGGCGCAAGCCCACACTCTTCGCGCCACAAAAATGCTCACTACTCCTCGTAGGAATGTCTTAGAAAGATCAAACCAAAACTGGCTTGTTTCTATCATGAAGACCTACAAATCATACGCTGATACCCCTGACCTAAACCCAACAGGAAGTGAGATATTTACACTTTAACGATTTGTGTTCAAAACATATCTCCTCCAAGGTGGTGTATTGCCTACAGCTTAAAAGCAGCTCAAAATGTTCGCACCGCTCGTACGATTCCAGCGATGTCTTCGGATTTTTTGTACCTTTTACCGTTCTTGAGTTTTTCCTCTAAACGCACCGCGAGTTCATTGTCACTTTCCAATGTGTGTCTGTGAGACGGGAGTAATATGAGCTGCAGCAGCGGGTGACGTCACCAGCCAGAGCGCTGAGCTGCTGTGAAAACTCTCCCAAAAAACGATTAAAATAGCGATCACGGGCCAATCTTTGACTTACACACACCATTTTTTCACAAATGTAGTAGAGATTTTTGTCCTCCTTCACAAAAGTGTCTGCTTTTAACACTGACAGCCTCAGAATTTGAACACTGCGCCTCCGAAGACACTGAGTACTCACCGTGTGTCCCATCCGCTCCAATACAGTCTCTCACCGCTGATCGCAGGGGAAACGCTGAACTGCCTTCATGTTTAACTGCTCTCATTTCCACATTTCTGCATCACAACGATCACCACACTCTCCTGGTCGTCCTCATCTATACATTTCATTCTGTTTAAACGCTGTGCTCACACAGCCATGTTAAAACGTGTGTGTTGTTGGCAGCAGACTGAAGACAATGCAGTGTCACTGTGCTTTAGAGCTGTGTAGTGTGTTTCATTTAATGTACCTGTGAACACCGATGACAGACCCGTCCTGAACACAGCCATGTGTCAATATTTGGGGATTCACCACCTACTAACAACAGGCAGTACATCTTTTCGCACACTTTGTTTGCTTTCCCCAACATTTACATGCTGTGGTCTGTATGTCATGCACAATCTCGTGACCAATCACTGGTGCATTTTTTTTTTTATCACACTTTCACATATCAGACCTCACATTAAGTGTACCGCCACAGCACAGGAAATAGTTTATAACTCCAGCATACATGCTTCAATTTTCCCCAAACTTCACAGCATTGATAACAGTCCCCCCTGAACACATTCGTGTGTACATATTTGTTGGAATTACGCATAACGCCACCTACTTGTAACACAAAATGCATATGTTCACACTATGTCACGGTGACAAACATCAGTTAGGTCGACAGCGGAGAAACACACGCGTATCCGCAAACGCACGGCCGGAGCTACGGCCCGCGACGGGCAGCGGGTTACGGGCGACGGGCAAGGGGCCGGGGGCCGGGGGGCAAGGGGAGACGGGCAAGGGGAGACGGGCAAGGGGTGGCGGGCGGGGGCCGACGGGCGTGGGGGCGAGGTCCCGTTAAACGCTGCTTGCAGCTTTAATTAGGGACCGAGCCGAAAGGCAAGGGCTCCACAGGAGCCCTTGCCGAAGGCAAGGAACCTATTGTTTTTGCTTCGTTTATTATTAGGGACCGAGCCGAAAGGCAAGGGCTCCACAGGAGCCCTTGCCAAAGGCAAGGAACCTATTGTTTTTGCTTCGTTTATTATTATTATTATTATTAGGGACCGAGCCGAAGGTAAGGGCTCCACAGGAGCCCTTGCCAAAGGCAAGGAACCTATTGTTTTTGCTTCGTTTATTATTATTATTATTATTATTATTATTATTATTATTATTTTTCCGAACGCGCAAATCCAAATTTGACCCCCTAAACATGCTCGAAAACTCACCAAAATTGGCATACCGGTCAGAAATGCGTGAAAATTTGATAAAATGAAATAATTAACCCCTTAGGTGCCAAAATGAGCTCTCTAGCGCCACCTAGAAAAATGAAAATGGCCCCTATAGCCTGTAGGATTGTCGTAGAAAGACCGAACAAAAACTGGCTTGTTTCTCTCATCAAGACCTACAAATCACGCGCTGCAACCCCTGACCTAAATCGCACAGGAAGTGAGATATTTGCACGTTCATATTCAAACTTCCAGAACTATCTCCTCCTAGGGCGTTTATTGTACAGACTTCAACGTTGCTCACATGATATTTCTCAACATTTTGAACAAAACTTCTGAAGGATTTTTTCATTACTGGCCCGGTTTGGATTTTATGCCCTCTGAAAGTTGGCGCTAGCCCACACTCTTCGCGCCACAAAAATGCTCACTACTCCTCGTAGGAATGTCGTAGAAAGATCAAACCAAAACTGGCTTGTTTGTATCATGAAGACCTACAAATCATACGCTGATACCCCTGACCTAAACCCAACAGGAAGTGAGATATTTACACTTTAACAATTTGTGTTCAAAACATATCTCCTCCAAGGTGGTGTATTGCCTACAGCTTAAAAGCAGCTCAAAATGTTCGCACCGCTCGTACGATTCCAGCGATGTTTTCGGATTTTTTGTAGCTTTTACCGTTCTTGAGTTTTTCCTCTAAACGCACCGCGAGTTCATTGTCACTTTCCAATGTGTGTCTGTGAGACGGGAGTAATATGAGCTGCAGCAGCGGGTGACGTCACCAGCCAGAGCGCTGAGCTGCTGTGAAAACTCTCCCAAAAAACGCTTAAAATAGCGATCACGGGCTTATTCTTTGACTTACACACACCATTTTTTCACAAATGTAGTAGAGATTTTTGTCCTCCTTCACAAAAGTGTCTGCTTTTAACACTAGCAGCCTCAGAATTTGAATACTTCGCCTCCAAAGACACTGAGTACTAACCGTGTGTCCCATCCGCTCCAATACAGTCTGTCACCGCTGATCGCAGGGGAAACGCTGAACTGCCTTCATGCTGTTATCATTTTTACATCTCTGTATTACGTGGGAGATGCGCACATCACAACGATCCCCAGACTCTCCTGGTTGTTGTCGTGTATTTGTTTTATTCATATTTTATTTGTGTGTTCACATAGTTGTGTAGAAAACGTGTGTGTTGTTGGCCACAGACTGAAGACAATGCAGTGTCACTGTGTTTTGGAGGTGTGTGTTGTGTTCCATGTTCTGTACCTGTGATGATTGATGACAGGCCCACTTTGAAGACATCCATATGTTAATATTTGCGATTAGCACCACTTTCTGGCAACAGGCATTACATCTTTGCACACAATTTTTGTGCTGTCCTTTAAAATTACATGCTGTTTCATATAGTTCATTTAGAATCTCATGACTAAGCAATGGTGCATTCTTTATCAAAGCATCACATGGTAAGCATTATAGTTAGGTAGTGGTGTAAAACAGGAGGTTGTTGATAAGTTTAGCATACATGTATCAATGTTCCCCAAAATTCACGGTATTCATAACAGCCCCATTGTGAACATATCGATGTGACTCCAGTCAACTATATGTCTGGCATTTTTGGTTATATCCTCACAGCTGCCACTGCACATCAAGCATACTTTAATTCATGCATATGAATTTACATGAATATGGATTTGTCCTTTGATCATTACATGTCAAGACTGCACCAGGTAACATGGGTTTTGGTAACGGCTGAACGTCACTGAATTAACTGGATGGTTAGAGCAAAGTAAACCAATTCAAGAACAAGGCCATAACAGGAACAAGTACATGTCTGTACACCTGTTTGTAATGCTTTTTAGAGTGAACAAACATTAGCAAATGTGCACATTTGTAAGGAAATGTAGTACTCTAAAATGTGAAGTTCCTGTGTTTAAGCACAACCTAAATTTTTGTAATATGTGTTGTTTTTTTATAATGCACCCTCCTTTAGAAATTATGTGTTATTCATGCACTTTTTGTGTCCACTTAATATTGATATTATGTATATATTGATCTACATACATCATATTGTGTTAGAGTACACCAGGAGCACTGTTAACACAGACTGTTGTGGTTTACAGTACAAGGGAAACAATTCATTGTTTAACAGTATGACAGACACCATTTTGTAATGATCATGAAATTTATTAATAAGTAGTGTATTAGTACAAGTTTTTTTCCATACCTGACATATTACTGTAACATTTTAGTGGAAATCTGTTCAACATGTGGCCAAAAAACTAGTTGGGCATTTATGTACAGGACCCATGTTTTCATGTAAAGTTAATATACAGAGAAATACCAATTACAAGCTTACATGTTGTTTGTAGCGATGCTCTCAAACAACAATTAATATGAGCGTAGTTTGTGAACTTTTGTCATGTCTGTCACATAGATAACTCAGACTACAGTCATCTTTGGCAGAACACACCAAATAAATGCACATAAAAGAAAACATGTAGAGCTTCTGTCCAAAAATTCCACTGGCACATCATCACTTGGGAACTAAATAGGGTGGGATGCTCCAGCACAGCAGCATGCAACCACCTGCAACAGAACAAATATTTCATTACAAAAAATGCCACAAATTAAATATTCAAATCATTTATGCAGTGACACAGAGCTATAACAAGCTGACAAGGAACAGGGAGAGAGAAAACATAGTATTACAGGACACAAAGAGAAGTATAAATCATGAAAAAAACATTTGTTATTGCTGTTGTTTCCAAGTGTCCTGTTAAGCAACACAGGCATGCAGAATGAAGAGTCTGTGCCTCAATGTGCTATAACAGATTGCTGTGAGTTCATGCATGCACATATGAACATGTATCAAACAGTTCATGTATTAAAAGGTAATAAATATATTACAAGCAAATACAAATAAATCATGACATTGATAATAATAATAGCAACAACCAACATAACATTCACAGTTCATCTAAAATACAGTCATTTCCTGCTGTGTTTATAACAAACATCAGTTATTGAGCAGAAGTTTTAAACAAGAGAAGAATACAGAAAATGTGTAATATGAATTCTGTCCATTGTCTTTAGTGATGTATTTCATTGATTCAAATTAACCTTTCCACATTTCATGACGAAAGACTTAAAAAGTTGTAATGGACATAGCATAAGTGAAAGAATCACAAAGTTAAACATGAATAAATACATACATTCATACTTGCACCAGAGATCCAGACCTCATATGTGGCAGACAGACACTAACATATGTACAATTACTAACAGCTTTGCATCCTTGGTTATATCAACAATCTACACAATACACACTGTTGACAACAGCTACATTGCGAAGCACAACACAAACCAACCTAATGTAATCCTGAATCAAACAACACATTTACCTCTACATTCTCAAACTTGTCAAACAATTAGTTTATGTCCTCTAGGTCACCCTGATCATCTTTCACAGTAAAACTACACAGAATGCCTTCATGATCACTGAAATACGTAGGCATCACTGCACATTCCACATCATACTGTGTGGTTTTAACATAAACGTGATCAATCAATGTCCCCTTCTCTGTTGTTGCTTGTGTTACATACTGCAGAAATCCTTCATGCTCCATGAATGTACAAGTTGATGATGTGTTTAAGATGTTTTCATTAAAATCACCAATTACTACAATGTTGTGACTAATTAGATGTAACCAATCAACTAATTTTCTCAGATTGTCTTTAAATACAGAATTTGGATAAGACGGTGGACGATAAATTACTGCCATGACAATGTTAAATGTGCCACACAGGCACACCAAACACTCCAGATTAAAATCTGGTGCCTGCAGGAGGTTACAGTTCATATTACTTGAACTGTACAAACCAACTCCACCATGTTGTTGATTCTGGAGCTCTAACAATGTGGGGTTACTGCTGCTGTAAGACATACTTCGAGGACGACTGGTGAATGTATACCCGTCAATGTGGACACTGTCTAACGAGGACTGTGTAGTGAGCCATGTTTCTGTGACAGCAATGAAGGTGGGATGTAAATGTTGTGTGCAAGAAACCAAATCTGCAAGGTGGCAACTTAAATTTTGAACGTTCATTAAATACACAGAAAAACTGTGTGAACATAATGAAGGTTGAGGTTGCTCAATTAAAAATGGAGGCATGCTGTCTAAAGCCTCCTTTATGGTGTCCTTGCAGTAAATGGCCTTCTCTTTAAAATCCTTGATGATCAGTCCAGACAAAGTTCTCACACGACTTAAAGCTACATAGGCCTGCCCAGGTGCAAACACCTTTTTCAGAGAAACAACAGCCTTATCTACCGTTAATCCCTGAACTTTATGCACTGTACATGCCCATGCTAGCCTAAAAGGAAACTGAACTCGCAGACCACCGCGTTCAGTTGCTTTGTCTTCTACGGACTGAATACCAGTAGAATATCTGCATTCTATTGCTGCATGTGTGTGTGTTTTCCTTCTCTGTGAACCAACTTTGGCATCATCAAATTTTACATAAACTGTTTGAGGAAAGTTTCTATCGTTACCAAAATCTATCTGAGTGACCGTGCCACAAGCACCATTAACCAGACCATCATCAACGTCCACATTCTTACACAACATAACACGCGCATTTCTTGCCAAACACAAACTCTGTGGTAAACTTGTGCCTGTTGCATGAGTATGATGTCCCACCATACGTTCTAATTTACCCGTTTTTCTGTTGTATGCAAAATCTTTGGCCTCTATCTCAACATAATCTGGACACATTGCAATTAACCGTTTCAAGTTATGTTCATGTACTTGCATATTTGTTGGAAAAATATGCAAAGCACAGCTGTCTTCCCCTGTCTCGCAAGCTTTCAATATTTGAACGTCACTAGCTAACATAGGAGTGCCCTTTGAATGCACCCTCAACCTATTCAGCAGCTCTGAAAAAACATTATCCTTCTGTCTTACTACAGTTTTTAATTCCACTATACTGAAAGTACACCACAGGTCTGCCCCAACAGGACAACTATACAGAGCCTTCCCTTTAACAGGAGGCAACTGATAAAAATCTCCAACAGCTATCACACTAACATTGCCAAATGGGGAAAAGTCACCTCTCTGCTTTATTTGTCTTAACCTACCATGCACATATGCTAACAAATTGTGATCAACCATGCTAATTTCATCAATGATTACAATTTGCACATGACTCAATTTGGCTCTCAAAGAGTTTAGTTTATCCTCACCCAAAGGGATGTAGGGTAAACTAGCATGTGTACCAATACTGAACGTGTGATGAATCGTTGCTGCATTTAAATTGTATGCAGCTATGCCTGTAGGTGCAGTTAACAAAACAGAAATAGCATCAGGTTGATTACAAAGTGTGGACAACAATCTCCCTGCCTCGTATTGAATAGCCCTAATTAAATGACTTTTCCCTGTCCCTGCGCCACCTGTAACAAACACATGCAGAGGTTTTGGGTTTTGACCCATCACCTTTTGCAAACACCACTCTCTAACCTTATAAAACACATTCATTTGTGTCTCATTCAGAGACCTAACTAAAGTTAAACCCTCACTTCTAGACATCACATTTGTCCTTTTCTCTAACTGTGCTATCTGCATACTACCAACAATCAAATCTGGGACATTCTGCAGAGATTCCTGTACCTGTTCCTCTGCAATCTCAGTTCCCTGCTGCTGTCTCCTCTCTTCTAAACATTCCAGCCGTTCTGCTTCTTGTTCAGGACACAGCTCCCCCCAAGCATCCTCCTCATTTACGCCATGTTGCTCCACGATTTCCTGCGCTCGCTCCAAATCTGGACTATCTACTTCAAACATTGACCTATTCTCCTTTACCACATCTTTAACAGCATGTGCTGACCCGTCAATAAAAGTCACCTCTCCATACTCATAGAACTGTTCAAACAGCTCAAAACCTTGAGGTTTGAGATCTGAGTCAGTTCTATAAGGAAGGAACAACTGCAGCAAACTCTGAAAATGCTCCTCAGGATGTTTTTCTAAACTAAAACGCACATACCGAACAACTGCAAACTGAGTACGTGTTCTTCTCAAAATGAAGCCCAAATCATTTTTCAACTTAATCATGCTTGCAGATTTTTCATTTTTGGATAGAACACGATACTCTGATGCAAATGTTGCCATACACATATTTTCAAAGACCTCATTGTCAGGCCTGTTCCTATATCTATCTACTAAGCTCGTCATCCACATATCTTCTGTCCTAAGATCATGCGAAGACGCTTTCTCCTTTAAAACACTGAGGGGTAAACTCATCTTCACTATATTGCGCCCTGTTGGCACAAACACAACCTTTCTAGAGCACTCCTTCAAATGCATGTTAGTCAGCCTATACACTGCCTCCTGAGCACTTACGTCCCTGTTATGCAAATATACACTGCCTAACTTCTTAAACGCATCCTTAGCAGAGACATTTCCTTGTTGTGCTGCTTCTTTTTGGGCATTACTCAATAACAGGCCAATTTCTCTCTCTGCTTTTGTAATATATGATATTATATACACAACAACTGCATATGCATCTGTTACAAAGCTTAAATCAATATTGGCGTTCCAACATTTTAACAACTTCTTGCTATATTGATTGACCCAAACTTCATTTACCCCTCTTTTATAAACGACCTTGGTCTTCTTTTGCACTCTTCTATAAGCCTCTTCAAAAACATGCTGATCAATGCCCAAACTCAGAAACAATTCTTGTACACTACCATATGACTCACTTTGTACTGCTGTCTTAACTGACTCCAAGATAAACTGCGCAATATCTAGTGGCATCTTATCGCTGTCATCCAAACACTTACAAACTGCTTTGTCTTTTGACTGAGAACCCTCCTTCGTCTCTTGTGCCTTCTTCTTGTCACATTTGCATTTTTTGACTTCTACTTTACAAATGAATGTACGCAAAGTTACAGGTTTTGGAAAATTGAAACGACAAACTGTCTTCTTTTTTCTGCAAGACTTAGAATGTCGTTTGGAATGCGTTTGCACAGATGACACAATGTCCAATAATGCATCATCATCTGAGGGTAACTCACATGTTACGTATTTATCAATAAAGTCTACAACCTCCTCGTCTGTATTCTTATCAATTTTAGGAGCACCCTCAATCCAAAACAAACAGTGAACATGAGGAGAACCACGCTGCTGAAACTCGACCCTATAGAAGTAATCTATGATTTTGCCAATTGGTTGAGAAGGAGACATGAGAACCTCTTTCAAAAAACAATGCCATCTGTAATCAAACATCCTCGCTGCTGTAACCGGGTTACGACGCAACAACTCACACCTTTCTGCCCAGTCCAAATCCTCTACTGTCTGTGTTCTGCCTTCCTGCTTCAGGATGCTGGTCAGCAGATTCTGCCAACGCAGATCTGCAGACGAAAACGAGCAAAACCATGTTGGAATCCCTATCTGACGCACACAGGCTAAAACGTCCTTTTGCACTGACTGCCAGAATGCCGGAGTACCTCTTATTGGCTTGAGAAACCTATAACCATCGTCAAACTCCAACAACTGCTTCAGAGACTCCTCATCCTTCAACATATTCTGAGTAACCCTTTGAGACCTCTGACCTACTTTACCTTTACGCAATGCCACAGAAACACTTGATTTGACCTGCTCTATCTCTGACATGTATTGAGCAAAAAATATATACTCTCCTTGACTTGCAAAACGACCATCAGCAAGCATAATCCTGTTGTTAAAATAACGTGACCTACTCAACTGATGACACCGAGTGGAATGGAAAGTCTTATCACCCAAAGGAAACAACACTGGGAAACACTTTGCTTCATTACTCTGGTCAGAAAGCATCCTAACTGGACTATTTCCCTCTGCAGGCGCTATATTCACAATATTATCAAAATACTGATCTAATGCTTCCTGACCAATATCAACAGGCATAAGACAAGTGTCCTGAAACATGCAGTGCTGTTGTCTGTCATGTAACAGTTCATCTTGTGCTATGTCTGCTGATTCTACTACAGCAACCTCAGCCTCTTGTCTAACCTGACCAGTGACCTCACTTCCTCTACCTGCCTCATCCTCACTAGCTGATCCAGCCTCTTCCTTTTCCTCATCTTCCTGCTTACACAACTCATTAATCCACTCCTCATTAAACTCAATGTCTCTATAATGAACATTGGTTCTCTTTAAATACTCCAGCGCCTGTCTTACATGCAATGTATCCACAAACTTGTACTCATAATGGCCTTTATATGTCAACTTACGCTTTAACTTCACTTGAACCAAAGACCCTTCCATACTCGAACGTGGCAACACATTAGTAGTCTCTATAATATTGGCTGGAACACAGGTCACTGGACCATGTACTCCATTTTGTCCCCCTTTAGGCAATGCCAACATTTTCATGAAAGGAATATGCAAAGCTATCAAATGCTGCTCTAGACTATTCAAGCATGCAAGTTCTGGTGGAATGGGATCAACATCTAAGTTATTATTCCAACATTCAGCTGGCATCTCACCTGCACTTATCTTACGATGACAAGTATGACAAATCCAAAGCTCACCTCTACAAACCACCAACTGACAGGGCACAACACAGTCATTGTTACACCTGTGCAAATACTTCTCACTAATACAACTCTTTGCAATATCAGCTGTTGCTACACTCCTATTATAAACTTCCCTTACACAAGGCAGCACTTGATTTCTAAACAACAACCTATGACACACACAACACACAAAATCTGGACCATCTTTGACCTGCTCCAAAAACTGGCTCATAACAACATCAAAGTCTACTAACTTCTCCATCCTTTGCTCCCTACTAAGCCTGACGCTATCTATAACCCCCTGTCTATGCTCTGCACTGTCTCTATATTTACTAATGGTCTGCGTTTTTACCCTCTCTCTATGCTCCATACTATCTCTATATTTACTAATGCTCTGCGCTTTTACCCTATTTCTATGCTCTATACTGTCTCTATATTTACTAATGCTCTGCGCTTTTACCCTCTGTCTATGCTCCATACTGTCTCTATATTTACTAATGCTCTGCGCTTTTACCCTCTCTTTATGCTCCATACTGTCTCTGTATTTAGTAATGCTTTGCACTTTTACCCTCTCTTTATGCTCCATACTGTCTCTGTATTTAGTAATGCTTTGCACTTTTACCCTCTCTTTATGCTCCATACTGTCTCTATATTTACTAATGCTTTGCGCTTTTACCCTCTCTCTATGCTCTTTACTGTCTCTATATTTACTAATGCTCTGCGCTTTTACCCTGTCTTTATGCTCCATACTATCTCTATATTTAGTAATGCTCTGCGCTTTTACTCTCTCTTTATGCTCCATACTGTCTCTATATTTAGTAATGCTTTGCGCTTTTACTCTCTCTCTATGCTCCATACTGTCTCTATATTTACTAATGCTCTGTGCTTTTACTCTCTCTTTATGCTCCATACTGTCTCTATATTTAGAAATGCTTTGCGCTTTTACTCTCTCTCTATGCTCCATACTGTCTCTATATTTAGAAATGCTTTGCGCTTTTACCCTCTCTTTCTGCTCCACACTGTCTCTATATTTAGTAATGTTCCTTGTTTTGACACTTTCCCTAAACAATATGTTTGCCTGATACATCTCCATACACTTCACTTGATGTCTCTTCCTAAGGAATCTACTTTTTTTATCCTGTGTCCCTTTTCTCTGCCTTAAATCCTTTGATTTCCCTGACTTACTACAAACACCTTTATTAGACCCTACACATTCACTACAGCTACCTGGTAACTTCTCACTATTCCCAACATCTATTACTGTAGACCTCAAGCTATATCCCAACACTTGGCTCACTTTACAATAGCTATAACAAATCTGCAGTCCAGGCTTGTACACACAAACAACATTCTCAAAATGCTGTCCCATGAGATTCTCAACATAAATACACTCTGTTGACAAACACTCAGTGTTACATTTGTATTTCAACCAACGCCCTTCATGAAATGTACACACACTAACTCCTAACCAATCTGCTGTGACTTGAATTTCTACTTCTGTAGCCCAACTGTTAACATTTTTCATCCTGGACTGCTGTAGATACTGTGACACAGAAGGATACTCACTTCTAAGAAGACTTACATACTTATTTGCATTACTTTCTAACTCTTTACATACAGCTAGCCTAATCTTGCGATGATGCTTTTGTGAACCAGTCACAGCCTGAGAAATAGCTCTAAAAAAGCAGTTACCATCACCTTCAATCCTCTCATTTAAACATGGAACCCCTAACAACCCCACCTCTGTTGACCTGCAACCATTGCCCTTCACAAAGTCTACATCTAACTTACTACACAAAGTTTTACACACAGCTACACTAAGAGGATGAAAGAACAACTCTTCATTTGCAACAGCACTGACAAATTCAACATCTGCATTAACCTCACTAGTATCATATCTCTTTAATTTCTTCAACACACTAGGACCAGAAGAAATATCCTCTATATCATCACTAACTGACTCAGTTGCTGACCCATTGCTGACCTGACTGGCTAAAGACACAACAGAAATAGCAGACCGTGCTGGACTTACAGCTACACCAACACCACACTCAGACACACAGTTTCCTAAAGAACTTTGCTTAACCTCAGACACACCACTATCCTCTGCAACTGCAGTAGAACACATTGCAGTGACACAGCTCTCTACAGACCCACAAGACAACACTGGCCTTGTCTCCCAAATGACATCAACGCCACACAACTCAAAAAGCCTCTGCCCAGAACTAAGACTGTCTGCCAAGCAACAGATGTACTGATACAGATCACCCAGACAAGCAAAGTGCAACACCACACTTTTACCATCACTCTGCAGCAAACCAATGTCACTACGCGAATGACTATCTACCACAGCAAACCGTCCACCCTCACAAATAATGGCAGAACTATTCCCACACAGCGTCAGAAGACATGTACTATACTGGCTAAAGATACTCTCCAGTCCATTTCTCAAACTGAACAACACACCTTGCTCAAAGTATTCACCCTCACTCACACCTACTTCACCTAACGCTGCCTGACCGTAGCTAAAGCTAAACATCTGCTCCTCTAACACTAACTGCTTCGGCAAATCTCCAACAGACAGATAATGTGACGCATGCGTAAAAATGTTCAAATCACGCAAACTACTGTACAACTCGTCACCTACAACCAATGCGCGATCCACATCACACCTAGCCCACGAGAACACACTCGACAATGTGTGTTTGGCTAAGCTGGCCAAAGCTATAGCCATACACTGTTGACCTCCATACACAAACCGCTCATCTCCCTGGTGGAACGAGCCCCTCACAACCTTATCCAGCCTAATCCCTCTACTACCCTCTGCTGCCACAACATCACTGTCTGACTGTAACACAACTGTACTAACATCAGCAACACTAACAAAAGGAACAAAAACAGCCTTAGCTTTGCTGATCTTCTGTGGCATCTCGTGGACAGCAGACTCCGTCGACACAACCAGGCACACTGCAGCACCATCCTCTCCCATGGACTCCTGGACTGTGACCGCCGCCTGGCACAAAAAACAAAACACACGTTTTTACTAAATAATGCAGCCAAAAAAGACATGTTAGTGCTTCGTAAAATCATCAATAAGTGACATAAAATAAAACATCAAACAAACCTCCTGCACAGCTGGGCCGAGCTTGGAGGCAGACTCAGTCACAGGGGCAGGCGCAGGTGTTGCCGGAGCCTGATGAGACACAATAAAAAAATAAAAACCATTAAAACACATCATTCACTTTCTTGAAGCATGCTTTAGGATGAAAAACTTTCACATCAATAACATCCCCCCAAAACATCCACACTAACCTGCCGCTTTCGTCCTCTGCGTGGTTTGGCAACACCTTTCGGCTGATCCTTCACAGGGAAGGTCTGTAGGAAGAAAAACAAACCTTTGTAAGAACTGTCTTCCTGTTTTCACCTCAACAGTATTGACACAATGCGTAACTAGCTTACCTGGCCGGCAGGCGGATCAGCAGGGCAGTCAGAGCCAGAAGAAGGGGCAACCTCCTCCATGGCATCCAACATGCCACTGCTGAACCACACGGGGTTGGACGAGATGACAGACTGTCCCACCGGAGGTGTTCCAGCCTTAAAAACAAAAACAACACAGCTGCTTAGAATTCATTTTCAGACACAAAATAACTATGCACAACTTGAAGCCAAACATTGCCTTAAAAAAACACACGTTACCTTGCCCCGCCGTCCAACCACCGCCCACTCGCAGGGGTCACTGTGACGCGGCACACGAGCATGCCCCGTCACGACCAGAGTGGGGGACACCCTACCCCGCGGCGATCTCCGGGGAGACGCCGGGGGCGTGGGCGCCGGGGGTGCCAGCTGGCGGAACGCGGAGTTCCACAGCAGCTGCACCAGGATGGGCATGCCATCGGAGTCGCTGAGGTGCACCTTAGAGAAAGTAAAACACAACCAACATGTCACTTCACATGTCAAACTGCCATGATAACATCAAACTCTTCCACGTGTTATGTCAAACAAACAAAGTTTGCTGTACTTACACCATCATTGCACCACAGCTCTTTACGATGGACTGGGAGGTGCTCCGTCACAGACACATAGGAAAGACCTACCAACCATAAGACAAATATCATCAATCCTTCTAATACTTGCACTTGCATAAATTGTTTTGCATTGCACATTACATTGAGTACAACTGTACTAACAACCACAATTGGAACTTACCCATGCGAGCTGCGACACGGTGGTATTCCTGACGCAGCTGCTCTTGGAGACCAAGGTCCATGCTCAGACGAGGAGGAAAGTCCAGAACAAAGACCTTAAAAACACCATTTCTTCATTAATGCCCTTAAATATGCATATAAGTCAACACTCTACTCACAACAACCAAATATATACTGACAAAGATAACTACAATAACGACAAAACAAAAAGGGACAAAAGTAAACAAAACACACCTTGGGCCAGCGGCTGCACACTGTGGTCAGGAGAGCACCAAAGTCCAACGCCGCCTCATCGATGGTCCTGCTGGCGGTGAGGTTGTTGCTCGGGGCGAGCACACACACAGCGTCCGGGACCCATGGGACATCTCGGTGCAGCACCTCCGTCCTCAGCTCCCTGGCCTCTGCACCTGGAACAGAAAGAAAAGCAAAAGACAGGGATCCCTCGGGGATGGCCACGAACCCGTCCACCATGGAGCGCAGATGGGAATCTCCGATGACGAACACCAGCTGCAACAACAGAGACACCACTTCAGAACCCAGACATCACCCGTGACACCATGCAACCATCACTGTCTTACGAAAAAGACAAATCATACCTTCTGGTCCGGACGCTGGGCTGGAGTGACCAACTTGAAGCTGCGCTGGGTCAGCTCCGAAGTTGGCCATCTCCGCACACGATGGCGGTACCCGGTACCGCGGCCTGGTCAGACAGATTACAATTGAACAGTGTCAGCACAAGATTAACACATCTTTCAGTAACATTGAAACATATCATTGAAACATGTAAAAAAAAACAACAACAACACCAAAAACAAAAAAGCTATTTAATACATACGAGCAACAAACTCGGGGACAGGCGGCAAAGGGGTCCACGTCTGCGGTGTCGCCATCCTCCTCCTCAAAGCCTGGGCGCGCCGGTGGGACTTCGCACGAGGCATCTAAAAAACAGACAAAAATAATCAATAACAAAACATTCATACATATACACTAAAACCTATACATCCATATAACTGAATTAATTATACTGAAAAGCCATACTTCACCAAGAACACTGAGATTGCAGCCATCAAATAGATAAATACTTTTTCTTACCTTGACAACACTAAAAAGACACTTCACGTGTGTGTATGTATGTGTGTGTGTGTGTGTGTGTGTATATGTGTGTGTGTGTGTCTCTATATATGTATGTACAAATTAACAAATGTGTTGGATTAGTTAGCTGTGTGTTTAAAGATTTACAAAATGTTTGTGTTTTCACAAAATGTTCAGAATCAGCAGGTAATTGCAGATCAATCAGCAGGAGAGAACCAGATCACACACTCCAATGAGAAGATTATCTGTAAATAAAAAAAAAACACATTTCTGAAACAATACATGTAACATAAAACCTGTATAACACACATTCAGCTATTCAAATCAAAACCATTTCTTTCTACACATCCTGAATACACTTATCCACATATCCAACAACTTCTTTTTACATCTATAACATTAAAAAAAAATCTTTCCTTGTAACACAGCTCATCACAACAGCATCCACCTTAAAATATGTTCTTACTGAAAAGAAAATACCCAACACTACCTATCTCTACATAACACAATTCTGTGTCAAGCAACCTTAAACAACATATGACACACACACATACATAAACACAACACACAACTTCCCATCCAACCTCTCAACTGCATGATGAATTAACTCACAAACATCCATTTCAAAGACACTTTCCCTGAAGTAACATATTTACCACAATAGCTGCCACATTACATACACTTACATACATTGTGTAAAGGACTCTACACCAAAACACTATAACTATACAGTGAATACATCACCCTACAAGGATACACAAGCTAATGGACACCAGGTAAATATCTTTTACACATAGCTGTGGTCAAAAACACAACATACCAAGCACCGTAAATATGGTTTCATATTCAACATGTACTTGTTTTTTCTCTGTCTAACATATATAGCATCATAACACCTGCACCAATTCCATCCAGGTTAGTATTATTTTGTTGAGATAAATACACCACACATTTCACTGGTCTCAGCAACTCACTAAGGGCAGTGGTTGGGGTGAAACTCAAAGGAATAACGAATAATGTCCTTGTGAAGTACCTTGCACCACACTTAGGGACCGTGGTAAATTTGTAATCTCTGACTTGCCAATTCAAACAATCAACAAAATCATGACATCAACACACAAATACTGTCATGACCAGAACGCTAAAAGTCTCACAGCATGTTATTATTGACTCATACTGAACAGCACCACCACATGTTCAGTTATAAAGCATTTTACCTTTTAGCTAACAAGTCATGAACCTTGAGACTTATGAAAACAATATTTGAACAATATGGCAACACAAACAAAAACTGTGTTTTGCATAAAATCCAAAATCCAACAAAGGTTTAACACAAATGGGCGTGGCCTATACCACTTGGATTGGCTTCATTCAAGCAACCTACTCTCCAAATACTGTTTCATACACCTCACAGTTCAGGACTTGTTAATCAAAAGATAAAATGCTTCACAAACAACCATGTGGTGGTGCTGTTGAGTTCAACTGAACAATAACATGCTGTGACACTCTTGGCCTTCTAATAATAACAGTATGTGTGTATTGTTGTCATTATTTGTTTGGTTGTCCAACTTGAAAAATTCACACATCGCAACTTTGCCACAGTCCCTAAGTACTGCAGTCGCTGCATGATACTCATAAGAACATTCACCGTTATTCCTTTAAATTTTCGCCACAACAACTGGTCTTACTGAGTTGATGAAAGCTGTAAAGTGTCTCACTTACTTATCTCTACAAAATAACACCAACCTGGATTGAATTCATGCCATTTCATGTCACCAATCAAGTTAGAAACAGAAACCAACACGCGCATATCAAATATAAAACCAAATTCACTTTGCTACATACTATGCCTACCAACCAAAATCAAACCATTTCTTCACAATTTAACTATAAAAAACCCAACCCACATCCACTACATTGCCTTTTCATTGAATACCATCTGTTTAAATTACCAATTGTACATAAAACATACACTTTAGTGCATGAACATTACCTGTTGGTAAACAACAGACTAACACACAAAAGGCTAAACCTAACCCCCCAGCTAACACACATTAGCATACACCACGCTACTTGATCAAAATCCACCAATTCATGTTAAATATCCACCTCAGGTCAACTGCACTAAGTTTTACATTGCACAGGAAAGCCTAAAATCACCCAGAGATACTTCAGAATCCATATTTAAATCAAAAGTTCGCTGTAGCTCCCAAAGAACTAACACACAAAGGACTAGCAACAAACACACACCCCCCACACCTATCGAGTACTAGCATAACACACATCTAAAATCCTCAATAAGCATTTACAAGCCACCTCGCAGAATATGCAGTGCCTTTAACATTTCACTGAACATGTTGCAATTAAACACTTTTACATTAGGCGGTCTATCACATTACAATTACCACCACACACCACACAAAGTCGTCGAACAATAAGCTAATAGTAGCTAACGCGGCCATAACATGAACAACACGTTTCTTACCTCACAGTCGATGTGAATGGGGGGTCGCCAACGTGCATCAGGAGCTTTTGTTTAGTTGAATGACGACTTCATGACGACTTCCGGTGACGTGTTACAAACAATGAATGGCGATAACATCGCGAGAGCGAGGCGGGCGCAGTTTCCGGTCCAACCTCTGTAGCGCCTTACAGTAAATATATCTCTCTCCTCAAATGGGCGCAATTGATTAATTTTACGTCAACGAGCTCGGCCGCATAATTGTTCCAATGTCAGAAATCTTGCGAGTTTCACGAACAAATCAGTACTTCTTCACAACAACGCAAAAAATGCAAGTCTGGATCCTCCGCGGAAATACAAACCCCACAATGCATTGCACGCGATTTCACAGCGCTGACACCGCGATGTCTTCAATGTTTGAAGAAAACATTAAAGAGGCAGACAGGAACTGGAATCGAAATGGAATTCTGGCAACAGTAAGAAAGGGAGAAGAGCTCAAAATGTTCCCACCGTTCTCAGGTTTGCAGAAATGTCTTCGGTTTTTCTACATCTTTTACCGTTCTTGAAAACTTTCCTATTGAAGTACCACGAGCACACTTTCACTTTATCATGGGTTTCAATGAGACGGACTGTCGGCAGATACAGCGCGTGACGTCACCTGCCAGAGCGCTAAGCTGCCGTGAAAACTCTCCCAAAAAACGATTAAAATAGCGATCACGGGCTTATTCTTTGACCTACACACACCATTTTCTCACAAATGTAGTAGAGATTTTTGTCCTCCTTCCCAAAAGTGTCTGCTTTTAACACTGGCAGCCTCAGAATTTGAACACTGCGCCTCCAAAGACACTGAGTACTCACCGTGTGTCCCATCCGCTCCAATACAGTCTCTCACCGCTGATCGCAGGGGAAACGCTGAACTGCCTTCATGTTTAACTGCTATCATTTCTACATTTCTGCATCACAACAATCACCACACTCTCCTGGTCTTCCTCATCTATACATTTCAGTCATATTTAAACGCTGTGCTCACACAGCCATGTTAAAACGTGTGTGTTGTTAGCAGCAGACTGAAGACAATGCAGTGTCACTGTGCTTTAGAGCTGTGTGGTGTGTTTCATTTCTTGTACCTGTGAACACCGATGACCGGCCCGTCCTGAACACAGCCATGTGTCAATGTTTGGGGATTCACCACCTACTAACAACAGGCAGTACATCTTTTCACACACTTTCTTTTGCTTTCCCCAACATCTACATGCTGTGGTCTGTATGTCATGCACAACCTCATGACCAGTCACTGGTGCATTTTTTTTATTACACTTTCACATGTCAGGCCTCACATTAAGTGTACCGCCACAGCACAGGAAATAGTTTATAACTCCAGCATACATGCTTCAATTTTCCCCAAACTTCACAGCATTGATAACAGTCCCCCCTGAACACATTCATGTGTAGATGTTTGTTGGAATTACGCATAACGCCACCTACTTGTAACACAAAATGCATATGTTCAGACTACTTCACGGTGACAAACATCAGTTAGGTCAACGGCGGAAAAACACACACACATAACCGCAAACGCACGGCCGGAGCTACGGCCCGCAACGGGCAGCGGGTTAGGGGCGACAGGCAAGGGGTCGGGGGCCGGGGGCAAGGGGAGACGGGCAAGGGGCGGCGAGCGGGGGCCGACGGGCGTGGGGGCGAGGTCCCGTTAAACGCTGCTCGCAGCTTTAATTATTATTATTCTTTCTTTCTCCCGCTCCGTTGCGCTCAATTTTGACCCCCTAAACATGCTCGAAAACTCACCAAAATTGGCATGCTGGTGCAAAAAGTGCGAGAGACGGGGTTTATGCACAAATGAAGACAATCAAGCTCTCTAGCGCCACCTAGAAACACAAAAAATATTGCTACGGCTTGTAGGAATGTCGTAGAAAGATCGAACCAAAATTGGCTCGTTCGTCTCGTCAAGACCTACAAATCACGCGCTGGTACCCCTGACCTAAACCCAACAGGAAATGAGCTATTTGCCCTTTCACAGTAAAATTTGCCTGAAAATGAGCCTTCTTCAAAAAATATCTTCTCCGAGGGCGTTTATCGTAGCAACGTGAACGGCGCACAGGGTGATAGATCACACCCTGGGGAAGAAAAGTTCTGTACAACTTTTTCATTACTGGCCCGGTTTTGATTCTATTGGGTCTGAAAGGTGACAACGCACACGCATCCTGAACAGCCAAAATACTTCATAAATCCAGCATACATGCTCCAATCTTCCCAAAAAATCACAGGATCGATGACAGTCACGTCCTGAACACATCCATTTGTCAATATTTGGGATTACATATAGCGCAACCTACTGGCAACAGGAAGTTCATTTTTTTAACGCACTTTTCCTCACAAAAACGCCCACTATTACTCGTAGGAATGTCATAGAAAGATCAAACCAAAACTGGCTTGTTTGTCTCATCAAGACCTACAAGTCATACGCTGATACCCCCGACCTAAACCCAACAGGAAGTGAGATATTTGCACTTTAACGATCGTCTTTTCAAAATATTATCTCCGCCGAAATAGTGTATTGCCTACAGCTTAAAAGCAGCTCAACATGTTCGCACCGTTCTTAGAATTCCAGCGATGTCTTCGGTTTTTTTTGTAGCTTTTACCGTTCTTGAGTTTTTCACCTAAACGCACCGCGAGTTCATTGTCACTTTCCAATGTGTGTCTGTGAGACGGGAGTAATATGAGCTGCAGCAGCGGGTGACGTCACCAGCCAGAGCGCTGAGCTGCTGTGAAAGCTCTGCCAAAAAACGCTTAAAATAGCGATCACGGGCCAATGTTTGACTTACACACATAATTTTTGCAAGAAAGTAGTAGAGATACTTTTCCTCCTTCAGAAAAGTGTCTGCTTTTAACACTGACAGACTCAGAATTTGAACACTGCGCCTCCAAAGACACTGACTACTCACCGTGTGTCCCATCCGCTCCAATACAGTCTCTCACCGCTGATCGCAGGGGAAACGCTGAACTGCCTTCATGTTTAACTGCTCTCATTTCTACATTTCTGCATCACAACGGTCACCACACTCTCCTGGTCGTCCTCATTTATACATTTCATTCTGTTTAAGCGCTGTGCTCACACAGCCATGTTAAAACGTGTGTGTTGTTGGCAGCAGACTGAAGACAATGCAGTGTCACTGTGCTTTAGAGCTGTGTGTTGTGTTCCATTTCTTGTACCTGTAATGACTGATTACAGGCTTGCCCTGAACACATCCATATGTTAATATTTGGGATTAGTGCACTTTCTGGCAACAGACAGTACATTGTTGCACACATTTTTTTTTGCTGTCCTTACAATTACATGCTGTTGTGTATAGTTCATGTAGAATATATGACCAAGCAATGGTGCATTCTTTATCCAAGTGTCACATGGCAAGCGTTATAGTTAGGTAATGGCGTAAAACAGTAAGTTGTTTTGAACTTTAGCATACATGTGTCAATGTTTCCCACATTTCACGGTATTCATAACAGCCCTAGTGTGAACATATCCATGTGACTCCAGTCAACTATATGTCTGGCACCTTTGGTTATATCCTCACAGCTGCCAGTGCACATCAAGCATGCTTTAACTAGCACATGATTTTACGTGAATAAGAATTGTCCCTTGATCATTACATGTCAATACTGTACCAGGTAACATGGGTTTTGTCAACACCTGAACTTCACTGAATTAAGTGGATGGTTAGAGCAAAGTAACCCATTTTAAGTACAAGGCCATAACAGAAACAAGTACAGGTTGGTACACCTTTTTGTAATGCTTTTCGGAGTGAACAAACATTAGCAAAGTATGCACATTTTTGAGGAACTGTAGTACACTAAAATGTGAAGTTCCTGTGTTTCAGCATTACCTAAGTCTTTGTAATGTTGTGTTGTCTTTCATAATGCACCTTCCTTTAGTGATTGTGTGTATTCATGGCTTTTTGTGTCAAGTTAATATTGATATTATGTATATATTGATGTACAGACATCATATTGTGTTATAGTACACCACGAGCATTGTCAGCACAGACTGTTGTGGTTTACAGTACATGGGAAACAGTTTGTTTACCAGTATGACAGACACACTTTTGTAGTCATCATAAAATTTATTAATAAGTAGTGTATTTGTACAAGGTTTTTTTTCATACCTGACATGTCACTGTAACATTTTTGTGACAACATCTGTTGAACATTTGGCCAAAAAACCCATGTGGGCATGTATGTACAGAACTTACGTTTTCATTTAAAGTTAATGTACAAAAGAAATAGAATTACCAGCCTACATGCTCTCCCTGTCGCTGTGTCAAACAACAATAAATATGGCAGTACTTTGTGAACTTGTTTCATGTCCCTCACATAGACTACTTAGACTACAGTCATCTTTGACAGAACACACTAAATAAATGCACATTAAAGAAAAGGTGTGGAACTTCTGTCCAAAAATTCCACTGGCACATCATCACTTGGAAACTGAATAGGGTGGGATGCTCCAGCACAGCAGTATGCAACCACCTGCAAGAGAACAAACATTGCATTACCAAAAAAATGCCACAGATTACATATTTTAATTTACGCAGTGGCACTGAGCTATAACAAGGTAACAAGGAACAGGGAGAGAGAAAACATAGTATTTGGGGACACAAAGAGGAGGATAAATCATATGAAAAAAAACATTTGTTATTGCTGTTGTTTTCAATGTTTTGTTAAGCAACACAGGCATACAGAATGAAGAATCTGTGCCTCAATGTGCTATAACAGATTGCTGTAAGTTCATGCATGCACACATGAACATGGATCAAACAGTTCATGTATTAAAAGGTAATAAATACATTAGAAGCAAATACAAATAAATAATGCATAGATAATAATATTAACAAAAATGTCAATAACATTAACAGTTCATTTAAAATAAAGTCATTTCTGCTATGTTTATAACAAACATCACTTATTGATCAAAAGTTTTAAACATGAGAAGGATACAGAAAACGTGCAATATGAGGTGTGTGCATTGATTGTCTTTTGGATGTCTTTGATTCAAATTAACCTTCCCACATTTCATGATGGAAGACTGAAAAAGTTGCACATGGACATAGCAGGAGTGAAAGAATCACAAAGGTACACATGAATAAATACATACATTCACACTTGCACCAGAGACCCAGATTTCATATGTGGCAGACAACCAGTAACATATGTACAATTACTAACAGCTTTGCATTCTTGGTTATATTGACAATTTACACATTACACACTGTTGACAACAGCTACATCGCGAAGCACAATACAAACCAACCTAATCTAATTCAAAATCAAACTAGACATCCACCTCTAGATTCTGAAAGTCCTCAAACAATTAGTCTATGTTCTGTAGCTCACCCTGATCATCTTTCACAGTAAAACTACACAGAATACCTTCATGATCACTGAAATACGTGGGCATCACTGCACATTCCACATCATACTGTGTGGTTTTAACATAAACGTGATCAATCAAAGTGCCCTTCTCTGTTGTTGCTTGTGTTACATGCTGCAGAAATCCTTTGTGCTCCATAAATGTACAAATTGATGATGTGTTCAAAATGTTTTCATTAAAATCACCAATGACAACAATTGTGTCACAAATTTGATGTAACCAATCAAGTAATTTTGTCAGATTGTCTTTAAATACAGAAATTGAATAACATGGTGGACGATAAATTACTGCCATGACAATGTTAAATTTGCCACACAGGCACACCAAACACTCCAAATTCAAATTAGGTGCCTGCAGGATGCTACAGTCCATATTACTTAAACTATACAAACCAACTCCACCATGTTCTAGACTCTGGAGCTTTAACAATGCAGGGTTACTGCTGCTGTAACACATACTTCTAGGACAACTGTTGAAAGTATATCCATCAATGTGGACACTGTCTAATGAGGACTGTGCAGTGAGCCACGTTTCTGTAACAGCAATAAAGGTCGGATGTAAATGTTGTGTGCAAGACACCAAATCTGCAAGGTGGCAACTTAAACTTTGCACGTTCATTACATACACAGAGAAACTGTGTGCATGTAATGAAGGTTGATGTTGCTCAATTAAAAATGGAGGCATGCTGTCTAAGGCCCCCTTTATGGCGTCCTTGCAGTAAATGGCCTTCTCTTTAAAATCCTTGATGATCAGTCCAGACAAACTTCTCACACGACTTAAAGCTACATACGCCTGCCCAGGTGCAAACACCTTTTTCAGAGAAACAACAGCTTTATCTACCGTTAATCCCTGAACTTTATGCACCGTACATGCCCACGCTAGTTTCAAAGGAAACTGAACTCGCACACCACCGCGTTCAGTTGCCTTGTCCTCTACAGACTGAATAGCAGTAGAATATCTGCATTCTACAGCTGCATGTGCGTGTGTCTTCCTTCTTTGTGAGCCAATTTTTACATCATCAAATTTGACATAAACTGTTTGAGGAAAATTTCTATCGTTACCAAAATCTATTTGAGTTACCGTGCCACATGCGCCATTAACCAGACCGTCGGCAATGTCCACATTCTTACACAACATAACACGCGCATTTTTTGCCAAACACAAACTCTGTGGTAAACATGTGCCTGTTGCATGAGCATGATGTCCTACCATACGTTGTAATGTACCTGTTTTTCTGTTGTGAACAAAATCTTTGGCCTCTATCTCAACATAATCCGGACACATTGCAATTAACTGCTTCAAGTTATGCTCATGTACTTGCATATTTGTTGGAAAAATATGCAAAGCAGAGCTGTCTTCCCCTGTCTCGCAAGCTTTCAATATTTTAACATCACCAGCTAACATAGGAGTGCCTTTTGAATGAACCCTCAACCTATTCAACAGCTCCGAAAACACACTATCCTTTTGTCTAACTACAGTTTTCAATTCCACTACACTGAAAGTACACCACAGGTTTGCTCCAACATGACAACTATACAGAGGCTTCCCTTTAACAGGAGGCAACTGATAGAAGTCTCCAACAGCTATCACACTAACATTGCCAAATGGGGAAAAGTCACCTCTCTGTTTTACCTGTCTTAACCTACCATGCACATATGCCAACAAATTGTGATCAACCATACTAATTTCATCAATGATTATAATTTGGACTTGACTCAATTTGGCTCTCAAAGAGTTTAGTTTATCCTCACCCAAAGGGATGTAGGGTAAACTAGCATGTGTGCCAATACTGAACGTGTGATGAATCGTTGCTGCATTTAAATTGTATGCAGCTATGCCCGTAGGTGCAGTTAACAAAACAGAAATAGCATCAGGTTGATTACAAAGTGTGGACAACAATCTCCCTGCCTCGTATTGAATAGCCCTAATTAAATGACTTTTCCCTGTCCCTGCGCCACCTGTAACAAACACATGCAGAGGTTTTGGGTTTTTACCCATCACCTTCTGCAAACACCAGTCTCTAACCTTATAAAACACAGCCATTTGTGTCTCATTCAGAGACCTAACCAAATCTAAACCCTCACTTCTACTCATCACATTCTTCTTTTTCTCTAACTGTGCTATTTGCCTACTACCAACAATCAAATCTGGGACATTCTCCAAAGATTCCTGTATCTGCTCCTCTGCAATCTCAGTTCCCTGCTGCTGTCTCTTCTCTTCTAAACATTCCAGACGTTCTGCTTCTTGTTCAGGACACAGCTCCCCCCAAGCATCCTCCTCATTTACGCCATGTTGCTCCACAATTTCCTGCGCTCGCTCTAAATCTGGACTATCTACTTCAAACATTGACCTGTTCTGTTTCACCACATCTTTAACAGCATGTGCTGACCTGTCAGTAAAAGTCACTTCTCCATACTCATGGAACTGTTCAAACAGCTCAAAACCTCGAGGTTTGAGGTCTGAGTCAGTTCTATAAGGAAGGAACAGCTGCAGCAAACACTGAAAATGTGCCTCAGGATTTTTTTCTAAACTAAAACGCACATACCGAACAACCGCAAACTGAGTACGTGTTCTCCTCAAAATGAAACCCAAATCATTTTTCAATTTAATCATATTGGCGGATTTTTCATTTTTGGCTAGAACACGATACTCTGATGCAAATGTTGCCATACACATATTTTCAAAAACCTCATCGTCAGGCCTGTTCTTATACCTATCCACTAAGCTCGTCATCCACATATCTTCTGATCTAAGATCATGCGAAGATGCTTTTTCCTTTAAAACACTGAGGGGTAAACTCATCTTCACTATATTGCTCCCTGTTGGGACAAACACAACCTTTCTAGAGCACTCCTTCAAATGCATGTTAGTCAGCCTATACACTGCCTCCTGAGCACTCACGTCCCTGTTATGCAAATATACACTGCCTAATTTCTTAAATGCATCCTTAGCAGAGACATTTCCTTGTTGTTCTGCTTCTTTTTGGGCATTACTCAATAATAGGCCAATTTCTCTCTCTGCTTTTGTAATATATGATATTATATACACAACAACTGCATATGCATCTGTGACAAAACTCAGGTCAATATTGGCGTTCCAACATTTCAACAACTTTTTGCTATATTGATTTACCCAAACTTCATTTACCCCTCTCTTATAAACGACCTTGGTCTTCTTTTGCACTCTTTTATAAGCCTCTTCAAAAACATGCTGGTTAATGCCCAAACTCTGAAACAATTCTTGTACACTACCATATGACTCACTTTGTACTGCTGTCTTAACTGACTCCAAGATAGACTGCGCAATATCTAGTGGCATCTTATTGCTGTCAATGAAACACTTACAAACTGATTTGTCTTCTGACTGAGAATCCTCCTTTGTCTCCTGTGCCTTTTTCTTGTCACATTTACATTTTTTGTCTTCTACTTTACAAATGAATGTACGCATAGTCACAGGTTTTGGGAAATTGAATCGACAGACTGTCTTCTTTTTTCTGCAAGACTTAGAATGCCGTTTAGAATGCGTTTGCACAGATGACACAATGTCCAATAATGCATCATCATCTGAGGGTAACTCACATGTTACGTACTTATCAATAAAGTTTACAACATCCTCGTCTGTATTTTTATCAATTTTAGGAGCACCCTCAATCCAAAACAAACAGTGAACATGAGGAGAACCACGCTGCTGAAACTCGACCCTGTAGAAGTAATCTATGATTTTACCAATTGGTTGAGAAGGAGACATGAGAACCTCTTTCAGAAAACAATGCCATCTGTAATCAAACATCCTCGCTGCTGTAACTGGATTACGACGCAACAACTCACACCTTTCTGCCCAGTCCAAATCCTCTACTGTCTGTGTTCTGCCTTCCTGCTTCAAAATGCTGGTCAACAGATTTTGCCAACGCAGATCTGCAGACGAAAATGAGCAAAACCATGTTGGAATCCCTATCTGACGCACACAGGCTAAGACGTCCTTTTGCACTGATTGCCAGAATGCAGGAGTACCTCTTATTGGCTTGAGAAACCTATAACCATCGTCAAACTCCAACAACTGCTTCAAAGACTCCTCATCCTTCAACACATTCTGACTAAGCCTTTGAGACCTCTGACCTACTTTCCCTTTACGCAACGCCACAGAGACACTTGACTTTACCTGCTCTATCTCTGACATGTATTGCGCAAAAAATATATATTCTTCATGATGCGCAAAACGACCATCAGCAAGCATAACCCTATTATTAAAATATCGCGACATACTCAACTGATGACACCGAGTGGAATGGAAAGTCTTATCACCCAGAGGAAACAACACAGGAAAACACTTTGCTTCATTACTCTGATCAGACAGCATCCTAACTGGACTATTTCCCTCTGCAGGCGCTATATTCACAATGTCATCAAAATACTGATCTAATGCTTCCTGACCAATATCAACAGGCATAAGACAAGTGTCCTGAAACATGCAATGCTGCTGTCTGTCATGTAACAGTTCATCTTGTGCTATGTCTGCTGATTCTACTACAGCAACCTCAGCCTCTTCTCTAACCTGACCAGTGACCTCAGTTCCTCTAACAGACTCATCCTCACTACCTGACCCAACTTCTTCCTTTTCCTCATCTTTCTGCTTACACAACTCATTAATCCACTCCTCATTAAACTCAATGTCTCTATAATGAACATTGGTTCTCTTTAAATAGTCCAATGCCTGTCTTACATGCAATGTATCCACAAACTTATACTCATAATGCCCTTTATAAGTCAACTTACGCTTTAACTTCACCTGCACCAAAGACCCTTCCATACTTGAACGTGGTAACACATTACTAGTCTCTATAATGTTGGCTGGAACACAAGTCACTGGACCATGTACTCCATTTTGCCCTCCCTTTGGCAATGCCAACATTTTCATAAAAGGAATATGCAAGGCTATCAAATGCTGCTCTAAGCTATTCAAACATCCAAGTTCTGGTGGCACAGGATCAACTTCCAAGTTATTACTCCAAGCTTCAGCTGGCATGTCACCTGCACTAAGCTTACGATGACACGTGTGACAAATCCAAAGCTCACCTCTACACAACACCAACTGACAGGGCACAAGACACTGATAATTACATTTATGCAAATACTTTTCACTAATGCATTTGTCTGCAATACCAGCTGTAGCTAAACTTCTACCATAATTTTCCCGTACACAGCTCTGCACCTGATTTTTAAACAACAACCTATGGCACACACAACAAACAAAATCTGGACCATCTCTGACCTTTTCCAAAAACTGCTCCATGACCAAATCAAAGTCAACCAAACTCTCCATCCTCTGATGCCTGCTCAAGCTGACACTATCCATAACTCTTTTTCTATGCTCAACACTGTCTCTATATTTCTGAGCACTCATTTCTCTTACCCTCTGTCTATGCTCAACACTGTCTTTATATTTGTGAATACTCATTTCTCTTACCCTCAATCTATGCTCAACACTGTCTCTATATTTCTGAACACTCATTTGTCTTACCCTCTCTTTATGCTCAACACTATCTCTATATTTTTGAACACTCATTTGTTTTACCTTTTCTCTATGCTTAACACTGTTTCTATATTTTTGAACACTCATTTCTTTTACCCTTTCTCTATGCTCAACACTGTCTTTATATTTCTGAACACTCATTTGTTTTACCCTCTCTCTATGCTCAACACTGTCTCTATATTTTCTAACACTCCAATTTTTAGCCCTGTTTCTATGCTCAGCACTGTCTCTATATTTTCTAACACTCACATCTTTAGTCTTCTCTCTATGCTCAACACTGTCTCTATATTTTGTAACACTCATCATTTTACACTTTGCTCTGTGCTCGCTGCTTTCTCTATACTTCATGATACTCTTAGCTTTACTAATAGCTTTGACCCTCTCTTTATGCTCAATGCTTTGTCTATACATTGCCATACTCTTAGCTTTACTAACTGCTTTAATCCTATGTCGATGCTCTATATTTTGTTTGTATTTAAAAACCTTTGAGACTTTAACACTATCTCTATACAATATATTTTTTTGATACATCTTCACAAACTTCATTTGACGTGTCTTCCTACGAAACCTATTAATATTCTCTTGTCTACGTTCTTTCTGCCGTAAGTCCTTTGCTTTCAGTGACTTACTACCTACACCTTCATTAGAACCTACACATTCACTACATCCAACTGCTAACATCTCACTATCTACAACATCTATTACTGTAGACCTCAAGTTATAACCCTTCACTTGAGTCACTTTACAATAACTATAACAAATCTGCAGTCCAGGCTTATACACACAAACAACATTCTCAAAATGCTGTCCCATGAGATTCTCAACATAAATACACTCTTCTGACAAACACTCAGTATTACATTTGTATTTTAACCAACGCCCATCATAAAAAGTACACACACTAACTCCCAACCAATCTGCTGTGACTTGAATTTCTACTTCTGTAGCCCAACTGTTAACATTTTTCATCCTGGACTGCTGTAGATACTGTGATACAGAAGGATACTCACTTCTAAGAAGACTTACATACTTATTTGCATTACTTTCTAACTCTTTACATACACCTAGCCTAATCTTGCGATGATGCTTTTGTGAACCAGTCACAGCCTGAGAAATAGCTCTAAAAAAGCAGTTACCATCACCTTCAATCCTCTCATTTAAACATGGAACCCCTAACAACCCCACCTCCGTTGACCTGCAACCATTGCCCTTCACAAAGTCTACATCTAACTTACTACACAAAGTTTTACACACAGCTACACTAAGAGGATGGAAGAACAACTCTTCATTTGCAACAGCACTGACAAATTCAACATCTGCATTAACCTCACTAGTATCATATCTCTTTACTTTCTTCAACACACTAGGACCAGAAGAAATATCCTCTATATCATCACTAACTGACTCTGTTGCTGACCCACTGCTGACCTGACTGGCTAAAGACACAACAGAAATAGCAGACCGTGCTGGACTTACAGCTACACCAACACCACACTCAGACACACAGTTTCCTAAAGAACTTTGCTTAACCTCAGACACACCACTATTCTCTGCAACTGCAGTAGAACTCATTGCAGTGACACAGCTCTCTACAGACCCACAAGACAACACTGGCCTTGTCTCCCAAATGACATCAACGCCACACAACTCAAAAAGCCTCTGCCCAGAACTAAGACTGTCTGCCAAGCAACAGATGTACTGATACAGATCACCCAGACAAGCAAAGTGCAACACCACACTTTTACCATCGCTCTGCAGCAAACCAATGTCACTACGCGAATGACTATCTACCACAGCAAACCGTCCACCCTCACAAATAATGGCAGAACTATTCCCACACAGCGTCAGAAGACATGTACTATACTGGCTAAAGATACTTTCCAGTCCATTTCTCAAACTGAACAACACACCTTGCTCAAAGTATTCACCCTCACTCACACCTACTTCACCTAATGCTGCCTGACCGTAGCTAAAGCTAAACATCTGCTCCTCTAACACTAACTGCTTCGGCAAATCTCCAACAGACAGATAATGTGACGCATGTGTAAAAATGTTCAAATCACGCAAACTACTGTACAACTCGTCACCTACAACCAATGCGCGATCCACATCACACCTAGCCCACGAGAACACACTCGACAATGTGTGTTTGGCTAAGCTGGCCAAAGCTATAGCCATACACTGTTGACCTCCATACACAAACCGCTCATCTCCCTGGTGGAACGAGCCCCTCACAACCTTATCCAGCCTAATCCCTCTACTACCCTCTGCTGCCACGACATCACTGTCTGACTGCAACACAACTGTACTAACATCAGCAACACTAACAAAAGGAACAAAAACAGCCTTAGCTTTGCTGATCTTCTGTGGCATCTCGTGGACAGCAGACTCCGTCGACACGGCCAGGCACGCTGCAGCACCATCCTCTCCCATGGACTCCTGGACTGTGACCGCCACCTGGCACAAAAAACAAAACACACGTTTTTACTAAATAATGCAGCCAAAAAAGACATGTTAGTGCTTCGTAAAATCATCAATAAGTGACATAAAATAAAACATCAAACAAACCTCCTGCACAGCTGGGCCGAGCTTGGAGGCAGACTCAGTCACAGGGGCAGGCGCAGGTGTTGCCGGAGCCTGATGAGACACAATAAAAAAATAAAAACCATTAAAACACATCATTCACTTTCTTGAAGCATGCTTTAGGATGAAAAACTTTCACATCAATAACATCCCCCCAAAACATCCACACTAACCTGCCGCTTTCGTCCTCTGCGTGGTTTGGCAACACCTTTCGGCTGATCCTTCACAGGGAAGGTCTGTAGGAAGAAAAACAAACCTTTGTAAGAACTGTCTTCCTGTTTTCACCTCAACAGTATTGACACAATGCGTAACTAGCTTACCTGGCCGGCAGGCGGATCAGCAGGGCAGTCAGAGCCAGAAGAAGGGGCAACCTCCTCCATGGCATCCAACATGCCACTGCTGAACCACACGGGGTTGGACGAGATGACAGACTGTCCCACCGGAGGTGTTCCAGCCTTAAAAACAAAAACAACACAGCTGCTTAGAATTCATTTTCAGACACAAAATAACTATGCACAACTTGAAGCCAAACATTGCCTTAAAAAAACACACGTTACCTTGCCCCGCCGTCCAACCACCGCCCACTCGCAGGGGTCACTGTGACGCGGCACGCGAGCATGCCCCGTCACGACCAGAGTGGGGGACACCCTACCCCGCGGCGATCTCCGGGGAGACGCCGGGGGCGTGGGCGCCGGGGGTGCCAGCTGGCGGAACGCGGAGTTCCACAGCAGCTGCACCAGGATGGGCATGCCATCGGAGTCGCTGAGGTGCACCTTAGAGAAAGTAAAACACAACCAACATGTCACTTCACATGTCAAACTGCCATGATAACATCAAACTCTTCCACGTGTTATGTCAAACAAACAAAGTTTGCTGTACTTACACCATCATTGCACCACAGCTCTTTACGATGGACTGGGAGGTGCTCCGTCACAGACACATAGGAAAGACCTACCAACCATAAGATAAATATCATCAATCCTTCTAATACTTGCACTTGCATAAATTGTTTTGCATTGCACATTATATTGAGTACAACTGTACTAACAACCACAATTGGAACTTACCCATGCGAGCTGCGACACGGTGGTATTCCTGACGCAGCTGCTCTTGGAGACCAAGGTCCATGCTCAGACGAGGAGGGAAGTCCAGAACAAAGACCTTAAAAACACCATTTCTTCATTAATGCCCTTAAATACGCATATAAGTCAACACTCTACTCACAACAACCAAATATATACTGACAAAGATAACTACAATAACGACAAAACAAAAAGGGACAAAAGTAAAAAAACACACCTTGGGCCAGCAGCTGCACACTGTGGTCAGGAGAGCACCAAAGTCCAACGCCGCCTCATCGATGGTCCTGCTGGCGGTGAGGTTGTTGCTCGGGGCGAGCACACACACAGCGTCCGGGACCCATGGGACATCTCGGTGCAGCACCTCCGTCCTCAGCTCCCTGGCCTCTGCACCTGGAACAGAAAGAAAAGCAAAAGACAGGGATCCCTCGGGGATGGCCACGAACCCGTCCACCATGGCGCGCAGATGGGAATCTCCGATGACGAACACCAGCTGCAACAACAGAGACACCACTTCAGAACCCAGACATCACCCATGACACCATGCAACCATCACTGTCTTACGAAAAAGACATCATACCTTCTGGTCCGGACGCTGGGCTGGAGTGACCAACTTGAAGCTGCGCTGGGTCAGCTCCGAAGTTGGCCATCTCCGCACACGATGGCGGTACCCGGTACCGCGGCCTGGTCAGACAGATTACAATTGAACAGTGTCAGCACAAGATTAACACATCTTTCAGTAACATTGAAACATATCATTGAAACATGTAAAAAAAACAACAACAACACCAAAAACAAAAAAGCTATTTGATACATACGAGCAACAAACTCGGGGACAGGCGGCAAAGGGGTCCACGTCTGCGGTGTCGCCATCCTCCTCCTCAAAGCCTGGGCGCGCCGGTGGGACTTCGCACGAGGCATCTAAAAAACAGACAAAAATAATCAGTAACAAAACATTCATACATATACACTAAAACCTATACACCCATATGACTGATTTAATTATACTGAAAAGCCATACTTCACCAAGAACACTGAGATTGCAGCCATCAAATAGATAAATACTTCTTCTTACCTTGACAACACTAAAAAGACACTTCACGTATGTGTATGTATGTGTGTGTGTGTGTGTGTGTGTGTGTGTGTATATGTGTGTGTGTGTGTGTCTCTATATATGTATGTACAAATTAACAAATGTGTTGGATTAGTTAGCTGTGTGTTTAAAGATTTACAAAATGTTTGTGTTTTCACAAAATGTTCAGAATCAGCAGGTAATTGCAGATCAATCAGCAGGAGAGAACCAGATCACACACTCCAATGAGAAGATTATCTGTAAATAAAAAAAAAACACATTTCTGAAACAATACATGTAACATAAAACCTGTATAACACACATTCAGCTATTCAAATCAAAACCATTTCTTTCTACACATCCTGAATACACTTATCCACATATCCAACAACTTCTTTTTATTTCTATAACATTAAAAAAAAATCTTTCCTTGTAACACAGCTCATCACAACAGCATCCACCTTAAAATATGTTCTTACTGAAAAGAAAATACCCAACACTACCTATCTCTACATAACACAATTCTGTGTCAAGCAACCTTAAACAACAAATGACACACACACATACATAAACACAACACACAACTTCCCATCCAACCTCTCAACTGCATGATGAATTAACTCACAAACATCCATTTCAAAGACACTTTCCCTGAAGTAACATATTTACCACAATAGCTGCCACATTACATACACTTACATACATTGTGTAAAGGACTCTACACCAAAACACTATAACTATACAGTGAATACATCACCCTACAAGGATACACAAGCTAATGGACACCAGGTAAATATCACTTACACATAGCTGTGGTCAAAAACACAACATACCAAGCACCGTAAATATGGTTTCATATTCAACATGTACTTGTTTTGTCTCTGTCTAACATATATAGCATCATAACACCTGCACCAATTCCATCCAGGGTAGTATTATTTTGTTGAAATAAATACACCACACATTTCACTGGTCTCAGCAACTCACTAAGGGCAGTGGTTGGGGTGAAACTCAAAGGAATAACGAATAATGTCCTTGTGAAGTACCTTGCACCACACTTAGGGACCGTGGTAAATTTGTAATCTCTGACTTGCCAATTCAAACAATCAACAAAATCATGACATCAACACACAAATACAGTCATGACCAGAACGCTAAAAGTCTCACAGCATGTTATTATTGACTCATACTGAACAGCACCACCACATGTTCAGTTATAAAGCATTTTACCTTTTAGCTAACAAGTCATGAACCTTGAGACTTATGAAAACAATATTTGAACAATATGGCAACACAAACAAAAACTGTGTTTTGCATAAAATCCAAAATCCAACAAAGGTTTAACACAAATGTGCGTGGCCTATACCACTTGGATTGGCTTCATTCAAGCAACCTACTCTCCAAATACTGTTTCATACACCTCACAGTTCAGGACTTGTTAATCAAAAGATAAAATGCTTCACAAACAACCATGTGGTGGTGCTGTTGAGTTCAACTGAACAATAACATGCTGTGACACTCTTGGCCTTCTAATAATAACAGTATGTGTGTGTTGTTGTCATTATTTGTTTGGTTGTCCAACTTGAAAAATTCACACATTGCAACTTTACCACAGTCCCTAAGTACTGCAGTCGCTGCATGATACTCATAAGAACATTCACCGTTATTCCTTTAAATTTTCGCCACAACAACTGGTCTTACTGAGTTGATGAAAGCTGTAAAGTGTCTCACTTACTTATCTCTACAAAATAACACCAACCTAGATTGAATTCATGCCATTTCATGTCACCAATCAAGTTAGAAACAGAAACCAACACGCGCATATCAAATATAAAACCAAATTCACTTTGCTACATACTATGCCTACCAACCAAAATCAAACCATTTCTTCACAATTTAACTATAAAAAACCCAACCCACATCCACTACATTGCCTTTTCATTGAATACCATCTGTTTAAATTACCAATTGTACATAAAACATACACTTTAGTGCATGACCATTACCTGTTGGTAAACAAAAGGCTAACACACAAAAGGCTAAACCTAACCCCCCAGCTAACACACATTAGCATACACCACGCTACTTGATCAAAATCCACCAATTCATGTTAAATATCCACCTCAGGTCAACTGCACTAAGTTTTACATTGCACAGGAAAGCCTAAAATCACCCAAAGATACTTCAAAATCCATATTTCAATCAAAAGTTCGCTGTAGCTCCCAAAGAACTAACACACAAAGGACTAGCAACAAACACACACCCCCCACACCTATCGAGTACTAGCATAACACACATCTAAAATCCTCAATAAGCATTTACAAGCCACCTCGCAGAATATGCAGTGCCTTTAACATTTCACTGAACATGTTGCAATTAAACACTTTTACATTAGGCGGTCTATCACATTACAATTACCACCACACACCACACAAAGTCGTCGAACAATAAGCTAATAGTAGCTAACGCAGCCATAACATGAACAACACGTTTCTTACCTCACAGTCGATGTGAATGGGGGGTCGCCAACGTGTATCAGGAGCTTTTGTTTAGTTGAATGACGACTTCATGACGACTTCCGGTGACGTGTTACAAACAATGAATGGCGATAACATCGCGAGAGCGAAGCGGCCGCAGTTTCCGGTCCAACCTCTGTAGCGCCTTACAGTAAATATATCTCTCTCCTCAAATGGGCGCAATTGATTAATTTTACGTCAACGAGCTCGGCCGCATACTTGTTCCAATGTCAGAAATCTTGCGAGTTTCACGAAGAAATCAGTACTTCTTCACAACAACGCAAAAAATGCAAATCTGGATCCTCCGCGGAAATACAAACCCCACAATGCATTGCACGCGATTTCACAGCGCTGACACCGCGATGTCTTCAATGTTTGAAGAAAACATTAAAGAGGCAGACAGGAACTGGAATCGAAATGGAATTCTGGCAACAGTAAGAAAGGGAGAAGAGCTAAAAATGTTCCCACCGTTCTCAGGTTTGCAGAAATGTCTTCGGTTTTTCTACATCTTTTACCGTTCTTGAAAACTTTCCTATTGAAGTACCACGAGCACACTTTCACTTTATCATGGGTTTCAATGAGACGGACTGTCGGCAGATACAGCGCGTGACGTCACCTGCCAGAGCGCTAAGCTGCCGTGAAAACTCTCCCAAAAAACGATTAAAATAGCGATCACGGGCTTATTCTTTGACCTACACACACCATTTTTTCACAAATGTAGTAGAGATTTTTGTCCTCCTTCCCAAAAGTGTCTGCTTTTAACACTGACAGCCTCAGAATTTGAACACTGCGCCTCCAAAGACACTGACTACTCACCGTGTGTCCCATCCGCTCCAATACAGTCTCTCACCGCTGATCGCAGGGGAAACGCTGAACTGCCTTCATGTTTAACTGCTATCATTTCTACATTTCTGCATCACAACAATCACCACACTCTCCTGGTCGTCCTCATCTATACATTTCAGTCATATTTAAACGCTGTGCTCACACAACCATGTTAAAACGTGTGTGTTGTTGGCAGCAGACTGAAGACAATGCAGTGTCACTGTGCTTTAGAGCTGTGTGGTGTGTTTCATTTAATGTACCTGTGAGGACCGATGACCGGCCCGTCCTGAACACAGCCATGTGTCAATGTTTGGGGATTCACCACCTACTAACAACAGGCAGTACATCTTTTCACACACTTTCTTTTGCTTTCCCCAACATTTACATGCTGTGGTCTGTATGTCATGCACAACCTCATGACCACTCACTGGTGCATTTTTTTTATTACACTTTCACATATCAAGCCTCACATTAAGCGTATCGCCACAGCACAGGAAATAGTTTATAACTCCAGCATACATGCTTCAATTTTACCCAAACTTCACAGCATTGATAACAGTCCCCCCTGAACACATTCGTGTGTAGATATTTGTTGGAATTACACATAACGCCACCTACTTGTAACACAAAATACATATGTTCAGACTATTTCACGTTGACAAACATCAGTTAGGTCGACAACGGAGAAACACACACGTAACCGCAAACGCACGGCCGGAGCTACGGCCCGCAACGGGCAGCGGGTTAGGGGCGACAGGCAAGGGGCCGGGAGCCGGGGGCAAGGGGAGACGGGCAAGGGGCGGCGGGCGGGGGCCGACGGGCGCAGGGGCGAGGTCCCGTTAAACGCTGCTCGCAGCTTTAATTATTATTATTATTAGGGACCGAGCCGAAGGTAAGGGCTCCACAGGAGCCCTTGCCAAGGCAAGGAACCTATTGTTTTTGCTTCGTTTATTATTAGGGACCGAGCCCGAAGGGCAAGGTCCCTATTGTTTTTGCTGCGTTTATTATTATTATTATTATTATTATTATTATTATTATTATTATTCTTTCTTTCTCCCGTTCCGTTGCGCTCATTTTTGACCCCCTAAACATGCTCGAAAACTCACCAAAATTGGCATGCTGGTCCAAAAAGTGACACAGATGGAGATTATTCAGAAATGAAGACGCAAAAGCTCTCTAGCGCCACCTAGAAACACAAAAAACGTCGCTACGGCCCGTAGGAATGTCGTAGAAAGATCAAACCAAAACTGGCTCGTTCGTCTCATCAAGACCTACAAATCACGCGCTGACACCCCTGACCTAAACCCAACAGGAAATGAGTTATTTGCCCTTTCACAGTAAAAATTAGCCTTTTTCAAAAAATATCTTCTCCGAGGGCGTTTATCGTAGCAACCTGAACGACGCACAAGGTGATAGATCACACCCTGGGGCAAAAAAGTACTGTACAACTTTTTCATTACTGGCCCGGTTCTGATTCTATTGGGTCCGAAAGGTGACAACGCACACGCATCCTGAACAGCAAAATACTTCATAAATCCAGCATACATGCTCCAATCTTCCCAAAAAATCACAGGATCGATGACAGTCACGCCCTGAACACATCCATGTGTCAATATTTGGGATTACATATAGCGCAACCTACTGGCAACAGGAAGTTCATTTTTTTAACGCACTTTTCCTCACAAAAACACCGACTACTGCTCGTAGGAATCACGTAGAAAGATCAAACCAAAACTGGCTTGTTTGTCTCATCAAGACCTACAAATCATACGCTGATACCTCCGACCTAAACCCAACAGGAAGTGAGATATTTGCACTTTAACGATCGTCTTTTCAAAATATTATCTCCGCCGAAATAGTGTATTGCCTACAGCTTAAAAGCAGCTCAACATGTTCGCGCCGTTCTTAGAATTCCAGCGATGTCTTCGGTTTTTTTGTAGCTTTTACCGTTCTTGAGTTTTTCACCTAAACGCACCGCGAGTTCATTGTCACTTTCCAATGTGTGTCTGTGAGACGGGAGTAATATGAGCTGCAGCAGCGGGTGACGTCACCAGCCAGAGCGCTGAGCTGCTGTGAAAACTCTCCCAAAAAACGCTTAAAATAGCGATCACGGGCCAATCTTTGACTTACACACACCATTTTTGCAAGACAGTAGTAGAGATCTTTTTCCTCCTTCAGAAAAGTGTCTGCTTTTAACACTGACAGCCTCAGAATTTGAACACTGCGCCTCCAAAGACACTGACTACTCACCGTGTGTCCCATCCGCTCCAATACAGTCTCTCACCGCTGATCGCAGGGGAAACGCTGAACTGCCTTCATGTTTAACTGCTATCATTTCCACATTTCTGCATCACAACGATCACCAAACTCTCCTGGTCGTCCTCATCTATCCATTTCGTTCTGTTTAAGCGCTGTGCTCACACAGCCATGTTAAAACGTGTGTGTTGTTGGCAGCAGACTGAAGACAATGCAGTGTCACTGTGCTTTAGAGCTGTGTGGTGTGTTTCATTTAATGTACCTGTGAGGACCGAGGACAGGCCCGTCCTGAACACAGCCATGTGTTTGGGGATACCGCCACCTATTGGCAACAGCCAGTACATCTTTTCACAGGCTTTTTTTGCTTTCCCCAAAATTTACATGCTGTGGTCTGTATGTCATGTACAACCTCGTGACCAATCACTGGTGCATTTTTTTTTTGTTCACACTTTCACATATCAGGCCTCACATTAAGTGTACCGCCACAGCACAGGAAATAGTTTATAACTCCAGCATACATGCTTCAATTTTCCCCAAACTTCACAGCATTGATAACAGTCCCCCCTGAACACATTCGTGTGTACATATTTATTGGGATTACGCATAACGCCACATACTTGTAACACAAAATACATATGTTCAGACTATTTCACGGTGACAAACATCAGTTAGGTCGACGGCGGAGAAACACACGCGTAACCGCAAACGCACGGCCGGAGCTACGGCCCGCGACGGGCAGCGAGTTAGGGGCGACGGGCAAGGGGCCGGGGGGCAAGGGAGGACGGGCAAGGGGTGACGGGCAAGGGGCGGCTAGCGGGGGCCGACGGGCGTGGGGGCGAGGTCCCGTTAAACGCTGCTTGCAGCTTTAATTATTATTATTATTATTATTATTATTATTATTATTATTATTTTTCCGACCGCGAAAATCCAAATTTGACCCCCTAAACATGCTCGAAAACTCACCAAAATTGGCACACCGGTCAGAAATGCGTGAAAATTTGATAAAATGACAAAATTAACCCCTTAGGTGCCAAAATGAGCTCTCTAGCGCCACCTAGAAAAATGGAAATGGCCCCTATAGCCTGTAGGATTGTCGTAGAAAGATCGAACAAAAACTGGCTTGTTTCTCTCATCAAGACCTACAAATCACGCGCTGCAACCCCTGACCTAAATCGCACAGGAAGTGAGATATTTGCACGTTCATTCTCAAACTTTCAGAACTATCTCCTCCTAGGGCGTTTATCGTACAGACTTCAACGTTGCTCACATGATATTTCTCAACATTTTGAACAAAAGTTCTGTAGGATTTTTTCATTACTGGCCCGGTTTGGATTTTATGCCCTCTGAAAGTTGGCGCAAGCCCACACTCTTCGCGCCACAAAAATGCTCACTACTCCTCGTAGGAATGTCTTAGAAAGATCAAACCAAAACTGGCTTGTTTCTATCATGAAGACCTACAAATCATACGCTGATACCCCTGACCTAAACCCAACAGGAAGTGAGATATTTACACTTTAACGATTTGTGTTCAAAACATATCTCCTCCAAGGTGGTGTATTGCCTACAGCTTAAAAGCAGCTCAAAATGTTCGCACCGCTCGTACGATTCCAGCGATGTCTTCGGATTTTTTGTAGCTTTTACCGTTCTTGAGTTTTTCACCTAAACGCCCCGCGAGTTCATTGTCACTTTCCAATGTGTGTCTGTGAGACGGGAGTAATATGAGCTGCAGCAGCGGGTGACGTCACCAGCCAGAGCGCTGAGCTCCTGTGAAAACTCTCCCAAAAAACGATTAAAATAGCGATCACGGGCTTATTCTTTGACCTACACACACCATTTTTTCACAAATGTAGTAGAGATTTTTGTCCTCCTTCCCAAAAGTGTCTGCTTTTAACACTGACAGCCTCAGAATTTGAACACTGCGCCTCCGAAGACACTGAGTACTAACCGTGTGTCCCATCCGTTCCAATACAGTCTCTCACCGCTGATCGCAGGGGAAACGCTGAACTGCCTTCATGTTTAACTGCTCTCATTTCCACATTTCTGCATCACAACGATCACCAAACTCTCCTGGTCGTCCTCATCTATCCATTTCATTCTTTTTAAACGCTGTACTCACACAGCCATGTTAAAACGTGTGTGTTGTTGGCAGCAGACTGAAGACAATGCAGTGTCACTGTGCTTTAGAGCTGTGTGTTTCATTTAATGTACCTGTGAACACCGATGACCGGCCCGTCCTGAACACAGCCATGTGTCAATGTTTGGGCATAGCGTTACCTACTAACAACAGGCAGTACATCTTTTCACACACTTTCTTTTGCTTTCCCCAACATTTACATGCTGTGGTCTGTATGTCATGTACAATCTCATGACCAATCACTAGTGCATTTTTTTTTTTTATCACACTTTCACATATCAGGCCTCACATTAAGTGAACCGCCACAGCACAGGAAATAGTTTATAACTCCAGCATACATGCTTCAATTTTCCCCAAACTTCACAGCATTGATAACAGTCCCTCCTGAACACATTCATGTGTACATATTTATTGAGATTACGCATAACGCCACCTACTTGTAACACAAAATGCATATGTTCAGACTATTTCACGGTGACAAACATCAGTTAGGTCGACAGCGGAGAAACACACGCGTAACCGCAAACGCACGGCCGGAGCTACGGCCCGCAACGAGCAGCGGGTTAGGGGCGACAGGCAAGGGGCCGGGGGCCGGGGGCAAGGGGAGACGGGCAAGGGGCGGCGGGCGGGGGCCGACGGGCGTGGGGGCGAGGTCCCGTTAAACGCTGCTCGCAGCTTTAATTAGGGACCGAGCCGAAAGGCAAAGGGCTCCGCAGGAGCCCTTGCCGAAGGCAAGGAACCTATTGTTTTTGCTTCGTTTATTATTAGGGACCGAGCCCGAAGGGCAAGGTCCCTATTGTTTTTGCTGCGTTTATTATTATTATTCTTATTATTATTATTATTATTATTATTATTATTATTTTTCCGCCGAAACAAGTCCAAATTTGACCCCCTAAACATGCTCGAAAACTCACCAAAATTGGCACGCCGGTCAGAAATGCGTGAAAATTTGATAAAATGACAAAATTAACCCCTTAGGTGCCAAAATGAGCTCTCTAGCGCCACCTAGAAAAATGGAAATGGCCCCTATAGCCTGTAGGATTGTCGTAGAAAGATCGAACAAAAACTGGCTTGTTTCTCTCATCAAGACCTACAAATCACGCGCTGCAACCCCTGACCTAAATCGCACAGGAAGTGAGATATTTGCACGTTCATTCTCAAACTTTCAGAACTATCTCCTCCTAGGGCGTTTATCGTACAGACTTCAACGTTGCTCACATGATATTTCTCAACATTTTGAACAAAAGTTCTGTAGGATTTTTTCATTACTGGCCCGGTTTGGATTTTATGCCCTCTGAAAGTTGGCGCAAGCCCACACTCTTCGCGCCACAAAAATGCTCACTACTCCTCGTAGGAATGTCTTAGAAAGATCAAACCAAAACTGGCTTGTTTCTATCATGAAGACCTACAAATCATACGCTGATACCCCTAACCTAAACCCAACAGGAAGTGAGATATTTACACTTTAACGATTTGTGTTCAAAACATATCTCCTCCAAGGTGGTGTATTGCCTACAGCTTAAAAGCAGCTCAAAATGTTCGCACCGCTCGTACGATTCCAGCGATGTCTTCGGATTTTTTGTAGCTTTTACCGTTCTTGAGTTTTTCCTCTAAACGCACCGCGAGTTCATTGTCACTTTCCAATGTGTGTCTGTGAGACGGGAGTAATATGAGCTGCAGCAGCGGGTGACGTCACCAGCCAGCGCGCTGAGCTGCTGTGAAAACTCTCCCAAAAAACGATTAAAATAGCGATCACGGGCCAATCTTTGACCTACACACACCATTTTTTCACAAATGTAGTAGAGATTTTTGTCCTCCTTCACAAAAGTGTCTGCTTTTAACACTGACAGCCTCAGAATTTGAACACTGCGCCTCCAAAGACACTGAGTACTAACCGTGTGTCCCATCCGTTCCAATACAGTCTCTCACCGCTGATCGCAGGGGAAACGCTGAACTGCCTTCATGTTTAACTGCTCTCATTTCCACATTTCTGCATCACAACGATCACCAAACTCTCCTGGTCGTCCTCATCTATCCGTTTCATTCTGTTTAAACGCTGTCCTCACACGTGTTTAAAACGTGTGTGTTGTTGGCAGCAGACTGAAGACAATGCAGTGTCACTGTGCTTTAGAGCTGTATGGTGTGTTTCATTTAATGTACCTGTGAGGACCGATGACCGGTCCGTCCTGAACACAGCCATGTGTTTGGGGATACCGCCACCTATTGGCAAGAGGCAGTACATCTTTTCACAGACTTTTTTTGCTTTCCCCAAAATTTACATGCTGTGGTCTGTATGTCATGCACAACCTCGTGACCAATGACTGGTGCATTTTCTTTTTTTTACCACACTTTCACATATCAGGCCTCACATTAACTGTACCGCCACAGCACAGGAAATACTTGCTTCAATTTTCCCCACACTTCACAGCATTGATAACAGTCCCTCCTGAACACATTCGTGTGTAGATATTTGTTGGAATTACACATAACGCCACCTACTTGTAACACAAAATGCATATGTTCAGACTATTTCACGGTGACAAACATCAGTTAGGTCGACAGCGGAGAAACACACACACATAACCGCAAACGCACGGCCGGAGCTACGGCCCGCAACGGGCAGCGGGTTAGGGGCGACGGGCAAGGGGCCGGGGGCCGGGGGCCGGGGGGCAAGGGGAGACGGGCAAGGGGCGACGAGCGGGGGCCGACGGGCGTGGGGGCGAGGTCCCGTTAAACGCTGCTTGCAGCTTTAATTAGGGACCGAGCCGAAGGTAAGGGCTCCACAGGAGCCCTTGCCAAGGCAAGGAACCTATTGTTTTTGCTTCGTTTATTATTATTATTATTATTATTATTATTATTATTATTATTATTATTTTTCCGACCGCGAAAATCCAAATTTGACCCCCTAAACATGCTCGAAAACTCACCAAAATTGGCACACCGGTCAGAAATGCGTGAAAATTTGATAAAATGACAAAATTAACCCCTTAGGTGCCAAAATGAGCTCTCTAGCGCCACCTAGAAAAATGGAAATGGCCCCTATAGCCTGTAGGATTGTCGTAGAAAGATCGAACAAAAACTGGCTTGTTTCTCTCATCAAGACCTACAAATCACGCGCTGCAACCCCTGACCTAAATCGCACAGGAAGTGAGATATTTGCACGTTCATTCTCAAACTTTCAGAACTATCTCCTCCTAGGGCGTTTATCGTACAGACTTCAACGTTGCTCACATGATATTTCTCAACATTTTGAACAAAAGTTCTGTAGGATTTTTTCATTACTGGCCCGGTTTGGATTTTATGCCCTCTGAAAGTTGGCGCAAGCCCACACTCTTCGCGCCACAAAAATGCTCACTACTCCTCGTAGGAATGTCTTAGAAAGATCAAACCAAAACTGGCTTGTTTCTATCATGAAGACCTACAAATCATACGCTGATACCCCTGACCTAAACCCAACAGGAAGTGAGATATTTACACTTTAACAATTTGTGTTCAAAACATATCTCCTCCAAGATGGTGTATTGCCTACAGCTTAAAAGCAGCTCAAAATGTTCGCACCGCTCGTACGATTCCAGCGATGTCTTCGGATTTTTTGTAGCTTTTACCGTTCTTGAGTTTTTCACCTAAACGCCCCGCGAGTTCATTGTCACTTTCCAATGTGTGTCTGTGAGACGGGAGTAATATGAGCTGCAGCAGCGGGTGACGTCACCAGCCAGAGCGCTGAGCTCCTGTGAAAACTCTCCCAAAAAACGATTAAAATAGCGATCACGGGCTTATTCTTTGACCTACACACACCATTTTTTCACAAATGTAGTAGAGATTTTTGTCCTCCTTCACAAAAGTGTCTGCTTTTAACACTGACAGCCTCAGAATTTGAACACTGCGCCTCCGAAGACACTGAGTACTAACCGTGTGTCCCATCCGTTCCAATACAGTCTCTCACCGCTGATCGCAGGGGAAACGCTGAACTGCCTTCATGTTTAACTGCTCTCATTTCCACATGTCTGCATCACAACGATCACCAAACTCTCCTGGTCGTCCTCATCTATCCATTTCATTCTTTTTAAACGCTGTACTCACACAGCCATGTTAAAACGTGTGTGTTGTTGGCAGCAGACTGAAGACAATGCAGTGTCACTGTGCTTTAGAGCTGTGTAATGTGTTTCATTTAATGTACCTGTGAACACCGATGACCGGCCCGTCCTGAACACAGCCATGTGTCAATGTTTGGGCATAGCGTTACCTACTAACAACAGGCAGTACATCTTTTCACACACTTTCTTTTGCTTTCCCCAACATTTACATGCTGTGGTCTGTATGTCATGCACAACCTCATGACCAATCACTGGTGCATTTTTTTTTTTATCACACTTTCACATATCAGGCCTCACATTAAGTGAACCGCCACAGCACAGGAAATAGTTTATAACTCCAGCATACATGCTTCAATTTTCCCCAAACTTCACAGCATTGATAACAGTCCCTCCTGAACACATTCATGTGTACATATTTATTGAGATTACGCATAACGCCACCTACTTGTAACACAAAATGCATATGTTCAGACTATTTCACGGTGACAAACATCAGTTAGGTCGACAGCGGAGAAACACACGCGTAACCGCAAACGCACGGCCGGAGCTACGGCCCGCAACGGGCAGCGGGTTAGGGGCGACAGGCAAGGGGCCGGGGGCCGGGGGCAAGGGGAGACGGGCAAGGGGCGGCGGGCGGGGGCCGACGGACGTGGGGGCGAGGTCCCGTTAAACGCTGCTCGCAGCTTTAATTAGGGACCGAGCCGAAAGGCAAGGGCTCCACAGGAGCCCTTGCCGAAGGCAAGGAACCTATTGTTTTTGCTTCGTTTATTATTATTATTATTATTATTATTATTATTTTTCCGACCGCGAAAATCCAAATTTGACCCCCTAAACATGCTCGAAAACTCACCAAAATTGGCACACCGGTCAGAAATGCGTGAAAATTTGATAAAATGCAAACATTAACCCCGCAAGTGCCAAAATGAGCTCTCTAGCGCCACCTAGAAACAGAGAAATGGCCCCTACGGCTCGTAGGAATGTCGTAGAAAGATTGGACAAAAAACACCTGGTTCGTCTCATCAAGACCTACAAATCACGCGCTGGTACCCCTGACCTAAATCTCACAGGAAGTGAGGTATTTGCCCTTGAACAATAAGACTTCGTCTGAAAATGAGCCTTCTTCAAAAAATATCTTCTCCGAGGGCGTTTATCGTAGCAACCTGAACGGCGCACAGGGTGATAGTTCACACCCTGGGGAAAAAAAGTTCTGTACAACTTTTTCATTACTGGCCCGGTTTTGATTCTATTGGGTCCGAAAGGTGACGTTGCACACGCATCCTAAACAGCTAAATACTTCATAAATCCAGCATACATGCTCCAATCTTCACAAAAATTAACAGGATCGATGACAGTCACGTCCTGAACACATCCATGTCGCAATATTTGGGATTACACATAACGCCACCTACTGGCAACAGGAAGTTCATTTTTTTACACATTTTTTCTCACAAAAATGCCCACTACTGCTCGTAGGAATGTCGTAGAAAGATCAAACCAAAACTGGCTTGTTTGTCTCATCAAGACCTACAAATTAGACCAGGGTCACAAAGCCCTAAACCCAACAGGAAGTGAGTTATTTGCCCTTTAACAATAAGATTTCGCCTAAAAATTAGCCTTTTTCAAAAAATATTTCCTCCGAGGTCGTATCTCGTAGCAACCTGAATGTCGCACAGGGTGATAGTTCACACCCTATAGAAAAAGAAGTTCTGCGTAACTTTGTCATTACTGGCCCGGTTCTGATTCTATTGGGTCCGAAAGGTGACGTCGCACACGCATCCTGAACAGACAAAATACTTCATAAATCCAGCATACATGCTCCAATCTTCCCAAAAATTGACAGGATCAATGACAGTCACGCCCTGAACACATCCATGTGTCAATATTTGGGATTACATATAGCGCTACCTACTGGCAACAGGAAGTTCATTTTTTTACACACTTTTCCTCACAAAAATGCCCACTATTGCTCGTAGGAATGTCGTAGAAAGATCAAACCAAAACTGGCTTGTTTATCTCATCAAGACCTACAAATCATACGCTGATACCTCCGACCTAAACCCAACAGGAAGTGAGATATTTGCACTTTAACGATCGTCTTTTCAAAACATTATCTCCGCCGAACTCGTTAATGCCTACAGTTTAAAAGCAGCTCAAATTGTTCGCACCGTTCTTAGAATTCCAGCGATGTCTTCGGTTTTTTTGTATCTTTTACCGTTCTTGAGTTTTTCCTCTAAACGCACCGCGCGCTCATTGTCACTTTCCAATGTGTGTCTGTGAGACGGGAGTAATATGAGCTGCAGCAGCGGGTGACGTCACCAGCCACAGCGAGGAGCTGCTGTGAAAACTCTCCCAAAAAACGCTTAAAATAACGATCACGGGCCAATCTTTAAGTTACACACACCATTTTTGCAAAAAAGTAGTAGAGATTTTTTTCCTCCTTCACAAAAGTGTCTGCTTTTAACAATGACAAACTCAGAATTTGAACACTGCGCCTCCAAAGACACTGAGTACTAACCGTGTGTCCCATCCGCTCCAATACAGTCTCTCACCGCTGATCGCAGGAGAAACGCTGAACTGCCTTCATGTTTAACTGCTCTCATTTCCACATTTCTGCATCACAACGATCACCAAACTCTCCTGGTCGTCCTCATCTATACGTTTCATTCTGTTTAAACGCTGTGCTCACACAGCCATGTTAAAACGTGTGTGTTGTTGGCAGCAGACTGAAGACAATGCAGTGTCACTGTGCTTTAGAGCTGTGTGCTGTGTTTCATTTCCTGTACCTGTGAATAGTAATGACAAGCCCGTCCTGAACACATCCATGTCTCAATGTTTGAGGATACACCACCTACTAACAACAGGCAGTACATCTTTTCACACAGTTTTGTTTGCTTTCCCCAACATTTACATGCTGTGGTCTGTATGTCATGCACAATCTCATGACCAATCACTGGTGCATTTTTTTTAAGACACTTTCACATGTCAGGTCTCACATTAACATAAGATAAGATAAGATAAGATAAGATAAGATATCCTTTATTAGTCCCACAGCGGGGAAATTTCCAGTGCTACAGCAGCAAAGTGGACAGCAAGGATAGGGAACAACAGTACAGAGACAATAAATAGTAACATATAGAGACAGTATATAAAGAGTATGACAAATTAAAAGAGGCACACGTGGAGTATAAAATATAGAAATAATACACGATATATACACAATATATACAGTCTTAGCAAATGTGCATCATAGTGCAATCTGTTGGTGTGTATGTATGTGTGTGTGTGGTCTACTAGGAGCACTGCTGGTTGTAGAGTGTACCGCCACAGCACAGAAAATAGTTTATAACTCCAGCATACATGCTTCAATTTTCCCCAAACTTCACAGCATTGATAACAATCCCCCTGAACACATTCATGTGTACATATTTGTTGGACTTACACATAACGCCACCTACTTGTAACACAAAATGCATATGTTCAGACTATTTCACGGTGACAAACATCAGTTAGGTCAACAGGGGAGAAACACACGCGTAACCGCAAACGCACGACCGGAGCTACGGCCCGCAACGGGCAGCGGGTTAGGGGCGACGGGCAAGGGGCCGGGGGCCGGGGGGCAAGGGGTGCGGGCAAGGGGCGGCGGGCGGGGGCCGACGGGCGTGGGGGCGAGGTCCCGTTAAACGCTGCTCGCAGCTTTAATTATTATTATTCTTTCTTTCTCCCGCTCCGTTGCCCTCATTTTTGACCCCCTAAACATGCTCGAAAACTCACCAAAATTGGCATGCTGGTGCAAAAAGTGCGAGAGACGGGGTTTATGCACAAATGAAGACAATCAAGCTCTCTAGCGCCACCTAGAAACACAAAAAACGTCGCTACGGCCCGTAGGAATGTCGTAGAAAGATCAAACCAAAACTGGCTCGTTCGTCTCGTCAAGACCTACAAATCACGCGCTGACACCCCTGACCTAAACCCAACAGGAAATGAGTTATTTGCCCTTTCACAGTAAAAATTAGCCTTCTTCAAAAAATATCTTCTCCGAGGGCGTTTATCGTAGCAACCTGAACGGCGCACAGGGTGATAGATCACACCCTGGGGAAAAAAAGTTCTGTACAACTTTTTCATTACTGGCCCGGTTCTGATTCTATAGGGTCCGAAAGGTGACGTCGCACACGCATCCTAAACAGCTAAATACTTCATAAATCCAGCATACATGCTCCAATCTTCCCAAAAATTGACAGGATCGACGACAGTCACGCCCTGAACACATCCATGTGTCAATATTTGGGATTACATATAGCCCCACCCACTGGCAACAGGAAGTTCACTTTTTTTACACAGTTTTTCTCACAAAAATGGCCACTATTGCTCGTAGGAATGTGGTAGAAAGATCAAACCAAAACTGGCTTGTTTGTCTCATCAAGACCTACAAATCATACGCTGATACCTCCGACCTAAACCCAACAGGAAGTGAGATATTTGCACTTTAACGATCGTCTTTTCAAAATATTATCTCCGCCGAAATGGTGTATTGCCTACAGCTTAAAAGCACCTTAAATGTTCGCACCGTTCTGAGGATTCCAGCGATGTCCTCGGTTTTTTTGTAGCTTTTACCGTTCTTGAGTTTTTCACCTAAACGCACCGCGAGTTCATTGTCACTTTCCAATGTGTGTCTGTGAGACGGGAGTAATATGAGCTGCAGCAGCGGGTGACGTCACCAGCCAGCGCGCTGAGCTGCTGTGAAAACTCTCCCAAAAAACGCTTAAAATAGCGATCACGGGCCAATCTTTGACCTACACACACCATTTTTGCAAGAAAGTAGTAGAGATTTTTGTCCTCCTTCAGAAAAGTGTCTGCTTTTAACACTGACAGCCTCAGAATTTGAACACTTCGCCTCCAAAGACACTGAGTACTCACCGTGTGTCCCATCCGCTCCAATACAGTCTCTCACCGCTGATCGCAGGGGAAACGCTGAACTGCCTTCATGTTTAACTGCTCTCATTTCCACATTTCTGCATCACAACGATCACCACACTCTCCTGGTCGTCCTCATCTATACATTTCGTTCTGTTTAAGCGCTGTGCTCACACAGCCATGTTAAAACGTGTGTGTTGTTGGCAGCAGACTGAAGACAATGCAGTGTCACTGTGCTTTAGAGCTGTTACTGTGTTTCATTTAATGTACCTGTGAGGACCGAGGACCGGCCCGTCCTGAACACAGCCATGTGTTTGGGGATACCGCCACCTATTGGCAACAGGCAGTACATCTTTTCACAGACTTTCTTTGCTTTCCACAAAATTTACATGCTGTGGTCTGTATGTCATGTACAACTTCATGACCAATCACCGGTGCATTTTTTTTTTTTATCACACTTTCACATGTCAGGAGTCACATTAAGTGTACTGCCACAGCACAGGAAATAGTTTATAACTCCAGCATACATGCTTCAATTTTCACCACACTTCACAGCATTGATAACAGTCCCCCCTGAACACATTCGTGTGTACATATTTGTCGGAATTACGCATAACGCCACCTACTTGTAACACAAAATGCATATGTTCAGACTATTTCACGGTGACAAACATCAGTTAGGTCGACAGGGGAGAAACACACGCGTAACCGCAAACGCACGGCCGGAGCTACGGCCCGCGACGGGCAGCGGGTTAGGGGCAACGGGCAAGGGGCCGGGGGCCGGGGGGCAAGGGGAGACGGGCCAGGGGCGGCGGGCGGGGGCCGACGGGCGTGGGGGCGAGGTCCCGTTAAACGCTGCTCGCAGCTTTAATTAGGGACCGAGCCCGAAGGGCAAGGTCCCTATTGTTTTTGCTGCGTTTATTATTATTATTATTATTATTATTATTATTATTCTTTCTTTCTCCCGTTCCGTTGCGCTCATTTTTGACCCCCTAAACATGCTTGAAAACTCACCAAAATTGGCATGCTGGTCCAAAAAGTGACACAGATGGAGATTATTCAGAAATGAAGACGCAAAAGCTCTCTAGCGCCACCTAGAAACACAAAAAACGTCGCTACGGCCCGTAGGAATGTCGTAGAAAGATCGAACCAAAACTGGCTCGTTCGTCTCGTCAAGACCTACAAATCACGCGCTGGTACCCCTGACCTAAACCCAACAGGAAATGAGCTATTTGCCCTTTCACAGTAAAATTTGCCTGAAAATGAGCCTTCTTCAAAAAATATCTTCTCCGAGGGCGTTTATCGTAGCAACGTGAACAGCGCACAGGGTGATAGATCACACCCTGGGGAAGAAAAGTTCTGTACAACTTTTTCATTACTGGCCCGGTTTTGATTCTATTGGGTCTGAAAGGTGACAACGCACACGCATCCTGAACAGCCAAAATACTTCATAAATCCAGCATACATGCTCCAATCTTCCCAAAAAATCACAGGATCGACGACAGTCACGCCCTGAACACATCCATTTGTCAATATTTGGGATTACATATAGCGCAACCTACTGGCAACAGGAAGTTCATTTTTTTAACGCACTTTTCCTCACAAAAACACCGACTACTGCTCGTAGGAATCACGTAGAAAGATCAAACCAAAACTGGCTTGTTTGTCTCATCAAGACCTACAAATCATACGCTGATACCCTCGACCTAAACCCAACAGGAAGTGAGATATTTGCACTTTAACGATCGTCTTTTCAAAATATTATCTCCGCCGAAATAATGTATTGCCTACAGCTTAAAAGCAGCTCAACATATTCGCGCCGTTCTTAGAATTCCAGCGATGTCTTCGGTTTTTTTGTAGCTTTTACCGTTCTTGAGTTTTTCACCTAAACGCACCGCGAGTTCATTGTCACTTTCCAAGGAGTCTGTGTGAGACGGGAGTAATATGAGCTGCAGCAGCGGGTGACGTCACCAGCCAGAGCGCTGAGCGGCTGTGAAACTCTCCCAAAAAACGCTTAAAATAGCGATCACGGGCCAATCTTTGACTTACACACACCATTTTTGCAAGAAAGTAGTAGAGATTTTTTTCCTCCTTCAGAAAAGAGTCTGCTTTTAACACTGACAGGCTCAGAATTTGAACACTGCGCCTCCGAAGACACTGACTACTCACCGTGTGTCCCATCCGCTCCAATACAGTCTCTCACCGCTGATCGCAGGGGAAACGCTGAACTGCCTTCATGTTTAACTGCTCTCATTTCTACATTTCTGCATCACAACGATCACCACACTCTCCTGGTCGTCCTCATCTATCCATTTCATTCTGTTTAAACGCTGTACTCACACGTGTTTAAAACGTGTGTGTTGTTGGCAGCAGACTGAAGACAATGCAGTGTCACTGTGCTTTAGAGCTGTGTAGTGTGTTTCATTTAATGTACCTGTGAACACCGATGACCGACCCGTCCTGAACACAGCCATGTGTTTGGGGATACCGCCACCTATTGGCAAGAGGCAGTACATCTTTTCACAGACTTTTTTTGCTTTCCCCAAAATTTACATGCTGTGGTCTGTATGTCATGTACAACCTCATGACCAATCACTGGTGCATTTTTTTTTTTTATCACACTTTCACATGTCAGGCCTCACATTAAGTGTATCGCCACAGCACAGGAAATAGTTTATAACTCCAGCATACATGCTTCAATTTTCCCCAAACTACACAGCATTGATAACAGTCCCCCCTGAACACATTCGTGTGTACATATTTGTTGGAATTACGCATAACGCCACCTACTTGTAACACAAAATGCATATGTTCAGACTATTTCACGGTGACAAACATCAGTTAGGTCGACAGGGGAGAAACACACGCGTAACCGCAAACGCACGGCCGGAGCTACGGCCCGCGACAGGCAGCAGGTTAGGGGCGACGGGCAAGGGGCCGGGGGCCGGGGGGCAAGGGGAGACGGGCAAGGGGCGGCGGGCGGGGGCCGACGGGCGTGGGGGCGAGGTCCCGTTAAACGCTGCTCGCAGCTTTAATTATTATTATTCTTTCTTTCTCCCGATCCGTTGCGCTCAATTTCAACCCCCTAAACATGCTCAAAAACTCACCAAAATTGGCATGCTGGTGCAAAAAGTGCGAGAGACGGGGTTTATGCAGAAATGAAGACAATCAAGCTCTCTAGCGCCACCTAGAAACACAAAAAACGTCGCTACGGCTTGTAGGAATGTCGTAGAAAGATCGAACCAAAACTGGCTCGTTCGTCTCGTCAAGACCTACAAATCACGCGCTGGTACCCCCGACCTAAACCCAACAGGAAATGAGTTATTTGCCCTTTCACAGTAAAAATTAGCCTTTTTCAAAAAATATCTTCTCCGAGGGCGTTTATCGTAGCAACCTGAACGACGCACAGGGTGATAGATCACACCCTGGGGAAAAAAAGTTCTGTACAACTTTTTCATTACTGGCCCGGTTCTGATTCTATAGGGTCCGAAAGGTGACGCCGCACACGCATCCTGAACAACAAAATACTTCATAAATCCAGCATACATGCTCCAATCTTCCCAAAAATTCACAGGATCGACGACAGTCACGTCCTGAACACATCCATGTGTCAATATTTGGGATTACACATAGCGCTACCTACTGGCAACAGGAAGTTCATTTTTTTTACCGCACTTTTCCTCACAAAAATGCCCACTATTGCTCGTAGGAATCACGTAGAAAGATCAAACCAAAACTGGCTTGTTTGTCTTATCAAGACCTACAAATCATACACTGATACCCCCGACCTAAACCCAACAGGAAGTGAGATATTTGCACTTTAACGATCGTCTTTTCAAAATATTATCTCCGCCGAAACAGTGTATTGCCTACAGCTTAAAAGCAGCTCAACATGTTCGCACCGTTCTGAGGATTCCAGCGATGTCCTCGGTTTTTTTGTAGCTTTTACCGTTCTTGAGTTTTTCACCTAAACGCACCGCGAGTTCATTGTCACTTTCCAATGTGTGTCTGTGAGACGGGAGTAATATGAGCTGCAGCAGCGGGTGACGTCACCAGCCACAGCGCTGAGCTGCTGTGAAAACTCTCCCAAAAAACGCTTAAAATAGCGATCACAGGCCAATCTTTGACCTACACACACCATTTTTTCACAAAAGTACTAGAGATTTTTGTCCTCCTTCAGAAAAGTGTCTGCTTTTAACACTGACAGCCTCAGAATTTGAACACTGCGCCTCCAAAGACACTGAGTACTCACCGTGTGTCCCATTCGCTCCAATACAGTCTCTCACCGCTGATCGCAGGGGAAACGCTGAACTGCCTTCATGTTTAACTGCTCTCATTTCTACATTTCTGCATCACAACGATCACCACACTCTCCTGGTCGTCCTCATCTATACATTTCATTCTGTTTAAGCGCTGTGCTCACACAGCCATGTTAAAACGTGTGTGTTGTTGGCAGCAGACTGAAGACAATGCAGTGTCACTGCGCTTTAGAGCTGTATGGTGTGTTTCATTATCTGTACCTGTGACAACCGATGACCGGCCCGTCCTGAACACAGCCATGTGTTTGGGGATACCGCCACCTACTGGCAACAGGCAGTACATCTTTTCACACATTTTTTTTGCTTTCCCCAACATGCACATGCTGTGGTCTGTATGTCATGTACAACCTCATGACCAATCACCAGTGCATTTTTTTTTTTTATCACACTTTCACATGTCAGGAGTCACATTAAGTGTACCGCCACAGCACAGAAAATAGTTTATAACTCCAGCATACATGCTTCAATTTTCCCCAAACTTCACAGCATTGATAACAGTCCCCCCTGAACACATTCGTGTGTACATATTTGTCGGAATTACGCATAACGCCACCTACTTGTAACACAAAATGCATATGTTCAGACTATTTCACGGTGACAAACATCACTTAGGTCGACAGGGGAGAAACACACGCGTAACCGCAAACGCACGGCCGGAGCTACGGCCCGCGATGGGCAGCGGGTCAGGGGCGTCGGGCAAGGGGCCGGGGGCCGGGGGCAAGGGGAGACGGGCAAGGGGAGACGGGCAAGGGGCGGCGGGCGGGGGCCGACGGGCGTGGGGGCGAGGTCCCGTTAAACGCTGCTCGCAGCTTTAATTAGGGACCGAGCCGAAGGTAAGGGCTCCACAGGAGCCCTTGCCAAAGGCAAGGAACCTATTGTTTTTGCTTCGTTTATTATTATTATTATTATTATTATTATTATTATTATTTTTCCGAACGCGCAAATCCAAATTTGACCCCCTAAACATGCTCGAAAACTCACCAAAATTGGCATACCGGTCAGAAATGCGTGAAAATTTGATAAAATGAAACAATTAACCCCTTAGGTGCCAAAATGAGCTCTCTAGCGCCACCTAGAAAAATGAAAATGGCCCCTATAGCCTGTAGGATTGTCGTAGAAAGATCGAACAAAAACTGGCTTGTTTCTCTCATCAAGACCTACAAATCACGCGCTGCAACCCCTGACCTAAATCGCACAGGAAGTGAGATATTTGCACGTTCATATTCAAACTTCCAGAACTATCTCCTCCTAGGGCGTTTATTGTACAGACTTCAACGTTGCTCACATGATATTTCTCAACATTTTGAACAAAACTTCTGAAGGATTTTTTCATTACTGGCCCGGTTTGGATTTTATGCCCTCTGAAAGTTGGCGCTAGCCCACACTCTTCGCGCCACAAAAATGCTCACTACTCCTCGTAGGAATGTCGTAGAAAGATCAAACCAAAACTGGCTTGTTTGTATCATGAAGACCTACAAATCATACGCTGATACCCCTGACCTAAACCCAACAGGAAGTGAGATATTTACACTTTAACAATTTGTGTTCAAAACATATCTCCTCCAAGGTGGTGTATTGCCTACAGCTTAAAAGCAGCTCAAAATGTTCGCACCGCTCGTACGATTCCAGCGATGTTTTCGGATTTTTTGTAGCTTTTACCGTTCTTGAGTTTTTCCTCTAAACGCACCGCGAGTTCATTGTCACTTTCCAATGTGTGTCTGTGAGACGGGAGTAATATGAGCTGCAGCAGCGGGTGACGTCACCAGCCAGAGCGCTGAGCTGCTGTGAAAACTCTCCCAAAAAACGCTTAAAATAGCGATCACGGGCTTATTCTTTGACTTACACACACCATTTTTTCACAAATGTAGTAGAGATTTTTGTCCTCCTTCACAAAAGTGTCTGCTTTTAACACTAGCAGCCTCAGAATTTGAATACTTCGCCTCCAAAGACACTGAGTACTAACCGTGTGTCCCATCCGCTCCAATACAGTCTGTCACCGCTGATCGCAGGGGAAACGCTGAACTGCCTTCATGCTGTTATCATTTTTACATCTCTGTATTACGTGGGAGATGCGCACATCACAACGATCCCCAGACTCTCCTGGTTGTTGTCGTGTATTTGTTTTATTCATATTTTATTTGTGTGTTCACATAGTTGTGTAGAAAACGTGTGTGTTGTTGGCCACAGACTGAAGACAATGCAGTGTCACTGTGTTTTGGAGGTGTGTGTTGTGTTCCATGTTCTGTACCTGTGATGATTGATGACAGGCCCACTTTGAAGACATCCATATGTTAATATTTGCGATTAGCACCACTTTCTGGCAACAGGCATTACATCTTTGCACACAATTTTTGTGCTGTCCTTTAAAATTACATGCTGTTTCATATAGTTCATTTAGAATCTCATGACTAAGCAATGGTGCATTCTTTATCAAAGCATCACATGGTAAGCATTATAGTTAGGTAGTGGTGTAAAACAGGAGGTTGTTTTTAACTTTAGCATACGTGTATTAATGTTCCCCAAAATTCACGGTATTCATAACAGCCCCACTGTGAACATATCGATGTGACTCCAGTCAACTATATGTCTGGCATTTTGGTTATATCCTCACAGCTGCCACTGCACATCAAGCATACTTTAATTCATGCATATGAATTTACATGAATATGGATTTGTCCCTTGATCATTACATGTCAAGACTGTACCAGGTAACATGGTTTTTGGTAACGGCTGAACGTCACTGAATTAACTGGATGGTTAGAGCAAAGTAAACCAATTCAAGAACAAGGCCATAACAGGAACAAGTACATGTTTGTATACCTGTTTGTAATGCTTTTTGGAGTGAACAAACATTAGCAAATATGCACATTTGTAAGGAAATGTAGTACTTTAAAATGTGAAGTTCCTGTGTTTCAGCACAACCTAAATTTTTGTAATATGTGTTGTTTTTTTATAATGCACCCTCCTTTAGAAATTATGTGTTATTCATGCCCTTTTTGTGTCCACTTAATATTGATATTATGTATATATTGATCTACATACATCATATTGTGTTAGAGTACACCAGGAGCACTGTTAACACAGACTGTTGTGGTTTACAGTACAAGGGAAACAATTCATTGTTTAACAGTATGACAGACACCATTTTGTAATGATCATGAAATTTATTAATAAGTAGTGTATTTGTACAAGTTTTTTTTTCATACATGACATATTACTGTAACATTTTAGTGGAAATCTGTTCAACATGTGGCCAAAAAACTAGTTGGGCATTTATGTACAGGACCCATGTTTTCATGTAAAGTTAATATACAGAGAAATACCAATTACAAGCTTACATGTTGTTTGTAGCGATGCTCTCAAACAACAATTAATATGAGCGTAGTTTGTGAACTTTTGTCATGTCTGTCACATAGATAACTCAGACTACAGTCATCTTTGGCAGAACACACCAAATAAATGCACATAAAAGAAAACATGTAGAGCTTCTGTCCAAAAATTCCACTGGCACATCATCACTTGGGAACTAAATAGGGTGGGATGCTCCAGCACAGCAGCATGCAACCACCTGCAACAGAACAAATATTTCATTACCAAAAAAATGCCACAAATTAAATATTCAAATCATTTATGCAGTGACACAGAGCTATAACAAGCTGACAAGGAACAGGGAGAGAGAAAACATAGTATTACAGGACACAAAGAGAAGTATAAATCATGAAAAAAACATTTGTTATTGCTGTTGTTTCCAAGTGTCCTGTTAAGCAACACAGGCATGCAGAATGAAGAGTCTGTGCCTCAATGTGCTATAACAGATTGCTGTGAGTTTATGCATGCACATATGAACATGTATCAAACAGTTCATGTATTAAAAGGTCATAAATATATTACAAGCAAATACAAATAAATCATGACATTGATAATAATAATAGCAACAACCACCATAACATTCACAGTTCATCTAAAATACAGTCATTTCCTGCTGTGTTTATAACAAACATCAGTAATGAGCAGAAGTTTTAAACAGGAGAAGGATACAGAAAATGTGTAATATGAATTCTGTCCATTGTCTTTAGTGATGTATTTCATTGATTCAAATTAACCTTTCCACATTTCATGACGAAAGACTTAAAAAGTTGTAATGGACATAGCATAAGTGAAAGAATCACAAAGTTAAACATGAATAAAGACATACATTCATACTTGCACCAGAGACCTAGACCTCATATGTGGCAGACAGACACTAACATATGTACAATTACTAACAGCTTTGCATTCTTGGTTATATTAACAATTTACACAATACACACTGTTGACAACAGCTACATTGCGAAGCACAACACAAACCAACCTAATGTAATCCTGAATCAAACAACACATTTACCTTTACATTCTCAAACTTGTCAAACAATTAGTTTATGTCCTCTAGGTCACCCTGATCATCTTTCACAGTAAAACTACACAGAATGCCTTCATGATCACTGAAATACGTAGGCATCACTGCACATTCCACATCATACTGTGTGGTTTTAACATAAACGTGATCAATCAATGTCCCCTTCTCTGTTGTTGCTTGTGTTACATACTGCAGAAATCCTTCATGCTCCATGAATGTACAAGTTGATGATGTGTTTAAGATGTTTTCATTAAAATCACCAATTACTACAATGTTGTGACTAATTAGATGTAACCAATCAACTAATTTTCTCAGATTGTCTTTAAATACAGAATTTGGATAAGACGGTGGACGATAAATTACTGCCATGACAATGTTAAATGTGCCACACAGGCACACCAAACACTCCAGATTAAAATCTGGTGCCTGCAGGAGGTTACAGTTCATATTACTTGAACTGTACAAACCAACTCCACCATGTTGTTGATTCTGGAGCTCTAACAATGTGGGGTTACTGCTGCTGTAAGACATACTTCGAGGACGACTGGTGAATGTATACCCGTCAATGTGGACACTGTCTAACGAGGACTGTGTAGTGAGCCATGTTTCTGTGACAGCAATGAAGGTGGGATGTAAATGTTGTGTGCAAGAAACCAAATCTGCAAGGTGGCAACTTAAATTTTGAACGTTCATTAAGTACACAGAAAAACTGTGTGAACATAATGAAGGTTGAGGTTGCTCAATTAAAAATGGAGGCATGCTGTCTAAAGGCCTCCTTTATGGTGTCCTTGCAGTAAATGGCCTTCTCTTTAAAATCCTTGATGATCAGTCCAGACAAAGTTCTCACACGACTTAAAGCTACATAGGCCTGCCCAGGTGCAAACACCTTTTTCAGAGAAACAACAGCCTTATCTACCGTTAATCCCTGAACTTTATGCACTGTACATGCCCATGCTAGCCTAAAAGGAAACTGAACTCGCAGACCACCGCGTTCAGTTGCTTTGTCTTCTACGGACTGAATACCAGTAGAATATCTGCATTCTATTGCTGCATGTGTGTGTGTTTTCCTTCTCTGTGAACCAACTTTGGCATCATCAAATTTTACATAAACTGTTTGAGGAAAGTTTCTATCGTTACCAAAATCTATCTGAGTGACCGTGCCACAAGCACCATTAACCAGACCATCATCAACGTCCACATTCTTACACAACATAACACGCGCATTTCTTGCCAAACACAAACTCTGTGGTAAACTTGTGCCTGTTGCATGAGTATGATGTCCCACCATACGTTCTAATTTACCCGTTTTTCTGTTGTATGCAAAATCTTTGGCCTCTATCTCAACATAATCTGGACACATTGCAATTAACCGTTTCAAGTTATGTTCATGTACTTGCATATTTGTTGGAAAAATATGCAAAGCACAGCTGTCTTCCCCTGTCTCGCAAGCTTTCAATATTTGAACGTCACTAGCTAACATAGGAGTGCCCTTTGAATGCACCCTCAACCTATTCAGCAGCTCTGAAAAAACATTATCCTTCTGTCTTACTACAGTTTTTAATTCCACTATACTGAAAGTACACCACAGGTCTGCCCCAACAGGACAACTATACAGAGCCTTCCCTTTAACAGGAGGCAACTGATAAAAATCTCCAACAGCTATCACACTAACATTGCCAAATGGGGAAAAGTCACCTCTCTGCTTTATTTGTCTTAACCTACCATGCACATATGCTAACAAATTGTGATCAACCATGCTAATTTCATCAATGATTACAATTTGCACATGACTCAATTTGGCTCTCAAAGAGTTTAGTTTATCCTCACCCAAAGGGATGTAGGGTAAACTAGCATGTGTACCAATACTGAACGTGTGATGAATCGTTGCTGCATTTAAATTGTATGCAGCTATGCCTGTAGGTGCAGTTAACAAAACAGAAATAGCATCAGGTTGATTACAAAGTGTGGACAACAATCTCCCTGCCTCGTATTGAATAGCCCTAATTAAATGACTTTTCCCTGTCCCTGCGCCACCTGTAACAAACACATGCAGAGGTTTTGGGTTTTGACCCATCACCTTTTGCAAACACCACTCTCTAACCTTATAAAACACATTCATTTGTGTCTCATTCAGAGACCTAACTAAAGTTAAACCCTCACTTCTAGACATCACATTTGTCCTTTTCTCTAACTGTGCTATCTGCATACTACCAACAATCAAATCTGGGACATTCTGCAGAGATTCCTGTACCTGTTCCTCTGCAATCTCAGTTCCCTGCTGCTGTCTCCTCTCTTCTAAACATTCCAGCCGTTCTGCTTCTTGTTCAGGACACAGCTCCCCCCAAGCATCCTCCTCATTTACGCCATGTTGCTCCACGATTTCCTGCGCTCGCTCCAAATCTGGACTATCTACTTCAAACATTGACCTATTCTCCTTTACCACATCTTTAACAGCATGTGCTGACCCGTCAATAAAAGTCACCTCTCCATACTCATAGAACTGTTCAAACAGCTCAAAACCTTGAGGTTTGAGATCTGAGTCAGTTCTATAAGGAAGGAACAACTGCAGCAAACTCTGAAAATGCTCCTCAGGATGTTTTTCTAAACTAAAACGCACATACCGAACAACTGCAAACTGAGTACGTGTTCTTCTCAAAATGAAGCCCAAATCATTTTTCAACTTAATCATGCTTGCAGATTTTTCATTTTTGGATAGAACACGATACTCTGATGCAAATGTTGCCATACACATATTTTCAAAGACCTCATTGTCAGGCCTGTTCCTATATCTATCTACTAAGCTCGTCATCCACATATCTTCTGTCCTAAGATCATGCGAAGACGCTTTCTCCTTTAAAACACTGAGGGGTAAACTCATCTTCACTATATTGCGCCCTGTTGGCACAAACACAACCTTTCTAGAGCACTCCTTCAAATGCATGTTAGTCAGCCTATACACTGCCTCCTGAGCACTTACGTCCCTGTTATGCAAATATACACTGCCTAACTTCTTAAACGCATCCTTAGCAGAGACATTTCCTTGTTGTGCTGCTTCTTTTTGGGCATTACTCAATAACAGGCCAATTTCTCTCTCTGCTTTTGTAATATATGATATTATATACACAACAACTGCATATGCATCTGTTACAAAGCTTAAATCAATATTGGCGTTCCAACATTTTAACAACTTCTTGCTATATTGATTGACCCAAACTTCATTTACCCCTCTTTTATAAACGACCTTGGTCTTCTTTTGCACTCTTCTATAAGCCTCTTCAAAAACATGCTGATCAATGCCCAAACTCAGAAACAATTCTTGTACACTACCATATGACTCACTTTGTACTGCTGTCTTAACTGACTCCAAGATAAACTGCGCAATATCTAGTGGCATCTTATCGCTGTCATCCAAACACTTACAAACTGCTTTGTCTTTTGACTGAGAACCCTCCTTCGTCTCTTGTGCCTTCTTCTTGTCACATTTGCATTTTTTGACTTCTACTTTACAAATGAATGTACGCAAAGTTACAGGTTTTGGAAAATTGAAACGACAAACTGTCTTCTTTTTTCTGCAAGACTTAGAATGTCGTTTGGAATGCGTTTGCACAGATGACACAATGTCCAATAATGCATCATCATCTGAGGGTAACTCACATGTTACGTATTTATCAATAAAGTCTACAACCTCCTCGTCTGTATTCTTATCAATTTTAGGAGCACCCTCAATCCAAAACAAACAGTGAACATGAGGAGAACCACGCTGCTGAAACTCGACCCTATAGAAGTAATCTATGATTTTGCCAATTGGTTGAGAAGGAGACATGAGAACCTCTTTCAAAAAACAATGCCATCTGTAATCAAACATCCTCGCTGCTGTAACCGGGTTACGACGCAACAACTCACACCTTTCTGCCCAGTCCAAATCCTCTACTGTCTGTGTTCTGCCTTCCTGCTTCAGGATGCTGGTCAGCAGATTCTGCCAACGCAGATCTGCAGACGAAAACGAGCAAAACCATGTTGGAATCCCTATCTGACGCACACAGGCTAAAACGTCCTTTTGCACTGACTGCCAGAATGCCGGAGTACCTCTTATTGGCTTGAGAAACCTATAACCATCGTCAAACTCCAACAACTGCTTCAGAGACTCCTCATCCTTCAACATATTCTGAGTAACCCTTTGAGACCTCTGACCTACTTTACCTTTACGCAATGCCACAGAAACACTTGATTTGACCTGCTCTATCTCTGACATGTATTGAGCAAAAAATATATACTCTCCTTGACTTGCAAAACGACCATCAGCAAGCATAATCCTGTTGTTAAAATAACGTGACCTACTCAACTGATGACACCGAGTGGAATGGAAAGTCTTATCACCCAAAGGAAACAACACTGGGAAACACTTTGCTTCATTACTCTGGTCAGAAAGCATCCTAACTGGACTATTTCCCTCTGCAGGCGCTATATTCACAATATTATCAAAATACTGATCTAATGCTTCCTGACCAATATCAACAGGCATAAGACAAGTGTCCTGAAACATGCAGTGCTGTTGTCTGTCATGTAACAGTTCATCTTGTGCTATGTCTGCTGATTCTACTACAGCAACCTCAGCCTCTTGTCTAACCTGACCAGTGACCTCACTTCCTCTACCTGCCTCATCCTCACTAGCTGATCCAGCCTCTTCCTTTTCCTCATCTTCCTGCTTACACAACTCATTAATCCACTCCTCATTAAACTCAATGTCTCTATAATGAACATTGGTTCTCTTTAAATACTCCAGCGCCTGTCTTACATGCAATGTATCCACAAACTTGTACTCATAATGGCCTTTATATGTCAACTTACGCTTTAACTTCACTTGAACCAAAGACCCTTCCATACTCGAACGTGGCAACACATTAGTAGTCTCTATAATATTGGCTGGAACACAGGTCACTGGACCATGTACTCCATTTTGTCCCCCTTTAGGCAATGCCAACATTTTCATGAAAGGAATATGCAAAGCTATCAAATGCTGCTCTAGACTATTCAAGCATGCAAGTTCTGGTGGAATGGGATCAACATCTAAGTTATTATTCCAACATTCAGCTGGCATCTCACCTGCACTTATCTTACGATGACAAGTATGACAAATCCAAAGCTCACCTCTACAAACCACCAACTGACAGGGCACAACACAGTCATTGTTACACCTGTGCAAATACTTCTCACTAATACAACTCTTTGCAATATCAGCTGTTGCTACACTCCTATTATAAACTTCCCTTACACAAGGCAGCACTTGATTTCTAAACAACAACCTATGACACACACAACACACAAAATCTGGACCATCTTTGACCTGCTCCAAAAACTGGCTCATAACAACATCAAAGTCTACTAACTTCTCCATCCTTTGCTCCCTACTAAGCCTGACGCTATCTATAACCCCCTGTCTATGCTCTGCACTGTCTCTATATTTACTAATGGTCTGCGTTTTTACCCTCTCTCTATGCTCCATACTATCTCTATATTTACTAATGCTCTGCGCTTTTACCCTATTTCTATGCTCTATACTGTCTCTATATTTACTAATGCTCTGCGCTTTTACCCTCTGTCTATGCTCCATACTGTCTCTATATTTACTAATGCTCTGCGCTTTTACCCTCTCTTTATGCTCCATACTGTCTCTGTATTTAGTAATGCTTTGCACTTTTACCCTCTCTTTATGCTCCATACTGTCTCTGTATTTAGTAATGCTTTGCACTTTTACCCTCTCTTTATGCTCCATACTGTCTCTATATTTACTAATGCTTTGCGCTTTTACCCTCTCTCTATGCTCTTTACTGTCTCTATATTTACTAATGCTCTGCGCTTTTACCCTGTCTTTATGCTCCATACTATCTCTATATTTAGTAATGCTCTGCGCTTTTACTCTCTCTTTATGCTCCATACTGTCTCTATATTTAGTAATGCTTTGCGCTTTTACTCTCTCTCTATGCTCCATACTGTCTCTATATTTACTAATGCTCTGTGCTTTTACTCTCTCTTTATGCTCCATACTGTCTCTATATTTAGAAATGCTTTGCGCTTTTACTCTCTCTCTATGCTCCATACTGTCTCTATATTTAGAAATGCTTTGCGCTTTTACCCTCTCTTTCTGCTCCACACTGTCTCTATATTTAGTAATGTTCCTTGTTTTGACACTTTCCCTAAACAATATGTTTGCCTGATACATCTCCATACACTTCACTTGATGTCTCTTCCTAAGGAATCTACTTTTTTTATCCTGTGTCCCTTTTCTCTGCCTTAAATCCTTTGATTTCCCTGACTTACTACAAACACCTTTATTAGACCCTACACATTCACTACAGCTACCTGGTAACTTCTCACTATTCCCAACATCTATTACTGTAGACCTCAAGCTATATCCCAACACTTGGCTCACTTTACAATAGCTATAACAAATCTGCAGTCCAGGCTTGTACACACAAACAACATTCTCAAAATGCTGTCCCATGAGATTCTCAACATAAATACACTCTGTTGACAAACACTCAGTGTTACATTTGTATTTCAACCAACGCCCTTCATGAAATGTACACACACTAACTCCTAACCAATCTGCTGTGACTTGAATTTCTACTTCTGTAGCCCAACTGTTAACATTTTTCATCCTGGACTGCTGTAGATACTGTGACACAGAAGGATACTCACTTCTAAGAAGACTTACATACTTATTTGCATTACTTTCTAACTCTTTACATACAGCTAGCCTAATCTTGCGATGATGCTTTTGTGAACCAGTCACAGCCTGAGAAATAGCTCTAAAAAAGCAGTTACCATCACCTTCAATCCTCTCATTTAAACATGGAACCCCTAACAACCCCACCTCTGTTGACCTGCAACCATTGCCCTTCACAAAGTCTACATCTAACTTACTACACAAAGTTTTACACACAGCTACACTAAGAGGATGAAAGAACAACTCTTCATTTGCAACAGCACTGACAAATTCAACATCTGCATTAACCTCACTAGTATCATATCTCTTTAATTTCTTCAACACACTAGGACCAGAAGAAATATCCTCTATATCATCACTAACTGACTCAGTTGCTGACCCATTGCTGACCTGACTGGCTAAAGACACAACAGAAATAGCAGACCGTGCTGGACTTACAGCTACACCAACACCACACTCAGACACACAGTTTCCTAAAGAACTTTGCTTAACCTCAGACACACCACTATCCTCTGCAACTGCAGTAGAACACATTGCAGTGACACAGCTCTCTACAGACCCACAAGACAACACTGGCCTTGTCTCCCAAATGACATCAACGCCACACAACTCAAAAAGCCTCTGCCCAGAACTAAGACTGTCTGCCAAGCAACAGATGTACTGATACAGATCACCCAGACAAGCAAAGTGCAACACCACACTTTTACCATCACTCTGCAGCAAACCAATGTCACTACGCGAATGACTATCTACCACAGCAAACCGTCCACCCTCACAAATAATGGCAGAACTATTCCCACACAGCGTCAGAAGACATGTACTATACTGGCTAAAGATACTCTCCAGTCCATTTCTCAAACTGAACAACACACCTTGCTCAAAGTATTCACCCTCACTCACACCTACTTCACCTAACGCTGCCTGACCGTAGCTAAAGCTAAACATCTGCTCCTCTAACACTAACTGCTTCGGCAAATCTCCAACAGACAGATAATGTGACGCATGCGTAAAAATGTTCAAATCACGCAAACTACTGTACAACTCGTCACCTACAACCAATGCGCGATCCACATCACACCTAGCCCACGAGAACACACTCGACAATGTGTGTTTGGCTAAGCTGGCCAAAGCTATAGCCATACACTGTTGACCTCCATACACAAACCGCTCATCTCCCTGGTGGAACGAGCCCCTCACAACCTTATCCAGCCTAATCCCTCTACTACCCTCTGCTGCCACAACATCACTGTCTGACTGTAACACAACTGTACTAACATCAGCAACACTAACAAAAGGAACAAAAACAGCCTTAGCTTTGCTGATCTTCTGTGGCATCTCGTGGACAGCAGACTCCGTCGACACAACCAGGCACACTGCAGCACCATCCTCTCCCATGGACTCCTGGACTGTGACCGCCGCCTGGCACAAAAAACAAAACACACGTTTTTACTAAATAATGCAGCCAAAAAAGACATGTTAGTGCTTCGTAAAATCATCAATAAGTGACATAAAATAAAACATCAAACAAACCTCCTGCACAGCTGGGCCGAGCTTGGAGGCAGACTCAGTCACAGGGGCAGGCGCAGGTGTTGCCGGAGCCTGATGAGACACAATAAAAAAATAAAAACCATTAAAACACATCATTCACTTTCTTGAAGCATGCTTTAGGATGAAAAACTTTCACATCAATAACATCCCCCCAAAACATCCACACTAACCTGCCGCTTTCGTCCTCTGCGTGGTTTGGCAACACCTTTCGGCTGATCCTTCACAGGGAAGGTCTGTAGGAAGAAAAACAAACCTTTGTAAGAACTGTCTTCCTGTTTTCACCTCAACAGTATTGACACAATGCGTAACTAGCTTACCTGGCCGGCAGGCGGATCAGCAGGGCAGTCAGAGCCAGAAGAAGGGGCAACCTCCTCCATGGCATCCAACATGCCACTGCTGAACCACACGGGGTTGGACGAGATGACAGACTGTCCCACCGGAGGTGTTCCAGCCTTAAAAACAAAAACAACACAGCTGCTTAGAATTCATTTTCAGACACAAAATAACTATGCACAACTTGAAGCCAAACATTGCCTTAAAAAAACACACGTTACCTTGCCCCGCCGTCCAACCACCGCCCACTCGCAGGGGTCACTGTGACGCGGCACACGAGCATGCCCCGTCACGACCAGAGTGGGGGACACCCTACCCCGCGGCGATCTCCGGGGAGACGCCGGGGGCGTGGGCGCCGGGGGTGCCAGCTGGCGGAACGCGGAGTTCCACAGCAGCTGCACCAGGATGGGCATGCCATCGGAGTCGCTGAGGTGCACCTTAGAGAAAGTAAAACACAACCAACATGTCACTTCACATGTCAAACTGCCATGATAACATCAAACTCTTCCACGTGTTATGTCAAACAAACAAAGTTTGCTGTACTTACACCATCATTGCACCACAGCTCTTTACGATGGACTGGGAGGTGCTCCGTCACAGACACATAGGAAAGACCTACCAACCATAAGACAAATATCATCAATCCTTCTAATACTTGCACTTGCATAAATTGTTTTGCATTGCACATTACATTGAGTACAACTGTACTAACAACCACAATTGGAACTTACCCATGCGAGCTGCGACACGGTGGTATTCCTGACGCAGCTGCTCTTGGAGACCAAGGTCCATGCTCAGACGAGGAGGAAAGTCCAGAACAAAGACCTTAAAAACACCATTTCTTCATTAATGCCCTTAAATATGCATATAAGTCAACACTCTACTCACAACAACCAAATATATACTGACAAAGATAACTACAATAACGACAAAACAAAAAGGGACAAAAGTAAACAAAACACACCTTGGGCCAGCGGCTGCACACTGTGGTCAGGAGAGCACCAAAGTCCAACGCCGCCTCATCGATGGTCCTGCTGGCGGTGAGGTTGTTGCTCGGGGCGAGCACACACACAGCGTCCGGGACCCATGGGACATCTCGGTGCAGCACCTCCGTCCTCAGCTCCCTGGCCTCTGCACCTGGAACAGAAAGAAAAGCAAAAGACAGGGATCCCTCGGGGATGGCCACGAACCCGTCCACCATGGAGCGCAGATGGGAATCTCCGATGACGAACACCAGCTGCAACAACAGAGACACCACTTCAGAACCCAGACATCACCCGTGACACCATGCAACCATCACTGTCTTACGAAAAAGACAAATCATACCTTCTGGTCCGGACGCTGGGCTGGAGTGACCAACTTGAAGCTGCGCTGGGTCAGCTCCGAAGTTGGCCATCTCCGCACACGATGGCGGTACCCGGTACCGCGGCCTGGTCAGACAGATTACAATTGAACAGTGTCAGCACAAGATTAACACATCTTTCAGTAACATTGAAACATATCATTGAAACATGTAAAAAAAAACAACAACAACACCAAAAACAAAAAAGCTATTTAATACATACGAGCAACAAACTCGGGGACAGGCGGCAAAGGGGTCCACGTCTGCGGTGTCGCCATCCTCCTCCTCAAAGCCTGGGCGCGCCGGTGGGACTTCGCACGAGGCATCTAAAAAACAGACAAAAATAATCAATAACAAAACATTCATACATATACACTAAAACCTATACATCCATATAACTGAATTAATTATACTGAAAAGCCATACTTCACCAAGAACACTGAGATTGCAGCCATCAAATAGATAAATACTTTTTCTTACCTTGACAACACTAAAAAGACACTTCACGTGTGTGTATGTATGTGTGTGTGTGTGTGTGTGTGTATATGTGTGTGTGTGTGTCTCTATATATGTATGTACAAATTAACAAATGTGTTGGATTAGTTAGCTGTGTGTTTAAAGATTTACAAAATGTTTGTGTTTTCACAAAATGTTCAGAATCAGCAGGTAATTGCAGATCAATCAGCAGGAGAGAACCAGATCACACACTCCAATGAGAAGATTATCTGTAAATAAAAAAAAAACACATTTCTGAAACAATACATGTAACATAAAACCTGTATAACACACATTCAGCTATTCAAATCAAAACCATTTCTTTCTACACATCCTGAATACACTTATCCACATATCCAACAACTTCTTTTTACATCTATAACATTAAAAAAAAATCTTTCCTTGTAACACAGCTCATCACAACAGCATCCACCTTAAAATATGTTCTTACTGAAAAGAAAATACCCAACACTACCTATCTCTACATAACACAATTCTGTGTCAAGCAACCTTAAACAACATATGACACACACACATACATAAACACAACACACAACTTCCCATCCAACCTCTCAACTGCATGATGAATTAACTCACAAACATCCATTTCAAAGACACTTTCCCTGAAGTAACATATTTACCACAATAGCTGCCACATTACATACACTTACATACATTGTGTAAAGGACTCTACACCAAAACACTATAACTATACAGTGAATACATCACCCTACAAGGATACACAAGCTAATGGACACCAGGTAAATATCTTTTACACATAGCTGTGGTCAAAAACACAACATACCAAGCACCGTAAATATGGTTTCATATTCAACATGTACTTGTTTTTTCTCTGTCTAACATATATAGCATCATAACACCTGCACCAATTCCATCCAGGTTAGTATTATTTTGTTGAGATAAATACACCACACATTTCACTGGTCTCAGCAACTCACTAAGGGCAGTGGTTGGGGTGAAACTCAAAGGAATAACGAATAATGTCCTTGTGAAGTACCTTGCACCACACTTAGGGACCGTGGTAAATTTGTAATCTCTGACTTGCCAATTCAAACAATCAACAAAATCATGACATCAACACACAAATACTGTCATGACCAGAACGCTAAAAGTCTCACAGCATGTTATTATTGACTCATACTGAACAGCACCACCACATGTTCAGTTATAAAGCATTTTACCTTTTAGCTAACAAGTCATGAACCTTGAGACTTATGAAAACAATATTTGAACAATATGGCAACACAAACAAAAACTGTGTTTTGCATAAAATCCAAAATCCAACAAAGGTTTAACACAAATGGGCGTGGCCTATACCACTTGGATTGGCTTCATTCAAGCAACCTACTCTCCAAATACTGTTTCATACACCTCACAGTTCAGGACTTGTTAATCAAAAGATAAAATGCTTCACAAACAACCATGTGGTGGTGCTGTTGAGTTCAACTGAACAATAACATGCTGTGACACTCTTGGCCTTCTAATAATAACAGTATGTGTGTATTGTTGTCATTATTTGTTTGGTTGTCCAACTTGAAAAATTCACACATCGCAACTTTGCCACAGTCCCTAAGTACTGCAGTCGCTGCATGATACTCATAAGAACATTCACCGTTATTCCTTTAAATTTTCGCCACAACAACTGGTCTTACTGAGTTGATGAAAGCTGTAAAGTGTCTCACTTACTTATCTCTACAAAATAACACCAACCTGGATTGAATTCATGCCATTTCATGTCACCAATCAAGTTAGAAACAGAAACCAACACGCGCATATCAAATATAAAACCAAATTCACTTTGCTACATACTATGCCTACCAACCAAAATCAAACCATTTCTTCACAATTTAACTATAAAAAACCCAACCCACATCCACTACATTGCCTTTTCATTGAATACCATCTGTTTAAATTACCAATTGTACATAAAACATACACTTTAGTGCATGAACATTACCTGTTGGTAAACAACAGACTAACACACAAAAGGCTAAACCTAACCCCCCAGCTAACACACATTAGCATACACCACGCTACTTGATCAAAATCCACCAATTCATGTTAAATATCCACCTCAGGTCAACTGCACTAAGTTTTACATTGCACAGGAAAGCCTAAAATCACCCAGAGATACTTCAGAATCCATATTTAAATCAAAAGTTCGCTGTAGCTCCCAAAGAACTAACACACAAAGGACTAGCAACAAACACACACCCCCCACACCTATCGAGTACTAGCATAACACACATCTAAAATCCTCAATAAGCATTTACAAGCCACCTCGCAGAATATGCAGTGCCTTTAACATTTCACTGAACATGTTGCAATTAAACACTTTTACATTAGGCGGTCTATCACATTACAATTACCACCACACACCACACAAAGTCGTCGAACAATAAGCTAATAGTAGCTAACGCGGCCATAACATGAACAACACGTTTCTTACCTCACAGTCGATGTGAATGGGGGGTCGCCAACGTGCATCAGGAGCTTTTGTTTAGTTGAATGACGACTTCATGACGACTTCCGGTGACGTGTTACAAACAATGAATGGCGATAACATCGCGAGAGCGAGGCGGGCGCAGTTTCCGGTCCAACCTCTGTAGCGCCTTACAGTAAATATATCTCTCTCCTCAAATGGGCGCAATTGATTAATTTTACGTCAACGAGCTCGGCCGCATAATTGTTCCAATGTCAGAAATCTTGCGAGTTTCACGAACAAATCAGTACTTCTTCACAACAACGCAAAAAATGCAAGTCTGGATCCTCCGCGGAAATACAAACCCCACAATGCATTGCACGCGATTTCACAGCGCTGACACCGCGATGTCTTCAATGTTTGAAGAAAACATTAAAGAGGCAGACAGGAACTGGAATCGAAATGGAATTCTGGCAACAGTAAGAAAGGGAGAAGAGCTCAAAATGTTCCCACCGTTCTCAGGTTTGCAGAAATGTCTTCGGTTTTTCTACATCTTTTACCGTTCTTGAAAACTTTCCTATTGAAGTACCACGAGCACACTTTCACTTTATCATGGGTTTCAATGAGACGGACTGTCGGCAGATACAGCGCGTGACGTCACCTGCCAGAGCGCTAAGCTGCCGTGAAAACTCTCCCAAAAAACGATTAAAATAGCGATCACGGGCTTATTCTTTGACCTACACACACCATTTTCTCACAAATGTAGTAGAGATTTTTGTCCTCCTTCCCAAAAGTGTCTGCTTTTAACACTGGCAGCCTCAGAATTTGAACACTGCGCCTCCAAAGACACTGAGTACTCACCGTGTGTCCCATCCGCTCCAATACAGTCTCTCACCGCTGATCGCAGGGGAAACGCTGAACTGCCTTCATGTTTAACTGCTATCATTTCTACATTTCTGCATCACAACAATCACCACACTCTCCTGGTCTTCCTCATCTATACATTTCAGTCATATTTAAACGCTGTGCTCACACAGCCATGTTAAAACGTGTGTGTTGTTAGCAGCAGACTGAAGACAATGCAGTGTCACTGTGCTTTAGAGCTGTGTGGTGTGTTTCATTTCTTGTACCTGTGAACACCGATGACCGGCCCGTCCTGAACACAGCCATGTGTCAATGTTTGGGGATTCACCACCTACTAACAACAGGCAGTACATCTTTTCACACACTTTCTTTTGCTTTCCCCAACATCTACATGCTGTGGTCTGTATGTCATGCACAACCTCATGACCAGTCACTGGTGCATTTTTTTTATTACACTTTCACATGTCAGGCCTCACATTAAGTGTACCGCCACAGCACAGGAAATAGTTTATAACTCCAGCATACATGCTTCAATTTTCCCCAAACTTCACAGCATTGATAACAGTCCCCCCTGAACACATTCATGTGTAGATGTTTGTTGGAATTACGCATAACGCCACCTACTTGTAACACAAAATGCATATGTTCAGACTACTTCACGGTGACAAACATCAGTTAGGTCAACGGCGGAAAAACACACACACATAACCGCAAACGCACGGCCGGAGCTACGGCCCGCAACGGGCAGCGGGTTAGGGGCGACAGGCAAGGGGTCGGGGGCCGGGGGCAAGGGGAGACGGGCAAGGGGCGGCGAGCGGGGGCCGACGGGCGTGGGGGCGAGGTCCCGTTAAACGCTGCTCGCAGCTTTAATTATTATTATTCTTTCTTTCTCCCGATCCGTTGCGCTCAATTTCAACCCCCTAAACATGCTCAAAAACTCACCAAAATTGGCATGCTGGTGCAAAAAGTGCGAGAGACGGGGTTTATGCAGAAATGAAGACAATCAAGCTCTCTAGCGCCACCTAGAAACACAAAAAACGTCGCTACGGCCCGTAGGAATGTCGTAGAAAGATCGAACCAAAACTGGCTCGTTCGTCTCGTCAAGACCTACAAATCACGCGCTGGTACCCCCGACCTAAACCCAACAGGAAATGAGTTATTTGCCCTTTCACAGTAAAAATTAGCCTTTTTCAAAAAATATCTTCTCCGAGGGCGTTTATCGTAGCAACCTGAACGACGCACAGGGTGATAGATCACACCCTGGGGAAAAAAAGTTCTGTACAACTTTTTCATTACTGGCCCGGTTCTGATTCTATAGGGTCCGAAAGGTGACGCCGCACACGCATCCTGAACAACAAAATACTTCATAAATCCAGCATACATGCTCCAATCTTCCCAAAAATTCACAGGATCGACGACAGTCACGTCCTGAACACATCCATGTGTCAATATTTGGGATTACACATAGCGCTACCTACTGGCAACAGGAAGTTCATTTTTTTTACCGCACTTTTCCTCACAAAAATGCCCACTATTGCTCGTAGGAATCACGTAGAAAGATCAAACCAAAACTGGCTTGTTTGTCTTATCAAGACCTACAAATCATACACTGATACCCCCGACCTAAACCCAACAGGAAGTGAGATATTTGCACTTTAACGATCGTCTTTTCAAAATATTATCTCCGCCGAAACAGTGTATTGCCTACAGCTTAAAAGCAGCTCAACATGTTCGCACCGTTCTGAGGATTCCAGCGATGTCCTCGGTTTTTTTGTAGCTTTTACCGTTCTTGAGTTTTTCACCTAAACGCACCGCGAGTTCATTGTCACTTTCCAATGTGTGTCTGTGAGACGGGAGTAATATGAGCTGCAGCAGCGGGTGACGTCACCAGCCACAGCGCTGAGCTGCTGTGAAAACTCTCCCAAAAAACGCTTAAAATAGCGATCACAGGCCAATCTTTGACCTACACACACCATTTTTTCACAAAAGTACTAGAGATTTTTGTCCTCCTTCAGAAAAGTGTCTGCTTTTAACACTGACAGCCTCAGAATTTGAACACTGCGCCTCCAAAGACACTGAGTACTCACCGTGTGTCCCATTCGCTCCAATACAGTCTCTCACCGCTGATCGCAGGGGAAACGCTGAACTGCCTTCATGTTTAACTGCTCTCATTTCTACATTTCTGCATCACAACGATCACCACACTCTCCTGGTCGTCCTCATCTATACATTTCATTCTGTTTAAGCGCTGTGCTCACACAGCCATGTTAAAACGTGTGTGTTGTTGGCAGCAGACTGAAGACAATGCAGTGTCACTGCGCTTTAGAGCTGTATGGTGTGTTTCATTATCTGTACCTGTGACAACCGATGACCGGCCCGTCCTGAACACAGCCATGTGTTTGGGGATACCGCCACCTACTGGCAACAGGCAGTACATCTTTTCACACATTTTTTTTGCTTTCCCCAACATGCACATGCTGTGGTCTGTATGTCATGTACAACCTCATGACCAATCACCAGTGCATTTTTTTTTTTTATCACACTTTCACATGTCAGGAGTCACATTAAGTGTACCGCCACAGCACAGAAAATAGTTTATAACTCCAGCATACATGCTTCAATTTTCCCCAAACTTCACAGCATTGATAACAGTCCCCCCTGAACACATTCGTGTGTACATATTTGTCGGAATTACGCATAACGCCACCTACTTGTAACACAAAATGCATATGTTCAGACTATTTCACGGTGACAAACATCACTTAGGTCGACAGGGGAGAAACACACGCGTAACCGCAAACGCACGGCCGGAGCTACGGCCCGCGATGGGCAGCGGGTCAGGGGCGTCGGGCAAGGGGCCGGGGGCCGGGGGCAAGGGGAGACGGGCAAGGGGAGACGGGCAAGGGGCGGCGGGCGGGGGCCGACGGGCGTGGGGGCGAGGTCCCGTTAAACGCTGCTCGCAGCTTTAATTAGGGACCGAGCCGAAAGGCAAGGGCTCCGCAGGAGCCCTTGCCGAAGGCAAGGAACCTATTGTTTTTGCTGCGTTTATTATTATTATTATTATTATTATTATTATTATTCTTTCTTTCTCCCGTTCCGTTGCGCTCATTTTTGACCCCCTAAACATGCTCGAAAACTCACCAAAATTGGCATGCTGGTCCAAAAAGTGACACAGATGGAGATTATTCAGAAATGAAGACGCAAAAGCTCTCTAGCGCCACCTAGAAACACAAAAAACGTCGCTACGGCCCGTAGGAATGTCGTAGAAAGATCAAGCCAAAACTGGCTCGTTCGTCTCATCAAGGCCTACAAATCACGCGCTGGTACCCCTGACCTAAACCAAACAGGAAATGAGCTATTTGCCGTTTTCACAGTGAAAATGCGCCTTCTTCAAAAAATATCTTCTCCGAGGGCGTTTATCGTAGCAACCTGAACGGCGCACAGGGTGATAGTTCACACCCTGGGGAAAAAAAGTTCTGTACAACTTTTTCATTACTGGCCCGGTTCTGATTCTATAGGGTCCGAAAGGTGACAACGCACACGCATTCTAAACAGCTAAATACTTAATAAATCCAGCATACATGCTCCAATCTTCCCAAAAATTGACAGGATCGACGACAGTCACGTTCTGAACACATCCATGTGTCAATATTTGGGATTACATATAGCGCTACCTACTGGCAACAGGAAGTTCATGTTTTTACACACTTTTCCTCACAAAAACGCCCACTACTGCTCGTAGGAATGACGTAGAAGGATCAAACCAAAACTGGCTTGTTTGTCTCATCAAGACCTACAAATTAGACCAGGGTCACAAAGCCCTAAACCCAACAGGAAGTGAGATATTTGCCCTTTAACAATAAGATTTCGCCTAAAACTTAGCCTTTTTCAGAAAATATTTCCTCCGAGGCCGTTTCTCGTAGCAACCTGAATGTCACACAGGGTGATAGTTCACACCCTATGGAAAAAAAAGCTCTGCGTAACTTTGTCATTACTGGCCCGGTTCTGATTCTATTGGGTCCGAAAGGTGACAACGAACACACATCCTGAACAGACAAAATACTTCATAAATCCAGCATACATGCTCCAATCTTCCCAAAAATTGACAGGATCGATGACAGTCACGCCCTGAACACATCCATGTGTCAATATTTGGGATTACATATAGCGCTACCTACTGGCAACAGGAAGTTCATTTTTTTACACAGTTTTTTTCACAAAAACGCCGACTACTGCTCGTAGGAATCACGTAGAAAGATCAAACCAAAACTGGCTTGTTTGTCTCATCAAGACCTACAAATCATACACTGATACCTCCGACCTAAACCCAACAGGAAGTGAGATATTTACACTTTAACGATCGTCTTTTCAAAACATTATCTCCGCCGAACTTGTCAATGCCTACAGTTTAAAAGCAGCTCAAAATGTTCGCACCGTTCTTAGAATTCCAGCGATGTCCTCGGTTTTTTTGTAGCTTTTACCGTTCTTGAGTTTTTCACCTAAACGCACCGCGAGTTCATTGTCACTTTCCAAGGAGTTTCTGTGAGACGGGAGTAATATGAGCTGCAGCAGCGGGTGACGTCACCAGCCAGAGCGCTGAGCTCCTGTGAAAACTCTCCCAAAAAACGCTTAAAATAGCGATCACGGGCCAATCTTTGACTTACACACACCATTTTTTCACAAATGTAGTAGAGATTTTTGTCCTCCTTCACAAAAGTGTCTGCTTTTAACACTGACAGGCTCAGAATTTGAACACTGCGCCTCCAAAGACACTGAGTACTCACCGTGTGTCCCATCCGCTCCAATACAGTCTCTCACCGCTGATCGCAGGAGAAACGCTGAACTGCCTTCATGTTTAACTGCTCTCATTTCCACGTCTGCATCACAACGATCACCAAACTCTCCTGGTCGTCCTCATCTATACATTTCATTCTGTTTAAACGCTGTGCTCACACAGCCATGTTAAAACGTGTGTGTTGTTGGCAGCAGACTGAAGACAATGCAGTGTCACTGTGCTTTAGAGCTGTGTGCTGTGTTTCATTTAATGTACCTGTGAGGACCGAGGACAGGCCCGTCCTGAACACAGCCATGTCTTTGGGGATACCGCTACCTATTGGCAACAGGCAGTACATCTTTTCACAGACTTTTTTTGCTTTCCCCAAAATTTACATGCTGTGGTCTGTATGTCATGCACAACCTCGTGACCAATCACTGGTGCATTTTTTTTTTTTATCACACTTTCACATATCAGACCTCACATTAAGTGTACCGCCACAGCACAGGAAATAGTTTATAACTCCAGCGTACATGCTTCAATTTTCCCCAAACTTCACAACATTGATAACAGTCCCCCCTGAACACATTCGTGTGTACATATTTGTTGAGATTACGCGTAACGCCACCTACTTGTAACACAAAATGCATATGTTCAGACTATGTCACGGTGACAAACATCAGTTAGGTCGACGGCGGAGAAACACACACACGTAACCGCAAACGCACGGCCGGAGCTACGGCCCGCGACGGGCAGCGGGTTAGTGGCGACGGGCAAGGGGCCGGGGGCCGGGGGGCAAGGGGAGACGGGCCAGGGGCGGCGGGCGGGGGCCGACGGGCGTGGGGGCGAGGTCCCGTTAAACGCTGCTCGCAGCTTTAATTATTATTATTCTTTCTTTCTCCCGCTCCGTTGCGCCCAATTTTGACCCCCTAAACATGCTCGAAAACTCACCAAAATTGGCATGCTGGTGCAAAAAGTGCGAGAGACGGGGTTTATGCACAAATGAAGACAATCAAGCTCTCTAGCGCCACCTAGAAACACAAAAAACGTCGCTACGGCCCGTAGGAATGTCGTAGAAAGATCGAACCAAAACTGGCTCGTTCGTCTTGTCAAGACCTACAAATCACGCGCTGGTACCCCTGACCTAAACCAAACAGGAAATGAGCTATTTGCCCTTTCACAGTAAAATTTGCCTGAAAATGAGCCTTCTTCAAAAAATATCTTCTCCGAGGGCGTTTATCGTAGCAACGTGAACGGCGCACAGGGTGATAGATCACACCCTGGGGAAGAAAAGTTCTGTACAACTTTTTCATTACTGGCCCGGTTTTGATTCTATTGGGTCTGAAAGGTGACAACGCACACACATCCTGAACAGCAAAATACTTCATAAATCCAGCATACATGCTCCAATCTTCCCAAAAAATCACAGGATCGACGACAGTCACGTCCTGAACACATCCATTTGTCAATATTTGGGATTACATATAGCGCAACCTACTGGCAACAGGAAGTTCATTTTTTTGACGTACTTTTCCTCACAAAAACACCGACTACTGCTCGTAGGAATCACGTAGAAAGATCAAACCAAAACTGGCTTGTTTGTCTCATCAAGACCTACAAATCATACGCTGATACCCTCGACCTAAACCCAACAGGAAGTGAGATATTTGCACTTTAACGATCGTCTTTTCAAAATATTATCTCCGCCGAAATAGTGTATTGCCTACAGCTTAAAAACAGCTCAACATGTTCGCGCCGTTCTTAGAATTCCAGCGATGTCTTCGGATTTTTTGTATCTTTTACCGTTCTTGAGTTTTTCACCTAAACGCACCGCGAGTTCATTGTCACTTTCCAATGTGTGTCTGTGAGACGGGAGTAATATGAGCTGCAGCAGCGGGTGACGTCACCAGCCAGAGCGCTGAGCTGCTGAGACAACTCTCCCAAAAAACGCTTAAAATAGCGATCACGGGCCAATCTTTGACTTACACACACCATTTTTGCAAGAAAGTAGTAGAGATTTTTTTCCTCCTTCAGAAAAGTGTCTGCTTTTAACACTGACAGGCTCAGAATTTGAACACTGCGCCTCCAAAGACACTGACTACTCACCGTGTGTCCCATCCGCTCCAATACAGTCTCTCACCGCTGATCGCAGGGGAAACGCTGAACTGCCTTCATGTTTAACTGCTCTCATTTCCACATTTCTGCATCACAACGATCACCATACTCTCCTGGTCGTCCTCATCTATACATTTCATTCTGTTTAAACGCTGTGCTCACACAGCCATGTTAAAACGTGTGTGTTGTTGGCAGCAGATTGAAGACAATGCAGTGTCACTGTGCTTTAGAGCTGTGTGCTGTGTTTCATTTAATGTACCTGTGAACACCGATGACCGACCCGTCCTGAACACAGCCATGTGTTTGGGGATACCGCCACCTATTGGCAAGAGGCAGTACATCTTTTCACAGACTTTTTTTGCTTTCCCCAAAATTTACATGCTGTGGTCTGTATGTCATGCACAACCTCATGACCAATCACTGGTGCATTTTTTTTTTTTATCACACTTTCACATGTCAGGCCTCACATTAAGTGTATCGCCACAGCACAGGAAATAGTTTATAACTCCAGCATACATGCTTCAATTTTCCCCAAACTACACATCATTGATAACAGTCCCCCCTGAACACATTCGTGTGTACATATTTGTTGGAATTACGCATAACGCCACCTACTTGTAACACAAAATGCATACGTTCAGACTACTTCACGGTGACAAACATCAGTTAGGTCAACAGGGGAGAAACACACGCGTAACCGCAAACGCACGGCCGGAGCTACGGCCCGCGACGGGCAGCGGGTCAGGGGCGACGGGCAAGGGGCCGGGGGCCGGGGGGCAAGGGGAGACGGGCAAGGGGCGGCGGGCGGGGGCCGACGGGCGTGGGGGCGAGGTCCCGTTAAACGCTGCTCGCAGCTTTAATTAGGGACCGAGCCGAAGGTAAGGGCTCCACAGGAGCCCTTGCCAAAGGCAAGGAACCTATTGTTTTTGCTTCGTTTATTATTATTATTATTTTTCCGCCGAAACAAGTCCAAATTTGACCCCCTAAACATGCTCGAAAACTCACCAAAATTTGCACACCGGTCAGAAATGCGTGAAAATTTGATAAAATGCAAACATTAACCCCGCAAGTGCCAAAATGAGCTCTCTAGCGCCACCTAGAAACAGAAAAATGGCCCCTACGGCTCGTAGGAATGTCGTAGAAAGATCGGACAAAAAACACCTGGTTCGTCTCATCAAGACCTACAAATCACGCGCTGGTACCCCTGACCTAAATCTCACAGGAAGTGAGGTATTTGCCCTTGAACAATAAGACCTCGTCTGAAAATGAGCCTTCTTCAAAAAATATCTTCTCCGAGGGCGTTTATCGTAGCAACCTGAACGGCGCACAGGGTGATAGATCACACCCTGTGGAAAAAAAGTTCTGTACAACTTTTTCATTACTGGCCCGGTTCTGATTCTATAGGGTCCGAAAGGTCACAACGCACACGCATTCTAAACAGCTAAATACTTCATAAATCCAGCATACATGCTCCAATCTTCCTAAAAAGTCACAGGATCGACGACAGTCAAGTTCTGAACACATCCATGTGTCAATATTTGGGATTACATATAGCGCTACCTACTGGCAACAGGAAGTTCATGTTTTTACACACTTTTCCTCACAAAAACGCCCACTACTGCTCGTAGGAATGACGTAGAAGGATCAAACCAAAACTGGCTTGTTTGTTTCATCAAGACCTACAAATCATACGCTGATACCCTCGACCTAAACCCAACAGGAAGTGAGATATTTGCACTTTAACGATCGTACTTTCAAAAAATATCTCCTCCAAACTGGTGTAATGCCTACAGCTTAAAAGCAGCTCAAAATGTTCGCGCCGTTCTTAGAATTCCAGCGATGTCTTCGGTTTTTTTGTAGCTTTTACCGTTCTTGAGTTTTTCCTCTAAACGCACCGCGAGTTCATTGTCACTTTCCAATGTGTGTCTGTGAGACGGGAGTAATATGAGCTGCAGCAGCGGGTGACGTCACCAGCCAGAGCGCTGAGCTGCTGTGAAAACTCTCCCAAAAAACGCTTAAAATAGCGATCACGGGCTTATTCTTTGACCTACACACACCATTTTTTCACAAATGTAGTAGAGATTTTTGTCCTCCTTCACAAAAGTGTCTGCTTTTAACACTGACAGCCTCAGAATTTGAACACTGCGCCTCCAAAGACACTGAGTACTAACCGTGTGTCCCATCCGCTCCAATACAGTCTCTCACCGCTGATCGCAGGAGAAACGTTGAACTGCCTTCATGTTTAACTGCTCTCATTTCCACATGTCTGCATCACAACGATCACCAAACTCTCCTGGTCGTCCTCATCTATCCATTTCATTCTGTTTAAACCCTGTGCTCACACGTGTTTAAAACGTGTGTGTTGTTGGCAGCAGACTGAAGACAATGCAGTGTCACTGTACTTTAGAGCTGTGTGCTGTGTTTCATTTAATGTACCTGTGACAACCGATGACAGGCCCGTCCTGAACACAGCCATATGTTTGAGCATAGCGTTACCTACTAACAACAGGCAGTACATCTTTTCACACACTTTCTTTTGCTTTCCCCAACATTTACATGCTGTGGTCTGTATGTCATGCACAATCTCGTGACCAATCACTGGTGCATTTTATTTTTTTACCACACTTTCACATGTCAGGAGTCACATTAAGTGTACCGCCACAGCACAGGAAATAGTTTATAACTCCAGCATACATGGTTCAATTTTCCCCAAACTTCACAGCATTGATAACAGTCCCTCCTGAACACATTCATGTGTACATATTTATTGGGATTACGCATAACGCCACCTACTTGTAACACAAAATGCATATGTTCAGACTATTTCACGGTGACAAACATCAGTTAGGTCGACAGCGGAGAAACACACACGTAACCGCAAACGCACGGCCGGAACTACGGCCCGCAACGGGCAGCGGGTCAGGGGCGACAGGCAAGGGGCCGGGGGCCAGGGGGCAAGGGGAGACGGGCAAGGGGCGACATGCGGGGGCCGACGGGCGTGGGGGCGAGGTCCCGTTAAACGCTGCTCGCAGCTTTAATTAGGGACCGAGCCGAAAGGCAAGGGCTCCACAGGAGCCCTTGCCGAAGGCAAGGAACCTATTGTTTTTGCTTCGTTTATTATTATTATTATTCTTTCTTTCTTCCGCTCCGTTGCGCTCAATTTTGACCCCCTAAACATGCTCAAAAACTCACCAAAATTGGCATGCTGGTGCAAAAAGTGCGAGAGACGGGGTTTATGCACAAATGAAGACAATCAAGCTCTCTAGCGCCACCTAGAAACACAAAAAACGTCGCTACGGCCCGTAGGAATGTCGTAGAAACATCGAACCAAAACTGGCTCGTTCGTCTCGTCAAGACCTACAAATCACGCGCTGGTACCCCCGACCTAAACCCAACAGGAAATGAGTTATTTGCCCTTTCACAGTAAAAATTAGCCTTTTTCAAAAAATATCTTCTCCGAGGGCGTTTATCGTAGCAACCTGAACGACGCACAGGGTGATAGATCACACCCTGGGGAAAAAAAGTTCTGTACAACTTTTTCATTACTGGCCCGGTTCTGATTCTATAGGGTCCGAAAGGTGACGCCGCACACGCATCCTGAACAACAAAATACTTCATAAATCCAGCATACATGCTCCAATCTTCCCAAAAAATCACAGGATCGACGACAGTCACGTCCTGAACACATCCATGTGTCAATATTTGGGATTACACATAGCGCTACCTACTGGCAACAGGAAGTTCATTTTTTTTACCGCACTTTTCCTCACAAAAATGCCCACTACTGCTCGTAGGAATCACGTAGAAAGATCAAACCAAAACTGGCTTGTTTGTCTCATCAAGACCTACAAATCATACGCTGATACCTCCGACCTAAACCCAACAGGAAGTGAGATATTTGCACTTTAACGATCGTCTTTTCAAAATATTATCTCCGCCGAAATAGTGTATTGCCTACAGCTTAAAAGCAGCTCAACATGTTCGCACCGTTCTGAGAATTCCAGCGATGTCCTCGGTTTTTTTGTAGCTTTTACCGTTCTTGAGTTTTTCACCTAAACGCACCGCGAGTTCATTGTCACTTTCCAAGGAGTCTCTGTGAGACGGGAGTAATATGAGCTGCAGCAGCGGGTGACGTCACCAGCCACAGCGCTGAGCTGCTGTGAAAACTCTCCCAAAAAACGCTTAAAATAGCGATCACGGGCCAATCTTTGACCTACACACACCATTTTTTCACAAAAGTACTAGAGATTTTTGTCCTCCTTCAGAAAAGTGTCTGCTTTTAACACTGACAGCCTCAGAATTTGAACACTGCGCCTCCAAAGACACTGACTACTCACCGTGTGTCCCATTCGCTCCAATACAGTCTCTCACCGCTGATCGCAGGGGAAACGCTGAGCTGCCTTCATGTTTAACTGCTCTCATTTCTACATTTCTGCATCACAACGATCACCATACTCTCCTGGTCGTCCTCATCTATCCATTTCATTCTGTTTAAACGCTGTACTCACACGTGTTTAAAACGTGTGTGTTGTTGGCAGCAGACTGAAGACAATGCAGTGTCACTGTGCTTTAGAGCTGTGTAGTGTGTTTCATTTAATGTACCTGTGAACACCGATGACCGACCCGTCCTGAACACAGCCATGTGTTTGGGGATACCGCCACCTATTGGCAAGAGGCAGTACATCTTTTCACAGACTTTTTTTGCTTTCCCCAAAATCTACATGCTGTGGTCTGTATGTCATGCACAACCTCGTGACCAATCACTGGTGCATTTTTTTTTTTATCACACTTTCACATGTCAGGCCTCACATTAAGTGTATCGCCACAGCACAGGAAATAGTTTATAACTCCAGCATACATGCTTCAATTTTCCCCAAACTACACAGCATTGATAACAGTCCCCCCTGAACACATTCGTGTGTACATATTTGTTGGAATTACACATAACGCCACCTACTTGTAACACAAAATGCATATGTTCAGACTATTTCACGGTGACAAACGTCAGTTAGGTCGACGGCGGAGAAACACACGCGTAACCGCAAACGCACGGCCGGAGCTACGGCCCGCGACGGGCAGCGGGTTAGGGGCGACGGGCAAGGGGCCGGGGGCCGAGGGGCAAGGGGAGACGGGCAAGGGGCGGCACGCGGGGGCCGACGGGCGTGGGGGCGAGGTCCCGTTAAACGCTGCTCGCAGCTTTAATTAGGGACCGAGCCCGAAGGGCAAGGTCCCTATTGTTTTTGCTGCGTTTATTATTATTATTCTTATTATTATTATTATTATTATTATTATTATTATTTTTCCGCCGAAAGAAGTCCAAATTTGACCCCCTAAACATGCTCGAAAACTCACCAAAATTGGCATACTGGTCAGAAATGCGTGAAAATTTGATAAAATGAAATAATTAACCCCTTAGGTGCCAAAATGAGCCCTCTAGCGCCACCTAGAAAAATGAAAATGGCCCCTATAGCCTGTAGGATTGTCGTAGAAAGATCGAACAAAAACTGGCTTGTTTCTCTCATCAAGACCTACAAATCACGCGCTGCAACCCCTGACCTAAATCACACAGGAAGTGAGATATTTGCACGTTCATATTCAAACTTCCAGAACTATCTCCTCCTAGGGCGTTTATCGTACAGACTTCAACGTTGCTCACATGATATTTCTCAACATTTTGAACAAAACTTCTGAAGGATTTTTTCATTACTGGCCCGGTTTGGATTTTATGCCCTCTGAAAGTTGGCGCTAGCCCACACTCTTCGCGCCACAAAAATGCTCACTACTCCTCGTAGGAATGTCTTAGAAGGATCAAACCAAAACTGGCTTGTTTCTATCATGAAGACCTACAAATCATACGCTGATACCCCTGACCTAAACCCAACAGGAAGTGAGATATTTACACTTTAACAATTTGTGTTCAAAACATATCTCCTCCAAGGTGGTGTATTGCCTACAGCTTAAAAGCAGCTCAAAATGTTCGCACCGCTCATACGATTCCAGCGATGTCTTCGGATTTTTTGTAGCTTTTACCGTTCTTGAGTTTTTCCTCTAAACGCACCGCGAGTTCATTGTCACTTTCCAATGTGTGTCTGTGAGACGGGAGTAATATGAGCTGCAGCAGCGGGTGACGTCACCAGCCAGAGCGCTGAGCTGCTGTGAAAACTCTCCCAAAAAACGCTTAAAATAGCGATCACGGGCTTATTCTTTGACCTACACACACCATTTTTTCACAAATGTAGTAGAGATTTTTGTCCTCCTTCACAAAAGTGTCTGCTTTTAACACTGACAGCCTCAGAATTTGAACACTGCGCCTCCAAAGACACTGAGTACTAACCGTGTGTCCCATCCGCTCCAATACAGTCTCTCACCGCTGATCGCAGGGGAAACGCTGAACTGCCTTCATGTTTAACTGCTCTCATTTCTACATGTCTGCATCACAACAATCACCAAACTCTCCTGGTCATCCTCATCTATATAATTCAGTCATATTTAAGCGCTGTGCTCACACAGCCATGTTAAAACGTGTGTGTTGTTGGCCACAGATTGAAGACAATGCAATGTCACTGTGTTTTGGAGGTGTGTGTTGTGTTCCATTTTCTGTACTTGTGATGATTGATGACAGGCCCAGTTTGAAGACATCCATATGTTAATATTTGGGATTAGCACTACTTTCTGGCAACAAGCAGTACATCTTTGCACACATTTTTTGTGCTGTCCTTAAAAATTACATGCTGTTTCATATAGTTCATTTAGAATCTCATGACCAAGCAATGGTGCATTCTTTATCAAAGCATCACATGGGAAGCGTTATAGTTAGGTAGTGGCGTAAAACAGGAAGTTGTTTATAAGTTTAGTATACATGGATCAATGTTCCCCAAAATTCACGGTATTCATAACAGCCCCACCGTGAACATATGCATGTGACTCCAGTCAACTATATGTCTGGCACCTTTGGTTATATCCTCACAGCTGCCAGTGCACATCAAGCATGCTTTAACTCATGCATATGAATTTACATGAATATGGATTTGTCCCTTGATCATTACATGTCAAGACTGCACCAGGTAACATGGGTTCTGGTAACGGCTGAACCTCACTGAATTAACTGGATGGTTAGAGCAAAGTAACCCATTTCAAGGACAAGGCCATAACAGGAACAACTACATGTCTGTACACCTTTTTGTAATGCTTTTTGGAGTGAACAAACATTAGCAAATATGCACATTTTTAAGGAAATGTAGTACTCTAAAATGTGAGGTTCCTGTGTTTCAGCACCACTTAAATTTTTGTAAAATGTGTGGTTTTTTATAATGCACCCTCCTTTAGAAATTATGTGTTATTCATGCCCTTTTTGTGTCCACTTAATATTGATATTATGTATATATTGATGTACATACATCATATTGTGTTAGAGTACACTAGGAGCACTGTCAACACAGACTGTTGTGGTTTACAGTACAAGGGAAACAGTTCATTGTTTAACAGTATGACAGACACCATTTTGTAGTGATCATGAAATTTATTAATAAGTAGTGTATTTGTACAAGTTTTTTTCCATACCTGACATGTCACTGTAACATTTTCGTGTGTACATCTGTTGAACATGTGGCCAAAAAACCAGTTGGGCATTTATGTACAGGACCCATGTTTTCATGTAAAGTTAATGTACAAAAGAAATACCAATTACCAGCCTACATGTTGTCCGTAGCGATGCTCTCAAACAACAATTAATATGGGAGTAGTTTGTGAACTTTGTCATGTCCCTCACATAGACCCCTCAGACTACAGTCATGTTTGGCAGAACACACCAAATAAATGCACATAAAAGAAAATGTTTGGAGCTTCTGTTCAAAAATTCCACTGGCACATCATCACTTGGGAACTGAATACGGTGGGATGCTCCAGCACAGCAGCATGCAACCACCTGCAAGAGAACAAATATCCCATTACCAAAAAAATGCCACAGATTAGATATTCAAATCATTTATGCAGTGGCACAGAGCTATAACAAGCTGACAAGGTACAGGGAGAGAGAAAACATTGTATTTGAGGACACAAAGAGGACTATAAATCATGAAAAAAAACATTTGTTATTGCTGTTGTTTCCAAGTGTCCTGTTAAGCAACACAGGCATGCAGAATGAAGAGTCTGTGCCTCAATGTGCTATAACAGATTGCTGTGAGTTCATGCACGCAGACATGAACATGGATCAAACAGTTCATGTATTCAAAAGGTAATAAATATATTACAAGCACATACAAATAAATAATGACATTGATAATAATAATAGCAACAACCACCATAACATTCACAGTTCATCTAAAATACAGTCATTTCCTGCTGTGTTCATAACAAACATCAGTTATTGAGCAGAAGTTTTAAACAGGAGAGGGATACAGAAAATGTGTAATATGAATTCTGTCCATTCTCTTTAGTGATATATTTCATTGATTCAAATTAACCTTTCCACATTTCATGACAAAAGACTGAAAAAGTTGTAATGGACATAGCATAAGTGAAAGAATCATAAAGTTAAACATGAATAAATTTATACATTCACACTTGCACCAGAGACCCAGACCTCATATGTGGCAGACAGACACTAACATATGTACAATTACTAACAGCTTTGCATCCTTGGTTGTATTAACAATCTACACAATTCACACTGTTGACAAAAGCTACATCGCGAACCACAACACAAACCAACCTAATCTAATGCTGAATCAAAGTACACATCCACTTCCACTTTCTCAAACTCCTCAAACAGTTAGTCTATGTCCTCTAGCTCACCCTGATCATCTTTCACAGTAAAACTACACAGAATGCCTTCATGATCACTGAAATACGTAGGCATCACTGCACATTCCACATCATACTGTGTGGCTTTAACATAAACGTGATCAATCAATGTCCCCCTCTCTGTTGTTGCTTGTGTTACATACTGCAGAAATCCTTTATGCTCCATGAATGTACAAGTTGATGATGTGTTTAAGATGTTTTCATTAAAATCACCAATTACTACAATGTTGTGACTAATTAGATGTAACCAATCAACTAATTTTCTCAGATTGTCTTTAAATACAGAATTTGGATAGGATGGTGGACGATAAATTACTGCCATGACAATGTTAAATGTGCCACACAGGCACACCAAACACTCCAGATTAAAATCTGGTGCCTGCAGGAGGTTACAGTTCATATTACTTGAACTGTACAAACCAACTCCACCATGTTGTTGATTCTGGAGCTCTAACAATGTGGGGTTACTGCTGCTGTAAGACATACTTCGAGCACGACTGGTGAAAGTATACCCGTCAATGTGGACACTGTCTAACGAGGACTGTGTAGTGAGCCATGTTTCTGTGACAGCAATGAAGGTGGGATGTAAGTGCTTTGTGCAAGAAACCAAATCTGCAAGGTGGCAAGTTAAACTTTGAACGTTCATTAGGTACACAGAAAAACTGTGTGCACGTAATGAAGGTTGAGGTTGCTCAATTAAAAATGGAGGCATGCTGTCTAAGGCCTCCTTTATGGCGTCCTTGCAGTAAATGGCCTTCTCTTTAAAATCCTTGATGATCAGTCCAGACAAAGTTCTCACACGACTTAAAGCTACATACGCCTGCCCAGGTGCAAACACCTTTTTCAGAGATACAACAGCCTTATCTACCGTTAATCCCTGAACTTTATGCACTGTACATGCCCATGCTAGCCTAAAAGGAAACTGAACTCGCAGACCACCGCGTTCAGTTGCTTTGTCTTCTACGGACTGAATACCAGTAGAATATCTGCATTCTATAGCTGCATGTGTGTGTGTTTTCCTTCTCTGTGAACCAACTTTGGCATCATCAAATTTTACATAAACTGTTTGAGGAAAGTTTCTATCGTTACCAAAATCTATCTGAGTGACCGTGCCACATGCACCATTAACCAGACCGTCATCAACGTCCACATTCTTACACAACATAACACGCGCATTTCTTGCCAAACACAAACTCTGTGGTAAACTTGTGCCTGTTGCATGAGTATGATGTCCCACCATACGTTCTAATTTACCTGTTTTTCTGTTGTATGCAAAATCTTTGGCCTCTATCTCAACATAATCTGGACACATTGCAATTAGCCGTTTCAAGTTATGCTCATGTACTTGCATATTTGTTGGAAAAATATGCAAAGCACAGCTGTCTTCCCCTGTCTCGCAAGCTTTCAATATTTTAACATCACTAGCTAACATAGGAGTACCCTTTGAATGTACCCTCAACCTATTCAGCAGCTCTGAAAAAACATTATCCTTTTGTCTAACTACAGTTTTTAATTCCACTATACTGAAAGTACACCACAGGTCTGCCCCAACAGGACAACTATACAGAGCCTTCCCTTTAACAGGAGGCAACTGATAGAAGTCTCCAACAGCTATCACACTAACATTGCCAAATGGGGAAAAGTCACCTCTCTGCTTTATTTGTCTTAACCTACCATGCACATATGCTAACAAATTGTGATCAACCATGCTAATTTCATCAATGATTACAATTTGGACTTGACTCAATTTGGCTCTCAAAGAGTTTAGTTTATCCTCACCCAAAGGGATGTAGGGTAAACTAGCATGTGTGCCAATACTGAACGTGTGATGAATTGTTGCTGCATTTAAATTGTATGCAGCTATGCCTGTAGGTGCAGTTAACAAAACAGAAATAGCATCAGGTTGATTACAAAGTGTGGACAACAATCTACCTGCCTCGTATTGAATAGCCCTAATTAAATGACTTTTCCCTGTCCCTGCGCCACCTGTAACAAACACATGCAGAGGTTTTGGGTTTTGACCCATCACCTTTTGCAAACACCACTCTCTAACCTTATAAAACACACTCATTTGTGTCTCATTCAGAGACCTAACTAAAGTTAAACCCTCACTTCTAGACATCACATTTGTCCTCCTCTCTAACTGTGCTACCTGCGTGCTACCAACAATCAAATCTGGGACATTCTGCAGAGATTCCTGTACCTGCTCCTCTGCAATCTCAAATCCCTGCTGTTGTCTCCTCTCTTCTAAACATTCCAGCCGTTCTGCTTCTTGTTCAGGACACAGCTCCCCCCAAGCATCCTCCTCATTTACGCCATGTTGCTCCACGATTTCCTGCGCTCGCTCCAAATCTGGACTATCTACTTCAAACATTGACCTATTCTCCTTTACCACATCTTTAACAGCATGTGCTGACCCGTCAATAAAAGTCACCTGTCCATACTCATGGAACTGTTCAAACAGCTCAAAACCTCGAGGTTTGAGGTCTGACTCAGTTCTATAAGGAAGGAACAACTGCAGCAAACTCTGAAAATGCTCCTCAGGATTTTTTTCTAAACTAAAACGCACATACCGAACAACTGCAAACTGAGTACGTGTTCTCCTCAAAATGAAGCCCAAATCATTTTTCAATTTAATCATGTTTGCAGATTTTTCATTTTTGGGTAGAACACGATACTCTGATGCAAATGTTGCCATACACATATTTTCAAAGACCTCATTGTCAGGCCTGTTCCTATATCTATCTACTAAGCTCGTCATCCACATATCTTCTGTCCTAAGATCATGCGAAGACGCTTTCTCCTTTAAAACACTGAGGGGTAAACTCATCTTTACTATATTGCTCCCTGTTGGTACAAAAACAACCTTTCTAGAGCACTCCTTCAAATGCAAGTTAGTCAGCCTATACACTGCTTCCTGAGCACTTACGTCCCTGTTATGCAAATATACACTGCCTAACTTCTTAAACGCATCCTTAGCAGAGACATTTCCTTGTTGTGCTGCTTCTTTTTGGGCATTACTCAATAACAGGCCAATTTCTCTCTCTGCTTTTGTAATATATGATATTATATACACAACAACTGCATATGCATCTGTTACAAAGCTCAAATCAATATTGGCGTTCCAACATTTCAACAACTTCTTGCTATATTGATTGACCCAAACTTCATTTATCCCTCTCTTATAAACAACCTTGGTCTTCTTTTGCACTCTTCTATAAGCCTCTTCAAAAACATGCTGATCAATGCCCAAACTCTGAAACAATTCTTGTACACTACCATATGACTCACTTTGTACTGCTGTCTTAACTGACTCCAAGATAAACTGCGCAATATCTAGTGGCATCTTATCGCTGTCATCCAAACACTTACAGACTGTTTTGTCTTTTGACTGAGAACCCTCCTTTGTGTCTTGTGCCTTCTTCTTGTCACATTTGCATTTTTTGACTTCTACTTTACAAATGAATGTACGCAAAGTCACAGGTTTTGGGAAATTGAAACGACAGACTGTCTTCTTTTTTCTGCATGACTTAGAATGTCGTTTGGAATGCGTTTGCACAGATGACACAATGTCCAATAATGCATCATCATCTGAGGGTAACTCACATGTTACATATTTATCTATAAAGTCTACAACCTCCTCGTCTGTATTCTTATCAATTTTAGGAGCACCCTCAATCCAAAACAAACAGTGAACATGAGGAGAACCACGCTGCTGAAACTCGACCCTATAGAAGTAATCTATGATTTTGCCAATTGGTTGAGAAGGAGACATGAGAACCTCTTTCAAAAAACAATGCCATCTGTAATCAAACATCCTCGCTGCTGTAACCGGGTTACGACGCAACAACTCACACCTTTCTGCCCAGTCCAAATCCTCTACTGTCTGTGTTCTACCTTCCTGCTTCAGAATGCTGGTCAACAGATTCTGCCAACGCAGATCTGCAGACGAAAATGAGCAAAACCATGTTGGAATCCCTATCTGACGCACACAGGCTAAAACGTCCTTTTGCACTGACTGCCAGAATGCCGGAGTACCTCTTATTGGCTTGAGAAACCTATAACCATCGTCAAACTCCAACAACTGCTTCAGAGACTCCTCGTCCTTCAACATATTCTGAGCAACCCTTTGAGACCTCTGACCTACTTTACCTTTACGCAACGCCACAGAAACACTTGATTTGACCTGCTCTATCTCTGACATGTATTGAGCAAAAAATATATACTCTCCTTGACTTGCAAAACGACCATCAGCAAGCATAACCCTATTATTAAAATAACGTGACCTACTCAACTGATGACACCGAGTGGAATGGAAAGTCTTATCACCCAAAGGAAACAACACAGGGAAACACTTTGCTTCGTTACTCTGGTCAGACAGCATCCTAACTGGACTATTTCCCTCTGCAGGCGCTACATTCACAATATTATCAAAATACTGATCTAATGCTTCCTGACCAATATCAACAGGCATAAGACACGTGTCCTGAAACATGCAGTGCTGCTGTCTGTCATGTAACAGTTCATCTTGTGCTATGTCTGATGATTCTACTACAGCAACCTCAGCCTCTTCTCTAACCTGACCAGTGACCTCACTTCCTCTACCTGCCTCATCCTCACTAGCTGACCCAGCCTCTTCCTTTTCCTCATCTTCCTGCTTACACAACTCATTAATCCACTCCTCATTAAACTCAATGTCTCTATAATGAACATTGGTTCTCTTTAAATACTTTAGCGCCTGTCTTACACGTAATGTATCCACAAACTTATACTCATAATGGCCTTTATATGTCAACTTACGCTTTAACTTCACTTGTACCAAAGACCCTTCCATACTCGAACGTGGCAACACATTACTAGTCTCTATAATGTTGGCTGGAACACAGGTCACTGGACCATGTACTCCATTTTGTCCCCCTTTAGGCAATGCCAACATTTTCATGAAAGGAATATGCAAAGCTATCAAATGCTGCTCTAAACTATTCAAGCATGCAAGTTCTGGCGGAATGGGATCAACATCCAAGTTATTACTCCAACATTCAGCTGGCATCTCACCTGCACTTATCTTACGATGACAAGTATGACAAATCCAAAGCTCACCTCTACAAACCACCAACTGACAGGGCACAACACAGTCATTGTTACATCTGTGCAAATACTTTTCACTAATACAACTGTTTGCAATATCAGCTGTTGCTACACTTCTATTATAAACTTCCCTTACACAAGTCAGCACTTGATTTCTAAACAACAACCTATGACACACACAACACACAAAATCTGGACCATCTTTGACCTGTTCCAAAAACTGGCCCATAACAACATCAAAGTCTACTAACTTCTCCATCCTTTGCTCCCTACTAAGCCTGACACTATCTATAACCCTCTGTTTATGCTCTGCACTGTCTCTATATTTACTGATGCTCTGCGCTTTTACCCTCTTTCTATGCTCCATACTGTCTCTATATTTACTAATGCTCTGCGCTTTTACCCTCTCTCTATACTCCATACTGTCCCTATATTTACTAATGCTCTGCGCTTTTACCCTCTCTCTATGCTCAATACTGTCTCTATATTTACTTATACTTTGTGCTTTTCGTTTCTGTCTATGCTCCACACTGCCTCTATATTTAGTTAAGCTCTGTGCTTTTACCCTTTCTCTATGCTCCACACTGTTTTTATATTTGCCAATGCTCTGCGCTTTTACCCTCTCTCTATGGTCCACATTGTCTCTATATTTACCAATGCTCTGCACTTTGACCCTCTCTCTATGCTTCACACTGTCTCTATATTTAGTAACACTTTGCGCTTTTACCCTTTCTCTATGCTTCACACTGTCCCTATATTTAGTAACACTTTGCGCTTTTACCCTTTCTCTATGCTTCACACTGTCCCTATATTTAGTAACACTTTGCGCTTTTACCCTTTCTCTATGCTTCACATTGTCCCTATATTTAGTAACACTTTGCGCTTTTACCCTTTCTCTATGCTTCACACTGTCCCTATATTTAGTAACGCTTTGCGCTTTTACCCTTTCTCTATGCTTCACACTGTCCCTATATTTAATAACGCTTTGTGCTTTTACCCTTTCTCTGTGCTTCACACTGTCCCTATATTTAATAACGCTTTGTGCTTTTACCCTCTCTTTATGCTCTATACTATCTCTATATTTACTAACACTTTGTGCCTTTACCCTCTCTCTATGCTCGACACTGTCTCTATATTTAGTAATTGATTGCACTTTTACCCTTTCTCTCTGCTCCACACTTTCTCTATATTTACTTATGTTCCTTGCTTTGACACTTTCTCTAAACAACATGTTTTCGTGATATCTCTCCATACACTTCACTTGACGTCTCTTCATAAGAAATCTACTCATTTTATCCTGTGTTCCCTTTCTCTGCCTTAAATCCTTTGATTTCCCTGAGTTACTACCAACACCTTCATTAGACCCTACACATTCACTACAGCTACCTGGTGATTTCTCACTATCCCCAACATGTGTCATTCTAGACCTAGTGCTATAACCCATCACTTCACTCACTTTACAATAACTATAACAAATCTGCAGTCCAGGCTTATACACACAAACAACGTTCTCAAAATGCTGTCCCATGAGATTCTCAACATAAATACACTCTGCTGACAAACACGTACTGTTACATTTGTATTTCAACCAACGCCCTTCATGAAATGTACACACACTAACTCCAAACCAATCTGCTGTGACTTGAATTTCTACTTCTGTAGCCCAACTGTTAACATTTTTCATCCTGGACTGCTGTAGATACTGTGACACAGAAGGATACTCACTTCTAAGAAGACTTACATACTTATTTGCATTACTTTCTAACTCTTTACATACAGCTAGCCTAATCTTGCGATGATGCTTTTGTGAACCAGTCACAGCCTGAGAAATAGCTCTAAAAAAGCAGTTACCATCACCTTCAATCCTCTCATTTAAACATGGAACCCCTAACAACCCCACCTCCGTTGACCTGCAACCATTGCCCTTCACAAAGTCTACATCTAACTTACTACACAAAGTTTTACACACAGCTACACTAAGAGGATGGAAGAACAACTCTTCATTTGCAACAGCACTGACAAATTCAACATCTGCATTAACCTCACTAGTATCATATCTCTTTACTTTCTTCAACACACTAGGACCAGAAGAAATATCCTCTATATCATCACTAACTGACTCTGTTGCTGACCCACTGCTGACCTGACTGGCTAAAGACACAACAGAAATAGCAGACCGTGCTGGACTTACAGCTACACCAACACCACACTCAGACACACAGTTTCCTAAAGAACTTTGCTTAACCTCAGACACACCACTATTCTCTGCAACTGCAGTAGAACTCATTGCAGTGACACAGCTCTCTACAGACCCACAAGACAACACTGGCCTTGTCTCCCAAATGACATCAACGCCACACAACTCAAAAAGCCTCTGCCCAGAACTAAGACTGTCTGCCAAGCAACAGATGTACTGATACAGATCACCCAGACAAGCAAAGTGCAACACCACACTTTTACCATCGCTCTGCAGCAAACCAATGTCACTACGCGAATGACTATCTACCACAGCAAACCGTCCACCCTCACAAATAATGGCAGAACTATTCCCACACAACGTCAGAAGACATGTACTATACTGGCTAAAGATACTTTCCAGTCCATTTCTCAAACTGAACAACACACCTTGCTCAAAGTATTCACCCTCACTCACACCTACTTCACCTAATGCTGCCTGACCGTAGCTAAAGCTAAACATCTGCTCCTCTAACACTAACTGCTTCGGCAAATCTCCAACAGACAGATAATGTGACGCATGTGTAAAAATGTTCAAATCACGCAAACTACTGTACAACTCGTCACCTACAACCAATGCGCGATCCACATCACACCTAGCCCACGAAAACACACTCGACAATGTGTGTTTGGCTAAGCTGGCCAAAGCTATAGCCATACACTGTTGACCTCCATACACAAACCGCTCATCTCCCTGGTGGAACGAGCCCCTCACAACCTTATCCAGCCTAATCCCTCTACTACCCTCTGCTGCCACAACATCACTGTCTGACTGCAACACAACTGTACTAACATCAGCAACACTAACAAAAGGAACAAAAACAGCCTTAGCTTTGCTGATCTTCTGTGGCATCTCGTGGACAGCAGACTCCGTCGACACGGCCAGGCACGCTGCAGCACCATCCTCTCCCATGGACTCCTGGACTGTGACCGCCGCCTGGCACAAAAAACAAAACACACGTTTTTACTAAATAATGCAGCCAAAAAAGACATGTTAGTGCTTCGTAAAATCATCAATAAGTGACATAAAATAAAACATCAAACAAACCTCCTGCACAGCTGGGCCGAGCTTGGAGGCAGACTCAGTCACAGGGGCAGGCGCAGGTGTTGCCGGAGCCTGATGAGACACAATAAAAAAATAAAAACCGTTAAAACACATCATTCACTTTCTTGAAGCATGCTTTAGGATGAAAAACTTTCACATCAATAACATCCCCCCAAAACATCCACACTAACCTGCCGCTTTCGTCCTCTGCGTGGTTTGGCAACACCTTTCGGCTGATCCTTCACAGGGAAGGTCTGTAGAAAGAAAAACAAACCTTTGTAAGAACTGTCTTCCTGTTTTCACCTCAACAGTATTGACACAATGCGTAACTAGCTTACCTGGCCGGCAGGCGGATCAGCAGGGCAGTCAGAGCCAGAAGAAGGGGCAACCTCCTCCATGGCATCCAACATGCCACTGCTGAACCACACGGGGTTGGACGAAATGACAGACTGTCCCACCGGAGGTGTTCCAGCCTTAAAAACAAAAACAACACAGCTGCTTAGAATTCATTTTCAGACACAAAATAACTATGCACAACTTGAAGCCAAACATTGCCTTAAAAAAACACACGTTACCTTGCCCCGCCGTCCAACCACCGCCCACTCGCAGGGGTCACTGTGACGCGGCACGCGAGCATGCCCCGTCACGACCAGAGTGGGGGACACCCTACCCCGCGGCGATCTCCGGGGAGACGCCGGGGGCGTAGGCGCCGGGGGTGCCAGCTGGCGGAACGCGGAGTTCCACAGCAGCTGCACCAGGATGGGCATGCCATCGGAGTCGCTGAGGTGCACCTTAGAGAAAGTAAAACACAACCAACATGTCACTTCACATGTCAAACTGCCATGATAACATCAAACTCTTCCATGTGTTATGTCAAACAAACAAAGTTTGCTGTACTTACACCATCATTGCACCACAGCTCTTTACGATGGACTGGGAGGTGCTCCGTCACAGACACATAGGAAAGACCTACCAACCATAAGACAAATATCATCAATCCTTGTAATACTTGCACTTGCATAAATTGTTTTGCATTGCACATTACATTGAGTACAACTGTACTAACAACCACAATTGGAACTTACCCATGCGAGCTGCGACACGGTGGTATTCCTGACGCAGCTGCTCTTGGAGACCAAGGTCCATGCTCAGACGAGGAGGAAAGTCCAGAACAAAGACCTTAAAAACACCATTTCTTCATTAATGCCCTTAAATATGCATATAAGTCAACACTCTACTCACAACAACGAAATATATAATGACAAAGATAACTACAATAACAACAAAACAAAAAGGGACAAAAGTAAACAAAACACACCTTGGGCCAGCAGCTGCACACTGTGGTCAGGAGAGCACCAAAGTCCAACGCCGCCTCATCGATGGTCCTGCTGGCGGTGAGGTTGTTGCTCGGGGCGAGCACACACACAGCGTCCGGGACCCATGGGACATCTCGGTGCAGCACCTCCGTCCTCAGCTCCCTGGCCTCTGCACCTGGAACAGAAAGAAAAGCAAAAGACAGGGATCCCTCGGGGATGGCCACGAACCCGTCCACCATGGAGCGCAGATGGGAATCTCCGATGACGAACACCAGCTGCAACAACAGAGACACCAGTTTAGAACCCAGACATCACCCGTGACACCATGCAACCATCACTGTCTTACGAAAAAGACAAATCATACCTTCTGGTCCGGACGCTGGGCTGGAGTGACCAACTTGAAGCTGCGCTGGGTCAGCTCCGAAGTTGGCCATCTCCGCACACGATGGCGGTACCCGGTACCGCGGCCTGGTCAGACAGATTACAATTGAACAGTGTCAGCACAAGATTAACACATCTTTCAGTAACATTGAAACATATCATTGAAACATGTAAAAAAAAACAACAACAACACCAAAAACAACAAGCCATTTAATACATACGAGCAACAAACTCGGGGACAGGCGGCAAAGGGGTCCACGTCTGCGGTGTCGCCATCCTCCTCCTCAAAGCCTGGGCGCGCCGGTGGGACTTCGCACGAGGCATCTAAAAAACAGACAAAAATAATCAATAACAAAACATTCATACATATACACTAAAACCTATACATCCATATAACTGAATTAATTATACTGAAAAGCCATACTTCACCAAGAACACTGAGATTGCAGCCATCAAATAGATAAATACTTTTTCTTACCTTGACAACACTAAAAAGACACTTCACGTGTGTGTATGTATGTGTGTGTGTGTGTGTGTGTGTATGTGTGTGTGTGTGTCTCTAATATGTATGTACAAATTAACAAATGTGTTGGATTAGTTAGCTGTGTGTTTAAAGATTTAAAAAATGTTTGTGTTTTCACAAAATGTTCAAAATCAGCAGGTAATTGCAGATCAATCAGCAGGAGAGAACCAGATCACACACTCCAATGAGAAGATTATCTGTAAATAAAAAAAAAACACATTTCTAAACAATACATGTAACATAAAACCTGTATAACACACATTCAGCTATTCAAATCAAAACCATTTCTTTCTACACATCCTGAATACACTTATCCACATATCCAACAACTTCTTTTTACATCTATAACATTAAAAAAAAATCTTTCCTTGTAACACAGCTCATCACAACAGCATCCACCTTAAAATATGTTCTTACTGAAAAGAAAATACCCAACACTACCTATCTCTACATAACACAATTCTGTGTCAAGCAACCTTAAACAACATATGACACACACACATACATAAACACAACACACAACTTCCCATCCAACCTCTCAACTGCATGATGAATTAACTCACAAACATCCATTTCAAAGACACTTTCCCTGAAGTAACATATTTACCACAATAGCTGCCACATTACATACACTTACATACATTGTGTAAATGACTCTACACCAAAACACTATAACTATACAGTGAATACATCACCCTACAAGGATACACAAGCTAATGGACACCAGGTAAATATCGCTTACACATAGCTGTGGTCAAAAACACAACATACCAAGCACCGTAAATATGGTTTCATATTCAACATGTACTTGTTTTTTCTCTGTCTAACATATATAGCATCATAACACCTGCACCAATTCCATCCAGGTTAGTATTATTTTGTTGAGATAAATACACCACACATTTCACTGGTTTCAGCAACTCACTAAGGGCAGTGGTTGGGGTGAAACTCAAAGGAATAACGAATAATGTCCTTGTGAAGTACCTTGCACCACACTTAGGGACCGTGGTAAATTTGTAATCTCTGACTTGCCAATTCAAACAATCAACAAAATCATGAGATCAACACACAAATACTGTCATGACCAAACGCTAAAAGTCTCACAGCATGTTATTATTGACTCATACTGAACAGCGCCACCACATGTTCAGTTATAAAGCATTTTACCTTTTAACTAATAAGTCATGAACATTGAGACGTATGAAAACAATATTTGAACAGTAGATGCCTTGAATGAAGCCAATTCAAGTGGTATAGTTCACGCACATTTACGCCGTAAAAATGTGCCGCCATATTAGCTTTTCTGCTAAACAGTTTTTCTCTGTGTTGCGACATATTTCATCCAATCACCACCAAATTTGGTACATGTCATATTTAAATGACCTTGAACCCTTCTTTATAAAAACACTCAGCACACTCGACACAACAATACACATGTAAAATTCCTGTTACTTTTTAACTACAGCACCCCCTCATGGCAAAAGTGACTAAAAAATGACACACTTGTGCATTGTGGCAATATGTACAACACTTATAAATGTGGTTAAAATTCCATTGTACATTGAAGACTTCACCATCACTTTTATCATGCCACGCCCCTAAGAACTTGATGGCAAATTGCAAACAAACCATACATGATATCTAAAAACAAACTAAAAAGTCTTGTTCAAGGTCATTTAAATATCACATGTACCTAATTTTGTAACAATTGGATGAAATATATGGCAACACAAACAAAAACTGTGTTTTGCATAAAATCCAAAAGGCAACAAATGTTTAACACAAATGGGCGTGGCCTATACCACTTGGATTGGCTTCATTCAAGGAACCTACTCTCCAAATACTGTTTCATACACCTCACAGTTCAGGACTTGCTAATCAAAAGGTAAAATGCTTCACAAACTACCATGTGGTGGTGCTGTTGAGTTCGACTGAATAATAACATGCTGTGACACTCTTGGCCTTCTAATAATAACAGTATGTGTGTGTTGTTGTCATTATTTCTTTGGTTGTCCAACTTGAAAAATTCACACATTGCAACTTTGCCACAGTCCCTAAGTGCTGCAGTCGCTGCATGATACTCATAAAAACATTCACCATTATTTCTTTAAATTTTCGCCACAACAACTGGTCTTACTGAGTTGATGAAAGCTGTAAAGTGTCTCACTTACTTATCTTTACAAAATAACACCAACCTGGATTGAATTCATCCCATTTCATGTCACTAATCAAGTTAGAAACAGAAACCAACACGCGCATATCAAATATAAAACCAAATTCACTTTGCTACATACTATGCCTACCAACCAAAATCAAACCATTTCTTCACAATTTAACTATAAAAAAAACCCAACCCACATCCACTACACCGCCTTTTCATTGAATACCATCTGTTTAAATTACCAATTGTACATAAAACATACACTTTATTGCATGAACATTACCTGTTGGTAAACAAAAGGCTAACACACAAAAGGCTAAAGCTAACCCCCCAGCTAACACACATTAGCATACACCACGCTACTTGATCAAAATCCACCAATTCATGTTAAATATCCACCTCAGGTAAACTGCACTAAGTTTTACATTGCACAGGAATGCCTAAAATCACCCAGAGATACTTCAGAATCCATATTTCAATCAAAAGTTCGCTGTAGCTCCCAAAGAACTAACACACAAAGGACTAGCAACAAACACACACCCCCCACACTTATCGAGTACTAGCATAACACACATCTAAAATCCTCAATAAGCATTTACAAACCACCTCGCAGAATCTGCAGTGCCTTTAACATTTCACTGAACATGTTGCAATTAAACACCTTTACATTAAGCGGTCTATCACATTACAATTACCACCACACACCACACAAAGTCGTCGAACAATAAGCTAATAGTAGCTAACGCAGCCATAACATGAACAACACGTTTCTTACCTCACAGTCGATGTGAATGGGGGGTCGCCAACGTGCATCAGGAGCTTTTGTTTAGTTGAATGACGACTTCATGACAACTTCCGGTGACGTGTTACAAACAATGAATGGCGATAACATCGCGAGAGCGAAGCGGCCGCAGTTTCCGGTCCAACCTCTGTAACGCCTTACAGTAAATATATCTCTCTCCTCAAATGAACGCAATTGAATAATTTTACGTCAACGAGCTCGGCCGCATAATTGTTCCAATGTCAGAAATCTTGCGAGTTTCACGAACAAATCAGTACTTCTTCACAACAACGCAAAAAATGCAAGTCTGGATCCTTCGCGAAAATACAAACCCCACAATGCATTGCACACGATTTCACAGCGCTGACACCGCGATGTCTTCAATGTTTGAAGAAAACATTAAAGACGCAGGCAGGAACTGAAATCGAAATGTAATTCTGGCAACAGTAAGAAAGGGAGAAGAGCTCAAAATGTTCCCACCGTTCTCAGGTTTGCAGAAATGTCTTCGGTTTTTCTATATCTTTTACCGTTCTTGAAAATTTTCCTATTGAAGTACCACGAGCACACCTTCACTTTATCATGGGTTTCAATGAGACGGACTATCGGCAGATACAGCGCGTGACGTCACCTGCCAGAGCGCTAAGCTGCTGTGAAAACTCTCCCAAAAAACGCTTAAAATAGCGATCACGGGCTTATTCTTTGACCTACACACACCATTTTTTCACAAAAGTAGTAGAGATTTTTGTCCTCCTTCACAAAAGTGTCTGCTTTTAACACTGACAGGCTCAGAATTTGAACACTGCGCCACCAAAGACACTGAGTATTACCGTGTGTCCCATCCACTCCAATACAGTCTCTCACCGCTGATCGCAGGGGAAACGCTGAACTGCCTTCATGTTTAACTGCTCTCATTTCCACATTTCTGCATCACAACGATCACCAAACTCTCCTGGTCGTCCTCATCTATCCATTTCATTCTTTTTAAACGCTGTACTCACACAGCCATGTTAAAACGTGTGTGTTGTTGGCAGCAGACTGAAGACAATGCAGTGTCACTGTGCTTTAGAGCTGTGTGTTTCATTTAATGTACCTGTGAACACCGATGACCGGCCCGTCCTGAACACAGCCATGTGTCAATGTTTGGGCATAGCGTTACCTACTAACAACAGGCAGTACATCTTTTCACACACTTTCTTTTGCTTTCCCCAACATTTACATGCTGTGGTCTGTATGTCATGTACAATCTCATGACCAATCACTAGTGCATTTTTTTTTTTTATCACACTTTCACATATCAGGCCTCACATTAAGTGTATCGCCACAGCACAGGAAATAGTTTATAACTCCAGCATACATGCTTCAATTTTACCCAAACTTCACAGCATTGATAACAGTCCCTCCTGAACACATTCATGTGTACATATTTATTGAGATTACGCATAACGCCACCTACTTGTAACACAAAATGCATATGTTCAGACTATTTCACGGTGACAAACATCAGTTAGGTCGACGGCGGAGAAACACACGCGTAACCGCAAACGCACGGCCGGAGCTACGGCCCGCGACAAGCAGCGGGTTAGGGGCGACAGGCAAGGGGCCGGGGGCCGGGGGCAAGGGAAGACGGGCAAGGGGCGGCGGGCGGGGGTCGACGGGCGTGGGGGCGAGGTCCCGTTAAACGCTGCTCGCAGCTTTAATTATTATTATTCTTTCTTTCTCCCGCTCCGTTGCGCTCATTTTTGACCCCCTAAACATGCTCAAAAACTCACCAAAATTGGCATGCAGGTGCAAAAAGTGCGAGAGACGGGGTTTTTGCACAAATGAAGACATAAAAGCTCTCTAGCGCCACCTAGAAACACAAAAAACGCTACTACGGCCCGTAGGAATGTCGTAGAAAGATCGAACTAAAACTGGCTCGTTCGTCTCGTCAAGACCTACAAATCACGCGCTGGTACCCATGAGCTAAACCCAACAGGAAATGAGCTATTTGCCGTTTCACAGTAAAATTTGCCTGAAAATGAGCCTTCTTCAAAAAATATCTTCTCCGAGGGCGTTTATCGTAGCAACCTGAACGACGCACAGGGTGATAGATCACACCCTGGGGGAAAAAAGTACTGTACAACTTTTTCATTACTGGCCCGGTTCTGATTCTATTGGGTCCGAAAGGTGACAACGCACACACATCCTGAACAGACAAAATACTTCATAAATCCAGCATACATGCTCCAATCTTCCCAGAAATCAACAGGATCGACGACAGTCACGTCCTGAACACATCCATGTGTCAATATTTGGGATTACATATAGCGCTACCTACTGGCAACAGGAAGTTCATTTTTTTCGCAGTTTTTTTTTCACAAAAACGCCTACTACTGCTCGTAGGAATCACGTAGAAGGATCAAACCAAAACTGGCTTGTTTGTCTCATCAAGACCTACAAATCATACGCTGATACCCCCGACCTAAACCCAACAGGAAGTGAGATATTTGCACTTTAACGATCGTCTTTTCAAAATATTATCTCCGCCGAAATAGTGTATTGCCTACAGCTTAAAAGCAGCTCAACATGTTCGCACCGTTCTTAGAATTCCAGCGATGTCCTCGGTTTTTTTGTAGCTTTTACCGTTCTTGAGTTTTTCACCTAAACGCACCGCGAGTTCATTGTCACTTTCCAATGTGTGTCTGTGAGACGGGAGTAATATGAGCTGCAGCAGCGGGTGACGTCACCAGCCACAGCGCTGAGCTGCTGTGAAAACTCTCCCAAAAAACGCTTAAAATAGCGATCACGGGCCAATCTTTGACTTACACACACCATTTTTGCAAGAAAGTTGTAGAGATCTTTTTCCTCCTTCAGAAAAGTGTCTGCTTTTAACACAGACAGCCTCAGAATTTGAACACTGCGCCTCCAAAGACACTGACTACTCACCGTGTGTCCCATCCGCTCCAATACAGTCTCTCACCGCTGATCGCAGGGGAAACGCTGAACTGCCTTCATGTTTAACTGCTCTCATTTCCACATGTCTGCATCACAACGATCACCAAACTCTCCTGGTCGTCCTCATCTATAGATTTCGTTCTATTTAAACGCTGTGCTCACACAGCCATGTTAAAACGTGTGTGTTGTTGGCAGCAGACTGAAGACAATGCAATGTCACTGTGCTTTAGAGCTGTGTAGTGTGTTTCATTTAATGTACCTGTGAGGACCGAGGACCGGCCCGTCCTGAACACAGCCATGTGTTTGGGGATACCGCCACCTATTGGCAACAGGCAGTACATCTTTTGACAGACTTTTTTTACTTTCCCCAAAATTTACATGCTGTGGTCTGTATGTCATGCACAACCTCGTGACCAATCACTGGTGCATTTTTTTTTTTTATCACACTTTCACATATCACACCTCACATTAAGTGTACCGCCACAGCACAGGAAATAGTTTATAACTCCAGCGTACATGCTTCAATTTTCCCCAAACTTCACAGCATTGATAACAGTCCCCCCTGAACACATTCGTGTGTACATATTTGTTGAGATTACGCATAACGCCACCTACTTGTAACACAAAATGCATATGTTCAGACTATTTCACGGTGACAAACATCAGTTAGGTCGACGGCGCAGAAACACACGCGTAACCGCAAACGCACGGCCGGAGCTACGGCCCGCGACGGGCAGCGGGTTAGTGGTGACGGGCAAGGGGCCGGGGGCCGGGGGGCAAGGGGAGACGGGCCAGGGGCGGCGGGCGGGGGCCGACGGGCGTGGGGGCGAGGTCCCGTTAAACGCTGCTCGCAGCTTTAATTAGGGACCGAGCCGAAAGGCAAGGGCTCCACAGGAGCCCTTGCCGAAGGCAAGGAACCTATTGTTTTTGCTTCGTTTATTATTATTATTATTAGGGACCGAGCCGAAGGTAAGGGCTCCACAGGAGCCCTTGCCAAGGCAAGGAACCTATTGTTTTTGCTTCGTTTATTATTATTATTATTATTATTATTATTATTATTATTTTTCCGAACGCGAAAATCCAAATTTGACCCCCTAAACATGCTCGAAAACTCACCAAAATTGGCACACCGGTCAGAAATGCGTGAAAATTTGATAAAATGACAAAATTAACCCCTTAGGTGCCAAAATGAGCTCTCTAGCGCCACCTAGAAAAATGGAAATGGCCCCTATAGCCTGTAGGATTGTCGTAGAAAGATCGAACAAAAACTGGCTTGTTTCTCTCATCAAGACCTACAAATCACGCGCTGCAACCCCTGACCTAAATCGCACAGGAAGTGAGATATTTGCACGTTCATTCTCAAACTTTCAGAACTATCTCCTCCTAGGGCGTTTATCGTACAGACTTCAACGTTGCTCACATGATATTTCTCAACATTTTGAACAAAAGTTCTGTAGGATTTTTTCATTACTGGCCCGGTTTGGATTTTATGCCCTCTGAAAGTTGGCGCAAGCCCACACTCTTCGCGCCACAAAAATGCTCACTACTCCTCGTAGGAATGTCTTAGAAAGATCAAACCAAAACTGGCTTGTTTCTATCATGAAGACCTACAAATCATACGCTGATACCCCTGACCTAAACCCAACAGGAAGTGAGATATTTACACTTTAACGATTTGTGTTCAAAACATATCTCCTCCAAGGTGGTGTATTGCCTACAGCTTAAAAGCAGCTCAAAATGTTCGCACCGCTCGTACGATTCCAGCGATGTCTTCGGATTTTTTGTAGCTTTTACCGTTCTTGAGTTTTTCACCTAAACGCCCCGCGAGTTCATTGTCACTTTCCAATGTGTGTCTGTGAGACGGGAGTAATATGAGCTGCAGCAGCGGGTGACGTCACCAGCCAGAGCGCTGAGCTGCTGTGAAAACTCTCCCAAAAAACGATTAAAATAGCGATCACGGGCTTATTCTTTGACCTACACACACCATTTTTTCACAAATGTAGTAGAGATTTTGTCCTCCTTCACAAAAGTGTCTGCTTTTAACACTGACAGCCTCAGAATTTGAACACTGCGCCTCCGAAGACACTGAGTACTAACCGTGTGTCCCATCCGTTCCAATACAGTCTCTCACCGCTGATCGCAGGGGAAACGCTGAACTGCCTTCATGTTTAACTGCTCTCATTTCCACATTTCTGCATCACAACGATCACCAAACTCTCCTGGTCGTCCTCATCTATCCATTTCATTCTTTTTAAACGCTGTACTCACACAGCCATGTTAAAACGTGTGTGTTGTTGGCAGCAGACTGAAGACAATGCAGTGTCACTGTGCTTTAGAGCTGTGTGTTTCATTTAATGTACCTGTGAACACCGATGACCGGCCCGTCCTGAACACAGCCATGTGTCAATGTTTGGGCATAGCGTTACCTACTAACAACAGGCAGTACATCTTTTCACACACTTTCTTTTGCTTTCCCCAACATTTACATGCTGTGGTCTGTATGTCATGTACAATCTCATGACCAATCACTAGTGCATTTTTTTTTTTATCACACTTTCACATGTCAGGAGTCACATTAAGTGTACCGCCACAGCACAGGAAATAGTTTATAACTCCAGCATACATGCTTCAATTTCCCCCAAACTTCACAGCATTGATAACAGTCCCCCCTGAACACATTCGTGTGTACATATTTGTTGGAATTACGCATAACGCCACCTACTTGTAACACAAAATGCATATGTTCAGACTATTTCACGGTGACAAACATCAGTTAGGTCAACAGCGGAGAAACACACACGTAACCGCAAACGCACGGCCGGAGCTACGGCCTGCGACGGGCAGCGGGTTAGGGGCGACGGGCAAGGGGCCGGGGGCCGGGGGGCAAGGGGAGACGGGCAAGGGGCGGCGGGCGGGGGCCGACGGGCGTGGGGGCGAGGTCCCGTTAAACGCTGCTCGCAGCTTTAATTAGGGACCGAGCCGAAAGGCAAGGGCTCCACAGGAGCCCTTGCCGAAGGCAAGGAACCTATTGTTTTTGCTTCGTTTATTATTATTATTATTATTATTATTATTCTTTCTTTCTCCCGCTCCGTTGCCCTCATTTTTGACCCCCTAAACATGCTCGAAAACTCACCAAAATTGGCATGCTGGTGCAAAAAGTGCGAGAGACGGGGTTTATGCACAAATGAAGACAATCAAGCTCTCTAGCGCCACCTAGAAACACAAAAAACGTCGCTACGGCCCGTAGGAATGTCGTAGAAAGATCGAACCAAAACTGGCTCGTTCGTCTCGTCAAGACCTACAAATCACGCGCTGACACCCCTGACCTAAACCCAACAGGAAATGAGTTATTTGCCCTTTCACAGTAAAAATTAGCCTTCTTCAAAAAATATCTTCTCCGAGGGCGTTTATCGTAGCAACCTGAATGACGCACAGGGTGATAGATCACACCCTGGGGAAAAAAAGTTCTGTACAACTTTTTCATTACTGGCCCGGTTCTGATTCTATAGGGTCCGAAAGGTGACGTCGCACACGCATCCTAAACAGCTAAATACTTCATAAATCCAGCATACATGCTCCAATCTTCCCAAAAATTGACAGGATCGACGACAGTCACGCCCTGAACACATCCATGTGTCAATATTTGGGATTACATATAGCCCCACCCACTGGCAACAGGAAGTTCACTTTTTTTACACAGTTTTTCTCACAAAAATGGCCACTATTGCTCGTAGGAATGTGGTAGAAAGATCAAACCAAAACTGGCTTGTTTGTCTCATCAAGACCTACAAATCATACGCTGATACCTCCGACCTAAACCCAACAGGAAGTGAGATATTTGCACTTTAACAATCGTCTTTTCAAAATATTATCTCCGCCGAAATGGTGTATTGCCTACAGCTTAAAAGCACCTTAAATGTTCGCACCGTTCTGAGGATTCCAGCGATGTCCTCGGTTTTTTTGTAGCTTTTACCGTTCTTGAGTTTTTCACCTAAACGCACCGCGAGTTCATTGTCACTTTCCAATGTGTGTCTGTGAGACGGGAGTAATATGAGCTGCAGCAGCGTGTGACGTCACCAGCCAGAGCGCTGAGCTCCTGTGAAAACTCTCCCAAAAAACGCTTAAAATAGCGATCACGGGCCAATCTTTGACTTACACACACCATTTTTGCACAAAAGTAGTAGAGATTTTTTTCCTCCTTCAGAAAAGTGTCTGCTTTTAACACTGACAGCCTCAGAATTTGAACACTGCGCCTCCAAAGACACTGAGTACTCACCGTGTGTCCCATCCGCTCCAATACAGTCTCTCACCGCTGATCGCAGGAGAAACGCTGAACTGCCTTCATGTTTAACTGCTCTCATTTCTACATTTCTGCATCACAACGATCACCAAACCCTCCTGGTCGTCCTCATCTATCCATTTCATTCTGTTTAAACGCTGTGCTCACACAGCCATGTTAAAACGTGTGTGTTGTTGGCAGCAGACTGAAGACAATGCAGTGTCACTGTGCTTTAGAGCTGTGTGCTGTGTTTCATTTAATGTACCTGTGAACACCGATGACCGACCCGTCCTGAACACAGCCATGTGTCAATATTTGGGGATTCACCACCTACTAACAACAGGCAGTACATCTTTTCGCACACTTTGTTTGCTTTCCCCAACATTTACATGCTGTGGTCTGTATGTCATGCACAACCTCGTGACCAATGACTGGTGCATTTTTTTTTTTTATCACACTTTCACATATCAGACCTCACATTAAGTGTACCGCCACAGCACAGGAAATAGTTTATAACTCCAGCATACATGCTTCAATTTTCCCCAAACTTCACAACATTGATAACAGTCCCCCCTGAACACATTCGTGTGTACATATTTGTTGAGATTACGCATAACGCCACCTACTTGTAACACAAAATGCATATGTTCAGACTATTTCACGGTGACAAACATCAGTTAGGTCGACGGAGGAGAAACACACACACGTAACCACAAACGCACAACCGGAGCTACGGCCCGCGACAAGCAGCGGGTTAGTGGCGACAAGCAAGGGGCCGGGGGCCGAGGGGCAAGGGGAGACGGGCCAGGGGCGGCGGGCGGGGGCCAACGGGCGTGGGGGCGAGGTCCCGTTAAACGCTGCTCGCAGCTTTAATTAGGGACCGAGCCGAAGGTAAGGGCTCCACAGGAGCCCTTGCCAAGGCAAGGAACCTATTGTTTTTGCTTCGTTTATTAGGGACCGAGCCGAAAGGCAAGGGCTCCACAGGAGCCCTTGCCGAAGGCAAGGAACCTATTGTTTTTGTTGCGTTTATTATTATTATTATTATTATTATTATTCTTTCTTTCTCCCGCTCCGTTGCGCCCATTTTTGACCCCCTAAACATGCTCGAAAACTCACCAAAATTGGCATGCTGGTCCAAAAAGTGACACAGATGGACTTTATTCAGAAATGAAGACAATCAAGCTCTCTAGCGCCACCTAGAAACACAAAAAACGTCGCTACGGCCCGTAGGAATGTCGTAGAAAGATCGAACCAAAACTGGCTCGTTCGTCTCGTCAAGACCTACAAATCACGCGCTGGTACCCCTGACCTAAACCCAACAGGAAATGAGCTATTTGCCCTTTCACAGTAAAATTTGCCTGAAAATGAGCATTCTTCAAAAAATATCTTCTCTGAGGGCGTTTATCGTAGCAACGTGAACAGCGCACAGGATGATAGATCACACCCTGGGGAAAAAAAGTTCTGTACAACTTTTTCATTACTGGCCCGGTTCTGATTCTATGGGGTCCGAAAGGTGACAACGCACACGCATCCTGAACAGCAAAATACTTCATAAATTCAGCATACATGCTCCAATCTTCCCAAAAAATGACAGGATCGACGACAGTCACGTCCTGAACACATCCATGTGTCAATATTTGGGATTACATATAGCGCTACCTACTGGCAACAGGAAGTTCATTTTTTTCGCAGTTTTTTTTCCACAAAAACGCCGATTACTGCTCGTAGGAATCACGTAGAAAGATCAAACCAAAACTGGCTTGTTTGTCTCATCAAGACCTACAAATCATACGCTGATACCCCCGACCTAAACCCAACAGGAAGTGAGATATTTGCACTTTAACGATCGTCTTTTCAAAATATTATCTCCGCCGAAATAGTGTATTGCCTACAGCTTAAAAGCACCTCAACATGTTCGCACCGTTCTTAGAATTCCAGCGATGTCCTCGGTTTTTTTGTAGCTTTTACCGTTCTTGAGTTTTTCACCTAAACGCACCGCGAGTTCATTGTCACTTTCCAATGTGTGTCTGTGAGACGGGAGTAATATGAGCTGCAGCAGCGGGTGACGTCACCAGCCAGAGCGCTGAGCTGCTGTGAAAACTCTCCCAAAAAACGCTTAAAATAGCGATCACGGGCCAATCTTTGACTTACACACACCATTTTTGCAAGAAAGTTGTAGAGATCTTTTTCCTCCTTCAGAAAAGTGTCTGCTTTTAACACTGACAGCCTCAGAATTTGAACACTGCGCCTCCAAAGACACTGACTACTCACCGTGTGTCCCATCCGCTCCAATACAGTCTCTCAGCGCTGATCGCAGGGGAAACGCTGAACTGCCTTCATGTTTAACTGCTATCATTTCCACATGTCTGCATCACAACGATCACCAAACTCTCCTGGTCGTCCTCATCTATACATTTCGTTCTATTTAAACGCTGTGCTCACACAGCCATGTTAAAACGTGTGTGTTGTTGGCAGCAGACTGAAGACAATGCAGTGTCACTGTGCTTTAGAGCTGTGTAGTGTGTTTCATTTAATGTACCTGTGAGGACCGAGGACCGGCCCGTCCTGAACACAGCCATGTGTTTGGGGATACCGCCACCTATTGGCAACAGGCAGTACATCTTTTGACAGACTTTTTTTACTTTCCCCAAAATTTACATGCTGTGGTCTGTATGTCATGCACAACCTCGTGACCAATCACTGGTGCATTTTTTTTTTTTATCACACTTTCACATATCACACCTCACATTAAGTGTACCGCCACAGCACAGGAAATAGTTTATAACTCCAGCGTACATGCTTCAATTTTCCCCAAACTTCACAGCATTGATAACAGTCCCCCCTGAACACATTCGTGTGTACATATTTGTTGACATTACGCATAACGCCACCTACTTGTAACACAAAATGCATATGTTCAGACTATTTCACGGTGACAAACATCAGTTAGGTCGACGGCGGAGAAACACACGCGTAACCGCAAACGCACGGCCGGAGCTACGGCCCGCGACGGGCAGCGGGTTAGGGGCGACGGGCAAGGGGCCGGGGGCCGGGGGGCAAGGGGAGACGGGCAAGGGGCGGCGGGCGGGGGCCGACGGGCGCGGGGGCGAGGTCCCGTTAAACGCTGCTCGCAGCTTTAATTATTATTATTATTATTATTATTTTTCCGAACGCGAAAATCCAAATTTGACCCCCTAAACATGCTCGAAAACTCACCAAAATTGGCACACCGGTCAGAAATGCGTGAAAATTTGATAAAATGACAAAATTAACCCCTTAGGTGCCAAAATGAGCTCTCTAGCGCCACCTAGAAAAATGGAAATGGCCCCTATAGCCTGTAGGATTGTCGTAGAAAGATCGAACAAAAACTGGCTTGTTTCTCTCATCAAGACCTACAAATCACGCGCTGCAACCCCTGACCTAAATCGCACAGGAAGTGAGATATTTGCACGTTCATTCTCAAACTTTCAGAACTATCTCCTCCTAGGGCGTTTATCGTACAGACTTCAACGTTGCTCACATGATATTTCTCAACATTTTGAACAAAAGTTCTGTAGGATTTTTTCATTACTGGCCCGGTTTGGATTTTATGCCCTCTGAAAGTTGGCGCAAGCCCACACTCTTCGCGCCACAAAAATGCTCACTACTCCTCGTAGGAATGTCTTAGAAAGATCAAACCAAAACTGGCTTGTTTGTATCATGAAGACCTACAAATCATACGCTGATACCCCTGACCTAAACCCAACAGGAAGTGAGATATTTACACTTTAACGATTTGTGTTCAAAACATATCTCCTCCAAGGTGGTGTATTGCCTACAGCTTAAAAGCAGCTCAAAATGTTCGCACCGCTCGTACGATTCCAGAGATGTCTTCGGATTTTTTGTAGCTTTTACCGTTCTTGAGTTTTTCACCTAAACGCCCCGCGAGTTCATTGTCACTTTCCAATGTGTGTCTGTGAGACGGGAGTAATATGAGCTGCAGCAGCGGGTGACGTCACCAGCCAGAGCGCTGAGCTCCTGTGAAAACTCTCCCAAAAAACGCTTAAAATAGCGATCACGGGCTTATTCTTTGACCTACACACACCATTTTTTCACAAATGTAGTAGAGATTTTTGTCCTCCTTCACAAAAGTGTCTGCTTTTAACACTGACAGCCTCAGAATTTGAACACTGCGCCTCCGAAGACACTGAGTACTAACCGTGTGTCCCATCCGTTCCAATACAGTCTCTCACCGCTGATCGCAGGGGAAACGCTGAACTGCCTTCATGTTTAACTGCTCTCATTTCCACATTTCTGCATCACAACGATCACCAAACTCTCCTGGTCGTCCTCATCTATCCATTTCATTCTTTTTAAACGCTGTACTCACACAGCCATGTTAAAACGTGTGTGTTGTTGGCAGCAGACTGAAGACAATGCAGTGTCACTGTGCTTTAGAGCTGTGTGTTTCATTTAATGTACCTGTGAACACCGATGACCGGCCCGTCCTGAACACAGCCATGTGTCAATGTTTGGGCATAGCGTTACCTACTAACAACAGGCAGTACATCTTTTCACACACTTTCTTTTGCTTTCCCCAACATTTACATGCTGTGGTCTGTATGTCATGTACAATCTCATGACCAATCACTAGTGCATTTTTTTTTTTATCACACTTTCACATATCAGACCTCACATTAAATGTATCGCCACAGCACAGGAAATAGTTTATAACTCCAGCGTACATGCTTCAATTTTCCCCAAACTTCACAGCATTGATAACAGTCCCTCCTGAACACATTCATGTGTACATATTTATTGAGATTACGCATAACGCCACCTACTTGTAACACAAAATGCATATGTTCAGACTATTTCACGGTGACAAACATCAGTTAGGTCGACAGCGGAGAAACACACGCGTAACCGCAAACGCACGGCCGGAGCTACGGCCCGCAACGGGCAGCGGGTTAGGGGCGACGGGCAAGGGGCCGGGGGCCGGGGGCAAGGGGAGACGGGCAAGGGGCGGCGGGCGGGGGCCGACGGGCGTGGGGGCGAGGTCCCGTTAAACGCTGCTCGCAGCTTTAATTAGGGACCGAGCCCGAAGGGCAAGGTCCCTATTGTTTTTGCTTCGTTTATTATTATTATTCTTATTATTATTATTTTTCCGCCGAAACAAGTCCAAATTTGACCCCCTAAACATGCTCGAAAACTCACCAAAATTGGCATACCGGTCAGAAACGCGTGAAAATTTGATAAAATTTAACAATTAACCCCTTAGGTGCCAAAATGAGCTCTCTAGCGCCACCTAGAAAAATGAAAATGGCCCCTATAGCCTGTAGGATTGTCGTAGAAAGACCGAACAAAAACTGGCTTGTTTCTCTCATCAAGACCTACAAATCACGCGCTGCAACCCCTGACCTAAATCGCACAGGAAGTGAGATATTTGCACGTTCATATTCAAACTTCCAGAACTATCTCCTCCTAGGGCGTTTATCGTACAGACTTCAACGTTGGTCACATGATATTTCTCAACATTTTGAACAAAAGTTCTGTAGGATTTTTTCATTACTGGCCCGGTTTGGATTTTATGCCCTCTGAAAGTTGGCGCTAGCCCACACTCTTCGCGCCACAAAAATGCTCACTACTCCTCGTAGGATTGTCTTAGAAGGATCAAACCAAAACTGGCTTGTTTGTATCATGAAGACCTACAAATCATACGCTGATACCCCTGACCTAAACCCAACAGGAAGTGAGATATTTACACTTTAACAATTTGTGTTCAAAACATATCTCCTCCAAGGTGGTGTATTGCCTACAGCTTAAAAGCAGCTCAAAATGTTCGCACCGCTCGTACGATTCCAGCGATGTCTTCGGATTTTTTGTAGCTTTTACCGTTCTTGAGTTTTTCCTCTAAACGCACCGCGAGTTCATTGTCACTTTCCAATGTGTGTCTGTGAGACGGGAGTAATATGAGCTGCAGCAGCGGGTGACGTCACCAGCCAGAGCGCTGAGCTGCTGTGAAAACTCTCCCAAAAAACGCTTAAAATAGCGATCACGGCCTTATTCTTTGACCTACACACACCATTTTTTCACAAATGTAGTAGAGATTTTTGTCCTCCTTCACAAAAGTGTCTGCTTTTAACACTGACAGCCTCAGAATTTGAACACTGCGCCTCCAAAGACACTGACTACTCACCGTGTGTCCCATCCGCTCCAATACAGTCTCTCACCGTTGATCGCAGGGGAAACGCTGAACTGCCTTCATGTTTAACTGCTCTCATTTCCACATTTCTGCATCACAACGATCACCACACTCTCCTGGTCGTCCTCATCTATATATTTCATTCTGTATAACGCTGTGCTCACACAGCCATGTTAAAACGTGTGTGTTGTTGGCAGCAGACTGAAGACAATGCAGTGTCACTGTGCTTTAGAGCTGTGTGCTGTGTTTCATTTAATGTACCTGTGAGGACCTATGACCGGCCCGTCCTGAACACAGCCATGTGTTTGGGGATACCGCCACCTATTGGCAAGAGGCAGTACATCTTTTCACAGACTTTTTTTGCTTTCCCCAACATTTACATGCTGTGGTCTATATGTCATGCACAATATCATGACCAATCACTGGTGCATTTTTTTTTTTTTATCACACTTTCACATATCAGGCCTCACATTAAGTGTACCGCCACAGCACAGGAAATAGTTTATAACTACAGCATACATGCTTCAATTTTCCCCAAACTTCACAGCATTGATAACAGTCCCCCCTGAACACATTCGTGTGTAGATATTTGTTGGAATTACGCACAACGCCACCTACTTGTAACACAAAATGCATATGTTCAGACTATTTCACGGTGACAAACATCAGTTAGGTTGACAGTGGAGAAACACACACGTAACCGCAAACGCACGGCCAGAGCTACGGCCCGCAACGGGCAGCGGGTTAGGAGCGACAAGCAAGGGGCCGGGGGCCGCGGGGCAAGGGGAGACGGGCAAGGGGCGGCTAGCGGGGGCCGACGGGCGTGGGGGCGAGGTCCCGTTAAACGCTGCTTGCAGCTTTAATTATTATTATTCTTTCTTTCTTCCGCTCCGTTGCGCTCATTTTTGACCCCCTAAACATGCTCGAAAACTCACCAAAATTGGCATGCTGGTCCAAAAAGTGACACAGATGGAGATTATTCAGAAATGAAGACACAAAAGCTCTCTAGCGCCACCTAGAAACACAAAAAACGTCGCTACGGCCCGTAGGAATGTCGTAGAAAGATCGAACCAAAACTGGCTCGTTCGTCTCCTCAAGACCTACAAATCACGCGCTGACACCCATGACCTAAACCCAACAGGAAATGAGTTATTTGCCCTTTCACAGTAAAAATTAGCCTTCTTCAAAAAATATCTTCTCCGAGGGCGTTTATCGTAGCAACCTGGACGACGCACAGGGTGATAGATCACACCCTGGGCAAAAAAAGTTCTGTACAACTTTGTCATTACTGGCCCGGTTCTGATTCTATAGGGTCCGAAAGGTGGTGACGCACACGCATCCAAAAAGGTAAATACTTCATAAATCCAGCATACATGCTCCAATCTTCCCAAAAATTCACAGGATCGATGACAGTCACGCCCTGAACACATCCATGTATCAATATTTGGGATTACCTATAGCGCTACCTACTGGGAACAGGAAGTTCATTTTTTTACAGTTTTCCTCACAAAAACGCCGACTACTGCTCGTAGGAATCACGTAGAAAGATCAAACCAAAACTGGCTTGTTTGTCTCATCAAGACCTACAAATCATACGCTGCTACCCCTGACCTAAACCCAACAGGAAGTGAGATATTTGCACTTTAACGATCGTACTTTCAAAAAATATCTCCTCCAAACTGGTGTATTGCCTACGGCTTAAAAGCAACTCAACATGTTCGCACCGTTCTGAGGATTCCAGCGATGTCCTCGGTTTTTTTGTAGCTTTTACCGTTCTTGAGTTTTTCCTCTAAACGCACCGCGAGTTCATTGTCACTTTCCAATGTGTGTCTGTGAGACGGGAGTAATATGAGCTGCAGCAGCGGGTGACGTCACCAGCCACAGCGCTGAGCTGCTGTGAAAACTCTCCCAAAAAACGCTTAAAATAGCGATCACGGGCCAATCTTTGACTTACACACACCATTTTTGCAAGAAAGTAGTAGAGATTTTTTTCCTCCTTCAGAAAAGTGTCTGCTTTTAACACTGACAGCCTCAGAATTTGAACACTTCGCCTCCAAAGACACTGAGTACTCACCGTGTGTCCCATCCGCTCCAATACAGTCTCTCACCGCTGATCGCAGGGGAAACGCTGAACTGCCTTCATGTTTAACTGCTCTCATTTCTACATTTCTGCATCACAACGATCACCACACTCTCCTGGTCGTCCTCATCTATCCATTTCATTCTGTTTAAACGCTGTACTCACACGTGTTTAAAACGTGTGTGTTGTTGGCAGCAGACTGAAGACAATGCAGTGTCACTGTGCTTTAGAGCTGTGTAGTGTGTTTCACTTAATGTACCTGTGAGGACCGATGACCGACCCGTCCTGAACACAGCCATGTGTTTGGGGATACCGCCACCTATTGGCAAGAGGCAGTACATCTTTTCACAGACTTTTTTTGCTTTCCCCAAAATTTACATGCTGTGGTCTGTATGTCATGCACAACCTCATGACCAATCACTGGTGCATTTTTTTTTTTTATCACACTTTCACATGTCAGGCCTCACATTAAGTGTATCGCCACAGCACAGGAAATAGTTTATAACTCCAGCATACATGCTTCAATTTTCCCCAAACTACACAGCATTGATAACAGTCCCCCCTGAACACATTCGTGTGTACATATTTGTTGGAATTACACATAACGCCACCTACTTGTAACACAAAATGCATATGTTCAGACTATTTCACGGTGACAAACATCAGTTAGGTCGACAGGGGAGAAACACACGCGTAAGCGCAAACGCACGGCCGGAGCTACAGGCCGCGACGGGCAGCGGGTTAGGGGCGACGGGCAAGGGGCTGGGGGCCGGGGGGCAACGGGAGACGGGCAAGGGGAGACGGGCAAGGGGCGGCGGGCGGGGGCCGACGGGCGTGGGGGCGAGGTCCCGTTAAACGCTGCTCGCAGCTTTAATTATTATTATTATTTTTCCGAACGCGAAAATCCAAATTTGACCCCCTAAACATGCTCGAAAACTCACCAAAATTGGCACACCGGTCAGAAATGCGTGAAAATTTGATAAAATGCAAACATTAACCCCGCAAGTGCCAAAATGAGCTCTCTAGCGCCACCTAGAAACAGAAAAATGGCCCCTACGGCTCGTAGGAATGTCGTAGAAAGATTGGACAAAAAACACCTGGTTCGTCTCATCAAGACCTACAAATCACGCGCTGGTACCCCTGACCTAAATCTCACAGGAAGTGAGGTATTTGCCCTTGAACAATAAGACTTCGTCTGAAAATGAGCCTTCTTCAAAAAATATCTTCTCCGAGGGCGTTTATCGTAGCAACCTGAACGGCGCACAGGGTGATAGTTCACACCCTGGGGAAAAAAAGTTCTGTACAACTTTTTCATTACTGGCCCGGTTTTGATTCTATTGGGTCCGAAAGGTGACGTTGCACACGCATCCTAAACAGCTAAATACTTCATAAATCCAGCATACATGCTCCAATCTTCACAAAAATTAACAGGATCGATGACAGTCACGTCCTGAACACATCCATGTCGCAATATTTGGGATTACACATAACGCCACCTACTGGCAACAGGAAGTTCATTTTTTTACACATTTTTTCTCACAAAAATGCCCACTATTGCGCGTAGGAATGTCGTAGAAAGATCAAACCAAAACTGGCTTGTTTGTCTCATCAAGACCTAAAAATTAGACCAGGGTCACAAAGCCCTAAACCCAACAGGAAGTGAGTTATTTGCCCTTTAACAATAAGATTTCGCCTAAAAATTAGCCTTTTTCAAAAAATATTTCCTCCGAGGTCGTATCTCGTAGCAACCTGAATGTCGCACAGGGTGATAGTTCACACCCTATAGAAAAAAAAGTTCTGCGTAACTTTGTCATTACTGGCCCGGTTCTGATTCTATTGGGTCCGAAAGGTGACGTCGCACACGCATCCTGAACAGACAAAATACTTCATAAATCCAGCATACATGCTCCAATCTTCCCAAAAATTGACAGGATCGATGACAGTCACGCCCTGAACACATCCATGTGTCAATATTTGGGATTACATATAGCGCTACCTACTGGCAACAGGAAGTTCATTTTTTTACACACTTTTCCTCACAAAAATGCCCACTATTGCGCGTAGGAATGTCGTAGAAAGATCAAACCAAAACTGGCTTGTTTGTCTCATCAAGACCTACAAATCATACGCTGATACCTCCGACCTAAACCCAACAGGAAGTGAGATATTTGCACTTTAACGATCGTATTTTCAAAACATTATCTCCGCCGAACTCGTTAATGCCTACAGTTTAAAAGCAGCTCAAACTGTTCGCACCGTTCTTAGAATTCCAGCGATGTCCTCGGTTTTTTTGTAGCTTTTACCGTTCTTGAGTTTTTCCTCTAAACGCACCGCGCGCTCATTGTCACTTTCCAAGGAGTCTCTGTGAGACGGGAGTAATATGAGCTGCAGCAGCGGGTGACGTCACCAGCCACAGCGAGGAGCTGCTGTGAAAACTCTCCCAAAAAACGCTTAAAATAGCGATCACGGGCCAATCTTTAAGTTACACACACCATTTTTGCAAAAAAGTAGTAGAGATTTTTTTCCTCCTTCACAAAAGTGTCTGCTTTTAACAATGACAAACTCAGAATTTGAACACTGCGCCTCCAAAGACACTAAGTACTAACCGTGTGTCCCATCCGCTCCAATACAGTCTCTCACCGCTGATCGCAGGAGAAACGCTGAACTGCCTTCATGTTTAACTGCTCTCATTTCCACATTTCTGCATCACAACGATCACCAAACCCTCCTGGTCGTCCTCATCTATACGTTTCATTCTGTTTAAACGCTGTGCTCACACAGCCATGTTAAAACGTGTGTGTTGTTGGCAGCAGACTGAAGACAATGCAGTGTCACTGTGCTTTAGAGCTGTGTGCTGTGTTTCATTTCCTGTACCTGTGAATAGTAATGACAAGCCCGTCCTGAACACATCCATGTCTCAATGTTTGAGGATACACCACCTACTAACAACAGGCAGTACATCTTTTCACACAGTTTTGTTTGCTTTCCCCAACATTTACATGCTGTGGTCTGTATGTCATGCACAATCTCATGACCAATCACTGGTGCATTTTTTTTAAGACACTTTCACATGTCAGGTCTCACATTAACATAAGATAAGATAAGATAAGATAAGATAAGATAAGATAAGATAAGATAAGATAACATATCCTTTATTAGTCCCACAGCGGGGAAATTTCCAGTGCTACAGCAGCAAAGTGGACAGCAAGGATAGGGAACAACAGTACAGAGACAATAAATAGTAACATATAGAGACAGTATATAAAGAGTATGACAAATTAAAAGAGGCACACGTGGAGTATAAAATATAGAAATAATACACGATATATACACAATATATACAGTCTTAGCAAATGTGCATCATAGTGCAATCTGTTGGTGTGTATGTATGTGTGTGTGTGGTCTACTAGGAGCACTGCTGGTTGTAGAGTGTACCGCCACAGCACAGAAAATAGTTTATAACTCCAGCATACATGCTTCAATTTTCCCCAAACTTCACAGCATTGATAACAGTCCCCCTGAACACATTCATGTGTACATATTTGTTGGACTTACACATAACGCCACCTACTTGTAACACAAAATGCATACGTTCAGACCATTTCATGGTGACAAACATCAGTTAGGTCAACGGCGAAGAAACGCACGCGTAACCGCAAACGCACGGCCGGAGCTACGGCCCGCAACGGGCAGCGGGTTAGGGGCGACGGGCAAGGGGCCGGGGGCCGGGGGGCAAGGGGAGACGGGCAAGGGGCGGCGGGCGGGGGCCGACGGGCGTGGGGGCGAGGTCCCGTTAAACGCTGCTCGCAGCTTTAATTTTCTTTGTATTTTGAGTGGGACTAATGCACAGATTGTAGTTTGAATGATAGGCTATTAATGAATTAATGAGAATCAATATATGAGTTTCGTTTACGAGCCGATATTATATATGTTTCTGGCTGTATAGGAATGGGAACAGGTGCTCATAGGAGCACGACTCTGCATCCACATATCACGGATGTTGACATAAGCAAAGGGTTTGGGAGGGGAATGATGGGGAGGGAAGTGAGTGATCTACTATTGGGGGGACGGGCTGGCAAGTACACTAGTATTCCCTATGGCTTTCATGTACCAAGAGAGCTACACTCTTGTATCAAAGCTATTCGGTCTATATTTTTATTTGATACCAATGATTAACCTTTCTGTATTATCATGGAATGTACAGGGCTTGAACAGGATAGCTAAGAGAACTGCGTGTCTGGAGTATATAGACAACAAACATATTGATATTGCACTGATTCAAGAATCGCACCTTATCAAAGAGTCTGTAAACAATTTTAGTAACTCTAAATATGAAGTTGTAGCTTCATCTTCAATAGCCGATAAGACAAGAGGTGTCCTAGTAGTAATCAGACGTTCATTAAATATAAACATTATTGACACTGGAAATGACACTGAAGGTAGGATTGCCTTCATCAAAGCTATAATATTTAATATGAAAATTGTTTTTCTTAGCGTATATGCTCCAGCTAACTATGACAAAAAATTCTTCTCCACACTTTCTAATTTGTTAATGAATTTGTCAGATTATTATCTAGTTGTTGGTGCAGATATGAATGCTATAATAAATCCAATATTAGATAAATCGAATCCCTCAGTGAGCAGTTCCCAGCTGTCCTGTTCTAAGGCCTTACAACAATGTGTGTTAGATCTCAGTCTGGTGGACGTATGGAGATCTTGCAATCCAGGTGCCAAGGAGTATACTTTTTTCTCCAATAGACACAAATCATACTCAAGAATAGATTATATTTTTGTCTCTAAAATACTTTATTCAGCAGTACAGACAGCTGAAATTGTTTTGGCCTCACTGTCCGACCACCATGCAATTAAAGTAAATTTAAGGTTATCAGCCACTAATCCAAAATCACTCCGCTGGAGGTTTAATACTACTTTACTATCAAATCATGACTTTTGCTCCCAATTTAAATCTAAACTTCATGAATTTCTCACAATTAATTTGGAATCAGTGGAAGATTTTAGGTATATTTGGGAAGCAACCAAGGGGTTCATAAAAGACAATGTTACATCGTTTGCATCCTTTTTAAATCGCTCTCGTCTGCAAAAAACTGTTGATTTAGAGAGGCAGCTGGCATCCTTAGAAAAAGCACAACAACGCTCCTTTTGCTCTTTACGAGCAGGTGAACTAAACATTGTGAAGAATGAATTAAATGCATTATATAGAGCGAGAGCTGAGTTTCTAATTAAAAAATCTAGAGAACACCATTATTTTAATAGTAGTAGGCCATCACTCCAGTTAGCCCTGAAGCTTCGCTCTAATGAGCAAAAGGCATGCATTTCCGCAATACGATCACCAGATGGCAATATAGTAACTATTCCAACTGAAATCAATTCAGCTTTCTCATGTTTTTATAAGAAACTATATAATACGGAAATTATTTTTAGTAAAGACAAATATAATACGTTTTTTACTGATTTAAACATGAGGAAACTATCAGAAGCAGAAGCAGCCGACTTAGGAGCAGATATTTCTCTTGAAGAACTATGGGATTCAGTACAAGAAATGAATATGGGTAAATCTCCTGGCCCAGACGGTATTCCGATTGAGGTTTATATTAATTTTTGGCCTGAACTGGGTCCCATGCTTAAGGACATGATAAACATATCTATCAGAAAAGGTTTCTTTTTAAAGCAAACAAATACAGCATTAATCTCTTTACTTCTTAAAAAAGACAAAGATCCATTATGTTGTTCTAGTTATCGTCCAATATCACTTATTAATGTAGATATGAAGATATATGCTAAAGTGCTTGCATGCCGCCTTAACAAATACCTTGCAAAACTTATTCACTGTGACCAAACAGGCTTTGTCAAAGGTCGCTATAGTTCAGACAATTTGAGAAGACTATTATATATTTTACATTTAATTCCTGACTCCTTAGATTCTCTTACTTCTTGCGGAATTTTAAGTCTTGACGCTGAAAAAGCATTCGATAGACTTGAATGGGAATACCTCTGGACCCTTTTAGAGCATTTAGGTCTAGGTGAACAATTTATAAGTTATATTAAAGTTCTTTATGCAAACCCGGGAGCGATGGTGGTATCGGGAAATGTCTGTTCACCACATTTCCAAATTCTTAGAGGTTCCCGTCAAGGATGCCCGCTGTCTCCTCTATTGTTTGTCTTATCTCTAGAGCCTCTAGCTCAAAAAGTACGCCAGTCTACTAGTATTTTACCTATTACAATAAACTCCACAATTCACCATATATCACTTTATGCTGATGATGTGCTCCTTTTTATTAATAAAGTCTCACAGTCACTTCCCCATATCCTTAAATTATTTTCAGACTTCAGCTGTATCTCAGGATACAAAATAAATTGGCAGAAATCTGCTTTTTTACCTTTATGTAGCTCTGGTGATGACTTGGCCCAGCTTAAGATCCCAACTGTAAATCACTTTAAATATTTAGGAATTGACATTTTCCCAACACTAGAGACTACAGTGAATAATAATTACAACACAGTTTTAAATAAGATTAAAACCGATCTGGGGAAGTGGACATTGAGGCCAATATCTTTTGATGCTAGGATTTCCATTACAAAAATGTTGGTATTACCTCAAATTAATTTTCTAAGTTCCATGCTTCCTTTAAATCCACAAGTGGGATACTGGGATAAATTAAATAGCTTAGTCACTAGTTTCATTTGGAACAGCAAAAGACCAAGGATTAAACTTACGACCCTCCAGAGACATAAAACAGCTGGAGGGTGGGGGGGTCCCTAATTTTAAAGTTTATTACTGGTCTTTTGTATTGCGAACTGTACAATCTTGGCTGGACTCTGCAAATTCTACATCCTGGCGTTCTTTGGAAGAAAATTTAGTCCATCCGCACAGATTACGGGATCTAATTTATGCAGGAGTCCCCCTTAAACAAGCTAAATTACGTTTTGGTCCGATTATTGCAAATGTCCTAATAACTTGGAAGCTGGTGACTAAACATACTAATCTTGAAACAAAGTGGCACCATCACACTCCAATATTTCACAATTATAACCTGCTGCTTGGTGGACGGACATTGGCTTATCCAATATGGTCAAACAATGGAATTTATTTACTTGGACAGCTGTTCAATACTAACGGTCTCTGTACATTCCAGGAACTTCAGCAACAGTATAACCTACCAGGTTTTTCTTTTTTTTTATATCTGCAGCTCCGCTCTGCGTTGAAGGCATACGGGGTTCCATGGGACTCTGAACTTCCTAAATGTGACCTTACAAATCAATTGTACAAAACAAATAAAACCAAGGGAACTGTATCAATGTTGTATTCTCAAATAATGCAAAGCTCTTATAAACCAATGACAATTCAAACCACTTGGCAAAATCATTTTAATTCCCTTTCTTCTGAAGTATCTTGGGAAACTGTATGGAATAATGTTAAACTAGCTTCAAAAAATCCTAATCACCAAACAATTCACCTAAGATTTGTACACAGAACTTATTTAACACCAATAATTAGATACCGGATGAAGTTAGCACCATCTCCCCTATGTCAATTTTGTTCACAAGGTTACATTGGCACCTTTATACATATGTTTTGGGAATGCTCCAAGGTACAGTCTTTTTGGTCCCAGGTCACTGAATCTCTATCAGAAATTCTTAACAAAGAAATTCCATGCTGCCCTCTATTATGTTTGTTAAATGATAATGCTCGGGTTCCTATGTCTGTTCATGAAAAAAGAATTTGGCTTTCTGGCCTAACTGCAGCGAAGAAAATCCTGGTAGTACGGTGGAAGCCACCACACACACTGTCTTTAAAGCATTGGTGGTACCTGCTGTTGGATATTTTGACTTTGGAGCTTTCTGTCGCACGGTCCCATGGTGCTAAGGGGAAGACCTTAAGGTCCTGGTCTGAAGCTCTTCTAACTGTGAAAGCACTTGCCGGAAGAAGGGAGGGGTAAATTGGGGGGGAAGGGGGGATCACTCACTAGGGAGGGAAATGAAGGGAGATTATATAAAGGATTATAAAATCACAATTTGTTGTTATTTGGTTGTGCATGTGCCCATGCATGCGTGTATGTGCACATACGCACATGTGACATATGATCATGTAATGTGTATAAGCATGTGGATCTAATTGTTTATGTTGTTTTTGTACTCAGGTACAGGTGCAGCTATGTGCATATGAATTTAAGTTGAGGTATATATATGGATAGATATGTTTGCATATGGTTTGAATGCCAGGTACTTTTGTGTACATTATACAATATGAATTAATTTAAGTTAAACTATTATATTGAACCAAATCAGTGTTATTGTTACTGATACATGTATCCATATGTGTACACCTATTTTTTTTGTTTATCAACATGAACTAATAAAAAAAAAAGTTGTTCACAAAAAAAAAGATTACGATAGTCTCCGCAACTCAAGACTGGTCGGCCAGTCGAGTAATGTGAGCTCGCCTTTAATCCACCACTGAAAATGCACTACTTCTTCCTGTTTGAGTATCACTGATAAAAGCAACAGTAACCAGCTGTTTAAAGGAAGCCTTTTTAAAAATAAAAAATATTTGTGAGATGTTTTTAAAGATTTACGTCTTCAGTAGGAACAAACAGTTTGCTGTTGAGAGCCACAGACAGGGTGGACAAGTCAGAAATTATTTAGAGACAACACATTGGCTAAGTTTAAATGCACACCAATATTCCATGCTATTCTGAAAATAACAATATTCTGATTTTAATACTGCCATGTAAACAGCATATTCTGTTTAAATATTCTGATTTCGGCCATTTTCTGAATTTAACATTTTCCAATTAAGACATGAGGTATGCTGGTATTATTCAGGTTTTAATAGGATTATTTAGACATGTATATAGAGCATTTGGAATATGTATCTCAACTGGGTTTTTTACCGAAGTTTGCGACACACAGACTTTTGTCTGTTGACAGCTGGCCTCTGTGTGTTGTCATGAATACACTGTACATGAACCAACTCACCAACAGTTTGCAAGGCTAATGTAGAGATACATGTCCAAGAGAAAAGGCCCCATTTCTGGTCTGAAGGAGAGACACACATACTTTAAAACATTCTGAAAAGACTTGGATATTAACAGGTTTTTGGATAAAGGCAAATACCACAACACCTACAACACCACAACAACCTTTTTTTTATATTAATAACCCAACCACCACCCCTCATAGTGGGGACATTTTTTCTCTTTTTTCCTGTCTTTTCTTTCTCACTTTTGATGTTAGTTATTCAAACACTTTCTTTTCTTTTCCTTGTCTCCTTTTTTGCATTTAGAAATGGAGTTCAGTGTAGGCAGGTGGTGATTACATTTAACAAAACCAATACACAAACGGCATCACTCCATCATTACAAGGGAATAACAACAGCAAACAAAAACTAAACAATCAAACAACACAGGGACAAATATTAATACAATAGAAATTTCATATTGGCACAAAAATATTCCGAACTAGTTCAACCACAACAAGTACAAGTTAGTTAGAATAAAGACTAGGCACTGTTTTAAATTAGGCCACGTACCACCACCACCCCTCAGCTTCAATAAACTTTTGCCATCTGTCTAAGTAGACTTGGTTGTGTGTATAATATCCTTCTAGAATAAACTGGTGTTTAAGATTCTACTCCAGGTGCCTTATAAATTGACCTTTTCCCCAATAATATAATGAAATGAACAGTATAGGTCTTTGCTTCTGTAACATCCCCCTACATCACAGAAGGGAGATCCAGCTCCGGGTGGAAACTCCTTTTTGAGCACATAATTTGAACTTCTCTCCAAAATTCAGATAAAATATGACAGTACCAAAACAGATGGACTGTTGACTCAGGTTCTATGTCACAAAGCCAGCATTAATCTGATTCTCTAATACTTCATATATTTATAATTTTTTTAGCTGCTGGAAAGTTATCAATTATTTTTAACAGCAAGAAACCTTGTGAATGACTCAACAGTTGTTTTATATATCAAACCAAAAACCAGTATCCATGGTATGGGCAGTCTAAAGTATCCTCACATTTTTTTATGAGTACTGAATGGAATATTAACCAGGGAGCGGTGTGTTTAATACAAGTTTTAAATGTTTTGGTTTATCCTCCTGTTTTGCAACCATTTCAATCAATCAATCAATCAATTTTATTTATAAAGCCCAATATCACAAATCACAATTTGCCTCAGAGGGCTTTACAGCATACAACATCCCTCTGTCCTTTGGACCCTCACAGCGGCTAAGGAAAAACTCCCCAAAAAAACCCCTTTAACGGGGAGAAAAAATGGTAGAAACCTCAGGAAGAGCGACTGAAGGAGGGATCCCTCTTCCAGGACGGACAGACGAGCAATAGATGTTGTACAGAACAGATCAATATAATGAATTAACAGTAATCCATATGACACAATGAGACATAAGGAGAAACAGATATTATATTAATAATATGATTATATATGTATGTGACAATAATGTTATGTGTATAATAGTCCAGGTATGACGATGATGATTTGTGAGCTGGCTGAAAAAAACAACAGTTTATAATTCCCATCATTATTTTTTTCTTTTGAAGTACATTCTAAGAGCAGAAACCAACTGATTAAAGGATTGGAGAGAACAAATAGTGCCGTACATTTCAGTGAATTGTTTGTTGCTCACAAGTTTTCCGTATTCATTAACAAAGCCATTTATAAACAAAACATACTGAGAAAGAGACTCTTCTAAAAAACTGTTTTCCCTTCAGTCACAATATTGGAATTAAACCATATAACATGCTGCAAAACTTTGTTTCCTCCACCCGGAGGATTGAACTGAAAGCATAACCAACTCTGTATCACCTCCTTCAAAAACACAGATAAATTTCCAAGTATCTTCTCAACTGAACCTATGTGACTAGGCTGAATTTGCAAAAAAGGGTAAACTGTGTTTGGAACAGCGGATGAGTACCTTCCAATAACTTGGATAAAAAGCAGTCTGCAAGTGCATTTTTTTTTAACAAAGGCAGCCTTAACAGCAAGGCATAATACCCACCTATTTCACAATTATTATTTATATACAACACTTCTTTTAATTCTTTCTGGTTTATGACTACAGAGGAATCCAAAAACCTTTTGTTCAAAGGTCTTAAAAAAGGACTGCTAGGAAGTGAAGTTTAAAGATAAGTAAATTGTGACACTACAAGAGAATTTACCAGTGCAATCTTTCCAAACAGTGTGAAGGATTCCCCCCCCCATGGTAGTAAAACATGACTAACCTTTTCAAGAAGATGGCTGAAGGACTGAAAGAGGGAGGCTGTGTTCACATGGTCAAACAAGTCCACCACTGGTAGGAAAGTGATTAAAATCCTGTTTTGATGCAAATAAGCAGACAATTTTTCACATTAATCAGAGTAGTAGTCATTGTTGGTTTTGGTATTATGGGGAGATTTAGTAAGACTCAGGTAATACTGAGGTGGATGAGAAATGAGAGCGACTTTGTCAGGCAAAAAAACAGATTTATTAATCCACAAAGCAGTGAAGAGTGTTTGGACATGTCTGCTTCACTACTGTCAGTCCAGTAACTACCTTTGGTAACAAGTCATTACAACTAGAAAAGCAGCTATCCTTCATAAAGCAACCCAAAATCAAAATTAAATATCCACTAACAAAAAACTTGCCTCAGAATCTTAAATAGAACAATCTGTCCTGATTTCTCCCTGCGGAGAGAGCTTTACCACCACTGTACTGCTTTCATTCTGTCAAAAGCAAATGTGACTTAATTAGGAAAATATCTGCCGTCTGATATGTCAGAATTTATATAAAGACAGTCTGTATCCACTAGGGCTGTCAACTGAGCTCAGAAATTAAATTTGAATATTGGGCTTTTAAAAATGGCCGAATATCGATTATATTCGAATATTATTTTTAATATATATATTTTTTTTCATAAAAAATAACTGCATGTATTGTTAAAATGGGTCAGCTTTAAAAGCGTACAGGCCACAAATCAACTCAAAACATGTCTGGCAGATTACAGCTTGTTTGCCAAAAAGACGGCACGGTTCACTAGATCAGCAGCGAGCGCTGAGAGCTTATTGTTAACAATGTTGCCTGCCGAGGAAAACACACGCTCAGAGGGGTGTGCTATGAAGGAAGCTCAACACAGCCAGGCTTTGTGTTCATATTCTGGCTTAACAAAACCTAAAGCCCCTAAACAGAGTTAAACGGTATCACAAAGGTTGTTACCAACTTGGTTTGTCAAGTCCGGCACTCAGCTTTGTGCTCCTGCGCGTTCACATAAAAAGAGGTGTTTGGCGTCATATGATTCTACTTCCGCACATGGTCGCTGATTTCAGCCAAGAGGAGAAGAGGGGTGTACTACGAACGAAGCTCAACAGAGCCAGGCTTTGTGTTCATGTTCTGGATCGACAAAGCCTAAAACCGCAATCAGAGATAACTGGTATCACGACGGTGGTTATCAACTTGATTTGTCAACCCAGGCTCTCTTCTTAAGGCTTTGTGCGCGTTCATATAAAAGGGACGTGGAACGTCATTTGACTCAGCCTTCGCACAAAATGGACAGATCGCGAGCTGCTTATTTCAGTCAGGAGGAGCAAGTTCAAATCATAGAAGGATATGAAGAATTTAAAAAAACTATAACAGCAAAAAGCAACACTGTTGTTGCTAATAAGGCTAGAGAGGAATGCTGGCAGAAAATTGCTGACCGCGTCAATGCGTAAGATAACACTTAGTTCTTAATTAAGACCCTGTTGTTAATTTTCACTGCTGAACATGGTCGGTCTAAAACATCAAATGCATTTAAACATGATGTGCATCTAGTCTTACACTGTCTTAAAATCCGGGATACGTTAAAATCAATTTAATTTGTGGCCAATACAAGTGTAAGTAAGTGAAATCATTTTATGATTGATTATTATCTGTGATAAATACAAATAGATTAATGAATATTTTATTTATTAGCTGTGGTACCAACACCGTTAAACGGACGTGGCAGCAAATTAAAACCAAGCATAAAACCATCATCCAAAGTGGTATGTAACTGCTTCATTTTTTCTCTGCAGTGTGTGGATAATATGCTGTGTCAGATTTTAAAGTTGCAATACTACCTTCAGCAAACAGGAAAAAAAGGAGATGAGGAAGACAGGAGGGGGGCCTGCTCCACCTCAGTATACAGCTTCAGAGGAGCTGGCCCTTGCCAATAATGACGGGCGCCCAATCATGGAGGGCATAGAAGGGGGCATCCGATCAGATCCCTGTGCCAGCGGCTCCCAACATAATTTGTATGTCCAGGGTATGTATAGGGCCTTTGGTGGTAAAGACCTAAATGGCTGTTTTTTGTGGCCTTGAGGTGTGAAAATATCAATATCTGTCTACATCTAATTTCTAGTCGAAGGAGATACAATGGTTTTAATGGAGCCACCGGCACATGTCCCTCATGACCCCTCCCCAGAGGTAACTGTAACTGCAATTTGTCAAGTACTCTTATTCATGTTTGCTGTGTAGAATCCACATCATGCAGTTCTCTTAAATTATTCTTTAGGTGGAGATTGATGATGAGGACACTCTCTCTGTGTACTCAGAGAGCCCTTTAGTGGTAAATCTATCTTCATCACTTAATTTTCAAATTTATCCTTTAATTAAGTAACGTAGCTTTGCTTGCTGTTTTATTTCACAGGGAGAGGAAAATCTCCATCACTCCCCTCAGCCTACAGCCTCCACCTCTAGGCAAGCCAAAAGGCAGAATGTAAGGGTTTTATCATTTCTAGTAAAGTAAGCACCATGCTAAGTAAATCATGAACACAGTACAACACCAACATGACTGAAAACATTATCCTAGTCATCTCTGCTGCTTAAGGTCTTTAAACTAAAACTGCTTATACAGGTAGGAGCAGATACCATCCGTGCCCTCTATAAGAGGAACCTGGAGCTGGACAATCAAAAAAAAGAATTGGAAATAAAAAAGCTGAAGCTGGAAATCGACATACTTGAGATGAAGACAAAGGTATTACTCTAAACAGTAGTTAAAAATATTTTAGTTAAGCACAATTGACATGGTATGCTCATGACTTTTGCTCTCTCTCCCTATGGGGTTATATTTGTGCCACAATGCTGAGTGAGCAGTTGTAGATTTTGAGCACAGAAAAATATTTTGTGAGCACAGGAAAATGTGTTGTGAGCACAGAAAAATATTTTGAGCACAGAAAAATGTGTTGAGAGCACAGAAAAATATTTTGTGCAAGGACACTAATCAGCTTTTGAGGACAAATTAAACGTGTGCCCTCTCACAAACTCGTTCTTAGTGCGCGAGCAGTCCGCAGCGTACTCGCTCAAGATGTGTCTCTCTCTCCCTCTCGATCTACCCTCACTGTGCGCTCAACTTCCCCTTTGCGCTCGCTCGAGTTGTACACGGTGTTACAAATGTGCTGCAATTATTAACCAATCAGAAAACCCGGGGGCGGGTACATTCTGATTGGCTGCTTCGGCTCCAATGAGGTTGCAGCATCCTGATGGAGTTGTTGCCTCCCACCAAAGGTCAAGACGGAAGAAAATTGATTGGATGTAAACACATTTTCGGTCAGTATTTCACTTTAAATATTAGTATTATTGAATGATATTACATTATAATGCTGCCGTGCTGCGTTAATTGAATTAACATTAACGTTACACGTCCATGTTATCTTGAGACATCGGCCGCTGGGTGACAGTTTTCATTCATATCCCCCTTTAGCAATCCTGGCTGCTGCTGGCTTCAAACGATGTCTAATGAAGCTAACGAACCACGGCCACATGTAAGTACTGTACTTTGTGTTTTAGTATTATGTCATGTTTTATGAACAATTATAAAATTATGTTTGTTTTTGACTGTACACTTTTAGCATGTAAACCAAGTTAGCTATCTTGGTAGGTTGCTAAAGTTAGGTCAGTTAGTTAATGTCGGGGAGAAAAGTAGAAGCTTGCTAACATTAACGTTACTTACATGATAGTTGGCAAAATTGACAGTCTTAATTAAAGAATAGTTTAGGCACCTTCATCCGGCTTATTTCAACATATAACACCTGAAGAAATTTGATATGACTGATTTGACTATTGATATGTCTGTCGTCATTAACTGAAATAGACTTATAACCTATATATCAAGTTTGCTACTCTTATGTTACACATCCACAGCTGAAGCACACAATTGTCTGTAAGAAATTTTGTTCTAATCAAAGACACATGTTTAGGCAGTTTTTTACATCTAATTTTAAAACTCTAACACTATTGGGAATCATTTTGTCTTAATAGAAGGGCAAGTACAGGTGTAATGGATGATATATTAATTAGAGGTAACATTCCATTTAGGTGTAACAGAGTCAAGGTGCTGCTGCTGTTCCTGGCATTGTGTGCTGGCTCACTGGAGCATGGGTGTTTAAAGAGAACATAAGACATTGTGGTGTCAAGTTACAGCACTTGCAATTTGTTTACGGTTATATTTGTAATAGTACCTTTCTTTGAAAGATTGTTGTAGATTTGTAAGACTGTTGTAGAAAAATTACCATAAGGCATAACCTGAGATGTCAAATACAACACATGGCTGACCATGAGTCCCTTTTTTTTTCTTATTGATCTCTCTGTCCAACAGGATACACTGAGACAGCAGTTGATGGAGAGACTTCTCACCAGACTGCAATCTGCCTTAAACCAGCAACCACTAAATCTGGATTATTTGGAGTTCCTAACTCGCCATGATCTTATACTATTTGGATCATTCTCTGAGCAGATAGGAGGTGTATCAGAGATTACAGAGGCACTCCAAAACCTCCATCACATTGTCCAGAGGGAAATTAATGCCAGCTCTATGCCTGTTGTGGAACAGAAAACAGAAGTTGGTGCCGGTCCTGGTCACCCCAAAATTGTAATAGAGAAAGAAAAACTGAAGAGTTTGCTGGACACACATCTGCCAGTCTTCTGCATTGCAAAATGCCTTGGTGTTTCAAGAAGAACTGTTTACAGGAGAATGCAAGAATTTGGCTTGTCAGTAAGAGGATCATACAGTTCTGTGACTGACCAAGAACTTGACAACATAATTTCAGGTGTTAAAATTCAGATGCCAAATGCTGGATACCGAATGGTTCAAGGCCATCTGGTTTCACTGGGCTTTCGCATTCAGTGGTGGAGAATGATGGCCTCCATGCACCGAGTTGATGCTGCAGGGATCTTCTCACGGATCCTAGAACTGGGGTGTGTTGTGCGAAGAAGTTATTCTGTCCGCGGCCCTCTCTCCTTGGTCCACATTGACACAAATCACAAACTGATAAGGTAGAGTAAAATAGCTTATTTATGCAATTATCTACATATAGAATATTGGGAGTGGAGTCATGTCATACATTTAAGAACAGCCTTAGTTATATTTCAACCTTTTCTCCCCTCTTGAACAGGTACAATATTGTGATCTTTGGTGGAGTGGACGGATACTCAAGGAAGGTAATTGATTTGTGTGTGTGTGTGTGTGTGGTTAATGCCATCAGCTTAATGTAGATTGTTTTGAATTCCAAAATAGACCTTAATATGCATATTGTTAAGATCTCAACATCCACTCAGGCATGTAGCAGGCATAGGCATAAAATCCTAATCGGCTGCTTAGGATGTAAAGTTCTTTTATCATTGTGAGTTCATACAAATTTTGTGTTTATCTCCAGCTCTCCCAAAGAATTCTTCAATTACAGGGCAGTGAACCTTGATCATTGTTCCGCATAAAAAAATACTGCCAATAATCTGAGTGCTAAGAAATCATTATGCAAACCTCACAGCTTAGTTATGAGTAGAATCATTGCATTGGCCAGTAGATGTCAGCATGGAATTCCTGCTAATATCAAATAATGATCACATCTGGTTATTCTTTTCATATACAAAAAATCTTAAATAGAAATGATTTGACTTAATATAACCTGTCCAAATAGGCAGCAATCAATCAAGTTGCATTTCTTAAACATTTACCTTACATATTTCTTGCAGGAAGTGCTTAAAAATACAAAGTATTTCATGTTGCTACTCTAGTTTTCCAGAATTTAACAGCAAGTAGTCCCTAATTCATATCTGCTTGCCTTTCCTGTCCCACAGAGTAATAATTTAGATGCAACCAAATGTATAGTTGTGTATTTCAGATCAATGTTGTGTTTGAGTGTCTGACTTGTCTCAACCAATTGAAGTGTTAAACATGCAAAATAGTCAGTTACATCACAAGTTCACTATATATAGTATTTTAGTATGTAACATATACTGAGGTGATATCAAACGCAACATAAGGTTCTGTTGCAATGGTATGTTATGTAGGACTTACCGATGTCTTCTTATGATATAATAAAATACCAAAAGCTCTATGACTGACTGTAAGAATGTAATACAGTAGCTGATAGCATATGTAAAATTTTCCATGTTTTATTGCAGATAATGTACTTGGATGCAGCAACAAATAACAAGGCTTCAACTGCATTCTCATTCTTCCTGAGATCAACCCAGCTTCATGGCCTACCATCTAGGTAATTATCCTGACAAAAACACATGTTGGGAGATGTGGCATTTATTTATTTATTATATACTAGCAACAAAATATTTCATTTCCTCTACTAAAGTTGAAGTAAACCTTTATAAATGTTATTAAAATTTATTTTCATCTTAGGGTAAGGGGGGATCAGGGTGTGGAAAACGTGGACATCGCACACTTCATGTTTGCCACACGGGGAACTGGAAGACAAAGCTTTATCTCAGGAAAGAGCGTTCATAATCAGAGGTTTGTAGTTTTTCTGTCTTGAAATTTTTGACTGCATAATTATTTGTAGTTATAGTAGTTTGTTATTTTAATGAAAGCAAAAATACCTGTGTAAATCCAACTCAAGCAATTCAAATTTCATTCTAGGATTGAGAGACTTTGGCGGGACGTCTGGGTTGCGGTCACTAGCAAGTACCATGACGTTCTTCACTCTCTGGAGGAAGATAGCCTACTGGACATCTCTGATGTGGTCCACCTCTTTGGTGTGCACTACATCTTTGTCCCCCGACTACGAGCAGACCTTGACACCTTCAGTGAAGGATGGAATAATCATCCTCTGCGGACAGAGGAAGGTCTCACTCCTGAACAGCTGTGGTGTATGGGACATCTACAAGATCTAGACGAAGGGGAGAAACTTGAGGTACACAATAATAAAGGTAGTTCACATAAAACATGTTAAAAACAGTTGAGTTGCAAGGGTAGACAGATATGTTTTCATCAACAAACCATAATGACTTTGAGTTCCATTGCATCAAGTGATGAGGCATATCTGACAGCGGTATATAATTATAATAGCTATCTGTTCTACTACCAATAGTTTGAATATTAGTTTTAAAAACTTTTGAGTAAACAAACACCTTTTTGTAATATTTGTGCATTTATTTTTTTAAACACACATACAAAAATTCCACCATAACAATATTTTAAGTACAGAGTTTTAACTTAATTTTACTCAGTTTGAACTGTTTTTCTGAATTTGTAGGATCTTCAAGACCCAGGGATTGACTGGGAGAATGCCATGCTACAAGAGGACTCTAACAGTACAGTTGTGGTTCCTGAAATTGTGTGCCCACTGGATGACGAAGTTCTAGAAGAACTTCAGAGAGCTGTTGATCCCCTGGAACATTCTCAGTCACATGGTCGTGACTTGTACACACGATTCTTGCACTGTGTGTCAAGTCAACAATGACACTGAAATATTGAAATATGAACTGAGCTGGTTACAACATTGCAAAGCTCTTTTTCCTAAAACATCCCCTCAAGTTTATTAATGGACAAGCAAGCAAAAAAAGGGAAATGGAGGGGCATTTAAAGGAGTTTTGTCAGCCAGAACATATGACTGAAATAACAAAATGTTCAACCAATAGTAACGTTGCAGAATGAGACTGACATCTAGACGAACATAGATTTTAGAGATCATGGAAACAAAACTACTAGTCTCTATTCACTATGGAACACAAAACATTGTGGAGCCCTCTTGCTTCAATTTGAGTAGAGCTGGTAGTATTAGACTCTGTGGAATCCACCACCATATCTAACTGCTTCACTCATGATTCTTCTAAAGTCATCATAAATGCCAAGATGCTGTACTGGAAAAGTGACAGTCTGAGTACATGCACTGACAGTTGGGTAACACACTGAGTGATCTCCTTGCTGCTCTCTGCATTCATGGTTAAAGTTGCATGTTATTTTGAAGCATCTCTTTTCATCAGGGAGGATGGGGATGTGGGATTGCCCCGTCATCCACTGGAGCACGTGTTGCACTGCAAGAGGCCCTGTGTCACCAGCTGCACTGTCTGTCTCCCCACCTGTGATGGATATATTAATGTTTCAAATAACACAGATTAAGAAGAGCAATTTTTTTTTTTTTTTTTTGTCTGCATTTATTCTCATCGTATAACACCACAAAAGGGGTGTCAACTTTTTATGAGATTGATGCATATTTTAGTCTTGCAACAAACTATGTTGATACTTTGTGCGTGTGTGTGACCATCACCGGCCCCCCCTGGAAGCTAAGCTGTCATTTTTTATTGGATTGTCCTAATATGTGCCAGAGGGGGCAGTGCTGCACCTCAGTGAATAGGGGGGGAAACAAGTGCCAGGCAGGGTGGGATAAGACAAACAGGAGAGGGGCAAGATAAGCAGTGCTATTAGAATGCAAGAGTGTAGGCCGCTGTATTGAACTCAACAACCAATATCCCATCTAAAACCACGAACAAAGAATCGGAATTGAAGACCAGAATTGTGGGAGTCCTGATAGTAAAGAGTAGGCCACCAGACGACATGAGAGAAGGAGGAATGCATAGAGGGCGTGATTTCAGTGAGAAGTCGGGAAAGTGACTCAGCGCATTCTGGCGGGTTCCCACATCGCTCAACGGTGGGACTCGACAGGAGCTGGCAAGCCCTGGATACACATGCATGTGCGATGGACACCGAAGCCCAGAGCAGCCACAATGACTCAGCAGGGCCAGGCCGGCCAGGCGCCCCACCCCGGGACGCGGGCGCCCCAGGAGGCATCCCCCAGAGAGCCTCAAGGACCACGGACAGACACACAGACCCAGAGACCAAGAGGGGGCAGCGACCGACGACCTCAGGGCGCCCCGGACCAGCCCAGGAGGCACGGGGCAGGAGGGCACACCCGCCACCCAACACCCAGCCCCCACCACCCCACCCCACCACCACGCGACAACGACGGCCCACATACAAACGGACTCCCACCAAATGGAGACAAATGCGGCCATCTCGAGGGGCACAGGCCCCATCGATGAAGTAGACTAAAGTACCCACCGTTACCCCCCTATTACTACATTTCCACGTTTCCTGACGAGGAAATGTTATCCCTACACTGTGCTTAAGTGCTACCCTAAGTGAAATGTGGTGCATTAAAATTTGGGGGGGGGGGGCGGTGGCGCGGCCAGGGGCCCGGCCGGAGGGCTGAAGGGGATGGGTACCCTGCAGCCTACCCCGACCGGAAGTCCCCGAGCCAACCCAGACCTCCCCCCAAGTGCCCACAGATACCTCCCTATTACTACATTTCCAAGGTTGCAGACGAGGAAATGTTCTCCCTACACCATGTATAAGTGAAATCCTAAGTGTAATGTAGTGTGGTGCATTAAAAGTTGGGAGGGCGGGTGAGGCGGCCAGGGTCAGGCCGGAGGGCTGCAGGGGATGGGTACTCTGCAGCCTACCCTGACCTTAAGACCCTGAACCACCCCAGTCCTCCCCCCAAAGTGTGAGTGTGTGTGCAGCATTAAAATGGTGGAGCAGGAGAGGCAAGTAGGAGGGAGGATGGGGGAACACAATGCCATAAAGCATTGCAATCCGCCCCACCACAGAGCCCTCTGTCCTCGCCCCCACCTGTCCACAGGGCCCTAGATGTCGTGTCCCTATATATGCCTAAGATTACCTACTGTGATGTGTGAGATGTGTGGCGAATACCTCATCAATGAGACATGGGACCCCCAAAACAACCGCACTCGCCCCAACCAATGAGAGCACCTCCACACCCGGGCCGCCGTCGACGCACACCCCGACAGACCGCGAAGGCGCCAACGAGCAAACAACAGACGGGGCCCACGGCCCCAGGACAGCAAAGCCCAGAGCAGGGACAGGAGCGGCTCCAAATACCGACATCCATCCACAAAATGCAGGCCAAAACGCGCCAGCACCCCGACCCCCCCCCAACAATCCACCACATGCCCACAATAGCCGGTACACCCACCACCGCGCCACACACGCCAACAATGCTGCGAACTCCAAAACACCGAATGACCAGACGCCACGCCGCCCAGCCCCGCACACCCAGAAGCACCCCACAGAACCCAAACATAAAACCCGGGCCAACCACCCACCACCACATCCACAAAATCGCACCCGATCCCGATCCATCCAGCCCCCAACCAAAGAAAAAAAAAAAAAAAAAAAACACACCTGAAAAGACACACACACAACAAGTAATATCCGGGATATGGCATCTCCACTACCTCGACCACCCACGCTCTAAGACGCCCAGACTGTGAGCGCCAACACTGCCCCAGAAAGCATGTCGAGGGCACAGGACGCGCATCCCGCAGCAACACCAACCCCGCCCATGCACCACCACAACCCAGGACAGCACCGGACCCGGCACAAGGCCCACAGCTAGCAGTACTCAACCTCCGGTGGCGGCGAACAGGCACGGGAAGGAGCCTGTGTGAGGATGAGCCGGGGCCCCCCCACCAGAGAGGAGACCCGGCCCCCACAGCCGACCCCCCAGGCAGCGGAGGGCCCCAGGCCCCCCCGAGGGAAGGCGAGGGGCGAAGAGGAGAGGGCGGGCAGGAGAGGAGGGAGGAGGAGGGAAGGGGAGCGGAAGGGGCACGGGGGAGCAGCAGGAGGGCCGACCCGACCCAAACCCCCAGGGCCAACCAGAGCACCCCTGAAGAGGCCAGCCGCCACCACCCCCCGGACCCCGGGAGGGCGCGCCAAACCAGCCGCCCCAGAGCTCAAAAGGAGAGACAACGGCCGCACCCAACCCCCAGGGGGAGACGCCAGAACCAGACAGGCCACGCACAGCCAGCGAGCAGCCCCGGGGATAGGGGAGAAAGAACACCCCTAGTGCATGCACGGGGTCTTGGGATCCTTGACGCCATTATTCCTTGATGAGAAGAGGGTTAATAAACTGTAATATAGCAGAGGAGACACGAGTTAGAAGAAGAGCAATTTAAAGTCATTGTCTTTAAAATAGTTACAGTATTTCAAAACATTAATATGTAAAAGTGTGTGTGCTTGGTATATGTACAGTATATAGTACCTGACATTTCAATCTCCTGCAAGAAATCTTGTAAGAAGTTGATTATCTTCCTCTCAGTTCTCTCCTTAGATGTCCCCTTTTCACTGAATTGCGACTGGCAGTTCATCATTATGAAGTCAGCATCAGGCTATAAAAAGAGTGAATGCAGATTCAGTTAAATATTCTTGTATGTTCAAACTCAGGCTATGACTGGAAAACACACAAAAAAAACGAGCAAAATGAATGTCTGTAATTTCTGTGTAGAAAGTGGCACTTATAATTGTTACCTTTATGATCTTCCCCGGAACAAACAGGGGGTGACAAGCTTCAGGGTTTGTAGCCATCTGGTTCACCAGGCCATACAGTTCCATGCCCTTTCTGAGTTGCAGCAGCATTGGAATCAGTCTTGTTGTAGAATGTAAGACAATTGCTCTTTGAAGAAAAGCACACAAAAATTCAAAACTGTTGCAAAGTTAACATTTTTGCATTAAAAGATATTTAAAATGTTATTCTTTGAAAACTTACCGAATTATGTTTTCTTTGCTGTCCAGTTTGATCTGCCTTGTGTATCCACAGCTTACAATTTCATCAGCCAACAACATCAGAGACTCAGTATCTGCAGAATTTTCAACCTGAAAATGTGCAACATAAAATAGAGAATTCAATATGTGGTAAAACATAAATCTAATTCAGATCTAACAATACTAAACAGAATGCTGACCCTGCTGATGAGCAGACAGGATTCTACATCAGTCACATCCTCCTGAGACAGGGAGTTTAAGTCCACCTCTCCTGTGCAGAGGAAGTTGTAGCACCACTCCCTCAAAAAAGCAGGGGGTGGACCACCTTGTGCGAGGCTGACTGCCATTATTTCACCAACAGTTCTGTGAATAACATAGAAACAGTTTGAGTAAAAGAAAAAAACTATTTTCCATATATGATTAGTGTGCAAAAATGTGTATGTTACCAACCTAAAGTTCTCATTATCAACATCTGTCAAGGAGTACTTGGGATTTTTACCCTGGTTCCCAGCTCCTTCAAAAAATCTCTTTTCAATACCTGAAACCATATCTTAGGCAAAAAAGTAATACAAAGCTTTAGATAATCCACTGGGTTTGCTTGATATCAGAATACAGTTAAACAGTTAAATGACCAACTTACCAGTCAGAAACTCTTTCCTAAGTGCTCCTGTATCAATGCCTGCCTCTCCTATATAGACCACCTTAAGAGCACTGGCAGGAGATGCAACTTTTTTCCTTTTCCACTGGAGAATGCCTCTGTCTGGAAGCTCCTCTCTGTCCACGCACAATTTAAACTCTGTACTGGTGTCAACTTGTTGTTCAATGAAACACAATACATCTTCCGTACTTGAGGAAAAGAGAAAATAAAAAGTCCCAAATTAATTTCTAAACTATTTGTATACATTACTGCCATATAATGGTGTCATTAAGCAATACGCTGAACAGTGTTTGGGAAAGAAAGGGTAATAAGATTACATGAGCTTACACAAAACTGCACCATGTGCTGTGTTTTTAATTGTCAGTTAAAATGATTTGAGACAATGTGATTTCTAGCTGTTGTGGAAGACATAAAAGCATATGCGTAAATCTGTGGTTCTTAACCTTTTTGGTATCAAGGACCTGCAAACTGAAAACACATCAGGCCATTAACCTGTATTTTTTGATGAATTGGTCTCAGGGATCGCCATCTGATCAGATTTAATTATTCCATAACTGTCTATACTATAGACTATAGATTAACAGGAAAGAGTGACAACTATGGACAGAATAGTCATCCTTACGCATTCTCTCATTGGGATAATTTCTAGTCAATGACATATTAGTCAAGTTAAGACATTCCCCATTTCAGACCCCAGGTTGACAACCACTGGTGTATTTGATATGAACTCATGCAAAGCCCATCCTAATAAAACGTACCTTTTTGGTTTGAATGCTGCAGTTTGAGCAGGCATGCCTGGACTACTGTCATTTTCTGCAGAAGTCACTGTACATTCAAAGCTGTCACTTAAGTCACTGTAGATTCAAACAATTTGTAATTTTAAAGACCAAACACTGCATATACATACATGGCCATTAATTGTGGGGAAAAGAGTAAACAGAGAAGAGAGCAGATCACCTCTCTCCACACAGGCTGGCATGGACTGTTATCTCATCATCTGGGAATTCTTTGGTACAAATTGGACAAACTGCCTGAAATTTTAAACGTTTCCTTACATTACAGAGAGCCAAAACAAAGGATTACTGGTAAAAGGGGAAATAAAGTGATTTTGAATTTACCTTGTGCTTGTTCTCCACAATGCATACATCAGAGGACTGCAGATTCACAAAACAGTGATTAATTAACATGTAATATTTTCCTTGTCATTTTGTAAAGACAATTTAACAAAATAACAATAAAAATGATCATAATAAGAATCTCACCTCATCGCCACTGTCAGAGGACAGTCTTCCCTTGCATGTCTTAATGTGTACTGCGAGCATCTGCAAAGGCATCATTTCATCACACTGGAAGCATGTCTTCTTTGGCATTTTTGAAAATTGCTGTGAGTCGGGAGGCAGAGGGGACGTTTCTAATGTCTCCTGCAGTGGTATGATGTAAAAAGTGGCTTTGCCACCTGCAGACACAGCTCTAAGAGCTTTGACAGAATACCCCTCTGCTTCTGGTGGAATGACAGTGAGCTTTCGTCGACCACTGCCACCTTTGAGAAAAATTGTGAAAAATGATTTGCTTTATTGTGAAAAAATTAAATGTTGTTAGTCTTTGTTAGTCTACAATCTCTAATGTTTACAGTCAGTGATCAGAATAAGGTCAATAAGGATTTAAATACATCATGAATAAATGAGTGGGATGTGATAAAGAGTGTATGTCCATTGTCCCTGTCAAATAAATAAACAAATAAACTCAATAATACAATCTTAATCTTACAAACCTGTTGCCTTATGCAATAGCCATCCTCCAGAAAGATCCTCTATTTTTGGAAACGTGTCAGTCAGGAACCTAGAAATCTTGGTGAGCAAAGAGAGTGAGAAAGAGAAAGAATTGCTTACAGTGACATCTTACAAAAACAACCTTTAATGATAAGTAAAACAAGTGGAGTTGACCACTGTACCTCTAAGTGGTCACCATCTTCAGGAAGAGACACCGTTTGTCTTCCCATGCCCGCCTGGAGGAGTTCAAGCTCCTCAGGTGGCAACGGTGTGTGGGCTGTATTTTTTGGCAGCAGAAAAAAATTCAGAGCTGTTGTCTTACTGGTTATCTTAACAGAATGCTTGGTGGCAGTCAAACACCTCTTTTTAACCACGACTGAGGTTTGGTTTGAAATAACCAGGAAAAGATCTGTGGATTAAAAAAAATACAGTTTATGTGAGTTTAATATCAATCAAGTGATGCATTAAATTTCCAAACAGCATGTATATATTTTTTCAAAAAGTCCAAAGTCCTGTCTGGAGGTGAATCAAAATGTGTATTTGAATTTACACATGATTTAATGGGGCCTACCAAATTGCATTATTGATGCAGACTTAAGAATATATATATATATATACACACACACACACACACACACACATATATATATATATATTAATGCAAATGCAAATGAAAATGTGACTGAATAACAAACCTTGCCATCTCTTGCTGCACCGTTAGATTTCTAGGGGCAGGGGCAGGCTGCCCTGTCTCTGTCGGCCTTGTTGAACTGCTTGAGGCCAGAGTGTTAAGCAGCAAAGACACCAGGTTTCTGGCTGCTGACTCAACTGCACCATGGCTCTAAATAAATTCAGGATTAACATTAACATCTTTTCAGTTAAAATTGGAACAATTAGACACGAACCATACTTAAAACATGTCCTGTTGTACAAAGAGAGCTCAAATTATCAAAGAAGAGGGCCTTGCATGCTGTAACGTGACGTCTCAGAATAAACTACATGAGAGAGACAACGGGCCATGTGATGCACCCTATTCATTGCCAACAGACATTTTACTAGAAGAAGCCCTGTAGCACCCAATAATGTAATAATTTACTGAAAATGTAATAAAATTTGCACTTAACTCAGTTGAAGATGTAATAAAACCCAATAATGTAATAACTTGACCAATAATGTAATAAAACATTCTGACTGATATTGTAATAACATTTTTACTGATAATGTAATACCTTATTACATTATTGGAGATTTATTACATTTTCAGGTGGGTCTTTTTTTTTTTTTTTTTTTAATGATAATGTAAAGCTTGACAGATAATGTAATATAGAGGTCTATATTTTGTGTTTTGAGAATGCAATGACTTTGAAACAAGAGAATAACTATTGCTTCCCTAAACATACTTCGCTCTCCACAGTTTTCCAACGAATCACTACCTCGTGAAAACAACCGCAAACCAACAAAACAAATTTAAGTAACACTTCATTTGACGAGGGTATGCATAAGTATTCATAAACACCAACACATTATTTAACATTTGACATAAATATATCCACTCATAAATGGTTATTATATCACTTTGAATGATGGGGCGGCATTGGGTAGAGTGGGTAGAGTGGCCGTCTTGTAACCGGAGGGTTGCTGGGTTGATCCCGGCCTGCAGAGCTCATGTCGAGGTGTCCCTGAGCAAGACACCAAACCCCTAACCGCTCCTGATGGGTCGTGGTTAGCGTCTTGCATGGCAGCTCTTCCGCCATCAGTGTGTATATATATATATATATATATATATATATATATATATATATATATATATATATACGATTTGCCATTATACAGTCACTATATTGTATAAATGATGCTTTTGATGTACTAGAGGGCCTGCAAGGGAGAACACGATTGGGGTCTCTTTCAGGTGGTGGCTAGCCAAGAGAGACATTTCTCCCTTTATGTGACCACTTGGTAAGTGAGTATGCAATGTCTCAGCATCAATACCTTCAGATTTCTGCGATAACGTTTGATAATAGTTGGGTAATGGTAGGCTTTAGACATTTTTTAAATTTTCAATTGAAATAAAGTTGAAAAATTATAAATTTTATTGACCATGTGACTGAATATTAGCCTAGTTCTTGATGCTAACTTCTTGACACTTTAGCCAAGGCTTGGCTACTTCTAGAAATAGTTTAAGACAGGGGTTCCCAACCTTTTTGACAGTGTGGTCTGTTTAATTTTTTGAATTTTATACTATGGGGCTGTGAGCAGGGCACTTCAGAAATCTGTTCACCTTAGTATGTTACTGGACTATTTCTAGAATTGTTTGTCCTGTGCAATCACCTGTTAACTTTACACTTAATATAGCAGTGCCCGCTCAGTTTTCAAGATAATTTAATCTTTATTTAAAGCCTACAGGTAAATCTCATAATATACTTTATGACTGACCACTTTGTCACTTGACATCTTACTGATTAAAAGTGAGACCATTCATGAGACCATTAATGAGTGAGGCCTATATTTATGTCAGGTGTCACGTAATGTGTATGTGGCTGTTATGAATGCTTATGTTATATCTTTACAAATGAAGTGTCACTGACTTGTTTTCATGAGGTAATGATATGTTGGAAAACTGTGAAGTGAAGGGAAGAGTTACCTGGGGTCTCCAATGCTGCTCGAAAACTACACCAGAATTCCAGCTCAGATATATCTGGTCACCAAAGGAGGTAAGTCCATCACACACTCAGCAGGACCATGTCCCTGAGTATCTGCATGTGCATATAGCTGTATGGTATAGGTCTGCAATTCAGTCATTCTGTTGTTTCAAATCCAGTGTAGGCTATATAACAGTCTTGGATTCTCAAAACACAAAATATAGACCTCTATATTACATTATCTGTCAGGTTTTACATTATCTTTTTTTTTTTTTTTTTTTTTTTTTAAAAGACCCATCTGAAAATGTAATAAATCTCCAATAATGTAATAAGGTATTACATTATCAGTAAAAATGTTATTACAATATCAGTCAGAATATTTTATAACATTATTGGTCAAGTTATTACATTATTGGGTTTTATTACATTTTCGGCTGAGTTAAGTGCAAAATTTATTACATTTTCAGGCGTTATTACATTTTCAGTAAATTATTACATTATTGGGTGCTACAAGGCGTTCGGTGGCGCAACGCCGACTTTTGATGTGTTGTCTTTTTTTTTTTTCACTGTCAATTTTGCCAACTATCATGTAAGTGACGTTAATGTTAGCAAGCTTCTACTTTTCTCCCCGACATTAACTAACTGACCTAACTTTAGCAACCTACCAAGATAGCTAACTTGGTTTACAGGCTAAAAGTGTACAGACAAAAACAAACATAATTTTATAATTGTTCATAAAACATGACATAATACTAAAACACAAAGTACAGTACTTACATGTGGCCATGGTTCGTTAGCTTCATTAGACATCGTTTGAAGCCAGCAGCAGCCAGGATTGCTAAAGGGGGATATGAATGAAAACTGTCACCCAGCGGCCGATGTCTCAAGATAACATGGACGTGTAACGTTAATGTTAATTCAATTAACGCAGCACGGCAGCATTATAATGTAATATCATTCAATAATACTAATATTTAAGGTGAAATACTGACCGAAAATGTGTTTACATCCAATCAATTTTCTTCCGTCTTGACCTTTGGTGGGAGGCAACAACTCCATCAGGATGCTGCAACCACATTGGAGCCGAAGCAGCCAATCAGAATGTACCCGCCCCCGGGTTTTCTGATTGGTTAATAATTGTGGCACATTTGTAACACTGTGTACAACTCGAGCGAGCGCAAAGGGGAAGTTGAGCGCACAGTAAGGGTAGGTCGAGAGGGAGAGAGAGACACATCTCGAGCGAGTACGCTGCGGACTGCTCGCGCACTAAGAACGAGTTTGTGAGAGGGCACACGTTTAATTTGTCCTCAAAAGCTGATTTGTGTCCTTGCACAAAATATTTTTCTGTGCTCAAAATATTTTTCTGTGCTCACAACACATTTTCCTGTGCTCAAAATATTTTTCTGTGCTCACAACACATTTTTTGTGCTCACAAAATATTTTTCTGTGCTCAAAATCTACAATTGCTCACTCAGCATTGTGGCACAAATATAACCCCATATCTCCCCAGCATATGCAAAGACCATGAATAAAATGAATGAAACATTCAGCAAGTGGGTAATTTACTTTAATGTCTGTGTCTTTTGTTGGCACACTGTTAAGTAAAGTTAAGTAAAAAACTGATCTGTAATGGCCTGTCTAATGGCTGCACCAGATGGGTGGTCAAGGGTGATGGGGTCCACAATATCTGGTGCCACAAGTGGCACATGAGGTGCTCTTTCCTTGCGTATGACTGCAATGTTGTGCAGCACCACACATGCTACAATAGTCTCACATGCCCGCTCAGGAGACACCCTCAGGCCACGGAGGCAGTTGAAACGAGACTTGGTGACCCCAAAAGTCACCTCTATCCTGACCCTGCACTTACTCAGAGCCGCATTAAAGTGGCTCTGAGATGGAGTCTCAGGGTCAGGATAGGGGGTCATCAAGTACCGTGTGCAAGGATAGCCTCTGTCCCCCACGAGCAGTCCATCAAAGAGCCCTGTCCTAAGGGAGAGGAAATCACTTCATCATTGTTAACAATTAATCAAGAATAGAATGATTCGAGAATATTTGCTATACCTTGCTCAAACTGGTGACCCAGCAAAGACTCTCTGAAAATTCTGGAGTCATGCACTGATCCGGGCCACCATCAGTTGGTGGTCACAAGTCATCTGCAACACGCATTTCAGGTTAATTTCACAACAACAGCACTGAAATGAAGGAACTAGTGATCTTTTTTTGAAGCCTTTTGACTCATAAGGCTTATTAAGTGTGATGAAGAACTATAATAAAATGTGCTACAAGTGAATATATCTGATATATATGCATACTACTGTGCAGCACTATTAGTGTACCTGCATGCAATGTGCATATGTGCCACCAATCACCAGACAAAAATGAGTACCAAATAATTCACCTGGACATTTGATACTGTGAAAGGATTTCCTGTTCACAAAATCACTCTCATGTTCTCCCAAGGGCCCTGTGATGGGGATGTGGGTGCAATCAATTGCACCTAAAACCCTGGGGAATCCTATTAAGGAATACAATTTATATATTACATTTCACCCGAGTAGACGTCATACTGCTTCGGATAGGGAAATAGTGATGTACACTACCGGCTATTTTGTAGAACGATTCTTTTACGGTTAATGTGCGTAACTGGCTGGGGAACACCACAAACATGTTCAGTCTGTCAGTGAGAGCAAGAACAACCTTGCGTATAGTGCGGCAGACTGTGTTCTTGCTCAGATTTTCAGCATCACCGACTGAATGCATGTAGGTCCCCGTGGCAAAGAAACGCAATGCCACACACACCGTTTGGCCAACTGTGAGCACACAGCTTCTTTTCGTGGCATTCCTGATGTTTGGTTCAACCAGCGCGCATATGTATCGTATTCCTTCAGCTGAAAATCTATATCACTCATAGAGAATATCATCAGGAAATGCCAGCGGGTCAGTGAGATCACGGAAAACTCTCCCTCCGTAGCGATCCTCTGATTATTCTAGCACCCAGGTCCACCAGAGCGTCTACAAATGGTGATGCCATAGTGGAGTTTAAAGGGGTTTAACAGTGAAGGGGTGGCGCTTTTATAGCTGATTGAATCCGAAACTCAGAACATAACCTGCTCCCGACCAGGTTATGAGCTAAGCATAAGTTACCATGGTGATCTAGCCAGGTTAAAAGAGAGCCACCTTCGTGACACTGAAAACCCTGGCTTTAGACTCAATATACCTCGCTAACCCATTAATCTCGCTTCGTAGTACACCCCTCAGGTTGTTTTAATGGAGAGAGTATGAACGATATAAAAAAGCGTGATCACAGCCAAAAGCAACACTGTTGCTGCAAAACTAAAACTAAACTAAACTAGAGCAACAACTGTTATTTTTAAATTGTGTTTTATATTGTTTTCATATATTTTACTGATCGCAATTATAGAATGCAAGTGTGTTTTATTGAAAGTGAGACTGGATGTGCGTATGAATATACAGTGAACTTTTTAGGTGCTGTACAAGTAAATCTCATAGCCTATTGTCTCTGTACAATGACAACAAAGACCTTTTTAACTGTGAAAATAGCATAGACCTATTCAAGATTTGTGTTTGGGCAACACTGCCATATAACAGGCGAAACACTGAAATTAACTTATTCATGGCCACATCAAAGTGAAATGATTAACTTTACTGATTACCTATCTGATTATCTGTAATGCTGCGAGCGCACAACTTGTTTCAGTGTCCTCCTGACGCTCGGCTCAACAGTGAGTGGCGTTTTCCCTCAGCTGAACATCTGTAGGCGGAGACGCTCAGAGAGAAAGTAAACACCAGCGGATCAGTGCGATCTCTCCCTCCGTACAAATGCTCGGTTCTGATCCAGCTCCACTGGACTTTGAAAGTAAAGGTTACGCCAGCTCCAAACGCGCTAAATTGTGAAACAGCGGCGCTTTTATAGCTGATTTTAAGATTAAACTCTGAATATAACCTGGTCGGGACCAGGTTATGAGCTAAGCATAAGTTACCATGGTGATCTAGACTGCGGTCACGTCAGCCGTCTCTCGTTTTCGCGTGGTCAAGCCAGCCGCTCCAACATTTTCAGTGCGCTCGTATTACAGACTTTATAGCAAATGCACTGAAACAAGTGGGAAAGTCAGTATAAGCTATAATGCTCATATTTACAGTATAAATTACATTAAAAATTCATTAAAAATATTACTTGTGTTCAAATGCAATAAAAAGAGGTGTGTGTCATAGAGCAAGCTTAGATCTACTGTCCTACACTGATTTTGCGTTACTGAGCCTGCGCACTGAGCACTGCACACTACTGCGCACTGAGCCTGCTCTATGACACACACCTCCTTTTATTGCATTTGAACACAATTAATATTTATTATGAATTTTTAATGTATTTTATACTGTAAATATGAACATTACAGCTCAATAACTCCCAGGTCATGTGACCTTTTGGCCCAAAATCAGTGTAGGACAGTAGATCTAAGCCTGCTCTATGACACACACCTCATTTTATTGCATTTGAACACAAGTAATATTTTTCATGAATTTTTAATATATTTTATACTGTAAATATGAACATTACAGCTCAATAACTCCCAGGTCATGTGACCTGTTGGCCCAAAATCAGTGTAGGACAGTAGATCTAAGCCTGTTCTATGGCACACACCTCCTTTTATTGCATTTGGACACATTTAATATTTTTTGTGAATTTTTTATGTATTTTATACTGTAAATATGAGCATTATAGCTCAATAACTCCCAGGTCATGTGACATTTTGACACAAAATCGGTGTAGGACAGTAGATCTTAGTCTGCTCTATGGCACACACCTCTTTTTATTGCATTTGAACACAAGTAATATTTTTTAATGAATTTTAATGTAATTTATACTGTAAATATGAGCATTATAGCTCAATAACTCCCAGGTCATGTGACCTATTGGCTCAGAATCAGTGTAGGACAGTAGATCTAAGCCTGCTCTATGACACACACCTCTTTTATTGCATTTGGACCCATTGAGTATTTTTTATGAATTTCTAATGACTGTCATGATGTAAATATGAGCATTATAGCTCAATAACTCCCTGGTCATGTGGCCTTTTGGCTCAGAATCAGTGTAGGACAGTAGATCTAAGCTTTCTCTATGACACACACCTCTTTTTATTGCATTTGAACACATTTAATATTATTTTTTAATGAATTTTTAATGTTTTATATAAATATGAGCATTATATTTTTAATGTAGTTCTCATATTTTTTAAAAAATAAACTCGTAATACATTTAACACCCCCGTTTTATTTTGAAAACTAGAAGGTCCCACACGGTCTTATAAGTTCGCGCTGACTTTCCCACTTGTTTCTGTGCGTTTACCATAAAGTCTGTAATAAGAGCGCACTTAAACTGTTGGAGCGGCTGGCTTGACCACGCGAAAACGAGAGACGGCTGACGTGACCGCAGTCCTGTGTTGATTCTGAGCCGAAAGGTCACATGACCTGGGAGTTATTGAGCTATAATGCTCATATTTACAGTATAAAATACATTAAAAATTCATAAAAAATACTAAATGTGTCCAAATGCAATAAAAAGAGGTGTGTGCCATAGAGCAGGCTTAGTTCTACTGTCCTACACTGATTCTGAGCCAATTGGTCACATGACCTGGGAGTTATTGAGCTATAATGCTCATATTTACATTATGACAGGTATTAAAAATTCATAAAAAATACTAAATGTGTCCAAATGCAATAAAATGAGGTATGTGTCATAGAGCAGGCTTAGATCTACTGTCCAACATTGATTCTGAGCCAAAAGGTCACATGACCTGGGAGTTATTGAGCTGTAACGTTCATATTTACAGTATAAAATACATTAAAAAGTCATAAAAAATATTAAATGTGTTCAAATGCATTAAAATGAGGTGTGTGTCATAGAGCAGGCTTAGATCTACTGTCCAACACTGATTCTGAGCCAAAAGGTCACATGACCTGGGAGTTATTGAGCTATAATGCTCATATTTACAGTATAAAATACATTAAAAATTCATAAAAAATATTAAATGTGTTCAAATGCAATAAAAGGAGATGTGTGTCATAGAACAGGCTTAGCTCTACCATCCTGTGTTGATTCTGAGCCGAAAGGTCACATGACCTGGGAGTTATTGAGCTATAATGCTCATATTTACAGTATAAAATACATTAAAAATTCATTAAAAATACTAAATGTGTTTAAATGCAATGAAAAGAGGTGTGTGTCATAGAGCAGGCTTAGCTCTACCGTCCTGTGTTGATTTTGAGCCAAAAGGTCACATGACCTGGGAGTTATTGAGCTATAATGCTCATATTTACAGTATAAATTACCTTAAAATTTCATAAAAAAATATTAATTGTGTCCAAATGCAATAAAAAGAGATGTGTGTCATAGAGAAGGCTTAGATGTACCATCCTGTGTTGATTTTCAGCCAACAGGTCACATGACCTTTGAGTTATTGAGCTATAATGCTCATATTTACAGTATAAAATACATTAAAAATTCATTGAAAATATTACTTGTGTCCAAATGAAATAAAAAGAGATGTGTGTCATAGAGCAGGCTTAGATCTATCATCCTGTGTTGATTTTCAGCCAACAGGTCACATGACCTGGGAGTTATTGAGCTAAGTACACGGGCTTACACATACGCACACACGAAGACACATACAACACGCACACACCCTCCAACTCAACGCCTTCGTGGCTCCCACCCCCTCTCCCTCACTTCATCGCATTGTAGCATGGGAGGTGGTTGCGATGTGCCCAAATGTGGCTGCGTGCGCGCCCCCCATCATGTCTGTGCTGCGTCACCTCCCTTCCCCAATACCCTCCCCCCACCTCCCACATGTGCAAGTGTTCGAGTTCTGTTGTAATGTTTATTATGTTGCTTATGTGCTGAGGTGTTTTTTTCCTAATCCCACACTGTGCCCCCCCCCCTACAGGAGCCTAGTTTGGGAGCTGCTTTTTTATGGTGACCCACAGTTCTCCCACTCCTGTCCTCCCCCTGTTATATGTCACTGTCTTTTTTTATGTTTCTTGGACGGGCTGAAACTGAAACAATTTTCGTTGCTCTGTAACATGTGCAATGACAATAAAGATCATTCATTCATTCATTCCTTCATTTATTAGAAATTAACACTAAATAAATAAATAAATAAATAATAGCTAGAATAAGTGTTACGTTAATAATACTAAAAAAATCAACACACACCTAGCCCTCTGGGTCTTGTTTTCTTTGTTAACCAGCAATGAACAACTCAGGGCACATTTGGAGAACAAAAAATGGAAATAATAACATAAAATGTGAATTTTAATGAAAAAAGGAAAATGTCCAGTGTAAAGTCAGGGCTTATCCCTTTATTTGCAAAGGTCGCAGTTCCAGTTGCCTGCCCTTGCTTTTTGGAGTTTCTCTTCCTCCAAATCCAGGCATTCCTCGTGGTACCATCTTTCGCAGGTGTCACACTGTATCTGTAAAATGAAGTAAGCAAAGACAATATCAGTACCATCTTCTCAGCAATTCCATCATAGTTGGGGTCATCTAAGTACAAATTATTGTTGCACTGCTTTCCATTTTTTAGCGATGCTCTAATTTTGTCTGCTTAAAAATCAAGCGTAGCCCTTTACACTCCATGAAAGCCAAAACTCACTCTCAGCCATGCTATGCCATGTTTAATTCAACTCCTTGGTTACAGGGATTGTGATGAGAAACATCAACAAGTAATCTTCCACTGTACAAAAAACTTTTTTTTGGCTCATTTATCATGCTTAAACTTTGAAGCTTGCCGTTTTGAAATGTGAGACTGCATACAATGTACTGTGTGCATTGTGTGATAAATCATGATCAAAATCATATCAAAGTTTGTAGAGTAATATTACTTTTTTGATGATCTGTATGATGAATATAATCCCCCATCCCCTCCCTCCAAAAAATAAAGGGGCTAAGGGGGTGATGAAGACCTTTTTTGAGCTTTAGTTGGAGTGTACGAGTTCCCATAAAGATCCCAGAGTTAGTCATATTTTTATTTATTTAAATTATAGCTTTACTTTGAACGTACAGGAGAATACATTCACATGGTAGCATTAGGAAGGACCAAAGCAAATAACATTCCAGTTATTGTTTGAGTCCTGAGCCAGATGAGGTTCACAGGTTCAATAGAATTCTGAAGCAACTTAATGGAAAGTATAGCAGTCCCTCCAAAAACTATCCCTACAGAACACTTTTAATTTAGGACAATCTCAGAAGATAAGGTAATGGTTAGCAGCAGTCAAGCCGCATTGCCTCTAGCATGGCATAGTTATATGTTTATACCTCTTTCCTGATACGGTGTCTTGAAATATCTAATAATATTCTTCCAGCAATGCTCTCTCCAGTCCATTGAGCTGGATGTTGTCCACTGGAAGGACCAGATGTTGCCCCAAGCCTCCTCAGAAATCTCAATCCGTGACTCCCATTCCCATTTATGTTTTATGTATAGAGTGTAATGCCAGAATCTTGAAGTCGCTCATAGAATATGTGGCACCATTGGATTTCCTCTGCACTAGAACACAACGTTATTCTAATAAAGATTTGAAAGCTAGGGTCTCTATCTGTGTAGAGGAGAGTGACCTAAGTTCTGGCAAATTCATCCATCTCAACCTTCACTGTCTTTTTCATTTATTGTTTTTATCTCATGACATTGTTTGTGGAGAATTCGTGCTTCGCTTAGAAACACTCTATAAGTATACAGTAAACCCTAAATCATAAATGATAAATAATAAACAGTGGAAAAAACTCACCCAATGAGTCACTGGAGGTCCTGAAACAGGGGGCTTTGAAGCACAGCACATCACACAGTGATTATCCAGGTCCAACACTGAAATAAAATTATTTATTGTTATTGTTGACATATGAACACAGTACACACTTGAATGACAGCTGTGTAGCTATCAATGTGGCTTGTCAGCTAGATCATTTATAGTGATGACAGGAATGCTGATAGATGTTTTGAGTGTATCAAAGAAAATTGTCACTATTATGATTCCTTAGTGAAGAAAAATAATTCGTATATTTTTATGATATAGCTTTTTTGTCAGTTGAATTTGACCATATAGAGGTTTGCAAAGAGTTCTTTCTGATTTGTTATTGGATGTAGATTATTTTTGATGTGTTCTATTTCTTATCTTTCAACAAGATGGAATATTTAATATTAAGAAGAGAGAACAATGATTTATTAACCTGAGTCACTGAGTAATGCCAGGGCAAACTTTGTCCTTTCCGACGCCATCTCCTTCTTGGAGGTGCCAAAGGACATGGCAGGTAACACCGGATATGCCTCCATTACTGCCTTTGCCATCTGCACCCACAAGATATAGTAATAATAATACAGAATTAAGCTTTTCACCTTTGAAAAATTAGCTGTGAAGGATAGCGCAGTAGAAAGCCTAAAATGATTTCATTAGTCAAAAGTAATGCATGACCAAAACATGCTGATTAAAAACTACACTGTATGCACATTACATTTTATATATTGAATTTTTAAGTTGAGCACCAAAACTCTGACACATAATGTTTGACAGAGAAAAATAAATAACATAAATATTGCAAGACACAGACACACATGGACATTACCTTAGTGACGATGACCCCACAGCTACACTGGTCTCGTTGTACTGGATGGTCCATCGTTAAACCCCTCCATCTGAGTCTCCCCCAGTCATTTTTGCCAAGGGTGATATTTCTGAACCGCATGTAATCCCTATGAAAAACATATGGTGTATCAATACACATGGAATATCAATATGAAAGTAATGTTCAAAAATTAATGACCTTCAAATTAATAAAAATCCTCAGCAGGTGGGTGAGACTATCAGAAATCACATAGCTAAGCTTTTATAGGGTTAACTGCATCAATTGCCTGCCAGGATTGCAAGGGCTGTCCTTTATGAGGAAAAAAAAGATGACCTACAGTATTCTTTTTGCAGCATCTGCAGACTCAGCTTGCTCTGATTTATTTGCCATCGGGTCCAGCAAGAACACAGCCTTCATGGTAGGAAGTACATACTAAAAAGAATATATGAACGTTATCTCAAAACAACACAAAAAGATATCAGATGAAGTAACAACCACTGACCAGTAACTTCCAGTGAACTCCCCCAACATTTACAAAAGACAGTATAGCCTCATAGTTGCTGAAGTCTGTCTGTAATAGAAACAAAAACATCAACACATCATGTCAAGTAATTTTCAATTAAATGAGTTTTCTCTTTAATGAAACTTAATATTCTCAAAATTGATAACATAAACAAAATCCTTTCATTGCACATAATTAATTTCTAAAGTTTTAGTTATGCAAATTAGCAGGTTCTGGTCTGGACAGGATGGAGCAATGAAAACAAGCATTACCCTTCGCAGGCTGTGCTGTCTGACCCTGTCTGGTGTTCCAAAAAGGATCACACCAGCTGTGTAGTGGTTTAGGATGAAAACAGCCCTTCCAAGGTTGAGCTGTTTGGCGTACAAATGGAATAGACCCTGCATAACCTAATATGGAAGAAGACAGGATATACAGCTGATCAAATAACAATTGTAAACACACAAATACTATATAAGTGTAATGAAAGGTCCTTTTTTTAAAACAAAAAATAAAATATGCATAACATCATATATGCTTGTATTGTTGGTAACATTTAAATGATCAACTACCTCCCCTGTCAGCCACTGGTGAGGTCGCAGTGAACACAGTTCACTGTGATGTATCAGAAAACTGCAGCCTTCCCGGTTGACAGATGGTATTACAGCAACTACCACTTCGGTGTTCTTTTTCTTCCAGAGTGATTGTAGCTGGGAAAAAGTATAATATATCAATTATTTATGTAATCGGATTAAAATACATTAAAAAACCATCCATCCATCATCTTCCGCTTCATCCGGGGCCGGGATACGGGAACAGCAGTCTGAGCAGGGACACCCAAACTTCCTTCTCCCTGGGCACTTCCTCCAGCTCTTCCAGGAGGACCCCAAGGTGTTCCCAGGCCAACCGGGTGACACAGTCACTCCAGCATGTCCTGGGTCTTCCTCGGGGTCTCCTCCCGGAGGGACATGCCTGGAAAACCTCCCTGGGGAGGCGTCCAGGGGTCATCCGATACAGATGCCCGGGCCACCTCAGCTGACTCCTCTCGATGTGGAGGAGCTGCAGCTCTACTTCGAGCTCCTCCTGGGTGACAGAGCTCCTCACCATATCTCTACGGGAGCGCCCCGCCACCCTGTGGAGGAAGCTCAATTCAGCCGCTTGTATCCAGGATCTTGTTCTTCTGGTCAAGACCCAAAGTTCATGACCATAGGTGAGGGTAGGAGTGTAGATTGACCAGTTAATCGAGAGCTTCGCCTTTCGGCTCAGCACTGTCAATCTCACACTCCATTTTTCCCTCACTCGTGAACAAGACCCCAATATACTTGAACTCCTCCACTTGATTATAAATGGAATTACAAATGGAATCAAATAATAATCAATAATGTCAAACTCTGCGTATTTTAATTTAAAGTCCAAAACATATGCAGGAATAAAATGCCTGAGTGATTTTTGTTGGATATGGTTTCAAAATGTGAAAATCCTCCAATAGTAGTGTGATGGTTACTCCTACCTGCAGTTCTTCATCTTGCTTTTTCTCCGAGACTGTGGCTTCGGTAGTGGTGGGTGGTAAAAGTATGTCCATACATGCTCTTTCCATTTCTTTTACAGAGGGTTCATCATGGTTCACAAGGTGAACCATGAGGTGTGGAGTTGTGAACTTCTGTTGCTGATGGAACTCCTTGATAGTGGACACAATTGTATCTGAGCACAGTGCCAAGGGAAACCTGAAAATACCGGTGCTAATTGCTGGAATAGCAACTGATTGAATCTGATGTTCTATGACATGATTCAGGATGCTTTCTATTGTCTTCTTTAAAGTTTTCTGGGCTTTGGAAAGTGTTCGTGAGGATGGATTATTTCTGATTTGTGGCCCGACTGCATGAATTAAATATCTGCTAGGTAAATCACCAGCACTCATAACCACAGCCTCTCCGGGTTTTAATTTGCCATACTTTTGAATATGGCTGTCACTCTCCTTAGTTATCTCAGGCCCTCCAGCTGTAGCCAGTGCAAGCCCTCCATTGTGGCACAAACTCTTATTGGCAGCATTAACAATTGCATCCACAGTAAAGGATGTCAGATCCGCCTTCCACACACATACTGTCAGGGTTTCTGAGACTTCAACCGACAAACTCTTCTCTTGAGACAGCAGGGGTGGTGGTGGGCCGGCCTCCTCCAGCAAAGTGTCAGTGTCAGTTTGGGTGGTTGGTTCGGTGTCCAACTGTACAGTGCACATGTTATGGATCAGGTTAGGTTCATGCATGGAATAATGTAATAAAACTCTGCATATCAATTAGTACATCACTTTGTTTAGAAAACAAACCTTTGTTGGCCCATGTCCTGGCAAGGGCTGCTGCTCTGTATCTGCATCATCGAAAATGGAGCACTGCTGATTTTCAGACTGGAGCTGTGATGAACAAGACTGAATAATTACATGAAATGCATACATCCCTCATTATAACGAATGTGCATTATCAACATTATTATCAAGTGAATGGCTTGTATTCTAGATCTCTTAAAATATAGCTGACCTTTACCACAAACCCCAAGAGCACTACACATACAATTACACAACTTATGAAACTATTACCTGAGGCTGTTTGTCCTGTTTAAGTTGAGTGGCATCGTTGTCTGTATCCTTCTCCTCTACTTTGGTCTGGTTTGACGTCTTCTTCCTCTGAAGCTGGTAATCACAACAGTGCACTGACTCCTCTTTTTATATAATATGGAATGTTATGGTACATAATGATACACTTTAGTGAACACTACAACATCTTGTTACATTACCATGGTTTTTTGGGGTTTCGCAAAATCAAAGGGCTTGGTTATTCTTGAGACGTATACGCCTCTCCTCCCCTGCTTCCTCTGTTTCCACTGTTCAACGTCAACCCTGTGTGTTTTGGACTAATAAAAAGAGAGATCTATTGTTATTAACCTCTTTTTGGTAATCAGCAGTTAGTCTTTGTCAGGTTCTATTAGTCATTTGAGGTCTGTAATAGCAAGGATTATTTATTATTATTATTTATTGTTCTATATTGTTGTGTGGTTATTATCATCCTTTGGCTTTCTATACCTGTGAAAGACAATTGCGTTCACCAGAAAAACAGTGAAAACATCATACCTTTTTCTTGATTTTTAGCGAGTCCTTGTACTCTCTTAAAAGAGCTTCATGCATCCTCTTGTATGTGTGTGCAAAATCGTCAAATCTGGTGAGCCTCTTGTGTTGAAAACGGATCCTTTTTAGATCCCATTGAGACTTTTCCATAATGCCCTGGGTCCTGTTATCGTTGGTGTAATTCTATTAAAGACATGTTGAATTTACATGGGGTCATGTTAGTATAGTATCTGTTTAATTACAGCACCCGCAAATCTAAAGACAATAATTCTCTCATTGCAGTTTATGGTTACCTGTTAACTCACATTAACACTTGCATTTACCTGTGTCGATTTCTGGGCAGCTCTTCTGTATTTTCTTGAGAGCATGTCATATACAGGACCTGTCCCGTGCCGTCCAAGGTCTCCTGCAGTACAAGTACCTTACTTTAGTATTTACAAAAACAATCTGAAAAAACTTAACATACGTAGGGGAGTAAACATACTTACCGAGTAACAGTTCTGACCACAGAACTGCCTGAGGCAGAAAGTACTGAAGAAGCTTTGGGATGAAGGTGGGGCAATAATACCCATTTGGCTCTCCTTGTGTGTCCAGGGGTGCTTGCTGAATGACTTCTTTAAAGTGTTCATGGAATGGTGTTGGGCTCGATTCATCCTGTAAGAGGCCCAATTATAGTCATGTCACCTATTATCTTCAGTGCTTTTTGGAGACAGTGCCAGTTATTATTTAGAGCATCCTGTTTTTGTGGTACATGAAATTGTATATATGTTGACTGCGTTGTTTGTGATGTCAATATTTCTAAGCCAAACTACAAATATTGAGTTTAATGAAAGAAAAAATCAAGACCAAAAAACTCTCAGAAACTCTGAAATTCATACATGGACCAAAAGACTTACTGTCCGTAACTCAACACAGAAAAATTAAACATTTAAATTCCAAATGTAGCTACAAAAGGATAACTTACCTCAAAGTCTTCATCAGTGACATCAGAGTCTTTTATGACTGGCTGCGCAGTTGAGGTGAGTTCTTTCTGCAGGTTATGGAAATGTTTCTCAACATTTTCGCCACTTGATGGACTGGAGAGAACCACAGAAGCACTCACAACAATCTCATCAAGTTGTTGTAGTGTCGTAGCCTGAGTCATAAGCCCGATCAGATGCATACACATGACGTAGTGCTTGCCAGCACTGTGGGAAAGAATGTTATAAGTAAATATAAATATTGCCAGTACAAAACCATAATGAAATATACAAAAAATAATTAATATTTAGTAGAAGAAGGCATTACTAACTGTTTCTTGCAGAGGACCTTTGCATTCTTCATGATGTGACTTAAACACCTATGAAGAATTGGCAGCTCAGTGACATTCTTCTTAGCTTTTCCAGTAACTATGTTATAGTACTGGGCAAGAAGCTCTGCGAGGCTCAGGCCACACAGATTTTGTGAGATGGCCTGCATCAAAACAGCAGAGCCATCGCAAATGTACATCACTGGCCTTTTTTTTATGTTTCTCCCATGTGCTCTCATGCAGTCCGTGATGAACGAGCCTAAGAAATACGACACAGATGCAGTGGTGTGTTCTGCGGTCACAAATGTCGCTACAGGCACGGGGGAGCGACCTTTCAGTGGATGTCTTACAACAAGTTCATATATGTAAAAAGGTGCACTCTGTCCTTTGTCTTTTTTTACCACACTACCTGTTGCATCAAGATACACCACATCAGTCTTTGACCACTGATGGAAAAAACTTATAGTCTTTTTTGACCACAACATTAGTCCTTTGGGCTGAAGTATGATTTTTTGAATGAGCTTTTCCTCATTGTCTTCTTCTTTTTCAGACATGAGTTGCAGACTGATCATTTTGTTGTCATGCAACCTATTTTTTTTCCTCTCAGAATATGCTATATTTTTCAAAATGCCTGTTGTGGGTACATTGTCTCTGCAACCAGATTCCATCACATCCTCCTCCAACTTCATCAAGCTCTCAAGATGGTATTGGCGGGGAAGTTTTGAACTGAGTTTCTTTGAAATTTTTGTTCTGGCATGTGATCTTATAGGTCTTCTCTTGAGCTGATCCCACCTGTGATTCACCATTTCCCCATGAAAAGTGACATTCGCCTTCAGAGAGTATTCACTCTCCACTTTCACGTCAACCCTGACACTACAGTCTTCGAACAGGCAGTATCCAGAACAGGTGAAGGCTGGACAGTTCTTCCTGAATCTTAGACTTTTTACGGTGTGGCTCTGAAATCCAAAACTGCAATAAGGATGCACAGTTCGTATTCCTTTTGCAATGACATTAGTCCAGTTTAATGACTTGAATTGTCTGTTTTCTTGTTTCCTTTTAAGTTTCACCCAATCATTGTGTTTAATATAAAAGAAACATGGCTGATTGGGCAACTTGTGTGTGAAAAATTGTTGTGGTTCTGCTGAGCCTTGTGATGATACACTTGAGGTACTGGAGGAAATCTGATGAAAAAAAGTAAAGGAAAAGTTACCAAATTGTCTCATACAGCACTACGGATACACTAAAAACTTTAAAACGGGTTCATGAAATTGTTTACACCTTGCTTACAAAACAAACACACACAAAAGCGCAAATTTGTGATAGTCCTTCAACTGCACAGTATAAACAACAGTAGACGACACACAAATAAAAATTGAAAATAAATAAATCTCACAAAAAGTTGTAATGACTTGTGGGAATCCACAATAATCTCGTATAAATTAGAATTTCACATAAAAATAGGTAATCACCAATTTAAAGTGGCACTATCACAAATACAGCAGTAAAAACATTAAAAAGAAAAACTAACATATTACAATGACTGAAATATCCAATAAATAGGTCCAGGGGAGTCATAACTCTCTTTACACAGAATATGCCTGTGTCTGTGGAGAAAATGCAGAATTCATTTTTGTTATGAGCCCCACCTCCTAAACAGCACGCTATGTAAAGAGGATATCTGATATGCTGCGCCACTGGCCCCATCTAGTGGCTGAAAGAAGAATTGGAATTTGCGATAGTGTTACTTTTAAAGTCGTTACCTCAATTTCCAAGCTAGGTGAGGTTAAATTGATTTAATGCATTTTATCTGTTAGGTCTTTAAACAGGGGTGCAGGGCTGAATGAGTCTGTTTCATGTGGGTGTGTGTTGTATGTTTCATTGTCATCCAGTTACCTCTTCACTCTCTGCTCTAGTCTGGTCGATCTCCTGGTCACCTGACTGGGGTGAAGACTGGATGTTGTATTGTTCTTCATCGTCACTGCCAGAAATGTCCTCCTCCTTCCCACTTCCATGGGTTTCCAAACCTAAACATATTAAAAATGATTAGTCTTATTCTACTGTTGGATTTACCATCCAGTGTATTGTGTCTTCCTTGTTTACCTTCTTCTCTGGTCTGGGCAATCTCCTGGTCACCTGACTGGGGTGAAGACTGGATGTTGTATTGTTCTTTATCATCCCTGCCAGAAATGTCCTCCTCCTTCCCACTGCCATGGGTTTCCAAACCTAAACATGTTAAAAATGATTAGTCTTATTCTACTGTTGGATTTACCATCCAGTGTATTGTGTCTTCCTTGTTTACCTTCTTCTCTGGTCTGGTCAATCTCCTGGTCACCTGACTGGGGTGAAGACTGGATGTTGTATTGTTCTTTATCATCCCTGCCAGAAATGTCCTCCTCCTTCCCACTGCCATGGGTTTCCAAACCTAAACATATTAAAAATGATTAGTCTTATTCTACTGTTGGATATGATTGCTATACATAGAGAATCGTCCTTTTTCTGTAGATATGTTCTGTGTTAAACATAACAAGGTTGAAATATTCTAGATCTCACTTTATTGAAGACTGTGGTTGAACATAATGAAGCTAGAAATCTATACATGCCTTAACATACTGATTTGCATTTGTCTTCTATAACACATTCTACATCTCGGAGTCCACGTCCTGCCTTATCTTTCTTAGCCCTTCAAACAGAGCAAACAGTGGTATATAGGCAACAGCCTGGAAACACAGCCCAAGGCGTCACCAGGATGTAGCCTATTAACCCTGTTGTACCCTTTTGGACATTTTCGTCCAAAGAAGGAAATTTTCACTCATTTTTGGCAATAACTTTCACAGTACAATGATGACTTTGGCCAGGAAGCTAATTTTATTTAGCAATTTGGTTTTGGAAGTACAGCGTGAGAACTCTTGTCCCATGCACATTGAACTTTTATCATTCTGAAATCAAGGCATGCAGCACAAGTCTGAAAACTACACACAAGTTGCATTGTGTAAAAAAAAAAAAAAAAAAATCCGACAGTCATTTCATAGTGAAATGAATAGGAGATATACCTGTTCCGAAGCTGTAGCCTGTGGGGCGATAACCATGCAGAATGAGGACGGGGCAAGGGCAATACTCCTCATCTCCTTCTGACACTGACTCGTTGGGAGGCCCGTGTTAGAAGGAGATGAGGAGAAGTCCGGCATCTTGCTGGTGTCCTCAGGATCATTGTTCCATCTCTGCTCTATCTATGTGCAAAAAAATATAAATATATTTTAACCGTGACCTACCTTCAAGAACCTCCGTTTTCAGTCCTCTTCTGTCGTCCGCCCATATAACCTTTATCCACTTAACGAATTTCGGGTTACTTGATTTAAACACATCTACAGTGACTGCCACCCACTTCTCTGCTGTGGCACTGTCTGATAATTTATGTTGGATGAATTTCTTCAATAGAGCCTCGCGACCTCCAGCTAACTGCCAGAGGTCTTGGCTCTTCTTTTTCCTACCTTTCTTCAACCGACCCATCGCTGAACTCACACCTTCGCCATGCGTCTTTTCACTCCAACCGGATGTTCTGAGATTAAGCGGCACTTGCGTCATGGCCGTCTGTTCTGAGATTCTTTTTCACATTTGAAATCCTTTCATATTTTTTGTAAATGAATTTTTAATGTAGGCTATGTCAAAATGTAGCTAAATAGCTCAATAACTACCATGCCATGTGAGCATTGGCTCAAAATCAGAATAGGACAGTGGAGCTAAGCCTGCTCTATGACAAATGCCTCTTTTTATTGCATTTGAACACAAGTAATATTTTTCATGAATTTTTAATGTATTTTATACTGTAAATATGAGTATTATAGTTCAATAACTCCCAGGTCATGTGACCTTTTGGCTCAGAATCAGTGTAGGACAGTAGAGCTAAGCCTGTTCTATGACACACACCTCCTTTTATTGCATTTGAAAACAAGTAATATTTATTATGAATTTTTAATACCTGTCATACTGTAAATATGAGCATTATAACTCAATAACTCCCAGGTCATGTGACCTTTTGGCCCAAAATCAGTGTAGGACAGTAGATCTAAGCCTGCTCTATGGCACACACCTCCTTTTATTGCATTTGAACACAAGTAATATTTATTATGAATTTTTAATGTATTCCATACTGTAAATATGAGCATTATAGCTCAATAACTCCCAGGTCATGTGACCTATTGGCTCAGAATCAGTGTAGGACAGTAGATCTAAGCCTGTTCTATGACACACACCTCCTTTTATTGCATTTGAACACAAGTAATATTTATTATGAATTTTTAATATATTTTATACTGTAAATATGAACATTACAGCTCAATAACTCCCAGGTCATGTGACCTTTTGGCTCAAAATCAGTGTAGGACAGTAGATCTTAGCCTGTTCTATGACACACACCTCCTTTTATTGCATTTGAACACAAGTAATATTTTTCATGAATTTTTAATATATTTTATACTGTAAATATGAACATTACAGCTCAATAACTCCCTGGTCATGTGACCTTTTGGCCCAAAATCAGGGTAGGACAGTAGATCTAAGCCTGCTCTATGGCACACACCTGCTTTTATTGCATTTGAACACAAGTAATATTTTTCATGAATTTTTAATGTATTTTATACTGTAAATATGAACATTACAGCTCAATAACTCCCAGGTCATGCGACCTTTTGGCTCAGAATCAGTGTAGGACAGTAGATCTAAGCCTGTTCTATGACACACACCTCCTTTTATTGCATTTGAACACAATTAATATTTTTTATGAATTTTTAATACCTGTCATACTGTAAATATGAGCATTATAGCTCAATAACTCCCAGGTCATGTGACCTTTTGGCCCAAAATCAGTGTAGGACAGTAGATCTAAGCCTGCTCTATGGCACACACCTCCTTTTATTGCATTTGAACACAATTAATATTTTTTATGAATTTTTAATACCTGTCATACTGTAAATATGAGCATTATAGCTCAATAACTCCCAGGTCATGTGACCTATTGGCTCAGAATCAGTGTAGGACAGTAGATCTAAGCCTGTTCTATGACACACACCTCATTTTATTGCATTTGAACACAAGTAATTAGGGCCCGAGCACGTACCGTGCGAGGACCCTATTGAAATTGAAGGAATTATTATTATTATTACGACAAAAGTAAATCGCTTATTTGGAGGTTTTAACATGCTCAAAAACTCCTGAAATTTGGCGGTCGCATCAGTTGCGGTGTAAATTTACGTATTTTAGGATTCGCGGCAATGGACGGGTCAAAATGGCTAGGCCACGCCCATTAAAGAGCAATCTCCTTATAAACAGCGCCCTCCTCATCAGTTTTCACGGATCTGCACGAAAATCGGTACACATGTAGATCATACCGAGCCGCACAAAAAAGTCTCTTGGAGCCATAGGCCACGCCCAACAGGAAGTTGGCTATTTTGAATTTAGCGGCCATTTTTGGCGTTTTACCACGTGTCATATTTTGACGAACTCCTCCTACACGATTAATCAAAACGGCTTCAAAATCGCAGTGTACCAACTAGATAAGTTTGTGATCAAAAGTTATTCAAAGATCCGCTACCCGTCGAACACGGAATCGGCTTTTTGGCGGCGAAGTTTGAAGTTTGAAGTTTGTCTCGCCATGAAAAACGAAATTGCTATAACTTTGGCATTAATCGTCCGATCTGCACCAAACTTCACATGATTCATAATATTCCCGCCCTGAACACGTCTACATGCAGAAATTTTGTAATTACCCTAGCGCCCCCTGCTGGCGACAGGACAAGCGATGTTTTTAGACTTTGACGTGCAGCTCTGACCACGTTCACCATATGCAACTCAAATTTGGTCAGACAGACCTCAAGACGTTGGTAATGCTACATTATGAAGATTGTGACTAGGCGTCAAACGGTGTTCCGCCCAGAGGGCGGCGAAGTCGAAAATTCGCCAAAACGCATTGAAAATGGCTTTAATGACATTAACTTCTGTGTCCTTGGTCATATCTGCCTGAAACTTCACATGTGTGTTAACAGTCCAGGCTTGAACATGTGATATGAGTTTCGTTGATGGGCGTGGCCAAATGACTTGACCACGCCCTTTAAACATCAGCCCCTGCCGCACGTGTCACCGACATGCACGAAAATTGGTACACGCATGTATCACACCGAGACGCACAAAAAAGTCTCTCGGACCCACTGGCCATACCCAACAGGAAGTCGGCCATTTTGAATTTTGATGCTATTTTTGGCGTTTTCCACATGTTGTATTTTAACGAACTCCTCCTACAGGATTAATCAGAATGACTTCAAAATCACTGTGTGTGATCTAGACAAGGTTGTGATCAAAAGTTATTAAAAGATTTTTCCACAGTTAAACGGTTTGGCCGTCAGGTGGCGGCGAAGTTTGATGTCTTGCCATGAAACACGAAATTGCTATAATTTTGGGACACATTGTCCAATCTTCACCAAACTTCACATGATTCATAATAGTCCCACACTGAACACGTCTACATGACAAAGTTCTGTGATAGTCATAACGCCCCCTAGTGGCGACAGGAAATGACATATTTCAAACTTTGATTGGCATTAACTTTATTATACTTGGTCCAATCTGACTGAAACTTCACATGGTTGTTAACAGTCCAGGCCTGAACATATGGTATGAGTTTCGTGGATGAGTGTGGTCGTATGGCTTGGCCACACCCCTTAAAGTGCAGCATCCCCCATAGCAAGTTTTGCCGATATGCACGAAAATAGGTGTGCACATGTATCATCCGCAGACGCACTAAAAAGTCTCTTGAACACATAGGCCAAACCCAACAGGAAGTCAGCCATTTTGAATTTGACGCCAGATTGGGCGATTCGCACTCCTCTTACTTTTTCTATCTCCTCCTACAGGATTCATCGGATCGGCTTCAAATTTGGCGTGCATCAACTAGACCACTTGATGATCAAAAGTTATCATACGATTTTCCCTATGTTAAACGGTTTGGCTGTCAGGTGGCGGCGAAGTTTGACGTCTCGCCAAAAAAAACCCAAAAAACAAAAGTGCTATTACTTGGGCGTGATAAGTCCGATCGGCACAAAACTTGCTGGGTATGATCATAGTCCGGCCTTCATCACGCCAACATCAAAAAATTCCCCCGTTCTCAAAGCGCCCCCTGCTGGCGACAGGAAAAGCGATGTTTTAGACTTTGAGGTGGTACTCTCAGCACGTTCAGTATATCCAACTCAAAATTGGTCAGAAAGGCCTCAACACGTGGGTAATGCTACATGATGAAGATTTGTGACGTATCGCCGAACGGCGTTCCGCCCACAGGGCGGCAAAGTCAACGGTTCGCCAAAACGCAGTTAAGTGGCCTTAACTTCAGTGTCCTTGGTCATATCTGCCTGAAACTTTACATGTGTGTTAACAGTCCAGCCCTGAACATGTGATATGAATTTCGTTGATGGGCGTGGCCAAATGGCTTGGCCACACCCTTTAAACATCAGCCCCTGCGGCACGTTTCACTGACATGCATGAAAATTGGTACACATATGTATCACATCCAGACGCACAAAAAAGTCTCTTGGACCCATTGGCCAAACCCAACAGGAAGTCCTCCATTTTGAATTTAATGGTCATTTTTGGCGTTTTCCACGTGTTGTATTTTAATGAACTCCACCTACAGGATGCATCAGAACAACTTCAAAATCATTGTGTGCCATCTAGACAAAGGTGTAATCAAAACTTAGAAGCAGATTTTTGCATCGTGAAACGGTTTGGCCGTCAGGTGGCGGCGAAGTTTGATGTCTCGCCATAAAACACGAAATTAGTATAACTTTGGCATACATTGTCCATTCTTCACCAAACTTCACATGTTTGTTAACAGTCCAGACCTGAATGTATAGTATGACTTTCATCAATAAGCGTTGCCGTATGGCTTGACCACGCCCCTTAAAGTGCAGCGTCCCCCATAACAACTTTCACCGACGTGCACGAAAATCAGTAGGCACATGTATCGTGTCCAGACGCACAAAAAAGCCTCTTGCACATATAGGCCACACCCGACAGGAAGTCGGCCATTTTGAAATGTACAGTCATTTTTGGCGTTTTCCACGTGTTGTATTTTAATGATCTCCTCCTCCAGAAATGAATCAATTAACTCCAAAACTGGTGTGTACCATCTACACAAGTGTGTGATCAAAACATATTAAGAGAATTGCTCAGCATGGAACGGTGTGGCTGTGACATGGCGTCGACACTTGATGTCTCACCATGAAACACGATATTGCTATAACATGGGATCTAATGGTCGAATCTGCTCCAAACTTCACATGTATGATAATAGTCCTGGCATGAACACACCCACATGACGCTCAGGAGTCAGAGTCATAGCGCCACCCAGTGGAGACGGGAAGTCGCAACGCATTGGTTCCTACACTGTCCGAAGGAGGCGAACATTCAGCGCCTCGTCTGCCGGTCGACCTCTGGCGACACGGTGGCGGCCGCGCCAGGCTCCGAGTTGCGTGGGGTGCGAGGGCCCGTTCAACGCTGCTTGCAGCTTTAATATTTATTATGAATTTTTAATATATTTTATACTATAAATATGAACATTACAGCTCAATAACTCCCTGGTCATGTGACCTTTTGGCCCAAAATCAGTGTAGGACAGTAGATCTGAGCCTGTTCTATGACACACACCTCCTTTTATTGCATTTGAACAAAAGTGATATTTTTCATGAATTTTTAATATATTTTATACTGTAAATATGAACATTACAGCTCAATAACTCCCAGGTCATGTGACCTTTTGGCTCAAAATCAGTGTAGGACAGTAGATCTAAGCCTGTTCTATGACACACACCTCCTTTTATTGCATTTGAACACAAGTAATATTTTTCATGAATTTTTAATATATTTTATACTGTAAATATGAACATTACAGCTCAATAACTCCCAGGTCATGTGACCTGTTGGCCCAAAATCAGTGTAGGACAGTAGAGCTAAGCCTGCTCTATAACACACATCTCATTTTATTGCATTTGAACACAAGTAATATTTTTCATGAATTTTTAATGTATTTTATACTGTAAATATGAACATTACAGCTCAATAACTCCCAGGTCATGTGACCTTTTGGCCCAAAATCAGTGTAGGACAGTAGATCTAAGCCTGCTCTATGACACACACCTCATTATATTGCATTAGGACACAATTAATATTTTTTATGAATTTCTAATACCAGTCATAATGTAAATATGAGCATTACAGCTCAATAACTCCCAGGTCATGTGACCTATTGGCTCAAAGTCAGTGTAGGACAGTAGATCTAAGCCTGTTCTATGACACACACCTCCTTTTATTGCATTTGAACACAAGTAATATTTTTCATGAATTTTTAATATATTTTATACTGTAAATATGAACATTACAGCTCAATAACTCCCAGGTCATGTGACCTTTTGCCAAAACTGGTGTGTACCATCTACACAAGTGTGTGATCAAAACATATTAAGAGAATTGCTCAGCATGGAACGGTGTGGCTGTGACATGGCGTCGACACTTGATGTCTCACCATGAAACACGATATTGCTATAACATGGGATCTAATGGTCGAATCTGCTCCAAACTTCACATGTATGATAATAGTCCTGGCATGAACACACCCACATGACGCTCAGGAGTCAGAGTCATAGCGCCACCCAGTGGAGACGGGAAGTCGCAACGCATTGGTTCCTACACTGTCCGAAGGAGGCGAACATTCAGCGCCTCGTCTGCCGGTCGACCTCTGGCGACACGGTGGCGGCCGCGCCAGGCTCCGAGTTGCGTGGGGTGCGAGGGCCCGTTCAACGCTGCTTGCAGCTTTAATATTTATTATGAATTTTTAATATATTTTATACTGTAAATATGAACATTACAGCTCAATAACTCCCAGGTCATGTGACCTATTGGCCCAAAATCAGTGTAGGACAGTAGATCTAAGCCTGTTCTATGACACACACCTCCTTTTATTGCATTTGAACACAAGTAATATTTTTCATGAATTTTTAATATATTTATACTGTAAATATGAACATTACAGCTCAATAACTCCCAGGTCATGTGACCTTTTGGCTCAAAATCAGTGTAGGACAGTAGATCTAAGCCTGTTCTATGACACACACCTCCTTTTATTGCATTTGAACACAAGTAATATTTTTCATGAATTTTTAATATATTTTATACTGTAAATATGAACATTACAGCTCAATAACTCCCAGGTCATGTGACCTGTTGGCCCAAAATCAGTGTAGGACAGTAGAGCTAAGCCTGCTCTATGACACACACCTCATTTTATTGCATTTGAACACAAGTAATATTTTTCATGAATTTTTAATATATTTTATACTGTAAATATGAACATTACAGCTCAATAACTCCCAGGTCATGTGACCTTTTGGCCCAAAATCAGTGTAGGACAGTAGATCTAAGCCTGCTCTATGACACACACCTCATTTTATTGCATTAGGACACAATTAATATTTTTCATGAATTTTTAATACAGTTATACTGTAAATATGAGCATTACAGCTCAATAACTCCCAGGTCATGTGACCTATTGGCTCAAAATCAGTGTAGGACAGTAGATCTAAGCCTGTTCTATGACACACACCTCCTTTTATTGCATTTGAACACAAGTAATATTTTTCATGAATTTTTAATATATTTTATACTGTAAATATGAACATTACAGCTCAATAACTCCCAGGTCATGTGACCTTTTGGCCCAAAATCAGTGTAGGACAGTAGATCTAAGCCTGTTCTATGACACACACCTCCTTTTATTGCATTTGAACACAATAAATATTTATTATGAATTTTTAATGTATTTTATACCGTAAATATGAACATTACAGCTCAATAACTCCCAGGTCATGTGACCTTTTGGCCCAAAATCAGTGTAGGACAGTAGATCTAAGCCTGCTCTATGACACACACCTCATTTTATTGCATTAGGACACAATTAATATTTTTTACGAATTTGTAATACCAGTCATAATGTAAATATGAGCATTACAGCTCAATAACTCCCAGGTCATGTGACCTATTGGCTCAAAATCAGTGTAGGACAGTAGAGCTAAGCCTGCTCTATGACACACACCTCCTTTTATTGCATTTGAAAACAAGTAATATTTTTCATGAATTTTTAATATATTTTATACTGTAAATATGAACATTACAGCTCAATAACTCCCAGGTCATGTGACCTTTTGGCCCAAAATCAGTGTAGGACAGTAGATCTAAGCCTATTCTATGACACACACCTCATTTTATTGCATTTGAACACAATTAATATTTATTATGAATTTTTAATGTATTTTATACTGTAAATATGAACATTACAGCTCAATAACTCCCAGGTCATGTGACCTATTGGCCCAAAATCAGTGTAGGACAGTAGATCTAAGCCTGTTCTATGACACACACCTCATTTTATTGCATTAGGACACAATTAATATTTATTATGAATTTCTAATACCAGTGATAATGTAAATATGAGCATTACAGCTCAATAACTCCCAGGTCATGTGACCTATTGGCTCAAAATCAGTGTAGGACATTAGATCTAAGCCTGTTCTATGACACACACCTCCTTTTATTGCATTTGAACACAAGTAATATTTTTCATGAATTTTTAATATATTTATACTGTAAATATGAACATTACAGCTCAATAACTCCCAGGTCATGTGACCTTTTGGCCCAAAATCAGTGTAGGACAGTAGAGCTAAGCCTGCTCTATGACACACACCTCATTTTATTGCATTTGAACACAAGTAATATTTTTCATGAATTTTTAATATATTTTATACTGTAAATATGAACATTACAGCTCAATAACTCCCAGGTCATGTGACCTGTTGGCCCAAAATCAGTGTAGGACAGTAGAGCTAAGCCTGCTCTATGACACACACCTCATTTTATTGCATTTGAACACAAGTAATATTTTTCATGAATTTTTAATATATTTTATACTGTAAATATGAACATTACAGCTCAATAACTCCCAGGTCATGTGACCTTTTGGCCCAAAATCAGTGTAGGACAGTAGAGCTAAGCCTGCTCTATGACACACAACTCATTTTATTGCATTTGAACACAAGTAATATTTTTCATGAATTTTTAATATATTTTATACTGTAAATATGAACATTACAGCTCAATAACTCCCAGGTCATGTCACGTGTTGGCCCAAAATCAGTGTAGGACAGTAGATCTAAGCCTGTTCTATGACACACACCTCCTTTTATTGCATTTGAACACAATAAATATTTATTATGAATTTTTAATGTATTTTATACTGTAAATATGAACATTACAGCTCAATAACTCCCAGGTCATGTGACCTTTTGGCCCAAAATCAGTGTAGGACAGTAGATCTAAGCCTGCTCTATGACACACACCTCATTTTATTGCATTAGGACACAATTAATATTTTTTATGAATTTCTAATACCAGTCATAATGTAAATATGAGCATTACAGCTCAATAACTCCCAGCTCATGTGACCTATTGGCTCAAAATCAGTGTAGGACAGTAGAGCTAAGCCTGCTCTATGACACACACCTCCTTTTATTGCATTTGAAAACAAGTAATATTTTTCATGAATTTTTAATATATTTTATACTGTAAATATGAACATTACAGCTCAATAACTCCCAGGTCATGTGACCTTTTGGCCCAAAATCAGTGTAGGACAGTAGATCTAAGCCTATTCTATGACACACACCTCATTTTATTGCATTTGAACACAATTAATATTTATTATGAATTTTTAATGTATTTTATACTGTAAATATGAACATTACAGCTCAATAACTCCCAGGTCATGTGACCTATTGGCCCAAAATCAGTGTAGGACAGTAGATCTAAGCCTGTTCTATGACACACACCTCCTTTTATTGCATTAGGACACAATTAATATTTATTATGAATTTCTAATACCAGTCATAATGTAAATATGAGCATTACAGCTCAATAACTCCCAGGTCATGTGACCTATTGGCTCAAAATCAGTGTAGGACAGTAGATCTAAGCCTGTTCTATGACACACACCTCCTTTTATTGCATTTGAACACAAGTAATATTTTTCATGAATTTTTAATATATTTATACTGTAAATATGAACATTACAGCTCAATAACTCCCAGGTCATGTGACCTTTTGACCCAAAATCAGTGTAGGACAGTAGAGCTAAGCCTGCTCTATGACACACACCTCATTTTATTGCATTTGAACACAAGTAATATTTTTCATGAATTTTTAATATATTTTATACTGTAAATATGAACATTACAGCTCAATAACTCCCAGGTCATGTGACCTGTTGGCCCAAAATCAGTGTAGGACAGTAGATCTAAGCCTGTTCTATGACACACACCTCCTTTTATTGCATTTGAACACAATTAATGTTTATTATGAATTTTTAATGTATTTTATACTGTAAATATGAACATTACAGCTCAATAACTCCCAGGTCATGTGACCTTTTGGCCCAAAATCAGTGTAGGACAGTAGAGCTAAGTCTGCTCTATGACACACACCTCATTTTATTGCATTTGAACACAATTAATATTTTTCATGAATTTTTAATATATTTTATACTGTAAATATGAACATTACAGCTCAATAACTCCCAGGTCATGTGACCTTTTGGCCCAAAATCAGTGTAGGACAGTAGATCTAAGCCTATTCTATAACACACACCTAATTTTATTGCATTTGAACACATTTAATATTTATTATGAATTTTTAATGTATTTTATACTGTAAATATGAACATTACAGCTCAATAACTCCCAGGTCATGTGACCTATTGGCCCAAAATCAGTGTAGGACAGTAGATCTAAGCCGGCTCTATGACACACACCTCATTTTATTGCATTAGGACACAATTAATATTTTTTATGAATTTCTAATACCAGTCATAATGTAAATATGAGCATTACAGCTCAATAACTCCCAGGTCATGTGACCTATTGGCTCAAAATCAGTGTAGGACAGTAGAGCTAAGCCTGCTCTATGACACACACCTGCTTTTATTGCATTTGAACACAAGTAATATTTTTCATGAATTTTTAATATATTTTATACTGTAAATATGAACATTACAGCTCAATAACTCCCAGGTCATGTGACCTTTTGGCCCAAAATCAGTGTAGGACAGTAGATCTAAGCCTATTCTATGACACACACCTCATTTTATTGCATTTGAACACATCTAATATTTATTATGAATTTTTAATGTATTTTATACTGTAAATATGAACATTACAGCTCAATAACTCCCAGGTCATGTGACCTATTGGCCCAAAATCAGTGTAGGACAGTAGATCTAAGCCTGTTCTATGACACACACCTCATTTTATTGCATTAGGACACAATTAATATTTATTATGAATTTCTAATACCAGTCATAATGTAAATATGAGCATTACAGCTCAATAACTCCCAGGTCATGTGACCTATTGGCTCAAAATCAGTGTAGGACAGTAGATCTAAGCCTGTTCTATGACACACACCTCCTTTTATTGCATTTGAACACAAGTAATATTTTTCATGAATTTTTAATATATTTTATACTGTAAATATGAACATTACAGCTCAATAACTCCCAGGTCATGTGACCTGTTGGCCCAAAATCAGTGTAGGACAGTAGATCTAAGCCTGTTCTATGACACACACCTCCTTTTATTGCATTTGAACACAATTAATATTTATTATGAATTTTTAATGTATTTTATACTGTAAATATGAACATTACAGCTCAATAACTCCCAGGTCATGTGACCTTTTGGCCCAAAATCAGTGTAGGACAGTAGATCTAAGCCTGCTCTATGACACACACCTCATTTTATTGCATTAGGACACAATTAATATTTATTATGAATTTCTAATACCAGTCATAATGTAAATATGAGCATTACAGCTCAATAACTCCCAGGTCATGTGACCTATTGGCTCAAAATCAGTGTAGGACAGTAGATCTAAGCCTGTTCTATGACACACACCTCCTTTTATTGCATTTGAACACAATTACTATTTTTCATGAATTTTTAATATATTTTATACTGTAAATATGAACATTACAGCTCAATAACTCCCAGGTCATGTGACCTTTTGGCCCAAAATCAGTGTAGGACAGTAGAGCTAAGTCTGCTCTATGACACACACCTCATTTTATTGCATTTGAACACAATTAATATTTTTCATGAATTTTTAATATATTTTATACTGTAAATATGAACATTACAGCTCAATAACTCCCAGGTCATGTGACCTTTTGGCCCAAAATCAGTGTAGGACAGTAGATCTAAGCCTATTCTATGACACACACCTCATTTTATTGCATTTGAACACATTTAATATGTATTATGAATTTTTAATGTATTTTATACTGTAAATATGAACATTACAGCTCAATAACTCCCAGGTCATGTGACCTATTGGCCCAAAATCAGTGTAGGACAGTAGATCTAAGCCTGTTCTATGACACACACCTCCTTTTATTGCATTTGAACACAATTAATATTTATTATGAATTTTTAATGTATTTTATACTGTAAATATGAACATTACAGCTCAATAACTCCCAGGTCATGTGACCTTTTGGCCCAAAATCAGTGTAGGACAGTAGAGCTAAGCCTGCTCTATGACACACACCTCATTTTATTGCATTTGAACACAAGTAATATTTTTCATGAATTTTTAATATATTTTATACTGTAAATATGAACATTACAGCTCAATAACTCCCAGGTCATGTGACCTGTTGGCCCAAAATCAGTGTAGGACAGTAGATCTAAGCCTGTTCTATGACACACACCTCCTTTTATTGCATTTGAACACAATTAATATTTATTATGAATTTTTAATGTATTTTATACTGTAAATATGAACATTACAGCTCAATAACTCCCAGGTCATGTGACCTTTTGGCCCAAAATCAGTGTAGGACAGTAGAGCTAAGTCTGCTCTATGACACACACCTCATTTTATTGCATTTGAACACAATTAATATTTTTCATGAATTTTTAATATATTTTATACTGTAAATATGAACATTACAGCTCAATAACTCCCAGGTCATGTGACCTTTTGGCCCAAAATCAGTGTAGGACAGTAGATCTAAGCCTATTCTATAACACACACCTAATTTTATTGCATTTGAACACATTTAATATTTATTATGAATTTTTAATGTATTTTATACTGTAAATATGAACATTACAGCTCAATAACTCCCAGGTCATGTGACCTTTTGGCCCAAAATCAGTGTAGGACAGTAGAGCTAAGTCTGCTCTATGACACACACCTCATTTTATTGCATTTGAACACAAGTAATATTTTTCATGAATTTTTAATGTATTTTATACTGTAAATATGAACATTACAGCTCAATAACTCCCAGGTCATGTGACCTTTTGGCCCAAAATCAGTGTAGGACAGTAGATCTAAGCCTGCTCTATGACACACACCTCATTTTATTGCATTAGGACACAATTAATATTTTTTATGAATTTCTAATACCAGTCATAATGTAAATATGAGCATTACAGCTCAATAACTCCCAGGTCATGTGACCTATTGGCTCAAAATCAGTGTAGGACAGTAGATCTAAGCCTGTTCTATGACACACACCTCCTTTTATTGCATTTGAACACAATTAATATTTATTATGAATTTTTAATGTATTTTATACTGTAAATATGAACATTACAGCTCAATAACTCCCAGGTCATGTGACCTTTTGGCCCAAAATCAGTGTAGGACAGTAGAGCTAAGCCTGCTCTATGACACACACCTCATTTTATTGCATTTGAACACAAGTAATATTTTTCATGAATTTTTAATATATTTTATACTGTAAATATGAACATTACAGCTCAATAACTCCCAGGTCATGTGACCTGTTGGCCCAAAATCAGTGTAGGACAGTAGATCTAAGCCTGTTCTATGACACACACCTCCTTTTATTGCATTTGAACACAATTAATATTTATTATGAATTTTTAATGTATTTTATACTGTAAATATGAACATTACAGCTCAATAACTCCCAGGTCATGTGACCTTTTGGCCCAAAATCAGTGTAGGACAGTAGAGCTAAGTCTGCTCTATGACACACACCTCATTTTATTGCATTTGAACACAATTAATATTTTTTATGAATTTCTAATACCAGTCATAATGTAAATATGAGCATTACAGCTCAATAACTCCCAGGTCATGTGACCTATTGGCTCAAAATCAGTGTAGGACAGTAGAGCTAAGCCTGCTCTATGACACACACCTGCTTTTATTGCATTTGAACACAAGTAATATTTTTCATGAATTTTTAATATATTTTATACTGTAAATATGAACATTACAGCTCAATAACTCCCAGGTCATGTGACCTTTTGGCCCAAAATCAGTGTAGGACAGTAGATCTAAGCCTATTCTATGACACACACCTCATTTTATTGCATTTGAACACATCTAATATTTATTATGAATTTTTAATGTATTTTATACTGTAAATATGAACATTACAGCTCAATAACTCCCAGGTCATGTGACCTATTGGCCCAAAATCAGTGTAGGACAGTAGATCTAAGCCTGTTCTATGACACACACCTCATTTTATTGCATTAGGACACAATTAATATTTATTATGAATTTCTAATACCAGTCATAATGTAAATATGAGCATTACAGCTCAATAACTCCCAGGTCATGTGACCTATTGGCTCAAAATCAGTGTAGGACAGTAGATCTAAGCCTGTTCTATGACACACACCTCCTTTTATTGCATTTGAACACAAGTAATATTTTTCATGAATTTTTAATATATTTATACTGTAAATATGAACATTACAGCTCAATAACTCCCAGGTCATGTGACCTTTTGGCCCAAAATCAGTGTTGGACAGTAGAGCTAAGCCTGCTCTATGACACACACCTCATTTTATTGCATTTCAACACAAGTAATATTTTTTATGAATTTTTAATATATTTTATACTGTAAATATGAACATTACAGCTCAATAACTCCCAGGTCATGTGACCTGTTGGCCCAAAATCAGTGTAGGACAGTAGATCTAAGCCTGTTCTATGACACACACCTCCTTTTATTGCATTTGAACACAATTAATATTATGAATTTTTAATGTATTTTATACTGTAAATATGAACATTACAGCTCAATAACTCCCAGGTCATGTGACCTTTTGGCCCAAAATCAGTGTAGGACAGTAGATCTAAGCCTGCTCTATGACACACACCTCATTTTATTGCATTAGGACACAATTAATATTTTTTATGAATTTCTAATACCTGTCATAATGTAAATATGAGCATTACAGCTCAATAACTCCCAGGTCATGTGACCTATTGGCTCAAAATCAGTGTAGGACAGTAGATCTAAGCCTGTTCTATGACACACACCTCCTTTTATTGCATTTGAACACAATTACTATTTTTCATGAATTTTTAATATATTTTATACTGTAAATATGAACATTACAGCTCAATAACTCCCAGGTCATGTGACCTTTTGGCCCAAAATCAGTGTAGGACAGTAGAGCTACGTCTGCTCTATGACACACACCTCATTTTATTGCATTTGAACACAATTAATATTTTTCATGAATTTTTAATATATTTTATACTGTAAATATGAACATTACAGCTCAATAACTCCCAGGTCATGTGACCTTTTGGCCCAAAATCAGTGTAGGACAGTAGATCTAAGCCTATTCTATGACACACACCTCATTTTATTGCATTTGAACACATTTAATATGTATTATGAATTTTTAATGTATTTTATACTGTAAATATGAACATTACAGCTCAATAACTCCCAGGTCATGTGACCTATTGGCCCAAAATCAGTGTAGGACAGTAGATCTAAGCCTGTTCTATGACACACACCTCATTTTATTGCATTAGGACACAATTAATATTTATTATGAATTTCTAATACCAGTCATAATGTAAATATGAGCATTACAGCTAAATAACTCCCAGGTCATGTGACCTATTGGCTCAAAATCAGTGTAGGACAGTAGATCTAAGCCTGTTCTATGACACACACCTCCTTTTATTGCATTTGAACACATTGAACACAACATTATATCTTTAATGTAGTTCTCGTATTTTTAAAAATAAAATCTTAATACATTTAACACCCCGTTTTATTTTTGAAAACCGGAAGTTTCCACACGCTCTTGTAAGTTAGCGCTGACTTTCCCACTTGTTTCTGTGCGTTTGCCACAAAGTCTGTAATAAGAGCGCACTTAAAATGTTGGAGCGGATGGCTTGACCACGCGAAAACGAGAGACGGCTGGCGTGACCGCAGTTGTCAGACTGTAAGTCTGATTGATGTTGTTACGTTATGCCTTGTTAACGCACATCTCATACACATTTACACATCTAACACACAATATATTCTGTCGTTTTTTGTTTGTTTGTTTGTTTGTCTGTTTTTACAGTCACGGCCGATAATCTGGAAGAGTTGGGCGAAATTATTCGTCAAGCAGAGGCCGAAGAAGCTAAACAGTCTGCCCCGGCGCCGGTTCCCTCACCACCCGACGTGGGTGTAAGACTTGCCCCAGCGCAATCATCGTCTCAGACCGCTGAGGTCCCGACACCGTTCGTCCCCACTCCGGAGCATCCGAACAAGGTTACACGTCCTCCTACACAACCGCTGCAGTCCGAGAGACACCCGGGCCGCCTCTCGTCTTCTGGCGTCGGGAGGAAGAGACTTCGTTTACCCGGTGATAGCTCCGGCACTAGCAGCAGCAGCAGCACCACTGGTTCCAGCAGTGAGAGTGATGGCAGCGAGAGCGACGGACAACAGAGTGTTTCTCGCAAAACGGGTGGGTCAAAACCTTTTATTTCTTTTTCAAAAAATAAAACGCAGGATCTGTGTCGGCTTCACGCTGCTAATGCTACAAATAAAAGACAGACCGTTATTGATATAGGTCCGATGTGAAACGCGTTGGCTCGTAAACGTTCCCCCTAACCAACAAACATATATTTCATATTAATTACTTGTTTTTTTTTTTTTTGTAAAACTGGTGAGTCAAAACCTTTTATTTCTTTTTCAAAAAATAAAACGCAGGATCTGTGTCGGTTTCACGCTGCAATGCTACAAACAAAAAGTTAGACCATTATTGACGTAGGTCCGACATGAAACACGTGTCGGCTCGTAAACGTTCCCCCCAACCAACAAACGTACATTTCATATTTATTACTTTTTTTTTTAAAATTTAGAATACAATTTGAATAAAATCATGAATAATAAATGATCCCCTCTCTCTCTCTTTCTGTCAATTTCAATTTTTTTTTTCAATTTAATAAGCTTTAGAGAGCAGTGAGTATGATAATTAAACATTCCCCATATAAATGACCTCTTGTGATGAGGTATTAGCGACCACATAACGATGCTCCGGCAACCACCCGAAGCACCCTAAAAACTTAAAAGGCAGTACATTGGCTCAGTGTGGTTAAAACAGACTCGAGTGCTTGCGCCGATCATTTTTGTCCTACCATTAGTCAGTGTTGATTTCTTTTTTTTTCCTGCCAGATTTCATCAAGTCATCTGTTCTCTCTCTCTCTCTCTCTCTCTCTCTCTCTCTCTCTCTCATTTTCAGCAAAAAGATTCCGCAAATGTCCGCATAGTTACAACTGTGTGAGCTGTCAGAAGGAGAAAGAATTATATCTTCTGGTCGTGTGCAAAGGAACTTGAGTGAGATCCTCTTTGTGATGGGGCTTGGTGTTTGAGTTGTTGTCGTTGTTGTTGCTGTTTTTATTTATTTATTTTTTTTTTGTTTTTTTTTCAATTTTGGCTTTTGTTCCTTGTAATCATGGATGAAAGCAACTGCTGTCCCTCAAAACTTGATGTGATGATGAATTAAACCAGAATGTAATAAATGAAGCTCAGGAACCCACTCAGTCTTTATGTCAGGAACAAGAGAATAAAGAAATCCCAGACCCGCTCACAAACATCAATATGGCTATTGCAGATCTTAATCATTCTCGAAGCGTTTTAAACACCATAAATCAATGTCAAGACTTGTTGAATCAAATACAGGTCACATCCTCGCCCTCAAACAGCGTACCGGACCAATACGATTTTTTAATCGGAGAACAAATCCCCGTCGGTTCTTTTATCCCCGACCCGTTCTCAGATATTGATTTTGCTATAGCCGAACTTAATCATACGCAAGCTGTTTTAAACACAATAAACCAATGTCAAGACTTGTTAAAGCAAATACTCACCGTACCCTCGAACGACAAGTGTTTGCAAACCGACGCTCGACTTAATAATCAAAGTGCCCGAAACCAAAGCAACCGTAATCAAACAGATGTCTTTAACGCCCTAGACCATGCGGTAAATTATTTAGAAAATGTCCAACGTCCGACATCCGACTTTCAAGTTCATCAGCGAGGGGGTAATGTAGCAGACGCTCATTCGGAAAATTTAGAACATCAAAATACAATATGGCAAGAAAACTCGCCTCAAAATTCAACCTTGCCAAGGGTGGTGACGCGTCATAGATTTAACAACGTCGAATCTAGCCATCCGCTCAACATTACCGAGCTACATCTAGGTACGGCCGATTTCAGCAAATTTTACGTCAGGGTGTTTACAGAGATGGAAAAAGTGGAAAAAGTCATTTTCATTTCGCAAGTCGAACGACGAGATTTGGTGCAGCTCAAGTTGAGAGGCGATACTCTGCCTCACGGCGCGTCCTCCGTCGTGAGCGGAGAGGAGTTTGATTTAACTCACTTACAGTCTTTCCTAGACCAAATCATGCAATCTAACACTGCCATTAAAACTGACAGTAATTTGTTATTCACCGTGCAACTAGTCAAAAACCCCCGCGGCAGCGGTCGAAAAAGACTCTCGCGTAATACCTTAGACAGCGAGATTATTAAAAAAAAGAGACGTTTTCTGCAGATCGTAATCAACGGCCCCGTTGACCAACTTTGTTTTGCGATTAATTTGGCTCACCTGCTTTACCCCGATATCGTCGATAGCGAAGCGTTTGCGCTCGGCAGAGCCATTCAGAGTAAGGCAGGTTTGAACGCTCAGACCGCGGTAACGTTCAGCGAGTCACAAACTGCAAAATCGTAGTGTTCTACAGAACTGATGACGACGTCGGTCGAACGCACTCTAAATTTGCGACCGATTCGCCGAGAAGACAAAAGACGGTGTTTATGTTTCTGTTTGAAAACCACTACTACGGCATAACGAGCCTGAAATCCTTCCTAGGCTCGCCGTACGTGTGCAAGCATTGCTACACGGGGTACACCTCCGTCGCGTCTCACCACTGCGAGGGTCACTGCTCCGTTTGCTCGGACCCCTCCTGTACCGAGCGAGAGCTCCGACCTGTAGTCTGCGACGACTGTAACAGAACGTGCCATTCGGCATCGTGTTTAGCCAAACACAAAGAGCCCGTAAAGAGGCCCGTGGCCGAAAAACACATCAGTAATTGCGAGCTGATTAAAAGATGCAAAAAATGCGACATGCTATACTGCGTCGCTATGAACGGTAACGGTAAACGACACGCATGTCCGAAAGTTAAATATAAAATCTGCGCAGTAACCATAGAAAAAGACGAGATCGAGGAGCACCTGTGTTACATATGGCATCTGCTGGCCGTGACAAAACATACAGAGAAATTGATTTTCTACGATTTCGAGACGTACGTAGACTCGTCGGGAGCACACGTCCCTTTTCTGGTGTGTATGAAAACGCTCGACAGGCAAAAGGTGGAAGGCTCGGGGTGTGGATTGCGCCAAACAGTTTACTATGCATTTCAGACAGCCCATGTACAGAAAATCCGTCTTTATCGCTCACAACGCTAGAGGATTCGACAGTTACATTGTGCTGAACGCCATGCTATCTCTGAACACGAAGCCCGACACGCTCATAATGCAGGGAGGCAAAGTCGTGTGTTTCACCGACGCTGATTACGAACACAGATACATCGACAGTCTCAGTTTCTTGGCGAGCCGTCTGTCGGCGCTGCCTAAAGCCCTAGGTTTTCCCGAAAAAAACAAGGGTTTTTCCCCCACGGATTTAGCTCCGAGAATCATTTAAAATACGTAGGCTCCTACCCCGAGCCGGAGGCCTATGGCGTCAAACAAATGAGGAAAGAGGGCAAGACAGAATTCGAAGCGTGGTACGAGACAGCGCGTCACAGGATGTTCGATTTTGAAAAAGAAGCCGTCCGCTACTGTCAAAATGACGTGGATATTCTCGCCCGAGCCTGCGGCATTTTTAGAAAAGGTTACATCGACAAAACGGGCGTGGACCCATTCAGTTGCGCCACCATCGCTTCGGCCTGCATGAAAGTGTTTCGCACAAATTTCCTACATCCCGACACCCTGGCCATTCTGTCTCCCGACGACTATCGAAGACGTTGCAAAGCCTACTCAAACGCCGGCATTCAGTGGTTAGAGTGGGTGTCGCACACCGAGGGCGTCTTTATTCAGCACGCGTTGAACGTGGGCGAAAAACAGATCGGTCACTACTTTGTAGACGGTTACGCCGAGGTCCGAGGTGTGAAAACGGCGAGGGAGTTTCTGGGTTGTTTTTATCACGGTTGTCCGTCTTGCTTTCGGCCCCACGACACCTGCCCTCTGACGGGTAGACCGTTTGACGAGTTGCACGCCTCCACTGTGGTGCGAATACAGATGTTAGAGTCCGTCCACAGTCTCAAAGCTAACGTGATGAGAGAACACAATTGGCTCGAGTTGAAAAATACCCATCCGCCTCTGAGAGATTTTCTCGAGCGTGTCAAAACCCCTCGACCTTTGTCACCCCGCGACGCTTTGTACGGCGGTAGGACGAGAGGTACATGGCGGCGCCCGACAAAACTGTACACTACATGGACGTGACGTCGTTGTATCCGTACGTTAACTGCGCCTTTCCCTATCCTCTGGGTCACCCCGAAATAGTTTACCGCGATTTCAAAGAGCTGCAACAGTACTTTGGGTTAATCAGGGCCGTCGTCTACCCGCCTCGAGTGTTTTTACCCTACAAAACGACCACCGGTAAACTGCTGTTCACCCTCTGTCGAACGTACGCCGAGCTTAATTTTTAGGCTGGCCCATGTACGCACAACGACGAGGCCAGGGCGTTGACAGGGGTTTGGGTCACTCCCGAGTTTAACAAAGCCTTGGAGTCGGGGTACCGCTTAGGCAAGATCACGGAGGTGTGGCACTTTGATAGACGCAGCGACGACATATTTGTAGAATACATGCACACTTTTCTCAAGGGTAAACAGGAGGCCTCGGATCGGGAGAGTAGAGAAAAGTACATTGCGGACTACAGGGCGAATCAGGGCATTTTGCTGGACGCGGACAAAATTCAATCAAACCCGGCTAAAAGACAGGTGGCTAAACTAATCTAAATAGCTTATGGGGAAAGTTTGCCCAGAGAAGTAACCTGAACCAGACCGTGCTTGCCGCACGGGGGAGAGGGAGGAGGAGGAGGAGGAGAGGTTTATCGAGACACTTCAACACGGTATAAAGAGAGAAGAAACGGGTTTCTTCTTACAAATATGTCATTTTTAAAAAGGTTCCGCATGGTATTTGACAAGAGACGGTTGCTTTCCACGGGTGAAATGTTGCCATTTGGCTATTGAAATCTTTTCATCCGACTGGCCGATCGACTTTGATCCTAGACTGCCTTTCTCGTGTCAGATTGTGGGACCCAGCGGTTGCGGAAAAACTTTTTTTGTAAAAAGTGTGTTGGAAAACTGTCGAGATGTTTTGTCTCAGGTGCCTGAAAATATTGTATGGATATATACTTCCTTTCAACCCCTTTACGCAGTACTGCAAAAGATGAATAAGAAGATTAAATTTGTTGAAGGCCTGCCTGATTCTTTTGACGATGAGAACCTGTTTCCGCCCGATCAAAATCACTTGATTATCCTGGATGATGTCATTTTTCAGGCCTCCTATCATCCCGAAGTAGTCAAGATTTTTACACAATACAGACACCACAGGGACATGAGCGTCATGATGTTGACGCAAAATGTTTTTCATCAGGGCAAACACAGTCGGACCATCAGCTTAAACAGCAATTACCTGGTCTTGTTTAAAAACCCCAGAGATAGGTTACAGATAAATATATTGGCTCAGCAAATTTTTCATAAACTTTTTTCTCAGAAAGTTTTGAAGACGCCACCAGAGACACTCACGGTTATTTAATCTTAGATCTCACCCCAAATTGCCCAGAACAATACAGACTGAGATCAGGGTTGTTACCGGAGCAGTGGCCGGTCGTCTATCTACCTAAATCGCTGTCTTCCTGAATCATCATCATCATCATCATCATGTCTGCGCGTTTAAAAAGTAACGCTCCTTTACTGCGCACTTTGTGTCACGCCACTCCCAAGAAAAAAGTGGAAAATGGCCGCTCGTTGGATTAATTATACGGCGTGATAATTTCTTTAATAAAAGAGTCGTACAACAACAACAACATTGACTTTTGTCTCATCTTTTTTTTTTTTATTTTTTTTTTTTTTATTTCTTAAACAAGTTGTAACAATCTTTGAACATTTCTAGAGAACAAGCGGTGTGGTAAAAAGAATCTGCTCGTTGAATCCTCGTACAACCTTGATATTTTTTCACAAACTTTGAGACCATTTCATCATTTTTTACGACGTCGTCGTCGTGATACAGAGATAGCACGCTCTTAAAAGGTAGCCCGCAGGCCCTGTGACATAAATAATAAACACAATGCTGTCTGCAGGAGGTCGACGCGACATCTTGAAGTTGTCTTTTCTGGTAGAGTAATTTTTTAGAACGGCTTTTTAAAAATTGTAACACGGTTTTCGGGTAATAGACAAAGTCGGGCGGTAGTCTGAAGGAGTCGAAAAAAGTGGCGCTCCCGTCTTCGTCCAGAGTGAGCGCTAGCCAGTGCTCTCCGGGCTTACGGCTAGGGTGCGTGTTGACGATCATAGGCAGGACGTCTGAATGAGCGCATCAGCTTCGGTAGCTGGTCCAAAGCCCACACCCCGCAAAACGCATCTCTCAGTAAATGACGCATGACACCTTCCAGTTGGTGGTTATTCATCTTCTTTCTTTCTTTCTCAATAATAATCCACCAGCACTTGACGTTTGGAGTTGATCTCCAAAATACTCTCGTACCATGCGTACACGATCAGAGTGGTTGTATGCGGCAGGGGAACTCTGAATCTCATTTCCAACATTAAGCAGCCGTTGGAAACCGGGGACAAGGCGTCTGCGTCTTCGGCCGCGTTGAGATTAAACACAAACAACGCGTACCCCCGGTTAAAATCCTCCCTGTTGATGACCAGCGGCAAATCTTTCAAGTGTCTTCCCGTGGCTGTAAACGTGTTGTAAAACTCTCTGACGGACAGGCCGTGGTTAAATTGAGGCTGGAAAGCTTTGGCGGGCACCTGTCTGCCGTCCTGACAGAGGGCCAAGTATTCCACGTCGTTGTGCGCAAAGTTGAAGGGCAACAGGTCGCTTTTTCCCGTAAAGGCTTCATGGTTCACCATAGCCAACACTATATATTTCTGCATTGCGCCCAAAAAGAGATTTTCTTGATTACATACTCGAGTATTTGCCAGGATGGAGTATGTTTTCACGCTGACGCGGGACAAAGGATAGAGCGCGTTACCCCTCAACAGGGCTGCCGCGTGACCCAGACGCACGGCGGGGGAAACGGTCATTTTCTTGACAAACAAAGAAGCGCCCAATAGTTTTAATTTAAAATTAGCGTTGGCGGCATGCATGAGACAGAAGGCGTCACTAGTGCGGGTCAGTTTAATTCTCAGATCCACAGAGTTCAAGAGAAGCCTCTCGCAGAAAAGTATGTCGGCGTGGAGCGGGCCCAACAGGTGAAGCTCGCCGGAATTAGCGGTGAACCGAGCTCTCTGCACTAGACCTTTGTTCGGTCCGTTATTTGTCACCACGGAATCCATAGAGCCGGCCGTGTCTTTGTAAAATAACCTGGCGGTAAACTGACTTTTTAGCAAATCTTCCAAAAAGTTGAGGAGGGTTTCGATCACGGCTCTGTACGGGTGAGTGGCGCTGGATTGCGATATCAATCTATCGCCGAGAATAACGTCGCACTGACTGAAAATGGTATTCAGAGGATAATTCACGAGGGCTACGGGCGCGTCGTTATCCAGGTTCGTACCGTCCGCTTTGGTAATTTTCAGTTGCAGGTGTAGCAAGGTGTCGTTCAAGTCCAAATTAAAAATGGTTGTCCAAAAAAAAAAGGCTTTTTAGAACCTCGTGAAACGCGCTCCCCTCGAGGTCTCTTTCTCGCTCTTCTAGCCAAAACCATAATACCCCCGGATCCTTCTTGAGACGTCGGATCGGAGTTTCGACTCACCATTTTACCTACGGCGTGGCTTATGGCCTCTGAGGCTATGTTTTTAGCGGCCAACTTGAGATGAAGACACTTAGGATCCGCCTTCATTGCCTCATCCGGAGCCACAGTCAAGGCCGTGATTGCAGGTTCCACCACCGGCATGCGGAGAAGGCCAACCGACTCTGCATCCTCCATGGAGGCCAAAGCTTGTTCATCTGAGCCCGGCCTAGTGAGGGCCGAGGTGTCTCTCTAGCAGGAAAGCAGCTCCTTCAAAAAATCTGGAGACTGTGGCACCGTAACCTTCGCTGAGGGAGGGTTGCGCCTGTGAAAAGCACTTGGAGCCTGCACTTGACTTGGGGCGTCAAGCTGCAGACGTACCAGGGCTTTCCGGATGATCGCACCCACGGAGGAATCATCAGACCCCCGCCGGGAGCTTGAGGCCGAAGAGCGAGAGGAGCCTGCCGCCGTAAGGGGGACTGGGCTCCCCTGTGAGTCATGGAATTGACTTGAGGGAGCTGCGATGGAAAGAGTATCATCCAGTGGCAGCGGCGACTCCTGGGCAGACACGACAGCAGGAGGCGCCACCCCACCGGCAGGCTGAAGACTCAAAAGGAGCGTCTTCATTTGCTCCATGTCAGTAGCCAAGCGGTCAACCTTGGAGGAGAGCCGGTCTTTCTGCGCCGCCTTGCTCTTTTTTGCCGGAGCCCCATCATCTCCCCGTGTGGCAGATCTCTTCTGAGCGGTGGTCCCACGGAGATCTGCCCCCTCAGATTGGAAATAAAAGATGACAGGCCAGGGGATCCAATTGGGCGAGTCTAGCCAGTCTCACTGACCGAGGCATGATGCAACAGTTCATGCATGCCCCCTCAATGAGGGCCTCTCACAGGTGTTCCACACCAAGACAGGGCCCACAGTGGTCATGGCCATCCTCGGGTACCAGGGAGGCCATGCAGCTGCTGCAGGCGTGCTCCATCCGTGATCGGGTGGAGAAACGAGCCAGCGAGAATCCCAGAAAATGTGACAGTGCTGGGAACAGACACGTCAGCACAACAGCAGAGACCAGACCAAGTTGGGAGAGGGGGCGGACATGCACCCGTCACCACAAAGGTTATATAATAGCACAACTGAGCTGGAGGAGGGAAGTGGAAAGAACCACCTTCACCAACACAATTGCTTCCTTCAATCACCTTGAATTCCAAACTGCAAAACACAGAAAACAGCCATGAGAATTCAATTTAACACTGACCTGCACCCAGTAATCCAAGGCAGGCACAAAGACATACAACCGTGCAATAGAAGAAGAAGCTTTATTGTCACTGTAATAAATACAGCGAAATTTCGTATGGTCCTCTCTTGTAGCAGCTACAATGTACTTGTCATAAAATAAACTGGGGGGGGGGGTCATGGTTCCTGAAGCAGTCTCTTCACAGCCATGGGGAAGAAGCTGTGTTTCAGTCTGTTGGTGCGGGCTCTCATGACTCTGAGTCTGCCAGAGGGAAGGCTGGTGAATAGAGAGTGTCCTGGGTGGGCGGGGTCATCCCGAATCTTTGTGGCCCGTCGGAGGAGACGGCTGGAATAGATCTCCTCTAGGCGTGGAAGTGGGGAGCCGATGATCCACTCAGCCGTCTTGATGACCCGCTGCAGTTGTTTCTTTTCAGATGCAGTGCAGCTGGCGTACCACACCGTACAGCCATAGGTGAGGACACTCTCTATTGTGCAGTGGTAGAAGTTTTTCAGCAGAGGTGGAGGGAGTTTGTTCCTCCTCAGTGTTCTCAGAAAGAAGAGATGCTGCTGGGCCTTTTTGATGATGTGGGTGGTGTTCACAGTCCAGCCCAGGTCCTCCGAGATGTGCAGGCCAAGAAACTTAAAGCTGGTGACCCGTTCCACTTCCTTCCCATTGATGCTCAGGCCTGAGTGCAGTGTGGTCCTCGACTTCCGGAAGTCAATAATGACTTCTTTTGTCTTCTTGGTGTTGAGGTTGAGGTGGTTGTCACTGCACCAGGCCGCCAGTGCTTGGACCTCCTCCCTGTATGGTGTCTCATAACCATTGTTGATGAGCCCCACAATGGTTGTATCATCCGCAAATTTGATGAGGGTGTTGGAGCCGTGAGTAGTGACACAGTCATAAGTGTACAGTGTGTACAAGACTGGACTCAGCACACAGCCCTGAGGAACACCAGTATTGAGGACGATGGTGGAGGATGTGGAGGTACCCATTCTGACATGCTGGGGTCTGTTAGTCAGGAAGTCCTTGATCCGCAGACAGAGGGCGGTTCCAAGTTGTAGTGTCTGCAGTTTGTTGATGAGTCTGCTGGGGCTGATGGAATTAAATGCCAAGCTGAAGTCAACAAACAGCATCCTGATATATGTGTTGGGGCTTTCAATGTGGCTGAGAGCGGTGTGGAGGGCGATGGAGATGGCGTCGTCTGTGGATCTGTTGGACCTGTAGGCGAACTGATGTTGATCAAAGCCAGGTGGGATGTGGGCCTTGACATGCTGTAACACCAGTCTGTCCATACATTTCATGATCACTGGTGTCAGGGCCACAGGCCGGTAATCATTCAACCCTGTGATGGCAGAGGATTTGGGCACAGGGATTATGGTGGCAGTTTTCAGGCAGGTGGGGACTGTGGCTTGCTGCAGTGAACGGTTGAAGATGTTAGTGAATACTGCAGCAAGCTGGTGAGCACATGATTTCAGCACTCTCCCTGGTACTCCATCCGGTCCTGGTGCTTTCTTGGTGTCGATGCCATGCAGGACTCGCAGTACCTGATGTTGTTGGATGGTGGGGGGCTGGTCGTGCTCTGATAATGTCAGCTGTGTGTCCTCTGCCTGTCTGTTGTCCTCTTCAAAGCGGGAGAAAAAGGTGTTAAGCTGGTCTGGGAGAGAAGTGTCGGTGGAGGGGAGGGTGTTGTGGCATTGTTTGTAGTCAGTTATATTCTGTATGCCTTTCCACATGGAGCGGGGGTTGTTCTCCCTGAAGTTGGCCTCTATCTGCTCTCTGTACTTTGTTTTAGCAGCCTTGATGCCTCTGTTCAGGTCCGCTCTAGCCCTCCTGTAGGCTTCCCTGTCCCTTGACCTCAGTGCTGAATCCCTGGCCTGGAGTAGTGCTCTGATACTGGCGTTAAACCAGGGTTTTTGGTTGGGAAATGTTTTCACCTGTTTCCATGATGTTACATTATCCATGCAGAAACTGATGTATGATAGTACGGAGGAGGTGTGGAGTTCAATGTCTGGGTCTTCAAAGAGCTCCCATATGGTGTCCCATATGCTAGCTACAGCCTCTCAGAGGACGAGCGCTAGCCTGTTACTCCTACCCCAAAGGCACGAGGCTGCACAGAGCTAGCAGCACGTGTAATCCAGCAGTAGAAAGGATAGCACTGAGCCATAGGAACGGCTGTGCCTGACCTACTTACGTATACCTCGACGCGCAGTCGCGAGAAGAATGAAGGAACAGATCACCTGCTGACACCGGAAGATATAGCCTCCCGGAGTTAATGCAGGGGTCACGGGTGACATTGTTGGTATTCGTACTCGACATGCGCTAGCGCGGGCGGAGATATCCAGTGCCTATGCACCGCCTCTGGCGGTCAGGAGGGACGAAATAGAACAGTCTGTAGAAATACCGCTCCTCAGCCCTGGCACAGGCTGCAGCAACACAGCAGCACAGCAGCAATGAGTAACAGGCAACCCCGCTCCGCAGACAGCAGACCACACTCGGGACCCAACAGCACGTCCGCGACGTCCGCTGCAGCTCCTCCTGACCGCAGTCTCCTCTCTCGTCCCGCAGGTGAAGAAGAATGAGTCCAGCGTCTCGCCCTCTGATGACGGCAGATGAGCTAGGCTAATTAGCTTGCCTTGTAGTTGCAAAACCACACTTCGTCGACAATAAACAGTCTCTAACTTACACATGGTGGCAGCACACAGTCTCTGGCTCACACACGTAGGAGCACGTTGGTCCACTGAAAAAGTATACACAGTGAAAGTATACACAGTGAAAGAATAAATCTTATTATAAATGTACAAACATTTATATGAATCTAATACACATTACCACCACCTTAATATGAGTTAGGCATCTTACTTTTGCAATAATTCACAATTAAAATGAGAAACAAATATAACAAAATAACTAATGTGAAACATAACTGATATGAATCAGGTTGTTACACTAGCATTATCGTAACTTTGGCCACAGCTTCAGCTAGGCTTACACCTGCGTGGCTGTGGATGGGCTCAAACCCAGTGAATCTTTCCACTACTCTGCCATCTGCACTGACAAAACGAAAAACAAATGTGAGCTGATCTACATGTGCTAAATCTGGTGAATCAACGATCACAGAGAAATATTTAGCGTGTCTGATTTCCTCTGCTATCACTTTCTTAGTTTTGTCACCCATTAATGAAATAAATTCTTCACACACAGTTGAGGACAGGTAAGATGGCTTACTTCTACCCTTATTGCCATACTTCTCAATGTGCTCCTTTAAAAAGGGGTCAAACTCCGCTATCAGTTCAAGCAGTCCCAAATAGTTCCCATTGTGCGCGGAGCCGAGCAGTTCGTTGTCGCCTCGAAATGGCAGTCCTCTCGCTCCCAAAAATTTAATAATAGCAACCACACGTCTAAGGACTTCTTTCCAGTACTGCTGTTCTGCCTCACACTGTTGGGCAAGAGTAGTGTCCACTCTGCATGCATATTTAGACCTGTGCAATAAAGAAAGCATGTTTTGTCTGTGTTTTGCACCACTAATCCTCTCTGGATGTTTCCAATCACAGAATCCGCTGATAAATGAATGCTTTTGGGATGACGGGAGTTTGCACGCATAGCAATAAACGGATCCAGTTGATGGTGAGTAAAGAAGCCATTCCCTTCGCACAATTTCGTTGTTTGGGAGACGGCAATGAAGCAAATCGTTAGTGACGGTGTGTGTCCTACTCCCAAGACAGGACTCCCTTACTGATGCAGGATAATTGGCAGCCCGGTTCTGGAAAACTGCAGGCCCTCGGTAGATCGCCTCATCCCAGAGCTGCTCCGTAACGGGCCCCCACAGTGCAGGATCCCCAGGGAGTTGAGACGTTGAGGTACAGGGGCAGCTCGTTGACTCGACCAGTGGCTCAGATGGAGGTGAGACTGGAGACCCATCACCGCTTCCCTCAACGGTCGCACTCGCAGCAGATTTCGGGACGTCGGCTGAAGATGCTGCCGGGAGCTATTCTCCCTCTGGGCTGTGAACATTAGCTAGTGCCGGTGGCGGCAATGAAAAGATGTCCTGGCTAGCTGAGCTGTCCGGCTCGTTGACGAACGCTGCCTTAGCAGAACAGTTGGTAATGTTAACTGGAGTGAAGAAATTACCTATTTGCGGTATATACTTTAAATTTTCTGCGTTTCTGATTGCTCTCTCCTTTTTTAATTTACGTTTAGTGCTCCCACTTAGCTGCTTCTCCATGTTTGCATTTTTTGAGTCGCGTACGTCACGTAGAGGCGCTTGACGTCACACACCCCGCTCAGTGCACATTGATTTGTGTCACCTTTGACCCGCCTTATACGGGCTAACCAATGAGGACAGGGTCTCAGCTCACAGTCACAGTCACGGGCTGACCAATGAGGAGAGGTTCTCAGCTCACAGTCACAGACAGTCACAGGCAGGTACAGGGTTTCTGTGCAGTGCAACGGCTCCGGGCGGCGGACAGTTTAACTTATAACCAAGAGATAACCAGATATTTTCCTTATGCCGTCACTGCCCTGGGCCCTTTAGAGGTTGCGGGCCCCTGGGCAGTTGCCCAGTTGCCCATATGGTTAATTCGGCCTTGATAATCACAGTAATATACATTAAAAATAGGTAGGTGGTCACTGATGTCTGTTAATAAGAGTCCGCTCTCTGTATTGCTATCTAAAATGTTTGTGAATATATTATAGATTAATGTGGCACAGTGAGAAGTGATCCTACTTGGTTTGGTGATTGTTGGATACAAGCCCATACTGAACATTGAGTTTATAAATTCTTCTGTCAATTTATGTTTCTTTGCATTTAAGAGGTCTATGTTGAAATCACCACAAATGTACATAACCTTCTGTGTTGCATTTATGAACATACTTTCCATCCAGTCCTGAAAGACTTTTATATTTGATCCAGGAGATCTGTATATACAGCTGAACGTTATATTTTTCATTTTTTCAAAACATATTTCGACTGTAATGCACTCCAGTAAATCATCCACAGCTTCAGTCATTCTTCTAATAAGTTTATATTTCAAATTATTATCTATATATATTGTCACTCCTCCTCCATTTTTGTTCTTTCTATTGATGTAATTAAATTCATATCCCTCTAGGTCAAAATCTGATCCCTTTTCATTTTTGATCTATTATTATATTAAATGGAGTTTTGAACTGACTGAGATACCCCTTGATGCTGTGGAAGTTGGCATATAGACTTCTGCTGTTGAAGTGAGTTATTGATATGTACTGAATTGATCATTGTATTGTATTGATTTTCTGTGTAATAACTGCAGCTGTTGTTGATACAGCTGAATAAATTATTTTCAGGATCAATATCATTTTCTATATCCTGTGTTGTGTGTTCAGTATAAATGTAAGTGTCCAGTTGTCATGATTGTTTGGTGTGTTCAGTCGCTTCATCAATACTTGTCCAGTTGACATTACTGGTATTTGTCCAGTTCCGTGATTTCTCTGATGACCAACACCTTCGCCTCCTCTGGTGTTCCATTGAGCTTTATGAAGACTTAACAGTTTGTTGTCCATGTCAATTGAATCCTGTTTTGCTTCCTCAGTAACAAGGAACACCTCTGTACAGCCACATGTTATTCAACTAAAGCGGCACATATATGCTATAAATATATATATATGTACATACATACATACATATGTTGGGATTCACTGGACCACAGATGATTTGTCATTTGTTAAAATCTAAACTGGACATGTGAGGGCTTTTCCTCATGAGATGGAGAAACCTCATGTTCTTTGTTCTTCAACAAAGACAGTTATCTGACACCCTTCTGGGCCCTGGACCAGCCCAGATGTGCTCTTCGTCCTGAGCTGTGGACCAGCTCAGAGACCCCTGCCCCCGAACTATCAAGGGGGGGAACAATTGCTCTTCAGACTTTTGTTCCTTTTCTACTAAGACTCTTGTGCCCTCGCTCAAAGCAGGAGCATAACTGAAACCAAAAAAGTTAGAAGGGCAAACACAAGGTTTGCAACTAACCTCCCAGCAACAAGGAGAATCAAGTTGAGTTAGCACCCCAATGTCTAACTCTGCAAGGACCCTGAGCGAATGGCTTCCTCGGATCTGCACCTTTGGAACAAGGACACTACAAAGACAGCTTCTAGAGCCACAGCTCTTTCCAGCCTTCTTAGACAGCTAACAAGAACAGCACGCCTCAAATCAACTCTTCCCTCCATCCATTTAGAATTTGGTAATGTAACAACTGGACATAGCTTTATCACAGCTGTACAGGCTAAGCAAGACTGTTTAACTTGTTGGATGTGATTTAATCCTCTTTATTGAGTTATTGTTGTGATTGTGTGCAATTAGGTTATTGCAAAGTCATGTTTAGTTTGCTAATGCTGTTCACAGACAATGTCTTGCATGCAACTAAACATCTTCTGCACTAATCCAGACCCTTTGCAACACAAATCACATTCACATACACTCACTTACAAATTGGCTTTCAACAGAGCTACACCCAAAGAGGCAGCTCAAAGTTCCTGCTTCTTTTCCTTTGTCTTCCTCCTGACCACACAGTCAGACAAACACCTCCCCCGATCTGAAGCCAGCTTTGATTCGGCCATCTTGTAGTCCTCTGTTGTCAGCCATTTTGTTTTGTAGGCCAAATGGCCCTTCGATTACCACACCCGCCTTTGTCTTTCTCTCGCACACACACACACGTATACACACACACACACGCTTGTATATAGTTAGTTAGGATTTGTGTGTTTTGGTTTTGCTTTGCTTTGCTTTACAGATAAATATAACTTTGGAATCGTACCTGCTGTCTGTTTAATGTTATACAAGAATGAATGAATAGTCAACCTCTGCTACGTCAAAAACTCCGAAATCCTTCAGGCTCTATTATTAATTTTGGTTATGGTTATTAATTTAATTATTAATCAAAATCCCAAATTAATAGTTAAGTGAGCTTTATGAGACTGACATCATGGACTGGCTATCATTTTTCCCTTTTCGGGAATGGTGCCCCACGAGGTGATTTGATGTTAATCAAGTCACGTTATTTAACATAATTAATAATTTATTTATCATTAATAATTATTAATTATTTCTGATAGCCATTTTGATACTTAAGATAGAGATCTGTTACAAGGTCAGGCCCTTGATGAGGCCTATTAGTGTTGTTCCCAACATTTATGGTGTCTCAGTGTGACGCCAAGTATTGTTTCCAATATTTATGGTGCCGCCGTGTGAGACCTACTAGATTTCCAACAAGTAGTATCCCAGCTTTTTATAATGCTATTTGTAAAACCCCTAAATATTTGGTGTCCTTTGGTGAGACCTAGTCTTATAAACCCCAACATTGTTGACCCCAACATTTATGTTGCCCCTTGATGAGGCCTAAAAATGTAGATTCCCAACACACATATATATATATATATATATATATATATATATATATATATATATATATATATAGACATATATGTATGTAGTTATATAGTTATATAGTTATATATGGGGGATATGGGGGAGGACAACAGGTCGCCAGACTACACCGTTACACTTCTTCTGATTCTGCCATGCTGGAACATGCTGGTTTTATCCATGAAAACCTTTGAACCTTCGGCTATATTGCACTATTGATATCCATCTGTATAACTCATCACACCAACTTTACATTACATTCACTGGAGAGACACCTAGGGAGTTTCTATGCACTTTAAAAGCTATATGACCTGAAAAGTTGGAGGTCCATCTCTCTTAATTTATTTTAATTGTAATTTTATACTGTATACTTCATTAATCCAACGGGAAATTCAATGTTTTTACTCTGGTGTCATATACACACAGGCCCAAAAGACACACACATGCACAAACAGGACCTCCACATGCATTAAATAGAGAGATGTCAGAGTGAGGAGGCTGCCCATGGACAGCTCCCCCGAGCAGTTGGGGGTTTCGGTGCCTTGCTCAAGGCGGTGCCAAGGAGGTGAACTGGCAGCTCTCCAGCTACCAGTCCACGCTCTATATTTTGGTCCGGGCGGGGACTTGAACTCCAGTTCCCAAGCTAAGTCCCTATGGACTGAGCTACTGCCACATGTTCAGAGTGCTACATGCAATCAAAGATGGGCAGTGGCTCTAATTCAATTTTTTTTTTTATTATTTTATATAAGTAGTCCCCAAGGGGAAATTCAATTTTTTCACTCCTTTGTCATATACATATACACACAAGCCTGAAATACGCCACACATGCACAAACAGAACCTTTACATGCAGTGGAGAGATCTCAGAGTGAGAGGGGTGCCCATGGAGAGGTGCCTTGCTTAAGGGCACCTTGGCAGTGCCCAGGAGGTGAACTGACACCTCTCCAGCTACCAGTCCAAGCTCCATATTTGGTCAGGGACTTGAACTAGATTCCAAACCAGGGTCACTATGCTGCCGTGCAAAGGCAAAAGGCTGTAACTGCAATTTTGTCAAAAATGACTTTTTGTCATTTTTGGAACAATGGGCATGAGTTTTATCATGTGGACTAATATCTTGAGTAAATTTTGTTTTTTTCTTATCAAAATAAGATGCTGTTTTGCTGTAACTTCCAGAAGGAGAGGGAAAGCCAAGACAGAAGACCGTAACATCAGTTACGGTCTTTTGGCTTTGTTTCACGGCGCTCTAGAACGCTGGGATTAAGTTACTGCTGAGTTACGGCACTCTGCCTTTGTTTTACCGAGCCTCAAAGTGAAGTTACTGTTTGCCGCGCTGGAGTTACGGTGTTCTGCCTATATATTGCATGTAATTGAAGCACTTCTGTCACACACATTAACTTCAATAAAGTGTAAAGCAAATTGTCGCAGTGATTGTTTAACCCCTCTATAACAACAGCATTAAGAATGGCCTGTTCTCGAGGAAAAATGATGGTGGAGATGGCTTTGAAACGCAAACACCAAGATCAAGGTAAGGATGATGAAGACAGATGAAAAAAAGATTTATAGATAAAGTTCAGCTAGCGCTAGCATACCCAGCAGCCTTGTTAGCTAGCTAGTGATGCAAACTAGTTAGACTACTTGACAAACAAAACACAACTGTTCCTATATTCTAAGGTGACCAGATATCTCAAATGCAATCTGGGGACATTTTTAGCGTTAACGTTTAAAAACATATACGTTATAACGATGAAATAAAGAAATGGGGACAATTTTTAATTCAACAATAATTTAATTTATTTTCTCCAAATATATCAAAAAGACAGGTTGATTGTATTACAAATAACTAGTGGAACCTCACTTGTTGTTTTTTTTATATTGAAATGAAAACTCAATTTCCTTTCTTCATCTCCAAAGAGCTCCTGGTTAACAAATAACTCACAATTCAGTTCAGTTCAGTTTAGTTTATTTTACAAATCAATTAAAATACAAATAAAATTTACATTCAATCAAAATACAATACTATACTATACTATAAACAAAATGAAATCAAAACCTGGATTAACAGACACTGAGGACTGTCTGATGTTCCCTGGTGGTCACAGTGGTGCTGAATTGTGTCTTGGATGTGGTCCTGGTAGCCTGCAATTGATAGAATAAGAGTAGAAAAGAACATGAGTGCAAAACTGAGAATAGTTATTTGAAATGTAGCCATGCAACAGTATCAGAAATACTAAACAACAACTATAGCTACTGCATTAATATTTAAATAAAATATAGACTACATTTATAACCTGCACTGATAAAATTAATTCCTTACAGGAACACATTGTATTAAGTCTCAGATCATCCATCCCTCTCTCTCTCACTCTCTCATCTAATAAGAAGCTAGCAATAAGGTGACCAGATATCTCAAATGCAATCTATGGACATTTTCAGCGTTAAGGTTAAAAAACATATATGTTATAATGATGAAATAAAGACATGGGGACAATTTCAATTTAATTTATTTTCACCAGATATATCAAAAAGACAGGTTGATTGTATTACCAAAACTAGTGGAACCTCACTTGTTTTTTTTTTTTTTTATATCGAAATGAAAGCTCCATTTTCTTTCTTCATCTCCAAAGAGCTCCTGGTTAACAAATAACTTACTATTCAGTTCAGTTCAGTTCAGTTTATTTTACAAATCAATTAAAATACAAATACAATTTACATTCAATCAAAATACAACACTATACTATACTATTATATAAACAAAATGAAATGAAAACCTGGATTAACAGACATTGAGAACTGTCTGATGTGCCCTGGTGGTCACAGTGGTGCTGAATTGTGTCCTGGATGTGGTCCTGGTAGCCTGGAATTGATAGAATAAGAGTAGAAGAGAACATGAGTGCAAAACTGAGAATAGTTATTTGAAATGTAGCCATGCAACAGTATCAGAAATACTAAACAACAACTACTGCATTAATATTTAAATAAAATATAGACTACATTTAGCAATCATAATGAGTTCGCTGGGGAACAATCACTGAATCAGGGCTAAAATGCTTCCTATTGAATGTAACGATCGCCTGTTAAAGTGGTAATATGCATACATTGACGTTATAAAGGGGTCTTTGATTCTAACGTAATGTTACACACAACACAGACGTTAGCAAGCTAGCTAACGTTAGCTAGCAATATTAGGCTGGCTAATCTACTTCAGTGTTGCCAACTTGGCAACTTTCTCGCTAAATCTGGCGACTTTCCAAACCCTCTTGGTGACTTTTTTTGTCAAAAGCGACTAGCGACAAATCTAGCGACTTTTTCTGGTGTTTTGGAGACTCTGATGTGAAAGCGCGTATCGTTCTGCAGTTACTGTCCTCAACGATCGAGCAGCGGGTGCTGCTGTGAGCCCCTCCCCCGTCCCAAAGCACTCACCGGCGGTCAATCTCAGCAGTGTTGCCAACTTGGCGACTTTCTCGCTAAATCTGGCGACTTTTCAAACCCTCTTGGTGACTTTTTTTGTCAAAAGCGACTAGCGACAAATCTAGCGACTTTTTCTGGTGTTTTGGAGACTCTGATGTGAAAGCGCGTATCGTTCTGCAGTTACTGTCCTCAACGATCGAGCAGCGGGTGCTGCTGTGAGCCCCTCCCCCGTCCCAAAGCACTCACCGGCGGTCAATCTCACGCAGCACTCCCAGCTGCAGTCAGAGCAGAGAGGAGACCCACACTAGTCCGCGTCCAGACTGCAAATGAATCGCGCATGCGCAAAGCCGCCACATGCAAATTGCCAATTATGCAAATTAGGCGATGACGTCATCTAGCGACTTCTAGCGACTTTCAGGACAGCCAATAGCTACTTTCCTTACTAGGGAGTTGGCAACACTGAATCTCAGGCAGCACTCCCAGCTGCAGTCAGAGCAGAGAGGAGACCCACACTACTCCGCGTCCAGACTGCAAATGAATCGCGCATGCGCAAAGCCGCCACTGAGCCCGCCCTAGCTTACAGAGCGGGATGTAAATGTAAATGATTAACTGTCACACTAAAATAAATCACTGCACTTCACTCTCACAGCCTCAGTCACTTACTCACCTCGTTCACTGTGTGTGTACCTGTCTGTGACATTAGCATAAATTTGATATTCTAACATTTAACAATACAGAAAACATTTAGGGTGTTTTTTACTCACTTTTTGTCTCTCCCACGACGTTATTCCTCTCTCCTACAGCGTCCATTGCAATTACATGCAAATTGCCAGTTATGCAAATTAGGCGATGACGTCATCTAGCAACTTCTAGCGACTTTCAGGACAGCCAATAGCTACTTTCCTTACTAGGGAGTTGGCAACACTGATCTACTTAGCCAGTGAGTGATCACTAGCTAAAGTAAATGATCAGTGCTCTTTACAAACACCATTGCCAACAGCTCAAAACCAGCTGATTATTCTGTATTTGGAAATATAATGCGTCTTGAACATTCTGGTGCTTACATAAAATCAAGATTCACAGCTAACGTTACACTTACCACTCATTTATTCAGCAGCTAATGGCAGCATGGAATTACGTTATCAAAACACCGGCGTTGTTGAATGAATGGCGGGCGGCTGATGCACATGGAGGACCCCATGGCTAGGACCCTTAGCGGCGGCTGTAACTATACCTGATGGAAATTAGGTTCGGTGACAATGATACAAGCCAAGATAAAAAAAAATAGGCATAGCAAGGGCACTGCACTGCTCGCTCGGGCCTCCTGTGCTCAGCGAGACGTACCCATTGATATGTAAGGAGTACCATTCATGAAATGCTTGAAACAGGGACATTTCCGGGGTCAGTTTGTGCCAGGGACAGGTCATCCTTACCGGGGACTGTCCCCGGAAAACGGGGAAGTCTGGTCACCGTAGCAATCATAATGAGCTCGCTAATGGGGAACAATCACTGAATCAGGGCTGAAATACTTCCTATTGAATGTAACGATTGCCCATTAACGTGGTAATATGCATACATTGACGTTATAAAGGGGTCTTCAATTCTAACGTAACGTTACACACAACAACACAGACGTTAGCAAGCTAGCTAATGTTAGCTAGCAATATTAGGCTGGCTAATCTACTTAACCAGTGAGTGATCACTAGCTAAAGTAAATGATCAGTGCTCTTTACAAACACCACGAAGCATTGTCAGTTAGCTCAAAATCAGCTGATTATTCTGTATTTGGAAATACAATGTGTCGTGAACATTCTGGTGCTTACTTACACCAAGATTCACAGCTAACGTTACACTTACCACTCATTTATTCAGCAGGTAATGGCAGCATGGAATTACGTTATCAAAAGACCGGCGTTCTTGAATGAATGGTGGGTGGCTGATGCGCATGGAGGACCCCATGGCTAGGACCCTTAGCGGCGGCTGTAACTATACCTGATGGAAATTAGGTTCGGTGACAATGATACAAGCCAAGATAAAAAAAATAGGCATAGCAAGGGCATCGCACTGCTCGCTCGGGCCTCCTGTGCTCAGTACCATTCATGAAACGCTGGAAACAGGGACATTTCCGGGGACAGTTTGTGCCGGGGACAGGTCATCCTTACCGGGGACTGTCCCCAGAAATCGGGGACGTCTGGTCACCATACTATATTCTCTATAAGGGAACATGGTAAATGGCTTGCCAGTTGCAAGACACCATATTTTCTCGTGCCATACAGGGTAGCGCTAGCTGCCTGCCAATGACAGTCCAGTCCACTCACTGACCGAAAAAAACGCAAGCGAGTTGGGGATGCCTCACACACCTCTCCGGCGAAAACATAGCCTGCACGAACACAAACCAAACCCGCAGATAGAACTTGGATCGCAGCTTACCTTTTGTTGAAATCTGGTCAAAATCCATGGCAAACAACATCCACTGTGAAGGCAAATTCATTGTCCAAATCCATAAAGAGTTATCAGTATTAGCCCATTCACTGGCTTTCAATATATTTGCCGGCTAACTAGCCTAACCAATCAAAGTGCCAGAGTTATCATCTGGAGGTCGTCATTCAGTCTGTCGCTGTGGGTCGGCCTACTAGTTGCTGTCTAAAGCTGGATTGTATTGTTTGCAAAACACTTTACTCCCATACAAACAATTAGCTGCACCATTTCCTTAGGTCGATGTCACTGATCTCTTGATATGTCAAGAAAGAAAAGCAATCACTGGGCGAATCCACCATGTGACTCCTCCTTGGCCTGGCTCACATTTGACGCGTTCATGAACACAAACTATTGGGGATTTTGGATGTGTTGAGTAATTCTCACTATATTTTTCTGACAACTATGCATATAAGGAGTATGCCTGCAATTTTGCATGATAGCAAACTGGGTCTTGTAGCTTTGAGTTATTAATTGTCTGGGCATTTTAGCAGAAATTTTGTCTGAAGGATATACACTCTCAGAAAATATATGGTTTACACAGTTGAATTGGTTTTCTCTTCATAGCACAGGTCAGATGGGATATGTCTAAACAGGTTATATCACATCTTGAGGCTATATGCTTACATAAAATATATGGTTTAGATTTAGAAGGTTGAATCGGTTTTCCTTTTATGTCACAGGCCCAATTTACCTATATCCTGTATGGCCAGCATAGCAATTGGGAGGGTGGGGCATGTCTCATGTGATGTTAGATCTGATTTACAGACACCCTTTTGTATATAATAATAATATTCATTAGCTGCATATGTCTAATTTATTTTCTTTTATACTTTTTCAGCTTCTTCTATTCCTGGAGTAAGTCAGCAAAATGCAGCCTTCACGCCCCCTGCAAAACTGTTGGCAAACGAGGGGACAGATAGTTACCTGAACATCAGTGATGATCTGTTTTGTGGAGCAGATGACCTGTTCGCCACCAGCACATCAGAACCTACTCCTTTGCCACTTATGACACCAGAGCCTGCCCTTGCTTCACTGACTACACTTGAACCGGTCCTTGTTTCAGTGATTTCAGAGCCTACACTGACAGCACTTGAGCCTGTGATTGTGCATGTCACAGTTCCAGACCCAGTTGATCTTGCACCAGCTACACCAGCCTCTGCCGCAGAGAACCCACCACTGTCTGTCCTTGTTCCAAACACTCCTGCTCCTCCATCAGAGCCCACAAATCGACCACCAATGAGGGGACCATGTGGAATTAAGTGCCGAAGGCAATGCTCAGGAAAATTTTCTGAAGACAGACGGCAAGAAATTTGGAGTGAGTACTGGAACATGTCGTATGGACAGAAACGGCCTTTATCTTTCATTCAGTCAGTCAGTTTCCAAAGGCAAAGGTCTGTGCCAATCCCAGTCGGCGGAGCAGGTCCTTCATCTACAGGCTGCAGGATACACACAAGACCCCACAGCAAGTGTGTAAGCTGTTTTTTCTTTACACGCTAGGTCACTATTTCTCATAAATATTGTTGTATCGTTTGCCAGTTGTTTGCCTAGCACCATTAACTTCCTAAAGTTTGTATTTTTTATAAGAATTAAGAGCACTTCCCATGCTGCAATGAATAGAAGGGGAGAGATGGGACTACCTTGTTTGATTCCTTTGTTCCTTTGTCCTTGATTGAGAATCTTGGGCATGTACCATGTGGTGACAAGACTGAACTATTAGTATCCTCGTAAAGTAGTTTAACCATATGAATGAAGTTTTCTCCAAAACCAAATAGTTCTAGGGTAAGAAAGATAAATTGGTGTTCAATTGTGTCGAACGCTTTAAAAAAAATCTAAAAATAAAATAAAACCTTCATCTTCAATTACGTTATTGTATTCCAGTAAGTCAAGCACCAGTCATATATTGTTGTGAATTGACCGCCCTTTTATAAAACCAGATTGTATATCTGAGATAATTTGTGTGATATCAGATTTCAGTCTGTTTGCATAAATGTGTGTTAAGATTTTGTAATTGTTACTGAGTAAGGTTATAGGTTGTCAATTAGTTTGGGATCTTTGCCAGGCTAAGGGATGAGTGTGATTATTCCCTGCTTCATAGTAGTTGAAAGAATTTTAGAATCAAGTTTTTCTTTTAGCATACTGATAATAAGGTCTTTAAGATAAATCCAGAAATGTCTATAAAAATTGCTAGTTAGACCATCTGAACCCGGAGATTTGACTACAGCTAAGCTTTTCATCGCATTTTCTACTTCACTCATATTGATGTCTGCCTCGCATATTTTTTTGAAACACTTTTACTGCACCATTTGCTCATGTTAACAAACAATTTCAAAAAACTTGTAATACATTTTTTGTTTGTCTTGATATAAGTAATTAACTCAGTAAATTTCATGGCGATATCTAAAGGTTAAGATTTTTACCCTATTCACGTGAGAAAAATAATGAATAGGCATATGAACAGGCTATATTTGGGTCTTTTTAGAAACTTTCCCATATTGCGTTTCTTTGGGACTTTTTTTTCCCCTTACTCAGGACATATTGAGGATACAAAATCAGTTGAGTTTGCTTCTGTTGCAATTTGTCCTAGGTTTACCCCTATTTTGGCTTATTTTTACTGGACTATATATGCATCTTTGGCTTTAGAGATGTAAATGTTATCTAATGAGGATTGCAAGAGTATTTTGTTTTTGTCAGTTATTTTCATTTAGCGAGGGTTTGTTACAAATATAGTTTATTTCTTTAATTAATTCTAGCCCTTTTTTCATATTATCCCTGCTTAATATTTTGCTATTTGAGATAGAAATCTGGCGTACTTTATATTTCAGAAATTCCCATTTATCTCTGTAAGTTGTTAAATTTGAGTCTGTTGTTATATCATTGATGGTTGTAATTATTTCCTGGCAAAAGACTTCACTTTTCAGAAGATTTGAATTGAATTTCCAATAACCTTTTTTAAAGCATGCCTTTGTGGGCATAAAATCAAGTTTAATCATGCAATGATCAGTTAAAGGTGCAGCAGAAATTGTAGCTGTTGATTCCAGCCCACGCCCATTATGTGACACTAACCAAAAATCGATTCTGGATTTGATTGAGCCATCAGGTTTAAACCATGTGTAGATTCTGGTATCTGGATTATCAATTCACCACATATCTTTCAGGTTAAACACACTACAAAATTCAAGTAAAACAGGATCATAATGATGATTTTGATATTTTGAAGGATGTCTATCAAGCCATTCATCTATCACCATATTATACCTCCAAATATTAGGTTTTCAGTGGGATATCTTTGACGTAGATCCCTGACTGTCTTTGTGATTTCAGCAAACATATTTTTGTTTTGATTAAGGTTATTGTACCCATAGACATTACCTAGGATCAGAACATCATCGTTGGTTTCAAAAACACAGATTAACCAGTGACCAATGATCTCTGACTGTAGAAAGAATTTTCCCAGTTCATTATTTAATAACCTAGAATATGATTATGGCATCTTTGAACACTGGAAATAATTTATTAGATCAAATGTTATAGAGAAAATCGAAATTCTGTAACTCGTCAACACGACGCTCAGGAATGATCAGCCTCAGTGTGACTGACTGAAGGTGATGGTCAGTAATGTAAGTGTTTCTTGCTGACAGACAGGCTCTCTCACAGACAGACTCTCTAAATTTGATTCTATCCGTCATAAAAGTTGAGGGAAATAAATCGTGAAGAGAAAAAACTTTGTAATAAATGCAGAAAGTCGTTTGTTTCCTTTTCTTTTTCAGATTTTTAACTCGATGGTGAATCCGAAAACAAATAAAATATAAAACTTGGCAGTGATACATTTGAGTTTAATCTGTTATCTGTCTTCAGTTTATGAAACTCCACTCATGTCATGATGAATCAGATCAGTCAGATCTGATAAAGCTGCGGTGCTGCACTGACCAATCAATAACTGATATCCAATCAGGAGGGTGTGTCGGTCGGTAAAAGACTTCCGCGAAGGCTGCACTCGTGTATCCTCACCTCCCTCTCCTCTGAAAGCTTCCTTTCTCCTCGACTCCTCCGAGTGCATTTAACGAATTGAGGCGTCCTACAAGATGGTGAGTTTCAATCGATTTCCAGGTCAAGCACTTTCTGCATCATTTCCCTTTCTGTCTCCCTATGGATTTTTTTTTCTTTTATTGCTGTTGTTGTTCTCTATGAAGCGTCTTTGAGTATCCTAAAAAGTGCCATATAAATCCAATGTATTATTATTATTATTATTATTATTATTATTATTATTATTAAGTGACAACTCGTGATATTTCAGAAAGAGACCTCTGCTTAACAAGGCAATAACAATTAGATCCGATCAAGTCAAAGGTAAAGAGACACATTAGACATTTATAATAACAATCTGAACTGCTCTGTGGTGGAAATAACCACTTCTAATTAACATTCAGTGACAATGTTCAATTGCCCCATGTGCTTCCATTGCAGCTTGTTCCCTGGCTGCCAGTCACTGCCCTTCGCTACATACTGGACAAATGTCAAAAAGTGTTGTTCACATCAGTCTCTGTAATCAATTTACACAAATAAATAGGGTCCAGGTTGAAAAATGCATTTATCCTTTAACCTGGTGTCACGACAGTACAGTAATTCTGTGTATTTATCCACTGGAAAATGCGCCACCAAATTAAAGTAGGCACAGAATTGCAAGGAACATCATCCAACCCTAGCCTTTTTTCAGAACACTGTCAGGTATTTTAGATGGATTTTTCCTTAAAAATATGAAAGGGCACAAGAGGTATATTTATTGACCGAGCTGCTCGAGCATGTTGTCACACTCATCCAGGATGAAATGTTTGATGTGATGCAGGTTGAGCTTCTTGCTGCGTGTCAGTGCCAGGATTCTGCCTGGAGCTCCAACCACAACATGAGGACAGTCCTTCCTCAGCACCTCTTCATCTTTCTTTGTTGACAGCCCTCCAAAGAACACTGCCACCTGCAGGTGTACACACACACACACACACACACACACACACACACACACACACACACATTTTGTGAGACTGTGAGACTGTCAAGATTTGGGCCACAGGGAAGATTCAAGTCACAGTCTGTTACCTTGACAGTGGGCATGTACTTTGAAAATCTTTCATACTCCTTGCTGATTTGAAAGGCCAACAACAGTAACAATGACCATCCTTCTATGACTATGAATCTAACATGGGATACTATAACAGCATGCAAAATTGATGGAACATATGAAAATTTCTCCACATGCACTGAGATCTGTGTGAAAGCAAGTGTACAAACATTACATTACAGGGTTTGGCTAACTGGTCACAATCTTTTCAATTATTCACACAGGAGGGCAACAACCCATTGTTTATGGATTTCCTCATCAAAGCTTTCTGGTGAAATCATGGTAAATGGTATATAGCGACTTGCTAGTCTTCCGACCACTCAAAGTGCTTCTTACACTACATGTCACATTCACCCACACATGACGCACCATGCTGCAGTGGTACTGGTGTGTTTTCAGCTCAAGGAGGACAGGGCAATACTTAATTAAAATATGGTTCAAGTTCTTCTCAATTCTTTCTCTCAGACTGCATATTGACCAAACACCTTCCAGGCACCTATGGTAAGGGCCTCAACCTGTGTATAGCCTGACAGAACATACCCATGGCAAACAAGTCTGCAAATCCCTCTGCTGCCCCACTCACTGCTGCTCCTTCAGTTTGTTGCACTCAGTGTATGATTATAGTGAAAGGCGACTCAGATTTGCATATCAACATTTTTATCAGCTCCTCTCTTTGTCAGCTGGAGTTTGATCACATAGGTTTTTGTGAGTATATCAAACTAAACAAAGAAGTAAGTAAAATACAGTCAGGTCCGTAAATATTGGGACATTGACACAATTCTCATCTTTTTGGTTCTAAACACCACCACAATGGATTTGAAATGAAACAAACAAGATGTACTTTAGATGCAGACTTTTTAGCTTTAATTTGAGGGTATTTACATCCAAATCAGGTGAACGGTGTAGGAGTTACAACAGTTTGTATATGTGCCTCCCACTTTTTAAAGGACCAAAAGTAATGGGACAATTGGCTGCTCAGCTGTTCCATGGCCAGGTGTGTGTTAATTCCCTCATTATCCCATTTACAAGGAGCAGATAAGTTCATTTCAAATGTGCTATTTGCATTTGGAATCTGCTGCTGTCAGCTCTCAATATGAGATCCAAAGAGCTGTCACTATCAGTGAAGCAAGCCATCATTAGGCTGAAAAATCTAAACAAACCCATCAGACAGATAGCAACATTACAAACATTAGGTGTGGCCAAATCAACTGTTTGGAACATTCTTAAAAAGAAAGAACACACCGGTGAGCTCAGCAACATCAAAAGACCCGGAAGACCACAAACAACAACTGTGGTGGATGAATTCTTTCCCTGGTGAAGAAAAACCCCTTCACAACAGTTGGCCAGATCAAGAACACTCTCCAGGAGGTAGGTGTATGTGTGTCAAAGTCAACAATCAAGAGAAGACTTCACCAGAGTGAATACAGAGGGTTCACCACAAGATGTAAACCACTGGTGAGCCTCAAAAACAGGAGGGCCAGATTAGAGTTTGCCAAATAACATCTAAAAAAGCCTTTACAGTTCTGGAACAACATCCTATGGACAGATGAGACAAAGATAAACTTGTACCAGAGTGATGGGAAGAGAAGAGAATGAAGAAGGAAAGGAACTGCTCATGATCCAAAATATACCACCTCATCAGTGAATCATGGTGGTGGTAGTGTCATGGCGTGGGCATGTGTGGCTGTCAATGGAACTGTTTCCCTTGTATTTATTGATGATGTGACTGCTGACAAAAGCAGCAGGATGAATTCTGAATTGTTTCGGGCAATATTATCCGCTCATATTCAGCCAAATACTACAGAACTCACTGGACGGCGCTTCACAGTGCAGATGGACAATGACCCGAAGCATACTACGAAAGCAACCAAAGAGTTTTTTAAGGCAAAGAAGTGGAATGTTATGCAATGGCCCAGTCAATCACCTGACCTGAATCCGATTAAGCATGCATTTCACTTGCTGAAGACAAAACTAAGGGGAAAATGCCCCAAGAACAAGCAAGAACTGAAGACAGTTGCAGTAGAGGCCTGGCAGAGCATCACCAGGGATGAAACCCAGCATCTGGTGATGTCTATGCATTCCAGACTTCAGGCTGTAATTGACTGCAAAGGATTTGCAACCAAGTATTAAAAAGTGAAAGTTTGTTTTATGATTGTTAATTTGTCCCATTACTTTTGGTCCCTTAAAAAGTGGGAGGCACATATACAAACTGTTGTAATTCCTACACCATTCACCTGATTTGGATGTAAATACCCTGAAAGTCTGCAGTTAAAGCACATCTTGTTCGTTTCATTTCAAATCCATTGTGGTGGTGTTTAGAGCCAAAAAGATGAGAATTGTGTCGATGTCCCAATATTCATGGACCTGACTGTATGTCTTATTTTAAAGTGAGTGGGATACATCTCCCCCATCCCCAGTGGAAACGGTGCCCTTGACAACAGGATTATTATCTAAATATGACAAAACATGGAGGAAGGATCACCTGTCCAGGGACAGACTCCAAGTGCTGCAGGGTGGCGAGAACAAACACTGCAGTCTTCCCCATCCCAGACTTGGCCTGACAGAGCACATCCATACCAAGGATCGCCTGAGGGATGCACTCATGCTGAACTGTAATAAAAAGTCACATCCATTAAGGCACAAACTGACAGCAGTCTTAAATGAAAGCGAAGCGAGAGACAGAGAACATGGAGAAGATTGAAAAACAGAAAAATTTGCCCCTGGCACATATGAAATGTTTTAAAATCAAACTTACATTTGCCTTCTCTTGACTTCTCTTTTCAGTCAGTTGGAACTCTAAAACCTACAAATCTCTTCGTGTGTTACTATTTACTCACCCTCAGATGGATGCTCAAACCCACAGTCCACTATGGCTCTGAGCAGTTCAGGTTTGAGCAGAAAGTCTCTGAATCTTGAAGAGTGAATGGACACATAGGAGCCCTTTACTCCCTCCTTCCTCCTCATCAAGTCACTCACACCTCCAACATCCCCAGCCCTGGCAGCCTCCACCTCATCTTCCTCATAGTCCAACAGCTTGTCGTCCACGTCATTCTCTGTCATCCTGACACAGCTGCAAAACACATGTAGTAAGAAACCCCTCAGAGCTATAAACGTCTTTTTAATATTGTATTTAGGGCAGGACTACTGTATTAAACAGGATTATATTTGAGAGGAAGCTCTAGTTTTCTCTTGACACTACAGACCACTGCCCCACCTCTGGAACCTCTCCAGAGAAGGAGTAACTTCCCCAATGTTCCATAAATAGTTATATTAAGTTTAGCAGAAGTGTCTCACTGAAATTTTAACTTAAATAGATTTATTGATTTTTTAATTTTTCCAAGGACACATAAAATAAAACAAAGAGCAGAACAAAACAGCACAAACAAACAAAAAAATCTTTGATTCATCATAGTGGTAAACAAATGATGAATCTACTAAAAAACTGACAAGTTCAATTGCTGATTAATCGTTTAAGGGAATTTTTTTTAGAGAAAAAAGGTCAAACACTCACTGGTTTCAGCCTCTCAGATTCAAAGATTTACTGTTTTTCTTTGTTTCCATTTATCATTGTAACTCTGAAATCTTAAGGTTTTGGTTTGTTGATCAGACAAAACAATAAATCTTAAGACACAACAATTTTAGAGATTAGAATTTTTTAAACTGATTCATTGCATTTATGATTGTCAGATTAATCAATTAATTTTTAGTTGCAGCTTTAATTCAGTTTCTTTATAAAAAAGTACAGAACTGATTGGGGAAAGTATGACTCACACACTCACAGCTCATAGACGTACCCTTGGATGAGGGGTCTTGAGTTGACTTTGTGTTGTGTTGTTTCACATACACATGCTAAAAAGGTTAGGAGCTACTAATCTTAATGATTTTGGATTATCAAAAGACAAACACAAGATTCCAAGACTTTGGTAGAGGTAAACAATCTCAAGGTATGGATTAGGGATGGGACAACATACGATTTTCTCAAAGATTGTGATAAAATGTACTCACAATAAGATTGTGGGGAATTTCCATTATTGGTATAATCGTCAATATCATGTCCAACAGAATCTAAAGAGACTGCTGGGCAACCAAAAATAAAAGAGATTCTGCATAAACATGTGCACCAACTTAAAAAAACACTAAAGATCTTAATGATACATTGGTATATTTTATATGTAAAGATACAGTGCCGTTTCAAATAGTTGAAAAGCCTGGCTTTTTAAGATTTTCTGTTTGTGTATTTTTCACTAAAAAGGATGTTTTCCTCCCTGTAATGCTACAAATTTATTCATGTCTTAACAAAATGGAAGTGATTCCATTATGTTTTAGTGCCATTTTTAGAGTTTTAAGCATGTTTTATTGATTATCGGGCTAATACTATGAATCACAATTATTTTTTTCAACATAATCATGACATAAAATCATCATACAGTCCCATACCAGGATCCATATTATTTTGTGACAGACATTGTGGTGTATGGCTGGTTACTATTTGATGGGTGACAGTGGGAGTGATATGAGAATAAAAATGTTTTATCCCGTAGGAAACTGCTGTGCAGCAGTTGCAATACAAAGCAGGAAGAGTGCAAATACAAAAACTCTAAGATAACAAAATATACTATGTGCTAAATCTATTTGTACAGCAGAAATTCATACTTAATTGTCTGACATTAGACATCAGTTGTCGCAACAACCTACCCCTCTGGACATTTTATAAATAGCACACACACACACACACACACACACACACATATATGTATATATATTTATATACTGACAGGTGAAGTGAATAACATTGATCATCTTGTAACAATGCAATGTTCTGGTGAGAAACCTTGGGTTCTGACATTCATGTGGTTGCCACCTGACAAGCTCCATTCACCTAAACACCAGTGCAGACCAGTAGCAGTGGCCCCCCAGCAGGACAATACGCCATCCCACACCAAAAAACTGCTCAGGAGTGGCCCGAGGAACATGACAGAGACAGCATTGACCTGGCCTCCAAATACCCCAAATCCCAGACTGATTAAAACTCTGTTGGACGTGTTGGTACCCCACCTCACAACCCACAGGACTCAAAAAAACTGAAGCTAACGCCCTGGTGCCAAACACTGTAGGACACCCCCCAGAGGTCCTGTGTTCATGCCTAACAGGTCAGAGCCAAGTCCAGTCCAAGGAGGACCCACCATGGATTGGGGGTACCTCTGGGGTACCAGCACATCCCTCAAATGTCTGATCAGGTTGGGATCTGGGGAATTTGGAGGCCAGATCGACACCTTCAGCTCTTACTCCCGTTCCTCGAGTCATCCCTGAGCAGTTTTTGTGATGTAGCAGGGTGCATTGTCCTGCTGGGGGGCCACTGTCAGCGACAAGTTCTGTCGCCATGAGGGGGTTTTCTTGGTCTGCAGCAATGTTCGGGTTTTTAAAACTCATCTTAAAACCCATTTTTATTCCTTGGCTTTCAACTCAGCATGAGACTCTGGTCTTGTTTTAGTGTTTTTATTGTTTTGTTTTATTTTATTGTTTTGTTTTGTTTTATGTCTTTTGTTTTTATGTTTATGTACAGCACTTTGCTTCGGCTGTTGTTGTTTTTAAAGTGCTCTATAAATAAAGTTGAGTTGAGTTGAGTTGAGCTGAGTTGAATTGGTGGAGCACGTCAAGTAGCATCTACATAAATGCTAGAACCAAGGGTTTCCCAGCAGAACATTGCACTGTAACAGGATGATCAATGTTATACACTTTACCCACCAATGGTTTGATTGTGGTGGCTGATCGGTGTATATAAATATATATGTGTGTGTGTGTGTGTGTGTGTGTGTGTGTGTGTCATTAAAGCACATTTTGTTTGATTGCATGTCAAAAAGAGAGCCCATCGCTAATCACTTTAATGTTGCAGCTAGTAAAGGTGGAACTTTTAAATGCCTTAGGCACTGATTGATAGTTTAATCTCTAATTGTACATAATAATGTATTTGCTGATTAGAATTAAACTTTTCAGATTAACTATAGCAGACAAATAAATGTAGTGCAGTAAAAAGTATAGTATTTCCCTCTGAGATGTGGTGGAGTAGAAATGCAAAGTTGCATAAAATGAAATACTCAAGTACAAGCACCTCAAAATTCACTAAATTTTAATGATTGCAGTTGTAAAGTATTCTTTTTCTTTCTACTCAATACCAACTACTAACAATAATGAATACTTTTAACATCAGAATTTGGAATTAATCAGGACAATAAAATGTAAATAACATTTTTAATGGTACATAAGATGCCAGGGTGCATTTAAAAAGCATCAAAATAGAGTTTGCTCATACATACAAAAAAAAAAAAAAATCCCAGGGGAATTCCATACAGAGGTCCAGGTTTTGTCCCTTATGTCCACAGATACAAATCCTAGAAATGCCCCTGCCTCAAGATGACATAAGACAGTTTGTCTGAGACTTAGCAGCGGTGGATTGTGCAGTGATGGTTGTGTCACTCATGGATTTTTTTCACTGTGACCATCAGATGTAGGCACCCGTGGCCCTGCCCCCTATCTGAAAGGAGGTGTCACGTCTCAATAAATCTGATCTGGATCTGAAGTACTGTATGTGGAATTATTGTGTTACTGTATTGTATGTAATTTATTAAATTTAATTGCAGATGACAAACTACATTAACTTAGCTGCCAGAGGGAACCCCCGACCCCTGCCTGACAGAGATGTGATGATTGGTTAACTAGCTGTTGTGGGCACGTTAACAGTAACATCAAAACCAAACCGAAGTATTTCAGAAGCTAGCTGTTGTTTGCTCGACGGCTAACAAACAACTTATCAACATGCCTCTTAAAACAGTTCGCAGTTGAACCTCTGAAAAATACATTGCTGCATGTAACGTCACTGCTAATTCTGACGGTTTAGATGACTTTTAGCAAACAACATACTTTCCATACCAGGAATCCAAGTGAACCACATCAGTTCAAAGGGCTTTGATGAACATATGGGCACAGGCAGGGGTTTGGTCTCTTGGACAAGCTGGGAACAGTCCAGTGATAGGGTCTCCTGTGCCTTCTTTGAGGTCTGAGACGTCCTGGTAGCCACAGGCTAAAGTGAAGGATGAAATATAGAAATTATCTCACAGTGCAAAACAAAATACATCACTGATTCCTTCATATTCAGAAAGGGAAAAAACATTTTCAGCATAGTGTGGCATTGAATTATCTAATCCTTACAGCCTATACACCTACCCTGTGAAGATGAGCTGGGAAACTGAATACTGAATGAACAGCTCCATCTCTTATCCTGACTGACCTGTCTTGTCGTAATCCTCCGGTCTGAAGTGCTCACTGCAAAGCATGGATGACGGACTAGCAGAAAACCCCTCCCGTCTGACAGCTGTTTCCCACTGCTTTCTCAGCTCTTTATCTTTGGGAAACCTACATAATATGTGAAAAGTTAGCTAAGCAACTAACAACAAGAGTAGTTACTTCGGGCCAATTTAGTTAAATAGGAAAGACTTTGTTGTTTGGAGGCTGGTTTCATCACGGGAATCCACAGTATTATGCGCGGGACTTCATAGTATTAGCAAATTCTGTTTGTAAAATTACGTTATAATGGCCAAATACAATGAAAAGTATTTTTTCAGTCTTACCTGTGAAAGGTAATCCCATGAGATCTGGTTTGGACTGTAAACCGGTTGGTACAATTCCATGCAGCACATGAATGAGACATCTTCTCCGTTCACTCTTGCCACATCCAATATGGCGGCGACGCTGACGTATGATTCAGCGCTCAATGCGGCACATTGACTGTGGAGGGACATACCTAACGTGCTGCCATCTTGGTACAGGGCTAAGAGGGGTGGAAGTGTATGTACATCTATGGAGGTAAGAGGTACTCCACAATCTTAAAGTCGAATTATTCACTACATTTTTGATCGATTTCCAAAAGGTTTGATTTGTTAAAAACGTCACACATGTAGCTATGACACAGGATGCTTGGATGTTTTAAAAATGCCGGTTTTACTAACCAAATACAAATTCTACTTAATGTTTTCAGACCTAGCTTAACTGGAAAAGATGCCGGACTTTTGTGCCACTTATGGTTGTTCAAATGAGCGGAACATACAAACCAGATCCCATGGAATCACTTTTCACAGGTAAGGTGTACGTAAGGAATAATATCGAGTGAGCAGGTTGTTAAATAGTGAAATAAACCTCGATAGGAAGGATTGAATCTCTCCTCTCCGCGACCAGGTTCTTTCCATAATATAACCAGCTTACTTTATGTTATCCCACGTATTACATAGCTGCTTACTAGTGAAATAACTCATTTGAGACCTTATTTTGGTTAAAATGGAATGTTATTTCATCTATAAACTTCCCCTGGTCTGGAAAAAAACAGACCTTAGACTGCAGTGATTGACCAGTTAGAATATTAATGATAGATATTGGATGTATTTAATATGTATATGTATGGTGTACTTAACCTTATTTTTTTGTTGTAGACAATTCTTTACATCTCTGGCTACTTTTCTCACATTTTTAAGGTTTCCCAAAGATGGTAGTCTTAAGAGAGAATGGGAACTGGCAGTGAAACGGAAAGGTTTTGTGGCTACTGAGAGGTCCTAGCTCTGCAGTGAGCACTTTAAGGCAGATGATTTTGACAGGACAGGGCAGATTGTCCGGCTTAGACATGGAGTCAAACCATCTGTCTTTAACTTCCCATCTCATTCACAAAAGGTATGTGTGCTATTTGGCTAAATAATTCATTCATTGATGTCTATGATTCATATGTTTGTGTAACTTAATGCCACACATTTCTAAACTTTTTTTTCTGTCTGCATGTTTAGGAATAAAGTAAAGTACACTTTCTGATGCTTTAAACTTTTAAAAAGTTTGTATTATGTTTCTTACATTTTAGCAAGTACCATCAAGGACGACACAAGCTTCAAGGAAAGCCGAAGAGAGCCAGCCAGTGGCCTGCCAGCATTTCCATGAAGTTGACCCTCAGTCTAATGTTGTAAATATTTGCATGTAGTATTTCTCAAACACATGAGAGCATCAAGGCCCTGGTCGTATTAAAACCTCTATCGTAGTTGCTCTCTGCCACTCATTTTAGACACACTCAAATACACATGAGCATACATTAAAACATACTGTAGTTGTTGAATATGTGTCCCTGACACTAAGACACTCATACCCAAGGTGCCAACAGTGGGATTGAGGGATGAGATTAAGAATGTGGGCCAGCTACATCAGTGAGTGATGAGTTAGAAAAATCACTCAATATTTTCATCTCTTTCCTCTAGGACCACAATTATGCTTTGCCTGCTTCTCTCACTGCTCTAAAGACCAGGCTTGGTGAAGCTCTGGCTAGAGTGGAGAGTCTGGAGCGCAAGGAGAGGAACAGCATGATCCGGGAGCGAAGGGCAAAGAAAAATGTGCATGCTCTTCTTGAGGATTTGAGGGAGAAGAACCTCATAAATGAGGAGCTGAAAGACAGACTTGACTTCTATTCGGGTAAAATAGAAGGAAAGAAAGAAAGAAACTGCAAAACAGTTCTCTTTCAGGGGTTTTAGCTCCCATAGGCCTGATTAATGAAATGTATTTGTAAATATCGTAAATATTATATTAATATTTTTCTAGGGGGATTCTTTATGTTCTTGCTTTTAAATGTTCTGTTCTGCTACTTAACCCTCTGGAACCTATTAATAATAATGATAATAATAATAAAATGATAATGATAATAGCAATATTAATTATAATTAAAGTGATAATAATAAAATGACAATGATAATAGCAATATCAATTATAATAATATTGATAATAATAATAAAATTATCATTATAATAACAATATAAATGATAATAATAGTGATATAATAATAAAATGATAATGATAATAGCAATATAATTATAATGATAGTGATGATAATTATAATTATAATAATACAATGATAATGGCAATAATAATAATAATAATAATAATAATAATAATAATAATAATAATAATCAAATGCAATCTATACCCTACAAGCAATTCTCTGAATAAAGACCTGAATACACCTGAATGTTTTCTGGGTTTATGTCTGCCTGTCTGTCCTGCATGCGGGTTGTAACAAACAACCCGCATGAATATATGTTGACAATTGATCGATTTATGATCACTTTTATAGTGCAAACATGTCATTCCTCTATAGACGTAATGCACTGTAGGAGCGAGCGGTACTGTACCAAGATGGCCGCCGCGTAGACACGTCGCTCCAATCGGCAGCAGTCAACGCGGCGTCTACGTATACATAGGCTTGTTCGAGATGAGCCAGGCCTGTGCAGATTCGATCACCAGGACAGAGGAGAGAAGATGGCGGCGTAAACAGTATCACTTTGCAGGCTCCGGTAAAAACTGTCAGACTACACGCCCTGGAAAAAAGAAAAAACAGAAAACGTTAACTTCGACAAGAAACCTACCAATGTAGGAGATATTCACACCAGAGTACACAAAGCTTTAGCTTGTTGAGATATACGCCTTAATTGCTCCTTGCTCCTCAGACTGCGAACGAGATGGCTAATGCTAACCGAGCTGCTAGCCGAGTGGGTACCGGACTTCCAGACCACGACTACAACCTGTTAGCTCTCAAGGAGGCGTGCGATGATGAAGACATCGACGCGATGGAGGAAGATTTTACCAAAAGTCTGCACGAGCACACACCATTACCCAGTCCCAATCCCAAAAAAGCAAGGAAAAAGGACCCCAACAAGCAGTCAGGTGAGATTACCAACGAAGCAATCTTCGATGCGATCCAAGCCCTAATTAGGAGATTTGATCATCAAGATGAACGACTCCAACTCTTTGAAAGTCGGATGGAAGCCATATAGGAAAATAAAGATGAAATCGGTAAAATGAAAGAAGAAATAAAGTGCCTGAAAAAGGAAAACATCTCCTTGAGACAGGCATGTTTGGAGCAGGTCAGATACAAAAGAAGATGGGACCTTAGGCTAATTGGTCTTCCTGAAAAAGAAGAAGAAAACACAAGAGAGGTGGTGATTGGAATCCTTACCCGGGTGATTCCACTCTCAGTGGATAAACTTCGTGAGACAGTGGATACAGTTCATCGCTTGGGAAAGAAGAATGATGCCACCACCAACAAAATGTCCAGACCAATAATCATACAGTTCGCGATGTGAACTATTCGAAATGAGATATGGAAAAAATCAAGAGAGGCGAGAGTCTGCAAAGAGATGAACATTCAGTTCAAGGAGGACTTTTCAAAGGAGGATTGTGAAGCCCGGGCCAAGTTGTGGCCCAAGGTGCAAGAAGCCAGAAGAAATGGGAAAAGAGTTTTTCTTAAAGAAGGCTATGCTCTCATTGAGGGACACAGAATTGACCCATAATTGATATTTTCAGCAAGGTAATATTTAAGTACTTGTCAAAATATACATGGTTTCATTACAAGTATATTTGATGAGAATTTAAACTGATAATTCTTCACATGACAAAAGCTAAAGCCCAATAAGTTGGTATGGTTATGTTCTAAGGGCAACATATTTCATTCCTGCATTATAAAGTGAAGTTTAAGTGCAAGTTAAATACATATTGAAAACAGTCACATTATAGATTATGTGTATTTCCTTTTTATCTTTGAATGTTAGGGGGTAAAAAAAAACAGTGTTAAGCGAAAAGCAATCTTTTTATTTTGCAAGGAACAAAAATCAAAATGTATTTTCCTACAAGAGACTCATTCTGGTATGACTGATGAGAAGTTTTGGAAAGGTCAGTGGGGTGATTATGTTTTTTTTTGCACATGGAACTCCTCATTCAGCTGGAGTAATGGTATTATTTAACAGATTTCCAGGCATGATAATTGATAATAAAACAGATACAGAAGGTCACTGGGTAATGGCAGTAGTAGAGATGAATGACAAACGTTACATCTTAGTATGTATTTATGGTTATAATATTAAAGCTGCAAACAGGGACATGTTTGCAGAACTAGGTAAACTTGTGAATGATTGGAAAATAACCTACACTTCAGATCTAGTGATGATGGGTGGAGACTTCAACGTAGCCCCTGACTCATGGTTAGACAGAAAACCACATAGGAACTCACAACCTGATTATGATGACATTCTACTTGACTTGTGTACAACAACAAATGTGATTGATTACTGGAGATTATCAAACCCAACCTGTATTCAATATACATGGTTCAGGAAATGGACAAAGACTAGATTACTGGCTTATCTCTTGTGAACTGTGTAATAATATTTCAGAGTGTGGAATTTCAGCTTCTCCTCTCACAGATCACTGTATGATTGACATGTCTCTATCAATTTCTAAACAACCTCAGACTTCTGCTAACCCTTGGAAATTTAATAATGACTTGTTACAGAATACTGGTTTTTGTGAACAGGTAAAGGCTCTTATTAAAGGTGTGGAAAAGTTAGACATGTCTAATATGAATAAATGGGAATGGTTTAAGTTTAAGGCTAAACAGATAGCAATTGACACAGGAAAAAAGGTATCATTTGCGAGGAAACAAGAACAAAAGGAACTAATTGGTAAAATAAATTCATTAACAAATAACACTCAACTATCACTAGAAAACACAGAATTACAATCCCTGCAATCCCAGTTAGATGACATGTATATGATAAAAGCTAATGGAGCTTATATTAGGTCTAGAGCTAGATGGATCGAACAGGGTGAAAAAAGTTCATCATATTTCTTTGGCCTTGAAAAACAAAGACAGGCCGAGAAAAAGATAAATAAACTTATGACCAAAGGTATTGAAATAGACAATCAGAAACTGGTTCAGGATGAAATTTGGATTTTCTATTGTAACCTTTATAAATCAAATTTTAAAAAGCCTGAATGTGACTCTATATTTGAAAGTATCAAAGATGACATTAAAAAACTGAGTGATGAAGAGAAACATCTACTTGATGAAGAATTAACAATAACGGAAATTGGATGTAGCATTAAAACAAATGAAAAATGGTAAATCACCAGGAATTGACGGCCTAACTTCTGAACACTTTTGGGATGAGATTAGACAGCTACTATACAAAACCCCTACTATGAAAACAGGTTTAATAACCTTGATACCCAAACCCAAGAAAGACTTGTTGTTGTTAGACAATTGGAGACCAATAACTTTGCTATGTAATGATTACAAGTTACTTGCTTTAGTATTTGCTAATCGACTTAAACATGTTCTCGGCAAGATTGTAGAAGAATACCAATCGGCTTTTATTGAGGGAAGATATATTCATAACCATGTTAGACTGATTCTGGATATGATCGACTATCAGTCATTTATTCGGTCAGACGGCATGGTTTTATTTATAGACTTCTTCAAAGCGTTTGACACTGTTGAACATGAATTTATGTTTACAACACTGAAGAATCTTGGTTTTGGAGAAGGGTTTTGCAAGGTTATTAAAATGTTTTATGATGATATTTGTAGCTATATCTTGTAGCTATAATTCAAGGTTTTACGTGGTATAAGACAAGGTTGCCCAATTTCACCGAAATTGTTCATATTATGTACACAAATTCTAGCTTACTTAATTGTGAACCATCCTCAATTAAACGGAATCAATGTTTTCGATTATGAATACAAAATTAGTTAAAACAGAAATAAATACCTTGGTATAAATTTATCTAAAGATAGAAATAAAAGAGAACAGATAAACAGAAGAAAAAATAGATAGTATGAGGAAATCTCTTAATCATTGGCTCTTAAGAGACCGTTCCATTTTGGGCAGAATCCTGTTGTCAAAAGCAGAAGGTATATCCAAACTAATTTATCCATGTCATTCTCTTTATGTTTCCCCCCGAATGATTAAAAAGGTTAATTCTGTGATCTTCAGCTTTATATGGAAAAATGAAACCCACTATTTAAAAAGATCTCAGATAATTAGATTAATTAGGACTATAACAATGGTGGTCTGAAAGCCATTGAATTTGAAAGTATGATAGGTGTGTTCAAGGTTAATTGGATAAAAGCATATTTAGCCCAGCCTGGATCAATCTGGTTTTATATACCAAAATGTTTATTCCAAAAAGTTGGAGGCTTAGAATTTTTGTTGAAATGTGATTTTGAAATTTCAAAACTGCCTATTAAGTTGTCAGATTTCCATAAACAGATACTGCGTTACTGGAAAATGATATATACCCATAATTTCACACCACATAGCTCCACCTTGTGGAATAATAGAACCATTACAATTAGTAAGAAAACCTTGTTTAAAAAAGAATGGTATGAGAAAAAAGTGCTATATGTTGTTGACTTGATGGATGAATATGGCCATTTTATTCAATATGATTCATTTGTAGAAAAGTTTAATTTAAAATGCTCCCTCAGAGAGTTCAGTCGAATTTGTAAAGCCATTCCGCTTCCTTTGAAACACATGATACAGGGCACTCTTACATATTCACATGTGGTTATTAAGTCGCCTGAACTAAAGATTAGCGAAATGTATGTTGGTGATAAGAAATGTAATAACAAAGTCATTGGTAATGTTTTGAAATGCAAATTGTTTTCTGATTTTAAAGTACCATCAAAAGTAAAAATAATCGATAACGGGAACATTTTAATTAATAAATGTTTCAATTATCTAAAGTGGCCAATTTCACCGAAAGTAAAAGACATTCAGTTTAGAATTGTAAACAATGTCCATCCAGCTGCTGAAACTTTACGAAAAAGATTTCATTTTGAAGTAAATCCTTGCGTATTTTGTTCAAAAGAACCTGAAACTGTTGAGCATTTATTTTTTTCCTGTTCAGTTACATTGCAATTTTGGCAGAATCTTTACAGCTGGTTAAACATTGACACTGATAATCTTTCTTTTGACTTTTACCAGATTATGATTTACATGGATCGTCTCCCAAGGAAAATGTCATATATGGTGAACATAATTATTATCATGGGTAGATATCACATACACAGTTGCAAATGGAAAAACTGTAGACCCTCCATATTTTGCTTTAAAAACGAACTGAAGAATTATTTATCATCCCTTAAGATATTATCTAAAATAATCAGTCCCTTAAAGACCTGTATGAAGTCATGTTGAAGTCTCTTATTTTTTAGTTTCATCCTTGTTGCTGTTCATTTTCTTCAATTCTGCATATTGTCATCCCCCCTAAAATGTTTTCTTTGTTGTCTTGTTTATCTTTTGTTTTTATTTCTTACATGCTGACTGCTGCAGATCGAGTTTTGTATCTTTTTTGTATACAAGCAACTGTTTTCAATGAAGATTTTGTATTATGGAAATTGTTAAATAAAAAAAAATAAATAAATAAAAAAATAATCGCGAGAGCGAGGCGGCCGCAGTTTTTAGAGCCAGGCGCTGCAGTTGCTCTCCACTGACTGCACCGCCTGGCTCTCAGCGGATCTAACAGCTGATTGGTTCAGATGTCGACTCAACAATATGACGTTTTAGATAAACTCTATTTTTGTTGAGTGGGAGAGAGCTTGATTTTCTTTGTCAGATTTGGAGGTTTAGTTTGTTAACAGAAAACGTGTGGCTAATGGTGAAGTAAAGGTTTAATCTGTCAACATACATATCTTGTGTGGTTGATATTATTATTATTGTTATTATTATTATTATTATTATCATTATTGTTGTTGTTGCTATTACTATTATTATTGTTATAGGTTATCAAACAAGCAGTTACAGTGCTTTACAAGGCACACATAAAAAGAACAAAAGATAAAATACAATGCCAAATACACACACACTTCCACATAGGCCTATGTATAATTACAAACAAAAATAAATAAATCAAGACCATAAAGGAAACCTAATTGCAGCGTGGTGACAATGTTTGTCAGCCAGCGAGGTGTAATATGTTTAGTCCAAGAACTCCATAGTTTGTACAGCAAAAGGAAGCCCATTAAAAGAATTATAAAATTGTAGTCATAATTGTTACTTTTCCTCCCCATGTGTGGACCATGCATGTAGCTTTGAGAATGTTTGGACTGTTGATTAAGTAAATTGTTTTCTTACATTTAGGGTCATATGACATTATGACTTCCAAGGCCTACAATCTGCCCAATTTTTCTCTTATTCTCTCCTCAACAGTTAAAGTTCAAATCCCAAGTTATAAACAAACTTGTGACCACTGTGTAAAGTAAAATGTTGTTTTAGGAAAATCCACTTTGTATGATTTCAAAACTACCACCAATTCATTGGTACAAAGTTTCTTTTTCTATGAGTTACATTTGTTAGAATAAATGTTAGATATCACAAACAACATCCCATACACCCATGAAGATGATTAATACAGTGGAATTTATGTGCAATGTAGACATTATTCTCTGGCTACATAACATGCAACAGTAACAGCAAATTATAATAATTACTCACACTGAGTCAGAGTTCAGTTCAAATACATTTATTGGTTATTGTTTGAACAATTGCTGTGAACCAGAAGGAACACATTCTTGAATCATTAGCAAAATCATCAAAACACAGAGCAATCACTGCGATGGGGCACAACCTGTTGTCAATTGTCATGGGTTTCCACACAAGAAATCTGCTCCAGAGGGCTATTGCACAAAACCAAGATAAGGGATTAAGCCGGGATATGTTGGTTATCCTGGCTTAATTTAGCCTCAACTCGGTTGTACAAAAGCAGGCTGAATTTATCCTGGTCAAGTTACCATGGTGATTTATTCTCTGCAGCTAGCCTGCTCCAGACCAGGCTAACAACCAGGCTAAGATTAATCCCAGTGATTCACCTATATTTCTACCATCAATCCTGTGAGGAATTAATGTGTTTTACAGCATGTCCTTGTCTTTCCTAAATATGTTGCATCATTTTAACTATCCTGCATTAAAATATTACATATAATACAATACATATACATACATATATTGTCATTTGTCATTCTATTAAAGTCTGTTGAAGTTTGCAATTGCAAGTCTTTTTATATTGATTCAAGTGGTATAATTATTACTCAGGCCTAGTGTAATATTGCTTTACTAATGAAGATTGCTTTTCAAATTGCTGTCAGAGGTTTCATAAATGTGTTTTATTGCAGTATTTTGAGATTACATAACATAGCTTCTTAAGTTTCAAAGGTGGTTCCAATCAAGTCTGATTATAGCAAGAGTATATAGTCCCAACTCCTATTCACCTGTTTCCTCTTCACAATGGCATGCCCTTTTTTGAATGAGGTAGTGGATGAAGAAGCCCTAATTCTCAGGTGAGCATTTAGGCGGGAAAGAGTGTTCCAGGACAGGTCTGACCCTTTGGCCCATGGAGATGAATATCTCTTTGAGAGATACAGATTCTCAGGGGATGGATTGAGATATTTATGCAGACTGCTGGGTCCAAAAATACAGCACCAGACGGCTCGAAGCCGTGCTCTGACTGTGCCCATGATGGTCTGTGTTGCCATGAGATTCTTTGCAAGTGGGAGCTTCCTGTATTCTGTTGGGGATGCAGAGAATCTTCACAAAGCAACAATTTGCCGCACAATAAGACGTGTTTGTCTGGCACTCAAGTCACTTGTGGATATATTTATCACCTTCCGTGGCCATAGGAGACTCATTCATATCAAAGAGGAGTTCTACCAGATTGCAGGTAACAATGCAGTTTCAACTTGCAACCATTAGTTTCTAATTTGATCAGTCACAGCTGGATACTCACTATTTTCTGTTACAGCCTTCCCTAATATCTTTGGAGTAGTTGACTGCACCCACATCCGGATCAAATGCCCCTCGGGGGAAAACGAGGGAGATTATATTAACAGGAAATCCTTTCACAGCATCAATGTTCAGGTAAGAGTGATTTGTGGTGACCAATGGCCATACATTAATTAATTAATTATATTAATTCTTTGCATTAAATGACCTTAATGTGTTAAAATCTAACATTTCAGATGATCTGTGATGCGAACTGCCCTGTCAGCAATTTAGAGGCAAAATGGCCTGGCTCAGTGCATGACTCCAGAGTCCTTAGGGCTAGTTCAATTTACCAGAGACTCTCACAAGGTAAGCCACCCATTTTATTTGTAAGCATCCTATACATCATGAGTGTTTAACTCTGCTGTGTAGTATTATAAATTATATCTTGTATCATCAGGTGAATTCTCTGGTGTGCTGCTGGGAGACAAAGGCTATGCCTGCAGGTCACTCCTCCTGACTCCCCTTGCAGACCCTCAAACTCCACCACAGCAGGCCTACAACCATGCACACAGCAAAACGAGGGCCTGAATCGAAATGACCTTTGGCCTCCTGAAATCTCGGTTTCAGTGCCTGCACTACCTGAGGGTTTCCCCAGACAGGGCCTGTGATGTAATTGCTGCATGCGCCGTACTGCATAACATCGCAGGCCTAAGAAAGGAGAGCCCCCCCCGAGTGATTTTTGAAGCTGACTGGGAAAACGCTCCCATCTTCCAGGACAACATTAATGGCAGACTGGTCAGGGAGCAATATATTGCAAGGTTTTTCATTTGATCTAGCCCATTTTTAGTTAACCTTCGTTTTATGTCAGTCTTCTGCTGCCATCTGTGGTGTTTCGGGGCACTTTTGACGCATTTTGAAATTGCTGTAAAAGTGTATTTTACAGCAAATTTGAAACTTTTTTTTTCATCCAATTTGTTTCGTCTCTTGGTTACATTGTTGGGCTTCCTTATCCATGATGTGAAATTATTTTTTGTTTTAATAGAGGTTCCTAACAAAGTCAAAAAGCCTTGAAGCAATAAACAAATGTATGTGGTACTTATATGCATTTAAAACCTGAAAACGGGTCAGAGGTGACCCGCACACAAGAAGAGAGTTAATAAAAGATCTTAAATGTTACCTTTGGGTGTGTATGTGCATTTTGTTTAGCATTGGTGGTTATGTTTTTAATTCCACTTCACTTTCATGAAAGAGGAGGACACAGTTTTGTAGTTGTTTTTTATTATTCTTATTTCTTTTAAATCATTATTTGGCAGTCCGTATTTCGTCAAGGAACCTGGAAAAGAGAGAGCAAATGTAACAAAGATCAAGAAACTGTATTGCAGTTATGGTTACTGTGTGCACTGAAATACTCGCTTCTTCTAGCTTCTCAATTTCCAGATCCAGTTTCCTGAGGATCTTTTTTTTATTTCTAAGTCCAGTTCCATGAGTTGGAGCTTTTTCTTTTTTACTTGGATTTGGATATCTGCCAGCTCTGTCTGTTTCTCGAGATGTTTTGCATACAATCTTCTCACAGTTTGTGAATTCTGTAAAAGAAATGTCAATTAGCACCGCACAATTTGTGCATAATGTAGAGTTACTTCTAGGCTACTCACAATGATCCCACGCTTAGGAGACTGTGCAGCATCTGGGTCCTGTTCCACATATTTTGTATTAGCAACATCACTGACTTCATATCCTTTATGGACTAAATAAGCAGGATATTTCCACAAAAATGACACAATACCTCAAGCCTTCTGGAGTCCAGTGACACAGTCTCCTCATCTACAGAAGTGTATCCAGCAGCTGCAGATGTGCCTTCCCCCTGCCATACGTACATACATGCATCAAGAGAAGTAGAATTAAGATTTGAAAACACATGCCAAGCCTGGGATTTAAAAAAAGAAAATGTACTAACCGGATCATCTTCTGGTGGATCCACAAGGGTAAGTGTGTTCCCAGACACTGCAAGGAAATCCAGTCAGAAAGTCAGACAGAATAATATATTTATTTCATTGTGTTCCATGTACAGTAGTACTGTTCAATATGTACCTTGTATGAAACTGACAGTTTCTGTAGCTGGGACAGAGTCTGTGCATGTCCCTCCCTGGATCCCCTTGTTTGAGTTTAGTGCCAGCTCCTCTGCAGGGGTCATTTCCTGGCTGGGTGGGCCTCCCCCTGTGCCACTTTTATAGGTTTTCTTCTTTACTGCTACAATCATACAGACATTTAATGTCAGCAGACACCTTATCATTTCACCTCATTTGTTCATTGTTATCTAAAGTAAAGTCATTTACCAGCCTGCAGAATGTTCTTGTACTTTATTTTGACCTGCTGCCAGGTCCTTTTCTGGCCAGACGTGTTTGCTCTTTATGAAGGATAAGTGAAATAGACAAAAATATGACATGGAGAAAATAGATAACACTGACACACACTGTGAGTAATTATTGATGGACTTCAAAAAGTTACTCTGACTACTTTAAGCATTACATTAAGCCGGTCCGCAATTGTCTGCCAGGCTTTCTCTCGTTCCTTGATTATTGTACTTGTGTTGCCTTTTTTATGGATTATGTCCTTCACTTCTTCATAGCACTCCATTAGAAGTTGCTGTTCTGTTGCTGTGATATATGACGCACGACTACTTTCCATTTTCACATCAGTGATTCTGTGATCGATCCCGTGGTCTATTTAAGAATGCCGTGAACACGCACTTATCCCAACTATGTACACCTGGCTTGACATAGCCTCGCCTTTTCATCCTGGCTTGGCAAACGTGCAACCAATTAAGCCAAGATGCGCCGACCAGACTAGGTCAAGCCGCGCTTCCTCAGTTATCCTGGATTTCTTTATTCTACTTTTGTGCAATAGCCCTCAGGTGTGTGATTGTTTATTGCTATGTGATTGGGTATATAAGACACCTGCAGAACCTGGTTTTGACCAGCAACTATGGAGAAACTAATTGTTACTGTAAAAGACGGAAAAGGTGCTGTAATGTCAGCCAAGAAACTGCCAACAAACTGGCAACTGGTGAGTAAAAAGAAATATGATACATTATACCATTACAAATGTAGATGGCAATTATTTTACCAGAGCTATTTTTTCCAGATAACCAGTATGCGTGCAACTTACTGGAGCAAATAAGAGCTGCAGAAGACTTTCAAGGTAAATTCTCTCTGGATTATGTTTAAACATGAATATTTAAATGCATGTGAATAATTCTTTGCAATTTTCTGGCTTTCTTTCTCTGCAGTTACCCCACACTCTATCAATCTGGTCACCCAACCGCCTGTCCTTCCTACTCCTCAACCTCCAACATTCACGCAGAGTCACACGCCCCAGCCCCAAGTTTCCACCCTTCCAGCAGCTACATTCACCAGGTGCCCCACTCCCGTAACACAGTCATCCTCTTCAGACACCGTGCCACCATTTTCACAACCAGAGCGCCATGAATCCCAGAAAGGTACAGTGACTTCTGGTTTGTAATCTAAATGTTGTAATAAATGTCAGTTTGTTAACTATACTGAAATGTTTTTACAGAATTTCAACACAAAACGACACTATTATTGCTTGAGTTGACCAGGACCTTTCAGAACTTATACAATTGTAACAAAACTGCATTCTACAAGAAAGTGGAAGAAGCCTTCAGCGCTAAAGGATACACAATCACCAACGACAAAATTAGGAAAAAACTTGGCAACATGCTTACAACGTATAAAAGGGCAAAGGACAGATTCCGGGCAACAGGAGAGGGAAACATCACCTGGGAATATTACTCGGTAAGTGTTGCTATGTACAAACATCTTGAATGTTAATGGGACTTTCTGAAGGGTATCAAGCTTCCCTTTTTGCCCTGTTTCATTTTAGCCACCCACAATTTCTTAACAGTGCACCATAGTTTCAATATTGACAGGGGTGGGGACTTGTGCTTCTCTTAATTTGACTGAAATATTCTTTTTTTTTTTTTTTAACAGCAAATGGATGAAATATTTGGTGGCTCTGGGGTGGGGAGTGCATCACCAGGCACCATAATTTCAACACCACTCTTCCCAGGCCAAACTCTGCTTGATCTCAGTCGGTCAACTCAACAAGAGACAGACAACCAACAGCCTGGGCCATCTACTGCCAAGCAGACAACAGTCTGCCAAAAAAAAGCAAAAACTAAATCATTTCATGACACCTACGAGTCTGAGCGGAGGACAGCTGCTCTCGAGTCTCTTGTGAGGCCAGAAATGGCAAGATGGAGGACACTAAAAGAGAGAAGACCGAGACAGTTTGAGAAGAAAATTATCACATGCATTGGACAAATACTTACCCACTTAAAAGAAATTGGGAAGCAGCAAGAGGAAATCATTTGCTTACTAAAAAACAATACAAATAAAAATGTTGAATGAAAATTTGTGTCTGTCTTGATATGTTGGGAGGAAACTGCAAATGTGTTTTAAACAAACACTCCACAAAAGCAACAGTGGTTGGCTCATTCAAATTCACAACTGTGAAATGACTGCCTCTGGGGACCACTGACACTCTGAGATCCCCTGCTGATTTCGCCTGGGTTCCTACCACCCACTTGCCATGAGCTGCCATGTGGAGGCACAGCAGAAGTCTTGATGATGTAGAGGCACCCTAAAGGTTTTAAGGTTAACTTAATGCCTTTAGAATATTGTGAAAATTTTGTAGTATTGATCTCTATGATAAACTTGGAATTTGATTTGAGGTGCCTCATCACCCTGTGGCATACTGCACACCAGCTCACAAAAATCTGTAAAGAAAAGGGGATGAATGTGAAGGTGTATCCCGTATTTAAATGAGTGCACAAATCCTGTCTCTGTAATGAGATGCATTTTGGTTGTTGGGCTGTGGTGGGTGATCATCAATGTCTTCTCCACCTTGAAGACCTTGCTCCTCTTCGTCAATTTGGTCATCAGAGTCCAAACAGATATTGTGGAGAATGCAGCATGTTGTGACAGTTGCACTGATGTGTGCCACTGTCTTCATATGCAGACACTTGAGCCTCCTGAACTTCGATTTCAGAATTCCAAATGCATGCTCAATTGCCACACGAGCTGCATTCAGCTTCCTGTTAAAGCGATGCTGCCTGACCGTTAGGTGCCCATTATCCCTGTAGGGCTTCATCAGATGTTGCAACAGAGGGTATGCTGAATCGCCAATAATGTACATTCCCTCTGGGACCAGGGCCTGGGGATCTTCTAATAGGCCCCAACATCTGTGTTTCGAAATGCTCTCGCATCATGCCAACTCCTGGGGTGACCTACATTAACATGGCAAAAACGTCGCTCTCCATCACAGAAGCCGGTGAGGATGACGGAATAGAACTGTTTCCTGTTGTAATAGGCAATGGGTTGTTGCAGTGGGGTTTTATGATAGGAATGTGGCATCCATCGACAGCACAGATTGTATTTGGGAATCTGGCTGATTGAAACTGTAACTGAGATAAGCGTATTGCTTCTCCTGTGGGCCATGAAATGTGATTTGAAAGATGTGTATTCACCAGGGAACAAAACTGATGAAGATGGCTTGACATTGTAGATTTAGAGATGTTGAATCTGTCTGCCACACCCCTATATGACTCTTGGTTGGATAGAGTCCAGAGACAGGCAAGAACACTTTTTGACACTGGTAACTTTGTTGTTGTATGTTTGTGTAGAATGGCCCCAATGTGGTCATAAGGTCCTGGTCAACAAAGAAGAGAAAATTATCCACCAAATAACATGCAACTATCAGTGATAATACTTTGGCGTTGACATGCTTTAAATAAGCCTACCTCCACTTGTCCCCTTGAAAGTCTGAAATGACTTTTGAAGTCAGTCACACTGTACAAGGATACAACCTCCTCAACGAAATGTGGTACTTTGGGAACCAATCTAAGAGAAATATAGGCTAATGCATATTAAACTATACAGAAATCAATGGGCTCGCAGAGAGCAGTTATTAAATGAATATCATTGCTGACCAAAGAAAAGCATGTCGGCATGTCTCTACAATGACACCTTTACATTAAATAATAAAAATAGGACCTTATTTTCAACTTTGGACAACAAAGTTGCCAGATCATTCGATTTTTTTAATAAGTGTTTTAATTTGCCTAAAATGTAGGAGAATTTCTAAAACCCATTACCAAACCCATAACTTGACAAAATGTGTTTTTCAACATGTGCTGATTATACTATATGCAAAGCACTAGACTACATGACATGTTACAGTGGCCATAAGCTCTGGTTTGTTTTAAATATTTAGAGAGAACAAATCACCGTCTCCGTTCAAGTCGATCTTCGTGGAAAAGTAACTCCTCTGCTTCAATTTCATCCGCTATGATGAACGCGTATGCGATAGCTTCAGCCATACTGAAAAGTTTCCGACCGTTGTCTGAAAACTACAAGTAGCCTACAGATCTGTTCAACAGGATGTACGTGTTTTGCGACTTCCTGTATGTTCTCCCAAGGCTGCTGGAAACTGTCCGACTTGGCTGCAGCCTTTTGTCACCGCCCCCCGCTGCGGCCGCCTGCTCTCGTCTACTTTCCAGGCGAGGCACAGTTCATCTCGAACGAGCCTTATATATGAATACGCCAACGTAAGCGCACCCAAATGACGTCTTATCATGCGACGATGAGGAGTTGAAGGACCCCGCAGTGTATATGATGCATGTGCTAACTTTACAGCAACACTAGTCACACAGGCGTTTGATCCTTTCGCTGGAAACGGCTAGTTTGTGGGTATCAACGTTACTTACACATTAAACAGGCAAGTAAATCGATTGTGGTCTGAAAGCTTATGTCTGATGATGTCTCTAAAGCTGCATATAACGTTAGCTTATGGTAACCGTTGTAGAATCGGTCCAGTTCTTCTCACTTGCTGAAATTACGCGCTCCCTCAAATTTTCTGCATTTTTTGCTTTGTAGTCTTACATACAATTCCATGGTAATATTGTAATTGTATTTTAAAGGAAGATCCTATTATTTTGGACTTGTAGCAGTGGCGCCCCCAGAAATTTTGTGGTAGAAATATGGGGTAGCCAGATGGGGCCGCTGACCATCATGTGGTGGCACACCAAAACCAAAAGCCTTAGGCCATGATTACACAGAAAGCATTTTAGAAGCTGGAGGCGGTATTTGTAATTGTTTTTAATGAGAATCAATATTTTGCTCTCGGTTTTTGCATTGCCTCTTGTTTCTGTACTCTAGACGCCTGGTGTTTTGGGTTTTTGTGAGAGTGCTCTGAACTCCTCGATTCAGGAAATCTTAACTCAAAGCAGAAAAGTGCACACTGTATATTATATATTGCATACTCAATATGATTACTTATATGATTAATATAAAATGAAGTATAATACATATTAAGTATGATTCCTTATCTGTGGAACTATTTGAAACATACCTTGTGAAGTTTTAAAGGAGAAGTCCAGTATTTTGCACTTTGAGCCCCATTCCTGGCTTGTTTATGATGAAATAGTGTGGTAAAGACCACAATCTTGACGATTGCTCCTTCTCAAGAATTTGAGAGAATTTGGCTTTCCCCTGCCTGACTTAACAGTGCTGTCTATGGCCATGTGTAAATCTGTCCTAAAACCACCTTAAACGTTCGTTTTCAAAGCCATGAAACTCACCGAGTGGTCAGTGGTGTTTGTTGATGTTCCGACATAAAAATCGTTAGGGGTGTAAATCACCAGCTTCATCACGATACGATATCATATCGATACTATGAACAACGATATGATATTTTCCGATATAACAACGTGTGCCACAATATGATTTTGATTCGATGTGATTCAGGGGTCTGCGATCGATATTAGGCGATATTAAATGCCCATTTAACACAGTCTGTTACAGAAGAAGCTGACACCCCTTTCTTTTTTACTTGTGGCCATAAAACACATAAACACATAAATAATAAGTTCAGTAAAGTGCACTTTAAACTGACTCCACTGACACAAAGGACTTTCTGACAGAGAAACCTTTCTGAAAGAAAAAAAAACATAATCTTTTTCATAAAACTTCAGGAATATCTGGCTTAAAGCCCTGAAGGAAAACTTCTCCCAACAGCCATAAACCAGATACCAACAGGACAACAGGACCATTCAAGAAAAGGTGTAAAATTCAGCTCAGTAATAACTGTCAAGGGTCAGAGACCTGTCAGTTGTTTTTTGCTAATCACCCATTATTAGCTTTGGCATGTTTCCATTGCATAAATTAGCCTAGCGGCTAGTGGACATTTTTCCTCTTCTCATAGCTTAACAAATGACATGCAGCAGTAATATTTGTCTTACTCACCGCTGGTTTAAGTCACTGCATCTCCTGACAGAACAGCTCGGTTGAATTTCAGCCTGCATGCACGGTTTTTCAGACGAACATTGTTAAAACAGAGCGGCTAATGTTGCTAAAGCAAGAAGCTAGCGGAGTGAGATACTCGTCCAGGCAGGTAACGTCACGTTGTGTTCTGTCTCGTAACGTCATTGTTTACATGCGCCATGTGATGTCTGTTGATCCTTCTTTTCTCCGAAATCCATAATATTTCCACTATGCTGATTTATTCCCGAGTAAATAACGTTATCCTCATCGTCTTTCTCTTGACTGCTAACCATCTGCTTGCCGCTGTTTGACAGTGACACAAACCTTCAAAATAAAAGCCCATGCTAAAGATGACGATATGATCGATGTTTCCACTTTGCATCGATGTGATTGGATCGTTGATCATTAAATCGATGTATCGATCCAGATCGATGGATCGTTACACCCCTAAAAATTGTAGCAAACTGTGGTTTCCGTGATGATTTATTTGACATTTTGTCCATGCATTGATTTTCTATAGGAAGCCTCATTGTCCGTTGGTAGTAATCCGCTACCGGAAACAGAGAGGGGGTTGTTTACGACAAGGCTGTAGTCAAGTGCTGGCTCGACAGTACTGTGTGCGCTCCCCCTCTTAGGAGGAATTCTCCTGCAGTCGCTGACCACACAAAACTTCCCCATTATTACTCGCTTGTAAACAACCTTTGCAGTACGATGTCTTTGAACACAACGCCAGCCTTCTTCTTCTGCTTCTTTTCTGTGTCCCATTACATTTGCAATGGTTTCCTGCCGGTTGATGACACCCACGTAAAGGAGCATTATCGCCATCAAGTGGGCTGGAGTGTGTAATGAATGAGGGTCAAACGAACGATCAAGCGGAAGTTTACACACGGGTGTGAGGCAGCTGAAAAAATAGTTCCACAATTGAGATGAATAGCAAAAACACAGATGGAAACCACAGTTTGCTATGGTTTTTATGTCGGAACATCAATGAACACCACTGACCACTCAGTGAGTTTCATGGCTTTGAAAACGAATGTTTAAGGTGGTTTTAGGACAGATTTACACATGGCCATAGACAGCATTGTTAAGCCAGGCAGGGGAAAGCCAAATTCTCTCAAATCGTCAGAGAAGGAGCAATTGTCAAGATTTTGGTCTTAACCATTGTATGTCATCATAAACAACCCAGGGATGGGGCTCAAAGTGCAAAATACTGGACTTCTCCTTTAAGTCTCACCAAGGTCTACTCAGCACTGATCTGCAGCATCCTATATCACACAGTGGTCCTGCAGCATCACTGGTTCTTCACCACCCAGTGCTCCTACAGTAGGCTACAAATACACAAGATTACATATCTAATACTGTTACGGAATATATGTTTAGCATGATCATTTGTATAATACAGTAAAATATTATTTTACTACATTTGGTATTTAGAATAATTCCCCATTTAGTCTGGTGTGCTTCATCAAAATTACTTAGCTTGTGTCATTCAGGTCCTCAAATTTCCCTCTCCCTTCACTCTCAATGTAATATCAGCTGAACTGTAACATATTATAGACAGGTATAGTCAACAGAATCACAAAGCCTAAAAAACACACACACCCATAAGTTATATGTTTTGTTTCATTTCAACTCCTCCACTCAGCAATCAGGCAGCAATGTTACATTTAACTGAGCTAATATTTAAATATTTAACTCATACTGGCTCACAAAAAATCAGAACCAGAAGCACTTTTTCCTCTAACTTCCTAAAGGTAGGCAAAATGGTTTAGGAGAAGACAAACTAAAACTAAAAGGCTCTTCATGGTTAGCATTACGTGTATGGCATGTACAACACGTACAGTGTCCTAGCCTAATCTGTTATCTTATCTTTTAACATGCCATAAATCTACTAATTTAGTGGGGGATAATCCACTAACGCTTCAATGCACATGTTAATTTAGTTAAGGTGTGCTAAAAATGTAACATTTGAGTCTTTAGACGTCTTCCCTGTTAAATATGCACGACCGGTCTTTTCTGCTGTGACTCCATTGCGCTGCTAGCATGTGCCACTTACTTCCGAGAACTGTTGAGAGGCTCCACGATCTGCCATTGCTGTGGAAAAAAATGGCACATTGGAGTGAACAGAGATGATGCAACTCTCCATTCAAGGGCTCTGGGTGTGCCCTGTGTTTTGCAACCTGCGAAATGCTCTCTTTGTGATTTGGGCCTCAAGGGACTGTTTATTATCTATGAGGCAGGAGTGGGAGTGCAAAATAGGGGAGGCATGTCAAACTTTTTAAAGCTCTGGGAAGGGACCCCAAGATTGTCTTGCGGTGCATCGGTACAATAAACAAAATAGAAAGGACAGCAGAGGAGATACCTGCACAAAAAATGTAATCAGGCTAGAAAGCCAAAATAGAGTCTACAGGCTGAGATCAATGCAAAAATAGTCTAGTTATACAAGACATCTGTTCCCCACAAAGGTGTTCAAAGTGCAAAAAAAATTGTAAAGAGTGAGTAAAAACAGTTCACCGACCACTTAATATGGTACACCTTTCTAGTACAAGGTTGGAACACCGCCTCAGAATTGCCTTAATTCTTCATGGCATAGATCCAACAAGGTACTGAAAACATTCCTCAGAAATTTTGGTCCATATTGTTATTATAGCATCATGCAGTTGCTGCAGATTTGTCGGCTGCACATCCATGATACAACTCTCCCATTCCCCCACATCCCAAAGGTGCTCCATTGGATTGAGATCTAGAGACTGTTGAAGCTATTGGAGTACAGTGAACTCATTGTCATGTTCAAGAAACCAGTTTGAGATGATTTGTGCTTTGTGACATGGCGCATTATCCTGCTGGAAGTACCCATCAGAAGATGGGTACACTGTGGTCATAAAGTGATAGGCACCATCTTCAACAATACTCAGGTTGTGTGCCAAGAAAATATCACCCACACCATAACACCACCGCCACCAGCCTGAATCGTTGATACAAGGCAGAATAGATCTATGCTTTCATGGTGTTCACCCCAAATTCTGACCCTGCCATCTGAATGTCGCAGCAGAGATTGAGACTCATCAGACCAGCCAATGTTTTTTTCAGTCATCTATAGACCAGTTTTCAGTGGACGTCACAGTTACGTCACAGCAGTTGCAGACGCGCACTAGTGGCAGAAAAACATGAAAAACGCTTGAGATACCCGGAATAAAAATGTCTAAACGCAGACCTTTATAGTTGCTAGAATTTAATGTAAACAAACCAAAAAAAAGCTGTATTATTCACATTTTTTATATATATTATTATTATTACATTGTATAGCCCCACAGTTATTTAGGCCTATATTTACATACACCTAGTGGAAGCAGTGTTTACATTGTTCTAAAATGCATGTAACAATGAAAAGAAGTTAATACTAACCGAGCCATGAAGTGGAGTTTGCCCTCAGTATATAGCTGTTTGACTTCTTTATGTCTTACATAGCTTCCTTTTATGTCCCTGTCACTGGCTCAGCATCACCTCTGTGCGTAATAAACAAAAATCATTAGACTAATCTCAGTATTAAACATCCTAGATGTACAAAACTGCATGCATCAAGAGGTTTGTATATCTTGAGTTATTCTTTCGTATGCCCGCTGGGTTTTTCCACAAGGTACGTGAAGATGTCTGGCCACAGTAATGTTGGCATGGCTGAGGGTTAGTTTGTTAGTGCAACACCATAGACATCTACACCTATATACACACATAAATACATACAGACATTATGATTTGTAGTAGAAAATAAAGTTTTTTCTCTAGTTAATCAGAATCTTGATATTTAGGTTCTAATCACTGCTGGACACTAAGTAGAGGAGTGTGTGGTTGGCTTACATGAACTGAGTTACTGATGTGGTGAAAAATAATTCATCATCATAAGGAACTGTAAAAACTCATGTTTGTCAAGCATGGATTTATCTTATTGTCCCTAGTTAATACTTGTGGAGATATAATTTAATGTGAAAGTAACACCAGACAACTTTTCAACTAGCTAGCCAATGCTGTCTGCTTATTAACTCCTTGACCATAACAGAATATAGTAACCTTCACAACTGCTCATTTAAGAAATAACACCACAAGAAAATGTGTTCTTTGTTTAGATTATTAAACAGGTGATGGATCATAGATGTTTGTTTCTACCTGTCAGCAATCAGCCATAGCTAGCACATTAGCTGCACTAGCTACATTGCTAACATTAGCGAGCCTTTCATTTTCTCTGCCTGGACACAGATGGGAACCAATCTAAACACACCATATAGTCTCTACGTTGCCATAAACAAAGAATGTGTTTTCTTGTGTCAGCCTTTCTAAAGTGAAGAGTACTTTGCTATGATCAAGGTGTTAATAAGCAGACAGCGTTAGCTAGGTAGTGTGCTAGCAAGTTGATAAGTGTACTTCCACATTAAATTCTATTATATGGTGACGTCTCCACAACTATTAAATCAAGAATAAGCCAAGTCCATGCTTGACAAACGTGCCCTTTGAGGCAAATTGTGATTTGTGATATTGGGCTTTATAAATAAAATTGAATTGAACTGAGTTTTTACAACTCCTCATGATGATATATCTTTCACCATGTAAATATTTCAGTTCATATAAGCCTAATACACTCCTTTACTGAGCACTGAGCAGCAGTTGTTAGCCTAAATATCCAGATTCCCTTATCTGGAGACAAAACTTTTTTTTTCTACTACACGTAGATCATAAACACATAGATATAAAAAAAATGCATTGCAATCATTTGAGAAATATAAAAGTTATAGTGCTTTTTACATTTTACTTTGCACTCAACCCGTCACTATTATTGTCCCTTTCTGCCACCAGTTTGGCTCCGCCCTCAAAGCACAACATCTCTGTTAACAAACAGAAAAAGGGTCTATTGTCCAATTCTAGTAGGCCGTTGCGAATTGTAGCCTTAGTTTCCTGTTCTTAGCTGACGGGAGTGGCACCTGGAGTGGTCTTTCGCTGCTGTAGCCCTTTTGCTTCAAAGTTCGATGTGTTGTTTGTTCAGAGATGGTCTTCTGCATACATTGGTTGTAACAAGTGGTAATTTAAGTACTGTTGCCTTTCTATCATTTTGAACCAGTCTGGCCATTTTCCTCTGACCTCTGGGTCACTCAGAGAACTGCTGCTCACCAGAGGGCTATTGCACAAAATGAAGATAAGGGATTAAGCCGGGATATGTTGGTTATCCTGGCTTAATTTAGCCTCAACTCGGTTGTACAAAAGCAGGCTGAATTTATCCTAGTCAAGTTACCATGGTGATTCATTCTCTGCAGCTAGCCTGCTCCAGACCAGGCTAACAACCAGGCTAAGATTAATCCCAGTGATTCACCTGTATTTCTACCATCAATCCTGTGAGGAATTAATGTGTTTTACAGCATGTCCTTGTCTTTCCTAAATATGTTGCATCATTTTAACTATCCTGCATTAAAATATTACATATAATACAATACATATAAATACATATATTGTCATTTGTCATTCTATTAAAGTCTGTTGAAGTTTGCAATTGCAAGTCTTTTTATATTGATTCAAGTGGTATAATTATTACTCAGGCCTAGTGTAATATTGCTTTACTAATGAAGATTGCTTTTCAAATTGCTGTCAGAGGTTTCATAAATGTGTTTTATTGCAGTATTTTGAGATTACATAACATAGCTTCTTAAGTTTCAAAGGTGGTTCCAATCAAGTCTGATTATAGCAAGAGTATATAGTCCCAACTCCTATTCACCTGTTTCCTCTTCACAATGGCATGCCCTTTTTTGAATGAGGTAGTGGATGAAGAAGCCCTAATTCTCAGGCGAGCATTTAGGCGGGAAAGAGTGTTCCAGGACAGGTCTGACCCTTTGGCCCATGGAGATGAATATCTCTTTGAGAGATACAGATTCTCAGGGGATGGATTGAGATATTTATGCAGACTGCTGGGTCCAAAAATACAGCACCAGACGGCTCGAAGCTGTGCTCTGACTGTGCCCATGATGGTCTGTGTTGCCATGAGATTCTTTGCAAGTGGGAGCTTCCTGTATTCTGTTGGGGATGCAGAGAATCTTAACAAAGCAACAATTTGCCGCACAATAAGACGTGCTTGTCTGGCACTCAAGTCACTTGTGGATATATTTATCACCTTCCCTGGCCATAGGAGACTCATTCATATCAAGGAGGAGTTCTACCAGATTGCAGGTAACAATGCAGTTTCAGCTTGCAACCATTAGTTTCTTATTTGATCAGTCACAGCTGGATACTCACTATTTTCTGTTACAGCCTTCCCTAATATCATTGGAGCAGTTGACTGCACCCACATCCGGATCAAACGCCCCTCGGGGGAAAACGAGGGAGATTATATTAACAGGAAATCCTTTCACAGCATCAATGTTCAGGTAAGAGTGATTTGTGGTGACCAATGGCCATACATTAATTAATTAATTAATTATATTAATTCTTTGCATTAAATGACCTTAATCTGTTAAAATCTAACATTTCAGATGATCTGTGACGCGAACTGCCTTGTCAGCAATTTAGAGGTAAAATGGCCTGGCTCAGTGCATGACTCCAGAGTCCTTAGGGCTAGTTCAATTTACCAGAGACTCTCACAAGGTAAGCCACCCATTTTATTTGTAAGCATCCTATACATCATGAGTGTTTAACTCTGCTGTGTAGTATTATAAATTATATCTTGTATCATCAGGTGAATTCTCTGGTGTGCTGCTGGGAGACAAAGGCTATGCCTGCGAGTCATTCCTCCTGACTCCCCTCGCAGACCCTCAAACTCCACCACAGCAGGCCTACAACCATGCACACAGCAAAACGAGGGCCCGAATTGAAATGACCTTTGGCCTCCTGAAATCTCGGTTTCAGTGCCTGCACTACCTGAGGGTTTCCCCAGACAGGGCCTGTGATGTAATTGTTGCATGCGCCGTACTGCATAACATCGCAGGCCTAAGAAAGGAGAGGCCCCCCCCGAGTGATTTTTGAAGCTGACTGGGAAAACGCTCCCATCTTCCAGGACAACATTAATGGCAGACTGGTCAGGGAGCAATATATTGCAAGGTTTTTCATTTGATCTAGCCCATTTTTAGTTAACCTTCGTTTTATGTCAGTCTTCTGCTGCCATCTGTGGTGTTTCGGGTCAATTTTGATCCGTGTTTTGAAATTGCTGTAAAAGTGTATTTTACAGCAAATTTGAAACATTTTTTTTCATCCAATTTGTTTTTCGTCTCTTGGTTACATTGTTGGGCTTCCTTATCCATGATGTGAAATTCTTTTTTGTTTTAATAGAGGTTCCTAACAAAGTCAAAAAGCCTTGAAGCGATAAACAAATTTATGTGGTACTTATATGCATTTAAAACCTGAAAACGGGTCAGAGGTGACCCGAACACAAGAAGAGGGTTAATAAAAGATCTTAAATGTTACCTTTGGGTGTGTATGTGCATTTTGTTTAGCATTGGTGGTTATGTTTTTAATTCCACTTCACTTTCATGAAAGAGGAGGACACAGTTTTGTAGTTGTTTTTTATTATTCTTATTTCTTTTAAATCATTATTTGGCAGTCCGTATTTCGTCAAGGAACCTGGAAAAGAGAGAGCAAATGTAACAAAGATCAAGAAATTGTATTGCAGTTATGGTTACTGTGTGCACTGAAATACTCACTTCTTCTAGTTTCTCAATTTCCAGATACAGTTTCCTGAGGGTCTTTTTTTTATTTCTAAGTCCAGTTCCATGAGTTGGAGCTTTTTCTTTTTTACTTGGATTTGGATATCTGCCAGCTCTGTCTGTTTCTCGAGATGTTTTGCATACAATCTTCTCACAGTTTGTGAATTCTGTAAAAGAAATGTCAATTAGCACCGCACAATTTGTGCATAATGTAGAGTTACTTCTAGGCTACTCACAATGATCCCACGCTTAGGAGACTGTGCAGCATCTGGGTCCTGTTCCACATATTTTGTATTAGCAACATCACTGACTTCATATCCTTTATGGACTAAATAAGCAGGATATTTCCACAAAAATGACACAATACCTCAAGCCTTCTGGAGTCCAGTGACACAGTCTCCTCATCTACAGAAGTGTATCCAGCAGCTGCAGATGTGCCTTCCCTCTGCCCTACGTACATACATGCATCAAGAGAAGTAGAATTAATATTTGAAAACACATGCCAAGCCTGGGATTTAAAAAAAGAAAATGTACTATGTACTTCATTGTGTTCCATGTACAGTAGTACTGTTCAATATGTACCTTGTATGAAACAGACAGTTTCTGTAGCTGGGACAGAGTCTGTGCATGTCCCTCCCTGGATCCCCTCCATCACCGGTCTCCCCTTGTTTGAGTTTAGCGCCAGCTCCTCTGCAGGGGTCATTTCCTGGCTGGGTGGGCCTCCCCCTGTGCCACTTTTATAGGTTTTCTTCTTTACTGCTACAATCATACAGACATTTAATGTCAGCAGACACCTTATCATTTCACCTCATTTGTTCATTGTTATCTAAAGTAAAGTCATTTACCAGCCTGCAGAATGTTCTTGCACTTTATTTTGACCTGCTGCCAGGTCCTTTTCTGGCCAGACGTGTTTGCTCTTTATGAAGGATAAGTGAAATAGACAAAAATATGACATGGAGAAAATAGATAACACTGACACACACTGTGAGTAATTATTGATGGACTTCAAAAAGTTACTCTGACTACTTACGCATTAAGCCGGTCCGCAATTGTCTGCCAGGCTTTCTCTCGTTCCTTGATTATTGTACTTGTGTTGCCTTTTTTACGGATTATGTGCTTCACTTCTTCATAGCACTCCATTAGAAGTTGCTGTTCTGTTGCTGTCAAATATGACGCGCGACTACTTTCCATTTTCACATCAGTGATTCTGTGATCGATCCCGTGGTCTATTTACGAATGCCGTGGACGCGCACTTATCCCAACTATGTACACCTGGCTTGACATAGCCTTGCCTTTTCATCCTGGTTTGGCAAACGTGCAACCAATTAAGCCAAGATGCGCCGACCAGACTAGGTCAAGCCGCGCTTCCTCAGTTATCCTGGATTTCTTTATTCTACTTTTGTGCAATAGCCCTCAGATATTTTCTATTTTGCAAACAATCCTCTGTCAACACAAGAGATGGTTGTTCATGAAAATCTCAGCAGGTCAGCAGTTTCTGACATACTCAGACCAGCCTGTATGGCACCAACAGCCAAGCCATGTTCAAAGTCACTTAAATAACCTTTATTAACGAGCCATTGAACAGGTGTACCTAAATAAGTGGTTGGTGAGTGTACACACAGATGGACTCCTACCAAGTGTTATAAATCACTCAGCTGGTGCCACTAATTAGATGAGATCAACTCTGAGGCGCAGAAGCATGACTACCAAATCACAATGACCTCTCATATGAATACTACAGTTTTCACAGCATCCTCAAACACCAACATAAGATAGCAGAACATAAGAATATACAAGTGTGACACAATCCCTGAATGGAAACAACGGTGTAGCCCAAACTCCAGTATACCTGCTGCCTTTCTCAAATTAATTGATAGATCTACTGCCTCCAAAATCATGAGCCTTACCACAGCCAGTTTCTCAGATATGAACATCAGGCCTGCCACACTTAAAGCAGTCATTATGACAAATGTCACTGACCCTAAATAAACACCTCACATTACCTCCATCTGGTCTGAGATATGGGCAGTGTTGGGGTTTTCTTGATACGTTTTGTTGAAAATCAAGCCTTGGCTGCTTGGTTGGTGTCGACTTATCTTCAGGGTCACTCAGGGTCTGGGGGTCTTTAGCTACTAGCTTTATGATAGCATGTTGCCTTCGAAGGTGCTTGGAAAGATTTGATGTCGTGTTCGCAGCGGTGGAGAGTTGTTTTTGGCCTGGGCACAGTTTACACTTTACCGTCACAATCTTGTTCTTTAACGCAACAAATTTGGAGTAGTGTGCATATCTCTACACTTCAAAAGACGTCTTAGGCGGCTCTGCCATTTTTGCTCCGTCTCCGCCTCCATAAACTCGAGCCAAACTTACAGTCACGTCATGTGAGTGAGGTCAGACGAGTGTTGCATAAACACGCATGAAAGGAGACGTTTGGTTTGTTTTTCTGTCCTCCTGTTATTCAGATAGTTGAAGAATTTAAAGTAATGGAAGTAATGAGATAATTTTTTGATTTGTAACTGTAATGCAGTTACTGAAGTTATCAACAGTAATACGTTACATTACTGCGTTACAGACAAATGTAATCCGATTACAGTAACATGTTACTTTGTTACCCCCAATACTGGATATGGGACTATTAAATGGAGAAATGGAATTAATGAATGAGTGCATATATGAAGATTTTGTGCATTGTCTATTGTCTGTCGCTGTGTGTTGCTATGCGTACGTTTTATCTGTATGTTTCTCTGTGTACAGGCTTCGGAAACAAATATCCTGAAGTCCCAATTATGGCTTATATGTCAATAATGCTAATGTGCATTGTAAAAAACATCATCTAGTATATACTGTGTTGTCTAGTACAACAGTGACTGTTGCAGTTATGATTTCTACTAGTCTGTTTTCCCCTAAATGCAGACCTAATGCTCCTTTTTTCACACAGATGTCGTGTTTCGGTGGTGATCCCAACTTCTGCCCAGAATGTGGAAATGTTCTTCCTCTTCCACTAATACAGGACACAGTCTGCTGCCCCCGCTGCTCCTTCTGCATCCTTGTAGCAGGTACCAACTCTCTGTCATATCCTACAAGCTCTCTAAACTCTCCATGAGCTTCACTGAGAGAAACACAAAGACACGGCCATTAAAGATGAGATTTAGCTACACTTCATTCTAATCATGTACACCCTGCAGAAGACAAGTACACACTGATGTAGGCTGACCAATTCTGGAATGTATCTATAAAGGAACATGTCGGTGAAGGTTCTCAGTCATCCAGGTCATGGTAATGTGAAACGTCTTCAAGAAACACAAGCAAGTCCAGTTGCCTACGATATAGCACTTAGCACTATAAAGGAACATGTTCTTCTTCATGTTAATAAAGTCACAAAAGCTCACCAAAGACACTGTTCCTCTGGCTCCTACAGGCCTTTTGTAAAATATGACATATTCTATAAATAGTTTCTTACATTGTGCATCTGCTCTACGCAGGGTCCACACCAACGCCTACACATGCGGCCTACTCTGTTGTGAGCATTTATACCTGTGCAGTGGTGTGTCTGTGTCACTCCGCAGTAGGGGTGTGCGATATGACGATATTAGATTGTGAAGGATTAGAACATGTAGACGATGTGCCAAAGTGAGGAGATCGTATGGATCGTCTAGGTCACATTCTATAAATTGCAGTTCTATGCTGATGCACCGACGCACCAGACGTATTACGTCATCAACCTGACTGACCAATCATAGCGAATTACGTGCAGTGACGCAATTTCTTACCTGCCTCCTTGTTTGTGTGTGTAGCGGTAGCCGCATGGAGAGCCATGGCTGAAAGCCAAACGGAGGAGTTGGTCGCTAAAAAAAACTCCACTTCCCTTATATGGAATTGGTTTGGCTTTTCCCCAAATGACAAAGGGCAAACAAAGGTAATTTGCAAATTTTGCACGGAGACGGTTCGCACGTCGGATGGCAACACGACGAACTTGTTCAATCACTTGAAGAGAAAGCACCCTAAACAGTATGCTGAGAGCCAAACAGCGAGGGGACCACCGCCGGCACCGCAGCCAGAAGCAGCAGCTAGACCCAAACAGACAACATTAACACAGGCATTTGATAAAGGCACTCCGTATGAGAAGACAAGCAAGCAGTGGAAAGAGGTAACAGAAGCAGTTACCTTTTATCTGGCAAAAGATACGGTTCCGTTCAAGACAGTAGAAAACGAGGGCTTCAAATGCCTGCTCAAAGTAGTTGACCCACGGTACGAGCTGCCCAGCCTAAAGTACTTCTCTAACACTGCCATTCCACGTCTCTACTCTGAATGCCGAGAAAAGATTGAACGCAAAGTTCAGAACGTCCAGTTTTTCGCAACAACAAGTGATCTGTGGTCCAGCTGCACTTCAGAGCCTTATTTGAGCCTGACCATTCATTATATTGATGACTGGAAGCTCTGCAGTGCGACTCTGCAAACAACATACTTCCCAGAAGATCACACGGGGGAACTCATATCGCAAGGGCTGAGAGACGCTCTTCAATGCTGGGGACTCAAAGAGAAGAACATGACCTGCATGACCACAGACAGTGGGACTAATATGGTGAAGGCCTTGGAACTAAACAACTTGACTCGTCTGCCCTGCTTTGGGCATAGACTACACCTAGCCATTGGTGAGTGAACTTCATATAATGCAAAGATGGGGCCTAAGATGCTTAACAAATCTGGATCAGATAGAAAAAAATAAGCAATAGGTTAAAACAAGGAACAATAGCACCTTATTAATGATGATTTACTGCTAACTTCAGAATAAACTAGGGACACAGAACAAAGTAATTTATTACATTTAGTCTATGATTAAAAAACATTTTATTGAAATGTTTTTTTATTTACTTTATGAAAAAATATAGCATTAGAATAGTCACTTTTTCTGAAACATAAACATATATATAATGTTGAACAATCACAGATTAATATGTACCTTTTGCTGATTTTATTTTAATTTTATCATTACACCTGGTTAATATATCATGCTCTTCTTCTTTTACAAAAAAGTGCCAAAGACCCTTGAGTTGTTCGCACGACATCTGTCTGCAAGAAAGCAGTGAGTGCATTCTCCTTCAGCTGGAAGAAGAAAAGGGATTTGAGTGAAGCTCAAACAGAACTTAAACTACCTCAACAAAAACTCATGACAGAGTTGCCAACCCGATGGGGTTCCAAACTTGCCATGATTGAGAGAGTGTTGGACCAAGAAAAGACCATTTCACAGGTCCTGAAGGCCGACAAGAAGACAAGACACTTGGTACCATCATGGCAAGATATTGATGTAATGGAGTGCGTTAAGAAGGCCCTTGGTCCACTGAGAGATTTCACTGATGCACTTTCAGCGGAGGACTATGTGAGCATCTCATATGTCAAGCCAGTCCTGCACCTGCTGAGAGTCAACCTCCTTAACCTCAGTGATGATGACAGTGAGCTAACAAACACAATCAAGACAACTATCCTCAACTACCTCACTGAAAAGTACCAGGATCCCACCACTGATGCCCTGCTGGACACAGCTTCGCTTCTGGATCCGAGGTTCAAAACCCAGTACATCGACAGTGACAAGAAAGAGGGAGTACAAGCCAGAGCTATGTCTGAGCTGGAGTCCATGTTGAATGTACAAGCACAGCATCCACTCCCATCCACATCACAGAGTCCTGAGGCAGAAGAACAAACACCGCCAAAGAAAGCAAAGAAGAAAACATTAGCCACCTTTTTAAAAATCTCAGGTGCCGTATCTGCAGCTGGCACATCGACTTCCCTCCCATCTCTAAGAGAGGCAATAGATGGGGAAATGAAGGCCTATCTTTCCACACCAAATGCAGACAGTGAGATGGATCCTCTCGAATGGTGGAAACTCCGTGAGGGAAACTTTCCACGAGTTAGCCAACTAGCTCAAAAGTATCTGTGCATTCCAGCAACAAGCGCTCCCTCAGAACGAGTCTTCAGCACAGGTGGCAACATAGTAACTTGCCAAAGGGCTACTCTCAAGCCAGATAAAGTTGACAAAATGGTTTTCCTGGCTAAAAATCTGTGATAGGAATCTGTCATGATGTCTCCTTTTTAGAAGGAGATAAGAACTCTAAGAAGATATCTGGACAGTAATATGTTCTAAACCTGCTGGATCTTTAATAATCAGGTTACAGACATTGCAGTTTGATCATTTTTGTTCAGAACACATTTTCCCCACAAATACAATATGTTAATATTGTTAGCACAAGCCTAAGGCATTTTACATTGCTTAAATTAGCCTGGCAGCTAGTGGACTTTTCTTCTACTCCAGACATGGGAAACTGGCGGCCCTCATTCACTTGAGTCCTTGAGTCAATTTCCAAATATCAAAACATTGTTGGTTTCACCAATGTCGACAGTAAGCAGGCTGTTTGACTACATCTGAACCAGATGCCAATTGTAATGACACTCCCCATTGAGAGAGGGCGCTCCCGCCAAATTTCCCACCGGCCTCCTACATTACAGCCAGCGAGGACGAGAGAAATGAGCGGCCAAAAAAGAAAACTGGAGCAAGAAAACCGTGCCTTTCAGACAAGATGGGAAACAGATTATCTTTTCAGGGAATTCAAAGGCAAACCTATGTGTGCCTGGAAACAAAATCAGCCATGAAGGATTTCAACTTGAGCCGCCACTACAACACCACACATAAAGACAAGTACGACAAGTACACCGGAGCTGCCAGAGCCGCCGTCGTAGCTGACCTGAAACGAAAAATACACTGACGACAGAACCTTTTTACCAGAGCCACAACCACTCAGGAGTCCTCTCTCAAGGCTTCCTATTCTGTTTATCTCGAGCTTGCTAAAGCAAAGAAACCCATGTCAGATGGAGAAATGGTGAAGCAATGTGCCGTGGAGATGGCTAAAGCTTTTGGAGACGATAACATGGCTAAAAACTTTGAAACTGTTTCTCTGTCCCGTCGCACAGTGGCGCGGAGAATTTTTGACATTCAAACTCATGTAGATGGGAAGCTAAAACAAGTTATGCATGACTGCAAGTACTTCTCCTTAGCATTGGATGAGAGTACAGATGTGATGGATGTAAGCCAGCCCCTCATTTTTACCAGAGCTATTGACAATTCATTTGAAGTGCACGAGGAGTTATTAAAATTGGTGTCTTTGCATGACACTACCAAGGGCACGGATATTTTTAACGCTGTTAACAGTGTTGTCCATGAATACGGTGGCTTCGACAAGCTGTCAGCTGTTGTTACCGATGGCGCTCCAGCGATGCAGGGAAAACACACTGGATTCGCCGGACTCCTCCAACAGAGCGGCGTGGACTGTCCAATACTGCACTGCATCATACATCGGGTGTGTAACATTATCGCCAGCTAACTATTAATATGGTTATGAATGTGGGTATTCTTTATGAGATTTTTTTATGAGCTAAATAAGATAGGATAAACTGAATTTAGCCGCTAAATCCTATTTCATTCAGATTTTACAGGAGGCCCTATGTGCCAGGACTCTGAACTTCAGCCATGTTATGGAAGTAGTGACAGAGGTTACCAATTTGATTCGAGGAGGGAACAGGTCCCTCAATCACAGGAAATTTGTAGCCTTTTTGGATGAAGTGAGCGCCACTTATGGGGACTTACAGATGCACACCGAGGTCAGATGGATGAGCCGCGGAAAGTGTCTTGAGCGTTTTTTTGCGCTGCACACTGAAATCCCAGTGTTTTTGGAGGACAGCATTCGATGTGATACAAGTGCTTACTGCAGAAAACTCAGGGATACAGATTTTCTCTGCGACATGGCCTTCCTTACTGACGTCACCTCACATCTTAATCACCTGAACGTGCAGTTGCAGGGGAGAGGCCAAACTGTGTCGGATCTTTACGCGCACATGAATGCATTTCAGCGTAAACTAGCCCTGTTCAAAGAAGGCTTTTCATCTGGTCGTCCAAATTTGACACATTTCCATGCCTGTGAAGAGATGCGCAAAAATATCCCCGAATGCGAGAAAACATTTCTCAAGTACAGAGCCGACATCGAAACATTGCAGCAGCAGTTAAAGGACCGCTTCCACGACTTCCAAGCCATGCAGCCACGAATAGCGTTGTTCACGGACCCCTCTCTGCTGCTATCAGTGAGCAATCCCCAGAGTTGCAGCTTGAACTGTGCGAACTTCAGTCAGACCCCTTTTTTCAAGCAAAGCGCAATGAGAGGGGAATTTCATTTTGGAGACTTCTGCCAGAGTACCGCTTTCCACTCCTCAGAGATTTTGCACTCGTAATGGCCAGCATGTTTGGGAGCACTTACATTTGCAAGAGCAGCTTCTCCACAATGAAGCACATCAAGTCAAAAGAGAGAAACAGGCTGACAGATGAAACTCTGTTCCAGCTCATGCAGATTGGATGCACAAACATTGACACTGACATTCAGTCTATTGTACGACAGCAGGAGTATGGAGTTAGATTAGTCTCAATATTAATAAATGCACACAGAAGGATTCACAAATGCATGTTAAGATTTATATATAAATGACTCTCTCCACACAAATATTTTCAATGCACACACATATATTTGGCATTTTATATAAATGTAAAAAAAATCCACAAATAACCAAAAAAGTTTCACAAATGTATTTCTGATGCACACACAAATATTTATTGTTTTAAATATATGCAGTTTTCATCAAAACATTTGTGGATGTTGATACATTCATATACAGATGCTTTTATTTTGTGAACCTCTGCGCATTCGTGTGTGAATCTTTTTGAGACTCCCCTGACGTGACCCGATCCACAAATGCATTTTTTCTACCAAGGGGATATAGGTAGCCAATCAGATGTCTCCTTCCTCTTCAGCCAATCACATGAGCGTCCCGCTACCACCCCCACGTGGGGTATGTTTTAACGTCGTAGTGTCAGAGGGTGGCAGTAATGCACAACTACATTGTTTGCCGACCGCCAAATTAATAAGGACGAGAAGAAGAAGAAGAAGCAGCAGACAGCGGTCAATGCAGAGCCCCGGGTCAGCTCTTGACCAGGGTTTCCCCTAGAAAAAATTGGCACCGGACAACGTGATCGGCTTTCCGACGTGTTGATCGTGCCCTTGTTCATTTGTTTGTTGGGTCCTCTTTTCATGTTATTTTCTGCAGTTATTTTTGCATTTGTTCGTGCCCATAGCCTGTCTGGTTTAAGTGTTTTTGCTTTGTGTATTAATCTGTATTGTAACAATAACCTCAAGCTGTACATCCGTCATCCATTCATCCATTCGTATATGTCCGTGTGTGTGTGTGTGTGTGTGTGTGTGTGTGTGTGTGTGTGTGTGTGTGTGTGTGTGTGTTTCTCAGTGAAACGAATTTCCCGAGTTGCAGAGAGGAGGGGAGCAGCAGCATCAAAATAATTTTAAAAATCCTCTCATTATTTCGGTTTTTATGTCTTTTCTTCTGCAATATTTTATAAAAAATTCACTATATAGTCAACAATATAGCAGACTAAAAGTTATATACTATTTGTTATTTAAGAGTGTACTAAGAGTGCTAATTGTCATTATCAATGGAGACGTGAAGCAGCGAAAAAAATGCGCACGGTAAAAAAATTAAATACATTTTAAAAAGCTGACTTGTATATTGACATGAGGCGTTGAAAGGTTTGCTGATCCTCTTGACTGTGACATTTTGTTCATTAAATTTAATTGCTGGTACGTTTATCTAAAAAAAAACAACAACTTCTTGATGTGCTTCTGAGCAAAAACAATCGAATTGTGTATGACGGTCTGGCTGACCGCTGCTAGAATGTTGGCGGTCCTAGTGTTAATAACGCGGCGTGCTGCCAACTTGAAATAAAAAAGTCAGTTCGCTATTGAAATATATATGCAATAAAAACTCTAGATAAACAAAATGAAAAAAATCCTTTGACATGTTTAATTCAAATTGTGCTTGGAGGGAATATTTTCACCGGACATTTGGACCGGCGGTGTTAAAAAATGTCGGACTTCGGCAGATTTTACCGGTCAAAGTCCGGTAATTACCGGATAACGGACCATTGACCCGGGGCTCTGCATTGACCGCTGTCTGCTGCTGCTTCTTCTTCTTCTCGTCCTTATTAATGTGGCGGTCGGCAAACAATGTAGTTGTGCATTACTGCCACCCTCTGACACTACGACGTTAAAACATACCCCACGTGGGGGTGGTAGCGGGACGCTCATGTGATTGGCTGAAGAGGAAGGAGACATCTGATTGGCTACCTATATCCCCTTGGTAGAAAAAATGCATTTGTGGATCGGGTCACGTCAGGGGAGTCTCAAAAAGATTCACACACGAATGCGCAGAGGTTCACAAAATAAAAGCATCTGTATATGAATGTATCAACATCCACAAATGTTTTGATGAAAACTGCATATATTTAAAACAATAAATATTTGTGTGTGCATCAGAAATACATTTGTGAAACTTTTTTGGTTATTTGTGGATTTTTTTTACATTTATATAAAATGCCAAATATATGTGTGTGCATTGAAAATATTTGTGTGGAGAGAGTCATTTATATATAAATCTTAACATGCATTTGTGAATCCTTCTGTGTGCATTTATTAATATTGAGACTAATCTAACTCCATACAGGAGAGGCCAGAAGTATCTCATTAAGACAGAACTTTATACTGATTCACCTGTGGGTGAGGTATATGAAAAATATAAAGTGCATGCTTGTCTGAAATGGAATGGGAGTAGAAATGCACTGCAAACATGAACATTAGTTGTTGCACTTAATGTTGGTGTTCAGTTTTCTGCCATTATTGAATGGTGATTTTTGAGAACCCATTGTACTGAAAAAAGTGGTTTATCACTCAGGAATGTGGGTATATTGTTTCTGTATTAAGTTAATTAATGAATAGAAGCATTACTAAATGCATTTGGATATGAAACATAAATTGCATGCATGTTGGCATAATAAAGTTAATTACTTAATTACATATGTATACATAGTTCTTTTCATTAAATTTGTAGGTATAATTTTCCTATATCCTGCTGGTGAAAGTACACGGTCAAAATGTGGCCCTTTGGTAGTGAGGATAAAATATTTGTGGCCCTCTCTGTCGTTAAAGTTACCCATCCCTGTTCTACTCATATGAAGTCAGGGTCAACAGCAACCTTGAACAAAGTTAATGTTACAAAATTCAGCTCAATTACAACTCACAAGGTTCACTGACAAACCATTAGTCTTAAAATAGACATGTTTTTTTCCACTCGTATGAAGCTGGGATAAATCACACAGGACTTGAAAAGCTTTTCCATAGAGGCTTTATGGTTTCCACAATTTACTGTTTCTTACGTGTGAAAGAAAGTAACAAGCTTTGTTTCCACTGAGATCTCTACACTGGCTTCCTGTCAGTCAAAGAATTGACTTTAAAGTACTAATGCTAGTTTAGTCTGAAACCAGCCAGACCTCTCAGGTCATCTGAATTGGGTCAACTTTCTGTCCCCAGAGTCAGAGCTAGACATGGTGAAGCAGCATTCAGTCATTATGCTCGGCATATCTGGAATAAATTACCTGAAAACTGTAGATCTGCCCCAGCTCACAATATTTTTAAATCAAGACTGAAGGCCTTTTTGTTTACTGTATGTTTTTAGCCTACTATTTTATTGCATTTTAGCTTTTTAAACTCCCTTGTCAATCCTTTTATACTGCCTTTGTGTTGTTTTTATTTTTTCTTTTGTCATTATATATTATTGTTGTTTCTTGATGTTTTTTGTGTATTTTAATATAAAGCACTTTGAATTACCCTGTGTTTAAATGTGCGATATAAATAAAGTAACCTTGCCTTGCCTTGCCTGAGGAAAAGGGTTTTCAACTTACAAAAATCAACTGAAGATCTCTGTCACTGTTACATGTGGTTACATTTCTGGGGAGGTGCACATCAGGCTATGGAGTATGCTATGGCCTAGGATACGTGTCTACACAGAGCCCACCCTGTAGGTACAGTGCAGTGGCGGCTGCTGGTCTTTCAAACAGCGGCAGCTCACAAAATTTGTCATATTGTAGCGAGGCACTAACTTATTGAAGCCGTTTTTCAACCACACTCATGCCATAGAACCACAGCAAAACACACCTCAAAGATTTTCAGATTGGTTTAAATTAGGGCTGTCAATAGATTAAAAACAATTAACTAATTAATTTCACATTTTAAAATCCATTAATCTAGATTAATCGCGATTAATTTCCTTCTAAAGTTAAGTAGTCTAGAAGTAAAAGTTAAAAAAAAAAATCCTGTGCTTAATCAAAAATAATTTAATATTTATGTCATCCCTTTCCAATAACATGTTGGAATGTGGCATCATGGAATTATTTTATAAAATCAAAAAAGGTATTCAAATGCTCTTGTTTAATGTCAATAGTTTATAAAAGTCAGTGAATCCAGTAAACTATTGTCACTGGCTAAGTGAAAGTAGCCTGTTTGTTATCAATGTAGGCTAACAAAAAAACTAAAGGCTGCAACCAGGGCTCGCACTGTGGGAGAGAGGCAGAGAGACAGCACTTGTGGAAAAGGGGAAGCAAGGAGAGACTGAAAGTGAGAGAGAGAGAGAGCTTTTGAAAAGGACTATGCCAGGTATGTTTGTCCAAGAAACACTAGTACAAGGCCTGTTTGAAGCATTTTTTCGGCACATTCCTCTCATGTTATGATGTCAGGACTGACACCTACGTGTTAGATGTTCTAGTTTATTTTGATACCCAGGCCATCATTCTAGCTTAAAAATTGACCTCCGTACCATCGCTAAAAGTGCATGGAACATAATGTTGGAGCACCCTGCATTGATTGCGTTAAATTTCTTTAACGCGTTAATCACGTTGACATTATTAACGGAGAATAACACATTAACTTTGACAGCAGTAGTTTTAACACCTGAACTCCATCTGTCAGAAGACTCCACTCGCAAATATCCGCATGGGACTGAGCTCGAAATGCGACGATGCCGGTGTGTATTTCAAAAGCGCTGTCAATCACAAAGGGGTTCAGCCTTTTAGACAATTGCTCCAATCATCATGCATACACTGAGCATCCTCTCCCACCTACCGCTCCATTAGGTCCCAGGGAAGCTGAGCCTCCCTGGAAGTGACGATTTTGTCGCATTTATCCAATGACCGTCTCGGTTTGCTGCATGAAAAAAACCTGCTCAGTCTGGCTCATAGGAATGCTTGGAGGCTCCATGTCCACTGTGCTGACACGAGAATGTATGACAGGGAGGTCGCGTTTGAAAACTGGTGATAAACAGCTGATATTTGAACATTATAGTCATGGTGTTAAAAACATCCTAGCGCATGTTTAATACAGTGTAAATTCTTATTTTAATGTAAATTCAATAGTGCATATTTGACCATTTCTTCTATGAAATTTTAGGGGAAGTTCAGTCTCCCTTGTTGTATCACAGCAATCGCCCCTGGTACAGTGTCAGTTTTACACAGAAAGTATAAATCCCACTTTTGTCTGACTCACAGGATGTAGACTATGTGTATAATCCTGCTATTGGCTGACTATTTCAGAAAGAATCCCCTTTTCCCTTCTGCTGTCTCTGCGGAATTATAATGGGTTCAGCCATCAGTGCTGAAACAGTGCTAAAACAAAGTTTGGAGATATTTTCAGCTATGCAACACTACTTTCCTCTAGTGGTATCTATTACCTGGATAGTTTTGGTTTGTTTGTCCAGGTTTTGAGATAATATCTCCAACCTGAATCTCATGCATTAAAAAGATTCAACAGCAAAGTGTCTTTCCATAAACAATACCCTGTCACACTACATAATCCACACACCTTACAGTTTTTCAGAACGGTTTTCAAGGCATTATGTTTTTGGGATGTCCATATGTCCATCCCATTCTCGTGAACAGGGGCCAGACATTGTAGACATCTGGGGCTTAAGCCCAGTCTGATTAGGGGGGTCTGGGGGCAGTGCCCCCGAGAGAAATTTTTGAAAAATAACCCCTTAAATGGTGGCTTCAGGTGACTTTTAAGGGAATTATAATGGCAACATTTAGACTTAAATATGAGACTGACCTACAATAGATTCAAGTTACTGTATAATCGATTTCAGGCTTATGCCCAATTAAGGTTAATAGCAGGTGTCTGACTGAAATTAGAAACACTCCAGAGGAGCATTTCAGTTTTTTTGCATTTCGATTGTGAATCTGGTTGACCCTATACAGTTCAATTCCATGTACCTTTTTCATGCTGTTGCATTTGTTGTCTACTAGGTGGTAATGTCCACTTTTTGTGAATGTAGAGTAGCTCTTATACAGTGTACAAGTAAAACACCTTCAAGGTTACTTTTCAACATCCCAGTTCAGTTTCAATGTAGGCTACACATCTTCATTCACTAAATGATCTATTGTGACTGCTGTTTTGTCAGGTTAATCAATCAACATTAATAGTGAGATTGAGAGGCTGTTTGTACAATGCAATATTATTTAATGAAAAGAGAAAAAAAATTGTAACATGTTATGAAAAGGTATTCATGCTACATTGAAGCTCCTTGCTTCATCTTGAACAAATTGAGTGAATGAACAAGGACGATTACAGACTGTCACTCAAATCACCGTACTATAAAGACTGAAAATATATAGTCTCACACACACTACATCCCTCTGTTTGTCACTGTGCCAGCGTGTCAGTGCAGCTCCTGCTTCCTGCTTTGCTACATTGCAGACGCTCCTCCTACTTGCTCTCTGCTTTGCTCTTATTTTTCCTATTTTTCCTTCTTGTCACAAACTTCCACTCATTTAAGGAGGTTTCCTAATACAGCCAAATCATCGGAAGGATAACTTTTGACAACTCTGGATTGCAACTGCACGGTTTTTACAGCTTCTTCATGACTGCATGAGTGTGGCTCCCTCTCAGCTCAAGCCTACACTACAGTGAGTGGATATAGCCGAAGCTAACTAACAGCAGGATGCCACCCTTCTCCACAGACGATTTCCACAAGCTTTTCCAGAAGATTGCTTTGCTGGAAACCAAAATTCACAGACTAGAGGTAAACGTGAAGGTAAATGGACTGTGTGGAAATGACACCACGTTACCTTTCACACAAGATAGCGGACAAGAGAATGCTAACACGCAGCTAATTAGCACTGATAAGACTGCAAAGAAACAGGGGGGCTGTGTGCCTTATAATAAATATCCTTATGGAAGTCCTACCTGGAATACTCTTGGGGCAAAGCCTAAGAAGACATCAGTTCCCTGGGACATGGGAGGAAGAGTAACAGGCAGAACTATCCGCCCAGAGATCTCTGATGCAACCGGCTGGCCAGCGTTACCATCCTCCTCCTCCTCTACTCCAGTGCAGCCGTGGACGGCTGCTAAAGGGAAAGCAAACAAAAAACCTCCCCAACAACAAACTGTCAAACTGCAGAACAGATTTGTTGCACTATTGCAGGATTCTGTATCTCCCTCTGATGACCTGGATAACCGCTCATTGTCACAAAGAAGGGTAAGGTCTGAGAGTAAATCAGAAGCTAAAAGGCTGCAGGAAAAGCTAACGACTGGGCCTCAAATTCTGATTGTGGGAGATGCCAATGTAAAAGATATGAGAGGCATGTGCAGTGAAAACATGAAAGTTCTCTGTTTTCCCAAGGACATGGTTCCTGACATGACAGGAAAAATCCTGGGTATTGTGGCACCAAATCCGACTGTCAAAAAGATCATTGTGCATACCGGGACTAATGATATTGTGAAGCAGCAGTCTGAAATGCTCAAACGAGACTTTACTGATCTGTTGAACACGGTCAGCTCTCTGGATGCTGAGGTTTTTATCAGTGGCCCTCTACCGCCAGTCGGAAGAGGAGCTGAGAGATTTAGCAGATTGCTGGCACTAAGCACTTGGCTTTCCACTGCATGTGATGCCCATTCAGTGCATTTTATAGACAATTTTATTTTTTTCTGGGACCGTAGGCATCTTTTTAAGTGAGATGGACTTTCCCTAAATAGGTCAGGAGTCAGACTGTTTGCTTCCAACCTATCTCTCCCTGCGTCACCAATCTGCTCCCTCCGCCAAGGACAAGAGACACGAAGAACCAAAACAGACGGAAGATAAAACTCAACATGGAGAAGAGCCAGTACAGCCCCCAGCTGAAGTGAGCTCTAATCAAGAGGGACGTCAGAGCGAACAGGAAGAGGATACTGTACCCCCAACACCAAAAAGTGCCTGCGAGGATCCACTTTCTTCACCCCCCCCAAACCTCCAGCCCCCCACCCATGTCACCATCCACCATGGGTATGTTGTCCCCCTCCTCCCCTCTCTTGGAGTTCACTGACCAGATGAACAAGCTGGTCACTGCTGGGACTCAACTTACCCCCCGACCTACCCTAATTTTCTCTCCCCTCATTCCCCCGCGACCCCCTCAGCCCCCTTGGCCATCTCCAAAATGAAACCGGCCACCACCCCCACCCCTTCCACATCATCATCTGACTCATTCTCAGCCTCCCCAAGCTGATAAGAGCTCAGCACACTCAGTTATTTCTGGCCCCAACTGATGTGTTCTGGGTCCAGGCTCCAAAGATGTCACTCCTGACTGTTCCCAGGAAAAGTCGGGGCCCAGTGTACTGGAAGCCTCTTCAATTCATGTCATGATGGGTAATAGAAAAAGAATGCTTAAATTGCCAAGAAACAGGGTAATGTCAAATTTAACATTCATTCCATGTCAGCTGCAGTCAGTTTACAGTTGTAAAGATAATGCTTTTAACACATCAAATTTAGCACTGTTAAATGTCAGGTCATTAGCAGGGAAATCATTTTTAATTAAAGATGCAAGCAGCATTGAACGGGCCCTCGCACCTTCACGCAAGTCGAGGGCGCTGGCAGGACGCCGGCTCACGCCACCGTTCATTCCTGTCGAAGGCAGACCCCTCACGCAGGACTTACACGTCATATCCCTCAAATCATACGAAGACATGTAATTTTGCCAGTAGGTGGCGCCGTACTAATAACCAAGTATTGGTGTATAGATTTGTTCAGGGCAGGAGTGTCAAAAATCCTGTGAAGTTTGGGGAAGATTGGAACATGTATGGTGAAGTTGCAAACCAGTTACAAGCAAATTCAAAATGGCGGACCTCCTGTTGGGTTTGGCACATGGCTGCAAGAGGCTTTTTTATACGTCTTTCAGTGATGCACATGTGTACCAAGTTTCATAGATGTAGGTCAAACCAGCTTCGGGGGCTGCATCGTAGAAAATTTGTAGGGGGCGCTGTTGAGCCATGTTGGCACATCAGAGCAGAAAAATCACATCAGACAACACTAATCGCATCCTGCCATATGTGTGCCAAGTTTCATGACTTTACAAGCATCCCTTACCCCTCAAAAACAACTTCGTGTTTTATGGTGAATAAGGCGTGGCCACGGTGACCAAACATCACTAAGCTTTACAGCTGGCCTCGGGAGTGACTCCACATCACGTTTGCCAAATTTCATGCGAATCGACCAATTTTCATGTTACTTGATTTTTCTCTGTTTATAGCGCCCCCTATTTGCCAATTTCCGCCAAGTTTGGCACAGAGCCTCAGGTGGACCTCTGAAACAAGTGAACGGAGTTTGACGTTGATAGCTTTTAGTTTGACAAAAATATGCAACAGTATGTGTTTTTTAGCTAGCAGAAAAAAACTGTTTATTTTTAGCTAGCGCATTTTTTGGAATAGCAAAATTCTTTTGATAACTTTTGGTCAGGCAAGTCTGGAGATTGTATGTGCAAAGTTTCGTGCAGATGGACCTTAAACGCTAAGAGGAGTTCGAAAAAGTAGGTTTTTGATATGTAGTGACTTACAAAGAGAAATATGCAGTGGAAGTGGGTGTGGCCTACGTCAGAAGATGCGAAACTATTTAGGGAACACGTGGATATAAACTTTATGAAGATGTGATTTAAAATGTGGAAGTTACAGGCCAAAATGCGTTTGCGTCCGTTATAGCGCCACCTAGTGGAGCAGACACACAATTTTTGCTATGGGTGGTCGGTATGCTGTTCTATATATACCCTGTGAATTTCACAGCCCTCAGCATAATACTTTAGCTGAAATAAATGTTTGCTGTTTATCTCGTAATAAGCCACGCCCACTTTCACCTGTCGTGATTAACTTCAAGATATGGCCTCAGGAGTGATGCAGCATCATACCCACCAAATTTCGTAAGAATCGGTGCAGCCATTGAAGAGATATAAATTTCTCAGCTTTGCAGCGCCCCCTAGTGGCCAACATAAGCCAAATTTGGCTCACACCCTCACAGTCACATGTTTATCAAAGATCTCAGATTTGGTGGTGTTAGCATTTATTTTGACAGAGATATGCAGCAGTTCGCCTTTTTATAGCTAACTAGAAAATTTTATTCGTTGATAACTTGCGCATATTTTAACCGAACAAAATTCTTTTGATAACTTTAGATCGGGTCCAGCGGAAGACTTTACGTGCCAAGTTTCACGCTGATCGGGCAAAACCCCAAGGAGGAGTTCGAAAAAGTTGGTTTTCCAGTTTTCGCGATTTTGCAAAAAAAAAATTGTAGGCGGAAATGGGCGTGGCCCAGGCCATGTCATTCAGTGCTTTTCAGGGAATCTGTGGATATGAGGTTTTTGAATGTGCGACGTCCGGTGTGGGAGTTATAGCCCAAAACGCGTTGACCTTGGTTATAGCGCCCCCTGCTGGCTGACATATGTCATTTTTTGCGCCTGAGGTCTGTGCAGGGGTCTGGACCAACCCTCCAAATTGCACCACCCTCCCTTGCACGGTTTAGCCTGCAGCACCACTTTTACCAACGGAAAAATAAAAATAGAGAATAATAATAATTAAAGCTGCAAACAGCATTGAACGGGCCCTCGCACCTTCACGCAACTCGAGGGCGCTGGCTGGAAGCCGGCTTATGGCGCCCTTCATTCCTGTCGACGGTAGACCCCTCACGCAGGACTTACACGTCATATCCCTCAAATCATATGACGACATGTAATTTTGCCAGTAGGTGGCGCTGTGCTAATAGCCAAGTATTGGCATATAGATGTATTCAGGGCAGGACTGTCATCAATCCTGTGAAATTTGGGGAAGATTGGAACATGTATGGTGAAGTTGCTAACCAGTTACAAGCAAATTCAAAATGGCGGACTTCCTGTCAGGTTTGGCACATGGCTGCAAGATACTTTAATATACCTCTTTCGGTGATGCATGTGCGTACCAAGTTTCATAGATGTAGGTCAAACCAGCTTCGGGGGCTGCTTCGTAGAAAATTTGTAGGGGGCGCTGTTGAGCCATGTTGGCACATCAGAGCCGAAAAATCACATCAAACAACACAAATCAGATCCTGTCATATGTGTGCCAAGTGTCTTGACTTTACAAGCATCTCTTACCCCTCAAAAACAACTTCGTCTTTTATGGCGAATAAGGCATTTCCACGGTGACCAAACATCAGTAAGCTTTACAGCTGGCCTCGGGAGTGACTCCACATCACGCTCGCCAAATTTCATGCGAATCGATCAATTTTCATGTTACTTGATTTTTCTCTGTTTATAGCGCCCCCTATTGGCTAATTTCTGCCAAATTTGGCACAGAGCGTCTGGATGACGTCTGTAAGAAGTGAATTGAGTTTGACATTGATAGCTTTTAGTTAAACAAAAATATGAAATGGTATGTGTTTTTTAGCTAGCAGAAAAAAACTGTTTATTTTTAGCTAGCCTATTTTTTGGAGTAGCAAAATTCTTTTGATAAGTTTTGGTCACGCACGTCTGGAGATTGTATGTGCAAAGTTTCGTGAAGATGGACCTTAAACGCTAGGAGGAGTTCGAAAAAGTAGGTTTTTGATGTATACTGACTTACAAAGACAAATATGCAGTGGAAGTGGGCGTGGCCTCTGTCAGAAGATGCAAGTCTATTTAGGGAACACGTGGATATAAAATTGATGAAGATGTGATTTAAAATGTGGAAGTTACAGGCCAAAATGCATTTGCATCCGTTATAGCGCCACCTAGTAGAGTACACACATAATTTTTTTTAGGCTTGGTCTGTGTGCTATTCTCTATATACCCTGTAAATTTCACAGTCCTCAGCATAATACTTGAGCTGAAATAAATGTTTGTTGTTTATCTTGTAATAAGCCACGCCCACTTTGACCAGTCATGACTTACTTCAAGTTATGGGCTCAGGAGTGACCCAGCATCATACCCACCAAATTGCGTAAAAATCGGTGCAGCCATTTACGAGATATAACTTTCCCATATTTGCAGCGCCCCCGAGTGGCCAACATTAGCCAAATTTGGCTCAGCCTTTCACAGCCACATGGCAAGCAAGGATTTGCGATTTGATGTTGTTAGCATGTTTTATGACCGAAATATGCCACAGTTCGCCTTTTTATAGCTAGCTAGAAAAATTTATTCGTTAATAATTTGCGCAAATTTTGACCAATCAAAATTCCTTTGATAACTTTTGATCAGGTCCAGCCGCAGACTCTACCTGCCACGTTTCACGCTGAATGAACAAAACCCCAAGGAGGAGTTCGAAAAAGTAGGTTTTCAAGTTTTCGCGATTTTGCGCAAAAAATTTCTAGGCGGAAATGGGCGTGGCCCCGCCCAGGTGATTCAGCACTATTCAAGGAGTCTGTTGGTATGAGGTTTGTGAATGTACTACATATGGTCTGGGACTTATAGCCCAAAATATGTTGAAAATTAGTAGGGGGCGCTACTGAGCCATTTTTTTGAAAATTTTCATGAAACGGCTACCATATGTAAATTTTCACCACTTATGACGAGTCTGTGAAGTTTAATGAGTTTTCGAGCAAGTTACGGCCCCCAAAAAGGCAGTTGATTTCGGTTAAGAATAATAATAATAATAATTAAAGCTGCAAGCAGCATTGAACGGGCCCTCGCACCTTCACGCAACTCGAGGGCGCTGGCAGGACGCCGGCTGACGTCGCCCTTCATTCCTGTCGACAGCAGACCCCTCACACAGGAGTTACACGTCATATCCCTCAAATCATATGAAGACATATAATTTTGCCAGTAGGTGGCGCTGTACTAATAACCAAGTATTGGCGTATACATGTATTCAGGGCAGGACTGTCATCAATCCTGTGAAGTTTGGGGAAGATTGGAACATGTATGGTGAAGATGCACACCAGTTACAAGCAAATTCAAAATGGCGGACTTACTGTTGGGTTTGGCACATGGCTGCAAGAGGCTTTATTATACGTCTTTCAGTGATGCATGTGCGTACCAAGTTTCATAGATGTAGGTCAAACCAGCTTCGGGGGCTATTTCGTTGAAAATTTGTAGGGGGTGCCGTTGAGCCATGTGGGCACATCAGAGCAGAAAAATGACATCAGACAACACAAATCTGATCCTGTCATATGTGTGCCAAGTGTCATGACTTTACAAGCATCCATTACCCCTCAAAAACAACTTCGTCTTTTATGGCAAATAAGGCGTGGTCACGGTGACCAAACATCACTAAGCTTTACACCTGGCCTCGGGAGTGACTCCACATCACGCTCGCCAAATTTCATGCGAATCGATCAATTTTCATGTCACTTGATTTTTCTCTGTTTATAGCGCCCCCTATTGGTTAATTTCTGCCAAATTTGGCACAGAGCGTTTGGATGACGTCTGTAAGAAGTGAATTGAGTTTGACATTAATAGCTTTTAGTTAAACAAAAATATGCAATGGTATGTGTTTTTTAGCTAGCAGAAAAAAACTGTTTATTTTTAGCTAGCCTATTTTTTGGAGTAGCAAAATTCTTTTGATAAGTTTTGGTCACGCACGTCTGGAGATTGTATGTGCAAAGTTTCGTGAAGATGGACCTTAAACGCTAGGAGTTCGAAAAAGTAGGTTTTTGATGTATACTGACTTACAAATACAAATATGCAGTGGAAGTGGGCGTGGCCTCTGTCAGAAGATGCAAGTCTATTTAGGGAACACGTGGATATAAAATTGATGAAGATGTGATTTAAAATGTGGAAGTTACAGGACAAAATGCATTTGCATCTGTTATAGCGCCACCTGGTGGAGTACACACATAATTTTTTTTAGGGTTGGTCTGTGTGCTATTCTCTATATACCCTGTAAATTTCACAGTCCTCAGCGTAATACTTGAGCTGAAATAAATGTTTGTTGTTTATCTTGTAATAAGCCACGCCCACTTTGACCAGTCATGACTTACTTGAAGTTATGGCCTCAGGAGTGACCCAGTATCATACCCACCAAATTGCGTAAAAATCGGTGCAGCCATTTACGAGATATAAATTTCCCATATTTGCAGCGCCCCCTAGTGGTCAACATTAGCCAAATTTGGCTCAGCCTTTCACAGCCACATGGCAAGCAAGGATTTGCGATTTGGTGTTGTTAGCATGTTTTATGACCGAAATATGCCACAGTTCGCCTTTTTATAGCTAGCTAGAAAATTTTATTCGTTAATAATTTGCGCAAATTTTGACCAATCAAAATTCCTTTGATAACTTTTGATCAGGTCCAGCCGCAGACTCTACCTGCCAAGTTTCACGCTGAATGAACAAAACCCCAAGGAGGAGTTCGAAAAAGTAGGTTTTCAAGTTGTCGCGATTTTGCGCAAAAAATTTGTGGGCGGAAATGGGCGTGGGCCCGCCCAGGTGATTCAGCACTATTCAAGGAATCTGTTGGTATGAGCTTTGTGAATGTGCTACATATGGTCTGGGACTTATAGCCCAAAATATGTTGAAAATTAGTAGGGGGCGCTACTGAGCCATTTTTTTGAAAATTTTCATGAAACCCCTACCATATGTAAATTTTCACCACTTCTGACGAGTCTGTGAAGTTTCATGAGTTTTCGAGCAAGTTACGGCCCCCAAAAAGGCAGTTGATTTCGGTTAAGAAGAAGAATAATAATAACTAGAACTGCAAGCAGTTATGATAGGGGGCCAAGCCCCCCAGCGCGACTCGGCCCCCAGGTCTCGCTGAGCCCACGGAAGTCGGCCCCGAAGGACGACGGGTTCGGGGCGAGCGTCGGGACGCAGGCCTACGTCTCACCCGCAGTATCGTAATTGTAATGGGATCGGCACTGGAAGTGTGAAAGGCTGAATGTGTGTGTTGTGACAAGTCACGCCCGCTTTGACCAAACATCACCAAGCTTTACGGTTGGCCTCGGACGTGACGCCATAACACGCTCGCCAAATTTCGTGTGAATCTGATCAATTTTCATGTCACTTGATGTTTCTCTGTTTATAGCGCCCCCTATTAGCCAATTTCCGCCAAATTTGGCACAGACCCTCTGGTTGACCTCTGATACAAGTGACTCGAGTTTGACATCAATAGCTTTTACTTTGACAAAATTATGCAATGGTATGTGTTTTTTAGCTAGCAGAAAAAAATTGTTTATTAATAACTTCCGCATTTTTTGGAGTAGCAAAAGTCTTTTGATAACTTTTGATCACGCAGATGTGGAGAGTGTATGTGCAAAGTTTCGTGTAGATGGCTCTTAAACGCTAGGAGGAATTCGAAAAAGTAGGTTTTTGATATGTAGTGACTTACAAAGAGAATATGCAGTGGAAGTGGGCGTGGCCTACGTCAAAAGATGAGACTCTATTTAGGGAAGACGTGGATATAAAGTTTATGAAGATGTGATTTAAAATGTGGAAGTTACAGGCCAAAATGCGTTTACATCCGTTATAGCGCCACCTAGTGGCGTCGACGCACAAGTTTTGCTATGGGTGGTCGGTGTGCTGTTCTATATATACCCTGTGAATTTCACAGCCCTCAGCATAATACTTGAGCTGAAATAAATGTTTGTTGTTTATAGTGTCATAAGCCACGCCCACTTTGAGCAGTCGTGATGAACTTCAAGAAATGACCTCAGGAGTGACCCAGCATCATACTCACGAAATTTCGTAAAAATCGGTGCAGCCATTTAAGAGATATAAATGTCTCAGCTTTGCAGCGCCCCCTAGTGGCCAACATTAGCCAAATTTGGCTCCAACCCTCACAGTCGCATGTCAATTAAAGATATCCGATTTGGTGTTGTTAGCATTTATTTTGACCTAGATATGCAACAGTTTGCGTTTTTATAGCAAGCTAGAAAATTGTATTCGTTAATAATTTACGCGTCTTTTGACTGAACAAAATTCTTTTGATAACTTTAGATCAGGTCCCACTGAAGACTCTACGTGCCAAGTTTCACGGTGATCGGACGAAACCCTAAGAAGGAGTTCGAAAAAGTAGGTTTTCCAATTTTTGCGATTTTGCGAAAAAAAATTATAGGCGGAAATGGGCGTGGCCTATACCAGGTGATTCAGCTCTATTCAGGGAATCTGTGGATATGAGGGTTTTGAATGTGCGACATCTGGTGTGGGAGTTATAGCCCAAAACGCGCTCACCTTGGTTATAGCGCCCCCTGCTGGCCGACATATGTCATTTTTGGCGCCTGAGGTACGTGCAGGGGTCTGGACCAACTCTCCAAATTGCACCACTCTGTCTTGCACGGTTTAGCCTGCAGCAACACTTTTACCAACGGAAAAATAAAAATAGAGAATAATAATAATAATTAAAGCTGCAAGCAGCGTTGAACGGGCCCTCGCACCCCACGCAACTCGGGGCCTGGCGCGGCCGCCACCGTGTCGCCAGAGGTCGACCGGCAGACGAGTCGCTGAATGTTCGCCTCCTTCGGACAGTGTAAGAACCAATGCGTTGCGACTTCCCGTCTCCACTGGGTGGCGCTATGACTCTGACTCCTGAGCGTCATGTGGGTGTGTTCATGCCAGGACTATTATCATACGTGTGAAGTTTGGAGCAGATTCGACCATTAGATCCCATGTTATAGCAATATCGTGTTTCATGGTGAGACATCAAGTGTCGACGCCATGTCACAGCCACACCGTTCCATGCTGAGCAATTCTCTTAATATGTTTTGATCACACACTTGTGTAGATGGTACACACCAGTTTTGGAGTTAATTGATTCATTTCTGGAGGAGGAGATCATTAAAATACAACACGTGGAAAACGCCAAAAATGACTGTAAATTTCAAAATGGCCGACTTCCTGTCGGGTGTGGCCTATATGTGCAAGAGGCTTTTTTGTGCGTCTGGACACGATACATGTGCATACTGATTTTCGTGCACGTCGGTGAAAGTTGTTATGGGGGACGCTGCACTTTAAGGGGCGTGGCCAAGCCATACGGCCACGCTTATTGATGAAAGTCATACTATACATTCAGGTCTGGACTGTTAACAAACATGTGAAGTTTGGTGAAGAATGGACAATGTATGCCAAAGTTATACTAATTTCGTGTTTTATGGCGAGACATCAAACTTCGCCGCCACCTGACAGCCAAAGCGTTTAACATAGGGAAAATCGTATGATAACTTTTGATCATCAAGTGGTCTAGTTGATGCACGCCAAATTTGAAGCCGATCCGATGAATCATGTAGGAGGAGATAGAAAAAGTATGAGGAGTGCAAATCGCCCAATCTGGCGTCAAATTCAAAATGGCTGACTTCCTGTTGGGTGTAGCCAATGGGTCCAAGAGGGTTTTTTGTGCGTCTGGATGTGATACATATGTGTACCAATTTTCATGCATGTTGGTGAAACGTGCCGCAGGGGCTGATGTTTAAAGGGTGTGGCCAAGCCATTTGGCCACGCCCATCAACGAAATTCACATGACATTGTCAGGGCTGGACTCTTAAAACACATGTGAAGTTTCAGGCAGATATGCCCAAGGACACTGAAGTTAAGGCCACTTTCCTACGTTTTGGCGAAGCATCGACTTGGCCGCCCTCTGGGCGCAACGCCGTTTGACGATACGTCACAATCTTCATCATGTAGCATTAACAACGTGTTGAGGCCTTTCTGACCAAATTTGAGTTGGATATGCTGAACGTGCTCAGAGCTGCACCTCAAAGTGTAAAAAATCACTTTTCCTGTCGCCAGCAGGGGGCGCTTTGAGAACAGGGGAATTTTTTGATGTAGACGTGTTCAGGGCGGGACTACGATCATACCCAGCAAGTTTTGTGCCGATTGGACCTTTCACGCCCAAGTAATAGCAATTCTGGGTTTTTGGGGTTTTTTTTTTTGAGACATCAAACTTCGCCGCCACCTGACGGCCAAACCGTTTAACGAGGGAAAGATCTTTTAATAACTTTTGATCATCATGTGGTCTAGTTGCAGCACGGCAAATTTGAAGCCGATCCAATGAACTGTCTAGGAGGAGATAGCTCTGAGAGAATTCTTGAAAATCGCTAAAATCGGTAAAAAAATGAATATTCAAATCAAAATAGCCGGCTTCCTGTTGGTTTTAGAAAAAAGTCCAACTGCGCATTTTCGTGCGTCTTGGGATGATACACGACCTCCCCGAATTTCGTGGAATTTGGTCAAACGGGCTGCCGGTGGGAGCCGATTGAAATTTTCTAGGGGGCGCCATTTCGCCATTTTGTAATGGGCATCGTTTAAATTTTGCGTACACATAAATGTCCCCTAGACGAATGTGCACGTCAAATTTGGTGAGTTTTTGAATATGTTAAAGCCCCCAAAAATGCGATCAAGCGAAAAAAAAAAAAAAAAATAATAATAATAATAATAATAATCCTAAGGAAAACAATAGGGTCCTCGCACGGTTCGTGCTCGGGCCCTAATAATAACTAGAACTGCAAGCAGTTATAATAGGGGGCCAAGCCTCCCCGCGCGACTCGGCCCCCGGGTCTCGCGGAGCCCACGGAACTTGACACCGAAAGAAGGGTTTGGGTCGAGCGTCGGGACGCAGGCCGACGTTTCACTCGCAGTATGATAATTGTAATGGGATCAGCACTGGAAGTGCGAAAGGCTGAATTTTTGTGTTGTGACAAGTAACGCCCACTTTGACCCAACATCACAAAAATTTGACTCTGGCCTCAGGAGTGACACCACAACAACCTCACCAAATTTCAGGCGAATCTGATCAATTTTCATGTCACTTCATGTTTCTGTGTTTGTAGCGCCCCCTATTGGCCAATTTCCACCAAATTTGGCACAGACCCTCTGGCTGACCTCGGAAACTAGTGACTTGAGTTTGACGTTGATAGCTTTTACTTTGACAAAAATATTCAAAGGTATGTGTTTTTTACCTAGCCAAAAAAAATTGTTTATTTGTAACTACCGCATTTTTTGGAGCAGCAAAATTCTTTTGATAACTTTTCATCAGGCAAGCCTGGAGATTGTATGTGCAGAGCTTCGTGCAGATGGAGCTTAAACGCTAAGAGGAGTTCGAAAAAGTAGGTTTTTGATGTGTAGTGACTTACAAAAAGAAATATGCTGTGGGAGTGGGCGTGGCCTATGTCAGAAGATGCGAAACTATTTAGGGAACACGTGGATATAAACTTTATGAAGATGTGATTTAAAATGTGGAAGTTACAGGCCAAAATGCGTTTGCGTCCGTTAGAGCGCCACCTAGTGGAGCAGACACACAATTTTTGCTATGGGTGGCCGGTATGCTGTTATATATATACCCTGTGAATTTCACAGCCCTCAGCATAATACTTGAGCTGAAATAAATGTTTGCTGTTTATCTCGTAATAAGCCACGCCCACTTTCACCTGTCGTGATTAACTTCAAGATATGGCCTCAGGAGTGACGCAGCATCATACCCACCAAATTTCGTAAAAATAGGTGCAGCCATTGAAGAGATATAAATGTCTCAGCTTTGCAGCGCCCCCTAGTGGCCAACATTAGCCAAATTTGGCTCACGCCCTCACAGTCACATGTCAGTCAAGGATCTCAGATTTGGTGTTGTTAGCATTTATTTTGACAGAGATATGCAGCAGTTCGCCTTTTTATAGCTAGCTAGAAAATTTTATTCGTTAATAACTTGTGCATATTTCAACCAAACAAAATTCTTTTGATAACTTTAGATCAGGTCCAGAGGAAGACTTTACGTGCCAAGTTTCACGCTGATCGGGCAAAACCCCAAGGAGGAGTTCGAAAAAGTTGGTTTTCCAGTTTTCGCGATTTTGCCAAAAAAAATTAGGGTGGAAATGGGCGAGGCCCAGGCCATGTGATTCAGTTCTTTTCAGGGAATCTGGGGATATGAGGTTTTTGAATGTGCGACGTCCGGTGTGGGAGTTATAGCCCAAAACGCATTGACCTTGGTTATAGCGCCCCCTGCTGGCTGACATATGTCATTTTTTGCGCCTGAGGTACGTGCAGGGGTCTGGACCAACCCTCCAAATTGCACCACCCTCCCTTGCACGGTTTAGCCTGCAGCACTACTTTTACCGGGAGAAGAATAAAAATAGAGAAGAATAATAATAATAATAATAATAATAATAATAATAATAAAAATCCGAACAAAAACAATAGGGTTCCCAGCACCGCTGGTCCTGGGAAACGCGTATGCTTTGCATACGCGGTCCCAGGCCCCGCGGGCTTGGCCCCCTAATAATAATAATAATAATAATAATAATAATAATAATTCCTTGCATTTCAATAGGGTCCTCGCACCGCTTGGTGCTCGGGCCCTAATTAAAGCTGCAAGCAGCATTGAACGGGCCCTCGCACCTTCACGCAACTCGAGGGTGCTGGCAGGACGCCGGCTCATGCCGCCCTTCATTCCTGTCCACGGCAGATCCCTTACGCAGGACGTCATATCCCTCAAATCATATGAAGACATGTAATTTTGCCAGTAGGTGGCGCTGTACTAATAACCAAGTATTGGCATATAGATGTATTCAGGGCAGGATTGTCATCAATCCTGTGAAGTTTGCGGAAGATTGGAACATGTATGGTGAAGTTGCAAACCAGTTACAAGCAAATTCAAATTGGCCGACTTCCTGTTGGGTTTGGCACATGGCTGCAAGAGGCTTTTTTATACGTCTTTCAGTGATGCATGTGCGTACCAAGTTTCATAGATGTAGGTCAAACCAGCTTCGGGGGCTGTTTCATAGAAAATTTGTAGGGGGCGCTGTTGAGCCATGTTGGCATATCAGAGCCGAAAAATCACATCAGAAAATGCATATTGGATCCTGTCATATGTGTGTCAAGTTTCATGACATTACAAGCATCCCTTACCCGTCAAAAACAACTTCGTGTTTTATGGCGAATAAGGCGTTGCCACGGTGACCAAACATCACCAAGCTTTACAGCTGGCCTCAGGAGTGACTCCACATCATGCTCGCCAAATTTCATGCGAATCGATGAATTTTATGTCACTTGATTTTTCTCTGATTATAGCGCCCCCTATTGGCTAATTTCTGCCAAATTGGGCTAGGATCGTCTGGATGACGTCTGAAAGAAGTGAATTGAGTTTGACATTGATATCTTTTACTTTGACAAAAATATGCAAAGGTATGTGTTTTTTAGCTAGCAGAAAAAAACTGTTTATTTTTAGCTAGCCTAATTTTTGGAGTAGCAAAATTCTTTTGATAACTTTTGGTCAGGCCAGTCTGGAGATTGCATGTGCAAAGTTTTGTGAAGATGGAGATTAAACGCTAGGAGGAGTTCGAAAAAGTAGGTTTTTGATGTATAGTAAATTACAAAGTGAAATTTGCAGTGGGAGTGGGCGTGGCCTATGTCAGAAGATGCGACACTATTTAGGGAACACGTGGATGTAAAATTTATGAAGATGTGATTTAAAATGTGGAAGTTACAGGCCAAAATGCGTTTGTATCTCTTATAGCGCCACCTAGTGGAGAAGACGCACAATTTTTGCTATGGTTGGTCTGTATGCTATTCTCTATATACCCTGTGAATTTCACAGCCCTCAGCATAATACTTGGGCTGAAATAAATGTTTGTTTTTTATCTTGTAATAAGCCACGCCCACTTTTACCAGTCGTGACTACCTTCAAGATATGGCGTCAGGACAGGCCCAGCATAATACTCACCAAATTTCATAAATATCGGTGCAGCCATTTACCAGATATAAATTTCCCATATTTGCAGCGCCCCCTAGTGGCCAAAATTAGCTAAATTTGGTTCATTCTCTCACAGGCACATATCAAGCAAGGATCTCAGATTTGGTGTTGTTAGCATTTATTTTGACCGAAATATGCCACCGTTCGCCTTTTTATAGCTAGCTAGAAAAATTTATTCGTTAATAATTTCAGCATATTATGAGCAATCAAAATTCCTTTGATAACTTTAGATCAGGTCCAGCCGAAGACTGTACTTGCCAAGTTTCACGCTGAACGGACAAAACCCTAAGGAGGAGTTCGAAAAAGTAGGTTGTCCAGTTTTTGCGATGTTGTGAAAAACATGATAGGCAGAAATGGGAGTGGCCCTGCCCAGGTGATTCAGCACTATTCAGGGAATCTGTGGATATGAGGTTTTTGAATGTGTGACATATGGTCTGGGAGTTATAGCCCAAAACACGTTGAAAATGAGTAGGGGGCGCTGTTGAGCCATCTTGGCACATGAAAACACAAAAATCACATCAGACAACACAATTTGGGATGTCTGATGTGTGTGCCAAGTTGCGTGAGTTTTCGAGTGTCCCTTGCCCCTCAAAAACAACCTCGTGTTTTATGGCGAATAAGGTGGCGCCACAGTGACAGCGTTGGACGAAACCTCAAAGGCTTCTGCTTTGACCATCAACAAGGTCTTGGGAGTATGTATTTGCAAAATTGAGGTGGTTCGGGGGAACCTGGTAGAAGAGGGACATGAAAGAATGAAAAAAGTAACCTTCTGCCGCCAGTAGGTGGCGCTATGATGCTGATTCAAAATTTCTGTATAGATGTTTTCAGGGCTGGACAGTTATCATATGTGTGAAGTTTTGGAAAGATATGTCCACGTAGAGTCAAGTTACAGCTACTTTGGTCATCATGGCGAAACATCAAAGTTGGCCGCCACGCCAAGGTCACGCCCTTTGACGAAAATTCACAGTTTTCCATAGAAAGCATCATCAAGGCCTTATGGATAATTTCACCAAGTATGAGGTTGATGTGTTCAACTTTGGAGGAGATGTGCTTCAAAGTGTAAAACATGACATTTTCTACTGCCAGTAGGGGGCGCTATATTAATCACAAATTATTGACATGTAGATCTCTTCAGAGCAGGACTGTCATCAATCCTGTGAAGTTTGGGGAAGATTGGAGCATGTATGTTGGAGTAATAAACTACTTCCTGCCTAATAATACTACTTCCTGTTTGTAACGAAGTTTGAGGTCCCGGCACGGTCACACGGTGTGACGAAAACACAAGCTTTTGATAACTTTTCGTCTTCAGTTTATGTTGGTGGGACAGACCGAGTTTGAAGGCGATCGGACAAAATCTCTAGGAGGAGTTCGTTCATTTATGACCCCTGCAAATGGCCAAAAATACATGAAACTTCCACATTCAATTCAAAATGGCCGACTTCCTGTTGAGTTTAGGGCATGGGCCCAAGAGGCTTTTTTGTCCGTCTCGGCGTGCTACATATGTGTACCAAAATTCGTACGCTTTGGACAAAGTTAAAGCAGGGGGCTTTGATTTTGAAAACTGTTAGGGGGCGCCGTTGAGCCATTTTGTCACGCCCCTTTGTAATGACCATAAAATATCGAATTTTTCACCAGACGTGACGAGTGTGCAAAATTCTGGGACTTTTTGAGTACGTTCAGGCCCTCAAAAATGCAATCATAGGATAAAAAAAAAAATAATTAAAGCTGCAAGCAGCGTTGAACGGGCCCTCGCACCCCACGCAACTCGGGGCCTGGCGCGGCCGCCACCGTCTCGCCAGAGGTCGACCGGCAGACGAGGCACTGAATGTTCGCCTCCTTCGGAAAGTGTAGGAACCAATGCGTTGCGACTTCCCGTCTCCACTGGGTGGCGCTATGACTCTGACTCCTGAGCGTCATGTGGGTGTGTTCATGCCAGGACTATTATCATACATGTGAAGTTTGGAGCAGATTCGACCATTAGATCCCATGTTATAGCAATATCGTGTTTCATGGTGAGACATCAAGTGTCGACACCATGTCACAGCCACACCGTTCCATGCTGAGCAATTCTCTTAATATGTTTTGATCACACACTGGTGTAGATGGTACACACCAGTTTTGGAGTTAATTGATTCATTTCTGGAGGAGGAGATCATTAAAATACGCCAGGTGGAAAACGCCAAAAATGACTGTAAATTTCAAAATGGCCGACTTCCTGTTGGGTGTGGCCTATCCGTGCAAGAGGCTTTTTTGTGCGTGTGGATGTTATACATGTGTCTACCAAGTTTCGTGCATATCAGTGAGACGTCCTATGGTGGTTATTTGTGTGAATGGGCATGGCCAATCCATTTAGCCACGCCTATTAACGAAATTCATAACATATGTTCTGGGTTGGACTGTCAATATACCTGTGAAGTTTCACACAGATCTGACCAAGTACAGTGAAGTTATTGCCACTTCCTGTTTCATGGCGAGACGTCAAAATTCAACCTCCCACAACTGGCGTGCCCTTTAGATTCTGCGAGACCTTTTAATAACTTTTGATCAGGAAGTGTTCTAGATGGTAATCGGTAATTTTGAAGCCGTTCTGATGAATTCTGTAGGAGGAGTTCGTTAAAATACGATGCGTGCGCGACACCAAAACTGACCATGACATTCAAAATGGCCGACTTCCTGTTGAATTTAGCCTAGAGGTCCAAGAGACTTTTTTGTTTGTCTGGGGGTGATGGAGATGTGTACCAATTTTTGTGCATATCGGTGAGACGTCCTATGGAAGTAATTCATATAAGTGGGCGTGGCCAAGCCATATGGCCACGCCCATTGACGAAATTCATATCACATATTCAGGGCTGGACTGTTGACACACATATGAAGTTTCAGGTGGATATCATCAAAAACACCAAAGTTAAGGCCATTTTTATGCATTTTGGCGAAGGGTTGACTTCGCCGCCCTCCGGATGGAACGCCGTTTGACGACAGTTAAAATTCTTCATCATGGAGCATTACCAACATGTTGAGGCCTTTCTGACCAAATTTGAGCTGGATTTGCTGAACGTGCTCAGAGCTGGACCTCAAAGTCTAAAACATCGCTTTTTCTGTCACCAGCAGGGGGCACTATGCAAATTTCAATATTTCTGCATGTAGACGTCTTCAGGGCGGGACTATTATGAATCCTGGGGAGTTTGGTACCGTTCGGACTATTAATGCCAAAGTTATAGCAATCTCATTTTTCATGGCGAGACATCAAACTTCGCCGCCACGCCCAGGTCAGGTTGTTTGGAGTTTATGTAATCCGTTAATAACTTTTGATCACAAACTAGTCTAGTTTGGTGCACAGCAATTTTGAAGCCGTTCTGATTATTCCTGTAGGAGGAGTTCGTTAAAATACAACACGTGGAAAACGCCAAAAATGGCCGTTCAACGCCAAATATCTCACTTCCTGTTGGGTTTAGCCTATGTGTCCCTGTGACCTTTTTTGTGCGTCTCAGCATGATCTACATGCGTACCGATTTTCGTGCAGATCCGTGAAACCTGCCGAGTAGGGTGCTCTTTAAGGGGCGTGGCCTAGCCATTTTGACCCGCCCACCTCCACGAACCCTAAAATACCTAAATTTACACCACGACTGATGCGCATGCCAAAATTGGCGTGTTTTGGAATATGTTCAGGCCTCCAAATAAGCGATTTACTTTTGTCGTAATATTAATAATAATAATTCCTGCAATTTCAATAGGGTCCTCGCACGGACGTGCTCGGGCCCTAATTAAAGCTGCAAGCAGCGTTGAACGGGCCCTCGCACCCCACGCAACTCGGGGCCTGGCGCGGCCGCCACCGTGTCGCCAGAGGTCGACCGGCAGACGAGGCGCTGAATGTTCGCCTCCTTCGGACAGTGTAGGAACCAATGCGTTGCGACTTCCCGTCTCCACTGGGTGGCGCTATGACTCTGACTCCTGAGCGTCATGTGGGTGTGTTCATGCCAGGACTATTATCATACATGTGAAGTTTGGAGCAGATTCGACCATTAGATCCCATGTTATAGCAATATCGTGTTTCATGGTGAGACATCAAGTGTCGAAGCCATGTCACAGCCACACCGTTCCATGCTGAGCAATTCTCTTAATGTGTTTTGATCACACACTTGTGTAGATGGTACACACCAGTTTTGGAGTTAATTGATTCATTTCTGGAGGAGGAGATCATTAAAATACAACACGTGGAAAACGCCAAAAATGACTGTAAATTTCAAAATGGCCGACTTCCTGTCGGGTGTGGCCTATCCGTGCAAGAGGCTTTTTTGTGCGTGTGGATGTTATACATGTGTCTACCAAGTTTCGTGCATATCAGTGAGACGTCCTATGGTGGTTATTTGTGTGAATGGGCGTGGCCAATCCATTTAGCCACGCCTATTAACGAAATTCATAACATATGTTCTGGGTTGGACTGTCAATATACCTGTGAAGTTTCACACAGATCTGACCAAGTACAGTGAAGTTATTGCCACTTCCTGTTTCATGGCGAGACGTCAAAATTCAACCTCCCACAACTGGCGTGCCCTTTAGATTCTGCGAGACCTTTTAATAACTTTTGATCAGGAAGTGTTCTAGATGGTAATCGGTAATTTTGAAGCCGTTCTGATGAATTCTGTAGGAGGAGTTCGTTAAAATACGATGCGTGCGCGACACCAAAAATGACCATGACATTCAAAATGGCCGACTTCCTGTTGAATTTAGCCTAGAGGTCCAAGAGACTTTTTTGTTTGTCTGGGGGTGATGGAGATGTGTACCAATTTTTGTGCATATCGGTGAGACGTCCTATGGAAGTAATTCATATGAATGGGCGTGGCCAAGCCATATGGCCACGCCCATTGACGAAATTCATATCACATATTCAGGGCTGGACTGTTGACACACATATGAAGTTTCAGGTGGATATCATCAAAAACACCAAAGTTAAGGCCATTTTTATGCATTTTGGCGAAGGGTCGACTTCGCCGCCCTCCGGATGGAACGCCGTTTGACGACAGTCAAAATTCTTCATCATGGAGCATTACCAACATGTTAAGGCCTTTCTGACCAAATTTGAGTTGAATATGGTAAATGTGGTCAGAGCAGCACCTCAAAGTGTAAAACATGGTATTTCCTGTTGCCAGCAGGGGGCGCTATGACAATTACTGAATTTTTTGATGTAGATGTGTTCAGGGCGGGACTATTATCCATCATGTGAAGTTTGGTGCAGATAGGATCATCTACACCAAAGTTGTAGTAGTTGTAGTATAATTTCGTGTTTTTTGGTGAGATATCCAAATTGACCCTTCCGCAGCGACCGCGCCCTTCGACGTGACGAAGATCTTTTAATAATAAATTGATCCCACTGTAGTCGAGCACGCACAGGTAAATTTTTAAGTCAATCCGATAAAATCTGTAGGACGAGTTCGCTCAAGTACAACGTGTGGAAATGGCCAAAAATGACCTTATTTTGAAAAAACAATTCAAAATGGCCGACTTCCTGTTTGGTTTAGGGTGTCGCTCCAAGAGGCTTTTTTGTGCGTCCCGGGATGATACATATGTGTACCAAATTTCATACGCCTAGGGCAAAGTTAAAGCAGGGGGCTTCGATTTTGAAAACTGTTAGGGGGCGCCATTGAGCCATTTTGCCACGCCCCTTTGTAACGACCATAAAATATCGAAATTTTCACCAGACGTGACGAGTGTGCAAATTTTCCTGACTTTTTGGGCATGTTCAGGCCCTCAAAAATGCGATCAAAGGTTTAAAAGAAAAATAATAAGAATAATTTTTATGATTTCAATAGGGCTCTCGCACGGTTCGTGCTCGGGCCCTAATAATAATAATAATAAGAATAAGAATTCCTTCGGTTTCAATAGGGCTCTCGCATGGTACGTGCTCGGGCCCTAATAACTCCTTCAGTTTCAATAGGGTCCTCGCACCGCTAGGTGCTCGGGCCCTAATAATAATCCTAAGGAAAACAATAGGGTCCTCGCACGGTACGTGCTCGGACCCTAATAATAATAATAATAATTAAAGCTGCAAGCAGCGTTGAACGGGCCCTCGCACCCCACGCAACTCGGGGCCTGGCGCGGCCGCCACCGTGTCGCCAGAGGTCGACCGGCAGACGAGGCGCTGAATGTTCGCCTCCTTCGGACAGTGTAGGAACCAATGCGTTGCGACTTCCCGTCTCCACTGGGTGGCGCTATGACTCTGACTCCTGAGCGTCATGTGGGTGTGTTCATGCCAGGACTATTATCATACATGTGAAGTTTGGAGCAGATTCGACCATTAGATCCCATGTTATAGCAATATCGTGTTTCATGGTGAGACATCAAGTGTCGACGCCATGTCACAGCCACACCGTTCCATGCTGAGCAATTCTCTTAATGTGTTTTGATCACACACTTGTGTAGATGGTACACACCAGTTTTGGAGTTAATTGATTCATTTCTGGAGGAGGAGATCATTAAAATACAACACGTGGAAAACGCCAAAAATGACTGTAAATTTCAAAATGGCCGACTTCCTGTCGGGTGTGGCCTATCCGTGCAAGAGGCTTTTTTGTGCGTGTGGATGTTATACATGTGTCTACCAAGTTTCGTGCATATCAGTGAGACGTCCTATGGTGGTTATTTGTGTGAATGGGCGTGGCCAATCCATTTAGCCACGCCTATTAACGAAATTCATAACATATGTTCTGGGTTGGACTGTCAATATACCTGTGAAGTTTCACACAGATCTGACCAAGTACAGTGAAGTTATTGCCACTTCCTGTTTCATGGCGAGACGTCAAAATTCAACCTCCCACAACTGGCGTGCCCTTTAGATTCTGCGAGACCTTTTAATAACTTTTGATCAGGAAGTGTTCTAGATGGTAATCGGTAATTTTGAAGCCGTTCTGATGAATTCTGTAGGAGGAGTTCGTTAAAATACGATGCGTGCGCGACACCAAAAATGACCATGACATTCAAAATGGCCGACTTCCTGTTGAATTTAGCCTAGAGGTCCAAGAGACTTTTTTGTTTGTCTGGGGGTGATGGAGATGTGTACCAATTTTTGTGCATATCGGTGAGACGTCCTATGGAAGTAATTCATATGAATGGGCGTGGCCAAGCCATATGGCCACGCCCATTGACGAAATTCATATCACATATTCAGGGCTGGACTGTTGACACACATATGAAGTTTCAGGTGGATATCATCAATAACACCAAAGTTAAGGCCATTTTTATGCATTTTGGCGAAGGGTCGACTTCGCCGCCCTCCGGATGGAACGCCGTTTGACGACAGTCAAAATTCTTCATCATGGAGCATTACCAACATGTTAAGGCCTTTCTGACCAAATTTGAGTTGAATATGGTAAATGTGGTCAGAGCAGCACCTCAAAGTGTAAAACATGGTATTTCCTGTTGCCAGCAGGGGGCGCTATGACAATTACTGAATTTTTTGATGTAGACGTGTTCAGGGCGGGACTATTATCCATCATGTGAAGTTTGGTGCAGATAGGATCATCTACACCAAAGTTGTAGTAGTTGTAGTATAATTTCGTGTTTTTTGGCGAGATATCCAAATTGACCCTTCCGCAGCGACCGCGCCCTTCGACGTGACGAAGATCTTTTAATAATAAATTGATCCCACTGTAGTCGAGCACGCACAGGTAAATTTTTAAGTCAATCCGATAAAATCTGTAGGACGAGTTCGCTCAAGTACAACGTGTGGAAATGGCCAAAAATGACCTTATTTTGAAAAAACAATTCAAAATGGCCGACTTCCTGTTTGGTTTAGGGTGTCGCTCCAAGAGGCTTTTTTGTGCGTCCCGGGATGATACATATGTGTACCAAATTTCATGCGCCTAGGGCAAAGTTAAAGCAGGGGGCTTCGATTTTGAAAACTGTTAGGGGGCGCCATTGAGCCATTTTGCCACGCCCCTTTGTAACGACCATAAAATATCGAAATTTTCACCAGACGTGACGAGTGTGCAAATTTTCCTGACTTTTTGGGCATGTTCAGGCCCTCAAAAATGCGATCAAAGGTTTAAAAGAAAAATAATAAGAATAATTTTTATGATTTCAATAGGGCTCTCGCACGGTTCGTGCTCGGGCCCTAATTAAAGCTGCAAGCAGCGTTGAACGGGCCCTCGCACCCCACGCAACTCGGGGCCTGGCGCGGCCGCCACCGTCTCGCCAGAGGTCGACCGGCAGACGAGGCGCTGAATGTTCGCCTCCTTCGGACAGTGTAGGAACCAATGCGTTGCGACTTCCCATCTCCACTGGGTGGCGCTATGACTCTGACTCCTGAGCGTCATGTGGGTGTGTTCATGCCAGGACTATTATCATACATGTGAAGTTTGGAGCAGATTCGACCATTAGATCCCATGTTATAGCAATATCGTGTTTCATGGTGAGACATCAAGTGTCGAAGCCATGTCACAGCCACACCGTTCCATGCTGAGCAATTCTCTTAATGTGTTTTGATCACACACTTGTGTAGATGGTACACACCAGTTTTGGAGTTAATTGATTCATTTCTGGAGGAGGAGATCATTAAAATACAACACGTGGAAAACGCCAAAAATGACTGTAAATTTCAAAATGGCCGACTTCCTGTCGGGTGTGGCCTATCCGTGCAAGAGGCTTTTTTGTGCGTGTGGATGTTATACATGTGTCTACCAAGTTTCGTGCATATCAGTGAGACGTCCTATGGTGGTTATTTGTGTGAATGGGCGTGGCCAATCCATTTAGCCACGCCTATTAACGAAATTCATAACATATGTTCTGGGTTGGACTGTCAATATACCTGTGAAGTTTCACACAGATCTGACCAAGTACAGTGAAGTTATTGCCACTTCCTGTTTCATGGCGAGACGTCAAAATTCAACCTCCCACAACTGGCGTGCCCTTTAGATTCTGCGAGACCTTTTAATAACTTTTGATCAGGAAGTGTTCTAGATGGTAATCGGTAATTTTGAAGCCGTTCTGATGAATTCTGTAGGAGGAGTTCGTTAAAATACGATGCGTGCGCGACACCAAAAATGACCATGACATTCAAAATGGCCGACTTCCTGTTGAATTTAGCCTAGAGGTCCAAGAGACTTTTTTGTTTGTCTGGGGGTGATGGAGATGTGTACCAATTTTTGTGCATATCGGTGAGACGTCCTATGGAAGTAATTCATATGAATGGGCGTGGCCAAGCCATATGGCCACGCCCATTGACGAAATTCATATCACATATTCAGGGCTGGACTGTTGACACACATATGAAGTTTCAGGTGGATATCATCAATAACACCAAAGTTAAGGCCATTTTTATGCATTTTGGCGAAGGGTCGACTTCGCCGCCCTCCGGATGGAACGCCGTTTGACGACAGTCAAAATTCTTCATCATGGAGCATTACCAACATGTTAAGGCCTTTCTGACCAAATTTGAGTTGAATATGGTAAATGTGGTCAGAGCAGCACCTCAAAGTGTAAAACATGGTATTTCCTGTTGCCAGCAGGGGGCGCTATGACAATTACTGAATTTTTTGATGTAGATGTGTTCAGGGCGGGACTATTATCCATCATGTGAAGTTTGGTGCAGATAGGATCATCTACACCAAAGTTGTAGTAGTTGTAGTATAATTTCGTGTTTTTTGGTGAGATATCCAAATTGACCCTTCCGCAGCGACCGCGCCCTTCGACGTGACGAAGATCTTTTAATAATAAATTGATCCCACTGTAGTCGAGCACGCACAGGTAAATTTTTAAGTCAATCCGATAAAATCTGTAGGAGGAGTTCGCTCAAGTACAACGTGTGGAAATGGCCAAAAATGACCTTATTTTGAAAAAACAATTCAAAATGGCCGACTTCCTGTTTGGTTTAGGGTGTCGCTCCAAGAGGCTTTTTTGTGCGTCCCGGGATGATACATATGTGTACCAAATTTCATACGCCTAGGGCAAAGTTAAAGCAGGGGGCTTCGATTTTGAAAACTGTTAGGGGGCGCCATTGAGCCATTTTGCCACGCCCCTTTGTAACGACCATAAAATATCGAAATTTTCACCAGACGTGACGAGTGTGCAAATTTTCCTGACTTTTTGGGCATGTTCAGGCCCTCAAAAATGCGATCAAAGGTTTAAAAGAAAAATAATAAGAATAATTTTTATGATTTCAATAGGGCTCTCGCACGGTTCGTGCTCGGGCCCTAATAATAATAAAAATCCGAACAAAAACAATAGGGTTCCCAGCACCGCTGGTCCTGGGAAACGCGTATGCTTTGCATTCGCGTTCCCCAGGCCCCGCGGGCTTGGCCCCCTAAAAATCCGAACAAAAACAATAGGGTTCCCAGCACCGCTGGTCCTGGGAAACGCTCATGCTTTGCATGCGCGTTCCCCAAGCCCCGCGGGCTTGGCCCCCTAATAAAAAATCCTAACAAAAACAATAGGGTTCCCAGCACCGCTGGTCCTGGGAAACGCTCATGCTTTGCATGCGCGTTCCCCAAGCCCCGCGGGCTTGGCCCCCTAATAATAAAACAGTAGGAAAACAATAGGGTTTCAGCCCTTCGGGCTTGAACCCCTAATAATCCTAAGGTAAACAATAGGGGCCTCGCACCGTCTTCGGTGCGCACTGCTTACGGTGCGCGCCTTCGGTGCTTGGGCCCTAATAACTCCTTCAGTTTCAATAGGGTCCTCGCACCACTAGGTGCTCGGGCCCTAATAAATGATTTTATAATCAAGCACAACCTTGATTTTATGTTTTTAACTGAAACTTGGTTAGGCCTTGACTGTGTTATTGTCGCGGGTGACTTTAATATTCATGTTGATAATGTGAAAGATGGATGTGCAAAAGAACTCATGAATAGTGTGGATAAGTTTGGACTTTCTCAACATGTAACAGATTCAACACATAACAAGGGGCATATATTAGATCTAATTATTTCCAAAGGTCTAAACATTTCTGATGTTGTGGTGAATGATGTTGCTCTTTCTGATCACTACTGTGTTCTGTTTAAGATGACCATCCCTGCTAGCATTAGCAAAGATGAAGCAGAGGTGGTAAGAAAGTGGTGTATTAACGACACCACCAGTACATTATTCACTCAGGCTTTTACACCATCACCAACTCTGCCCTCATCCTCTGTTAATGACCTTGTAAATAGTTTCAGTTCCAGTGTTATGACTGTTATGGATGCCATTGCTCCGATTAAGACCAAAGTTATCTTTGGAAGGAAAAAGTCACCATGGAGGAACGCCACACTGGTCAAAGCTCAAAAAAGAAAGTGTAGGCAGGCTGAATGCAGATGGCGAAAAACCAAACTTCAGGTTCATTATGACATCTATAAAGAGAGTCTTCACATCTATAACCAAGAATTGAAAGGGCAAGGCAGTCCTTTTTCTCTGAGATTAACAATAAAACACCAACAATGCACACACCTTATTCACTGTCGTTGACAGACTGACAAACCCCTCACCATCTGTCCCTCCGAGCTGCTGTCCATCAAGTCATGTGATGACTTTGCAGCTTTGTTCACTGATAAAATTAAGAGGATAAGACAAACAGTAAGTGGCTCTACCTCAGGAAACATGGTTATGTCACCTGTTCCTCCTTACTGTCAAATAAATCTAGAACATTTTCAACTCTTAGATCATGCATCTCTGACAGAAACTGTTCAGCACTTAAAGTCCACGACCTGCTGCCTTGACATGCTGCCTACAAGCTTTTTAAAAAGTGTTTTTAATTGTGTTGCACCAGAAGTATTGCAGATAGTAAATACTTCTCTTCGATCAGGGCATTTTCCCGAGGCCTTGAAAACTGCAGTAATTAAACCTCTTTTAAAAAAGCCTAATCTGGATGCTTCAGTAATAAGTAACTACAGGCCCATATCAAAACCTGATCGCTGAAAGGGTTGTTTGTCAACAAATTCACTCCTTCTTGATCCAAAACAATCTCTTCAGTGTCTTCCAGTCAGGATTTCGACCACACCACACCACAGCACTGAGACTGCACCTATTAAAGTTTTAAATGACATACATCTGAACAATGATGCATCGAAAATTTCAGTTTTGGTATTACTGGATCTCAGTGCTGCATTTGATACGGTTGATCACGACATACTGCTTGACAGATTGGAGAAGTGGGTCAGACTTTCTGGTACTGTGCTAAATTGTTTCAAATCTTACCTAAAAGACCGGGACTACTTTGTGTCATTAGGTAATTATGAAGCTGAGCGAACAAAGATCACATGTGGGGTTCCTCAAGGCTCCATTCTTGGGCCACTTTTGTTCAATATCTATATGCTCCCCCTCGCTCAGATTATGGAGTACCATAACGTCTCCTACTACACTTATGCTGATGACACACAACTCTACATTACAGTGTCACCACATGACTACAGTCCCTTACAGTCGCTGAGTGAGTGTATCCAACAAATCGATCAGTGGATGGGCCAGAACTTCCTTCAGCTCAATACAGAAAAGACAGAAGTCATTGCGTTTGGTCCAAAAAATGCAAGGCTTGAGGTCAATGATCAACTTGCCTCAATGACACTAAAAACTACAGACCAAGCCAGAAATCTTGCTGTAGTTATGGACTCAGACCTGAATTTTAACAGCCACACAAAGACTATTGCTAAATCAGCCTATTATCATCTTAAAAACATAGCAAGAATTAAGGGATGTCTAAACAAGACACTGAAAAACTTGTTCATGCATTTATTTTCAGTAGGTTAGATTATTGTAATGGTGTCTTTACAGGTCTCAGTAAAAAATCAATTAGGCAGCTGCAGCTCATCCAGAATGCTGCTGCCAGAGTCCTGACCAACACCAGGAAAATGGACCATATCACACCTGTCCTTAAATCACTGCACTGGCTCCCTGTGTGTAAAAGGATAGATTTTAAAATCCTGTTACTGGTCTAAAAGTCACCGAATGGTATTGGGCCTAAATACATCTCAGAGCTTCTTGTTGGGTATGAAGCATTCAGAACACCTGAGGTGTGCACAAACTGTCGGCTCATTTAAATCAGGGCTGAAAACATTATTGTTTACTACAGCTTTCCTGTAAAACTTCATTTAATCACTGTAACTTTTAACTATTTTATCTGCTTGTTTTATTGTTTTTAAATTAGACTTTTACTGTTTCTTTTCTATTTTAATTCCAATGTTTTTAATGTAATGTTTAAATTTTAATGTTTTTGTTTGTAATGTATTTCTCTGCTTCTGTAAAGCACTCTGAATTGCCTTGTGTATGAATGGTGCTATACAAATAAACTTGCCTTGCCTTGCCTTGCATGGATGCACAGGATGGGTCACACATGAAAAACATGCTGCCAGTAAGACATCTGCACTCAAACTTTCCTGAGAAAATTAAAAAAACATAACCTCCCAAATTTTGTTTTCTTAAAGTCCATCTTGTGCGTATGGGCTCTGTGCGCGCGTTGGTACGCTCTATTTACCAGCAGTGCACACACACAGCAGCGAGCGTCATCTCCTCCTACGGATCCCCCATTCTGGATGTCCCACCACAGCGCGTCTGAACATACACACTCAAGCTACCTGTTGGCTGTTTGATTTTGCTTAGATTTCATTGATCTGGTTTTCTTTATAATATGAGGTATGCACAGATTGATGGATATTTTCCCTGTAATGGGCTGTATGTTCCTGAGACATTAATCTGTCTGAGGGTAATGTTGATTTAAAACAAAACAAAAAAAAAAAAAGTAAAGCTTAAAAAATATAAGTGGCTTTTGATGAAAGATCTGAGGCTCAAGTTTTAAGAGCCCAGCCCTCCCACCGCCTATGCTCGTGAATGCAATATCTCAAGAACAGCTTAAGGATTTTTTTTTCCATATTTGGCACAAACTTCCACTTGAACTCAAAGACGAAGTGATTCGTTTTTGGTGTTACCTTGTCTGTCTCATCTTGTGAACGCAATATCTCAAGAACACTTTGAGGGATTCTTTTCTGGCACAAACATTCACTTGGACTGAAGGGTGTACTGTTTATGTTTTGATGGTAGCAGGTCAAGGTCATCATGACAATGCATCTATCTAATTTTCATGAATCTCAAGAACACTTTGAGGGAATTCCTTCAAATTTGGTACAAATGTCCAGTTTGAGTAAAGGATGAACCGATTAGATTTTGGTGGTCGAAGGTCACTGTGACCTCACAAAACATTGGCTATATATATATTGGCCACAGTTTAGGGATTCTTATGCTAATTATGGCAATATCTTACAAATTTCTAATAGGATAAAATAATGAAGTGATGACATATTAATCGAAAAGGTCAAAGACCAACTTCACTGCGACATCATGATATTCTACATAAAACACTTTTTCTGGCCATTACTCAACATAGTATCTCAGGGACAGAATGAGAGATTTGGTCAGGGACTGCATTGGTGACACTATTCTTGGGTGTCCACCTTGAAACTGTGCTGATTGTATAGATCTTCTGTGCTGGCAGGAGGAAGATGTGTGTGAAGCATCTATGTTTTTACAGACAGGCATGTAAACAGCAAGATAAACTTTACTGGTTCATGGAGACATACAACTGTGAAGTGCAGTGTTTCCCCTACCATTATATTAGGGGGGCGCCCCGCCTCCCCGGAAGGTCAAGTTAATTTTATTTTATTTTATTTTATTTTATATATAGCGCCAGATCACAACAGAAGTCATTTAAGGTTACCTTTCCTATAGAACAGGTCTATAACTTGTCCTTTTATTAAACTAACTAAATAACCTCATGTTATTTATCTTATTTACACCACAGCATGTCACTTCTGTCTCTACATGGTCGCGCATTTTCAATTCCCTTCTGCTCTCTGTATCGTGCATGGCGGAGTTCCGCCCCAAACACACACACAAACAGACATGTGCGCACACACAAGTGAGCACACTAGAACATAGCTGTCAAGTCTCCCGTTTTGGCCGGGAAACTACCGTATTTTACCCCTCTTTCCCGCCGTCCTCCCGTATTAGTATTCTCCCGTAAATCTCCCGTATTATAATAAAAAAAACATTCCTCTGCCTCTCCAAACTGAACTCTGTCACTAGCCTCACGAGAACTGCCACCTGCAGAAGCCTGGGTTGCAGTTGTCGCGAGGTTAGTGCCGACAGCGGGAACAAACCCGGAACAAGAAAAGAGAGAGATGGATGGATGTGACGAAGGAGAAGGCATTCCTGCCAAACAAAACAAAGAAGTCCTGGAAATATCTCGACAAATGGGACAGCGAATTTACTTTCCTAAAGAGGAGCAGGATGGGGCACATTATGAACTGAAAATATGTTTAAGCAATAAGCCCCGAGAAGCCGTGAGTTACAGTGATTTTACAATGGCTGAGGGGCGTTCAGTGCCCCTCCGCCGTTGTAAATCACTGTAACTCACGGCTTCTCAGGGCTTATTGCTTTAATAAAACGGTTACCCTACATATAGCCCATAAAATGAACACACACGAAAAAGAATCAACAATTTATTGGTAATAATGCAACAATAAAACTGAGAACTATTCATTCTTCCACCAAGCAACACAGACGCTGCGGTCTACCAGTGGGTTACACTGATTTTACAACGGCATGGAACGCAGCTCAGCCAATCACATTTAAGGATGGGAAGCACCCGTTTTATAAACAATAAATAAATGTGCTTCATATATCCTTTGTGTTTTCATTTAGGCTTTATTATAACGTAGGAATGTTCACAGCATTTCAGTGTCAACAAAGGTTGGCCTATCAGATTCTGATCACCTAATTGTAGTTAGTAAGCGGTTGACAAGTTGTTTCTAGATATCTTGTACACCTGTCTTAAAATGTAAGGGATACTGGAGCTTGGTTGGGGTGATGGGACGGCTCGCAGCGAGCACCAGCGAATTTCCCTTATTTTCTAATCCACAACTTGACAGGTATGCACTAGAGCGCAGCCCGGGCCGCATTTTCCCGACCGAACCCGACCCGAGTCCGAGACAATTCTAAGCGAGCCCGACCCAAACTCAACGCAGTTTGTTACCTGACATAGTTGGACCGTGTGTAAATGACCATCAAAATGCTGCTGTTACTCACAGTCAAACATGCCGCTCACACAGCAGCACGGCACTACACACACTTAGTTGGAGCGGAGCCTGTGTTGCGTTCAGGCGTTATTGCGTAAATAACAAATTCCAGCATTTGCCCCCCCCCCCCCCCAAAAGCTGTAACCCTTGGGGAAACACTGAAGTGGTAATTCTAGTTTGATAATGGCCCATGTTTTTGCTGTCCAGAGTTCTCAGGCAAGGTGATCTGCTCGACAGTTGTCTTCAACCCTGTGGAGCAGCCAGCAGTGGCTCTGGAGGACGATGAAGACTCTGAATTAAAAGGACCTGTGGTAAGACCAGACTGTCGGCTGCTCACTGACTGCTACAGTGTGTTTGATCATAAGAGCTTTACACTGTATTAATGAGGTTACCCGTTCGCTCTAGATTGATAGACGCTGCTCTCGTTGCAATAAAGAGGGGATGGTTTACTACACCAGGCAGATGAGATCTGCAGATGAGGGACAGACTGTCTTTTTCACCTGTATACACTGCAGGTAAATAATATGAACACACCGTGTATTGTGGGACTTAATTTAAACAGTTTGTGCTGCTATCAAATCTTTTGCTGATCATTATGATTTTGGTGTTACAGGTATCAAGAGAAGGAGGACTCGTGAAAACAAGTCCAGCACACTTTCTCCATTCCTCCCCATTCTTCTGCCCTCATACCTGGATGCTTTCTTTTCACATGGATTGAAAAAACAACAACACTGGGCCCTTCACCTTTATTTCATTAGTCTGTGCAGTGCAGGGAATCTCAATCACTGGTCTTGAATACTAGCATTCACAAACATTCTAAAATCAGCGTCCATTTGCCAGCTGTTTTGCTGGATCTGTTTATGGCCTTTATCATTGAATGAAGTTCCCTCAGTTTTCGCAGAAATGCTGTTATGCACCGTGAACACAACGTTGACATATTTAAGTTATGATGACTGTGTTAGCAAACCATTGCCTATGAGCACATCCAGCAGAACCAGAGCAACATTATTTGGAGTTGAGTTTGTATCTACCTGATAAATGTTCAATAGTCACTGTCTTTTCAGTTCTTTTTTGATCTCTACCAACTTCTGAGAAAAATCTGTCTCTTTAGCTGCTAAATGTTTCACTGTGCTCACCAGCTAGTCTCTGTCTGTCTGCTCTGTGCTGCTGAGCAGGTAGTGTACAGTGGGTTTATCCACACTGTTTTACTAACAACAGCTGCCTCCTGCTGCTGGAAATGTAGTTGATAAGTGCTGAGGCTGTGATCAAGTAAAGCCAGGCTAAAAAGTTAAAACTCAGGGCTTGTGCCTTTTGGACGTTTAATTTATATCCTGAGTATGATCCATAATCTGCTAAAAAAAGACATCAAGGTTAGCAGAGAATGTGTTGGATCATCTAGGTACACCATTACATTTGCCTGCTGCCATTTTTATTCCCCTGATTGCATCATTTTTGCCTTATTCCCTGAGCTAACAGTTCAATAAAATTAGCAAACAACACAGGGCTTAACGGGCAACCCTGTCAGGTTGATCATTCTAGTATAAAAGTATCTGAAAGTTCCCTATTGATCTTAGCCGGGCTGATGGTCTATTATATAATTTTGCTATCGTTTGGATTATTTTTCCCATTAAAGCCCAGCTTTCCCATAACTTTAAATAGAAAAGTCCACCTCACTGAGTCGAAAGCCTTTTCAGCATCTAAACTCAATATTAACGCCTGCATTTTGTTCTGTGTTATATATCTATTTACCTGTAAAGTTATCATGAGCCAATACAAAGCACACACACATATCACAAAAACAACAAGAAGACAGTACACACATCTAAACAAAAACACAACAAAAACACACAATACAAGCTCCAATGCTGAATCATCACATCCAATGAATGTTGTTGTCACCCTACAAAAATGCCCTGATCCTGAATGAGAAATACTAATCCTTTGATAGGAACATTTCAAATTCACCTCCATGTCCACAAGCTGATATGCATAAAAAGACCATATCAGGTATCACACACAAAATTCATCATCTGTTCATAACAATCAGCACAATCAGAAAAAATATCAGTTACTAAAGGTCTTTGTTAAATAATATTCTTTAAGTTTTATTTTAAAGCTATGAATATTTTCCTGTGTTGTTATGGACATTGGGAGTGAATTCCACTCTTTCATTGCTCTATACATTACTGTTCGTTGTACACGTCTTTGATTTGGGTATGGTAAAACAACCACAACCAGCATACCTCGTTGAATAACTGTGTCTTTCTGAACTAAAGAATAACTTTTTGTAGAAAATAAGTGGAATCTTAGTTGTGATTACATTTCTTATAAAAACCAACAAATACAAAAACCTATTTTTTTACATCAAGCCAAGACAGACACTCACTGCATTTTTATGACATTTGTCCTAAACCCACAGGAAAGAGCAACACATGCTGCTTTATTTTGAACTAGTTGCAGTTTTCTGATATTTCCTCGCAATGCATTGAACCAAACCACAGAACAGTCATTTAAATGGGTCAAAAACAAAGCTTGAATTAAATGAAAATTTCTTTGATAATTTGATGTGTTAAATATTTTGCACATCTTCTGATCACTGACAAAATAGTACCCATTTTTACTGCTACTCTCCGTATTTATTTTTCCCATGATAGTTTATTATCAGTAACAACTTCCAATGATTTACTTTCATTTCATTACTTTCATTGTTTGTTCCAATTACAATACTAGTTGTCTTAGACACATTTAAGACAAGTTTATTACCATTAATCCAATCCAAGTCCAACTTCATTTCTTGAAGTAGGTTAGTATTTAAATCACCAATTGTTTAAGCTAAATAAATTGTTGAATCGTCCGCATACATTGAAATAAGAGCCCTTTTCAATACTAGAGGGAAATCATTTCTGAAAATAGAGGTCCAAGGCGACTTCCTTGAGGCACTCCCTGCTTTACATGTTTAACATCTGACTGACTTCCATTAAAGTAGACTATTTGTTTTCTTTCACTATTCACTCATAATAAAGCAGCAGAAGAAAACCCATAACATTTTAAGTTTTACAATAACAAATCATGATCCAAGATATCAAAAGCTGCAGAAAAATCCAATAAACAACTCCAATAATTTTCCTCTGTTCAATTTCCTTGTACCAATCATCTACCATTTGAGTTAAAGCGGTAGCTGTCAAGAATTTTTCCCTGTATGCATGCTGGAAATCAGTGAATAAATTATTATAGGAAAAACAGAGCTGAATTTGTTCATACACAATACACTCCATAATCTTACTCCAAATTAGTAATAAACTTATTGGCCTACTGTTAGAAAACTGCAACTTTTTGTTTTTAGGAATAGGCACTATCTTCGCTATTTTCCATAATTGTGGACATTTATTTTTATTAAAACATTGATTAATAATTTGTGTTACCAGTGGAGCTATAACTGAAGCAATAGGCTCAAGCAGCCTTCCACCAAGATCATCAACCCCTGGTGGCTTATTTTTACATTAATTCAATTTTTGATACACTGGCATTTTTAAATTCAAAGACATAATCTTTACCCTGCATAATCAGATCTATTAATCTAACTGATAAATCTGTATTCTTATGCTGTCAAGTATTTTTTAAACTGATCTATCTTACTTATACACTAATTATTTAAATGATTAGCTATGTCTTTGGGTTTAGTTAAAAACTCTCCCCCAGTTTCTAGAAAAGATGGTGTTGACTTATTATTTCCTTTTAATAAATGATTCAACGTGCTCCATAATCATTTATTATTGCGTTTAACTTCATGAATAATATTTACATAAAACTGTTTTTTCTTCTTCATGTTTAATTTAGTGACAAAATGTCTCAATTTGCAATAAACTTGCCAATCTGATTTTAGACCAGATGACATAGCCATGGATTTTGCCTGATCTCTTTCAATCGTATGTTCTTTAAGTTCTCTGTCCAACCATGGAGAATTAACATTCCTGACTGTAAGTTTCTGTAATGGTGCATGATTATCTACAATCTTCATGAAAGTTTTGTTGAAAGCTTGAAAAGCTTCTTCCGGGTCATCTTGTAAGAACACATTTGACCAATTGGCATTGGTTACTTCTCTCACATATTTATCATGATGAAAGTTTTTAAAGTTCTTTTTTAATTATCTTGGAACCTGCTTTTTGAACTTTTGTTTTCCTTACGATTGCAATGAGATTGTGATCTGTGCATCCTATAGGCAGCGATATGGATTTGGAACAGAACTCAGGAGTGTTCAAATAAATATGATCAATACAAGTCGCCACTCTCTTGCCATTGTTTTTTCAAACAAATTCTCCTGGCTAATTAACAACTTGTGATAATCCAGAAGCTGCACAGGTATTCATTAGTTTCTTTTTCATTGGACAAGAAAAAGAACTCCAGTCTATGTTCATATCAGCCATAAAATATAGTTCATAATTAGTAGTGCAAACATTATCGAACATATCACAGATATTATCAAGATATTCAGAATTAGCACTGGGAGGTCGATAACCACATCCTATCAAAATGGGTTTAAGATGTTTCAAATAAACCTATAACCAAAGAACTTCAACGTCAGGAGACATTAAATCATACCTAATTTTGACAGGTAAGTAACATATAATATATCTTCCACTTCAGTTAATTTGTTCCTGATACTACATATATTTATGTGGGCCATTCAAAGGCCTTTCTTTGGTACTTTATGTGACATCAAATAAAGTTTGCTTTACTTTTAGTCTCATTTTGATGAACTCAAATTTGGAGCAGAGTGTTACATATACAAACACATATTAACGTAAATTTAGACATAATTCGCTGTAGTGCCATAATGGCTGTCATGATCAGAATGCTCCGTGAGTAAGCCAGAACGCCATTATTAGCCTCTCTTAATAAACTTGGCCATAATGTAATTATTTTCTGTACCCTGAAAAATTCCTGATATCATAATGCAAGGGAAGAAAGAAAAACAGACTATATTAAAGCCGCAAGAAGCGATGAACGGGCCCTTGCACCTTCACGCAACTCGAGGGCGCTCGCTGGACGCCGGCTCACGGCGCCCTTCATTTCTGTTGACTGCAGACCTGTCACGCAGGACTTACACATCATATCCCTCAAATCATATGAGGACATGTAATTTTTGCCAGTAGGTGGCGCTGTACTAATAACCAAGTATTGGCATATAGATGTATTCAGGGCAGGACTGTCATCATTCCTGTGAAGTTTGGGGAAGATTGGAACATATATTTCCTTTATTTAACCAGGGAATTCTCATTGAGATAATAATCTCTTTTCCAAGAGGATCCTGGCCAAGAAGGCAGCACAAAAAGTTACACAAAGTTACACAACGCATGACATACTAAGAAACAAATAAAAGGATTACATCCAGTATCAAATCCTTGTGATTAATCCATAAAACACGTACAAATGGTGGGCAGATGCTCCTTAATTTTGATTTTAAAATTTTCTAGACTAATACAACGGTCGAGTCTAAGATGGATCTGAATCTCTGCCCAGGATGTTGGAGCGAAGACGCTGAATGTATGGTGAAGTTGCGAACCAGTTACAAGCAAATTCAAAATGGCGGACTTCCTGTTGGGTTTGACACATGGCTGCAAGAGGCTTTTTTATACCTCTTTCAGTGATGCATGTGCATACCAAGTTTCATAGATGTAGCTCAAACCAGCTTCGGGGGTTTCGTAGAAAATTTGTAGGGGGTGCTGTTGAGCCATGTTGGCACATCAGAGCCGAAAAATCACATCAGACACCTCATATCGGATCCTGTCATATGTTTGTCAATTTTCATGACTTTACAAGCATCCTTTACCCTTCAAAAACAACTTCGTCTTTTGTGGCGAATAAGGCGTTGCCACGGTGACCAAACATCACTAAGCTTTACAGCTGGCCTCGGGAGTGACTCCACATCACGCTCGCCAAATTTCGTGTGAATCGATGAATTTTCATGTCACTTGATTTTTCTCTGATTTTAGCGCCTCCTATCGGTCAATTTCTGCCAAATTTGGCACAGTGCATCTGGAGGACTTCTGAAAGAAGTGAATTGAGTTTGACATTGATATCTTTTACTTTGACAAAAATATGCAAAGGTATGTGTTTTGTAGCTAGCAGGAAAAAACTGTTTATTGTTAGCTAGCCTATTTTTTGGAGTAGCAAAATTCTTTTGATAAATTTTGGTCACGCACGTCTGGAGATTGTATGTGCAAAGTTTTGTGAAGATGGAGCTTAAACGCTAGGAGGAGTTCGAAAAAGTAGGTTTTTGATGTACAGTAAATTACAAAGAGAAATTTGCAGTGGGAGTGGGCGTGGCCTATGTCAGAAGATGCGACTCTATTTAGGCAACACATGGATATAAAGTTTATGAAGATGTGATTTAAAATGTGGAAGTTACAGGCCAAAATGCGTTTGCATTCGTTATAGCGCCACCTAGTGGAGTAGACGCACAATTTTTGCTATGGTTGGTCTGTATGCTATTCTCTATATACCCTGTGAATTTCACAGCCCTCAGCATAATACTTGAGCTGACGTTAATGTTTGTTTTTTTATCTTGTAATAAGCCACGTCCACTTTTACCAGTCCAGAATAACTTCAAGGTATGGCCTCAGGAGGGGCCCAGCATCATACTCACCAAATTTCATAAATATCGGTGCAGCCATTTACGAGATATAAATTTTCCATATTTTCAGCGCCCCCTAGTGGCCAAAATTAGCTAAATTTGGTTCATTCCCACACAGACACATATCAGGCAAGGATCTCAGGTTTGGTGTTGTTAGCATGTATTTTGACCGAAATATTCCACTGTTTGCCTTTTTATAGCTAGCTAGAAAAATTTATTCGTTAATAATGTGAGCATATTTTGACCAATCAAAATTCCTTTAGATCAGGTCCAGCAGAAGACTGTACGTGTCAAGTTTCTCGCTGAACGGACAACACCGTAAGGAGGAGTTTGAAAAAGTAGGTTTTTCAGTTTTCGCGATTTTTGCGAAAAAAAATTATAGGCGGAAATGGGCGTGGCTCCGTCCAGGTGATTCAGCGCTATTCAGGGAATCGGTGGATATGAGGTTTTTTCACGTAGGAGTTTCACATCATATCCCTCAAATCACACGAAGACATGTAATTTTGCCAATAGGTGGCGCCATACTAATAACCAAGTATTGGAGTACAGATGTGTTCAGGGAAGGACTGTCATCAATCCTGTGAAGTTTGGGGAAGATTGGAACATGTATGGTGAAGTCGTGAACCAGTTACAAGCAAATTCAAAATGGCGGACTTCCTGCTGGGTTTGGCACATGGCGTCAAGAGGCTTTTTTGTACGTCTTTCAGTGTTGCATGTGCCTACCAAGTTTTATAGATGCAGGTCAAACCAGCGTCGGGGGCTGCTTCGTTGAAAATTTTATAGGGGGCGCTGTTGAGCCATGTTGGCACATCAAAGCACAAAAATCTCATCAGACAACACACATCGGGTCCTATCATATGTGTGCCGAGTTTCATGACTTTCCAAGCATCTCTTACCCCTCAAAAACAACCTCGTGTTTTATGGCGAATAAGGCTTTGCCACAGTGACAGCGTTTGACAAAACCTCAAAAGCTTCTGATGTGATCATTATCAAGGTCTTGGGACTATGTCTACGCAAAATTGAGGTGGTGGTGGTTAACTTGGTAGAAGAGATACATGAAAGAATGAAAGCAGTATCTTTCTGCTGCCAGTAGGTGGCACTATGATGCTGATTAAAAATGTCTCTGTAAATGTTTTCAGGGCTGGACTTTTATCATATGTGTGAAGTTTTGGAAAGATATGTTCATGTAGAGTCAAGCTACACAACTTTTGTTATCATGGCGAAACATCAAAATTTGCCGCCACGTCATGGCCACGCTCTTTGACGCAAACTTACAGTGTTCACAATAAAACATCTTCGACATGTTATGGATAGACTGACCAAGATTGAGGTGGATCTGGCCAAGTTGTGGGAGGTATACTTCAAAATATAAAACATGACATTTTCTCTTACCAGTAGGGGGCGCTATATTTATCAGAAATTATTCACATGGAGATCTCTTCAGAGCAGGACTGTCATCAATCCTGTGAAGTTTGAGGAAGATTGGACCATGGATGCCTGGAGTCATACACAACTTCCTGTTTTGTGGCGAGTCCCCAAAGTTTGAGGCCCTGCCACGGTCACATGGTGTGACAACAAGTCCAGTTTTTGATAACTTTTCTTCATCACTGTCTGGAGGTGGGACAGACCAAGTAAGAAGTTGATAGGATAAAATCTGTAGGAGTAGTTACAATTTCGTGTTTTATGGCGAAAAAGGCAGGGCCACGGAGACAGCGTTTGACGAAAACCTGAAACTTTTGATAACTTTTCGTCTTCACGGTCTTGGGGTGGGACAGACCGAGTTTGAAGTGGATTGGATAAAAACTCTAGGACAAGTTCGTTCATTTACGTCTACTGGAAATCGCCCAAAATGCACAAAAGTGGCACAAGTAAATTCAAAATGGCGGACTTCCGGTTGGGTTTGGAGCATAACTCCAAGAGGCTTTTTTGTACGTCTTGGAGTGTTACATATGCCAACCAAGTTTCATACATGTAGGTGAAACCAGCTTCGGGGGCTGCTTCATCAAAAAATTGTAGGGGGCGCTGTTGGGGCATCTTGGCACATCAAAACACAAAAAGCATATCAGACAACACAATTTGGGCCTTGTGATGGGTGTGCCAAGTTTCGTGAGTTTTCAAGCATCCCTTACCCCTCAAAAACAACTTTGTGTTTTATGGCGAATAAGGCGTTGCCACAGTGACAGTGTTTGACAAAAACTCAAAAGCTTCTGGTGTGATCATCATCAAGGTCTGGGAATATGTCTCAGCAAAACTGAGGTGGTTGTGGTTAACTTGGCAGAAGACAGACATAAAAGAATGAAAGCAGTAACTTACAGACGCCACTAGGTGGCGCTATGAGGCTGATTAAAAATTTCTCTGTAGATGTTTTCAGGGCTGGACTTTTATCATATGTGTGAAGTTTTGGAAAGATATGTCCACGTAGAGTCAAGCTACACAACTTTTGTTATCATGGCGAAACAACAAAGTTCGCCGCCACGGCATGGTCACGCCCTTTGACGAAAACTCACAGATTTCCACAGAAAGCATCATCCAGGCCTCATGGATAATTTCCCCAAGTTTGAGGTTGATGTGGTCAACTTTGGAGGAGTTATGCTTCAAAGTGTAAAACATGGCATTTTCTACTACCATTAGGGGGCGCTATGTTGATCACAAATTATTGACATGTAGATCTCTTCAGAGCGGGACTGTCATCAATCCTGTGAAGTTTGGGGAAGATTGGACCATGTATGCTGGAGTTATAAACTACTTCCTGCGTAATAATACTACTTCCTGTTTGTAGCGAAGTTTGAGGTCCCGGCACGGTCACACGGTGTGACGAAAAGTCAATTTTTTTTATAACTTTTGGTCTTCAACTTATGTAGGTGGGACAGACCAAGTTTGAAGTCGATCGAACAAAATCTCTAGGAGGAGATCGTCCATTTACGACCCCTGCAAATGGCCAAAAATGCATAAAAATTGCACATTCAATTCAAAATGGCCGACTTCCTGTTGGGTTTAGGGCATGGGCCCAAGAGGCTTTTTTGTACGTCTTGGTGTGTTACATATGCCTCCCAAGTTTTATAGACGTGGGTTGAACTACCTTCAGGGGCTGTTCCGTAGAAAGTGTTTAGGGGGCGCTACCGAGCCATTACTTGGCACATTATCATGAAACACAAAAACTTGACCCGCTTCAGCACTTCTGATGAGTCTGCAAAATTTCATGAGTTTTCGAATATGTTAAGGCCCCCAAAAAGGCAATTTAGTTTAGTTAAGAACGACAAGAATAATAATTAAAGCTGCAAGCAGCATTGAACGGGCCCTCGCACCTTCACGCAACTCGAGGGTGCTGGCAGGACGCCGGCTCATGCCGCCCTTCATTCCTGTCCACGGCAGATCCCTTACGCAGGACGTCATATCCCTCAAATCATATGAAGACATGTAATTTTGCCAGTAGGTGGCGCTGTACTAATAACCAAGTATTGGCATATAGATGTATTCAGGGCAGGATTGTCATCAATCCTGTGAAGTTTGCGGAAGATTGGAACATGTATGGTGAAGTTGCAAACCAGTTACAAGCAAATTCAAAATGGCCGACTTCCTGTTGGGTTTGGCACATGGCTGCAAGAGGCTTTTTTATACGTCTTTCAGTGATGCATGTGCGTACCAAGTTTCATAGATGTAGGTCAAACCAGCTTCGGGGGCTGTTTCGTAGAAAATTTGTAGGGGGCGCTGTTGAGCCATGTTGGCATATCAGAGCCGAAAAATCACATCAGAAAATGCATATTGGATCCTGTCATATGTGTGTCAAGTTTCATGACATTACAAGCATCCCTTACCCGTCAAAAACAACTTCGTGTTTTATGGCGAATAAGGCGTTGCCACGGTGACCAAACATCACCAAGCTTTACAGCTGGCCTCAGGAGTGACTCCACATCATGCTCGCCAAATTTCATGCGAATCGATGAATTTTATGTCACTTGATTTTTCTCTGATTATAGCGCCCCCTATTGGCTAATTTCTGCCAAATTGGGCTAGGATCGTCTGGATGACGTCTGAAAGAAGTGAATTGAGTTTGACATTGATATCTTGTACTTTGACAAAAATATGCAAAGGTATGTGTTTTTTAGCTAGCAGAAAAAAACTGTTTATTTTTAGCTAGCCTAATTTTTGGAGTAGCAAAATTCTTTTGATAACTTTTGGTCAGGCCAGTCTGGAGATTGCATGTGCAAAGTTTTGTGAAGATGGAGATTAAACGCTAGGAGGAGTTCGAAAAAGTAGGTTTTTGATGTATAGTAAATTACAAAGAGAAATTTGCAGTGGGAGTGGGCGTGGCCTATGTCAGAAGATGCGACACTATTTAGGGAACACGTGGATATAAAATTTATGAAGCTGTGATTTAAAATGTGGAAGTTACAGGCCAAAATGCGTTTGTATCTCTTATAGCGCCACCTAGTGGAGAAGACGCACAATTTTTGCTATGGTTGGTCTGTATGCTATTCTCTATATACCCTGTGAATTTCACAGCCCTCAGCATAATACTTGGGCTGAAATAAATGTTTGTTTTTTATCTTGTAATAAGCCACGCCCACTTTTACCAGTCGTGACTACCTTCAAGATATGGCGTCAGGACAGGCCCAGCATAATACTCACCAAATTTCATAAATATCGGTGCAGCCATTTACCAGATATAAATTTCCCATATTTGCAGCGCCCCCTAGTGGCCAAAATTAGCTAAATTTGGTTCATTCTCTCACAGGCACATATCAAGCAAGGATCTCAGATTTGGTGTTGTTAGCATTTATTTTGACCGAAATATGCCACCGTTCGCCTTTTTATAGCTAGCTAGAAAAATTTATTCATTAATAATTTGAGCATATTATGACCAATCAAAATTCCTTTGATAACTTTAGATCAGGTCCAGCCGAAGACTGTACTTGCCAAGTTTCACGCTGAACGGACAAAACCCTAAGGAGGAGTTCGAAAAAGTAGGTTGTCCAGTTTTTGCGATGTTGTGAAAAACATGATAGGCAGAAATGGGAGTGGCCCTGCCCAGGTGATTCAGCACTATTCAGGGAATCTGTGGATATGAGGTTTTTGAATGTGTGACATATGGTCTGGGAGTTATAGCCCAAAACACGTTGAAAATGAGTAGGGGGCGCTGTTGAGCCATCTTGGCACATGAAAACACAAAAATCACATCAGACAACACAATGTGGGCCGTCTGATGTGTGTGCCAAGTTGCGTGAGTTTTCGAGTGTCCCTTGCCCCTCAAAAACAACCTCGTGTTTTATGGCGAATAAGGTGGCGCCACAGTGACAGCGTTGGACGAAACCTCAAAGGCTTCTGCTTTGACCATCAACAAGGTCTTGGGAGTATGTATTTGCAAAATTGAGGTGGTTCGGGGGAACCTGGTAGAAGAGGGACATGAAAGAATGAAAAAAGTAACCTTCTGCCGCCAGTAGGTGGCGCTATGATGCTGATTCAAAATTTCTGTATAGATGTTTTCAGGGCTGGACAGTTATCATATGTGTGAAGTTTTGGAAAGATATGTCCACGTAGAGTCAAGTTACAGCTACTTTGGTCATCATGGCGAAACATCAAAGTTGGCCGCCACGCCAAGGTCACGCCCTTTGACGAAAATTCACAGTTTTCCATAGAAAGCATCATCAAGGCCTTATGGATAATTTCACCAAGTATGAGGTTGATGTGTTCAACTTTGGAGGAGATGTGCTTCAAAGTGTAAAACATGACATTTTCTACTGCCAGTAGGGGGCGCTATATTAATCACAAATTATTGACATGTAGATCTCTTCAGAGCAGGACTGTCATCAATCCTGTGAAGTTTGGGGAAGATTGGAGCATGTATGTTGGAGTAATAAACTACTTCCTGCGTTATAATACTACTTCCTGTTTGTAACGAAGTTTGAGGTCCCGGCACGGTCACACGGTGTGACGAAAACACAAGCTTTTGATAACTTTTCGTCTTCAGTTTATGTTGGTGGGACAGACCGAGTTTGAAGGCGATCGGACAAAATCTCTAGGAGGAGTTCGTTCATTTATGACCCCTGCAAATGGCCAAAAATACATGAAACTTCCACATTCAATTCAAAATGGCCGACTTCCTGTTGAGTTTAGGGCATGGGCCCAAGAGGCTTTTTTGTCCGTCTTGGCGTGCTACATATGTGTACCAAAATTCGTACGCTTCGGACAAAGTTAAAGCAGGGGGCTTTGATTTTGAAAACTGTTAGGGGGCGCCGTTGAGCCATTTTGTCACGCCCCTTTGTAATGACCATAAAATATCAAATTTTTCACCAGACGTGACGAGTGTGCAAAATTCTGGGACTTTTTGAGTACGTTCAGGCCCTCAAAAATGCGATCATAGGATAAAAAAAAAAATAATTAAAGCTGCAAGCAGCGTTGAACGGGCCCTCGCACCCCACGCAACTCGGGGCCTGGCGCGGCCGCCACCGTGTCGCAAGAGTTCGACCGGCAGACGAGGCGCTGAATGTTCGCCTCTTTCGGACAGTGTAGGAACCAATGCGTTGCGACTTCCCATCTCCACTGGGTGGCGCTATGACTCTGACTCCTGAGCGTCATGTGGGTGTGTTCATGCCAGGACTATTATCATACATGTGAAGTTTGGAGCAGATTCGACCATTAGATCCCATGTTATAGCAATATCGTGTTTCATGGTGAGACATCAAGTGTCGACGCCATGTCACAGCCACACCGTTCCATGCTGAGCAATTCTCTTAATATGTTTTGATCACACACTTGTGTAGATGGTACACACCAGTTTTGGAGTTAATTGATTCATTTCTGGAGGAGGAGATCATTAAAATACAACACGTGGGGAAAACGCCAAAAATGACTGTAAATTTCAAAATGGCCGACTTCCTGTCGGGTGTGGCCTATCTGTGCAAGAGGCTTTTTTGTGCGTCTGGACACGATACATGTGCATACTGATTTTCGTGCACGTCGATGAAAGTTGTTATGGGGGACGCTGCACTTTAAGGGGCGTGGCCAAGCCATACGGCCACGCTTATTGATGAAACTCATACTATACATTCAGGTCTGGACTGTTAACAAACATTTGAAGTTTGGTGAAGAATGGACAATGTATGCCAAAGTTATACTAATTTCGTGTTTTATGGCGAGACATCAAACTTCGCCGCCACCTGACGGCCAAACCATTTCATGATGCAAAAATCTGCTCATAAGTTTTGATTACACCTTTGTCTAGATGGCACACAATGATTTTGAAGTTGTTCTGATGCATCCTGTAGGTGGAGTTCATTAAAATACAACACGTGGAAAACGCCAAAAATGACCATTAAATTCAAAATGGCTGACTTCCTGTTGGGTGTGGCCTATGGGTCCAAGATGCTTTTTTGTGCGTCTGGGTGTGATACATGTGTGTACCAATTTTCATGCATGTCGGTGAAACGTGCTACGGGGGCTGGTGTTTAAAGGGCGTGGCCATGTCATTTAGCCACGCCCCTTATGAAATTAATATCATATGCTCAGGGCGAGACCAGTGACGTACATGTGAAGTTTCAGGCAGATCCGACCAAGTACACCAAAGTTAGAGCCACTTCATGGGTTTCGGCGAAACGTCAACCTTCGCCACTCCGTCACGGCGAAACCGTTTGACGAGACATTATGATCTTCACAATATAGCATGGCCAACATGTTAAGGCCTTTCTGACCAAATTTGAGTTGAATATGGTAAATGTGGTCAGAGCAGCACCTCAAAGTGTAAAACATGGTATTTCCTGTTGCCAGCAGGGGGCGCTATGACAATTACTGAATTTTTTGATGTAGACGTGTTCAGGGCGGGACTATTATCCATCATGTGAAGTTTGGTGCAGATAGGATCATCTACACCAAAGTTGTAGTAGTTGTAGTATAATTTCGTGTTTTTTGGCGAGATATCCAAATTGACCCTTCCGCAGCGACCGCGCCCTTCGACGTGACGAAGATCTTTTAATAACTTTTGATCCCACTGTAGTCGAGCACGAACAGGTAAATTTTTAAGTCAATCCGATAAAATCTGTAGGAGGAGTTCGCTCAAGTACAACGTGTGGAAATGGCCAAAAATGACCTTATTTTGAAAAAACAATTCACAATGGCCGACTTCCTGTTTGGTTTAGGGTGTCACTCCAAGAGGCTTTTTTGTGCGTCCCGGGATGATACATATGTGTACCAAATTTCATACGCCTAGGGCAAAGTTAAAGCAGGGGGCTTCGATTTTGAAAACTGTTAGGGGGCGCCATTGAGCCATTTTGCCACGCCCCTTTGTAACGACCATAAAATATCGAAATTTTCACCAGACGTGACGAGTGTGCAAATTTTCCTGACTTTTTGGGCATGTTCAGGCCCTCAAAAATGCGATCAAAGGTTTAAAAGAAAAATAATAAGAATAATTTTTATGATTTCAATAGGGCTCTCGCACGGTTCGTGCTCGGGCCCTAATAATAAGAATAAGAATTCCTTCGGTTTCAATAGGGCTCTCGCACGGTACGTGCTCGGGCCCTAATTAAAGCTGCAAGCAGCATTGAACGGGCCCTCGCACCTTCACGCAACTCGAGGGTGCTGGCAGGACGCCGGCTCATGCCGCCCTTCATTCCTGTCCACGGCAGATCCCTTACGCAGGACGTCATATCCCTCAAATCATATGAAGACATGTAATTTTGCCAGTAGGTGGCGCTGTACTAATAACCAAGTATTGGCATATAGATGTATTCAGGGCAGGATTGTCATCAATCCTGTGAAGTTTGCGGAAGATTGGAACATGTATGGTGAAGTTGCAAACCAGTTACAAGCAAATTCAAATTGGCCGACTTCCTGTTGGGTTTGGCACATGGCTGCAAGAGGCTTTTTTATACGTCTTTCAGTGATGCATGTGCGTACCAAGTTTCATAGATGTAGGTCAAACCAGCTTCGGGGGCTGTTTCGTAGAAAATTTGTAGGGGGCGCTGTTGAGCCATGTTGGCATATCAGAGCCGAAAAATCACATCAGAAAATGCATATTGGATCCTGTCATATGTGTGTCAAGTTTCATGACATTACAAGCATCCCTTACCCGTCAAAAACAACTTCGTGTTTTATGGCGAATAAGGCGTTGCCACGGTGACCAAACATCACCAAGCTTTACAGCTGGCCTCAGGAGTGACTCCACATCATGCTCGCCAAATTTCATGCGAATCGATGAATTTTATGTCACTTGATTTTTCTCTGATTATAGCGCCCCCTATTGGCTAATTTCTGCCAAATTGGGCTAGGATCGTCTGGATGACGTCTGAAAGAAGTGAATTGAGTTTGACATTGATATCTTTTACTTTGACAAAAATATGCAAAGGTATGTGTTTTTTAGCTAGCAGAAAAAAACTGTTTATTTTTAGCTAGCCTAATTTTTGGAGTAGCAAAATTCTTTTGATAACTTTTGGTCAGGCCAGTCTGGAGATTGCATGTGCAAAGTTTTGTGAAGATGGAGATTAATCGCTAGGAGGAGTTCGAAAAAGTAGGTTTTTGATGTGTAGTGACTTACAAAGAGAAATCTACAGTGGGAGCGGCCGTGGCCTATGTCAGAAGATGGGACTCTATTTAGAGAACACGTGGTTATAAAGTTATGAAGATGTGAATTAAAATGTGGAAGTTACAGGTCAAAATGCGTTTGCATCCATTATAGCGCCACCTAGTGGAGCAGACATACAATTTTTGCTGTGGCTCGTCTGTGTGCTGTTCTATATATACCCTGTGAATTTCACAGCCCTCAGCATAATGCTTGAGCTCAAATAAATGTTTGTTGTTTATCTCATAATAAGCCACGCCCACTTTGACCAGTCGTGATTAACTTCAAGATTTGGCCTCAGGAATGACCCAGCAAAATACCCACCAAATTTCGTAAAAATCGGTTCAGCCATTTAAGAGATATAAATGTGTCACATTTGCAGCGCCCCCTAGTGGTCAACATTAGCCACATTTGGCTGACACCCTCACAGTCACATGTCAATCACGGATGTCAGATTTGGTGTTTTTAGCATTTAGTTTGACCGAAATATGCCATAGTTAGGGCCCGAGCACGTACCGTGCGAGGACCCTATTGAAATTGAAGGAATTATTATTATTATTACGACAAAAGTAAATCGCTTATTTGGAGGTTTTAACATGCTCAAAAACTCCTGAAATTTGGCGGTCGCATCAGTCGCGATGTAAATTTACGTATTTTAGGGTTCGCGGCAATGGACGGGTCAAAATGGCTAGGCCACGCCCATTAAAGAGCAATCTCCTTATAAACAGCGCCCTCCTCATCAATTTTCACGGATCTGCACGAAAATCGGTACACATGTAGATCATGCCGAGCCGCACAAAAAAGTCTCTTGGAGCCATAGGCCACGCCCAACAGGAAGTTGGCTATTTTGAATTTAGCGGCCATTTTTGGCGTTTTACCACGTGTCATATTTTGACGAACTCCTCCTACACGATTAATCAAAACGGCTTCAAAATCGCCGTGTACCAACTAGATAAGTTTGTGATCAAAAGTTATTCAAAGATCCGCTACCCGTCGAACACGGAATCGGCTTTTTGGCGGCGAAGTTTGAAGTTTGAAGTTTGTCTCGCCATGAAAAACGAAATTGCTATAACTTTGGCATTAATCGTCCGATCTGCACCAAACTTCACATGATTCATAATATTCCCGCCCTGAACACGTCTACATGCAGAAATTTTGTAATTACCTTAGCGCCCCCTGCTGGCGACAGGAAAAGCGATGTTTTTAGACTTTGACGTGCAGCTCTGACCACGTTCACCATATGCAACTCAAATTTGGTCAGACAGACCTCAAGACGTTGGTAATGCTACATTATGAAGATTGTGACTAGGCGTCAAACGGTGTTCCGCCCAGAGGGCGGTGAAGTCGAAAATTCGCCAAAAAGGCGTTGAAAATGGCTTTAATGACATTAACTTCTGTGTCCTTGGTCATATCTGCCTGAAACTTCACATGTGTGTTAACAGTCCAGGCTTGAACATGTCATATGAGTTTCGTTGATGGGCGTGGCCAAATGACTTGACCACGCCCTTTAAACATCAGCCCCTGCCGCACGTGTCACCGACATGCACGAAAATTGGTACACGCATGTATCACACCGAGACGCACAAAAAAGTCTCTTGGACCCACTGGCCATACCCAACAGGAAGTCGGCCATTTTGAATTTTGATGCTATTTTTGGCGTTTTCCACATGTTGTATTTTAACGAACTTCTCTTGCAGGATTAATCAGAATGACTTCAAAATCACTGTGTGTGATCTAGACAAGGTTGTGATCAAAAGTTATTAAAGGATTTTTCCACAGTTAAACGGTTTGGCCGTCAGGTGGCGGCGAAGTTTGATGTCTCGCCATAAAACACTGTTAGTATAACTTTGGCATACATTGTCCATTCTTCACCAAACTTCACATGTTTGTTAACAGTCCAGACCTGAATGTATAGTATGAGTTTCATCAATAAGCGTGGCCGTATGGCTTGACCACGCCCCTTAAAGTGCAGCGTCCCCCATAACAACTTTCACCGACGTGCACGAAAATCAGTATGCACATGTATCGTGTCCAGACGCACAAAAAAGCCTCTTGCACGTATAGGCCACACCCGACAGGAAGTCGGCCATTTTGAAATGTACAGTCATTTTTGGCGTTTTCCACGTGTTGTATTTTAATGATCTCCTCCTCCAGAAATGTATCAATTAACTCCAAAACTGGTGTGTACCATCTACACAAGTGTGTGATCAAAACATATTAAGAGAATTGCTCAGCATGGAACGGTGTGGCTGTGACATGGCGTCGACACTTGATGTCTCACCATGAAACACGATATTGCTATAACATGGGATCTAATGGTCGAATCTGCTCCAAACTTCACATGTATGATAATAGTCCTGGCATGAACACACCCACATGACGCTCAGGAGTCAGAGTCATAGCGCCACCCAGTGGAGACGGGAAGTCGCAACGCATTGGTTCCTACACTGTCCGAAGGAGGCGAACATTCAGCGCCTCGTCTGCCGGTCGACCTCTGGCGACACGGTGGCGGCCGCGCCAGGCTCCGAGTTGCGTGGGGTGCGAGGGCCCGTTCAACGCTGCTTGCAGCTTTAATTTGTCTTTTTATAGCTAGCTAGAAAATTGTATTTGTTAATAATTTTCGTTTTTTTTGACTGAACAAAATTCTTTTGATAACTTTACATCAGGTCCAGGTGAAGACTGTACGTGCCAAGTTTCACGCTGATCGGACAATACCCTAAGGAGGAGTTCGAAAAAGTAGGTTTTCCAGTTTTCGCAATGTTGCGAAAAACATTATAGTCAGAAATGGGAGTGGCCCTGCCCAGGTGATTCAGCACTATTCAGGGAATCTGTGGATATGAGGTTTTTGAATGTGTGACATAGGGTTTGGGAGTTATAGCCCAAAACACGTTGAAAATGAGTAGGGGGCGGTATTGAGCCATCTTGGCACATCAAAACACAAAAATCACATCAGACAACACAATTTCGGCCGTCTGATGTGTGTGCCAAGTTGCGTGAGTTTTCGAGTGTCCCTTGCCCCTCAAAAACAACCTCGTGTTTTATGGCGAATAAGGTGGCGCCACAGTGACAGCGTTGGACGAAACCTCAAAGGCTTCTGCTTTGATCATCATCAAGGTCTTGGGAGTATGTATTTGCAAAATTGAGGTGGTTCGGGGGAACCTGGTAGAAGAGGGACATGAAAGAATGAAAAAAGTAACTTTCTGCCGCCAGTAGGTGGCGCTATGACGCTGATTCAAAGTTTCTATATAGATGTTTTCAGGGCTGGACAGTTATCATATGTGTGACGTTTTGGAAAGATATGTCCACGTAGAGTCAAGTTACAGCTACTTTTGTCATCATGGCGAAACATCAAAGTTGGCCGCCACGCCAAGGTCACGCCCTTTGACGAAAACTCACAGTTTTCCATAGAAAGCATCATCAAGGCCTTATGGATAATTTCACCAAGTATGAGGTTGATGTGTTCAACTTTGGAGGAGATGTGCTTCAAAGTGTAAAACATGACATTTTCTACTACCAGTAGGGGGCGCTATATCAATCACAAATTATTGACATGTAGATGTCTTCAGAGCGGGACTGTCATCAATCCTGTGAAGTTTGGGGAAGATTGGAGCAATGTATGCTGGAGTTATAAACTACTTCCTGTGTTATAATACTACTTCCTGTTTGTAGCGAAGTTTGAGGTACCTCAACGGCCACACGGTGTGACGAAAACTCAAGCTTTTGATAACTTTTTGTCTTCAACTTATGTAGGTGGGACAGACCAAGTTTGAAGTCGATCGGACAAAATCTCTAGGAGATCGTTCATTTACGACCCCTGCAAATGGCCAAAAATGCATGAAAATTGCACATTCAATTCAAAATGGCCGACTTCCTGTTGGGTTTAGGGCATGGGCCCAAGAGGCTTTTTTGTACGTCTTGGTGTGTTACATATGCCTACCAAGTTTCAGACACGTAGGTTAAACTACCTTCAGGGGGCTGTTCGTAGAAAATTTTTAGGGGGCGCTACTGAGCCATTTTTTTGCACATTATCACGAAACCCCAAAAATATCAAATTTTTCACCACTTCTGATGAGTCTGTGAAGTTTGGTGAGTTTTTGAATATGATAAAGCCCTCAAAAAGCCAATTCATTAGGCAGAAAAATAATAATAATAACTCCTTCAGTTTCAATAGGGTCCTCGCACCGCTAGGTGCTCGGGCCCGAATAATAATAATAATAATAATCCTAAGGAAAACAATAGGGTCCTCGCACGGTACGTGCTCGGGCCCTAATTAAAGCTGCAAGCAGCGATGAACGGGCCCTCGCACCTTCACGCAACTCGAGGGTGCTGGCAGGACGCCGGCCGATGCGGCCATTCATTCCTGTCGAAGGCAGACCCCTCACGTTGGAGTTACACGTCATATCCCTCAAATCATACGAGGACATGTTATTTTGCCAGTAGGTGGCGCCGTACTAATAACCAAGTATTGGCGTATAGATGTGTTCAGGGCAGGACTGTCATCAATCCTGTGAAGTATGGGGAAGATTGGAACATGTATGGTGATTTTGTGAACCACTTACGAGCAAATTCAAAATGGCGGACTTCCTGTTGGGTTTGGCACATGGTTGCAAGAGCCTTTTTTGTACGTCTTTCAGTGATGCATGTATGTACCAAGTTTCATAGATGTAGGTCAAACCAGCGTCGGGGGCTGCTTTTTTGAAAAATTGTAGGGGGCGCTGTTGAGCCATGTTGGCACATCAGAGCAGATAAATCACATCACACAACACACATCGGAACTTCTTGTATGTGTACCAAGTTTCATGACATTACAAGCATCCCTTACCCCTCAAAAACAACTTCGTGTTTTATGGCGAATAAGGCGTTGCCACATTGACAGTGTTTGCTGAAACCTCAAAAGCTTCTGGTGTGATCATCATCAAAGTCTTGGGACTATGTCTACGCAAAATTGAGGTGGTTGTGGTTAACTTGGTAGAAGAGAGACATGAAAGAATGAAAGCAGTAACTTACAGATGCCACTAGGTGGTGCTATGAGGCTGATTAAAAATTTCTCGGTAGATGTTTTCAGGGCTGGACTTTTATCATATGTGTGAAGTTTTTGAAAGATATGTCCACGTAGAGTCAAGCTACACAAGTTTTGTTATCATGGCGAAACATCAAAGTTTGCCGCTACGTCATGGCCACGCCCTTTGATGCAAACTTACAGTGTTCACAATAAAACATCTTCTACATGTGACGGATAGACTGACCAAGATTGAGGTGGATCTGGCCAAGTCTTGGGAGTTATACTTCAAAATATAAAGCATGAAATTTTCTCTTACCATTAGGGGACGCTGTATTTATCACAAATTATTCACATGGAGATCTCTTCAGAGCAGGACTGTCATCAATCCTGTGAAGTTTGGGGAAGATTGGACCATGGATGATGGAGTCATACACAACTTCCTGTTTTGTGGCGAGTCCCCAAAGATTGAGGCCCTGCCACGGTCACATGGTGTGACAACAAGTCCAGTTTTTGATAACTTTTCTTCATCAATGTCTGGAGGTGGGACAGACCAAGTAAGAAGTTGATGGGATAAAATCTGTAGGAGTAGTTACAATTTCGTGGTTTATGGTGAAGAAGGCGGGGCCACAGAGACAGCGTTTGACGAAAACCTGAAACGTTTGATAACTTTTCGTCTTCACGGTCTTGGGGTGGGACAGACCGAGTTTGAAGTGGATTGGATAAAAACTCTACGACAAGTTCATTCATTTACGTCTACTGGAAATCGCCCAAAATGCACAAAAGTGGCACAAGTAAATTCAAAATGGCGGACTTCCGGTTGGGTTTGGAGCATAACTCCAAGAGGCCTTTTTGTACGTCTTGGAGTGTTACATATGCCTACCAAGTTTCATACATGTAAGTGAAACAAGCTTCGGGGGCTGCTTCATCGAAAAATTGTAGGGGGCGCTGTTGAGGCATCTTGGCACATCAAAACACAAAAAGCATATCAGACAACACAATTTGGGCCTTGTGATGGGTGTGCCAAGTTTCGTGAGTTTTCAAGTATCCCTTGCCCCTCAAAAAGAACCTCGTGTTTTATGGCGAATGAGGTGGCGCCACGGTGACAGCGTTGTACGAAACCTCAAAAGGTTCTGGTTTGATCATCACCAAGGTCTTGGGACTATGTATCCGCAAAATTAAGGTGGGTCGGGTGAACCTGGTAGAAGAGGGACATGAAAGAATGAAAAAAGTAACTTTCTGCCGCCAGTAGGTGGCGCTATGACGCTGATTCAAATTTCCTCTGTAGATGTTTTCAGGGCTGGACTGTTATCATATGTGTGAAGTTTTGGAAAGATATGTCCACATAGAGTCAAGTTACAGCAACTTTTGTCATCATGGCGAAACATCAAAGTTCCCCGCCACGCCAAGGTCATGCCCTTTGACGAAAACTCACAGTATTCAATAGAAAGCATCATCAATGCCTTTTGGATAATTTCCCCAAGTTTGACGTTGATGTGTTCAACTTTGGACGAGATGTGCTTCAAAGTGTAAAACATGACATTTTATACTACCAGTAGGGGGCGCTATATCAATCACAAATTATTGACATGTAGATGTCTTCAGAGCGGGACTGTCATCAATCCTGTGAAGTTTGGGGAAGATTGGACAATGTATGCTGGAGTTATAAACTACTTCCTGTGTTATAATACTACTTCCTGTTTGTAGCGAAGTTTGAGGTCCCACAACGGCCACACGGTGTGACGAAAACTCAAGCTTTTCATAACTTTATGTCTTCAACTTATGTAGGTGGGACAGACCAAGTTTGAAGTCGATCGGACAAAATCTCTAGGAGGAGATCGTTCATTTACGACCCCTGCAAATGGCCAAAAATGCATGAAAATTGCACATTCAATTCAAAATGGCCGACTTCCTGTTGGGTTTAGGGCATGGGCCCAAGAGGCTTTTTTGTACGTCTTGGTGTGTTACATATGCCTACCAAGTTTCAGACACGTAGGTTAAACTACCTTCAGGGGCTGTTCCGTAGAAAATTTTTAGGGGGCGCTACTGAGCCATTCCTTTGCAGATTATCATGAAACCCCAAAACTTGCCCAGTTTTCGCACTTCTGATGAGTCTGTGAAGTTTCATGAGTTTTTGAGCATGTTAAGGTCCCCAAAAAGGCAATTCATTTTAGTTAAGAAGAATAATAATAATAATAATTAAAGCTGCAAGCAGCATTGAACGGGCCCTCGCACCTCACGCAACTCGAGGGCGGTGGCAGGATGCCGGCTCACGCCGCCGTTCATTCCTGTCGAAGGCAGACCCCGCACGCAGGACTTACACGTCATATCCCTCAAATCATACGAAGACATGTAATTTTGCCAGTAGGTGGCGCCGTACTAACAACCAAGTATTGGTGTATAGATTTGTTCAGGGCAGGAGTGTCATCAATCCTGTGAAGTTTGGGGAAGATTGGAACATGTATGGTGAAGTTGCACACCAGTTACAAGCAAATTCAAAATGTCGGACCTCCTGTTGGGTTTGGCACATGGCTGCAAGAGGCTTTTTTATACGTCTTTCGGTGATGCATATGCTTACCAAGTTTCATAGATGTAGCTCAAACCAGCTTCGGGGGCTGCTTCGTAGAAAATTTGTAGGGGGCGCTGTTGAGCCATGTTGGCACATCAGAGCAGAAAAATCACATCAGACAACCCTAATCGGATCCTGCCATATGTGTGCCAAGTTTCATGACTTTACAACTATCCCTTACCCCTCAAAAACAGCTTCGTCTTTTATGGCTAATAAGGCGTGGCCACGGTGACCAAACATCACTAAGCTTTACAGCTGGCCTCGGGAGTGACTCCACATCACGTTCGCCAAATTTCATGCGAATCGACCAATTTTCATGTCACTTGATTTTTCTCTGTTTATAGCGCCCCCTATTGGCCAATTTCCGCCAAATTTGGCACTGAGTCTCAGGTAGACCTCTGAAACAAGTGAACGGAATTTGACGTTGATAGCTTTTAGTTTGACAAAAATATGCAAAGGTATGTGTTTTTTAGCTAGCAGAAAAAAACTGTTTATTGTTAGCTAGTGCATTTTTTGGAGTAGCAAAACTCTTTTGATAACTTTTGGTCAGGCAAGTCTGGAGATTGTATGTGCAAAGTTTCGTGAAGATGGAGCTTAAACGCTAGGAGGAGTTCGAAAAAGTAGGTTTTTGATGTATAGTGAATTACAAAGAGAAATATGCAGTGGGAGTGGGCGTGGCCTATGTCAGAAGATGTGACTGTATTCAGGGAACACGAGGATATAAAGGTTATGCAAATGTGATTTAACATGTGGAAGTTACAGGCCAAAATGCGTTTGCATCCGTTATAGCGCCACCTAGTGGAGAAGACGCACAATTTTTGCTAGGGTTTGTCTCTATGCTATTCTCTATATACCCTGTGAATTTCACAGCCCTCAGCATAATACTTGAGCTGAAATAAATGTTTGTTTTTTATCTTGTAATTGGCCACGCCCACTTTTACCAGTCGTGACTAACTTCAAAGTATGGCCTCAGGAGGGGACCAGCATCATACTCACCAAATTTCATATATATCGATGCAGCCATTTACGAGATATAAATTTCCCATATTTGCAGCGCCCCCTAGTGGCCAAAATTAGCTAAATTTGGTTCTTTCCCTCACAGTGACATGTCAATCAAGGATCTCAGATTTGGTGTTGTTAGCATTCATTTTGACCGAGATATGCAGCAGTTCGCCTTTTTATAGCTAGCTAGAAAAATTTATTCGTTAATAACTTGCGCATATTTTGACCTAACAAAATTCCTTTGATAACTTTAGATCAGGTCCAGACAAAGACTCTACTTGCCAAGTTTCACGCTGAACGGACAAAACCCCAAGGAGGAGTTCGAAAAAGTAGGTTTTCCAGTTTTCGCGATTTTGCGAAAAAAAATTAAGTCGGAAATGGGCGTGGCCCCATCCAGGTGATTCAGCACTATTCAGGGAATCTGTGGATATGAGGTTTTTGAACATGCGACACATGGTCTGTGAGTTATAGCCCAAAATACATTGAAAATGAGTAGGGGGCGCTATTGAGCCATTTTTGTGCACATTGTCATGAAACCTTTACCATATGTAAATTTTCACCACTTCTGACGAGTCTGTAAAGTTTCATGAGTTTTCGAGTATGTTACGCCCCCCAAAAAGGCAGTTGATTTCGGATAAGAAGAATAATAATAATAATAATAATAATAATAATAATAATAATAATTAAAGCTGCAAGCAGCATTGAACGGGCCCTCGCACCTTCACGCAACTCGAGGGCGCTGGCAGGACGCCGGCTGACGTCGCCCTTCATTCCTGTCGACAGCAGACCCCTCACACAGGAGTTATACGTCATATCCCTCAAATCATATGAAGACATATAATTTTGCCAGTAGGTGGCGCTGTACTCATAACCAAGTATTGGCGTATACATGTATTCAGGGCAGGACTGTCATCAATCCTGTGAAGTTTGGGGAAGATTGGAACATGTATGGTGAAGATGCACACCAGTTACAAGCAAATTCAAAATGGCGGACTTACTGTTGGGTTTGGCACATGGCTGCAAGAGGCTTTATTATACGTCTTTCAGTGATGCATGTGCGTACCAAGTTTCATAGATGTAGGTCAAACCAGCTTCGGGGGCTGTTTCGTTGAAAATTTGTAGGGGGTGCTGTTGAGCCATGTTGGCACATCAGAGCAGAAAAATGACATCAGACAACACAAATCTGATCCTGTCATATGTGTGCCAAGTGTCATGACTTTACAAGTATCCCTTACCCCTCAAAAACAACTTCGTCTTTTATGGCGAATAAGGCGTGGCCACGGTTACCAAACATCACTAAGCTTTACACCTGGCCTCGGGAGTGACTCCACATCACGCTCGCCAAATTTCATGCGAATCGATCAATTTTCATGTCACTTGATTTTTCTCTGTTTATAGCGCCCCCTATTGGTTAATTTCTGCCAAATTTGGCACAGAACGTCTGGATGACGTCTGTAAGAAGTGAATTGAGTTTGACATTGATAGCTTTTAGTTAAACAAAAATATGCAATGGTATGTGTTTTTTAGCTAGCAGAAAAAAACTGTTTATTTTTAGCTAGCCTATTTTTTGGAGTAGTAAAATTCTTTTGATAACTTTTGGTCACGCACGTCTGGAGATTGTATGTGCAAAGTTTCGTGAAGATGGACCTTAAACGCTAGGAGGAGTTCGAAAAAGTAGGTTTTTGATGTATACTGACTGACAAAGACAAATATGCAGTGGAAGTGGGCGTGGCCTCTGTCAGAAGATGCAAGTCTATTTAGGGAACACGTGGATATAAACTTGATGAAGATGTGATTTAAAATGTGGAAGTTACAGGCCAAAATGCATTTGCATCCGTTATAGCGCCACCTGGTGGAGTACACACATAATTTTTTTTAGGGTTGGTCTGTGTGCTATTCTCTATATACCCTGTAAATTTCACAGTCCTCAGCGTAATACTTGAGCTGAAATAAATGCTTGTTGTTTATCTTGTAATAAGCCACGCCCACTTTGACCAGTCATGACTTACTTCAAGTTATGGGCTCAGGAGTGACCCAGCATCATACCCACCAAATTGCGTAAAAATCGGTGCAGCCATTTACGAGATATAACTTTCCCATATTTGCAGCGCCCCCTAGTGGTCAACATTAGCCAAATTTGGCTCAGCCTTTCACAGCCACATGGCAAGCAAGGATTTGCGATTTGGTGTTGTTAGCATGTTTTATGACCGAAATATGCCACAGTTCGCCTTTTTATAGCTAGCTAGAAAAACTTATTCGTTAATAATTTGCACAAATTTTGACCAATCAAAATTCCTTTGATAACTTTTGATCAGGTCCAGCCGCAGACTCTACCTGCCAAGTTTCACGCTGAATTAACAAAACCCCAAGGAGGAGTTCGAAAAAGTAGGTTTTCAAGTTTTCACGATTTTGCGCAAAAAATTTGTGGGCGGAAATGGGCATGGGCCCACCCAGGTGATTCAGCACTATTCAAGGAATCTGTTGGTATGAGGTTTGTGAATGTGCTACATATGGTCTGGGACTTATAGCCCAAAATATGTTGAAAATTAGTAGGGGGCGCTACTGAGCCATTTTTTTGAAAATTTTCATGAAACCCCTACCATATGTAAATTTTCACCACTTCTGACGAGTCTGTGAAGTTTCATGAGTTTTCGAGCAAGTTACGGCCCCCAAAAAGGCAGTTGATTTCGGTTAAGAATAATAATAATAATTAAAGCTGCAAGCAGCATTGAACGGGCCCTCGCACCTTCACGCAACTCGAGGGTGCTGGCAGGACGCCGGCTCACACCACCGTTCATTCCTGTCGAAGGTTGACCCCTCACGCAGAACTTACACGTCATATCCCTCAAATCATACGAATACATGTAATTTTGCCAGTAGGTGGCGCCGTACTGTCATCAATCCTTTGAAATTTGAGGAAATTTGGAACATGTATGGTGAAGTTGCGAACCAGTTACAAGCAAATTCAAAATGGCAGACTTCCTGTTGGGTTTGGCACATGGCTGCAAGAGGTTTTTCTGTACGTCTTGCAGTGATGCACGTGCGTACCAACTTTCATAGCTGTAGGTCAAACCAGCTCCGGGGGCTGCTTCGTAGAAAATTTGTAGGGGGCGCTGTTGAGCCATGTTGGCACATCAAAGCACAAAAGTCACATCAGGCAACACAAATCGCATCCAATCATATGTGTGCCAAGTTTCATGACTTTACAAGCATCCTTTACCCCTCAAAAACAACTTCGTCTTTCATGGCGAATAAGGCGTGGCCATGGTGACCAAACATCACTAACCTTTACAGCTGGCCTCAGGAGTGACTCCCCATCACCCTTGCCAAATTTCGTGCGAATCGATGAATTTTTATGTCACTTGATTTTTCTCTGATTATAGCGCCCCCTATTGGCCAATTTCTGCCAAATTTGGCACAGGGCATCTGGATGACGTCTGAAAGAAGTGAATTGCGTTTGACATTGTTATCTTTTACTTTGACGAAAATATGCAACAGTATGTGTTTTTTAAATAGCAGAAAAAACTGTTTATTTTTAGCTAGCGCATTTTTTGGAGTAGCAAAATTCTTTTGATAACTTTTGGTCACGTCAGTCTGGAGATTGTATGTGCAAAGTTTAATGAAGATGGAGCATAAACGCTAGGAGGAGTTCGAAAAAGTAGGTTTTTGATGTGTAGTGACTTACAAAGAGAAATATGCGGTGGGAGTGGGCGTGGCCTATATCAGAAGATGCAACTCTATATAGGGAACACGTGGATGTAAACTTATGAAGATGTGATTGAAAATGTGGAAGTTACAGGCCAAAATGCGTTTGCATCTGTTATAGCGCCACCTAGTGGAGAAGACGCACAATTTTTGCTAGGGTTGGTCTGTATGCTATTCTCTATATACCCTTTGAATTTCTCAGCCCTCAGCATAATACTTGAGCTGAAATAAATGTTTGTTTTTTATCTTGTAATTAGCCACGCCCACTTTTACCAGTCGTGACTAACTTCAAAGTCTGGCCTCAGGAGGGGTCCAGCATCATACTCACGAAATTTCATAAATATCGGTGCAGCCATTTACGAGATATAAATTTCCCATATTTGCAGCGCCCCCTAGTGGCCAAAATTAGCTAAATTTGGTTATTTACCTCACAGTGACATGTCAATCCAGGATCTTAGATTTGGTCTTGTTAGCATTTATTTTGACCGAGATATGCAGCAGTTCGCCTTTTTATAGCTAGCTAGAAAAATTTATTCGTTAATAACTTGCGAATATTTTGACCTAACAAAATTCCTTTGATAACTTTAGATCAGATCCAGCCAGAGACTGTACTTGCCAAGTTTCACGCTGAACGGACAAAACCCCAAGGAGGAGTTTGAAAAAGTAGGTTTTCCATTTTTTGCGATTTTGCGAAAAAAAATTAAGGCGGAAATGTGCTTGGCCCCATCCAGGTGATTCAGAACTATTCAGGGAATCTGTGGATATGAGGTTTGTGAACGTGCGTCACATGGTCTGGGAGTTATAGCCCAAAATACGTTGAAAATGAGTAGGGGGCGCTATTGAGCCATTTTTGTGCACGTTGTCATGAAACCCCGACCATATGTAAATTTTCACCACTTCTGACGAGTCTGTGAAGTTTCATGAGTTTTCAAGTATGTTACGCCCCCCAAAAAGGCAGTTGATTTCGGATAAGAAGAATAATAATAATACTTAAAGCTGCAAGCAGCATTGAACAGGCCCTCGCACCTTCACACAACTCGAGGGCGCTGGCAGGACGCCGGCTCACGCCGCCGTTCATTCCTGTCGAAGGTTGACCCCTCACGCAGGACTTACACGTCATATCCCTCAAATCATACGAATACATGTAATTTTGCCAGTAGGTGGCGCCGTACTACTAACCAAGTGTTGGCGTATAGATGTGTTCAGGGCAGGACTGTCATCAATTCTTTGAAATTTGAGGAAGTTTGGAACATGTATGGTGAAGTTGCGAACCAGTTACAAGCTAATTCAAAATGGCGGACTTCCTGTTGGGTTTGGCACATGGCTGCAAGAGGTTTTTCTGTATGTCTTGCAGTGATGCACGTGCGTACCAACTTTCATAGCTGTAGGTCAAACCAGCTCCGGGGGCTGCTTCGTAGAAAATTTGTAGGGGGCGCTGTTGAGCCATGTTGGCACATCAAAGCACAAAAGTCACATCAGGCAACACAAATCGCACCCAATCATATGTGTGCCAAGTTTCATGACTTTACAAGCATCCCTTACCCCTCAAAAACAACTTCGTGTTTTATGGCGAATAAGGCGTGGCCACGGTGACCAAACATCACCAAGCTTTACAGCTGGCATCAGGAGTGACTCCACATCACGCTCGCCAAATTTCGTGCGAATCGATGAATTTTCATGTCACTTGATTTTTCTGTGATTATAGCGCCCCCTATTGGCCAATTTCTGCCAAATTTGGCACAGAGTGTCTGGATGGCGTCTGAAAGAAGTGACTTGAGTTTGATATTGATATCTTTTACTTTGACAAAAATAAGCAAAGGTATGTGTTTTTCAGCTAGCAGATAAAAACTGTTTATTTTTAGCTAGCGCATTTTTTGGAGTAGGAAAATTCTTTTGATAACTTTTGGTCAGGCATGTCTGGAGATTGTATGTGCAAAGTTTCGTGAAGATGTGACTTAAACGCTAGGAGGAGTTCGAAAAAGTAGGTTTTTGATGTGTAGTAACTTAAAAAGAGGAATATGCTATGGGAGTGGGCGTGGCCTATGTCAGAAGATGCGACTCTATTTAGGGAACACGTGGATATAAGGTTTATGAAGATGTGATGTAAAATGTGGAAGTTACAGGCCAAAATGCGTTTGCATCCATTATAGCGCCACCTAGTGGAGTAGACAGACAATTGTTGCTATGGGTGGTCTGGATGCTATTCTATATATACCCTGTGAATTTCACAGCCCTCAGCGTAATACTTGAGCTGAAATCAATGTTTGTTTTTTATCTTGTAATAAGCCACGCCCACTTTGACCAGTCATGACTAACTTCACGATATGGCCTCGGGAGGGGCCCAGCATCATACTCACCAAATTTCGTAAAAATCGGTGCAGCCATTTACGAGATATAAATTTCCCATATTTGCAGCGCCCCCTAGTGGCCAACATTAGCCAAATTTGGCTCACACCTTCACAGTCACATGTCAAGCAAGGATCTCAGATTTGGTGTTGTTAGCATTTATTTTGACCGAAATATGCCACAGTTCGCCTTCTTATAGCTAGCTAGAAAAATTTATTCGTTAATAATTTACGCATATTGTCACCAATCAAAATTCCTTTGATAACTTTAGATCAGGTCCAGCTGCAGACTGTACTTGCCAAGTTTCACGCTGAACGGACAAAACCCCAAGGAGGAGTTCGAAAAAGTAGGTTTTCCAGTTTTCGTGATTTTGCGCAAAAAATTTAAGACGGAAATGGGCGTGGCCCCACCCAGGTGATTCAGCACTATTCAGGGAATCTGATGATATGAGGTTTGTGAATGTGCGACGTATGGTCTGGGAGTTATAGCCCAAAACATGTTGAAAATTAGTAGGGGGCGCTACTGAGCCAATTTTATGCAAGTTGTCATGAAACCCCTACCATACGTAAATTTTCACCACTTTTGACGAGTCTGTGAAGTTTCATGAGTTTTCGAGTATGTTACGGCCCCCAAAAAGGCAGTTGATTTCGGATAAGAAGAAGAAGAATAATAATAATAATAACTAGAACTGCAAGCAGTTATAATAGGGGGCCAAGCCTCCCCGCGCGACTCGGCCCCCGGGTTTCGCGGAGCCCACGGAAGTCGGCCCCGAAGGACGACGGGTTCGGGGCGAGCGTCGGGACGCAGGCCTACGTCTCACTCGCAGTGTAGTTATTGTAATGGGATCAGCACTGGAAGCCCGAAAGGCTAAATGTGTGTGTTGTGACAAGTCACGCCCGCTTTGACCAAACATCACTAAGATTTAACTCTGGCCTCAGGAGTGACACCACAACATGCTCGCCAAATTTCGGGCGAATCTGATTAATTTTCATGTCACTTCATGTTTCTGTGTTTTTAGCGCCCCCTATTGGCCAATTTCCACCAAATTTGGCACAGACCCTCTGGCTGACCTCGGAAACTAGGGACTTGAGTTTGACGTTGATAGCTTTTACTTTGACAAAAATATGCAAAGGTATGTGTTTTTTAGCTAGCCAAAAAAAATTGTTTATTTGTAACTACCGCATTTCTTGGAGCAGCAAAATTCTTTTGATAACTTTTCATCAGGCAAGTCTGGAGATTGTATGTGCAAAGTTTCGTGCAGATGGAGATTAAACGCTAGGAGGAGTTCGAAAAAGTAGGTTTTTGATGTATAGTAAATTACAAAGAGAAATTTGCAGTGGGAGTGGGCGTGGCCTACGTCAGAAGATGCGACACTATTTAGGGAACACATGGATATAAAATTTATGAAGATGTGATTTAAAATGTGGAAGTTACAGGCCAAAATGCGTTTGCATCCGTTATAGCGCCACCTAGTGGAGCAGACACACAATTTTTGCTATGGGTGGTCGGTATGCTGTTCTATATATACCCTGTGAATTTCACAGCCCTCAGCATAATACTTGAGCTGAAATAAATGTTTGCTATTTATCTCGTAATAAGCCACGCCCACTTTCACCTGTCGTGATTAACTTCAAGATATGGCCTCAGGAGTGACACAGCATCATACCCACCAAATTTCGTAAAAATCGATGCAGCCATTGAAGAGATATAAATGTCTCAGCTTTGCAGCGCCCCCTAGTGGCCAACATTAGCCAAATTTGGCTCACACCCTCACAGTCACATGTTAATCAAGGATCTCAGATTTGGTGTTGTTAGCATTTATTTTGACAGAGATATGCAGCAGTTCGTCTTTTTATAGCTAGCTAGAAAATTTTATTCGTTAATAACTTGCGCATATTTTAACCAAACAAAATTCTTTTGATAACTTTAGATCAGGTCCAGTGGAAGACTTTACGTGCCAAGTTTCAGGCTGATCGGGCAAAACCCCAAGGAGGAGTTCGAAAAAGTTGGTTTTCCAGTTTTCGCGATTTTGCGAAAAATATTATAGGCGGAAATTGGCATGGCCCAGGCCATGTGATTCAGTGCTTTTCAGGGAATCTGTGGATATGAGGTTTTTGAATGTGCGACATCCGGTGTGGGAGTTATAGCCCAAAACGCATTGACCTTGGTTATAGCGCCCCCTGCTGGCTGACATATGTCATTTTTTGCGCCTGAGGTACGTGCAGGGGTCTGGACCAAGCCTCCAAATTGCACCACCCTCCCTTGCACGGTTTAGCCTGCAGCACTACTTTTACCAGGAGAAGAATAAAAATAGAGAATAATAATAATAATAATAATAATAATAATAATAATAATAATAATAATAACTAGAACTGCAAGCAGTTATAATAGGGGGCCAAGCCTCCCCGCGCGACTCGGCCCCCGGGTCTCGCGGAGCCCACGGAACTTGACACCGAAAGAAGGGTTTGGGTCGAGCGTCGGGACGCAGGCCGACGTTTCACTCGCAGTATGATAATTGTAATGGGATCAGCACTGGAAGTGCGAAAGGCTGAATTTTTGTGTTGTGACAAGTAACGCCCACTTTGACCCAACATCACAAAAATTTGACTCTGGCCTCAGGAGTGACACCACAACAACCTCACCAAATTTCAGGCGAATCTGATCAATTTTCATGTCACTTCATGTTTCTGTGTTTGTAGCGCCCCCTATTGGCCAATTTCCACCAAATTTGGCACAGACCCTCTGGCTGACCTCGGAAACTAGTGACTTGAGTTTGACGTTGATAGCTTTTACTTTGACAAAAATATTCAAAGGTATGTGTTTTTTACCTAGCCAAAAAAAATTGTTTATTTGTAACTACCGCATTTTTTGGAGCAGCAAAATTCTTTTGATAACTTTTCATCAGGCAAGCCTGGAGATTGTATGTGCAGAGCTTCGTGCAGATGGAGCTTAAACGCTAAGAGGAGTTCGAAAAAGTAGGTTTTTGATGTGTAGTGACTTACAAAAAGAAATATGCTGTGGGAGTGGGCGTGGCCTATGTCAGAAGATGCGAAACTATTTAGGGAACACGTGGATATAAACTTTATGAAGATGTGATTTAAAATGTGGAAGTTACAGGCCAAAATGCGTTTGCGTCCGTTAGAGCGCCACCTAGTGGAGCAGACACACAATTTTTGCTATGGGTGGCCGGTATGCTGTTATATATATACCCTGTGAATTTCACAGCCCTCAGCATAATACTTGAGCTGAAATAAATGTTTGCTGTTTATCTCGTAATAAGCCACGCCCACTTTCACCTGTCGTGATTAACTTCAAGATATGGCCTCAGGAGTGACGCAGCATCATACCCACCAAATTTCGTAAAAATAGGTGCAGCCATTGAAGAGATATAAATGTCTCAGCTTTGCAGCGCCCCCTAGTGGCCAACATTAGCCAAATTTGGCTCACGCCCTCACAGTCACATGTCAATCAAGGATCTCAGATTTGGTGTTGTTAGCATTTATTTTGACAGAGATATGCAGCAGTTCGCCTTTTTATAGCTAGCTAGAAAATTTTATTCGTTAATAACTTGTGCATATTTCAACCAAACAAAATTCTTTTGATAACTTTAGATCAGGTCCAGAGGAAGACTTTACGTGCCAAGTTTCACGCTGATCGGGCAAAACCCCAAGGAGGAGTTCGAAAAAGTTGGTTTTCCAGTTTTCGCGATTTTGCCAAAAAAAATTAGGGTGGAAATGGGCGAGGCCCAGGCCATGTGATTCAGTTCTTTTCAGGGAATCTGGGGATATGAGGTTTTTGAATGTGCGACGTCCGGTGTGGGAGTTATAGCCCAAAACGCATTGACCTTGGTTATAGCGCCCCCTGCTGGCTGACATATGTCATTTTTTGCGCCTGAGGTACGTGCAGGGGTCTGGACCAACCCTCCAAATTGCACCACCCTCCCTTGCACGGTTTAGCCTGCAGCACTACTTTTACCGGGAGAAGAATAAAAATAGAGAATAATAATAATAATAACTAGAACTGCAAGCAGTTATAATAGGGGGCCAAGCCTCCCCGCGCGACTCGGCCCCCGGGTCTCGCGGAGCCCACGGAACTTGACACCGAAAGAAGGGTTCGGGTCGAGCGTCGGGACGCAGGCCGACGTTTCACTCGCAGTATGATAATTGTAATGGGATCAGCACTGGAAGTGCGAAAGGCTGAATTTTTGTGTTGTGACAAGTAACGCCCACTTTGACCCAACATCACAAAAATTTGACTCTGGCCTCAGGAGTGACACCACAACAACCTCACCAAATTTCAGGCGAATCTGATCAATTTTCATGTCACTTCATGTTTCTGTGTTTGTAGCGCCCCCTATTGGCCAATTTCCACCAAATTTGGCACAGACCCTCTGGCTGACCTCGGAAACTAGTGACTTGAGTTTGACGTTGATAGCTTTTACTTTGACAAAAATATTCAAAGGTATGTGTTTTTTACCTAGCCAAAAAAAATTGTTTATTTGTAACTACCGCATTTTTTGGAGCAGCAAAATTCTTTTGATAACTTTTCATCAGGCAAGCCTGGAGATTGTATGTGCAGAGCTTCGTGCAGATGGAGCTTAAACGCTAAGAGGAGTTCGAAAAAGTAGGTTTTTGATGTGTAGTGACTTACAAAAAGAAATATGCTGTGGGAGTGGGCGTGGCCTATGTCAGAAGATGCGAAACTATTTAGGGAACACGTGGATATAAACTTTATGAAGATGTGATTTAAAATGTGGAAGTTACAGGCCAAAATGCGTTTGCGTCCGTTAGAGCGCCACCTAGTGGAGCAGACACACAATTTTTGCTATGGGTGGCCGGTATGCTGTTATATATATACCCTGTGAATTTCACAGCCCTCAGCATAATACTTGAGCTGAAATAAATGTTTGCTGTTTATCTCGTAATAAGCCACGCCCACTTTCACCTGTCGTGATTAACTTCAAGATATGGCCTCAGGAGTGACGCAGCATCATACCCACCAAATTTCGTAAAAATAGGTGCAGCCATTGAAGAGATATAAATGTCTCAGCTTTGCAGCGCCCCCTAGTGGCCAACATTAGCCAAATTTGGCTCACGCCCTCACAGTCACATGTCAATCAAGGATCTCAGATTTGGTGTTGTTAGCATTTATTTTGACAGAGATATGCAGCAGTTCGCCTTTTTATAGCTAGCTAGAAAATTTTATTCGTTAATAACTTGTGCATATTTCAACCAAACAAAATTCTTTTGATAACTTTAGATCAGGTCCAGAGGTAGACTTTACGTGCCAAGTTTCACGCTGATCGGGCAAAACCCCAAGGAGGAGTTCGAAAAAGTTGGTTTTCCAGTTTTCGCGATTTTGCCAAAAACAATTAGGGTGGAAATGGGCGAGGCCCAGGCCATGTGATTCAGTTCTTTTCAGGGAATCTGGGGATATGAGGTTTTTGAATGTGCGACGTCCGGTGTGGGAGTTATAGCCCAAAACGCATTGACCTTGGTTATAGCGCCCCCTGCTGGCTGACATATGTCATTTTTTGCGCCTGAGGTACGTGCAGGGGTCTGGACCAACCCTCCAAATTGCACCACCCTCCCTTGCACGGTTTAGCCTGCAGCACTACTTTTACCGGGAGAAGAATAAAAATAGAGAATAATAATAATAATAATAATAATAATAATAAAAATCCGAACAAAAACAATAGGGTTCCCAGCACCGCTGGTCCTGGGAAACGCGTATGCTTTGCATTCGCGTTCCCCAGGCCCCGCGGGCTTGGCCCCCTAATAACTAGAACTGCAAGCAGTTATAATAGGGGGCCAAGCCTCCCCACGCGACTCGGCCCCCGGGTCTCGCGGAGCCCACGGAACTTGACACCGAAAGAAGGGTTCGGGTCGAGCGTCGGGACGCAGGCCGACGTTTCACTCGCAGTATGATAATTGTAATGGGATCAGCACTGGAAGTGCGAAAGGCTGAATTTTTGTGTTGTGACAAGTAACGCCCACTTTGACCCAACATCACAAAAATTTGACTCTGGCCTCAGGAGTGACACCACAACAACCTCACCAAATTTCAGGCGAATCTGATCAATTTTCATGTCACTTCATGTTTCTGTGTTTGTAGCGCCCCCTATTGGCCAATTTCCACCAAATTTGGCACAGACCCTCTGGCTGACCTCGGAAACTAGTGACTTGAGTTTGACGTTGATAGCTTTTACTTTGACAAAAATATTCAAAGGTATGTGTTTTTTACCTAGCCAAAAAAAATTGTTTATTTGTAACTACCGCATTTTTTGGAGCAGCAAAATTCTTTTGATAACTTTTCATCAGGCAAGCCTGGAGATTGTATGTGCAGAGCTTCGTGCAGATGGAGCTTAAACGCTAAGAGGAGTTCGAAAAAGTAGGTTTTTGATGTGTAGTGACTTACAAAAAGAAATATGCTGTGGGAGTGGGCGTGGCCTATGTCAGAAGATGCGAAACTATTTAGGGAACACGTGGATATAAACTTTATGAAGATGTGATTTAAAATGTGGAAGTTACAGGCCAAAATGCGTTTGCGTCCGTTAGAGCGCCACCTAGTGGAGCAGACATACAATTTTTGCTATGGGTGGCCGGTATGCTGTTATATATATACCCTGTGAATTTCACAGCCCTCAGCATAATACTTGAGCTGAAATAAATGTTTGCTGTTTATCTCGTAATAAGCCACGCCCACTTTCACCTGTCGTGATTAACTTCAAGATATGGCCTCAGGAGTGACGCAGCATCATACCCACCAAATTTCGTAAAAATAGGTGCAGCCATTGAAGAGATATAAATGTCTCAGCTTTGCAGCGCCCCCTAGTGGCCAACATTAGCCAAATTTGGCTCACGCCCTCACAGTCACATGTCAATCAAGGATCTCAGATTTGGTGTTGTTAGCATTTATTTTGACAGAGATATGCAGCAGTTCGCCTTTTTATAGCTAGCTAGAAAATTTTATTCGTTAATAACTTGTGCATATTTCAACCAAACAAAATTCTTTTGATAACTTTAGATCAGGTCCAGAGGAAGACTTTACGTGCCGAGTTTCACGCTGATCGGGCAAAACCCCAAGGAGGAGTTCGAAAAAGTTGGTTTTCCAGTTTTCGCGATTTTGCCAAAAAAAATTAGGGTGGAAATGGGCGAGGCCCAGGCCATGTGATTCAGTTCTTTTCAGGGAATCTGGGGATATGAGGTTTTTGAATGTGCGACGTCCGGTGTGGGAGTTATAGCCCAAAACGCATTGACCTTGGTTATAGCGCCCCCTGCTGGCTGACATATGTCATTTTTTGCGCCTGAGGTACGTGCAGGGGTCTGGACCAACCCTCCAAATTGCACCACCCTCCCTTGCACGGTTTAGCCTGCAGCACTACTTTTACCGGGAGAAGAATAAAAATAGAGAATAATAATAATAATAATAATAATAATAATAATAATAATAATAATAATAATAAAAATCCGAACAAAAACAATAGGGTTCCCAGCACCGCTGGTCCTGGGAAACGCGTATGCTTTGCATTCGCGTTCCCCAGGCCCCGCGGGCTTGGCCCCCTAATAATAATAATAATAATAATAATAATAAAAATCCGAACAAAAACAATAGGGTTCCCAGCACCGCTGGTCCTGGGAAACGCGTATGCTTTGCATTCGCGTTCCCCAGGCCCCGCGGGCTTGGCCCCCTAATTAAAGCTGCAAGCAGCGTTGAACGGGCCCTCGCAGCCCACGCAACTCGGGGCCTGGCGCGGCCGCCACCGTCTCGCCAGAGGTCGACCGGCAGACGAGGCGCTGAATGTTCGCCTCCTTCGGACAGTGTAGGAACCAATGCGCTGCGACTTCCCGTCTCCACTGGGTGGCGCTATGACTCTGACTCCTGAGCGTCATGTGGGTGTGTTCATGCCAGGACTATTATCATGCATGTGAAGTTTGGAGCGGTTTCGACCATTAGATCTCATGTTATAGCAATATCGTGTTTCATGGTGAGACATCAAGTGTCGACGCCATGTCACAGCCACACCGTTCCATGCTGAGCAATTCTCTTAATATGTTTTGATCACACACTTGTGTAGATGGTACACACCAGTTTTGGAGTTAATTGATTCATTTCTGGAGGAGGAGATCATTAAAATACAACACGTGGAAAACGCCAAAAATGACTGTAAATTTCAAAATGGCCATCTTCCTGTCGGGTGCGGCCTATATGTGCAAGAGGCTTTTTTGTGCGTCTGGACACGATACATGTGCATACTGATTTTCGTGTACGTTGGTGAAAGTTGTTATGGGGGACGCTGCACTTTAAGGGGCGTGGCCAAGCCATACGGCCACGCTTATTGATGAAACTCATACTATACATTCAGGTCTGGACTGTTGACAAACATGTGAAGTTTGGTGAAGAATGGACAATGTATGCCAAAGTTATACTAATTTCGTATTTTATGGCGAGACATCAAACTTCGCCGCCACCTGACGGCCAAACCGTTTCACGATGCAAAAATCTGCTGATAAATTTTGATTACACCTTTGTCTAGCTGGCACACAATGATTTTGAAGTTGTTCTGATGCATCCTGTAGGTGGAGTTCATTAAAATACAACACGTGGAAAACGCCAAAAATGACCACTAAATTCAAAATGGCTGACTTCCTGTTGGGTTTGGCCAATGGGTCCAAGAGACTTTTTGTGCGTCTGGATGTGATACATATGTGTACCAATTTTCATGCATGTCAGTGAAACGAGCCGCAGGGGCTGATGTTTAAAGGGTGTGGCCAAGCCATTTGGCCACGCCCATCAACGAAATTCATATCACATGTTCAGGGCTGGACTGTTAACACACATGTAAAGTTTCAGGCAGATATGACCAAGGACACTGAAGTTACGGCCACTTAACTGCGTTTTAGCGAACTGTTGACTTCGCCGCCCTGTGGGCGGAACGCCGTTCGGCGATACGTCACAAATCTTCATCATGTAGCATTACCAACGTGTTGAGGCCTTTCTGACCAATTTTGAGCTGGATATACTGAATGTGCTGAGAGTAGCACCTCAAAGTCTAAAACATCGCTTTTCCTGTCGCCAGCAGGGGGCGCTTTGAGAACGGGGGAATTTTTTGATGTTGGCGTGATAGAGGCCAGACTACGATCATACCCAGCAAGTTTTGTGCCGATCGGACTTATCATGCCCAAGTAATAGCACTTTTGTTTTTTCGGCGAGACGTCAAACTTCGCCGCCACCTGACAGCCAAACCGTTTAACATAGGGAAAATCGTATGATAACTTTTGATCATCAAGTGGTCTAGTTGATGCACGCCAAATTTGAAGCCGATCCGATGAATCATGTAGGAGGAGATAGAAAAAGTACGAGGAGTGCGAATCGCCCAATCTGGCGTCAAATTCAAAATGGCTGACTTCCTGTTGGGTGTAGCCTATGGGTCCAAGAGGCTTTTTTGTGCGTCTGGATGTGATACATATGTGTACCAATTTTCATGCATGTCGGTGAAACGTGCCGTAGGGGTTGATGTTTAAAGGGTGTGGCCAAGCCATTTGGCCACGCCCATCAACGAAATTCATATCACATGTTCAGGGCTGGACTGTTAACACACATGTGAAGTTTCAGGCAGATATGACCAAGGACACTGAAGTTAAGGCCACTTAACTGCGTTTTGGCGAACCGTTGACTTCGCCGCCCTGTGGGCGGAACGCCGTTCGGCGATACGTCACAAATCTTCATCATGTAGCATTACCAACGTGTTAAGGCCTTTCTGACCAATTTTGAGTTGGATATACTGAACGTGCTGAGAGTAGCACCTCAAAGTCTAAAACATCGCTTTTCCTGTCGCCAGCAGGGGGCGCTTTGAGAACGGGGGAATTTTTTGATGTTGCCGTGATGAAGGCCGGACTACGATCATACCCAGCAAGTTTTGTGCCGATCGGACTTATCATGCCCAAGTAATAGCACTTTTGTTTTTTGGGGTTTTTTTTGGCGAGACGTCAAACTTCGCCGCCACCTGACGGCCAAACCGTTTAACGTAGGGAAAATCGTATGATAACTTTTGATCATCAAGTGGTCTAGTTCCAGCACGCCAAATTTGAAGCCGATCCAATGAACCATGTAGGAGGAGATAGCTCTGAGAGATTCTTGGAAATCGCCAAAATCGGTAAAAAAATGAATATTCAAATCAAAATAGCCGGCTTCCTGTTGGTTTTAGAAAAAAGTCCAACTGCGCATTTTCGCGCGTCTTGGGATGATACACGACCTCCCCGAATTTCGTGGAATTTGGTCAAACGGGCTGCCGGTGGGAGCCGATTGAAATTTTCTAGGGGGCGCCATTTCGCCATTTTGCAACGCGCATCGTTGAAATTTTGCGTACACATAAATTTTCACCAAGACGAATGTGCATGCCAAATTTGGTGAGTTTTCGAATATGTTAAATCCCCCAAAAATGCGTTTAAAGTCGCGGAAAAAAAAAATAATAATAATAATAATAATAATAATAATAATAATAATCCTAAGGAAAACAATAGGGTCCTCGCACGGTACGTGCTCGGGCCCTAATAATAATAATAATAATAATAATTCCTTGCATTTCAATAGGGTCCTCGCACCGCTTGGTGCTCGGGCCCTAATAATAATAATTCCTTGCATTTCAATAGGGTCCTCGCACCGCTTGGTGCTCGGGCCCTAATAATTCCTTGCATTTCAATAGGGTCCTCGCACCGCTAGGTGCTCGGGCCCTAATTAAAGCTGCAAGCAGCATTGAACGGGCCCTCGCACCTTCACGTAACTCGAGGGTGCTGGCAGGATGCCGGATGACACCGCCATTCATTCCTGTTAAGGCAGACCCCTCACGCAGGAATTACACGTCATATCCCTCAAATCATACAAAGACATGTCATTTTGGCAGTAGGTGGCGGCGTACTAATAACCAAGTATTGGCGTATAGATGTGTTGAGGGCAGGACTGTCATCAATCCTGTGAAATTTGGGGAAGAGTGGAACATGTAAGGTGAAGTTCTGAACCAGTTACAAGCAAATTCAAAATGGCAGACTTCCTGTTGGGTTTGGCACATGGCTGCAACAGGCATGTTTTATACGTCTTTCAGTGATGCAGGTGCGTATCAAGTTTCATAGATGTAGGTCAAATCAGCTTCGGGGGCTGCTTCGTAGAAAATTTGTAGGGGGCGCTGTTGAGCCATGTAGGCACATCAGAGCCGAAAAATCACATCAGACAGCTCAAATCGAACCCTTTCATATGTATGCCAAGTTTCATGACTTTACAAACATCCCTTTCCCATCAAAATCAACTTTGTGTTTGATGGCGAATAAGGCGTTGTCACGGTGACCAAACATCATTAAGCTTCACAGCTGGCCTCGGGAGTGACTCCACAACACGCTCGCCAAATTTCGTCCGAATCGATCAATTTTCATGTCACTTGATTTTTCTCTGTTAATAGCGCCCCCTATTGGCCAATTTACGCCAAATTTGGCACAGAGCCTCTGGTTCACGTCTGAAACAAGTGAATTGAGTTTGACGTTGATGGCTTTTAGTTTGACAAAAATATGCAATGGTATGTGTTTTTTAGGTAGCAGAAAAAACTGTTTATTTTTAGCTAGCGCATTTTTTGGAGTAGCAAAATTCTGTTGATAACTTTTGGTCAGGCACATCTGGCGTTTGTATGTGCAAAGTTTCGTGAAGATGGATCTTAATCGCTAGGAGGAGTTCGAAAATGTAGGTTTTTGATGTGTAGTGACTTACAAAGAGAAATCTACAGTGGGAGCGGCCGTGGCCTATGTCAGAAGATGGGACTCTATTTAGGGAACACGTGGTTATAAAGTTATGAAGATGTGAATTAAAATGTGGAAGTTACAGGTCAAAATGCGTTTGCATCCATTATAGCGCCACCTAGTGGAGCAGACATACAATTTTTGCTGTGGCTCGTCTGTGTGCTGTTCTATATATACCCTGTGAATTTCATAGCCCTCAGCATAATGCTTGAGCTCAAATAAATGTTTGTTGTTTATCTCATAATAAGCCACGCCCACTTTGACCAGTCGTGATTAACTTCAAGATATGGCCTCAGAAATGACCCAGCAAAATACCCACCAAATTTCGTAAAAATCGGTTCAGCCATTTAAGAGATATAAATGTGTCACATTTGCAGCGCCCCCTAGTGGTCAACATTAGCCACATTTGGCTGACACCCTCACAGTCACATGTCAATCACGGATGTCAGAATTGGTGTTTTTAGGATTTATTTTGACCGAAATATGCCATAGTTTGTCTTTTTATAGCTAGCTAGAAAATTGTATTTGTTAATAATTTTCGTTTTTTTTGACTGAACAAAATTCTTTTGATAACTTTAGATCAGGTCCAGGTGAAGACTGTACGTGCCAAGTTTCACGCTGATCGGACAATACCCTAAGGAGGAGTTCGAAAAAGTAGGTTTTCCAGTTTTCGCGATGTTGCGAAAAACATTATAGGCAGAAATGGGAGTGGCCCTGCCCAGGTGATTCAGCACTATTCAGGGAATCTGGGGATATGAGGTTTTTGAATGTGTGACATAGGGTTTGGGAGTTATAGCCCAAAACACGTTGAAAATGAGTAGGGGGCGCTATTGAGCCATCTTGGCACATGAAAACACAAAAATCACATCAGACAACACAATTTCGGCCGTCTGATGTGTGTGCCAAGTTGCGTGAGTTTTCTAGTGTCCCTTGCCCCTCAAAAACAACCTCGTGTTTTATGGCGAATAAGGTGGCGCCACAGTGACAGCGTTGGACGAAACCTCAAAGGCTTCTGCTTTGATCATCATCAAGGTCTTGGGAGTATGTATTTGCAAAATTGAGGTGGTTCGGGGGAACCTGGTAGAAGAGGGACATGAAAGAATGAAAAAAGTAACTTTCTGCCGCCAGTAGGTGGCGCTCTGACGCTGATTCAAAGTTTCTATATAGATGTTTTCAGGGCTGGACAGTTATCATATGTGTGACGTTTTGGAAAGATATGTCCACGTAGAGTCAAGTTACAGCTACTTTTGTCATCATGGCGAAACATCAAAGTTGGCCGCCACGCCAAGGTCACGCCCTTTGACGAAAACTCACAGTTTTCCATAGAAAGCATCATCAAGGCCTTATGGATAATTTCACCAAGTATGAGGTTGATGTGTTCAACTTTGGAGGAGATGTGCTTCAAAGTGTAAAACATGACATTTTCTACTGCCAGTAGGGGGCGCTATATTAATCACAAACTATTGACATGTAGATCTCTTCAGAGCGGGACTGTCATCAATCCTGTGAAGTTTGGGGAAGATTGGAGCATGTATGTTAGAGTAATAAACTACTTCCTGCGTTATAATACTACTTCCTGTTTGTAACGAAGTTTGAGGTCCCGGCACGGTCACACGATGTGACGAAAACACAAGCTTTTGATCACTTTTCGTCTTCAGTTTATGTAGGTGGGACAGACCGAGTTTGAAGGCAATCGGACAAAATCTCTAGGAGGAGTTCGTTCATTTATGACCCCTGCAAATGGCCAAAAATGCATGAAACTTGCACATTCAATTCAAAATGGCCGACTTCCTGTTGAGTTTAGGGCATGGGCCCAAGAGGCTTTTTTGTACGTCTTGGTGTGTTACATATGCCTACCAAGTTTCATACACGTCGGTTAAACCAACTTGGGGGGCTGCTTCGTTGAAAATGAGTAGGGGGCGCTGTTGAGCCATTTTTTTGCACATTATCACGAAACCCCAAAAATATCAAATTTTTCACCACTTCTGATGAGTCTGTGAAGTTTGGTGAGTTTTTGAATATGATAAAGCCCTCAAAAAGCCAATTCATTAGGCACAAAAATAATAATTAAAGCTGCAAGCAGCGTTGAACGGGCCCTCGCACCCCACGCAACTCGGGGCCTGGCGCGGCCGCCACCGTGTCGCTAGAGGTCGACCGGCAGACGAGGCGCTGAATGTTCGCCTCCTTCGGACAGTGTAGGAACCAATGCGTTGCGACTTCCCGTCTCCACTGGGTGGCGCTATGACTCTGACTCCTGAGCGTCATGTGGGTGTGTTCATGCCAGGACTATTATCATACATGTGAAGTTTGGAGCAGATTCGACCATTAGATCCCATGTTATAGCAATATCGTGTTTCATGGTGAGACATCAAGTGTCGAAGCCATGTCACAGCCACACCGTTCCATGCTGAGCAATTCTCTTAATGTGTTTTGATCACACACTTGTGTAGATGGTACACACCAGTTTTGGAGTTAATTGATTCATTTCTGGAGGAGGAGATCATTAAAATACAACACGTGGAAAACGCCAAAAATGACTGTAAATTTCAAAATGGCCGACTTCCTGTCGGGTGTGGCCTATCCGTGCAAGAGGCTTTTTTGTGCGTGTGGATGTTATACATGTGTCTACCAAGTTTCGTGCATATCAGTGAGACGTCCTATGGTGGTTATTTGTGTGAATGGGCGTGGCCAATCCATTTAGCCACGCCTATTAACGAAATTCATAACATATGTTCTGGGTTGGACTGTCAATATACCTGTGAAGTTTCACACAGATCTGACCAAGTACAGTGAAGTTATTGCCACTTCCTGTTTCATGGCGAGACGTCAAAATTCAACCTCCCACAACTGGCGTGCCCTTTAGATTCTGCGAGACCTTTTAATAACTTTTGATCAGGAAGTGTTCTAGATGGTAATCGGTAATTTTGAAGCCGTTCTGATGAATTCTGTAGGAGGAGTTCGTTAAAATACGATGCGTGCGCGACACCAAAAATGACCATGACATTCAAAATGGCCGACTTCCTGTTGAATTTAGCCTAGGGGTCCAAGAGACTTTTTTGTTTGTCTGGGGGTGATGGAGATGTGTACCAATTTTTGTGCATATCGGTGAGACGTCCTATGGAAGTAATTCATATGAATGGGCGTGGCCAATCCATTTAGCCACGCCTATTAACGAAATTCATAACATATGTTCTGGGTTGGACTGTCAATATACCTGTGAAGTTTCACACAGATCTGACCAAGTACAGTGAAGTTATTGCCACTTCCTGTTTCATGGCGAGACGTCAAAATTCAACCTCCCACAACTGGCGTGCCCTTTAGATTCTGCGAGACCTTTTAATAACTTTTGATCAGGAAGTGTTCTAGATGGTAATCGGTAATTTTGAAGCCGTTCTGATGAATTCTGTAGGAGGAGTTCGTTAAAATACGATGCGTGCGCGACACCAAAAATGACCATGACATTCAAAATGGCCGACTTCCTGTTGAATTTAGCCTAGAGGTCCAAGAGACTTTTTTGTTTGTCTGGGGGTGATGGAGATGTGTACCAATTTTTGTGCATATCGGTGAGACGTCCTATGGAAGTAATTCATATGAATGGGCGTGGCCAAGCCATATGGCCACGCCCATTGACGAAATTCATATCACATATTCAGGGCTGGACTGTTGACACACATATGAAGTTTCAGGTGGATATCATCAAAAACACCAAAGGCCATTTTTATGCATTTTGGCGAAGGGTCGACTTCGCCGCCCTCCGGATGGAACGCCGTTTGACGACAGTCAAAATTCTTCATCATGGAGCATTACCAACATGTTAAGGCCTTTCTGACCAAATTTGAGTTGAATATGGTAAATGTGGTCAGAGCAGCACCTCAAAGTGTAAAACATGGTATTTCCTGTTGCCAGCAGGGGGCGCTATGACAATTACTGAATTTTTTGATGTAGATGTGTTCAGGGCGGGACTATTATCCATCATGTGAAGTTTGGTGCAGATAGGATCATCTACACCAAAGTTGTAGTAGTTGTAGTATAATTTCGTGTTTTTTGGTGAGATATCCAAATTGACCCTTCCGCAGCGACCGCGCCCTTCGACGTGACGAAGATCTTTTAATAATAAATTGATCCCACTGTAGTCGAGCACGCACAGGTAAATTTTTAAGTCAATCCGATAAAATCTGTAGGACGAGTTCGCTCAAGTACAACGTGTGGAAATGGCCAAAAATGACCTTATTTTGAAAAAACAATTCAAAATGGCCGACTTCCTGTTTGGTTTAGGGTGTCGCTCCAAGAGGCTTTTTTGTGCGTCCCGGGATGATACATATGTGTACCAAATTTCATACGCCTAGGGCAAAGTTAAAGCAGGGGGCTTCGATTTTGAAAACTGTTAGGGGGCGCCATTGAGCCATTTTGCCACGCCCCTTTGTAACGACCATAAAATATCGAAATTTTCACCAGACGTGACGAGTGTGCAAATTTTCCTGACTTTTTGGGCATGTTCAGGCCCTCAAAAATGCGATCAAAGGTTTAAAAGAAAAATAATAAGAATAATTTTTATGATTTCAATAGGGCTCTCGCACGGTTCGTGCTCGGGCCCTAATAATAAGAATAAGAATTCCTTCGGTTTCAATAGGGCTCTCGCACGGTACGTGCTCGGGCCCTAATAATTAAAGCTGCAAGCAGCATTGAACGGGCCCTCGCACCTTCACGCAACTCGAGGGTGCTGGCAGGACGCCGGCTCATGCCGCCCTTCATTCCTGTCCACGGCAGATCCCTTACGCAGGACGTCATATCCCTCAAATCATATGAAGACATGTAATTTTGCCAGTAGGTGGCGCTGTACTAATAACCAAGTATTGGCATATAGATGTATTCAGGGCAGGATTGTCATCAATCCTGTGAAGTTTGCGGAAGATTGGAACATGTATGGTGAAGTTGCAAACCAGTTACAAGCAAATTCAAATTGGCCGACTTCCTGTTGGGTTTGGCACATGGCTGCAAGAGGCTTTTTTATACGTCTTTCAGTGATGCATGTGCGTACCAAGTTTCATAGATGTAGGTCAAACCAGCTTCGGGGGCTGTTTCGTAGAAAATTTGTAGGGGGCGCTGTTGAGCCATGTTGGCATATCAGAGCCGAAAAATCACATCAGAAAATGCATATTGGATCCTGTCATATGTGTGTCAAGTTTCATGACATTACAAGCATCCCTTACCCGTCAAAAACAACTTCGTGTTTTATGGCGAATAAGGCGTTGCCACGGTGACCAAACATCACCAAGCTTTACAGCTGGCCTCAGGAGTGACTCCACATCATGCTCGCCAAATTTCATGCGAATCGATGAATTTTATGTCACTTGATTTTTCTCTGATTATAGCGCCCCCTATTGGCTAATTTCTGCCAAATTGGGCTAGGATCGTCTGGATGACGTCTGAAAGAAGTGAATTGAGTTTGACATTGATATCTTTTACTTTGACAAAAATATGCAAAGGTATGTGTTTTTTAGCTAGCAGAAAAAAACTGTTTATTTTTAGCTAGCCTAATTTTTGGAGTAGCAAAATTCTTTTGATAACTTTTGGTCAGGCCAGTCTGGAGATTGCATGTGCAAAGTTTTGTGAAGATGGAGATTAAACGCTAGGAGGAGTTCGAAAAAGTAGGTTTTTGATGTATAGTAAATTACAAAGAGAAATTTGCAGTGGGAGTGGGCGTGGCCTATGTCAGAAGATGCGACACTATTTAGGGAACACGTGGATATAAAATTTATGAAGATGTGATTTAAAATGTGGAAGTTACAGGCCAAAATGCGTTTGTATCTCTTATAGCGCCACCTAGTGGAGAAGACGCACAATTTTTGCTATGGTTGGTCTGTATGCTATTCTCTATATACCCTGTGAATTTCACAGCCCTCAGCATAATACTTGGGCTGAAGTAAATGTTTGTTTTTTAGCTTGTAATAAGCCACGCCCACTTTTACCAGTCGTGACTACCTTCAAGATATGGCGTCAGGACAGGCCCAGCATAATACTCACCAAATTTCATAAATATCGGTGCAGCCATTTACCAGATATAAATTTCCCATATTTGCAGCGCCCCCTAGTGGCCAAAATTAGCTAAATTTGGTTCATTCTCTCACAGGCACATATCAAGCAAGGATCTCAGATTTGGTGTTGTTAGCATTTATTTTGACCGAAATATGCCACCGTTCGCCTTTTTATAGCTAGCTAGAAAAATTTATTCATTAATAATTTGAGCATATTATGAGCAATCAAAATTCCTTTGATAACTTTAGATCAGGTCCAGCCGAAGACTGTACTTGCCAAGTTTCACGCTGAACGGACAAAACCCTAAGGAGGAGTTCGAAAAAGTAGGTTGTCCAGTTTTTGCGATGTTGTGAAAAACATGATAGGCAGAAATGGGAGTGGCCCTGCCCAGGTGATTCAGCACTATTCAGGGAATCTGTGGATATGAGGTTTTTGAATGTGTGACATATGGTCTGGGAGTTATAGCCCAAAACACGTTGAAAATGAGTAGGGGGCGCTGTTGAGCCATCTTGGCACATGAAAACACAAAAATCACATCAGACAACACAATTTGGGATGTCTGATGTGTGTGCCAAGTTGCGTGAGTTTTCGAGTGTCCCTTGCCCCTCAAAAACAACCTCGTGTTTTATGGCGAATAAGGTGGCGCCACAGTGACAGCGTTGGACGAAACCTCAAAGGCTTCTGCTTTGACCATCAACAAGGTCTTGGGAGTATGTATTTGCAAAATTGAGGTGGTTCGGGGGAACCTGGTGGACATGAAAGAATGAAAAAAGTAACCTTCTGCCGCCAGTAGGTGGCGCTATGATGCTGATTCAAAATTTCTGTATAGATGTTTTCAGGGCTGGGCAGTTATCATATGTGTGAAGTTTTGGAAAGATATGTCCACGTAGAGTCAAGTTACAGCTACTTTGGTCATCATGGCGAAACATCAAAGTTGGCCGCCACGCCAAGGTCACGCCCTTTGACGAAAATTCACAGTTTTCCATAGAAAGCATCATCAAGGCCTTATGGATAATTTCACCAAGTATGAGGTTGATGTGTTCAACTTTGGAGGAGATGTGCTTCAAAGTGTAAAACATGACATTTTCTACTGCCAGTAGGGGGCGCTATATTAATCACAAATTATTGACATGTAGATCTCTTCAGAGCAGGACTGTCATCAATCCTGTGAAGTTTGGGGAAGATTGGAGCATGTATGTTGGAGTAATAAACTACTTCCTGCATTATAATACTACTTCCTGTTTGTAACGAAGTTTGAGGTCCCGGCACGGTCACACGGTGTGACGAAAACACAAGCTTTTGATAACTTTTCGTCTTCAGTTTATGTTGGTGGGACAGACCGAGTTTGAAGGCGATCGGACAAAATCTCTAGGAGGAGTTCGTTCATTTATGACCCCTGCAAATGGCCAAAAATACATGAAACTTCCACATTCAATTCAAAATGGCCGACTTCCTGTTGAGTTTAGGGCATGGGCCCAAGAGGCTTTTTTGTCCGTCTCGGCGTGCTACATATGTGTACCAAAATTCGTACGCTTCGGACAAAGTTAAAGCAGGGGGCTTTGATTTTGAAAACTGTTAGGGTGCGCCGTTGAGCCATTTTGTCACGCCCCTTTGTAATGACCATAAAATATCGAATTTTTCACCAGACGTGACGAGTGTGCAAAATTCTGGGACTTTTTGAGTACGTTCAGGCCCTCAAAAATGCGATCATAGGATAAAAAAAATAATAATAATAATAAGAATAAGAATTCCTTCGGTTTCAATAGGGCTCTCGCACGGTACGTGCTCGGGCCCTAATTAAAGCTGCAAGCAACGATGAACGGGCCCTCGCACCTTCACGCAACTCGAGGGTGCTGGCAGGACGCCGGCCGATGCGGCCATTCATTCCTGTCGAAGGCAGACCCCTCACGTTAGAGTTACACGTCATATCCCTCAAATCGTACGAGGACATGTTATTTTGCCAGTAGGTGGCGCCGTACTAATAACCAAGTATTGGCGTATAGATGTGTTCAGGGCAGGACTGTCATCAATCCTGTGAAGTTTGGGGAAGATTGGAACATGTATGGTGAAGTTGTGAACCACTTACAAGCAAATTCAAAATGGCGGACTTCCTGTTGGGTTTGGCACATGGTTGCAAGAGCCTTTTTTGTACGTGTTTCAGTGATGCATGTACGTACCAAGTTTCATAGATGTAGGTCAAACCAGCGTCGGGGGCTGCTTTTTTGAAAAATTGTAGGGGGCGCCGTTGAGCCATGTTGGCACATCAGAGCAGATAAATCACATCACACAACACACATCGGAACTTCTTGTATGTGTACCAAGTTTCATGACATTACAAGCATCCCTTACCCCTCAAAAACAACTTTGTGTTTTATGGCGAATAAGGCGTTGCCACAGTGACAGTGTTTGACAAAAACTCAAAAGCTTCTGGTGTGATCATCATGAAGGTCTGGGACTATGTCTCAGCAAAATTGAGGTGGTTGTGGTTAACTTGGTAGAAGAGAGACATGAAAGAATGAAAGCAGTAACTTACAGACGCCACTAGGTGGCGCTATGAGGCTGATTAAAAATTTCTCTGTAGATGTTTTCAGGGCTGGACTTTTATCATATGTGTGAAGTTTTGGAAAGATATGTCTATGTAGAGTCAAGCTACACAACTTTTGTTATCATGGCGAAACATCAAAGTTTGCCGCTACGTCATGGCCACGCCCTTTGATGCAAACTTACAGTGTTCACAATAAAACATCTTCTACATGTGACGGATAGACTGACCAAGATTGAGGTGGATCTGGCCAAGTTGTGGGAGTTATACTTCAAAATATAAAACATGAAATTTTCTCTTACCAGTAGGGGGCGCTATATTTATCACAAATTATTCACATGGAGGTCTCTTCAGAGCAGGACTGTCATCAATCCTGTGAAGTTTGGGGAAGATTGGACCATGGATGATGGAGTCATACACAACTTCCTGTTTTGTGGCGAGTCCCCAAAGTTTGAGGCCCTGCCACGGTCACATGATGTGACAACAAGTCCAGTTTTTGATAACTTTTCTTCATCAATGTCTGGAGGTGGGACAGACCAAGTAAGAAGTTGATGGGATAAAATCTGTAGGAGTAGTTACAATTTCGTGATTTATGGCGAAGAAGGCAGGGCCACGGAGACAGCGTTTGACGAAAACCTGAAACGTTTGATAACTTTTCGTCTTCACGGTCTTGGGGTGGGACAGACCGAGTTTGAAGTGGATTGGATAAAAACTCTAGGACAAGTTCGTTCATTTACGTCTACTGGAAATCACCCAAAATGCACAAAAGTGGCACAAGTAAATTCAAAATGGCGGACTTACGGTTGGGTTTGGAGCATAACTCCAAGAGGCTTTTTTGTACGTCTTGGAGTGTTACATATGCCTACCAAGTTTCATACATGTAGGTGAAACCAGCTTCGGGGGCTGCTTCATCGAAAAATTGTAGGGGGCGCTGTTGAGGCATCTTGGCACATCAAAACACAAAAAGCATAGCAGACAACACAATTTGGGCCTTGTGATGGGTGTGCCAAGTTTCGTGAGTTTTCAAGTATGCCTTGCCCCTCAAAAAGAACCTCGTGTTTTATGGCGAATGAGGTGGTGCCACGGTGACAGCGTTGTACGAAACCTCAAAAGGTTCTGGTTTGATCATCACCAAGGTCTTGGGACTATGGATCCGCAAAATTGAGGTGGGTCGGGTGAACCTGGTAGAAGAAGGACATGAAAGAATGAAAAAAGTAACTTTCTGCCGCCAGTAGGTGGCGCTATGATGCTGATTCAAATTTCCTCTGTAGATGTTTTCAGGGCTGGACTGTTATCATATGTGTGAAGTTTTGGAAAGATATGTCCACGTAGAGTCAAGTTACAGCTACTTTTGTCATCATGGCGAAACATCAAAGTTCCCCGCCACGCCATGGTCATGCCCTTTGACGAAAACTCACAGTATTCAATAGAAAGCATCATCAAGGCCTTATGGATAATTTCCCCAAGTTTGACGTTGATGTGGTCAACTTTGGAGGAGATGTGCTTCAAAGTGTAAAACATGACATTTTCTATTACCAGTAGGGGGCGCTATATTAATCACAAATTATTGACATGTAGATCTCTTCGGAGTGGGACTGTCATCAATCCTGTGAAGTTTGGGGAAGATTGGACAATGTATGCTGGAGTTATAAACTACTTCCTGTGTTATAATACTACTTCCTGTTTGTAGCGAAGTTTGAGGTCCCACAACGGTCACACGGTGTGACGAAAAGTCAATTTTTTTGATAACTTTTGGTCTTCAACTTATGTAGGTGGGACAGACCAAGTTTGAAGTCGATCGGACAAAATCTCTAGGAGGAGATCGTCCATTTACGAGCCCTGCAAATGGCCAAAAATGCATGAAAATTGCACATTCAATTCAAAATGGCCGACTTCCTGTTGGGTTTAGGGCATGGGCTCAAGAGGCTTTTTTGTACGTCTTGGTGTGTTACATATGCCTACCAAGTTTCAGACACGTAGGTTAAACTACCTTCAGGGGCTGTTCCGTAGAATATTTTTAGGGGGCGCTACTGAGCCATTCCTTTGCAGATTATCATGAAACCCCAAAACTTGCCCAGTTTTCGCACTTCTGATGAGTCTGTGAAGTTTCATGAGTTTTTGAGAATGTTAAGGTCCCCAAAAAGGCAATTCATTTTAGTTAAGAAAAAGAATAATAATAATTCCTTGCATTTCAATAGGGTCCTCGCACCGCTAGGTGCTCGGGCCCTAATTAAAGCTGCAAGCAGCGTTGAACGGGCCCTCGCACCCCACGCAACTCAGGGCCTGGCGCGGCCGCCACCGTGTCGCCAGAGGTCGACCGGCAGACGAGTCGCTGAATGTTCGCCTCCTTCGGACAGTGTAAGAACCAATGCGTTGCGACTTCCCGTCTCCACTGGGTGGCGCTATGACTCTGACTCCTGAGCGTCATGTGGGTGTGTTCATGCCAGGACTATTATCATACATGTGAAGTTTGGAGCAGATTCGACCATTAGATCCCATGTTATAGCAATATCGTGTTTCATGGTGAGACATCAAGTGTCGACGCCATGTCACAGCCACACCGTTCCATGCTGAGCAATTCTCTTAATATGTTTTGATCACACACTTGTGTAGATGGTACACAGCAGTTTTGGAGTTAATTGATTCATTTCTGGAGGAGGAGATCATTAAAATACAACACGTGGAAAACGCCAAAAATGACTGTAAATTTCAAAATGGCCGACTTCCTGTCGGGTGTGGCCTATACGTGCAAGAGGCTTTTTTGTGCGTCTGGACACGATACATGTGCATACTGATTTTCGTGCACGTCGGTGAAAGTTGTTATGGGGGACGCTGCACTTTAAGGGGCGTGGCCAAGCCATACGGCCACGCTTATTGATGAAAGTCATACTATACATTCAGGTCTGGACTGTTAACAAACGTGAAGTTTGGTGAAGAATGGACAATGTATGCCAAAGTTATACTAATTTCGTGTTTTATGGCGAGACATCAAACTTCGCCGCCACCTGACAGCCAAAGCGTTTAACATAGGGAAAATCGTATGATAACTTTTGATCATCAAGTGGTCTAGTTGATGCACGCCAAATTTGAAGCCGATCCGATGAATCATGTAGGAGGAGATAGAAAAAGTATGAGGAGTGCAAATCGCCCAATCTGGCGTCAAATTCAAAATGGCTGACTTCCTGTTGGGTGTAGCCAATGGGTCCAAGAGGGTTTTTTGTGCGTCTGGATGTGATACATATGTGTACCAATTTTCATGCATGTCGGTGAAACGTGCCGCAGGGGCTGATGTTTAAAGGGTGTGGCCAAGCCATTTGGCCACGCCCATCAACGAAATTCACATGACATTGTCAGGGCTGGACTCTTAAAACACGTGAAGTTTCAGGTAGATATGCCCAAGGACACTGAAGTTAAGGCCACTTTCCTACGTTTTGGCGAAGCATCGAATTCGCCGCCCTCTGGGCGCAACGCCGTTTGACGATACGTCACAATCTTCATCATGTAGCATTAACAACGTGTTGAGTCCTTTCTGACCAAATTTGAGTTGGATATGCTGAACGTGCTCAGAGCTGCACCTCAAAGTGTAAAAAATCACTTTTCCTGTCGCCAGCAGGGGGCGCTTTGAGAACAGGGGAATTTTTTTATGTAGACGTGTTCAGGGCGGGACTACGATCATACCCAGCAAGTTTTGTGCCGATTGGACCTTTCACGCCCAAGTAATAGCAATTCTGGGTTTTTGGGGGGTTTTTTGTGAGGCGTCAAACTTCGCCGCCACCTGACGGCCAAACCGTTTAACGATGGAAAAATCTTTTAATAACTTTTGATCATCAAGTGGTCTAGTTGCAGCACGCCAAATTTGAAGCCGATCCGATGAACCGTGTAGGACGAGATAGCTCTGAGAGAACACTTGCAAATCGCCAAAATCGGTAAAATAATGAATATTCAAATCAAAATAGCCGGCTTCCTGTTGGTTTTAGAAGAAAGTCCAAGTGCTCATTTTCGTGCGTCTTGGGATGATACACGCCCCCCCCCCGAATTTCGGGGAATTTGGTCAAACGGGCTGCCGGTGGGAGCCGATTGAAATTTTCTAGGGGGCGCCATTTCGCCATTTTGCAACTGGCATCGTGAGTTTTCGAATATGTTAAAGCCCCCAAAAATGCGATTCATTACACGGAAAAAAATAATAATAATCCTAAGGAAAACAATAGGGTCCTCGCACGGTACGTGCTCGGGCCCTAATAATAAAACAGTAGGAAAACAATAGGGTTTCAGCCCTTCGGGCTTGAACCCCTAATAATTCCTTGGATTTCAATAGGGTCCTCGCACAGCTTGGTGCTCGGGCCCTAATAATAATAATTCCTTGCATTTCAATAGGGTCCTCGCACCGCTTGGTGCTCAGGCCCTAATAATAATAATTCCTTGCATTTCAGGTGAACTGTCGTAAAATTGAAACATTTCGAAGTAGATTCAGCTCTTTCTGTGTCACTGCTGAATGTAACAATGTAGCAGAGATGTATGATCCGCATCTGTGGCCTGCTGGCTCTTTTGTTAGACGCTATTTTGAGCCACGCCAGCCTAGAGGCACTGGTGTTGGGTCAGTCTACCTGGAAGGTAATTCACGCTCCCAGTTACTTGCAATACAGCCTGTGGACGGTGATGGAAAGTCCCGATCAGCTGTCTGCCAGCTAACGAGCGACTGCTGATGTGGCTGGTGCGCACGAACAGTATCCCGGATTCAAGATCATTATGCGGGTTGTATCATACAATGTACATGGTCTACGAGTGGGACATTCTGCCACAGATATATCAAGACGCTATGTTGTTGATACCTTGCTGGATGAGTGTGATATTCTGTGTCTCCAAGAGACCTGGCTTGCCAAACAGGATTTAGATAAGTTAAATACAATACACAAGGATTTTCATGGTGCCGGAGAATCTACTACTGACCTCAGTACAAAACTAATCAGAGGCAGAATAGCTGGAGGAGTAGCCATCCTTTGGAATCGTAAATATGATCCTATGGTGAAAGTGATAAGACTTGACTGTGATTGGGCCATAGGGATAGACATACATTCTTATGGTAAGAAAATTAGCATCTTAAGTGTATATACACCTTATGAATCCTATGTGTATGAGGACGAATTTTTGAACAGACTGGCATTTATTCACTCCTTTATTGAGGAACATGATTCAACTTGTGTCTATGTAAATGGGGATTTTAATGCTGATGTATCTGATAGCAATTCTCTTTTTGCAAAACATCTGGTACATTTTTGTAATGATAATAATCTTGTTTTGTCTAGCAAAGTATTCTTACCTAATAATAGTTTTACCTATGTAAGTGAGGCATGGCACACAACCTCCTGGCTTGACCACTGTCTGTGTACAGCCGATGCTCATGCCTCTCTAGAAAATATGGAAATTTGTTATGGTCTGGCTACCTCTGACCACATACCAATAGCTATGGGGTTAAATGTTGAGGCTGTGCCCCTCCTGGTAGATCCCTGGAATACTGTCAACTCAGAGAAATTAGGACCTTGATAGGTATACTGTCTTATCTGACAGCTTACTAAATCACGTTGTATTGCCGAGGGATGCTATAACATGTCATAATATCAATCAATCAATCAATCAGTCAATCAATAATATGAACTGTACTGATACTCAGCATGCTGTTGACCTTTGTGATTTATATGACAACATCTTAAAGGGTCTTCATGCTTCTGCTGGGTCTCTATGCAGTCATAAGAAGGCGTCTAAGATCAAACCTGGATGGAATGAGTATGTGGCTGAGCATCATGCTGCAGCAAGGGAAGCCTTTAAACTCTGGTCTAATGCAGGACGGCCTAGACAGGGTGATGTGTTTGAGTATAAGAAACAAACTAATGCTAGATATAAATATGCTCTTCGTTATATTAAGACTAACGAGAACACTATCAGAGCTGACTTGCTTGCCAGGAAGCTACAAAATAATAACCATGTTGACTTTTGGAAAGCAATTAAAGTGATGAATAATCATAAAACTTCTTTACCATATGATATTGAAGGTGTCTGTGGCTCTGACAACATTGCAGAGTTATGGCGTAAGCACCTTTTCAAGCTTTTTAACTGTGTTAAGAGTAATGTTGTTGCTGTTGATATTGTTGATTTAGACACTAATGTTAAAGTAAGACCTGGGGCCCGTTGCACAAAACTAGGATTCAGACATCCAGGATAAATGACTGAGCTGAGTTCAACCAATCCAAAACAAGAGCGTCCAGGCTTAATTGGTTGCACAAAGACCAAGCCAGGATGAGCAGACACGGATTCATCAAGCCAGGTGAAACCAATCCTGGATCAGTGCGCGCATGCGGTTTCCTTAAATAGACCCCGCTATTGATCACAGATTCACCGATTCACCATGACAACGAGAGTGGCGTGCTTTTCCTCGTCGGAGACGGAAATCCTCATGGAGGCTTACGAGGAGGTAAAAGAGCAAATAAAAAAGAAAAGCAACACCGCCACAGTCATAAAACAAAGAGAAAGCGTGGCAAAGTATTGCAGACCGCCTGAATGCGTAAGTAGTGCACAAATACACACTCACTGCTCCGCTGAAACATCACAATTACAATCCAAAGAGTTAATTAACATCTCCGAAAACGTAGTCGTACTCTGATTATGAATCTGTTGAAATTGTAGGTGAAATTGACTGCAGATGTGAGTGAAACTGTGTAAATGTAACTCCATCAGACTGTATAACTCTTTGATAAATACATGAGCTCACTGACTTAATTGATTAATAAAGTTCCTCTCATCTTATGTCTTTTATTCATATATATATATATGTATGTATGTATGTGTACATACATACATACATACACACATATATATATATATATATATATGTGTCTGTGTGTGTGTATATATATATATATATATATATATATATATATATATGTATGTATGTGTGTGTGTGTGTGTGTGTGTGTATGTATGTATGTATGTATGTATGTACACACACACACACACACGTGTGTATATATGTGTGTATATGTATGTATATATGTCAGATGTCTTCATGTCCTTCCCGGCCACAGAAGACTCTGCGACATCAAAGAGGAGTTTTATAGGATTGCAGGTAAGAGAAACTACAAATTACAGGACAACTGTTAACAGTCATAGTAGGATACTTATTGCTTTGTGTTACAGGTTTCCCCAATGTCATTGGTGCATTGGACTGCACGCAGATCAGGATAAAATCCCCCTCAGGTGCCAATGAGGCAGATTTTGTGAATAGGAAGTCCTTTCACAGCATTAATGTTCAGGTGAACATGACTTTTTGATGTCAGTTAATGAACATTGTACATTGCTTGTGATGTGCATTGATTGGTTTAATAGTCTTCATCTTATAATTTCAGATGGTCTGCAATGCTGACTGTCTGATCAGCAATGTTGTGGCAAAGTGGCCTGGCTCAGTCTATGACCCCCCAGTCTTTCGGACCTCTGGAATTTATCAGCGCCTATCACAAGGTGAGCCACACAACCTCTATTAATAACCACTTTTTACATCATGTCTGTGTCAAGAATGTCACTCTGTTTATGAGGTTGTGATGATGAGATTTTGTATTGACAGGTGAATTCTCTGGTGTGTTGCTGGGGGACAGGGGGTATGCCTGCCAGCCTTTTCTCCTGACACCATATACAGACCCCCAGGAAGCACAGCAGGCCTACAATCATGCCCATGCCAGGACAAGGGCCAGGATTGAAATGACCTTTGGCCTCCTGAAGGCACACTTTCACTGTCTTCACAAGTTAAGGGTCAGCCCTTTGAGGGATTGTGACATCACTGTGGCCTGTGCTGTCCTCCACAATGTGGCCTGTCTGAGGGAGAAGAGGGCCCCCAGAGTGCCGTCACACACGGACTGGGATAATCCTGCCATCTTCCCTGATGACGACAGTGGTCGGCTGGTCAGAGGCCAATATGTGTTAAATTATTTTAGTTAACATGCATGCTTTAAATTTAAGTTAAATATGTCCTGCAGTGGCAGAGGATTTTTTTTTAAATTCAGTTTAAATTGATTTGGCCTCTTATGTTGTTTGTGCTGTATACTGTGTATATACAAGCTTGCAGGGAGGCTACTGCATCCATTCATTTGTCTGTTCATTTGTTGTGTATGGATTTGTCCTGCATTTATTTCAGTGTGCAGACATGCGGGGTGTATTATATACAGACCTTTGAATGTGTATTTATTCTTGTGTTGTATAATATGCTTTGATTCCATGCATTCTATCTTGTAGAGTCACTGTGTGACTTCAGTTTTGAAAGGAGCTGATGGTTTACCTGCTTTCATTTATCCTTATTCAATAAAAGAACATCATGTTACTCTTTGATGTGTATTTGTATTTATATGGGATGTGTATTTTATATATAGTCTGTGGGAAACTGTAAATTATCTAAACTATCTAATGATGGCAACATCATCTAAAATCATTTATCTACAATGATTGAAATTAATGATCACAAATGTTTAAATAATGACAGTGGGTCTAGTTGAATGTGATAATAATGTGTAGTGGGCAGTGGAATAACTATTGGTTTCTGTTTGTGGTGACAGCTGACTGAGATAAGGGGTGAGATTAAATAGATCCTGGATCTTAGCCTGGTCTGGAGCAGGCTAGCTCCACAGAATAAATCTCCATGGTAACTTATGTCATAACATATCCCGCTTCCCACTATCCCACTTTTGTGCAACCGGATCATGGATAAGTTGAGCCAGGATAACCAAGATATCCCGGCTTAATCCCTTATCCTAGTTTTGTGCAACAGGCCCCTGGTGAGGTGTCAGATGCTATCGGGATGCTTGACAACAACAAAGCATGTGGTACAGACAGTATTGCTGCTGAGCATCTTAAATATGCCAGCTATAGGCTCTCTCCATTGTTAGCCATGTGTTTTACTGGTTTCCTGGTACATGGTGTTCTCCCTAACTCTATTCTGTCTGTTTTATTGGTCCCTGTCCTTAAGGAGAAGGCTGGTAAACTAAACAGCATGGACAACTATAGGCCTATTGCCCTCGCCAGTACCCTCTCTAAGGTGATGGAAAGGATTATTTTAAATAGGATGGAAATGTATGTACTAACTACTGACAATCAATTTGGGTTCAAGAGAAAACATAGTACTGACCTATGCATCTATGCATTAAAGGAGTTAGTTGCTAAGTACCAAAGCCAAAATTCCTCTGTGTTTCTCTGTTTTATTGATGCCTCTAAGGCTTTTGATAGGATCAATCATGCCAAATTATTTGTTAAATTGCTTGAGAGAGATGTTCCTAAATACATTGTCAGAGTTCTTATGTTCTGGTATGCTCAGCAAACATTTCAGGTGAAGTGGGATAATATTATCTCCTATCCTTTTTAATGTATATATCGACAGTTGAATGAATGTAAAACGGGTTGTATTGTGGGTGACCAAGTCGTCAATCATCTCATGTACGCTGATGACCTTGTTGTACTCTGTCCATATACTGCTGGGTTACAACAATTGTTAAGAATTTGTACACAATATGGCAGAAAATTTGAGATTAACTATAACGCGAAAAAAAGTAAGGTCATGGTTGTGAGATCTAAAGAGGACAGGAAATCAGTCTTTCCTGCCTTTCATCTCTCAGATGGACCCTTAGAAATGACGAAGGAACTGAAATATCTTGGACATGTCTTCTCTCACGATCTAATGGATGACGGTGACATCCGTCGTCAATGCTGTAAAATATATGCACAGGCCAATACATTGTTAAGGAAATTCTCTATGTGCTCTGTGGATGTTAAATGTGCACTATACAGGGCTTATGTCACTCCCTTGTATACAGCTCATCTCTGGTCCTCCTACAGAGTGAAAAGTATGCAGAGGCTTAAAGTGGCTTATAATGATGCAATCCGTGTTCCTAGGTGGCACACTGCCAGTCAGTTATTTGTGTCCTCTAACATACCAACATGTCTAGCACTGTTGCGAAAGCTAATGTTTAATTTCATGTGTCGATTGGACTTGTCAGATAACTGCATTATTAAGGCCTTAACCTGTCACATGGGATATCGGTTTACATCCAGGCTTCGGAAGCACTGGCACAATAGTTTACATCCCTTTTAAACAAACAGTAAATTACTGTATTTTATTTTATTTTATTTTATTGTATGTGTGTGTATGTGAGTGGACTATCTCTGTGTCTATAATAAAGATCATTATTATTATTATTATTATTAATAATAGGGTCCTCGCGCCGCTTGGTGCTCGGGCCCTAATAATTCCTTGCATTTCAAGTGGGTCCTCGCACCGCGTGGTGCTCGGGCCTTTGGGCAGCACGGTGGCGCAGTGACTAGCACTGTTCTGTCACAGCAAGAAGGTCACGGGTTCTTTCTGTGTGGAGTTTGCATGTCCTCTCCGTGTTTGCGTGTGTTTCCTCCGGGTGCTCCAGTTTCCTCCCACCATTAAAGACATGTATGTTAGGCGCTTTCGCTCCTGTCAGTGACATTGACCTCCACTGGCAAAACAACTGGAGTTGGTCCCCGGGTGCTGCACTGCGGCTGCCCACTGCTCCTAATACTAGGATGGGTTAAATGCAGAGAACATATTTCACTGTACTGTACTGTGTATGTGACTAAATAAAGCACCTTAATAATAATAAAACAGTAGGAAAACAATAGGGTTTCAGCCCTTCGGGCTTGAACCCCTACTAATAATAAAACAGAGGGAAAACAATAGGGTTTCAGCCCTTCGGGCTTGAACCCCTAATAATAATAATTCTTTGCATTTCAAGAAGGTCCTCGCACCGCGTGGTGCTTGAGCCCTAATAATTCCTTGCATTTCAATAGGGTCCTCGCACCGCGTGGTGCTCGGGCCCTAATTAAAACTGCAAGCAGCGATGAACGGGCCCTCGCACCTTCACGCAACTCGAGGGCGCTGACAGGATGCCGGCTGATGCCGCCCTTCATTCCTGTCAAAGGCAGACCCCTCACGCAGGAGTTACACGTCATATCCCTCAAATCATACAAAGACATGTCATTTTCCCAGTAGGTGGCGCCGTACTAATAACCAAGTATTGGCATATAGATGTGTTCAGGGCAGGACTGTCATCAATCCTATGAAATTTGGGGAAGATTGGAACATTTACAGTGAAATTGTGAAGCAGTTACAAGCAAATTCAAAATGGTGGACTTCCTCTTGGGTTTGGCACATGGCTGCAAGAGGCTGTTTTGTACGTCTCTCAGTGATGCATGGGCGTACCAAGTGTCATAGATGTTGGTCAAACCAGCTTCGGGGGCTGCTTTGTTGAAAATTTGTAGGGGGCGCTGATGAGCCATGTTGGCACATCACTAGACTAGCATGTGAAACGGCAACACTTTTAAATACCTGTTCAGGCCTCGCAGGTCCAAGATAAGGCGAAGTCCGCCATCTTTCTTGCTGACAAGAAAGTGCGTCGAGTAGAAACCCCCCGGGCTGAAGAAGGGGGTCCACCGGTATGATGACGCCCTTGTCCAGGAGGACGGACAGCTCCTGGGTTAAGGCTAGAGCCTTGGCTGAGTCATGGATGAGTGTCATTTTGACCCGGCCGAAAGCTGGGGGCCGGCGTCGGAACTGCAATTCGTAACCCCGGGTCAAGGTGGCAACTAAACAAAGGTCTGACAAGCAGGCAGCCCAGTGACTGAGCTGCTGCTCGGAAAAGCAGCCAACGACTGGCCCCGTGGCCCTAGCGCCTCTGCCCCCGGCTCCTGTAGGAGCCGGAAGTGCGGCGGTCAGTCTTGGAGTCCTGGGGCCTACGTGGCGAGCGGCACAGTGCGGAACGAAAGTCACCTGCTGGCCTCCTTGTGTCCCGCAAAGGACGTTGGCCAACCCGGGAAGGTGGTTGTGTAGGGGCCCAAGGAGCAGATTGTAAAGCCCTCGACCGGCTGGAAGAAGATGCTCTTTTGTGGAGGCCCCCAAGCTGCCGCCTGGTCTTGTCGGCCTCAGCAGTGCAATCCAACACCTCCACAGCAGCCGAACCAAAGAGCTCCCCAGGTTCCGCTGGCACCCTACGAAGGACCTTGCGGGTTGCCTCTGTTAGAGGTGACTGCGCCAGCCACACATGGTGGCGAGTGTGGACAAGCGTCGACATCAGATGGCCCAGCTCCCTCATCTGGTAGGCGAACGCCTGCAGTGACGCATCACAGATGCCGCCGACGGAATCGTCTACCTGCACATCCTGCAGAGAGGTCAACAGGGCAAGGAGGAAATGGGAAAGAGTGTTCCCAAGGCGGCCAACCCGAGCTGCCATGTTATAGGCCTTGCAGATGTAGTCATCTGCGACCTTGCACTGGGCAGAAGGACACTTAGGATCTGCCTTCATCGCTTCATCCGGAGCCACAATCAAGGCTGCGATTGCAGGTTCCACTGCCAGCATGTGGAGAAGGCCAACCGACTCTAGCCTGGTGAGGGCCGAAGTGTCCCTCCAACAGGAATGCAGCTCCTTCAAAGATTGCGGCACTGTAACCTTCGCTGAGGGAGGGTTGCGCCTATGGAAAGCACTTGGAGCCTGCACTTTGACTTGGGGCGTCAAGCTGCAGACATGCCAGGGCTGTCCGGATGATCGCTCCCACGGAGGCGTCATCAGACCCCCACCAGGAGCTCGAGGCTGAAGAGCAAGAGGAGCCCGCTGCCGTAAGGGGGACTGGACTCCCCTGTGAGTCATGGAATTCAATCGACTGAGCTGCGATGGAGAGAGCATCATCCAATGGCAGCGGACACTCCTGGGCAGACACGACAGGAGGAGGTGCGCCTTCATTTGCTCGATGTCAGCAGCCAAGCAGTCAAACATGGAGGAGAGCAGGTCTTTCTGCGCCGCCTTCCTCTTTTTGGCAGGAGCACCATCACCTCCCCGTGTGGCAGACCTCTTCTGCGCAGTGGTCCCACAGACATCTGCCCTCTCAGACTGGAATGACAGGCCAGGGGATCCAATTGAGCAAGTCGAGCCAACCTCACCGACTGAGGTATGATGCAACAATTCATGCACACCCCCTTAGTGAGGGCCTCCTGCAGGTGTTCCACACCTAGACAGGACACACAGTGGTCATGGCCATCCTCGGGTTCAAGGGAGGCCATGCAGCTACTACAGGCGTGCTCCGTCCGTGATTGGGTGGAGAAAAGAGCCCGCAAGAATCTCCAGAAAGTGTGACAGTGCCGGGAATGGACACGTCAGCACAACAGCAAAGACCAGACCAAGTTGGGAGAGGGGACGGACATGCACCCGTCACCACAAGGGTTACAAGCCTTCTTCTTTCTTTTTTTTTTTTTTTTTTTTAATGAGCACAACTGAGCTGCAGAAGGGAAGTGGAAAACCACCTTCACCAACACAATGTAACGGGTGTGTGTGAAACCCAAAAGCAGCACTCAAAATCTGGAACAGTTGTAAGTGTCACTTTTAATTGTCCGGCAGCAAAACAGGAACTTGGACAGATGAATCAACTCAATACACAGTTCTATTTTTAGGCCTAGAGCCCACAGGCAGTCTCTGGGTTTCAGGATAGATGACCGGATTTTGCCGAACCCGGCCGCGGAACTGAAGAGGGGGATGGGAGCCCTCGGAACCGAATAATACAGTTCATGGATTGCCGGGAGTAAAGCGAATGAGCTTACGGTGGGTGAGAAGGCTGAAGCGTGGTGTCCAAAGCCAGGAGAACCAGCCGAGCGTGCTGAGGTACCGATGGGGAGCAGGCTGAAGGAGAGCCGGGGCCAGTCGGACGAGTCGAAGCCGGGAGAGCAGACAGACAACAGAGACGCTGAGGCAGAGAACGTGGTCAGGGACAGAAGGCAGGTGGGTTTACCAGCAGGCAGACGAGGAGAGCAGGTCGGGGACAGGCAGAGTCGGTACCGGGTGATCAGAGGGGTCAGGAACGCTGGAAAGTCTCGCATGACGCTGAAGAACGATCTGGCAAAGAGTGAGTGTGCTGGAGAGTCTTATATACACCAGGCTGATTACAAGGAGCTGCAGCTGTGCTGACAGGTGAGCAGAGTTGAGCTGATGAGGTGGGAGTGGCTGACAGGTGGAGTGGAGCAGAGGCAGGGAGAGTGGAAAAATACTGAGGGCAGGAGGGCAACAGGGAGAATGGAGCTGTGACACACAATTGCTTACTTCAATCACTTTGAATTCCAAACTGCAAAATACAGAAAACAGCCATCAGAATTCAATTTAACACTGGCCTGCACCCAGTAATCCAAAGCAGGCACAAAGACATACAACCACGCAACACGCCGGCTACAGCCTCTCGGAAGATGAGCGCTAGCCTGTTACTCCTACCCCAAAGGCACGAGGCTTCACAGAGCCAGCAGCACGTGTAATCTGACAGTAGATAAGGATAGCACTAAGCCACAGAGACGGCGGTGCCTGACCTACTTACGTACACCTTGACGCGCGGTCGTGAGAAGAATGAAGGGAACAGATCACCTGCTGACACTGGAAGATATAGCCTCCCGGAGGTCATGCAGGGGTCACGGGTGACATTGTTGTTATTCGTACTCGATAGACTTGCACCGATTAATCGGCAGTGCTCGGAATCAGGCCGATTTTCACGTGATCGGCCATGACCGGCGACTGGCCGGTCAGTCTAAAATATGCCGATTGAAAACGCTGCACAAATTCCCGCCGCATGACTGACATGTGTAACACCAGCAGCGCACACACACGCATATGTGCAACTCACTCCTTGGGCGATGTGAGGAAGGGGACCTCAGGGTCCTTTGGGTAGGACAACTATGGAGTAAATGATTCCGGCCAGATAATCAGGTTCAAGAGGATACTTTCATTTTCAATGCAGGAGGTTCACAACACGTGTGTATGTGTGTGGTTCTGAAATAAACAAAAGGAAATATAGCTTTCCACTCAGTTCTTACAAATATGCACAGTGTTTCCCCTATATGCAACTAGCAGCTGCTGAAATATGACCACCGCTGCTGCTGAGGGTTTTTTTTTTCATCTCAGCTCTTTGGAAACATGTGTCGGATGCAGAGTGCCAGGCTGTGGCTATAGAGACAGAGCTACAACCGGTGAGGCTGCCTGTGGAGGGAAAACTTTTGCATCTTGATGAGGCAATCACCTTTTAATCCAGTTTTAAGACACTTTTTATTGACACACGTCGTAAACACTGCTGTTTTTAAGGTGATTCTTTCAACTGGTTGGTTGATTTTAGACATCGGCTCAGAGGATTTTAAGATTTTAAGTTTTATCTATCTCGCGGAGTCACCCACCCGCTGCTAGCACCGGCTTGTTTTTAGCCACGGTGCTAACCTGGACTCACCTGGAGTCCTGCCTCCCCACGTTCTCCAAACTGAGGGAGAGCATCTCCGGGCTCCAGTCCGACCTCAAGGAGAGGGACAAAATCCTGCTGGACTTCTCCACTGTCGCCACGTCCCAGGCGAAACACATCATTCCCCTGAAGGCATCTGGCGCTGGTGACCGGAGCACGACAGCCACGAACGACACCACCCTGCTGTGGACTGGGTCCATCACCACCGAAACTCCGGCACCAGCACCGGCGGAGTCCTGATGGCACTGCCAAGGAGCCAAGCCCAAAGGAGCGGCTCCCTCCACCTCCTGCCTCCGCCCCGTGGAGTCGCAGGGTTTCATCATTGAGGTCGGAGCAGGAGCCCCGGTGAGCTCAACTCCGCTCAAACCGAGGGAACCCTGGTCGGTGGTGGCCAGGGGCGCTGGGGCTCGTCCATCTCCCCCTCCTCCGCCTCCGGATCTGCCACTGGACAACAGGTACGACATCCTAAGCCTGCAGGACTTCCCTCCTGTGGGCGCTTGTTCAAGCTCGCCTCCAGGTTCTGTCCGTCCAGCTTCCTCACACCAGTCGAGGAACCGGGTTCAACTCGCCCAGCCTGACCCCTCCCCACCATCCCGGTCAGGAGCAGCCACGGCCCGGCGCCACCATCCCCAGGCTCCTCTCCGCCACCGCCGCACCTCTAGGCGGTCAGAGGTGGCCACTCAGGCGCAGTGCACCCCCGCGGTGCTGGTGGTCAGGACCTCAATGGTCAGGCACACACGTGGCGGTGCATGACGGCCGGACCTTCTGCCACCCTGGTGCCCGTGTTACGGAGGTCACATTCTCCGCCCTGCAGCCGAGTGCACAGCACCCCTCGGCCTCCACGCTGGTCCTGGAGGCCGGCATCAACGACCTCAAATTCCAGCAGTCGGAGGTCCTCAAGCAGGACTTCATCTCCCTGGTGGACCGCCTGATGGACACAGGAAAGAGGCTAATTATCTCGGGCCCGCTTCCCCCACCTCGCTACGGTGACGTCATCACCAGCTGCCTTCGCCAGCTGCACAAGTGGCTGAAGGGATACTGCTTGGGCAACAGTATCCCCTTCGTTGACAATTTCGCTGCCTTTTTAAATAGACCCCATTGTTTTAAACGGGACGGCCTACACCCAAACCAGGAGGGGTCTCGGCTTTTATCTGTTAACATTGACCTGACTGTCCGTTCCTGCACCACATCCATCTCCTGACTCACGGTTAAAGCACATGCACACGGACACTCTGCCCCTCACTCACACTCACACCTACACTCACCCCCCACACGCTGCACCATACATACCTCTCCATCACTACCTCCATATCTGCCATCAGAATCACAGGACATTCACTCCATTGAAACCATCATCTCACATAGACAGAAACCCAGGACTGCTTCTAGACGCAACAGTGCTTTTAACGTTCCCTTGAAAAGACATGACGAGCGCACGTTCAGCACGGACATAAAAATGGCCGTGCTCTCTTTTAAACAAATCTTTTATAGTAAATGATTTAATTTTAGATAGAAAACTAGATAGTATTCTCCTTACTGAGACATGGCTTGGCACTGATGCACGTGTTGTTCTCACAGACTTGCCCACCAGATTTTAACTTTTTATTTTCTGCAAGGGGGGGCAGGAAAGGAGGTGGTACTGCTTCGATCACAAGGACCACAATGTCATTAAATGAAGTTTCTTTTAATAAGTATTCATCATTTGAGCATCATGCCTTTGTTTTTAGCAGCCCTCCTATTCTATGCATAATAGTTTACAGACCACCCCAGTACCCCAGAACTTTTATCAATCATTCACACTACATACAACAGGATTTTAATAACTGGTGATTTTAATCTACACATCAACAACACCTCGGACCCAGTGGCCAGAGAATTTTTAAACCTCCTTCACTGTTTGGATTTTAAACAACATGTCGCGCATCCTGGACCTGGTCATAACCTATGGCCTGTCTGTGGGTGTGTCCTCTGTTGTGGATCTGGCTGTGTCTGACCACTTTTGTGTGTTTTTTAACATCACCAGTTTTAACCAGTGGGAGGCCCCTGTGAGAACAGTGAGGAAACGCTACCTAACTCCTGAAGTGGCTGCAAATTTTATCCAGATTTTACAGAGCACTCCTGCAGAAATTTTACCAGCACCATGTGATTTTATCGTTGATGACTTTAACAACAAACTGAAGTCAACACTGGACTCAGTGGCTCCACTTTTAACAAAAACATTAAAAGCAAGACCTACACCACCGTGGAGAAATTAAGAAATTAAAAAACTGAAAAGAACCTGCAGAAGTGCTGAGAGGAGGTGGAGAAAATCCAAGTTGACAGTTCACAATGAAATATTTCATCAACACCTCAAAACCTACAATAACACAGTCAAACAAGCAAGAACTTCTCATTTCAAAAAACTAATCCCAAATTTCTATTCTCCACAACTGAGCGTTTAACCAATGGTAATTTTAACAGGTCTCCTAAAACAACAGCCGACACCCTTTGCGAGGCCTTTGCAGACCACTTCAGGAGTAAAATCGATGACATTAGATCCAGTCTTTTATCCCAACAAATTTTAACCACGAACTCCTGGATCATTGCTTTCACCTGAGGAGACACTGGATTGTTTTGCCCTGGTTGATGCGAGGACACTTGGTCGAGTCTTCTCCCAAGTAAAGCCCACAACCTGCCTTTTAGATCCAACTCCCACACCGTTTTTTAAAACATTTTATGAATTCTTTGAGGAACAGCTTTTATATATGGTGAACTGCTCTCTTTAGACAGGTGTCTTCCCCACCTCCTTTAAAACGGCGGTGGTGAGGCCCCTTCTGAAGAAGAGCAACTTAGACCCCACCATTCTTAATAATTGTTGGCCTGTATCCAACTTACCATTTTTAAGTAAAATTTTAGAAAAACTGGTTTTTATCAAAGTGAATTATTTTTTAAATACAAATAATGCTTTGGAGAAGTATCAGTCTGGTTTTAGGATGAACCACAGCACAGAGACAGCCCTTTTAAAGATTTTAAATGACACCAGGTTAAATTTAGATAACCATTAACTCACAGTCTTGGAACTACTGGATCTAACCGCCGCTTTCGACACAGTAGACCATCACATTTTACTAAACAGACTGAGGAACCTGGTCGGACTCTCTGGCACCGTTTTAAACTGGTTCACCTCTTACCTCACAGACCGAAGCTTCTTTGTAAGTATGGATACTTGTTCCTCAAGAACACATGAGATTAAGTGTGGGGTTCCCCGGGGGTCAATTTTAGGCCCAACTCTTTTTAATCTCTATATGCTTCCCCTGGGGGATGTCATCAGGAGGCACGGCATCAGTTTTCACAGCTATGCTGATGATACACAACTGTACATTGCCGTGTCTCCTGATGACACAGGGCCAATTAATGCCCCTTTTAACTGCATTTTAGATATAAAATCGTGGATGGCAGAGAATTTCCTGCAGCTCAACCAAGACAAAACAGAGGTTTTAGTCATTGGTCCTGTAGGCCAGAGAGAGAGACTTTTATCTAAATTACGAAATCTTAAACCATCACAATCTGTGAAAAATCTGGGCGTGATTTTTGACTCTGAGCTCAGTTTTATTCCACATCTTAAAACATAACAAAGATAGCTTTTTACCACCTGAAGAATATAGCCAGAGTCCGCCCGTTTCTCTCTCAGGCCAGTACGGAGGTGCTGATGCATGCTTTTATCTCCTGTCGGCTAGACTATTGTAATGTCCTGCTCTCTGGTCTTCCCAAAAAGAGCATCTATAATCTTCAATTGTTACAGAACTCAGCCGCATGAGTGCTGACAAGGATCAGAGGGCGGGAGCACATCACACCAGTTTTAAAATCGCTGCATTGGCTCCCCGTCCACTTAAGGATTGATTTTAAGGTTCTTTTATTCATTTTTAAATGTCTTAACGGTCTCGGGCCTTCTTATTTATGTGACCTACTTTTATTATATCAACCCTCACGGACCCTGAGGTCCTCTGGCACTGGCCTTTTAACCATTCCACAAATTAGATCTAGAACACATGGGGAGGCAGCTTTTAGTTATTATGGTTCCCGACTGTGGAACAGCCTACTGCAGAACCTCAGGGCCGCAGAGACTGTTGATGTTTTTAAGAAGAGGCTCAAGACTCACCTTTTAAATCTGGCTTTTAACTGATATTCTGCTATTTTAGTTTATCTTATTTTATTTTACTTTAGCAAGCTTTTAATTAATCTCTTTTATTAATTTATTTATTTTTTGATTATTTAAGGTTAACTTTGGAATGTCATTAATTTTACTGATTTTGTATACTTCTTACCTTATTTTATCATATTCTTGTTTTTATGTTTTTTCTTCAGTTTTAGCTCCAGTGTTTCCTCGTGGCGGCCTACCACACTGGGAGCGATGTCTGGCCTACCGGTGGGGGTGCTGTTCCATGGAGGGCCCTGGCCTGGGTGGCTGGTGGGCTCTGCACCTTGATGCGGGGCCTCCCGTCTGCCGGGGCCAGAGTGGTCTCTGCGGCAGTGCTCCCGGTGGTCACGGCCGTGGTCCCTCTTGGTGTGGATGGCCCCCACAGGTGGCTTTTTCCTCACCTTATGTCTCGGTGCCCAGCCATGTCTCTCTAGTGTTAGTCAGTGTGGTAACACTTTCTATGAAGACCACATCTATAGTGCATTATGAGCGCATTCATAGTGCATTATAATGCTCATCATAATAAATCATAATGCATTATGACTACACTCATAATGCTTTATGGTGCACTATATCAACAGTTATGAATAACTATAAATCTAGTTTATAATGACTTATAAATCCAAGGGTCTTATGAGTGCTCTTGACTGGTTATAAACTACAGACTGACTGATGGGGCTTATAATACGTCTTGACTACTTGTACCCCTCTATACACACACCTCAACAATAGACGGTTGTAAGGGCTCATAGGATGCTATAATACTCCATGAACGATCATAAGTTATCAATGTATGCTTTAAGTAAAGTGGAGTTCATATTGTTGCATCTGTAATGCAGCATAGCTCATTGTAATGTTTCATTGTTGGTGTTAAGTAAAGTGTAATACATTTGCAAGCATTTAAAAGAATCTATGCTGCATCATAAGTCATTATGTCAGATACTAAAATATAAAGACACTACTAAATATGTAGACATAATAGTTTTCAGCTCAAAACATTTGGGGGTTTAGTTACTGTTGGTATAAAACACTAAAAGTGAGAAAAAGACAAAACACATTTTAGTCTCTGTTTCAATTTTACTTTCAAAATAGAAACTAACACTTACAAACATGTGGCATTTATTTTAATTTATCATGTGGCAAACATTCGAAAACTTTCACTCAACGCTACTGAAAAGAATAACACTGATCTTGTATTAGCATCAAGTGCAAACCTGCATTCATTTTAACTTGCTGAACTGTTTTGCCATTTTAAAACTTAAGTGTGTAGGATTTAGTTGCATCTACTGGTGACTGCTCTGGTGAGACTTGCTATCCAAACAGAAAAAACAGCATTGTGTGCTGCCATGGCAAGACTGGCCACTGTAAAAGTCGCTCTATTTACATTCATGCTTGTTGAATTTCCTTATGTCATGAATGAGCCGGCCAAGAACACCATACCTGTGATATCGCCCAAGCCAGTACTCCCACTCAATAACCCTTAAATGTTCTTTCAAAAGGCCTGTAGTCCTATTTCCTCTATGACGCCAAACATCACATTTAAAGGTTTGCCAGGCTCTCTCCAAATTCTGTGTGTGACATCTGGAACGTGGATCTACAAAGTGTCTCTTGTGGCAAACAGTATGATGATCATATCCCTCCTCTGACAGAGCTCTCCTGTACGCTCTCCAGTTGTCAGTCACAATGCTTGATCCTCTCTTGACATGGCGCTTTATGATAGGCAGAAGCTGGTCCGTGGAACGCCTCCTGACGATCTTGAGAATGGGCCTCCTGGTGGTATGTGATACTTCCAATATACCAAAAACCCATTTTTTATTCCGTCTCCATGCTGGTCCCATCCTCCCACGGTTGTACTGTCAAACATTGATTGGGATACACATCGAATTAACACATGCACTTTGTAGTTCAATTTACATGGATGTTCAAAAAGTGTAACTTCATTGTATACAGATGGATTATTAATTCTGCTAGTTAAGGAATAAATCATAGGGTCTATTATTTGTTTTCTTATTTCAGTTTAACAGTAATAACCAACAAAGAACAGCACAAGTCCAAACAAATACAATCAATTTCGAATGGGATGATGTACTTGTCATTTAAAAACTGGTTCTATCAAAGAAAATTCCACATAAATAGCAAATGTATCTTACCTTTCTTTTGTGTGAGAACTTGCTTTCGTCCAGCATAACAAAGCAATGACGGCCACCAACTTTCATTTCGCCTTGAATGCGTAATTTGTGAATAGCGCGTCTGCAGACCTGCATATAGAAAAACACAAAGCATAATGAGTTAATGATAACTTTAAAGTCATGATAGGTTTCTGACATGTAAAGAATAATGTATAGCCAACCAGGTTCATTTGAGCAATGAAGAATCTCTAATTATCTTGATGGGGTTTATAAGCCAGTTTACCAAAGGTATTTCTCATTTTACTAAAGGAAAAATGTGGTGTGATATCATACTTTTCTCAAAGATGAAGCCATCTTTGTTAAGGTTCTGCTACTCGCTGCAACACCGTCTTCAATAAGGTCAACTTGCCTCATGCGCAGTCCTTGGGAAAATCTACATGAAAACAAGAACAGATTACTAGCCCACCGGATAAAAAACTGAATATAAAAACTCACACTGATTTTTTTTTTTTTTAATTCTGAGCCAGAGGCCTATTCCACAAAGTGGAAATGAGAGGGGAGAAACTCCAGGTTTTCAATTATATTTTGCAACAACAAGGTTGTCCAAAGTGCTACACAGTAATAACATAAATGCATTGTCAGGGCATTAATGTAAACTCTGGGCCGGTTTCCATGGTAACTCACGGTCTGAACTTAACTTGTTCACTGGCAGGTTTTCCTCAGCAAACCCAGAGTTTCTTTCTGTCATTGATTCAGTCCATATCAAACTGCATACTGAAGCATAGTAATTAGTGGAGGTATAATGGTTGGATATTAGTTTACTGAGTCTTCAAGTTACCACTTTATGTGCTGTCACTTTCAGAATAAAACACCTTTTCTTCTTTCTTCATCTTTTTGTATTTTTTAACACTGTGCAGACAAGACAGCTTTATTTACTCATTGGTCCTACTTTTCAAAAGCTTCATACCAATTTTTTTTTCCCATTTCAACTTAGTCCCATCAGCAACAGACAAAGCAAACCCACCTGTAAATGAATTCCAGGTGGTTCTGGAGGGATCTGCGGGACTTGTAGAACATGGATCCTTGGCGAACTGAAACACTTCTTCCTCTGTGTTGCCTGCAAATCCTGTAAAAACAAGTTACTTGTTCATGTATCCATTAGCTACAAAAACAGACAGCCTAAAGGTGTAAGATATTTTATATCAAAAGTTTAACAAAAAAGGGAACTTATTTGCCGCTCCGTAGATATATCTAAAACAAGACAACATATTTTTTACTAACACAAGCAAAACATTTCCCCATGTCTTTAAAGTTATTAGGTTATTAACAGTGTTAATAACCTAATAACTTTAGTGGGCAATAACGCGTAACACGTTACTGTAACACCTTACTTTTTAAACGTTACCGTAATGTTACCGTTACAATATGCTGCGTTTGTCCGTTACTTGGTAAATTCATTCATCTTTTGCAAGCTGCAGTTTATTTCTTCCTGTTTACAGTGGCAACGCTTTGTGGGCGTGTTTCCGGGGAAAGTAACTAGTAACTATAACTAATTACTTTTCTAAGTAATTTAGCCAACACTGAAATAACTACACGTTTGCTACAGTAGTAACGTTATACAGGGAGAAACAATGGCACATCATAGCCAATTGGATACCTAGCATGTCTTACCAGTGGAAGCCGTCCTGTCTTGAAACCTGCACAGCAGTCATCGGAGTATGACATGATTTACACATCATCTGGCACTTCAAAATTCCCTTCTTCTGCATCCACAATACAATCTTTCTTCTATTGACAAGAGTATTTCTTGCACGCAACAATTCGGTTAATCCTCGCCTTAATTTACCCATTTTGTCAAGAGGGAGGCGGTATGCTCCTTTTCCGTTTGTTGCTAACCGCCATTAAACTTTGCAGAAGAAGAAGAATAAGCGGGAGGCTCTCTTCGCGCATGCGCACAATCCACAACACATCACTTCCTGCTTCGAAAAGGTGAGGATGCAGACTGTATAAAAGGACTATCTTGCTTGAAAACGTGTGTCATCCTTTTTTGTTTGCCACAAACTTTACTTTCTATAATAATCCAAAAATCAGTTTGCTTTTAGGAAGGGGCCAAGACAATTAACGTCCGTTTTTTTCTCTCCCTCTCATAGCATAGTTATTTGGTGAAGTCGGGGCTCCTCCCACATCCCGTTTCTACTGTACTGCACGTGTTGAACTTCAGAAAGGGCCCTTGACTGGTTATATTGGTAAGAGATGGGGAAAAAAACAGTAGCAAGACAAATTAATTATGCGACTCAAGATTCACGAAAAATAAAACCACCCGCAAAGACAGAATGCAGACACAATATCAGACTAAGCTAACTTTGAGGTTGCTTGCTAGCAAGAAAACCTGCTAACTTACACCAGTGTTGCAAACATTTTCTCCTGTGATGGGCTTGTTGCAGGATTTTTCATTTTATGGCTATTGTTATTTTTTTCAAAGTTGAAAAGCTAAACATTTGATTATTTTGGTGATGTAAATAATTGAAGCTATTTACATGTAGTAGTAATTATGGTAGGTTAGTGTGAAGCTAGCAAATTGACAAACTGTTATAAATAGCTAAATCATTTTATTGGCATCTTAAGATTTTTTAAAACAATCTGTTATTGGTAAGAAGAATTTTCATAAAATTGCATCCCTCACTTTTGTGTACATTTGACTGCTGCATGTATATGCAAATTATGCAATAATTCTTTCTGAAGACAACAGTGATTCACATGTAATGCATCTGTAATTTATATCATTATACCTAAATTATTGTAACAATAATAGCATTTTCCTCAAACTTATAACATTGTGCGTTACTTTTTATTCATCTAGCCAGCTTCAACTATGAGTCGTCGCAAGGTGAATGCCAATCCCACAGATGATTCATCCCCCCAGAACAGCATAAAAGGTATGGTAATATTATTTTTGTCCTGGTAGAATTGTAACATAATTGTCAACATCTAGGTCATTGACTACCAAATATTAACAACAATCAGGGATTCTTAAATTATGTGTTGCAATTATACATGCCTCCTGTTATTATTCTTAATGTAAGAGAATTTCTTATTTAAGGATTAATTTATTTGTAATTATTTCAACAGCCTCACCAAATGCAGTTCAGGAGGTTGAAAAACTGAAACAACTTCTTGAGGCAGAGAAAGAGAAGGGGCGTATTCGTGATGAAACCATCTCCCTCCTCAAAGATGACAAAACCTACCTGCAAGGACAACTTGGGAAAAAGGATGAGCTCATCCATCAGCTACTCTCCAAGAAGGATGATGATAATTCTACAGTCATATCTGGCAAGTCAAGTGAGTAATTATCCATTCACTTTCATACAGTACAAGTATTCTTTTTTCACTCTCCAGTAGGTTTTCTCCGGCACACAGAAACATGTGTTTTCATTTTCATTCCTTTCTCACAACTAGATCACTAGTCACAAAATTTCTTTTGTTATTTGCAGGTGTCAAACACAAGCATGGGGGTGATAGAAAAGCACCTTTGAAGAAAGCTAAGCAATTAAAGAACGTCATTGACGATGAAGAGGAAGAATCCAGTTCTGTTCTTTCTGATTCATCTGAAGGTAACAAAGGCATAATTTATTACATACAGTTGAATCAAATCCCATATTTCTTGTCATTGTCTGGAAATATTTAATGTTAACTTCACAAACAGTAACACTGAATTTGTCTCTTTGCACACCCTTTATTGACACATTATACTGTATACACTGTTTCCCTGCATTACTGTACTATTGGCAAGATCAGAGCACAAGGCTAGCTGCTGTTCAGTGCCTCACTCAAGGACAACTTTGTAATGCACGTTAGATGTAGTATTGTCACGATACCAAAATTATGACTAAATATCTTGATAGTGATACTGAAACAAGTCCATGGCAGAAATCTAAAACATCCTGGAAATAACTGAATTCATTTTTTTAAAATAAAAAAGTTGAAGTTTTTAAAGAAAAAAAAATCAGAGGAAATAAACTAAATTAAAAATGTAAAAAATAGATTAAAAAAAATAAATAAATCACTCTGCTGCAGCTTCTGTGTTTAGCTCTTTAAATGACAAATGTTGGTTAAGTGTGTTCCCATGTTTGTTTTTCCCACACATGTAGCTGTATTTTTGACAACAAAATGATACAAATAACAATAATCATCAATTAATAATCAATCGCATTATTAATTGATAATTAGGTCACACTCTTAGTTTTTGTAAAAGTTTTTACTTGTTATGCAGTGACCTGATGTCCACTGAAAGCTTTACAGAAGAGCTTTGCCTTCACTGTCAGTTCTGCAGGCAATAATGCCATATTTCCCTTAGTGCATATGCTTTATCGACACGTTTTGTTTGGTTGGGAAAGGCCATGTTTACTCATCACTCTCTCACCTCCTACCTCTTTCATTTAATTGACACATTCGGATGTATGTCATCATGATGACACTTGTTTTATCACCTGTGAGCCTGTACTGCCAAAACCAATCTCTAGCAGCTTATTCATGGCTGCTATGTATTTGTTTATATTTTGAAAGTTGACACTATCATGATCTTTGATCCTCCCTTGATTTCTATTCTAGATTCATCCATCGATAGTCACCGAGTGAGGAAGTCAAAATCTCCAGCCTCTTCCTCCTCTTCCCGCCATCGAGTTAAACCCTCGAACACTGATGACCTGACTGGAAGAAGAAGAAGAGGTAATTGCTCATTACAGTTTTAACAAGTTCACACATCTTGACAGCAAACTTTTAAAACAAAATCTGGTTTTAATGTGCCATTTACAGCTAGAAACACCAGGGGCATCATTGCTCGCTACAAGATGGCTATGGATGCCTTCAACCGAGGCGGTTCCATGAAGGCAGCTTTTGATTGCATCGGAGCTGACAGAAATACTGTCTCCAGGACAGCGCCAATTGCTGAACTGAGCATAGCTGCACCTGACATCTTCAAAAACGTGGGGGCCTGGAACGAGCGCAAGGAGAAATTGTCAACCTTCGTTGACAGGTGCCGTGCTGCCATGACCCCAGAGGTCAAGGAAAAGATCACAAAAATGAAAGAAGATGGAGATCTGCTTCCCATCGCCACCCATGTCTAACCATGTCACTAATTGTTCATTTAAGTGTGAAGGTTAGGTTTGCACTTCATGCTGATACAAGATCAGTGTTATTATTTTATGACAGAGATTTATTTTTACACTTTTCAGTAGCATTGAGTGAAAGTTGAAAAATGTTTGTCAAGTTAACAAGTTAAAATGAATGCAGGTTTGCACTTGATGCTGATACAAGATCAGTGTTATTCTTTTCAGTAGCATTGAGTGAAAGTTTTCGAATGTTTGCCACATGGTAAATTAAAATAAATGCCACATGTTTGTAAGTGTTAGTTTCTATTTTGAAAGTAAAATTGAAACAGAGACTAAAATGTGTTTTGTCTTTTTCTCACTTTTAGTGTTTTATACCAACAGTAACTAAACCCCCAAATGTTTTGAGCTGAAAACTATTATGTCTACATATTTAGTAGTGTCTTTATATTTTAGTATCTGACATAATGACTTATGATGCAGCATAGATTCTTTTAAATGCTTGCAAATGTATTACACTTTACTTAACACCAACAATGAAACATTACAATGAGCTATGCTGCATTACAGATGCAACAATATGAACTCCACTTTACTTAAAGCATACATTGATAACTTATGATCGTTCATGGAGTATTATAGCATCCTATGAGCCCTTACAACCGTCTATTGTTGAGGTGTGTGTATAGAGGGGTACAAGTAGTCAAGACGTATTATAAGCCCCATCAGTCAGTCTGTAGTTTATAACCAGTCAAGAGCACTCATAAGACCCTTGGATTTATAAGTCATTATAAACTAGATTTATAGTTATTCATAACTGTTGATATAGTGCACCATAAAGCATTATGAGTGTAGTCATAATGCATTATGATTTATTATGATGAGCATTATAATGCACTATGAATGCGCTCATAATGCACTATAGATGTGGTCTTCATAGAAAGTGTTACCGTCAGTGTTTGTAGGGACGTGTGTGTGTGTGTGCATGTGCCCATGTATGTGTGTGCTTGTGTGGGTGGGTGTGTATATATATGTGTGTGTTTTGTGTATTCATGTGAGGGTGGGAGGGGTGGGTCTTCGGTCTTCGGGGTTTTCTTTGTTGTTTTTAGCCTCTGTGAGGCACTTTGTGTTACTGCTGTGTATGAAAAGTGCCATATAAATAAAATTTGATTTGATTTGATTTGATTTGAACTACCGTTATATTTTTTGGTGCTATGGACGCTTCATATCCAGGTCAATTCACACAGTTGTGAGTAAAGCATATAAGAGGAGAGGAGAGGGCTCCATCTTATCTCTTCATAAACTAAAGTTGTATTATTTTTCGCAACGGACGCTTCATATAATAACATAACAATATACTATTTATCATGTTATACGGTGAAACATTTCACCTTATAACGTGATGACTTATATTGTTAGAATGTAAGATGTATGTTTGAATGAGGAAACGGTGTGTGGAGAATGGATAAATTGAGGAATATTGTTCATTTACATGAATGGTTTTAAATTGTACTTCATGCTTGGGTTGAGACATGGCGAAATTCGCTGTTAGGAGCACAGTGGACGATATTGTGATAAATATATGTCAGTGAAACATGGGCGGCTTCTCACCTTAATCATTCATGCACACACATCAAAAGAGAGAAGGAAGTTGTTAATTATCCGCGTTAAACTTAACTGCGGAGTTCTCACTGCTGCACTGAAACTGACGAGGCGCGTGTCTGTGTGTGGAAGATGCGCGTGTCTGCACGCTTACTGGTGGGCGCGTCCTCAGTGCTAAGGGCTTTCATACAGGCGACCTGTGTCACTGTAAAGGAAAATATTGTAATATCTTATGTGCTGTAAAATTATTTGAAAAAAAAATGAAATCGGAATCGGCCAAAATCGGTATCGGCCATCCAAACACTCTGCAAATCGGAAATCGGAATCGCCCAAAAAATTAAATCGGTGCAAGTCTAGTAGGGGAGACCGGGGCTAGTTGTCACACCGGTAAGTTGTCACACTGCAATTATCTTCTCCACCAGAGGGCGCAACTAAAAAGTGGAATACTAGTTTTCTTCCTTTGCATGGTCAGGTCTCATGGACTGAGTGAGAAGAGGACAACACATTGTAAGTTGAGATGAGCACCAATTAACTATTTTCCACTACCAAAGTAATTCTGAATGAAGCTTATTTTTTTAAATAAGCTTCATTCAGATAAAAATCCTAGCAGTTATACATGTGGACTTGTTAAAGTAGATATTAAGGCATCCAGTCATACCTTAGTCATTGTTCTGATCTAACCTGTCACATGTGACAACTTACCCCAGAATAATAACTTTCAAAAATAATTTAGATCAACACATCCTAATGAAAATTGTACTTCATTTTTACAGAAAAAGAGTGGTTTCAAAGAGAGGAGAAAGTGAGAAGATGGTCAGGAGTTATAAAAGAAAAACAGACCATGGCAGTGCAGCACCTGACGTGATGCTGAGGGCAGTCAGGCAGGTGACCCTAGGTCACAAGTCCATCAGGAGTACGGCGAAGGACTTTAATGTCAACTACCGTACTTTGGTGCGGTACTGTAAAACATTCACACCAGCTGAAATTCAGGGTCAGACAGCTATCCCAACTACAGTGGTTGGGTACAAATCACCACGGCAGGTTTTCAGCACAGAGATGGAACTGCAGCTTGAGAACTATATCAAGAGATCCTCTGACATATAATTTGGTTTGTCTCCATCAGAGGTGAGAAAGCTGGCATATGAATTTGCGGTGGCAAAGGGCCTGCAATTTCCACAAGCTTGGTCAGACAAAGAAAAAGCCAGCGCCGAATGGTTTACAGGCTTCCTAAAGCGGCACCCCTCACTTTCTCTTAGAAAATCAGAGGCAACTAGCTTTGCCAGAGCTAGTGCCTTTAACAAGGAGAATGTGAAGTCTTTTTTTGACAATCTGGAGAAAGTGTTAACCAGACAATCCCTGGGACCAGGAAATATCTGGAACATGGATGAAACTGGAGTGACAACGGTACAGAAACCAGACAAATTGGTAGCCAGGTGTGGCTTCAAGCAGGTGGGGTCACTGACATCTGGGGAAAGGGGTACACTGGTGACCCTTGCCTGCGCAGTCTCAGCCACAGGGAACAGCATCCCCCCCTATTTCATATTTCCTCGGGTACACTTTCGTGATCATTTCACTGCTCACACAGGCTGCAGCCTTTAGACAGAAGTGTTTACGGGCCATTGAAAAAGCATGTAAACTCTGTCTCTGATTCCTGGATGAGGAACAACCCAGGGAAAACACTCAGCATCTATGACATCCCTGGGATTGTAGCAACTGCTTATCCCCTGGCTGCAACCCCACTTAATATTCAGGCCGGCTTTCGGGCAACAGGGATTCAGCCTTACAACAGGGATGTGTTCTTGGAGACAGAATTTGCGCCATCTTACGTCTCAGATCGCCCCTACCAGGACCCAGCTCTACCAAGCCCAAGCACTAACCCAGCCATTCCAGGCTCCAAAACTGAACCATCTTCTCCAGGCCCCAGCACTGATCCATTCAGAACCAACCCAGCCATTCCAGGCCCCAGCACTGACCCATCCAGCACCAACCCAGCCATTCCTGGACCCAGCACTGGCCCAGCTGCTCCAGGCCCAGGCACCAACCAAGAAGCTATTTCAGGCCCTAGTAACCCAGCCTCCTCCACCAACACATTAACTCCAGAGGATATTAGGCCTTACTCAATTGCTGGTCCAAGAAAAAAAGTTACCCAGCAGAAAAAGAAGAGAAAAACATCTATTCTCACTGACACACCTGTGAAGGAGGCACTTGAAGCTGAAAGGCAGGCACAAGGGAAGAAAAGACTGTTCAAAAAGAAAGGCAAGGCAACCAAATCTAAAATGCCAAAGAAGCAAAGCACAGGGAAGAAACAGAGGGCAGATACAAAAAGAAAAACTCCAGATGACTCCTCATCGGAAGAAGATCAATCAATCAATCAATCAATCAATCAATTTTTATTTATAAAGCCCAATATCACAAATCACAATTTGCCTCAGAGGGCTTTACAGCATACAACATCCCTCTGTCCTTTGGACCCTCACAGCGAATAAGGAAAAACTCCCAAAAAAAAAAACCCTTTAATGGGGAAAAAAAAAAAATGGTAGAAACCTCAGGAAGAGCAACTGAAGGAGGGATCCCTCTTCCAGGACGGACAGACGAGCAATAGATGTTGTACAGAACAGATCAATATAATGAATAACAGTAATCCATATGACACAATGAGACATAAGGAGAAACAGATATTATATTAATAATATGATTATATATGTATGTGACAATAATTATCTGTGTATAATAGTCCAGGTATGAATAATAGTAACAGCAGCAGTGGGAGGCATCAGGCAGGACCATGGCAGCAGCACAACCACGACACATCATCCAGGCACAGCTGCGGTATGAGCGACAGTGGAGCACAAAGGCTCTGGAGAACAAGCCGAGTTAGTGACATGCAGTAGGCCTGGGTTAGAGAGATGCATTAACAGGACATGAATACTAGCAAGGGAGAGAGAGAGTGAGAAGGAGAGAAGGGGCTCGGTGTATTATAGGAGGTCCCCCGGCAGACTAGGCCTATGTCAGCCTGACTAGGGGCTGGTCCAAGACAAGCCTGAGCCAGCCCTAACTATAAGCTTTATCAAAAAGTAAAGTCTTAAGTCTAGTCTTAAAAGTGGAGACGGTGTCTGCCTCCCGGACCGAAACAGGAAGCTGATTCCACAAAAGAGGAGCCTAGCTGAAGGCTCTGGCTCCTGTTCTACTTTTGGAGACTTTAGGGACCACGAGTAACCCTGCATTCTCAGAGCGCAGTGTTCTGGTGGGATAATAGGGCACTATGAGCTCTCTGAGATATGATGGAGCCTGATTATTTAGAGTTCTATTTCATCCTTCCTGACCGCCAGAGGCGGTGCATAAGCACTGAATGACTTCATCTCGTGCATGCGCAGGTCGGGTATCTATACCAACAAAGTCACCTGTGACCCCCTGATGACCCCGGACAGGTTATATCTTCCGGTGTCGTCAGAGGATCTGTTCCTTTTTTCTTCTCGCTGTCGCAGCTGTACCACGGTCGTAGTATCGGCTTAGAGCTAATTGTCCTTTGCGCGACTATAGCCGCTGTTGCCGAAGCTAGCGTGTTAGCAGCCTGTCGCCGGTAGCCCTGTGACCGCACGTTGTCGGTCGGAGCTGCGAGGTGCTCGCCCTCCAAGCCCTCCAAGGGCTGCGACAAGCTGTCCCTCCAGGACGCGGGTGTGGCTGCCTCACCGGCATCGTGGACACTCCTTCCTCCGGATCATCATCCTAGACGAAAGGTTGGTCACGGCTGGTTAGGTACCATATCTAAAGCTTTATTGTTACTTTGTTGGTGACGGCAGTGTTTCCGCTCCCTCTCCCAGCTTAGACGTTTTCTGTTGTAGCTTGTTTACAGTTAGCAGCAGTGTGTCTGCTCGAGCTAACTTACCTTATGTTGTGGCAACTTATAGTTGTACCTGTTTTGATTGATAGTCTATAGAGGCAAGCTACCTTTGTTAATAATGACGACCTGTTGGTGATGGCAGTGTTTTCGCTCCCTCTCCCAGCGTAGGTGTGTTTTGTTATATCTTGCTATATCTTGCTTTTGCTTAGCAGCAGTGCTTTTGCTTAAGCTAAGGTCATACCGGTGCCGTTGTTTTGTTGCGGCATTCCTTGTTTTGGACTAGATCCAGATTTTGTTTTTTCAGTCAGTAGCAGTGGTTTCACTTGAGCTAACTGAATTATTCTGGTAGCGACTCGGTCGTACCTAGGCTGTTTCGATAGTTGCAGCATTCCTTCTTTGGAGGTGATTTTGTTTTTTACAGTTAGCAGCGCTCTCGCTCGAGCTAATTTACTTAGACCACATTACAAGTTTGGTGGTTCTGATTTCTGTTTCAACCTTTGTTGGTGAAGGTAGTGTTTTCGCTCCCACTCCCGGCAGACGTTGTCCATTGTGTGTTGTATTCATAATTGACGGCCACCATTATGATGGACACTCATGGGTGTACAGCCTGCATGGCCCCATTGCAGCCGGAGGACGGTCATGACCTCTGCCCCTTGTGTCTCGGCCTCGAGCACCTGAGAGAGGGCCTCTCAGAGGACCCATGCATGAACTGCAGCTTCATGCCCCGGGCAGTAAGGGCTGCAAGGCTCACCGAGGTGGAGTCGCTTCTGGGGGGCATTACCCCACCAGAGGAGCTGACGTCAGCTCAAAGGTTGGCCCCGGCCCAGCCTAGCCGGCCGAAGCGCCGGGCTACAGAGACTGAAGGCTCCCTCCCCAGGAAGAGGGGCAAGCAGTCTAAACTGTCATCAAGGGTGGACCAGCTGACGGCAGAGCTTAACCAGATGAAGTCCGTCTTTCTGGCCCTCCAGACTGAGAGTGGCACGGGGAATGCGGTCGCGCCTACCCCTCCTGTGACCATGTCGGGCCCAGAGGATGACATCCTCTCGACGGCAGCCTCAGCAACTGAATTTGGGGAATATGGAGTAGACACAGTCCCTCATGACACGGTCTCCCATGCCTCGGAAGCAGGCTCCCATTCATCGGCCCGCAGCTCAGCTGAGAGCTCAGAGGGTAGCTCCATGGGGGCCATCATTCGTACGGCCCTGGCTCGTCTGCAGCTCGATGTGCCTCAAGCCCGGCCGCCTCCGGCAAGTGCTTTTTTCAGACGTGGTCCGACTCCGGCTACCTTTACTGTGCCTCCTTCAGAGGAATATCTGAAGGAATTGCATGCATGTTGGAGAGATTCCAGAGCTCTGTCTCATGCAACGTCTGATGGCCGAACCCTGGCAGCCATGCAGGATGCGGCCAAGTTTGGCCTTGGCCGCATGCCGGCTATTGAGCCAACGGTGGCCGCACTTATTGTCTCTCCGGATGAGGCCCTAAGGTTGAATGCCAGGTGTCCTTCACCCCAGTGTCGCGTCACGGACGATCTGCTGTCCAAGGCCTATGACGCGGCAGCTCGCATGGGCCGTATAGGGAACTCCATGTCACACCTTATGCTCGCCCTCTCAGCCTCCCTGCAGGAGGCTACACTGGACGCTTCGGCTCATAATTTTAGTGATGCGTCCCTGCAGGCTTTCGCCCTTATGTCCAGGGAGCTGGGGCGGGTGATGTCCACTCTGGTTCAGGCTCGTCGCCAAGTCTGGCTGGCTCAGTCGCCCCTTACAGAGGTATGCAGGAGGACCCTCCACAGTGTTCCGGTGGAACCGGGCGAGTTGTTTGGGTCAGCAGCTCTAGAGGCACTAGAGCGGACCGTTCAGGCCAGACAGACCAGGCAGCAGCTCTCGGGTCTACACAGGAGCGTACCTCCCCCCGCCAGACCGAGAGGGTCCTCAGCTGCCCTGCAGCGCCACTCTCAGCCACAGGATTATCCCGGTGGCCACCAGAGGCCACATACTCCACCTCCTCCCCCTTTTCCGAGGAGGCAAGCGGCTGCCGTACGTGCAGTTTCTGCACCTCCTGGGCAAGTTGACGGCAGCGGCAACTGTGATTCCTTTGGGCTTGCTGTCACTACACCCCCTTCAAAGGTGGTTAAACAGCTTCCACTTGGATGCCAAATGGCACAGGCACAGGAAGGTCAGGGTGACGCGGCGGTGCCTTCTCGCCCTGTCCCCGTGGAGGGAGAGGGCGTTCATGTTGCAGGGCATGCCCATGGGCTCTGTTCCGTCCCGTCGGGACACTGTCACGACAGACGCCTCCCTTTCAGGGTGGGGTGCAGTGTGGCAGAACAGAACAGCTCGAGGGCAGTGGTCCACCCGAGTCCGCAGGGACCACGTCAACGTGCTAGAGCTACGGGCTGTGCATCTAGCGCTCAAGCACTTTCTCCCATACTTGAGGGGGAGGCATGTGCTCATACGGTCGGACAACATCACAACCGTCTCCCACATAAATCACCAGGGGGGCACCAGGTCCGCGCAGCTGCTGCAGGTGACCTGGGACCTTCTAACTTGGGCAGCCCCCCGCTTAGCCAGCCTGAGGGCAATGTACCTTCCAGGGAAGCAGAATGAGGTAGCAGACTTCCTCTCCCGCTGCAACCCCCCCCCGGGGGAGTGGCGGCTTCACCCCGAGGTGGTCCACAGCATCTGGGACCTTTTCGGCAGGGCAAAAGTAGACCTTTTTGCCTCGGAAGAGACGACCCATTGTCCCCTCTGGTTCTCCTGGACAGAGGAGACCAGCCCTCTGGGGCAGGATGCTCTCGCACACGAGTGGCCAGAGGGTCTCCTCTATGCCTTCCCACCGGTCCCTCTGATTATGGCAACACTTCAGAGGGTTCTTCAACAGGGCTACAGGCTGCTTCTGGTGGCCCCCTTTTGGCCGGGAAGGACGTGGTTCCCTCTGCTGCACAGGCTGTGCTGCAGTTCACCATGGCGCCTCCCCGACAGAAAGGATCTCCTGTCTCAGCTAGGGGGACGGGTTTGGCATCCCAACCCCTGCCGCCTTCAGCTGTGGGTTTGGCCTCTGCAGGGCCCGACCCACTGCTGAGTGAGTGTATTGACACTGTTTGTAATACTGTCCTGAATGCCAGGGCACCATCTACCCGGGCGCAGTATGAGAACAGGTGGCAGCTGTTCTCTGCCTGGTGTTCAGACAGGGATAAGGACCCAGTGCACTGCTCCGTGCCTACCATTCTGGAGTTCTTACAATCTCTCCTTGATCGCCGTCGATCCCCCTCTGCCCTGAGGGTGTATGTAGCCGCCATTTCTTCCAAACATGTTCAAGTTGACAACAACACAGTGGGGTGCCACAGGCTTGTGTCCCTCTTCCTGAAGGGGGCTCTGAGACTGCGTCCCCCACAAACGCCAAGAGCTCCAGCGTGGGATCTGTCCCTGGTGCTGGATGCTCTATGCTTGCCTCCCTTTGAGCCACTGGCACAGGCAGAACTGAGATGGTTGTCGGCAAAGACTGCCTTCCTCCTCGCCATCACTTCAGCGAAGCGTGTAGGGGAGCTTCATGCCTTGTCAGTCAGCGATTCATGTCTGAGATGGAACTCTGACGGCTCAGGGGTCACCTTATGGCCGAATACTGCATTTCTGCCTAAGGTTTTGTCGAGCTCGCACCGCAATCGGCCCATCCAGCTGGCGTGGTTTGACCCCCCAGATGGGGAAGAGGGTGTCAATGCGGGACGCCTATGCCCTGTGCATGCTCTGAGAGCTTATGTGGAGGGTACCGCAAGTATACGCCAGTCGGACCAGCTTTTCGTGTGTCATGATGGTCCTAAGAAAGGTTGTGCTCTCTCCAAACAGCGTCTGTCTCACTGGATTGTGGATGTCATCGCCTACGCGTATAAGGCAGATGGTCGCCCCCCGCCCTCGGGGGTGCGTTGCCACTCTGTGAGGAGTGTCTCCACATCATGGGCAGCCCTGAGAGGAGTGCCCCTGGAGACCGTATGTGCTGCGGCATCATGGGCATCACCGAGCACCTTCGCCAGGTTTTATCGAGTTAATATTGCCGCTCCTCACCCACTTGGCGTTGTCCTCCGACCAAGTTCCTCTGCTTCTACTCTATGAGGTATGTACTTGGGATTCCTCGTGACTCTGTTGGTATGAGTCATCCAGTGCTTATGCACCGCCTCTGGCGGTCAGGAAGGATGAAATAGAACGAAAGTTACGTATGTAACTACGGTTCTATGAATCCTGGATGACCGCCAGAGCGTTCAGTCACTCAGAATCCTCGTGGCTTCGCGAGAAGATTCTGCAGGAACAGATCCTCTGACGACACCGGAAGATATAACCTGTCCGGGGTCATCAGGGGGTCACAGGTGACTTTGTTGGTATAGATACTCGACCTGCGCATGCGCGAGACGAAGTCATTCAGTGCTTATGCACCGCCTCTGGCGGTCATCCAGGATTCATAGAACCGTAGTTACATACGTAACTTTGGCTTTGTAGGTTAGAAGAAGGATTTTAAATTCAATTCTGGATTTTACAGGGAGCCAGTGCAGAGAAGCTAAAACAGGAGAAATATGATCTCGTTTCTTAGTTCCTGTCAGTACACGTGCCGCCGCGTTCTGGATTAGCTGGAGAGTTTTCAGGCACTTATTAGAGCTACCTGATAATAGAGAATTACAGTAATCCAGCCTCGAGGTAACAAACGCGTGGACCAGTTTTTCAGCATCTTTTAGTGACAGGATAGGCCTAATTTTCGCAATATTACGCAGATGAAAAAATGCAGTCCGAGACGTTTGTTTTAAATGGGAGTTAAAAGACAAATCTTGAACAAATATTATGCCGAGGTTTCTTACGGTAGTGCTAGAGGCCAGAGCAATGCCATCCAGAGAAACTATATCATCAGATAAAGAGTTTCTGAGCTGTTTGGGGCCAAGAACAATAACTTCAGTTTTGTCTGAATTTAACATCAGGAAATTGGTGCTCATCCAGGTCGTTATATCTTTAAGGCATTTCTGAAGTTTAGTTAATTGATCCGTTTCTTCTGGTTTTATCGATAAATACAACTGTGTATCATCCGCAAAGCAATGGAAATTGATAGAGTGATTTCTAATGATGTTACCTAAGGGAAGCATATATAGCGTGAATAGAATTGGTCCGAGCACTGAACCTTGAGGTACTCCAAAACAAACTTTAGTACATGAAGATGATTCATTATGAACGTGAACTAACTGAAAATGATCAGATAAATAAGATTTAAACCAGCTTAGTGCAGAACCTTTAAGGCCAATTGAATGTTCCAGTCTCTGTAGCAGAATTTGATGGTCAATTGTGTCAAATGCGGCACTAAGATCTAGTAAGACAAGTACAGAGACAAGACCTTGGTCTGAAGCAATCAGGAGATCATTTGTAATTTTAACTAGTGCTGTCTCGGTGCTATGATGAACCCTAAATCCTGACTGAAATTCCTCAAATAAATTATTATCATGGAGAAAGTCACACAGCTGGTCTGCGACTACTTTCTCAAGGATCTTTGAGAGAAAGGGAAGGTTGGATATAGGTCTGTAATTGGCTAACACCTCTGGATCCAATGTGGGCTTTTTTAACAGAGGTTTAATTACAGCTACCTTAAAAGACTGTGGTACATAGCCTGTTAATAAAGATATATTGATCATGTCTAATATGTAGGTACTTACTAAAGGTAAGACTTCCTTAAGTAGCCTAGTTGGGATGGGGTCCAAGAGACACGTTGATGACTTGGTTGAAGAAATCATTGAGGTCAATTGTTGAATAGAAATCAGGGAGAAGCAATCTAAATATGTATCAGCACTTATAGCTGTGTTTGAAGGCAGATTAGTACTGTTAGAGGGCAGGAGGTCATGAATTTTGTCTCTAATAGTTACAATTTTGTCATTAAAAAAAGCTCATAAAATCATTACTGCTAAGGGCTAAAGGAATACAAGGCTCAATAGGCTCATCTGTCAGCCTGGCTACAGTGCTGAAAAGAAGCCTGGGGTTGTTCTTATTTTCTTCTATTAATGATGAGTAATAGTTTGCTCTGGCATAGCGAAGGGCTCTCCTATATGTTTTAGACTATCTAACCAGATTAATCAAGAATCTTCCAGTTTCCATGAAGAATGCACCCCTGGCAATTCAGTCTACATATGCCAAAACTGCAACTCAGATGAGGAGTCTGACTAGTGAGCTCAGGTTTTGTTTGAGGTTTTCTTTTGTCCCAGGACCAGTTTAAATGACAGTTTCATAATGCATGTTTCATAATATTTCATTTTATTTCATGTTATTTCATAAGATGCATGTGCTCCTGGCAATTCAATCTACATAAGCTATGCCAAAACTGCAACTCAGATGAGGAGTCTGACTAGTGAGATTTTCTTTTGTTCCAGGACCAGTTTAAGTGTCGTAATGCATTCTGCATAATATTTCATGTTATTTTATGTTCATGTTATTTCATGAGTAATAAAAGTGCAGCGCCACTCTCAGCCACAGGATTATCCCGGTGGCCACCAGAGGCCACATACTCCACCTCCTCCCCCTTTTCCGAGGAGGCAAGCGGCTGCCGTACGTGCAGTTTCTGCACCTCCTGGGCAAGTTGACGGCAGCGGCAACTGTGATTCCTTTGGGCTTGCTGTCACTACGCCCCCTTCAAAGGTGGTTAAACAGCTTCCACTTGGATGCCAAATGGCACAGGCACAGGAAGGTCAGGGTGACGTGGCGGTGCCTTCTCGCCCTGTCCCCGTGGAGGGAGAGGGCGTTCATGTTGCAGGGCATGCCCATGGGCTCTGTTCCGTCCCGTCGGGACACTGTCACGACAGACGCCTCCCTTTCAGGGTGGGGTGCAGTGTGGCAGAACAGAACAGCTCGAGGGCAGTGGTCCACCCGAGTCCGCAGGGACCACGTCAACGTGCTAGAGCTACGGGCTGTGCATCTAGCGCTCAAGCACTTTCTCCCATACTTGAGGGGGAGGCATGTGCTCATACGGTCGGACAACATCACAACCGTCTCCCACATAAATCACCAGGGGGGCACCAGGTCCGCGCAGCTGCTGCAGGTGACCTGGGACCTTCTAACTTGGGCAGCCCCCCGCTTAGCCAGCCTGAGGGCAATGTACCTTCCAGGGAAGCAGAATGAGGTAGCAGACTTCCTCTCCCGCTGCAACCCTCCCCCGGGGGTGTGGCGGCTTCACCCCGAGGTGGTCCACAGCATCTGGGACCTTTTCGGCAGGGCAAAAGTAGACCTTTTTGCCTCGGAAGAGACGACCCATTGTCCCCTCTGGTTCTCCTGGACAGAGGAGACCAGCCCTCTGGGGCAGGATGCTCTCGCACACGAGTGGCCAGAGGGTCTCCTCTATGCCTTCCCACCGGTCCCTCTGATTATGGCAACACTTCAGAGGGTTCTTCAACAGGGCCACAGGCTGCTTCTGGTGGCCCCCTTTTGGCCGGGAAGGACGTGGTTCCCTCTGCTGCACAGGCTGTGCTGCAGTTCACCATGGCGCCTCCCCGACAGAAAGGATCTCCTGTCTCAGCTAAGGGGACGGCAATGGAAAGCAAAGCAATGGAAATTGATAGAGTGATTTCTAATGATGTTACTTAAGGGAAGCATATATAGCGTGAATAGAATTGGTCCGAGCACTGAACCTTGAGGTACTCCAAAACAAACTTTAGTACATGAAGATGATTCATTATGAACGTGAACAAACTGAAAATGATCAGATAAATAAGATTTAAACCAGCTTAGTGCAGAACCTTTAAGGCCAATTGAATGTTCCGGTCTCTGTAGCAGAATTTGATGGTCAATTGTGTCAAATGCGGCACTAAGATCTAGTAAGACAAGTACAGAGACAAGACCTTGGTCTGAAGCAATCAGGAGATCATTTGTAATTTTAACTAGTGCTGTCTCGGTGCTATGATGAACCCTAAATCCTGACTGAAATTCCTCAAATAAATTATTATCATGGAGAAAGTCACACAGCTGGTCTGCGACTACTTTCTCAAGGATCTTTGAGAGAAAGGGAAGGTTGGATATAGGTCTGTAATTGGCTAACACCTCTGGATCCAATGTGGGCTTTTTTAACAGAGGTTTAATTACAGCTACCTTAAAAGACTGTGGTACATAGCCTGTTAATAAAGATATATTGATCATGTCTAATATGTAGGTACTTACTAAAGGTAAGACTTCCTTAAGTAGCCTAGTTGGGATGGGGTCCAAGAGACACGTTGATGACTTGGTTGAAGAAATCATTGAGGTCAATTGTTGAATAGAAATCAGGGAGAAGCAATCTAAATATGTATCAGCACTTATAGCTGTGTTTGAAGGCAGATTAGTACTGTTAGAGAGCAGGAGGTCATGAATTTTGTCTCTAATAGTTACAATTTTGTCATTAAAAAAAGCTCATAAAATCATTACTGCTAAGGGCTAAAGGAATACAAGGCTCAATAGGCTCATCTGTCAGCCTGGCTACAGTGCTGAAAAGAAACCTGGGGTTGTTCTTATTTTCTTCTATTAATGATGAGTAATAGTTTGCTCTGGCATAGCGAAGGGCTCTCCTATATGTTTTTAGACTATCTAACCAGATTAATCAAGAATCTTCCAGTTTCCATGAAGAATGCACCCCTGGCAATTCAGTCTACATATGCCAAAACTGCAACTCAGATGAGGAGTCTGACTAGTGAGCTCAGGTTTTGTTTGAGGTTTTCTTTTGTCCCAGGACCAGTTTAAATGACAGTTTCATAATGCATATTTCATAATATTTCATTTTATTTCATGTTATTTCATAAGATGCATGTGCTCCTGGCAATTCAATCTACATAAGCTATGCCAAAACTGCAACTCAGATGAGGAGTCTGACTAGTGAGATTTTCTTTTGTTCCAGGACCAGTTTAAGTGTCGTAATGCATTCTGCATAATATTTCATGTTATTTCATGTTCATGTTATTTCATGAGTAATAAAAGTGAATTATTGTCATTTATTCACTTTCAATTAAAAAAAAACAACAATAATTTTGTCCTTATTTTATTGGTTGCAAAATCCAGTGTGACATCTTAATCCCACATAGTGTGACAACTTACCCGTTGGTGGGGCAACTTGTCACATGGTGACAATCTCCATTAGATTGCTTGTAACTCTGCACTGACACAAGATATGAAAATTACATGAATACAAAATATATACCTGAGACTTTGGTCTTTCATCTGGTACATATATATATAGAGATATACATATGAGTGTAAAAAGTGTGACAATATGCCCCGGTCTCCCCTACTCGACATGCGCTAGTGCGGGTGGAGTTATACAGTGCTTATGCACCACCTCTTCCGGTCATCCGGGACTCATAGAACCATTGCTCATGGCACTGTCATTCATTAACATCTCTTTGAGACAGTTTAATTATTCAAACGTTTCACTCAATCGCGCACCTTTCCGTGACTTAAAGTGACGGTTTAATTACTTTATATAGAAAGTCTCCGCTTTTTTGATATCCTGAAAAAGATTTTTTCTTACCCTCAAAGGTTAGGATGAGTGTAGCAGGATGGATCAGGTCGTTTTTTATACCTGCCTGGTGTAGTTTACCTCTGAGATCGTTGAACTGCGCTGCGCTCTCTTCTAGGCTGTTTCCGTTGTTAGATCGGGGAATGTTTTCAGTTTCATATCCTTGTACTCCAACACTTTTTCATTCTTTGCAATGTGTATGATCTCCTCCTTGGCTTGATACTTCTGTAATCTCACAGTCGCAGTGTAAAACGCTTCTCTGAGCTTCTAGAGCAGTCACCCACCCATAGTGTTATACAAACGGTGTCTGTCCCCCGACCTCCTAAATTATTTAAATCTAAAGTCAAACAAAGAGGAGTTGTACATAATAACTTGATAAAAATTAAAACCTCTTCTGTGACAGAAAGACAAAACAGGAGAATTAAATGCGGACTGTTAAATGTCAGATCGTTATCCTCCAAAGCAGTGTTAGTAAACAAATTAATATCAGATAATCATATTGATTTACTCAGCCTCACCGAAACCTGGCTGTGTCATGATGAATATGTTAGTCTAAATGAATCCACTCCTCCCAGTCATAATAATACCCACGTTCCTCGAGGCAGCGGCCGAGGAGGAGGAGTTGCAGCCATTTTTAACTCTAGTCTATTAATCAGTGCTAAACCTAAACTAGATTATAAATCCTTCGAAAGCCTTGTCCTTAGTCTTTTACATCCGACCTGGAAAACCTCGCAGCCTCTTCTATTTGTTATTGTGTACCGTGCTCCTGGCCCGTATTCAGAATTCTTATCTGAATTCTCCGAGTTTTTATCCAGTTTAGTCCTTAAATCAGATAAAGTTATTATTGTAGGCGATTTCAATATCCACGTGGACGTTGATAATGACTCCCTCGCTACTGCGTTTATCACTTTACTAGACTCCATTGGCTTCACTCAAAGTGTACATAAGCCCACTCACCGTTTTAACCACACCCTCGATCTAGTTCTGGCGTATGGAATTGAGATTAATAACTTAATGGTCTTTCCAGAGAATCCCTCTCTATCAGACCATTATTTAATAACTTTTGATTTCTGTCTACTTGACTACGCGCCACTCAGTAACAGTTACTATACTAGGTGTTTATCAGATAGTGCGGTAGCAAAATTTAAGGAAGTGATTCCGTCGGCGTTAAATTTAATACCCTCTGTAAGTGAGGTTTCCCGTACTGACTTAAAAGTCTCCCAAATTGATCATCTCGTCGACAGCGCTGCAGGCTCACTGCGAACAATTCTTGACTCCGTAGCACCTCTTAAAAAGAAGTTCGCAAAGCAAAGAAAGTTTGCTCCCTGGTATAACTCCCAAACTAGAAAATTAAAGCAAATGTCGCGAAAATTTGAAAGGAATTGGCGATTAACCAAACTGGAAGATTCTCGTTTAATCTGGTTAGACAGTCTAAAAACATATAGGAGAGCCCTCCGCAATGCCAGAGCAAACTATTACTCGTCATTAATAGAAGAAAATAAGAACAACCCCAGGTTTCCTTTCAGCACTGTAGCCAGGCTGACAGAGAGTCACAGCTCTATTGAGCCTTGTATTCCTTTAGCCCTTAGCAGTAATGATTTTATGAGCTTTTTTAATGACAAAATTGTAACTATTAGAGACAAAATTCATGACCTCCTGCCCTCAAACAGTACTAATCTGCCTTCAAACACAGCTATAAGTGCTGATACATATCTAGATTGCTTCTCCCTGATTTCTATTCAACAATTGACCTCGATCATTTCTTCATCCAAGTCATCAACATGTCTATTGGACCCCATCCCAACTAGGCTACTTAAGGAAGTCTTACCTTTAGTTAACACTTGCATACTAGACATGATCAATATATCTTTATTAACGGGCTATGTACCACAGTCTTTTAAGGTAGCTGTAATTAAACCTCTGTTAAAAAAGCCCACATTGGATCCAGAGGTGTTAGCCAACTATAGACCAATATCCAACCTTCCCTTTCTCTCAAAGATCCTTGAGAAAGTAGTCGCAGACCAGCTGTGTGACTTTCTCCATGATAACAATTTATTTGAGGAATTTCAGTCAGGATTTAGAGTGCATCATAGCACCGAGACAGCATTAGTTAAAATTACAAATGATCTTCTGATTGCTTCAGACCAAGGACTCGTCTCTGTACTTGTCTTACTAGATCTTAGTGCCGCATTTGACACAATTGACCATCAAATTCTGCTACAGAGACTGGAACATTCAATTGGCCTTAAAGGTTCTGCACTAAGCTGGCTTAAATCTTATTTATCCGATCGCTTTCAGTTTGTTCACGTTCATAGTGAATCATCTTCACGTACTAAAGTTTGTTTTGGAGTACCTCAAGGTTCAGTGCTCGGACCAATTCTATTCACGCTATATATGCTTCCCTTAGGTAACATCATTAGAAATCACTCTATAAATTTCCATTGTTATGCGGATGATACACAGTTGTATTTATCGATAAAGCCAGAAGAAACGGATCAATTAACTAAACTTCAGAAATGCCTTAAAGATATAAAAACCTGGATGAGCACCAATTTCCTGATGTTAAATTCAGACAAAACTGAAGTTATTGTTCTAGGCCCCAAACAGCTCAGAAACTCTTTATCTGATGATATAGTTTCTCTGGATGGCATTGCTCTGGGCTCTAGCACTACCGTAAGAAACCTCGGCGTAATATTTGATCAAGATTTGTCTTTTAACTCCCATTTAAAACAAACGTCTCGGACTGCATTTTTTCATCTGCGTAATATTGCGAAAATTAGGCCTATCCTGTCACTAAAAGATGCTGAAAAATTGGTCCATGCGTTTGTTACCTCGAGGCTGGATTACTGTAATTCCCTATTATCAGGTAGCTCTAATAAGTGCCTGAAAACTCTCCAGCTAATCCAGAACGTGGCGGCACGTGTACTGACAGGAACTAAGAAACGAGATCATATTTCTCCTGTTTTAGCTTCTCTGCACTGGCTCCCTATAAAATCCAGAATTGAATTTAAAATCCTTCTCTTAACTTACAAAGCTCTAAATGATCAGGCTCCATCATATCTTAGAGAGCTCATAGTGCCCTATTATCCCACCAGAACACTGCGCTCTGAGAATGCAGGGTTACTCGTGGTCCCTAAAGTCTCCAAAAGTAGAACAGGAGCCAGAACCTTCAGCTATCAGGCTCCTCTTTTGTGGAATCAGCTTCCTGTTTCGGTCCGGGAGGCAGACACCGTCTCCACTTTTAAGACTAGACTTAAGACTTTCCTTTTTGATATAGCTTATAGTTAGGGCTGGCTCAGGCCTGTCTTGGACCAGCCCCTAGTTAGACTGACATAGGCCTAGTCTGCCGGGGGACCTTCTATAATACACCGAGCCCCTTCTCTCCTTTCTCTCTCTCTCTCTCCCTTGCTAGTATTCATGTCCTGTTAATGCATCTCTCTAACCCGGGCCTACTGCATGTCACTAACTCGGCTTGTTCTCCGGAGCCTTTGTGCTCCACTGTCTCTCAGGTTAACTTGTGTCGCAGCTGTGCCTGGATGATGTGTCGTGGTTGTGCTGCTGCCGTGGTCCTGCCTGATGCCTCCCACTGCTGCTGTTACTATTAGTCATACCTGGACTATTATACACATAACATTATTGTCACATACATATATAATCATATTATTAATATAATATCTGTTTCTCCTTATGTCTCATTGTGTCATATGGATTACTGTTAATTCATTATATTGATCTGTTCTGTACAACATCTATTGCTCGTCTGTCCGTCCTGGAAGAGGGATCCCTCCTTCAGTCGCTCTTCCTGAGGTTTCTACCATTTTTTCTCCCCGTTAAAGGGGTTTTTTTGGGGAGTTTTTCCTTAGCCGCTGTGAGGGTCCAAAGGACAGAGGGATGTTGTATGCTGTAAAGCCCTCTGAGGCAAATTGTGATTTGTGATATTGGGCTTTATAAATAAAATTGATTGATTGATTGATTGATTGAATCATGGGCCTAGGACCGGATCCTTGTCGCTGGGCCAAATCTGTGCGCAGTCTCCACATTGGGTTGGCACGGCAGCTGTTCATTCCCCTGAAAGATTTCCTTCAGGAGCGCAGACATATATTCCGTTGGATTATCCTTTTTCACATCCTTGTTGAGGCAGAATACTCTTGTGTTAAATCTTTGGCTGCAGCTCTCCAATTCTTCAGTTTTCTCCCTTAGTTCCTTATTTTCTCTCCACAGCTGGCCGCATTCTTTCTGTAACGCCCCACGCACCTTCTCCAGCTCATTCACTTGGTCAAGCGCTCTGGACAGCAACTGCTTCATACCAATCACTTTGTCTTTACACTGCTTTACACTGCATCCAGCTGCGGCTGCAGTTTATTCATTGTTTCTTTCAGCTCTTCTCGCATAATAGAGCAGACCATAGCAGCAATCTCTTTCCTCTCCATTTCGTCTCCCACAGGAGAAGCAGGTGAGCCAGCTGAAACAGGTGGTGAGTTTGGCGTCTGCTTTTTCTTTCTAGTGTTTCTCGGGGACATCAAATTTAAGAATTACCCTAATCTCAATCCAGCCTCTTTAATGTCCGAAGAGGTTACAGGAACAGTTCATTTAAAAAAAAATCGCGGTAAAACATGCTTTTAACCATAATAACGTAGGAGTTTTGCGTTCTGAACACTCAACCACTGGTCACGCGCTGCTGGACATAACGTCGTCGTCATCGTGTATCTCCTTAAGTTCGCTTGTATTTTTATTCTTTTTTTGTCCTATTTTGCAGTTGTTTTGTTCCTCTTTGCAGTCATTTTGGTTCTCTTTGTGGATGTAGTTGTAGCCTCCGTCATTCGACATACACATATTAAAAATATTTAAATTAGAATAGGAAAACCTTTAAATTTTATATATAGGGTGAATATGGGTAAAGTGGGACAATGGGTAAAGTGAGACAGTTAAGCTTAATCATGTTTATCTTTACATGTGTATACTTATATTACTAAAAATCATCATTGAGCTCATCATAGATAAGTATGAGAGTTTTTCTTTTTTTTGTTGTTGTTTTTTTTTTTAACTTTATTAGCAAATCATGCTTTTACAAGAACCAACAAGGTATACAATAGTGTGGAACAGCACATGCAATGATGGAGTAAATTATAAAAATATATATTCTTATAATCTTATTCATACGAATAAGAAGTCATAATATAGATAATGAAGGTAACAATCATAATAATAATAATGATAATAATAATAATAAAGATGAGTAAGTAAATAAATAGAGAATAAAAATAAATACATGAATAAATAAAACAGGAGAATAAAACAGGTATGAGGAATAGAATCAGATGCATAGAAAACAATAAGGAAAGGTCAAGACAGTTATAAATAAAAGGTTAGTCAGAGGATACAGGGAAAAACTTTTCATAGTTGCTTAAAAATATATTGCTTTTTTTGTTGTTTATCAAATAAAGAGATTTAATGAGAGAATTCAATTCTAGTAGAAAAGGGGCAAATTTAGGAGTAGCACCAGCAATTTTTTGTTTGTGAATAAAGAATTTAGCGTAAATAATGATAAAATTCATTAGGTGTTCAAGAGCACGATCTTTAGGATAATCAAAGTAACAAATAATATCTTTAATGTTAAGTAAATAAACAGATTTAGCAGCATTGAAAAAATGAAATTCAAGATCACTCCAAAATTTTTTGGATATGTCACAGTGAAAAAATAAATGCAGAGATGTTTCTGTTTCGTTGTAACAAAAAGTACAGGAGTCATTAACATCTGTAAATTTAGCAATGATACAGTTGACAGGGTATATGTTGTGTAGAATTTTGAAGTGGACTTCTTTTGCTTTGTTTGAGATGCAATATTTATGTGGTAGGAGCCAGGCTCTTCTCCAGTTTATGTCTTCAATGTGAGATCGCCAGTAGAATTTACCTCTAGGAATAACTTGGTTCTTTTTTTGAAAACACTGGCGTATATGCTTGTTATTACACTTTTTATCTGTTAGTTCTATTCCACCTAACATTAATGCAGGTAGCGCTTTTGTAAAATTACTATAACTCAGGTGGTTTTTCACAAGTTGAATTAAATCTTTCGAAATAGCACGGGTTACAGTATTAAATTCTTTAAAGGGAACAGGGAAACTATGTACAGACATAAAGTGTTCATAAGATAGCATATTGCCAGATTTATCAAAGAGTTGGAGAATATGGTTAATGTCCTTTTCAAACCATTTATGTAGAAACAAGGATTTGTTTCTGATAAGGACATTGCTGTTATTCCAGAGAAGAGCTTTGTGGGGTGAGAAATTATGGACAAAAGACAACTTCCAAGCTAGAAGGGCTTGCTGATGGAATTTTGAAAGTTTGATTGGTAATCTGCTGGGTAAGAAGTCACATTTCAAGAGAAAAGCCAGGCCTCCTAATCTATTAAAGATGTGGTTTGGGATGAAGAACCACATTGAGTCAGGGTTTATGAGACATTTTTTTAGCCAGTTAACTTTGAAGGTGTTAATAGTATCAATAAAGTCTAAGACTTCCAGACCACCTTCTGCTTTGCAGTTAGAAAGTACACCTTTTTTAAGTTTGTGTGGTTTGTTCTTCCAAATGAAATTCAAAAAAACTTTGTTAATTTGTGTGGCTGTTGAATCATTCACAAAAAGGGATAATGATGGATACACAAAACGGGATAGGCCTTCCACTTTAGAGAGAAGGACTCTACCGAGAACAGACAGATCTCTTTGAAGCCAGGTATTAAAGATGGATTTAGTTTTATTTATTCTGTTTGAGAAGTTTAAATGTTGCCTGGATATAAGATTTTTGGTTATAAAAACTCCCAAATATCTTACAGATTCCTTTACAGGTATATTTTCAATAAACGAGTCATTGCAGTTGTGCAAGGATAGAATTTCACATTTAGCTATATTTAGTCTTAATCCTGAAGCATTAGAGAATTGATTAATCAAGTTAATAGAATTAGATAATTGGAGTTTATCTTTTAAGAAGAGTGTTGTGTCATCTGCTAGTTGGGAAATTTTTAATTCTCTGCCAAAAATAGATATACCTTCAAGATTTTTATCGTTTACTATATGAATTGACAACAATTCAGTGACTAAGATAAACAAAAAGGGTGATATAGGGCAACCTTGACGTACGCCTCTGTTAATTTGGAATCTTTTAGAGGTGTTCATGTTAATTATTACAGAGCTGTTGATATCTCTATAAAACATGTTAATAATATTAATAAAGTTGTGACCAAAACCAAATGCATTAAGAGATTGTAAAAGAAAGTTATGCTCAATCGTGTCAAAGGCTTTATAAAAGTCTAAGAACAAGATAAGAGCTTCAGAGTGTACTTCGGTTGCATAATCCAGTAAATCTAAAATGAGTCTAATGTTACAGCTAATATGTCGATTTTTCATAAAGCCTGTTTGAGTTTCCGCAATTATGGTATCTAGCCATTCTTTTAATCTGTTAGCATATACTAATGCCAATATTTTGTAATCAATTGTTAAGAGAGTTATGGGGCGCCAATTTTCTATTGTGTGGGGGTCTTTGTCAGGTTTGGGAACAAGAGAAATAATCCCCTGTTTCATTGTGGTTGTCATCTCCCCTTGACTGATGCATTCTTTATACATAGACATTAAAGGATTTTGAATAAGTTCCCAAAAGTGAGTATAAAATTCAACAGATAATCCGTCGATACCTGGTGATTTTCCTTTCTTCATTGAAAACAAGGCATTTTTAATTTCAATAATAGAGAGGTCAGAGTCACAAGTGGACTTAAAATTTTCATCAATTGAGGGTATATTAGGTTGGATTTTTTCAAGAAAGTCTGCACAATCTTTTGCATTGAAGTTAGAGTTATAGAGTTTTCCATAAAATTCGGAAACAAATTTATTTATCAGATTTGGATCTTTGGACAGTGATCCATTTATATTAAGGGCAGTTAAAGATTTTCTTTTAACATTTCTTTTTTCTAAAGCAAAAAAGTAACTTGTGTTCCTTTCTCCTTCCTCTAGCCATTTGGCTCTAGACCTAATAAAAGCTCCTTTAGCCAAGTCTAAATAAAACTGATCCAGGTGTAGCTGGATGTTTTTTAATTCAAGCTCATCTTCTAAGGTAAGTAGTTCTTTTGAGAGAAGGAGATCAAGTTTATACATCAAGTCAGCTTCTAGCCTATGTTTTTCCTTCTTTAGCTCTTTACTTATTTTTATAGCAACATTTCTGACTTTATACTTGAATAATTCCCATTTGTTTTTATATTTATCATTCAAACCATAATTGAGAATCTCTTTAACAAGATTTTTAACTGCAGTATTAAAAGATACATCTTTTAGGAGAGAATTATTGAATTTCCAGTAACCTCTTATATCAGAGGTCTTTTGGTTAGCAGTTCATTTCAGGATGATTTGTTTGTGGTCTGATAGAGGGGCAGGAAAATGTCTAATCTCTTTTACATATTGAAGTGAAGAGGATGAAATTAAAAATAAATGTATTCTAGATTTTAAGGATTGTCGGTTATTACACCAGGTGTATTCTTTTGTGGTGGGGTTGAAAAAACGCCATGCTTCAGTCAAGGAAAGGCTAGAACAAAGAAGAGAAATAAGGTTATTATTTTGTGAGATATGAGTTGGTTTGGGAGGGTATCTATCTCTTGTGTCGTCTGGGCACTCATTGAAGTCACCGCCTAGAATTATATGCGAATCATGGTATTTCTTGTGCAGTTCTTTTAATTTAACTATTATCTCATTAAAAAGTATTTTGTTAGAGGCATGGGAGTTGTAGCCGTACAAATTGCAAACAATAAAGATAGCATTGTCTTGTTTGATCACTAGTATAATCCATCTGCCATCATCAGAGAGCACTGTTTCAAGTATATCCCCTTTAAGTTTGTGTAGAAAAATTAATACCCCAGCTGAGTGATTGGACCCATGGCTAAAGTAAGCAGTATTACCCCATTGTGTTCAAAACTTGGTGTCTGATTCACAAGAATGCGTTTCTTGAAGTAAAATCAGATCTGCTTCAGTTCTCCTGCAAAACAAAAAGATCGCTTTCCTTTTGGTAATGTCCCTAATACCCCTGACATTTAAAGACATAACATTAAGAGAGTTAAATGAAAAATCCATAACAATAAGAAGAGAAAATTATAGAAAATAGTATACCTGTGAACAATTCACAACAAAGAACTTTGAAGTGTGCTGAAGAAAATTCACCGAGAGTGAGGCGGTGATCAACAACCAATTAAACTGGCTAACATCAAGTGATATTGTAAATTTATAGCTACAAATAAAAATACATAACGCTAGGGTAAGTCTGGTTTTGGTTCAGATAGAAGCTTATGGCTTCCAGGGTCCACTATATTGCAGTGAAACAACATTGTTTGAGATATAAAATTCTTATAGTGGCCGGGACATTGTCCACTATACTGTAAATAAGGAAGAAGGAAAAAGGATAATCTTTTCCCCGTTTTTATACCCAGTTTTGTCTAAAGTATAGTTAAATTAAAGGGAGATGAATTTGGGTACCAAGTAACATGTAAACAACATTATAACTGAGTAATGCTCTTGTATATTTTAAATTAAGTAGTTAAATAAAAAGAATGCCCATTAAGACAGGGGCAAGTTACTGCTAGGTCAGCATTGAGTGAAAAAGGATAAAAAATAAAAATAAGTAAATAAAATTTTGAGCATCATTTAAAGAGATATCAAGATATCAAGGTACAACTGAGAATTTATGATGTATTATGCATAAAAACAGAAAACAAGCAGTTGTAGTCCTCCTGAGTGTTGATGATAACACAACTTGAATGCGTTCATGTTACCTCTGGAGAGTCAAGTTTTTTGCCGTTTATGAAGACAAATGGACCGCGGAAGGAGGCTTTCTTCCCCTCCTCTCTTGCTTTCTTTACCAGGGGCCAAAGCTTTTCTCTTGCTGCTTTATCTTCTGGAGACAGCGCTTCAGCTATTCTCAGTTTGTTGTCGAGCAGAAATTTGGAGCCTTTGGCTTCTCTCCAGATCGCATCTCGGACCCGTCGCAGTGCGAATAGGATGATGGTAGATCTGTTCGAGCCACAATGTCGACGCTGTCCTCCAGGTTGGCATGGAGTTTGGGAGCTGTTTTGCCAAGGATATCGATAGTCTTTCGCCGTATGTCTTCTCCCTCTTCCTCCTACATGCCGTGCACCTTCGGCTGTAACGCTGGCAGTCGGCGATGTCCGCTTTTAGCGCCTTGTTTTCTGCTTTTAGTTTTTGAATGACATTTTTCATGCTGTCTACAGTTTGTTTCTGTTGGTTAACTTCAAGCGTGAGTTGCTCGACTGTTGAAGTTAGCTTTTCCATCTGTTTTGAGGTTGACTCTGTTGTTTGTTTTATGGCAAAGACTGTGCGGAAAGTTTCATCTTGTTTCTCAGAGAGCATGCGAATTGCTTCTAATATTTCCGCATTATCATTGCCTCCCATCTTTACCTTTTTTGTTGGAGGTTTCAGCGGTGTGTCTGGGAGCGGGGTGGCGAGACACTCAGGGTCTTGGTTAGCTTCAAACCAGTTAGCTTCTTCTGTCAACTCTTTTCCTTTAGCTACCGTCTGACGCTTGGTGATCTCGGAGTCGACTGGGGAGTTTGGTGTGTCGCTGTTAGCTTCCTCCATCGTCGTGGCCATTAGCGAGATTTTCCTGACTTTTCTTTTACCCATTCAAGTTAGTTTCAGTGCAGGGTGTTAAAATATCACTTGTGCATTCTCTTTTGTAAAAACTTGATCTTACATTGGTTGTTTAACCACGAACCTCCAAAACTACCCGACAGAGTGAAGACATACGCCCACCTATGTCGCCGCCATCTTGGCCCCCCGTCGATAAGTATGAGAGTAAAAAAGATTGGTTCTGTATCGATGACGTCACTTCCGGGGGCGTGACCGACGATATTCAACTACCTCGGTGGTGAAACAAGATGGTAGGTAAAATGACATAGCATTTTTAGGTGAAAGATGTTAATGTTTTAGTAATAAGAAAACTGGTGGATAGTTTGTAATTGTGATATATTTTGTTAAGGGGTGTAATGGTGATTCATAATTTTTAAAAATCACATCCATGTGAGTCTTACTCTTTTTTTAAAATGCCATTTTGCTACTGTCCCACTTTACCAATATGCTATTGGTAAAGTGGGACAGTGTGTTATTGGCAAACTGGGACAGTCATTTAAGTCATTCTAAAGGTGGAAATAAGTTCCCTTCTTATTCATCCCTCATAAATTTTCTATCTAGCTAGCTAGAGATGTAAACAAATTTACTTAAATAGCATAAATCAAGCTAGCTACAATGAAAATGATGATTGTGATGTAGCTAGCTAGCATAGGCTAGGCTAGGGCAAGGGCTAGCTAGCATAGGCTAGCCTATGCTAGCTAGCCCTTGCCCCGCTAACCCACACATTTTGCATACTCTTTAAATTGATATAAAACAAAAACTACGATAGCGAGAACATTCTTTTTTTTTTGTAGGTGAAAAGTAAGATTTGTGTCTTTTACATGATTATTTTGCACACTCAGAGTACTAGTGATAATATTAATGATATTAATGAATGATAGTAGGCTAATGATGATTGGTCTAAACCTATTTCAGAATCCAATGGCAGAAAAGAGCAGAACAGGGAAAGGAAAAGAAAGGAAAGGAAAAGAAAGGAAAGGAAAGGAAAGGAAAGGAAAGGAAAGGAAGGGAGAGAAGGGAAAGAAGAAGGGGCCAGGTCAGAAGGCAGGGAAGGAGTTAAATAAATGGAGTGAGGAAAGAATGAAGGGTGCCATATTAGAATATCGGGAGCTAATGGATGCAGGACAGACTCCTCGACTGCGCATGTTCATGTTCTTTATGTTCATGAAAGTTCTTTTTAATATTTCTATTAATCAGAAATGAATTGTTGTTGTTTTTATTATTGTGTTTGAATAAAAATGGAATGTTTTGCAAGTGTCCCAGTTTGTCAATATATGGTGTCCCACTTTACCAATATTGCCTGAAAATTTTGGTTTTGGGTCAATGTGTTTTTGGTGAAGGGTCATCCATCCAGTGTTTAAAGTTTCTTTGTTATTTCTTCTACACAGTACAGTAGAGATCTTAAGCTATTTAAAATGGTATCATATGATGGGGTAAGACATTTGGTTCATAATCAAAAATTATGTTGAAGGTAAATTTTCAGAAAGTGTCCCAGTTTACCCATATTCACCCTATATATTATCAGTTGGCCTGCACCATAGGTTATTACACTACAACAGTAATTCTCTTCCCTTTTTGTATGTAATAGAAATTTAATAGACATGAACATTTAATATTTTTTATTGATTTATTTTTATTGATTATTTATCTTTAGTTTTAGCAAGGTGTGCCAAATAAATCGCAATATATTATTATCTTTTTATGTATGTATGTATTATTATTAACTTGTTCATTTTCATAACTGCTTATCCTGTTGGGGGTCGCAGGGGGGCTGGAGCCTATCCCAGCTGACATTAGGTGAGAGGAGGGCTACACCCTGGACAGGTTGCAAGAATATCGCAGGTCTTTAGGGTCATCAATTAACCTAGTCTGCATGTCTTTGGATTGTGAGAGGAAGCCGGAGTACCCGGAGAAAACCCACGCTGACATGGGGAGAACATGCAGGCTCCCCCACCCTGGGTTCCAACCAGGAACCTTCTTATTGTGAGGTGACAGTGCTAACCACTGCACCACCATGTCGCCATAATAATGATGATTACTATAATTATTCATAATAACTATATAACAATAATAACAACAGCAACTACAATAATAATAATAATAATAATAATAATAATAATAATAATAATATAATTAATATTATTATCATCATTTTTTGTAGTAGTAGGAGGAGGAGGAGGAGGAGGAGGAGAAGTTACCCTTCTTAGTTTATGACTCTCAGTCCACGCTCTCTCAGACTCAGTTGAGCATGTGGCGGTACTGCACCACAGTTGTTTGACGATCGCCAAGGAAAATCGCCGAAGAAGAATATGACCAATAAGGACGCTAGTATTAGGTCACGTGACCTGTACACGGTCACTTTACGGAAGAATACTGCTGAATGGCAACACTGCAGTTATTTTTTACTATTACATAATTTTGCTGTCAGAAATTCGTCGATATTTCATATCCATCTTTACGGTAAATAATGCCTTCTACACACACCTGCTAATATGCTTATTACAGAACGTTCTTCCCTAAAATGGTTTGCTGTGACTGTCAAATATGCAACTTTACGTTTACACTTAGGAAATAGCTGTTGAGGCATACACATTGCCAAACTTAAGTAAAAGCTCCATTTTGAATATACCAGTCCCGAATTGAATCTTCAACCCCCCCTGGAATCACGACTAGTCAAAAATATGTTGTAGATATCTCTAACTGGGATTAGGGATAGTCCTAATTCAGATGTAGATATCTGCAATGTGAGCTGTGGCTATCTGCAACTTAATTAAGACTATCTGTAATGAGAAACCCCATACACAAGAATGGGAAAAGTGATGTCATTTGTCCTTGTAAAAATGAGGTTGTGGATATCTGAAAGGTTATTTTTGAATAGGAAGAACTGAATTACGGATATGTGCAATTACATATTGTGCCTAACCGCAGTGAAGTTAGTTTGAAGTTGGATATTCGACAGACATTCGCTCCCAAGCCCTTTACAGTGAACACACGGAGCAGAGCAGACGGATACGACTATAGGCTGTGCAGCCAGTGGTGTACTATCATCCCACACTGATTTTGAGTCCATTGGTCACATGACCTAGGAGCTATTGAGCTAAAATGCTAATATTTACATATTAAAATTAATAAAAAATATTTGGAGATTTAAAATGTAAAAATAAGAGGCGTATCTCATGCAGCCAGTGGTGTACTATCATCCCACACTGATTTTGAGTCCATTGGTCACATGACCTGGGAGCTATTGAGCTAAAATGCTAATATTTACATATAAAAAATTTATAAAAATGATTTGGAGATTTAAAATGTAAAACTAAGAGGCGTATCTCATGCAGCCAGTGGTGTACTATCATCTCACACTGATTTTGAGTCCATTGGTCACATGACCTGGGAGCTATTGAGCTAAAATGCTAATATTTACATATAAAAAATTAATAAAAATTATTTTGAGATTTAAAATGTAAAACTAAGAGGCGTATCTCATGCAGCCAGTGGTGTACTATCATCTCACACTGATTTTGAGTCCATTGGTCACATGACATGGGAGCTATTGAGCTAAAATGCTAATATTTACATATAAAAAATTAATAAAAATTATTTGGAGATTTAAAATGTAAACTAAGAGGCGTATCTCATGCAGCCAGTGGTGTACTATCAGCTCACACTGATTTTGAGTCCATTGGTCACATGACCTGGGAGCTATTGAGCTAAAATGCTAATATTTACATATAAAAAATTTATAAAAATTATTTGGAGATTTAAAATGTAAACTAAGAGGCGTATCTCATGCAGCCAGTGGTGTACTATCAGCTCACACTGATTTTGAGTCCATTGGTCACATGACCTCGGAGCTGTTGAGCTGAACTTCTAATGTATTTTTACATTTTAAATCTCCAAATATTTTTTATTAATTTTTTATAGGTAAATATTAGCATTTTAGCTCAATAGCTCCCAGGTCATGTGACCAATGGACTCAAAATCAGTGTGGGATGATAGTACATCACTGGCTGCATGAGATACGCCTCTTACTTTTACATTTTAACTCTCCAAATATTTTTTATTAATTTTAATATGTAAATATTAGCATTTTAGCTCAATAGCTCCCAGGTCATATGACCAATGGACTCAAAATCAGTGTGGGATGATAGTACACCACTGGCTGCATGAGATACGCCTCTTAGTTTTACATTTTAACTCTCCAAATATTTTTTATTAATTTTAATATGTAAATATTAGCATTTTAGCTCAATAGCTCCCAGGTCATGTGACCAATGGACTCAAAATCAGTGTGGGATGATAGTAGGCTACACCACTGTCTGCATAACCTACAGTCGTATCCATCTGCTCTGCTCCGTGTGTTCACTGTAAAGGGCTTGGGAGCGAATGTCTGTCGAATATCCAACTTCAAACTAACTTCACTGCGGTTCCAGACTAGCTATTAAATGTTACAACGACTTGCCATATATTCAGGGCACTAAATCTTCCCGTTTATCGTGACACTGCAGTTAATGACTTTTCTCTTTCTTTCTGGTAATGTTAGATAATGAAGCTCCGCGTCCAGCTGCAGTGCAAGAACTTGCATGAATACCTGAGGGACCTGAGTCCTGAGATTTTGGATAGACTGTACAACCATCCAGCAACATGTCTGGCTGTCTACAGGTGCGATGACTGTACCACGCACACATACTGTACTGACGGTCATGGTGTTGATATGGACATATTGATTGACTGGCATTGTGATGTGTCATTTTATATTATTCTTGATCCTCTACAGAGAACTCCCCTCTCTGGCCAAGAATTACGTGATGCGTATGCTGTTCCTGGACCAGCCTCTCCCCCAGGCAGCAGTAGCATTGTGGGTGAAATTAGACAGTCAGAAGTAAGTCACTTAACCTTGTCATGTCTTCATTACAACTCCAGCGATATTGTTAGTGGGGTGGACCATTTTAATTGCACTCTTGTACCAGCATGTAATATTTCTGTCACTGACCTGTTACTGGGGAGTTTTCTTTATGCATTCTTTTTTTTTTTTTTTTTAATTTTCATCCTCATTTGTTTTCTTAAAATCTCCCCCTTATGAAAGCAACAAAATCTGTCATTCACCCAGTAATAAGTCCCTGAATTAGGAATGCACCCATACTCGTTGATACAGATTCTACTAACTCCACTCAGGGTGTCTTCCAATGCACAGTACAGATCCAATATTATCTTTTTTTTCTTTTTCAATATATATTTTATTGAGCTGCGCAGGACTTTTGATGACAATTGTACATAAAGTACATACACAGTTCAGTGAAAAACAGGAAGAAAGACAAGATGGAAAAGGTGATTTGATAGGATTCCAATCCTTACTGAAATAGAAAATAATAACTCAAAACATTAGAAAAATCCAATAACAGCAGCAATTAGGAAATGGTCTTGAACAAAAACAAAGAGCAAGACTCTGGCTCTGTCTTTCTCTGTCTCAGTTTCTCTCTCTGTCTCTGTCTCTCTTTATGTATCATTTTGTCATATGGATTACTGCAAATTTATTATGTTGATCTTTTCAGTACGACATTTATTGCATGTCTGTCTGTCCTGGAAGAGGGATCCCTCCTCAGTTGCTCTTCCTGCAGTTTCTATCATTTTTTCCCCGTTAAAGGTTTTTTTGGGGGGAGTTTTTCCTTATCCGCTGTTAGGGTCCAAAGGACAGAGGGATGTCGTATGCTGTAAAGCCCTCTGAGGCAAATTGTGATTTGTGATATTAGGCTTTATAAATAAAATTGAATTGAATTGAATTAAATATTGCAAATTTTACTTGGTAGGAGTACTACAGTAATCTCACAGAGACAGTCAGCATAGTCAGTTTGTTTTGTTTTGAAAAAGACAAAAAAGAGCAATATGTTAACCCATACTGACACACAAAAATTACATTCACAATCAATGGTCTTATTGCAGAAACTGTGAGCTTGTTATGTTGCTGGGACTACTTTATCCAGAACGGTAACTCCAGTCAGAGGGTAGACGCGGACACAGGGAACAGTTCAGATTCTTTATATTAAGTTGAGCAATTGGCATTATTACAGATAACTCTTCTCTTTATGTGCATACAGGCATGAGAATGAATGATCCACTGAATGGATGAATAGAATGTAGAATGTAGAACGTAAAATGTTGAATGTTGAGTGCAGAATGGTCTCTGTAAGACAAATAAAAATATACAAATGTTTACTTTATTTAGATAATGAATGCACCATGCTTTAGTAATGTAGCAACAGCATACAAGTGCTAATGATGCAGCTTGGGCTCACACAAACTCCACACACACCAAAACACTACTGGGACCCTACGGTGCACTTGAGGCTGTCCAAAATGGTGCCTGAGTTAAATAACAACATAATATCCTTGTATGTTGAAATAACAGGGAATTTACAACTGCTGCCCCCAGAATAGCATGGCTGTTAGGTAAACAAGATAAATTCCCTAAGGTGTTACAGAAGCCCCTGGGTCACGAGTCTCTGAATCAGCATTGTCGTTCGGAACAGCCGGCTACTGGACCAGGGAGGTATTCCAGGTAGGAGGTTCAACAAACTCTGAGTCAGATTCCGAATTCTGAGTTGACTTGCCCTGAGATGGGAAACTCTGAGTATTCGGTTCAAGAACAGCTGATCTGAATTAGTTCAGTCAACTCTGAGCAGGTACACCTTGAGTTAAGCGCGTGCACAACCACAATAAAAAGCCATCATCAATGGAGCCCCGATACCTTGATTCACCATGGCAACTGGAGAGAAAAAGCGATCAACTTATTTTACACCTGTGGCATTGGAGGTGCTCATGAATGCCTACAGCGAATATGAGCATATATTTTGTAAAAAAAAAAAGTAACACCGCTGCAGTTGCCAAGGAGAGAGAGGCAGCATGGGAGAAAATTGCTGGCGGAGTCAAAGTGTAAGTTTAAATGCACTAGTCCATTACATTTAACCACACTTAATTAGAATCATAGCATACAGGTGTAAAATTGGTTTTAAAAATCTGATATTCATGTAGGTGCAATCTCACTGGGGAAAAACGCACTTGGAAGCAGCTTAAAATGAAATACAAAAACATCAATCAAAGAGGTAAGGCATATTTTACTAGGCCATGATTGTACCTTTGTTTAGTTTTATTCATATTTGATTTATTAAACAAAGTAACTTAAATAACCTATCATTCAGTGACAATTTCATTATGTACTGTAGGCCACTAGAATGTCTCTAACATAATATTAAATAGAATATAGAATACAGAATATAATTTTAGAATATTGTCAATTGACTTCAACTGATTTCTACATCAGTTACCTGCAATTCTGTGGAATTCCTCTTTTATGTTCCTAAGAGGTTTGTGCCCAGGGAACACCACCATTATGGGCAGCAGGTGTTTGAGAGCTAGTGTCACCTTTCTGACAGCTCTACACACCGTGGCCTTTCTCATGTGTTCTGCATCACCAATATCATATAAAAAGCTACCGTTCGCAAAGAAACGTAATGCACTGCACAACATTTGCTCTGATGAGAGCGCACGTCCGCGGTGTGTGAGATTTAATATGTGTGGCCAGAGAATGTTGTTGAAGTAAATGATTGAGTCTAATGACAAAAGGTACCGTTCAAACAGATATTCATTGGGGAATGACAGCACATCTCTCCTGGCATTGATCGGATTTCCTTCATACGGACAACCCATGTCTGTCTGACAGCTTGCTTCAGGCTCGGTAGTAGGAAGAAGACAGGGTGAACTCAGGGTTTCTTATAGAAAACCTGCCAGCGAGCAGGTTAGGTTCACAGAGTCAGTTGCCATGGTGATTGACTCAGAGTTTGACTTACCTCTCTTTCTGGAACTGAAAACCCAGAGTTTCCCTAATTTCAGGGTTAACATACTCAGAGTTTTCACTAAACCCGCTTTCTGGAATACCCCCCAGGCGTGCTACCAGTCTCAGGTAAGTCTTGTTCCCGCCCGAATTTAAGCTGACCGAATGCGTCCATCAGCACTTGCATTCAGTTTGACGACCTTCCCAATAGACCAATGGGCGTGTAGCAGCTGAGGATCAATAATCATCACAACAGTTTTCTGGAGATTATCCTTGTGTTGCTGCCACTTCTGAACTGAAACCTGATGTGTTGCTTGTCAAGGCTTTCCTGTAGCTTTGGTCCCATTGCAGTGAATGCCCTCCTCAGTTCCCTCTCTCCACCTTCGTCTCCTGATCAGAGAGAACCTCTGAAGTGGTGCCCCTGCGGGTGAGGAATCGCCTCACTGCTGCATCAAGGCTAGTCAGTAGATCTAGATGGACACGATGAGACATTGACGAGACATTTAAATGTGACTCCCCAACATTTCTCACTACGTTGCCCGACCTTGATGGTGTATGGGGCGAAGCAGTCCAATCCTGTTGAGAAGTATGGAAGCTTGAGGGGCCGCAGACAGGCAGGAGGTAAGTCAACTGGTTTCCCTCTCCTGTCCCCCACGCAGGACCCAGTACTGGTGTCTAATCTCGGCAAAGACCCTATCAGGCCCTGGGTAGAGTAGGCGTGCCTCCCCATCCTGGATGAGGAGTCTTGTCACTGCATGGTGAGGATTAATGACTATGGGGTGGATTTCAGTTGCATCAGAGGTATCAAGGCGACAAAGGCGTCCACCAACACAAATGAGACCCATTGTAGGATTTATCAGTGGATCCATCAGATCCACCGGTGAGAGCATACTGAGCTTACTGCTGGGCAGTATTGCTTTTCCAGCCCGGAGACACTTAATTTCCTCTGGGAAGCAGTCCGCTTGGCTGGCCTTCAACAGGAGGACTTCAGCATCACGAATGTCTGACTGAGGTAGGGTGGGGTCAGCTGCTGCCCCATTGCCAGATTAATCTGTGTGAGGCTGCAGAAGATACTTTGCATGAGCTCAGCATTATCTACTAGTTCTACGGAGGCAGGAAGTGACAGCCATTTTTCAGGTGGATTATGGAGGAATGGTAGACCTTGAATTCACCGACTTGAAGCTGCCAGCTCAGACAAGGTCTTGCCTCGAGTGAGGTCGTCAGCTGGATTGTTGGCTTAGTCCATGTACTGCTAAGTGTGCAGGGCTGTCGGGTCTTGGATCGCAGAGACCCTGGTTCCCACGAAGACCTTAAACCTGCACGACTCATATGTCAGCCAGGTCAAGACTGTGGTGGAGTCAGTCCAAAGGAAGGTCTGGGGATTGTTTAAGATGAGTTCTCAGGGAATGAGGGAGGACAGCTGGGCTTCAGTCAATGCTGCATAGAGCTCTAATCATGGCAGGGATTGTTGCCCCTTTGGGGCCACCCTTGACCTTGCCATGACAAATGAGATATGGACTGTTTCATCTCTCTTTGTCATAAGGTAGGCTACTGAACCGTATGCCTGTTGGGAGGCATCACAGAAGACATGCAGGATGTAGTCTGTGGCGTCAGCGGCGACCTCCAATGGTGCGTAGGTTCACAGTAGGGAGATGTTAGCCAGCTCGGGGACTTTCCTCTCCCAGCTGGACCAGGCTTCGAGAATGTCAGGAGGGAGGTTGTGGTAGTCCCAGCTTTTCCTCTTTGCCCACAGCTTCTGGTTGACAACCTTGGCATTGTTGTACAGGAAATAATGATGCCAAGAGGATCATAATGCTGGGCTAGCACCTTGTATGTGTGTTGCATTGTGGGGTGCTCACTGTCCATCTGCTTTGACCTGTAGCTGAGCCGATCACTTTGATAATGCCACTGTAGGCCCAGAGCCAGCCCCTGAGGGTTGGTGCTGTTGGTGCAGTGGAAAGCAGATGGGAGACAACAGATGGGACAATATTCGCCCACTGCTGAAGGTCGAATCCTTCCGAAGCTAGACACTGACGCATCTTTGTTGTAGAGGCACTTGTCAGACTCAGGTGTCGAGAGGCTCTGGAGACAGTTATCCATGTAGAACACCTACTGTTCTACGGACTGCAGGACGTCTTCATGTCCCCCTGAGTGATCTTTGGCATGCTTTTGCAGTGCAAATGTTGTGCAGCACAGGCTGCTGGTTGTGCCAAACGGCATGAAATGCCATTGGTAGATGTCAGGTTGCTTCTCTGTTCTCAGGTTTCTCCAGACAAACCTCAGCAGTGGACGGTTCTCAGGTAGGAGACAAACCTGATGAAACTTCGCCCGGATGTCTCCCATGATGGCAACAACTCACTGCCAGGATTGAAAGAGGACACAGATGAGCGATGGCCCAATGGTTTGACCTGGAAGGAGTTGCTTGTTGAGAGAAAGACAATGGTATATGAAGGATCACTCAAAGACCAGAAAATCCTTGCTGTTGTGGTGGAATAGTTGATGGCGGATGAACCATGACTCGCTGGGATTATTCATTTCTTCTGTGGTGAGTTTGGTCACGCACCCTCCATTGATAAGCTTCTGGATCTCTGTTTCTTAGATTTTAGCTTTGGCTGAGTGCTTTAGCAGTTGTCCCTCTGTGCGGTGGAGCATTGGCATAACTGCTTCTGCCGAAGCAATTAGTGTAGGTGTGTTCTTGACACGGAGCAAGTGTATGTTGTACCGAAGTATGTTGCCAACCTCAACCCTCTTAGTGCATGCTTGCAGGATGCTCACAGCTTCTTGCTCCAGATGGAATCACACTGCTAGCTGTTTACTTCGGAATGACAGCACGTCAAGCTGCCAGAGACATTAAGCATGTTGGTAGAGGTCATCTGGTGCTGGCTTTAGAGCGATGAAGTAGCATCAAGTTGTGTGGGATGCCAGACTGTTGGGACCCTGAGTGCTGTGTGAACAGCAATGGGTCCACCTCTGGTGCTGAACCAGATGGGCTTTTAAGCTGTGATCAGGTATTGATCAGAACGAGGCACTGATTACCAGTAGTGGCTGCACCTTACTGAAGTCCTTTAGCTGAAGGTCCCTCAGGTGGTGATAACGCCCTTGAAGTGCAGCCACAGGGTAACATTGCTGTGACAGGGCTAGCCTACCTGCTGTGAAGGCACCTTAACCAGGTGCCATTCTGAAGGCTCCAAGAGGGAGGCCACTAAAAAGTCAACAGATGCGCCAGTGAGGCATGCCACGTCTTGTCTTATTGTCTGCAGAGTGAGGGACTCAGCTTCATCTTTGAGTTCTAAGTTACAACAGCAGCTGGCAGTATTATTGTACAGTGCTGCAAGAGCAGACTTGAGGAGGGGAATCAAAGCACCTCAAGAGGCCTATGGGAGGAAAATAGTGACACACCTCTCCAACACTGACTCTCGGCAGGTCTGGCAAGGCATTCAACACCTCACAAACTATAAAGGCAATGCACCTGAGGTGCTCAATATGGATGCCTCACTAGCAGAAGAACCACTTCTTTGCCCACTTTGAGGCATCCAGACCTACCACAGTGGTGCCGTCCCGCCAGACCTCCAGTCCTCCCACGCTCACCATTCAGGACCACCTGGTGAGGCGTGTACTAAAGGCTGTGAACCTGAGGAAGGCTGCAGGACCAGATGGTGTACTCCGTAAAGTACTACGTGCTTGTGCAGACTAATTGGCTGGAGTGCTGACCAGCATCTTCAATACATCACTGACACAAGCATCAGTACCATCCTGCCTGAAAACAGCCACCATCATCTGGTGCCAAAACACACAGCCATCAAGAGCCTCAATGACTACAGACCAGTGGCATTGACGTCTGTAGTCATGAAATGCTTTGAGAGACTCATCCTCCAGCACATTAACGCCAGCCTCACTCAGAACTTTGACCCACAGCAGTTTGCCTATAGAGTAAACCGGTCCACGGAGGACGCCATCTCCACTGCCCTCCACACTGCCCCGAGCCACCTGGAGCTCCCGAGGAGTTATGTCAGGATGTTGTTTGTGGGTTACATCTCAGCTTTCAACATCCCTGACATTCTGATTGAGAAGCTGACTGCCCCTCCAACTCCATCATTAAATTTGCAGACGACACCACTGTGGTAGGTTTGATTATGGGTGGAGATGAGGCAGCGTACAGAGAGGAAGTACAGAAGCTAGCAGAGTGGTGCACTGTGAACAACTTGAGGCTCAACACCACCAAGACCAAAGAGATGGCCGTTCACCTCAGGAAGCAGGGAGAGGACCATGCTCCACTGGACATTAACGGGGCACGTGTGGAGAGGGTGGCCTCCTTTAAGTTTCTGGGGACCTGTATCACAGAGAACCCAATCTGGACAGCCAACACATCAGTACTCACCTAGAAGGCCCAGCAGAGACTCCACTTTCTGCGAGTGCTGCAGAGAAACCATCTAGAGGAGAATCTGCTGGTGTCCTTCTACCGCACCACTATTGAGAGTGTGCTGATGTACTTTGTCACAGTGCAGTTTGGTGGCTGTTCTATGGCAAACAGGAAAGCTCAGCAGAGGGTGACCAGAACTGCAGAAAAGATCGTTGGTTGCCCTCTGCTTCCTCTGGAGGTCATTACCAGCTCTTGGTGCCTCAGCAGAGCAAAGAAAATATCAGAGGACACCTTCCACCCTGGACAGCACCTGTTTAGCCTGCTGCCCTCAGGCAGGAGGTAGAGGGCCTTAAAATGCAGGACACACAGACTCAGAGTCAGTTTTTACCCATGGGCCATTGGGTCACTGAACACTGCAGACATGGGTTCAAAGGTCAACAACAACACATAAATGACAGCCATGACCCACTCAACAATGTGCCTTATCTCTGTGCAATATCCATTCACTGTGCAAGAATGTTAATTACTACCAATCTTGTCACCTAGTGCAATAATTTTCCTCATTCCATCATTCCCATTGCATATAATTAACTATCCATGGAAGTTTCATGTGAGTTCTGGTCCTTATTGTTGTCACATTTATTTATTTTTTATAAGTTATTTGTTTTACAGTATTGTTTTTAGTGTCGATTGTTTTATACACTTTACTTGAGCTTAAATTCTTCCTTTCACCATCAGAGGCAGCTGTTTTAATTTCGCCATAGACATGTTGAATGACAATAAAGGTCTTTCTATTGTATTCTTCTATTGTGCATTCAGCTCCGTCATCCAGGGTTGCATAGGTCTGCAGTGACTTGCTCCCATGGTTAGTGATGATTGGCACCACTTTGCGGTACACCTTTCCTCCTTGCTTGGAGTTGGCGAGCGAAGTGTGATCTTTTGGTATGATGAGGTAGACATGGGAACCATGCTGTCTTCAGGGTGCAGGCCTCTTGCTTGTGGTTGGTGTGACCACAGTTACAACAATGCCTGCCATCTGCTATCCATTTCCCAACCTCTTCCGGTGTGCACCTGATGACGTTCGGACATTGTGAGAGGTAGTGCTTTGCACTCTTACAGCAGAGACACATCCTCTTGGACTTCTGCCGCTTGGCGTCTGACTGATGTATCCCTAAAGGGTGGCTGCTGTCAGGTTTGGGCTTGTTGGAGCCATGATAAACTGAAACAGGCTGGTTGCATGGCTTGGGTGCAGGAACTTGCCTGTCTTTCTTAGGTGACTGTGCTCCTTCGGTCTAATGGTGCTGTGCCATTTTTGGGGACAGTCTTTCAGCTTTGGCCTTTACCTTGAGCCAGTCGGAGAGGTCTCAGAGGTTGTATGGGTTTAGGCTGATTGTGTTGAGGTGACCTTGAGTGTGTAGGTGCTCCACAAAGCTCTCCTTTGTTTGCTTAGGGAGCTTGCTAAGGAGCCGATCAACGTGACTGTCTGCCAGGGCACCACAGGGGTGTATGCTGATTGATAGGTAGACCGCTGGGTTTTGGCTCACTGGCTGGACAGCAGCTGTAGCAGGTAGCTGGTGTGCAGGGTACAGCGCTGTTGGTGCTTGGGTTTGATATGCAGACTGCACAGTCTGGTATTGATACAAAAGATATGCAGATGTAATTGGTAAAGACTGATACTAAGTCTGTCTGGCTGCTGGCATGCTGCACTGCATAAGCTATACTGGCGATAGCACCAGCTGATTTGGCTGGTAAGTAGGCCGGTACTCTTTTGCTGTTGACATTTGTTGGCCCCTGTGACCTACTGCTTGTATGCACTGAAAGTTAGACTATGCCATGACCATACTCGTCACAGTGGGGGGCTGGCAACCTAGAAACTGCTCTGAACCATGATGCAGAAGTTACTGTAGGTGGTAGGGATTGAGTTAAAAACACGTAGTTTCCCTGCCTTTAGGCTGGTATATTTGCTTGAATTTCTTGAGACTGTACTGCTGCAGTTAGACTGTGGCAGACTTAACTTGTAGTCCTGCAAATGTGCTGGAAGCTGTCACGGCCTCCCTTCTTCATTTGGTCCACTTTCGGTTGCTGCTGTTCTCTGTGCATCCATGGCTCCTTTGTGGGTAAAATGCATCTGTTTTCAAGGACCAATAGTGCAGAGACTGATCATGTAATATATAGAGAGTACATGCAGACACAGTGAACAGTTCAGGGTCTTTATATTGAGTTGAACAACTGGCAGCATCACAGATGACTCTTCACCATATGTGCACACAGGCATGAGAATGAATGACCCACTGAATGTTGAATATTGAATGTAGAATTGTTTCTGTAAGACAAATAAAAAAATATAAGTAGGGGTGGTACTCAATTAAAAAAAGTAATCTAATTAATTAGAGGCTTTGTGATTAATTCATCTCAATTGATCGCATTTTAATGGCATAACAATATTTGCCACAAGAAGCAACATTTTTCAATTTAGGTGTATGACTGAATCAAATGATAGACACATACATACATTTAATCAACAAAATATTGTTTATTTTGCATCAGTCTGACAATGGCACTATAAATCATAATGTGGCTATATTCAAGCTTTCATAGAACTTTATTTAAACCCAAGCTCTTTTAATGCCTTGAAAATGTTTGTTTTACATTAAAAGTGCAATTTCAAGTACATTCAGAACAGTGGAAGCCCTGGCCATGTGTGCCCATGTGTAAAGAAAAATATCCCTGGCCAAAAATAAACAGACCTACAGTTAAAGTGCCATTTCATGTACTTTCCAGAACAGTACTGATTTTAAATGGTAAATAAATAACCAACAATTCAACATAAAGTGCCATTTCTACCATCTAAAATGGTAAAACAAACAAACAAAAAACAGAAATGGTCCTTTGACTGACCTAAATCCCTTTTATACTCCCAGTATCCTGAGCAAAATTCTCTGTTGTACATTAGGCTATAACAGTTTGATCAACATTTTAGTGCAAAAACAACAAACCCATTGGCCTCACTGTACCTCTAAGCCTATTTCTTCTTCCTCTTTTTCAGCCAGTTGCTTAGACAAACTAGCCTGTTTACATTTTCAGAGCTCAAGGCAGCTCTCTTTTTTGTTACTATGTGACCTGCAAGTGAGAACAGCCTCTCACAAGGGACAGAAGTGGCAGGGCTGGTCAGATACATGCAGGCCAGGACAGACAGCCGTGGGTGGGCCCCTGCTCGACTTGACCACCACTGCAGTGGGCAGTCTGTCTCGCTGATGGTGGGCTCTGCTCTGTACAGGCTCAGGGCTCTGTTACACCGCGCTTCATCATCTGAATCAGAGTCTGAAGACACTGAAGAGAGAAGGAGACTCCTCTTCTTTGCTGGCTCCTGTGTGGGGTCTGGAGCATCTCTCTTAGACTGTTCCTGCAGCAGGGCCTCAAGGCTGGTCCAAACCTCTTCTTGCTTTACCCTTGCTAGACACTTTAAATCCTTAAAGCGTGGGTCGAGAGCAGTAGCCATCTTGAGCCATTCATGGTTGAGTGTAGCTATGCGCTGGGATAGGTCCTTCACGAAGGCAGTCTTGAATTTCACCATGTAGGCTGTGTCCTCATCCTTGCTGCAGTCAACATGACGAGCTTGTGCTTCTCTCTGCCTAAAGCAGCGTTTACGGCCTCTTGGTTCATTAGGAGACGAGAGATCATATCCAGCATTGAATTCCACCTTGTAGATACATCCTGTATGAGTGACTCTTTATCTTGCCCAAGTCTTGTTTGCTCCCGGTGTAGTTCTGCTGCATTGGCAGGGCGGTACTTAAAGTGACCCACTATCTTGTGACATTTTGCCAACACATCAGTAAACCCACTGTCAGCAAGGCTAACAGTGATGGTTCTTTGCAAGATGTGAGCAACACAAGGCATGTGTTGGAATGGGAGGTGTCTTGCTGCAGCCATCATGGTTCGCGCACTGTCTGTTCCAATTTTGGGGACCTTTTGTTGAATTTCCCAGGCCTCTGCCACAGAGACAAACTGCTCAGCACAGTTTTCAGCATAGTGTCTGGTGTTTGTCTCCTGCACAGTCAGGGCAAAAGATTGAAGATGCCATTCCCCGTCTGTGACATCAGCAATGTGTGCAGTGACACCGACATAATTAGAGTTGCTTACGGAGGTCCAATGATCCCCAGTCAGAGCCACAAATTTGGCTTTCTGCAGTGCATCCAGTTTTGCTTGCTTTTCGTTGTCATAAAGCTGCTGGATTTTGCTCGAAATAGTCTTTCTGCACAGCAGCTGAAAAGTTGGATCAGACGTCGCTATCTGTAGCACATTTTCTAACCCCTTATCTTCTACCACTGAAAGTAGTCTACAGTCCAGAACAATCCATTTCGCCAGCGAATTTGTGAGGTTGTCAGATGTCGACTTACTAATTTTGGCCCTGAGTCCAGTCATTTGGTCCAGTGTGGACATGCAACATGCTTTGCATTCAGGTGGTACCGTAGGCTTGATGTGCTTCGATGGTATGCAAATTCTTTTTTGCACAGTTTGCACAAAACCACGCTCTTGTCAAGGCTTCCATCAGGCAGTTTTTTAAAATGAAACTTGCCCTCCATCAGTCCAAGCAATGTACTCTCATCGGATTCCTCCATGTTAGTTGTTGTTAGCCTCCTAGCTCTGATGCGTCTTGTGCATCAGTGTGATCGGTTGGACCAGGAACTCATGCACTGACAAACGTTCCATGTTGTCTAGAGTGCAAACTGTGATTAAATGCGTTAATTTTTGATGCTTTTTTTTTTGTAAGTAATTAATCGTAATTAACACATTTAAGTCCCACACCTAATAATAAGTAATTTTTATTGTATTTAAATAATGAATGCACCATGCTTTAGTACTGTAGTAAAAGGATACAAGTTTTGCGAAAGGCCATTGCACTTGTTTGTAACTTGTGGCACCCCCTATTGACCAAATTTTGAAATAATTTAATACACGAGGTTGATAGTTATTATTCAACATACCCTGCAAGTTTTGTAATGACTGGACAATCAATTTCTGATTTTCAGTCTGATTTGTGTTATTGCATGCCCATTTTTGTACTTGTGGTGCCCCCTAGTAGGGCTGTCACTTTTTATTTGAGTTTCGAACATGAGGTGAAAAGTTCATGTTTGAACTGTATTACCTGTTCGAATTATTTGCTGCAGTCTCTGTAGGTGCATCAGACAATTTAATGTAGTTTGCCTTGTGATCCAACAGAGGGCGCTCTGAGAAATGTTAACCTATTGTATGCCCTACTGGCCTATCACTAAATTAAGCTAATGTTAATGTGTTGTTTTGCCACGAAAATGGAGGACAGTAGCAAGCAAAGCCGTCCTGAGCGGAAAATCACAACACCAAAACATCTTAGAAGCAGCATGTGGAAGTATTTTGGGTTCTATGCCGTAGATGGCACAGTCACCCACAAAGATAACGTTGTTTGTTGGCAGCAGAGGCAGAGGCACCACAGATGAGCAGAGCAGCGCCAAGTGTACAGCCTCATATGACTGCGTATTATTCAGCACACTCAGCCTCAGCAGGCCCCTTGTCAGAAGCTCGTAAAAAGACCATCACCGATAAGATAGCAAGATTTATGTAAGGATATGCTGCCCATTGGTGTTATTTCAGGAGAGGGGTTTCAGGACCTCATGATGGAGCTGGAGCCACGATATAAAATTCCCTGTCGCACCACAATCTCAGCACACATAGTTCAGCTCTATGACACCACACGGGAAAACAAAAAGACTATTTTAAAGGACGAAACACAACAGATGGGTGGATATCCCAGGCTACACATGCTTATGTGACAGTCACAGCTCATTGTATATCAGACTCATGGGAACTTGAAAATTATGTTTTGTGCACTAAGGAACTAAGAGGAAGCCACACAGCTGCACACGTTGCAGAAAGCATCAGCAGCACACTGGATGAGTTTGACATCTCCCGTGAAGCGGTTGTTGCGGTCGCCACCGATAATGCTCTGAACTACGTCAACGCCATACGTAATTTAGGGCTCATTAATGTACCCTGTTTGGCACACACGTTAAACCTGGCCGTGCGCAAGGGGCTTGAGGTGAAAGCCATTGACACTGCTCTCTCCAGACTAAAGCAAACTGCAGCCCATTTTGGGAGGTCGCCATCCGACACCTGCCTGCTTGAGGAAAAGCAGGAGCTCCTTGGACTGAAAAAAGACAGACTGATAAATGACTGCATCACCAGATGGAATACCACCTATGACATGATATGCCGTGCATCTGAACAACAAGCAGGAGTGGCAGCCGTCATTTTTTAGAAGATGTCTCATTTGGAACTCAGCACTTCTGAGTGGTCCATGGTTGAGCAACTAAAAGACACACTGAAACCGTTCAAAGTGGCAACTCAGGCCCTCTCTACCGATGCCTACCCCACAGCATCAGCTGTCCTCCCCCTGCAGCATGTCATGATATCTCAGCTGAGCACTCCTGATGCATCGCATAAACCAGCCATCAAAGAAGTGAGAGGTATTTGACTTTTATTTTTTATTACATATTAAGTTCATAATACCCTCGACATTGCAACAATACGTATTTTTCACTACGACTAATGTCTCTTATACAATTAGAGATGTAAATGCAGTTTTAAATTTTCAAATAGTGTGTGATATATGCTAAATTTATTTTATTATTTTCATAGGCCGGATGGTGGCCAATCTGAAAATGTGCCACAATGAAGAGAGCAGTGAGTGGATGCTTCTTAATAAAGCAGCCTTTCTGGACCCCCGGTTCTCTCACTTAGTCCACCTTTCATCCGAACAGAGACATCTCGTCAGTGATAACTTATCACACGAGATGAAGGACAGTGAGACAGACAGTGACTGTACGCAAGAGGGAGAAAAGGCAGCTGCTGCCCTGGGTGCGATGGGGAGCCTGTTTGGGGACTTGTATAAATCGAGTGACTTTGGTAAAGGTAGCGGTGTCGGCATTCTGGAGATGCAAGCCTACATGAAGGAGACTCCTCTTTCTGCAGACAGCAACCCGCTGCTTTGGTGGAGAGACACAGGGTGCAACAGGTACCCGCAACTCTCAAAGCTGGCCCGTAAATACCTGTGTGTGCCAGGAACGTCTGTGCGCTCTGAGCGCGTATTCTCGTTGGCAGGTAATATTGTAAATAAAAAGAGAGCAGCACTTGATCCCGATCAAGTTGATAGACTTGTGTTATTGGCCAATAATATCAGAAATTAAGACAGGCCGTTCGGCTTGACTATCGGTTCTATGTTTTACCTTGCTACATTTTATTTCAAAGTTGTCGGAGCTCCCTTCTGTTGTCTGTCATTTGTACATTTTCTATTCAGGGAGGCTTTTCATCTTACTGTGTGTTCTATGTTACGAATACTGTAGCACTGAATGAGTTTTTAAAACTGTTTTATTGAGAGCAAGGTAGAAGTGACAGACATAAAGAAACCAATAAGTTAATGCAGCTGTTAAAAAATAACATTTGATTGCAAGAAGAATGGAGGAATGTGATGTTAGACAGGCTGTAAAGTTAATAAAGTAAGGAAAATCATATAACAACTAAAGTTAAGTTGTGTTGTGGTGTTTAAGGGGAACAGGCGAGGTTTTTTTTTTGTAATTTGAACGAATTACGGGTCATTTTAAATTTGTTTGACCTTAATTTTTTAAAAAAGTGACAGCCCTACCCCCTAGTGGTCACATAATGAAACTTTTAGGATATGTTCCTGGTACCTGTTGAGACATTGCTTGCAAGGTTTGTAATGATTGGCCCAAACTTTGTGGAGTCATTTGCTGAGCAACGTCCCCTTTAAAGTTCATTGGTCAATATCTTTAAAATGCAAGGAGATTTCAACAACAGTTAAAGCGTTGGTGATAAAATTCTGAAAAAAATCACAGATCCTTCTGCTAATTTTAGGGATATTGTCAAATGTTTTGGTGACATTTGTTTAAAAATGAGATGAAATAGAAAATGCTATGTATACAGTAGAAATTACAACAAGATAATGAATATCACTGTGAGCTAACTGTTACAGTGATCTGAGCACCATTTGAAACGTGACATCTACCAGCCAACAAATGTATCTGTTAACTGTGGTTGCATTCTCTGGCTCTGTCTCAACTTCTCTCCCTCTCTCTCTCTCTCTCTCTCTCTCTCTCTCTCTCTCTCTATGTCTCTAACCTCTTCCTGAGGTTTCTACCATTTTTTCTTTCCCCGTGAAAAGTTTTTTTTTTTTTTGTGGAGTTTTTCCTTATCTGCTGTGAGGGTCCAAAGGACAGAGGGATGTATGCTGTAAAGCCCTCTGAGGCAAATTGTGATTTGTGATATTGGGCTTTATAAATAAAATCGATTGATTGAATTGATTGATTCTGCACTTTTGGAGATGCAGATGTTAATCAATTTTTCATATTCTTAAAAATATAGAGTGATGGACTTCTGAATTAACTATAGGTTGCAGCACAGCAAAGTTTTGTCACAATTCAGTGGATGTGCTGAAAAAATTTCAGCTCTGTAGGAAGTATGGAATGTGAATGTGTTTGTGCATCAACTGAGACATGACCCCAGATGATGTCAACCAAGTTTCGTACAAATATCTCTGGCTTATTATGAGATAACAACTTTCTGCATGTTTAGTGCCCCCTATTGGTTGATTTGAATCAAACTTTCAGGGTATGATTCAGTTACTTAAGTCTTGCAGCAAACAAACCCTGAATTTGCAGCCAAAACCCCTTGAATTTTTGGCCAATTTTGTCAAAGAGTGCCATAAAAATTGCGGCATTTTTATGGGATTTTTTTTTTTGCTGGAAATTGCGGTAAATGACAAAAGTTGCAAGCCAGGAGAAAAAAATGTGATCGTTGTAAACTACTGCCTCCAAAAAATAAGTCATGTAATCATTTGCTATAATAATCATACTGAATATTACAAAAACAGCTGCAAATGTTTCAGTTCTCCTCTTTAGTTTTATTTAATTAGTTTCAAAACATGAACTCCAATAATGTTGCAAAAAAATCCTGAATAAATATTGAAGTTCACAAACCAGACATTGTGACTGTAAAACAACATGTAAGCTATATCTTCTGTAAACATAAGGCTTTAATAAATTCAACACATATTGAATGCATTCAAGCAAAGTGCAAATTCTTATGTCAATACAGAGTGTTTCTCCATACTGCAATGCTATTAGTGCGACGTGATGACACGTCTGATGACGTTTCAAACGACGACTTCCAGTCAGCCGGAAAATGCGGAAAAATCGTGGGACTTTTGAAAAATTGCAAGCCCCTGCATATATTGCAGACTTTAGTTGAATTTGCGTTAATTCTTGCGATCCCAAGATAGTGATTTTCTGGCGGTACTGATTGGTCAGTATCGTCAAAACACGATTACATATCAAAAAGTCTTTGACATCTTTTGAAAAGCTTCATCCCATGATGATCCACAGAAAGTTGGGTACAAATCTGACCTACAACTTAGAAGGAGATGTCATAAAGGTGTTTTTCAAACAATTCAATGTGGCGGGCAATCTAGTGGGTGGACCTTGAGGGTTCTTAAGATTTTCATTTGTGTCGAGGTTCCAGTCAGTTTGACATACAGTGTGAGGGTGGTGGCCTTTGAACACCAAATTTTCCTTGACCTTAATTATAGCGCCCCCATCTGGCCTGTTGGCATTTTACATCTTGTGCAGCATTTGCACACAACTTACAATCGTTGTTGAAAATTTCATGTCTCTACGATGTACCATGTCACAGGAATTTGCAAAAACATTTCTGAAGAATAATAATAGTAATTAAAGCTGCAAGCAGCATTGAACGGGCCCTCGCACCTTCACGCAACTCGAGGGCGCTGGCAGGACGCCGGCTCACGCCGCCGTTCATCGCTGTCGAAGGCAGACCCCTCACGCAGGACTTACACGTCATATCCCTCAAATCATAGAACACGTGTAATTTTGCCAGTAGGTGGCGCCATACTAATAACCAAGTATTGGCGTATAGATGTGTGCAGGGCAGGACTGTCAGCAATCCTGTGAAGTTTGGGGAAGATTGGAACATGTATGGTGAAGTTGCGAACCAGTTACAAGCAAATTCAAAATGGCGGACTTCCTGTTGGTTTTGGCACATGGCTGCAACAGGCTTTTTTATACGTCTTTCAGTGATGCATGTGCGTACCAAGTTTCATAGATGTAGGTCAAACCAGCTTCGGGGGCTGTTTCGTAGAAAATTTGTAGGGGACGCTGTTGAGCCATGTTGGCACATCAGAGCCAAAAAATCACATCAGACAACCCACATCGGATCCTTTCATGTGTGTGTCAAGTTTCATGACTTTACAAGCATCCCTTACCCCTCAAAAACAACTTCGTCTTTTATGGCGAATAAGGCGTCGCCACGGTGACCAAACATCACTAAGCTTTACAGCTGGCCTCAGGAGTGACTCCACATCATGCTCACCAAATTTCGTGCAAATATATGAATTTTCATGTCACTTGATTTTTCTCTGATTATAGCGCCCCCTATTTGCCAACTTCTGCCAAATTTAGCACAGAGTGTCTGGATGATGTCTGAAAGAAGTGAATTGAGTTTGACATGGATAGCTTTTACTTTGACAAAAATATGCAATGGTATGTGTTTTTTAGTTAGCAGAAAAAAACTGTTTATTTTTAGCTAGCGCAGTTTTTGTAGTAGCAAAATTCTTTTGATAACTTCTGGTCAGGCAAGTCTGGAGATTGTATGTGCAAAGTTTCGTGAAGATGGACCTTAAACGCTAGGAGGAGTTCGAAAAAGTAGGTTTTTGATGTATAGTGATTTACAAAGAGAAATGTGCAGTGGGAGTGGGCGTGGCCTATGTCAGAAGATGCGACGCTATTTAGGGAATACGTGGATATGAAGTTTATGAAGATGTGATTTAAAATGTGGAAGTTACAGGCCAAAATGCGTTTGCAGCTGTTATAGCGCCACCTAGTGGAGAAGACGCACAATTTTTGCTAGGGTTGGTCTGTATGCTATTCTCTATATACCCTGTCAATTTCATAGCCCTCAGCATAATACTTGAGCTGAAATAAATGTTTGTTGTTTATCTTGTAATAAGCCACGCCCACTTTGACCAGTCGTGATGAACCTCAAGACATGGCCTCAGGAGTGGCCCAGCATCATACCCACCAAATTTCGTAAAACTCGGTGCAGCCATTTTAGAGATATTAATTTTCCATATTTGCAGCGCCCCCTAGTGGCCAACATTAGCCACATTTGGCTCACATGCTCACAGGCACAGGTCAAGCAAGGATCTGAGATTTGGTGTTGTTAGCATGTATTTTGACCGAGATATACCACAGTTCGCCTTTTTGTAGCTAGCTAGAAAAATTTGTTCGTTAATAATTTGCGCATATTTTGACCAATCAAAATTCCTGTGGTAACTTTAGATCAGGTCCAGTCAAAGACTGTACCTGCCAAGTTTCACGCTGAACGGACAAAACCCTAAGGAGGAGTTCGAAAAAGTACGTTTTCCAGGTTTTGCGCATTTGCAAAAAAAATTTTAGGCGGAAATGGGCGTGGCCCCTTCCAGGTGATTCAGCGTTATTCAGGGAATGTGGTGATATGAGGTTTTTGAATGTGCGACACATGATCTGGGAGTTATAGCCCAAAATACATTGAAAATGAGTAGGGGGCGCTACTGAGCCATTTTTTTTCACGTTGTCATGAAACCCCTACCATATGTAAATTTTCACCACTTCTGACGAGTCTGTGAAGTTTCATGAGTTTTCGAGTATGTTACGGCCCCCAAAAAGGCAGTTGATTTCGGATAAGAAGAAGAAGACTAATAACTAGGGGGCGTTATGACTATCACAGAACTTTGTCATGTAGACGTGTTCAGTGTGGGACTATTATGAATCATGTGAAGTTTGGTGAAGATTGGACAATGTGTCCCAAAATTATAGCAATTTCGTGTTTCATGGCGAGACATCAAACTTCGCCGCCACCTGACGGCCAAACCGTTTAACTGTGGAAAAATCTTTTAATAACTTTTGATCACAACCTTGTCTAGATCACACACAGTGATTTTGAAGTCATTCTGATTAATCCTGTAGGAGGAGTTCGTTAAAATACAACATGTGGAAAACGCCAAAAATAGCATCAAAATTCAAAATGGCCGACTTCCTGGGTCCAAGAGACTTTTTTGTGCGTCTCGGTGTGATACATGCGTGTACCAATTTTCGTGCATGTCGGTGACACGTGCGGCAGGGGCTGATGTTTAAAGGGCGTGGTCAAGTCATTTGGCCACGCCCATCAACGAAACTCATATCACATGTTCAAGCCTGGACTGTTAACACACATGTGAAGTTTCAGGCAGATATGACCAAGGACACAGAAGTTAATGTCATTAAAGCCATTTTCAACGCGTTTTGGCGAATTTTCGACTTTGCCGCCCTCTGGGCGGAACACCGTTTGACGCTTAGTCACAATCTTCATAATGTAGCATTACCAACGTCTTGAGGTCTGTCTGACCAAATTTGAGTTGCATATGGTGAACGTGGTCAGAGCTGCACGTCAAAGTCTAAAAACATCGCTTTTCCTGTCGCCAGCAGGGGGCGCTAGGGTAATTACAAAATTTCTGCATGTAGACGTGTTCAGGGCGGGAATATTATGAATCATGTGAAGTTTGGTGCAGATCGGACGATTAATGCCAAAGTTATAGCAATTGCGTTTTTCATGGCGAGACAAACTTCAAACTTCAAACTTCGCCGCCAAAAAGCCGATTCCGTGTTCGACCGGTAGTGGATCTTTGAATAACTTTTGATCACAAACTTATCTAGTTGGTACACGGCGATTTTGAAGCCGTTTTGATTAATTGTGTAGGAGGAGTTCGTCAAAATATGACACGTGGTAAAACGCCAAAAATGGCCGCTAAATTCAAAATAGCCAACTTCCTGTTGGGCGTGGCCTATGGCTCCAAGAGACTTTTTTGTGCGGCTCGGCATGATCTACATGTGTACCGATTTTCGTGCAGATCCGTGAAAATTGATGAGGGGGGCGCTGTTTATAAGGAGATTGCTCTTTAATGGGCGTGGCCTAGCCATTTTGACCCGTCCATTGCCGCGAACCCTAAAATACGTAAATTTACACCGCGACTGATGTGACCGCCAAATTTCAGGAGTTTTTGAGCATGTTAAAACCTCCAAATAAGCGATTTACTTTTGTCGTAATAATAATAATAATTAAAGCTGCAAGCAGCGTTGAACGGGCCCTCGCACCCCACACAACTCATAGCCTGGCGCGGCCGCCACCGTGTCGCCAGAGGTCGACCGGCAGACGAGGCGCTGAATGTTCGCCTCCTTCGGACAGTGTAGGAACCAATGCGTTGCGACTTCCCGTCTCCACTGGGTGGCGCTATGACTCTGACTCCTGAGCGTCATGTGGGTGTGTTCATGCCAGGACTATTATACATGTGAAGTTTGGAGCAGATTCGACCATTAGATCCCATGTTATAGCAATATCGTGTTTCATGGTGAGACATCAAGTGTCGACGCCATGTCACAGCCACACCGTTCCATGCTGAGCAATTCTCTTAATATGTTTTGATCACACACTTGTGTAGATGGTACACACCAGTTTTGGAGTTAATTGATTCATTTCTGGAGGAGGAGATCATTAAAATACAACACGTGGAAAACGCCAAAAATGACTGTACATTTTAAAATGGCCGACTTCCTGTCGGGTGTGGCCTATATGTGCAAGAGGCTTTTTTGTGCGTCTGGACACGATACATGTGCATACTGATTTTCGTGCACGTCGGTGAAAGTTGTTATGGGGGACGCTGCACTTTAAGGGGCGTGGCCAAGCCATACGGCCACGCTTATTGATGAAACTCATACTATACATTCAGGTCTGGACTGTTAACAAACATGTGAAGTTTGGTGAAGAATGAACAATGTATGCCAAAGTTATACTAATTTCGTGTTTTATGGCGAGACATCAAACTTCGCCGCCACCTGACGGCCAAACCGTTTAACTGTGGAAAAATCTTTTAATAACTTTTGATCACAACCTTGTCTAGATCACACACAGTGATTTTGAAGTCATTCTGATTAATCCTGTAGGAGGACTTCGTTAAAATACAACATTTGGAAAACGCCAAAAATAGCATCAAAATTCAAAATGGCCGACTTCCTGTTGGGTTTGGCCAGTGGGTCCAAGAGACTTTTTTGTGCGTCTCGGTGTGATACATGCGTGTACCAATTTTCGTGCATGTCGGTGACACGTGCGGCAGGGGCTGATGTTTAAAGGGCGTGGTCAAGTCATTTGACCACGCCCATCAACGAAACTCATATCACATGTTCAAGCCTGGACTGTTAACACACATGTGAAGTTTCAGGCAGATATGACCAAAGACACAGAAGTTAATGTCATTAAAGCCATTTTCAACGCGTTTTGGCGAATTTTCGACTTCGCCGCCCTCTGGGCGGAACACCGTTTGACACCTAGTCACAATCTTCATAATGTAGCATTACCAACGTCTTGAGGTCTGTCTGACCAAATTTGAGTTGCATATGGTGAACGTGGTCAGAGCTGCACGTCAAAGTCTAAAAACATCGCTTTTCCTGTCGCCAGCAGGGGGCGCTAGGGTAATTACAAAATTTCTGCATGTAGACGTGTTCAGGGCGGGAATATTATGAATCATGTGAAGTTTGGTGCAGATCGGACGATTAATACCAAAGTTATAGCAATTGCGTTTTTCATGGCGAGACAAACTTCAAACTTCAAACTTCGCCGTCAAAAAGCCGATTCCGTGTTCGACGGGTAGCGGATCTTTGAATAACTTTTGATCACAAACTTATCTAGTTGGTACACAGCGATTTTGAAGCCGTTTTGATTAATCGTGTAGGAGGAGTTCGTCAAAATATGACACGTGGTAAAACGCCAAAAATGGCCGCTAAATTCAAAATAGCCAACTTCCTGTTGGGCGTGGCCTATGGCCGCTTTTTGTGCGGCTCGGCATGATCTACATGTGTACCGATTTTCGTGCAGATCCGTGAAAATTGATGAGGAGGGCGCTGTCTATAAGGAGATTGCTCTTTAATGGGCGTGGCCTAGCCATTTTGACCCGTCCATTACCGCGAACCCTAAAATACGTAAATTTACACCGCGACTGATGCGACCGCCAAATTTCAGGAGTTTTTGAGCATGTTAAAACCTCCAAATAAGCGATTTACTTTTGTCGTAATAATAATAATAATTCCTTCAATTTCAATAGGGTCCTCGCACGGTACGTGCTCGGGCCCTAATTAAAGCTGCAAGCAGCATTGAACGGGCCCTCGCATCCTCACGCAACTCGAGGGCGCTGGCAGGACGCCGGCTCATGCTGCCGGCTCATGCCGCCCTTCATTCCTGTCGAAGGCAGACCCCTCACGCAGGACTTACATGTCATGTCCCTGAAATCATACGAAGACGTGCCATTTTGCCAGTAGGTGGCGCCGTACTAATAACCATGTATTGGCGTATAGATGTGTTCAGGGCAGGACTGTGTCTATAAGTGTTTTATGGCGAATAAGGCGTTGCCACAGTGACAGCGTTTGACGAAACCTCAAAAAACTTCTGGTGTCATCATCATCAAATTGTTGGGACTATGTCTCCGTAAAAATGAGGTGGTTGTGGTTCATCTGGTAGAGGAGAAACATGAAAGAATGAAATCAGTAACTTTCTGCCACCAGTAGGTGACGCTATGTCGCTGATGACAAATTACTCTGTAGATGTTTTCAGGGCTACACTGTTGTCATATGTGTGAAGTTTTGGAAAGATATGTCCACGTACAGTGAAGTTACACAACTTTTGTAATCATGGCGAAACCTCAAAGTTCGCCGCCATGTCATGGCCACACCCTTTGACGAAAACTTACAGTGTTCACAATAAGACATCTTCTACATGTGTTGGATAGATTGACAAAGTTTGAGGTGGATCTGTCCAAGTTGTGGGAGTTATACTTCAAAATATACACCATGTCATTTCCTGTTACCAGTAGGGGGCGCTATATTTATCACAAATTATTGACATGTAGATGTTTTCAGAGCGGGACTGTTATCAATCCTTGGAAGTTTGAGGAAGATTGGACCATGTATGCTGGAGTTATACACTACTTCCTGTTTTGTGGCGAGACCCCGAAGTTTGAGATCCTGCCACGGTCACACGGTGTGACAACAAGTCCAGCTTTTGATAACTTTTTATTCTTCAATGTCTGGAGGTGGGACAGACCAAGTAAGAAGTCGATGGGATAAAATCTGTAGGAGTAGTTACAAGTTCGTCTTTTATGGCGAAGAAGGCGGAGCCACGGTGACAGCTTTTGACAAAACCTCAAGCTTGTGAAAACTTTTTCTTCTTCAATGTCTTGGGGTGAGACAGACTAAGTTAGAAGTGGATTGGCTAAAATCTCTAGGACAAGTTCGTTCATTTACGTCTCCTGGAAATAGCCCAAAATGCAGAAAAGTGGCAGAAGTAAATTCAAAATGGCGGACTTCCGGTTGGGTTTGGAGCATAACTCCAAGAGGCTTTTTTGTACGTCTTGGAGTGTTACATACGCCTACCAAGTTTCATACATGTAGGTCAAACCAGCTTCGGGGGCTGCTTCATTGAAAAATTGTAGGGGGCGCTGTTGAGGCATCTTGGCACATCAAAACACAAAAATCATATCAGACAACACAATTTGGGCCTTGTGATGGGTGTGCCAAGTTTCGTGAGTTTTCAAGTATGCCTTGCCCCTCAAAAACAACCTCGTGTTTTATGGCGAATGAGGCGGCGCCACGGTGACAGCGTTTGACGAAACCTCAAAGGCTTCTGCTTTGATCATCATCAAGGTCTTGGGAGTATGTATTCGCAAAATTGAGTTTGTTCGGGGGAACCTGGTAGAAGAGGGACGTGAAAGAATGAAAAAAGTAACTTTCTGCCGCCAGTAGGTGGCGCTATGATGCTGATTCAAAATTTCTGTATAGATGTTTTCAGGGCTGGACAGTTATCATATGTGTGAAGTTTTGGAAAGATATGTCCACATAGAGTCAAGTTACAGCAACTTTTGTCATCATGGCGAAACATCAAAGTTGACCGCCACGCCACGGTCACGCCCTTTGACGAAAACTCACAGTTTTCCATAGAAAGCATCATCAAGGCCTTTTGGATAATTTCCCCAAGTTTGACGTTGATGTGGTCAACTTTGGACGAGATGTGCTTCAAAGTGTAAAACATGACATTTTCTACTACCAGTAGGGGGCGCTATATTAATCACAAATTATTGACATGTAGATCTCTTCAGAGCGGGACTGTCATCAATCCTGTGAAGTTTGGGGAAGATTGGACAATGTATGCTGGAGTTATAAACTACTTCCTGTGTTATAATACTACTTCCTGTTTGTAGCGAAGTTTGAGGTCCCGGAACGGTCACACGGTGTGACGAAAACTCAAGCTTTTGATAACTTTTTGTCTTCAGTTTGTGCAGGTGGGACAGACCAAGTTTGAAGTCGATCGGACAAAATCTCTAGGAGGAGTTCGTTCATTTACGACCCCTGCAAATGGCCAAAAATGCATGAAAATTGCACATTCAATTCAAAATGGCCAACTTCCTGTTGGGTTTAGGACATGGGCCCAAGAGGCTTTTTTGTACGTCTTGGTGTGTTACATATGCCTACCAAGTTTCAGACACGTAGGTTAAACCAGCTTCGGGGGCTGCTTCATTGAAAATGAGAAGGGGGCGCTACTGAGCCATTTTTTTGCACATTATCAGGAAACCCCAAAAATATCAAATTTTTCACCAGTTCTGATGAGTCTGTGAAGTTTGGTGAGTTTTTGAATAGGATAAAGCCCTCAAAAAGCCAATTCATTAGGCAGAAAAATAATAATAATAACTCCTTCAGTTTCAATAGGGTCCTCGCACCGCTAGGTGCTCGGGCCCTAATAATAATTAAAGCTGCAAGCAGCGTTGAACGGGCCCTCGCACCCCACGCAACTCGGGGCCTGGCGCGGCCGCCACCGTGTCGCCAGAGGTCGACCGGCAGACGAGGCGCTGAATGTTCGACTCTTTCGGACAGTGTAGGAACCAATGCGTTGCGACTTCCCGTCTCCACTGGGTGGCGCTATGACTCTGACTCCTGAGCGTCATGTGGGTGTGTTCATGCCAGGACTATTATCATACATGTGAAGTTTGGAGCAGATTCGACCATTAGATCCCATGTTATAGCAATATCGTGTTTCATGGTGAGACATCAAGTGTCGACGCCATGTCACAGCCACACCGTTCCATGCTGAGCAATTCTCTTAATATGTTTTGATCACACACTTGTGTAGATGGTACATAGCAGTTTTGGAGTTAATTGATTCATTTCTGGAGGAGGAGATCATTAAAATACAACACGTGGAAAACGCCAAAAATGACTGTAAATTTCAATATGGCCGACTTCCTGTCGGGTGTGGCCTATATGTGCAAGAGGCTTTTTTGTGCGTCTGGACACGATACATGTGCATACTGATTTTCTTGTACGTTGGTGAAAGTTGTTATGGGGGACGCTGCACTTTAAGGGGCGTGGCCAAGCGATACGGCCACGCTTATTGATGAACCTCATACTATACATTCAGGTCTGGACTGTTAACAAACATTTGAAGTTTGGTGAAGAATGGACAATGTATGCCAAAGTTATACTAATTTCGTGTTTTATGGCGAGACATCAAACTTCGCCGCCACCTGACGGCCAAACCGTTTCACGATGCAAAAATCTGCTTATAAGTTTTGATTACACCTTTGTCTAGATGGTACACAGTGATTTTGAAGTTGTTCTGATGCATCCTGTAGGTGGAGTTCATTAAAATACAACACGTGGAAAACGCCAAAAATGACCATTAAATTCAAAATGGCCGACTTCCTGTTGGGTTTGGCCAATGGGTCCAAGAGACTTTTTTGTGCGTCTGGATGTGATACATATGTGCACCAATTTTCATGCATGTCAGTGAAACGTGCCGCAGGGGTTGATGTTTAAAGGGTGTGGCCAAGCCATTTGGCCACGACCATCAACGAAATTCATATCACATGTTCAGGGCTGGACTGTTAACACACATGTAAAGTTTCAGGCAGATATGACCAAGGACACTGAAGTTAAGGCCACTTAACTGCGTTTTGGCGACCCGTTGACTTCGCCGCCCTGTGGGCGGAATGCCGTTCGGTGATACGTCACAAATCTTCATCATGTAGCATTACCAACGTGTTGAGGCCTTTCTGACCAATTTTGAGTTGGATATACTGAACGTGCTGAGAGTAGCACCTCCAAGTCTAAAACATTGCTTTTCCTGTCGCCAGCAGGGGGCGCTTTGAGAACGGGGGAATTTTTTGATTTTGGCGTGATGAAGGCCGGACTATGATCATACCCAGCAAGTTTTGTGCCGATCGGACTTATCATGCCCAAGTAATAGCACTTTTGTTTTTTGGGGTTTTTTTGGCGAGACGTCAAACTTCGCCGCCACCTGACAGCCAAACCGTTTAACATAGGGAAAATCGTATGATAACTTTTGATCATCAAGTGGTCTAGTCGATGCACGCCAAATTTGAAGCCGATCCGATGAATCATGTAGGAGGAGATAGAAAAAGTACGAGGAGTGCGAATCGCCCAATCTGGCGTCAAATTCAAAATGGTTGACTTCCTGTTGGGTGTAGCCAATGGGTCCAAGAGGCTTTTTTGTGCGTCCGGATGTGATACATATGTGTACCAATTTTCATGCATGTCGGTGAAACGTGCCGTAGGGGCTGATGTTTAAAGGGTGTGGCCAAGCCATTTGGCCACGCCCATCAACGAAATTCATATCACATATTCAGGGCTGGACTGTTAACACACTTGTGAAGTTTCAGGCAGATATGACCAAGGACACTGAAGTTAAGGCCACTTAACTGCGTTTTGGCGAACCGTTGACTTCGCCGCCCTGTGGGCGGAACGTCGTTCGGCGATACGTCACAAATCTTCATCATGTAGCATAACCAACATGTGAAGGCCTTTCTGACCAATTTTGAGTTGGATATACTGAACGTGCTGAGAGTAGCACCTCAAAGTCTAAAACATCGCTTTTCCTGTCGCCAGCAGGGGGCGCTTTGAGAACGGGGGAATTTTTTGATGTTGGCGTGATGAAGGCCGGACTACGATCATACCCAGCAAGTTTTGTACCGATCAGACTTATCATGCCCAAGTAATAGCACTTTTGTTTTTTGGGGTTTTTTTTTGGCGAGACGTCAAACTTCGCCGCCACCTGACGGCCAAACCGTTTAACGTAGGGAAAATCGTATGATAACTTTTGATCATCAAGTGGTCTAGTTCCAGCATGCCAAATTTGAAGCCGATCCAATGATCCGTGTAGGAGGAGATAGCTCTGAGAGAATTCTTGGAAATCGCCAAAATCGGTAAAAAAATGAATATTCAAATCAAAATAGCCGGCTTCCTGTTGGTTTTAGAAAAAAGTCCAAGTGCGCATTTTCGTGCGTCTTGGGATGATACACGACCTCCCCGAATTGCGTGGAATTTGGTCAAACGGGCTGCCGGTGGGAGCCGATTGAAATTTTCTAGGGGGCGCCATTTCGCCATTTTGCAATGGGCATCATTTAAATTTTGCGTACACATAAATGTCCCCTAGATGAATGTGCACGTCAAATTTGGTGAGTTTTTGAATATGTTAAAGCCCCCAAAAATGCGATTAAGCGAAAAAAAAAAAAAAAAAAAATAATTAAAGCTGCAAGCAGCATTGAACGGGCCCTCGCACCTTCACGCAACTCGAGGGCGCTGGCAGGACGCCGGCTCACGCCGCCGTTCATCACTGTCGAAGGCAGACCCCTCACGCAGGACTTACACGTCATATCCCTCAAATCATAGAACACATGTAATTTTGCCAGTAGGTGGCGCCATACTAATAACCAAGTATTGGCGTATAGATGTGTGCAGGGCAGGACTGTCAGCAATCCTGTGAAGTTTGGGGAAGATTGGAACATGTATGGTGAAGTTGCGAACCAGTTACAAGCAAATTCAAAATGGCGGACTTCCTGTTGGTTTTGGCACATGGCTGCAAGAGGCTTTTTTATACGTCTTTCAGTGATGCATGTGCGTACCAAGTTTCATAGATGTAGGTCAAACCAGCTTCGGGGGCTGCTTCGTAGAAAATTTGTAGGGGGCGCTGTTGAGCCATGTTGGCACATCAGAGCCAAAAAATCACATTAGACAACCCACATCAGATCCTTTCATGTGTGTGTCAAGTTTCATGACTTTACAAGCATCCCTTACCCCTCAAAAACAACTTCGTCTTTTATGGCGAATAAGGCGTCGCCACGGTGACCAAACATCACTAAGCTTTACAGCTGGCCTCAGGAGTGACTCCACATCATGCTCACCAAATTTCGTGCAAATATATGAATTTTCATGTCACTTGATTTTTCTCTGATTATAGCGCCCCCTATTTGCCAACTTCTGCCAAATTTAGCACAGAGTGTCTGGATGATGTCTGAAAGAAGTGAATTGAGTTTGACATGGATAGCTTTTACTTTGACAAAAATATGCAATGGTATGTGTTTTTTAGCTAGCAGAAAAAAAATGTTTATTTTTAGCTAGCGCAGTTTTTGTAGTAGCAAAATTCTTTTGATAACTTCTGGTCAGGCAAGTCTGGAGATTGTATGTGCAAAGTTTCGTGAAGATGGACCTTAAACGCTAGGAGGAGTTCGAAAAAGTAGGTTTTTGATGTATAGTGACTTACAAAGAGAAATGTGCAGTGGGAGTGGGCGTGGCCTATGTCAGAAGATGCGACGCTATTTAGGGAACACGTGGATATGAAGTTTATGAAGATGTGATTTAAAATGTGGAAGTTACAGGCCAAAATGCGTTTGCAGCTGTTATAGCGCCACCTAGTGTAGTAGACACACAATTGTTTCTATGGGTGGTCTGTATGCTGTTCTATATATAGCCTATCAATTTCATAGCCCTCAGCATAATACTTGAGCTGAAATAAATGTTTGTTGTTTATCTTGTAATAAGCCACGCCCACTTTGACCAGTCGTGATGAACCTCAAGACATGGCCTCAGGAGTGGCCCAGCATCATACCCACCAAATTTCGTAAAACTCGGTGCAGCCATTTTAGAGATATTAATTTTCCATATTTGCAGCGCCCCCTAGTGGCCAACATTAGCCACATTTGGCTCACATGCTCACAGGCACAGGTCAAGCAAGGATCTGAGATTTGGTGTTGTTAGCATGTATTTTGACCGAGATATACCACAGTTCGCCTTTTTGTAGCTAGCTAGAAAAATTTGTTCGTTAATAATTTGCGCATATTTTGACCAATCAAAATTCCTGTGATAACTTTAGATCAGGTCCAGTCAAAGACTGTACCTGCCAAGTTTCACGCTGAACGGACAAAACCCTAAGGAGGAGTTCGAAAAAGTACGTTTTCCAGGTTTTGCGCATTTGCAAAAAAAATTTTAGGCGGAAATGGGCGTGGCCCCTTCCAGGTGATTCAGCGCTATTCAGGGAATGTGGTGATATGAGGTTTTTGAATGTGCGACACATGATCTGGGAGTTATAGCCCAAAATACATTGAAAATGAGTAGGGGGCGCTACTGAGCCATTTTTTTTCACGTTGTCATGAAACCCCTACCATATGTAAATTTTCACCACTTCTGACGAGTCTGTGAAGTTTCATGAGTTTTCGAGTATGTTACGGCCCCCAAAAAGGCAGTTGATTTCGGATAAGAAGAAGAAGACTAATAACTAGGGGGCGTTATGACTATCACAGAACTTTGTCATGTAGACGTGTTCAGTGTGGGACTATTATGAATCATGTGAAGTTTGGTGAAGATTGGACAATGTGTCCCAAAATTATAGCAATTTCGTGTTTCATGGCGAGACATCAAACTTCGCCGCCACCTGACGGCCAAACCGTTTAACTGTGGAAAAATCTTTTAATAACTTTTGATCACAACCTTGTCTAGATCACACACAGTGATTTTGAAGTCATTCTGATTAATCCTGTAGGAGGAGTTCGTTAAAATACAACATGTGGAAAACGCCAAAAATAGCATCAAAATTCAAAATGGCCGACTTCCTGTTGGGTATGGCCAGTGGGTCCGAGAGACTTTTTTGTGCGTCTCGGTGTGATACATGCGTGTACCAATTTTCGTGCATGTCGGTGACACGTGCGGCAGGGGCTGATGTTTAAAGGGCGTGGTCAAGTCATTTGGCCACGCCCATCAACGAAACTCATATCACATGTTCAAGCCTGGACTGTTAACACACATGTGAAGTTTCAGGCAGATATGACCAAGGACACAGAAGTTAATGTCATTAAAGCCATTTTCAACGCGTTTTGGCGAATTTTCGACTTCGCCGCCCTCTGGGCGGAACACCGTTTGACGCCTAGTCACAATCTTCATAATGTAGCATTACCAACGTCTTGAGGTCTGTCTGACCAAATTTGAGTTGCATATGGTGAACGTGGTCAGAGCTGCACGTCAAAGTCTAAAAACATCGCTTTTCCTGTCGCCAGCAGGGGGCGCTAGGGTAATTACAAAATTTCTGCATGTAGACGTGTTCAGGGCGGGAATATTATGAATCATGTGAAGTTTGGTGCAGATCGGACGATTAATGCCAAAGTTATAGCAATTTCGTTTTTCATGGCGAGACAAACTTCAAACTTCAAACTTCGCCGCCAAAAAGCCGATTCCGTGTTCGACGGGTAGCGGATCTTTGAATAACTTTTGATCACAAACTTATCTAGTTGGTACACGGCGATTTTGAAGCCGTTTTGATTAATCGTGTAGGAGGAGTTCGTCAAAATATGACACGTGGTAAAACGCCAAAAATGGCCGCTAAATTCAAAATAGCCAACTTCCTGTTGGGCGTGGCCTATGGCTCCAAGAGACTTTTTTGTGCGGCTCGGCATGATCTACATGTGTACCGATTTTCGTGCAGATCCGTGAAAATTGATGAGGAGGGCGCTGTTTATAAGGAGATTGCTCTTTAATGGGCGTGGCCTAGCCATTTTGACCCGTCCATTGCCGCGAACCCTAAAATACGTAAATTTACACCGCGACTGATGCGACCGCCAAATTTCAGGAGTTTTTGAGCATGTTAAAACCTCCAAATAAGCGATTTACTTTTGTCGTAATAATAATAATAATAATAATTAAAGCTGCAAGCAGCGTTGAACGGGCCCTCGCACCCCACGCAACTCGGGGCCTGGCGCGGCCGCCACCGTGTCGCCAGAGGTCGACCGGCAGACGAGTCGCTGAATGTTCGCCTCCTTCGGACAGTGTAAGAACCAATGCGTTGCGACTTCCCGTCTCCACTGGGTGGCGCTATGACTCTGACTCCTGAGCGTCATGTGGGTGTGTTCATGCCAGGACTATTATCATACATGTGAAGTTTGGAGCAGATTCGACCATTAGATCCCATGTTATAGCAATATCGTGTTTCATGGTGAGACATCAAGTGTCGACGCCATGTCACAGCCACACCGTTCCATGCTGAGCAATTCTCTTAATATGTTTTGATCACACACTTGTGTAGATGGTACACACCAGTTTTGGAGTTAATTGATTCATTTCTGGAGGAGGAGATCATTAAAATACAACACGTGGAAAACGCCAAAAATGACTGTAAATTTCAAAATGGCCGACTTCCTGTCGGGTGTGGCCTATATGTGCAAGAGGCTTTCTTGTGCGTCTGGACACGATACATGTGCATATTGATTTTCGTGTACGTCGGTAAAAGTTGTTATGGGGGACGCTGCACTTTAAGGGGCGTGGCCAAGCCATACGGCCACGCTTATTGATGAAAGTCATACTATACATTCAGGTCTGGACTGTTAACAAACATGTGAAGTTTGGTGAAGAATGGACAATGTATGCCAAAGTTATACTAATTTCGTGTTTTATGGCGAGACATCAAACTTCGCCACCACCTGACGGCCAAACCGTTTCACGTTGCAAAAATCTGCTTCTAAGTTTTGATTACACCTTTGTCTAGATGGCACACAATGATTTTGAAGTTGTTCTGATGCATCCTGTAGGTGGAGTTCATTAAAATACAACACGTGGAAAACGCCAAAAATGACCATTAAATTCAAAATGGCCGACTTCCTGTTGGGTTTGGCCAATGGGTCCAAGAGACTTTTTTGTGCGTCTGGATGTGATACATATGTGTACCAATTTTCGTGCATGTCAGTGAAACGTGCCGCAGGGGCTGATGTTTAAAGGGCGTGGCCAAGCCATTTGACCACGCCCATCAACGAAATTCACATGACATTGTCAGGGCTGGACTCTTAACACACATGTGAAGTTTCAGGCAGATATGCCCAAGGACACTGAAGTTAAGGCCACTTTCCTACGTTTTGGCGAAGCATCGACTTCGCCGCCCTCTGGGCGCAACGCCGTTTGACGATACGTCACAATCTTCATCATGTAGCATTAACAACGTGTTGAGGCCTTTCTGACCAAATTTGAGTTGGATATGCTGAACGTGCTCAGAGCTGCACCTCAAAGTGTAAAAAATCACTTTTCCTGTCGCCAGCAGGGGGCGCTTTGAGAACAGGGGAATTTTTTGATGTAGACGTGTTCAGGGCGGGACTACGATCATACCCAGCAAGTTTTGTGCCGATTGGACCTTTCACGCCCAAATAATAGCACTTTTGTTTTTTGGGGGTTTTTTTGGCGAGACGTCAAACTTAGCCGCCACCTGACAGCCAAACCGTTTAACGTAGGGAAAATCGTATGATAACTTTTGATCATCAAGTGGTCTAGTTCCAGCACGCCAAATTTGAAGCCGATCCAATGAACCGTGTAGGAGGAGATAGCTCTGAGAGATTTCTTGGAAATCGCCAAAATTGGTAAAAAAATGAATATTCAAATCAAAATAGCCGGCTTCCTGTTGGTTTTAGAAAAAAGTCCAAGTGCGCATTTTCGTGCGTCTTGGGATGATACACGACCTCCCCGAGTTTCGTGGAATTTGGTCAAACGGGCTGCCGGTGGGAGCCGATTGAAATTTTCTAGGGGGCGCTATTTCGCCATTTTGCAACGGGCATCTTTTAAATTTTGCGTACACATAAATTTTCGCCAAGACGAATGTGCATGCCAAATTTGGTGAGTTTTTGAATATGTTAAGGCCCCCAAAAATGCGTTTAAAGTCGCGGAAAAAAAAAAAAAAAAATAATAATAATAATACTAATAATAATAATAATCCTAAGGAAAACAATAGGGTCCTCGCACGGTACGTGCTCGGGCCCTAATAATAATAATTCCTTCAATTTCAATAGGGTCCTCGCACGGTACGTGCTCGGGCCCTAATAATTAAAGCTGCAAGCAGCGTTGAACGGGCCCTCGCACCCCACGCAACTCGGGGCCTGGCGCGGCCGCCACCGTGTCGCCAGAGGTCGACCGGCAGACGAGTCGCTGAATGTTCGCCTCATTCGGACAGTGTAAGAACCAATGCGTTGCGACTTCCCGTCTCCACTGGGTGGCGCTATGACTCTGACTCCTGAGCGTCATGTGGGTGTGTTCATGCCAGGACTATTATCATACATGTGAAGTTTGGAGCAGATTCGACCATTAGATCCCATGTTATAGCAATATCGTGTTTCATGGTGAGACATCAAGTGTCGACGCCATGTCACAGCCACACCGTTCCATGCTGAGCAATTCTCTTAATATGTTTTGATCACACACTTGTGTAGATGGTACACACCAGTTTTGGAGTTAATTGATTCATTTCTGGAGGAAGAGATCATTAAAATACAACACGTGGAAAACGCCAAAAATGACTGTAAATTTCAAAATGGCCGACTTCCTGTCGGGTGTGGCCTATATGTGCAAGAGGCTTTTTTGTGCGTCTGGACACGATACATGTGCATACTGATTTTCGTGCACGTCGGTGAAAGTTGTTATGGGGGACGCTGCACTTTAAGGGGCGTGGCCAAGCCATACGGCCACGCTTATTGATGAAAGTCATACTATACATTCAGGTCTGGACTGTTAACAAACATGTGAAGTTTGGTGAAGAATGGACAATGTATGCCAAAGTTATACTAATTTCGTGTTTTATGGCGAGACATCAAACTTCGCCGCCACCTGACAGCCAAAGCGTTTAACATAGGGAAAATCGTATGATAACTTTTGATCATCAAGTGGTCTAGTTGATGCACGCCAAATTTGAAGCCGATCCGATGAATCATGTAGGAGGAGATAGAAAAAGTATGAGGAGTGCAAATCGCCCAATCTGGCGTCAAATTCAAAATGGCTGACTTCCTGTTGGGTGTAGCCAATGGGTCCAAGAGGGTTTTTTGTGCGTCTGGATGTGATACATATGTGTACCAATTTTCATGCATGTCGGTGAAACGTGCCGCAGGGGCTGATGTTTAAAGGGTGTGGCCAAGCCATTTGGCCACGCCCATCAACGAAATTCACATGACATTGTCAGGGCTGGACTCTTAAAACACATGTGAAGTTTCAGGCAGATATGCCCAAGGACACTGAAGTTAAGGCCACTTTCCTACGTTTTGGCGAAGCATCGACTTCGCCGCCCTCTGGGCGCAACGCCGTTTGACGATACGTCACAATCTTCATCATGTAGCATTAACAACGTGTTGAGGCCTTTCTGACCAAATTTGAGTTGGATATGCTGAACGTGCTCAGAGCTGCACCTCAAAGTGTAAAAAATCACTTTTCCTGTCGCCAGCAGGGGGCGCTTTGAGAACAGGGGAATTTTTTGATGTAGACGTGTTCAGGGCGGGACTACGATCATACCCAGCAAGTTTTGTGCCGATTGGACCTTTCACGCCCAAGTAATAGCAATTCTGGGTTTTTGGGTTTTTTTTTTTGAGACATCAAACTTCGCCGCCACCTGACGGCCAAACCGTTTAACGAGGGAAAGATCTTTTAATAACTTTTGATCATCATGTGGTCTAGTTGCAGCACGGCCAATTTGAAGCCGATCCAATGAACCGTCTAGGAGGAGATAGCTCTGAGAGCACACTAGCAAATCGCCAAAATCGGTAAAAAATGGAATATTCAAATCAAAATAGCCGGCTTCCTGTTGGTTTTAGAAAAAAGTCCAAGTGCGCATTTTCGTGCGTCTTGGGATGATACACGACCTCCCCGAATTTCGTGGAATTTGGTCAAACGGGCTGCCGGTGGGAGACGATTGAAATTTTCTAGGGGGCGCCATTTCGCCATTTTGCAATGGGCATCGTTTAAATTTTGCGTACACATAAATGTCCCCTAGACGAATGTGCACGTCAAATTTGGTGAGTTTTTGAATATGTTAAAGCCCCCAAAAATGCCATCAAGCGAAAAAAAAAAAAAAAAAAAAAATAATAATAATCCTAAGGAAAACAATAGGGTCCTCGCACGGTACGTGCTCGGGCCCTAATTAAAGCTGCAAGCAGCATTGAACGGGCCCTCGCACCTTCACGCAACTCGAGGGTGCTGGCAGGACGCCGGCTCATGCCGCCCTTCATTCCTGTCCACGGCAGATCCCTTACGCAGGACGTCATATCCCTCAAATCATATGAAGACATGTAATTTTGCCAGTAGGTGGCGCTGTACTAATAACCAAGTATTGGCATATAGATGTATTCAGGGCAGGATTGTCATCAATCCTGTGAAGTTTGCGGAAGATTGGAACATGTATGGTGAAGTTGCAAACCAGTTACAAGCAAATTCAAATTGGCCGACTTCCTGTTGGGTTTGGCACATGGCTGCAAGAGGCTTTTTTATACGTCTTTCAGTGATGCATGTGCGTACCAAGTTTCATAGATGTAGGTCAAACCAGCTTTGGGGGCTGTTTCGTAGAAAATTTGTAGGGGGCGCTGTTGAGCCATGTTGGCATATGAGAGCCGAAAAATCACATCAGAAAATGCATATTGGATCCTGTCATATGTGTGTCAAGTTTCATGACATTACAAGCATCCCTTACCCGTCAAAAACAACTTCGTGTTTTATGGCGAATAAGGCGTTGCCACGGTGACCAAACATCACCAAGCTTTACAGCTGGCCTCAGGAGTGACTCCACATCATGCTCGCCAAATTTCATGCGAATCGATGAATTTTATGTCACTTGATTTTTCTCTGATTATAGCGCCCCCTATTGGCTAATTTCTGCCAAATTGGGCTAGGATCGTCTGGATGACGTCTGAAAGAGGTGAATTGAGTTTGACATTGATATCTTTTACTTTGACAAAAATATGCAAAGGTATGTGTTTTTTAGCTAGCAGAAAAAAACTGTTTATCGTTAGCTAGCCTAATTTTTGGAGTAGCAAAATTCTTTTGATAGCTTTTGGTCAGGCCAGTCTGGAGATTGCATGTGCAAAGTTTTGTGAAGATGGAGATTAAACGCTAGGAGGAGTTCGAAAAAGTAGGTTTTTGATGTATAGTAAATTACAAAGAGAAATTTGCAGTGGGAGTGGGCGTGGCCTATGTCAGAAGATGCGACACTATTTAGGGAACACGTGGATATAAAATTTATGAAGATGTGATTTAAAATGTGGAAGTTACAGGCCAAAATGCGTTTGTATCTCTTATAGCGCCACCTAGTGGAGAAGACGCACAATTTTTGCTATGGTTGGTCTGTATGGTATTCTCTATATACCCTGTGAATTTCACAGCCCTCAGCATAATACTTGGGCTGAAATAAATGTTTGTTTTTTATCTTGTAATAAGCCACGCCCACTTTTACCAGTCGTGACTACCTTCAAGATATGGCGTCAGGACAGGCCCAGCATAATACTCACCAAATTTCATAAATATCGGTGCAGCCATTTACCAGATATAAATTTCCCATATTTGCAGCGCCCCCTAGTGGCCAAAATTAGCTAAATTTGGTTCATTCTCTCACAGGCACATATCAAGCAAGGATCTCAGATTTGGTGTTGTTAGCATTTATTTTGACCGAAATATGCCACCGTTCGCCTTTTTATAGCTAGCTAGAAAAATTTATTCATTAATAATTTGAGCATATTATGACCAATCAAAATTCCTTTGATAACTTTAGATCAGGTCCAGCCGAAGACTGTACTTGCCAAGTTCCACGCTGAACGGACAAAACCCTAAGGAGGAGTTCGAAAAAGTAGGTTGTCCAGTTTTTGCGATGTTGTGAAAAACATGATAGGCAGAAATGGGAGTGGCCCTGCCCAGGTGATTCAGCACTATTCAGGGAATCTGTGGATATGAGGTTTTTGAATGTGTGACATATGGTCTGGGAGTTATAGCCCAAAACACGTTGAAAATGAGTAGGGGGCGCTGTTGAGCCATCTTGGCACATGAAAACACAAAAATCACATCAGACAACACAATTTGGGATGTCTGATGTGTGTGCCAAGTTGCGTGAGTTTTCGAGTGTCCCTTGCCCCTCAAAAACAACCTCGTGTTTTATGGCGAATAAGGTGGCGCCACAGTGACAGCGTTGGACGAAACCTCAAAGGCTTCTGCTTTGACCATCAACAAGGTCTTGGGAGTATGTATTTGCAAAATTGAGGTGGTTCGGGGGAACCTGGTAGAAGAGGGACATGAAAGAATGAAAAAAGTAACCTTCTGCCGCCAGTAGGTGGCGCTATGATGCTGATTCAAAATTTCTGTATAGATGTTTTCAGGGCTGGACAGTTATCATATGTGTGAAGTTTTGGAAAGATATGTCCACGTAGAGTCAAGTTACAGCTACTTTGGTCATCATGGCGAAACATCAAAGTTGGCCGCCACGCCAAGGTCACGCCCTTTGACGAAAATTCACAGTTATCCATAGAAAGCATCATCAAGGCCTTATGGATAATTTCACCAAGTATGAGGTTGATGTGTTCAACTTTGGAGGAGATGTGCTTCAAAGTGTAAAACATGACATTTTCTACTGCCAGTAGGGGGCGCTATATTAATCACAAATTATTGACATGTAGATCTCTTCAGAGCAGGACTGTCATCAATCCTGTGAAGTTTGGGGAAGATTGGAGCATGTATGTTGGAGTAATAAACTACTTCCTGCGTTATAATACTACTTCCTGTTTGTAACGAAGTTTGAGGTCCCGGCACGGTCACACGGTGTGACGAAAACACAAGCTTTTGATAACTTTTCGTCTTCAGTCTATGTTGGTGGGACAGACCGAGTTTGAAGGCGATCGGACAAAATCTCTAGGAGGAGTTCGTTCATTTATGACCCCTGCAAATGGCCAAAAATACATGAAACTTCCACATTCAATTCAAAATGGCCGACTTCCTGTTGAGTTTAGGGCATGGGCCCAAGAGGCTTTTTTGTCCGTCTCGGCGTGCTACATATGTGTACCAAAATTCGTACGCTTCGGACAAAGTTAAAGCAGGGGGCTTTGATTTTGAAAACTGTTAGGGGGCGCCGTTGAGCCATTTTGTCACGCCCCTTTGTAATGACCATAAAATATCGAATTTTTCACCAGACGTGACGAGTGTGCAAAATTCTGGGACTTTTTGAGTACGTTCAGGCCCTCAAAAATGCGATCATAGGATAAAAAATAAATAAAATAATAATAATAATTAAAGCTGCAAGCAGCGTTGAACGGGCCCTCGCACCCCACGCAATTCGGGGCCTGGCACGGACGCCACCGTCTCGCCAGAGGTCGACCGGTAGACGAGGCGCTGAATGTTCGCCTCCTTCGGACAGTGTAGCGTTGCGACTTCCCGTCTCCACTGGGTGGCGCTATGACTCTGACTCCTGAGCGTCACGTGGGTGTGTTCATGCCAGGACTATTATCATACATGTGAAGTCTGGAGCAGATTCGACCATTAGATCCCATGTTATAGCAATATCGTGTTTCATGGTGAGACATCAAGTGTCGACGCCATGTCACAGCCACACCGTTCCATGCTAAGCAATTCTCTTAATATGTTTTGATCACACACTTGTGTAGATGGTACACACCAGTTTTGGAGTTAATTGATTCATTTCTGGAGGAGGAGATCATTAAAATACAACACGTGGAAAACGCCCAAAATGACTGTAAATTTCAAAATGGCCGACTTCCTGTTGGGTGTGGCCTATCCGTGCAAGAGGCTTTTTTGTGCGTGTGGATGTTATACATGTGTCTACCAAGTTTCGTGCATATCAGTGAGACGTCCTATGGTGGTTATTCGTGTGAATGGGCGTGGCCAATCCATTTAACCACGCCTATTAACGAAATTCATAACATATGTTCTGGGTTAGACTGTCAATATACCTGTGAAGTTTCACACAGATCTGACCAAGTACAGTGAAGTTATTGCCACTTCCTGTTTCATGGCGAGACGTCAAAATTCAACCTCCCACAACTGGCGTGCCCTTTAGATTCTGCGAGACCTTTTAATAACTTTTGATCAGGAAGTGTTCTAGATGGTAATCGGTAATTTTGAAGCCGTTCTGATGAATTCTGTAGGAGGAGTTCGTTAAAATACGATGCGTGCGCGACACCAAAAATGACCATGACATTCAAAATGGCCGACTTCCTGTTGAATTTAGCCTAGGGGTCCAAGAGACTTTTTTGTTTGTCTGGGGGTGATGGAGATGTGTACCAATTTTTGTGCATATCGGTGAGACGTCCTATGGAAGTAATTCATATGAATGGGCGTGGCCAAGCCATATGGCCACGCCCATTGACGAAATTCATATCACATATTCAGGGCTGTTCTGTTGACACACATATGAAGTTTCAGGTGGATATCATCAAAAACACCAAAGTTAAGGCCATTTTTATGCATTTTGGCGAAGGGTCGACTTCGCCGCCCTCCGGATGGAACGCCGTTTGACGACAGTCAAAATTCTTCATCATGGAGCATTACCAACATGTTGAGGCCTTCCTGACCAAATTTGAGCTGGATTTGCTGAACGTGCTCAGAGCTGGACCTCAAAGTCTAAAACATCGCTTTTTCTGTCACCAGCAGGGGGCGCTATGCAAATTTCAATATTTCTGCATGTAGACGTCTTCAGGGCGGGACTATTATGAATCCTGGGGAGTTTGGTACCGTTCGGACTATTAATGCCAAAGTTATAGCAATCTCATTTTTCATGGCGAGACATCAAACTTCGCCGCCACGCCCAGGTCAGGTTGTTTGGAGTTTACGTAATCCGTTAATAACTTTTGATCACAAACTAGTCTAGTTGGTGCACAGCAATTTTGAAGCCGTTCTGATTATTCCTGTAGGAGGAGTTCGTTAAAATACAACACGTGGAAAACGCCAAAAATGGCCGTTCAACGCCAAATATCTCACTTCCTGTTGGGTTTAGCCTATGTGTCCCTGTGACCTTTTTTGTGCGTCTCAGCATGATCTACATGCGTACCGATTTTCGTGCAGATCCGTGAAACCTGCCGAGTAGGGTGCTCTTTAAGGGGCGTGGCCTAGCCATTTTGACCCGCCCACCTCCACGAACCCTAAAATACCTAAATTTACACCGCGACTGATGCGCATGCCAAAATTGGCGTGTTTTGGAATATGTTCAGGCCTCCAAATAAGCGATTTACTTTTGTCGTAATAATAATAATAATTCCTGCAATTTCAATAGGGTCCTCGCACCGCTTGGTGCTCGGGCTCTAATTAAAGCTGCAAGCAGCGTTGAACGGGCCCTCGCACCCCACGCAACTCGGGGCCTGGCGCGGCCGCCACCGTCTCGCCAGAGGTCGACCAGCAGACGAGGCGCTGAATGTTCGCTTCCTTCGGACAGTGTAGGAACCAATGCGTTGCGACTTCCCGTCTCCACTGGGTGGCGCTATGACTCTGACTCCTGAGCGTCATGTGGGTGTGTTCATGCCAGGACTATTATCATACATGTGAAGTTTGGAGCAGATTCGACCATTAGATCCCATGTTATAGCAATATCGTGTTTCATGGTGAGACATCAAGTGTCGACGCCATGTCACAGCCGCACCGTTCCATGCTGAGCAATTCTCTTAATGTGTTTTGATCACACACTGGTGTAGATGGTACACAGCAGTTTTGGAGTGAATTGGATCATTTCTGGAGGAGGAGATCATTAAAATACGCCAGGTGGAAAACGCCAAAAATGACTGTAAATTTCAAAATGGCCGACTTCCTGTTGGGTGTGGCCTATCCGTGCAAGAGGCTTTTTTGTGCGTGTGGATGTTATACATGTGTCTACCAAGTTTCGTGCATATCAGTGAGACGTCCTATGGTGGTTATTTGTGTGAATGGGCGTGGCCAATCCATTTAGCCACGCCTATTAACGAAATTCATAACATATGTTCTGGGTTGGACTGTCAATATACCTGTGAAGTTTCACACAGATCTGACCAAGTACAGTGAAGTTATTGCCACTTCCTGTTTCATGGCGAGACGTCAAAATTCAACCTCCCACAACTGGCGTGCCCTTTAGATTCTGCGAGACCTTTTAATAACTTTTGATCAGGAAGTGTTCTAGATGGTAATCGGTAATTTTGAAGCCGTTCTGATGAATTCTGTAGGAGGAGTTCGTTAAAATACGATGCGTGCGCGACACCAAAAATGACCATGACATTCAAAATGGCCGACTTCCTGTTGAATTTAGCCTAGGGGTCCAAGAGACTTTTTTGTTTGTCTGGGGGTGATGGAGATGTGTACCAATTTTTGTGCATATCGGTGAGACGTCCTATGGAAGTAATTCATATGAATGGGCGTGGCCAAGCCATATGGCCACGCCCATTGACGAAATTCATACCACATATTCAGGGCTGGACTGTTGACACACATATGAAGTTTCAGGTGGATATCATCAAAAACACCAAAGTTAAGGCCATTTTTATGCATTTTGGCGAAGGGTCGACTTCGCCGCCCTCCGGATGGAACGCCGTTTGACGACAGTCAAAATTCTTCATCATGGAGCATTACCAACATGTTGAGGCCTTTCTGACCAAATTTGAGCTGGATTTGCTGAACGTGCTCAGAGCTGGACCTCAAAGTCTAAAACATCGCTTTTTCTGTCACCAGCAGGGGGCGCTATGCAAATTTCAATATTTCTGCATGTAGACGTCTTCAGGGCGGGACTATTATGAATCCTGGGGAGTTTGGTACCGTTCGGACTATTAATGCCAAAGTTATAGCAATCTCATTTTTCATGGCGAGACATCAAACTTCGCCGCCACGCCCAGGTCAGGTTGTTTGGAGTTTACGTAATCCGTTAATAACTTTTGATCACAAACTAGTCTAGTTGGTGCACAGCAATTTTGAAGCCGTTCTGATTATTCCTGTAGGAGGAGTTCGTTAAAATACAACACGTGGAAAACGCCAAAAATGGCCGTTCAACGCCAAATATCTCACTTCCTGTTGGGTTTAGCCTATGTGTCCCTATGACTTTTTTTGTGCGTCTCAGCATGATCTACATGCGTACCGATTTTCGTGCAGATCCGTGAAACCTGCCGAGTAGGGTGCTCTTTAAGGGGCGTGGCCTAGCCATTTTGACCCGCCCACCTCCACGAACCCTAAAATACCTAAATTTACACCGCGACTGATGCGCATGCCAAAATTGGCGTGTTTTGGAATATGTTCAGGCCTCCAAATAAGCGATTTACTTTTGTCGTAATAATAATAATAATTCCTGCAATTTCAATAGGGTCCTCGCACCGCTTGGTGCTCGGGCCCTAATAAGAATAAGAATTCCTTCGGTTTCAATAGGGCTCTCGCACGGTACGTGCTTGGGCCCTAATAATCCTAAGGAAAACAATAGGGTCCTCGCACGGTACGTGCTCGGGCCTTAATAATAATCCTAAGGAAAACAATAGGGTCCTCGCACGGTACGTGCTCGGGCCCTAATAATAATTCCTTCAATTTCAATAGGGTCCTCGCACGGTACGTGCTCGGGCCCTAATAATAATAATTCCTTCAATTTCAATAGGGTCCTCGCACGGTACGTGCTCGGGCCCTAATAATTCCTTCAATTTCAATAGGGTCCTCGCACGGTACGTGCTCGGGCCCTAATAAAACAGGACAAAAACAATAGGGTTTCAGCTCTTTGGGCTTGAACCCCTAATAAATATAGCCACAAGTGGCAATTAAGCCAGCATGGACATTTAAAACTTGAAAGCTGGGTAGAATCAAGACCTTTGACAGTTCAGGACACCGGCAACTTCTTATTGGTCAACTGCAGGAACATTTTGGGGACATGCTTTAATTGCTTAAATAAAAAAGCCCACTGTGTTTGGTGATGTTTGCACAAACCCTCATTGATTATGGCCAAATTTTGCGAAACCATTGCGCTTGTTCGTAACTTGTGGTGCCTTCTGTTGACTGAAATTGAGTAATTTAATACACATGGTTGATCATTTATCTTTGTTGTAGTGAAACATCTTCTGATGCATAGCTAGGGCACATCATCAGTGATGTTACCTGAGGTCATTGGGTGTTGCGGGTCTTTTGAACATCAAACACCCTCGCTCAGGCGACCCAGCTGAGGTTGATCAGGCCTTAACTTGTGCCCTAGCAGCACTCAACCACAGATCTGCCCTCTTTATCGAGAGGCACCTAGAGGCTTTCTCTGCCGCCTCTGTGCTGTTGTAGATGGCCCTCCTCCTCCTCTCACCTGTGATGCCGAGTGCAGTGTATGCTTTGTAGAGACACTGTCCTGCAAAGCCTCTGCACCCTTCCTCCGCAGGCAGGCGCCTTGCCTTCCAGCCTCGTCTGTGGCAGTTGCTGACTAGGCTGTCGTATTTCTCTCTCCTCCGTCCTCCTCTTTAGGAATCCACACTCCTTCTGCAATTCACCACTGCTGCGCTGTTTTCTCCCTTCTCCAGATGACCTTCAAGATCTTCCAAAGCCGGTGTAGCAGCTTAGGACAGTGCTCGCAGACCTTGTAGGGTGTTCCGCTTGGTCCTGGTGCTGACCTGGACCTTGCTTTCTGCACCACCTCCTGAACTTCTTTCAGAGGTGGCTCCCTCAGATCTGAGGCCTCAGCAGGCTCTGGTGGTGTTATTACTGCCTCACACTGCCCTAGCTCTTGGTCTCGGGTGGGGTCGCTGAAGGTGTTGTGGAGTTATTGGTCGACTTCCTCTTTTGGACAGGCTAGGTGTCCACTGCGACTGTCTGAGCAGCTCCTTGACGAAAACAAAGGGATTGTTGATGAAGGCAGTCCACTTTCTAGCCCTCTGCCTCTACTGTCTCCTGTGTTGCTCAGCTCTGCGCAGGACTAGGAGCCTCTTCCTGAGTATGAGACGGAGCTCTGGCAGTGGCGCCTTCTCCACTTCACTACCTTCCTTGTGTTGTTTCTTCAAGGCTTTCAGTTCTTTCCTGATGTTGTGGATTTTGACTGCCCTCTGGTTCTTGGTGTAAGGCTGCTTAGCTCCCCTATCCTCCTTAACACCAAACCTCTCAGCAGCCATACTCACTATGATGGTCATAGTCTGAGGCCTCCTCTCAATATCCCCTTTGGCTGTTGCTTCCAGCACCTTGTCTGCATCCTCGTCAAACTTATGCCACTCTGCTGTTTTAGAGGCTTGGGGCCATCCGATCCTTCTCCTCTTGGACTGCCTGGTCGAAGGAACTGTTTGCACCACGTGGAGGCTCTGGGCACTGTGGGGTGCTTCCTGGCCCGGCTCCTCCTCTGTCTCACCAGGTGCTGAACCTGTGCATTGTGAGGCTTGCAGTCGCTCCTTGCATTTCATCTTTGATTGATGGATCTTTAGGCCCTTCCCAGGTCTTTCCACTGCACAAGCACTCTACTCGTCAACGTTTGTCCATTGCTGTTGGTCGTTATCCTTGAATCTGTCCGGCTGGGGTGCTCATTCTCCGCCCCCTCTTGGGCTCCCCTGGGGGTATACTTACTTTCTTTGTTCCGTAGCTTGCTTTGGTTCCTTCTTCACAGGAGGCGCGGTTAGGGGTGCTAACCAATGCCGCCCCGGTTGCTGTCTTCTCGAGCTGCCATCTGTCTCTCCAGCCGTCACCAATCTCTTCTTGGTTGTCAACCAGACTTTTCCTGGTAGTCACTGGTTTCTCCAGTCTGACAACTGTAGTGAAACATCTTCTGATGCATAGCTAGGGCACATCATCAGTGATGTTACCTGAGGTCATTGGGTAATAATGATTAACATACCCTGCAAGTTTTGTAATGATTGGACAATCAATTAGATTTTTAGTCTGATTTGTCTTATTGCATGCCCATTTTTTGTATTTGTGGTGCCCCCTAGTGGTCACATAATGAAACTTTTATGATATGTTCCTGGTACCTCTTAAGACCTTTCTTGCTACGTTTATAATGATTGGCCCAAACGTTGTGCAGTCATTTGCTGAGCCATGCCCCCTTTTAAGTTCATTGGTCAATATCTTCAAAATGCATATATAGATAACAGTTAAAGCATTGGTGATAAAATTCAGAAAAATATCTCACATCATTATGCTGATTTCAGGTATATTTTAAAATACTTTGGTGACATTTGGTTATAAATGAGATGAAATAGAAAATGTTATGCATACAGTACAAATTACAACAAGACAATGAATATCACTGTGAGCTAACTGTTAAACCAATCGGAACATCAATTGAAGCATGTGACATCTAGTATCCAGAGAATGTCTCTGTCAGTGGTGGTTACATTTAGAAGACTTTTGGAGATAAAGATGTTAATTAATTTTGCATATTCTTAAAAAATATAGAGTGACAGACTATATGTTGCACTGCTGAAACTTTTGTCACAATTCAGTGGATATGCTGAAAAACTTTCAGCTCTGTAGGATGCACTGGTGATTTATTATGATTTTTTGAAGTGTGGAATGTGAGATGTCTCTTAAGCACTCATTTTCAAATTTTGTGCATCGACTGAGACATGGCCCTAGCCCTTCGGGCTTGAACCCCTAGTAAATTTTGATCCAACAATTCTCAGTCTTAGGACATTGTAGAAGCTGTGAGCAAGGGTGGCCTCATAAGTCCCACATTTCTCACATAAAAATCTAAGTTGTGTCTGCAACTCCATTGTGTTTCAGTGATAAGAATGCCAAGATCTTTTTCCCAAAGTGCATGTATGTTAGAAGTGTCTACTTTGCCTGTTGTATATTAATGTAAAGGTTTGATAGAAGGTGAGGGGAACAGGGGGAGTGTCTGATGATTTACCTAATTGTTGAGTGAATCATTTGGGCAGTCGTACCTGTTTAGCTAAAAGCTGAAATGAGGCAAAAACACCGTCCACAAACAGGTCTGATAAGGACCTAATATCATCTTTTATATCAGCCCCATGCGCTAAAAATATGATGTAAATAGATAGGGGGAATGAGGGTTTCCTATGACATGGTATCAGTAGATAGATTGAGCTCCAGTCACCATGTTTACCAGCCTGTTTCCAGATATTATCTGATGCACATATTAACACATTGGCATTTTATTTATTTTAAATGGGTGACTACATTCCCTTTCTAGCCTTAGCAAGTTAGGAGAATACTGAAAGGGGTGAGAGCAAAACATTATCACTCTGACATTTACACCATAATATCAGATGAAATCTGGACAAGCCCCACTCTCACATGTAGGTTTACATAGATGACTCTTTTTGATCTGAGGGTTTTTGCTTTTCCATAGGAAGGGATTAATGATAAAATCTAGTTGTATCATTTTAGTCAAGTCAAGTCAAGTCATCTTTATTTATATAGCACATTTCATACGACAAGCGTAAACTCAATGTGCTTCAGGATACAAGAGTAACATAGATAATAGAGTAATAAAGTATTACATATAAAAACAAGCAGAACATGATAAAAACAAACAGGATAAGAAGGTATTGTTATTATCAGTGTTCTTAGAAGGGAGATAATAACAATAATAATACTAATTATTAAAAAAAAAAAAAAAAAAAAAAAACCCTATCTAAAAGCTTGCGAAAAAAGATACGTTTTTAGTTGGCTTTTAAAAGAGAACACAGTTGTGGCAGACCGTAGTTCATGTGGAAGAGAATTCCAGAGAGTTGGACCATAATGACTAAAAGCCCCATGAGCTGATTTAGAATTGATTTTAGGTATAGTGAGGAGACCTTTATTTGATGATCTAAGAGATCTCTCTGGTGTGTACTCAGTGAGCATGTCAACAACATAAGAAGGAGCCAGACCATTGAGACATTTAAAAACAATAAGAAGTATTTTAAAATCAACTCTTTGTTTTACTGGGAGCCAATGAAGGGAAGATAAAATAGGAGTTATGTGATCTGACCTTTTGGTTTTTGTTAAAACTCTAGCTGCTGCATTTTGAATAAGCTGGAGTTTATTTAATGTCTGCTTTGTCAGACCAGCAAAAAGTGAATTACAGTAGTCCAGCCTACTGGAAATGAAGGCATGAACCAGCTTTTCAGAGTCTGACTGAGACAAGAAGGATCTAACTTTTGATATGTTTCTGAGGTGATAAAAGGCAGTCTTAGAAATATTGGAGATGTGCTTCTGGAAGTTAAGATCAGTATCTAAAATTACACCCAAGTTCTTGACATGCTCACATGGTTTTATAGACAGAGGAGTTAACAAAGATTCAATTTCATTCCTCAAAGCCTTTGGTCCAGCTAACAGAATCTCTGTTTTGTCATGATTAAGTTGTAAAAAATTCTTTACCATCCAAAATCTAATATCTGTGATGCACTGGATGAGGTCGTTTACTGGGCTAAGGTTATCTGTGGAGACGGATATGTATAACTGTGTGTCATCGGCATATGATTGATATGAAATATTATACTGTTGTATTATGGACCCAAGTGGAAGCATGTACAAGTTAAACAACAAAGGGCCCAGAATTGACCCCTGAGGGACTCCATATGAAATGCCAATCTCATCAGATTTAAAATTACCGATGGACACAGAGAACGATCTTCCAGTGAGATATGAAGAAAACCACCTTAAAATGGTGCCCTTAAGGCCCAGACAGTGTTCAAGGCGCTGAAGAAGAATAACATGGTCCACAGTGTCGAATGCTGCACTGAGGTCGAGGAGTACCAAAACTGAAACTTTATGATTGTCAGTGCCAATTTTCAGATCATTAATAACTCTGACCAGAGCAGTTTCGGTACTGTGGTTGACTCTGAAACCAGACTGGTAGACATCAAACAAATTATTATTAGACAGATACATATGTAATTGTTGATAAACAACCTTTTCAAGAATTTTCCCCAAAAATGGAAGATTTGATATTGGTCTGTAATTCTCAAACACAAGTGGATCAAGATTATTCTTTTTCAACAGTGGTGTTACAATGGCATGTTTGAGACATGAAGGGAAGATGCCAGAAACCAGAGAAGCATTAACCATCTCAAGGACATCGTCTATCAAACAGCTAAATACATTTTTGAATAACTTAGTAGGCATTGGGTCAAGATCACATGTTGCAGAACTGAGCTGCTGCAGCACATCTAGTAACTCATTAGACTCAATCAGATCAAAGTCGAAAAGAGTGCTGGCAGTATGGCACCGAGTGGAAGAGGAGAGGTCACACCCACCAGCCTGATACAATTTTAGTCCATTGTATCAGTGTAGTCCATTGTATCAGTATATCAGCACTATCATTCTCTCAAATTTAAACTCAGTGGTTGTCACTGTGCGGAACTCATTGGAGTCATTTGACATATGGTAATATGAGAAAAAAGATTTCTGTGGGACTAAAAAATGAGTCAGCCAGCTGTGGCAGATTTAATGTAAAAATGATAGTGGAAGGCTGAATTTTATAATGGCATTGACAAAGCTGTGGAGTCATGCTTTCCGCTTCATACCAAGCGTACTACGTGTAGGGATGCATCTATCTGATACACAATATCAGTATCATTTCCGACACTGACTTTGTGAAGCAGAATGGGAATCGATCAGGTATAAATTTCAGGAGTCCCGTTATCTTGAGAGTGCCTGTCACAATAACTAGAACTAGATGATATGTTGCAGAAATTGCAATAAATTGTATTATTTTCATTTGAAGATGATTTGTGCTACTGATATAATATTATAATGTAATAATGCAAGTACATCCTTTCAAAGAGCAAGGAAGCTTTAATTCTTAAAGACATACTATGCAGGATTTGTTGCTTACCGTTTGTAAACACAACATTCACGCCTCATGCCAAGCGAGCTGGAGAGTAAATGAAGAGAAGCATTATTTTCTGACTGTTTCACTGTGGTTGCAGTCCATTGCACAAATAAGCACAGCCACACATCCACACAACCCTGCAGGAAGGCTTTATCCTGTTTGCTTGATTTCTCTGTTCTTAGGGCCCATCCACACGAAGCCTTGTCAGGGTGAATTCGCCAAAGTTTTTAACTGGTTCGGCCTTTCATCCATACGAAACTGGTGTTTTCGGAGGTCGAAACCGCATCTTTTTGAAGTGGGGTTCCAGAGTGCACAAATCTGCGCGACTTTTGGCTGGTAATGATGTCATAGCCCCACCTCGCTAACCTCTGACTTAACCCCAGTAGGAGGCTGTCCCATCACAACAACAACAACAACAACAACAATGGCGGATTACAGACTCGTGTTCTTGCTACAGAACCTGCTGAGCCTATTGGGGCTTCTACAGCAAATTCTTCTCCTCCTTCTTCACTACAACGAGCAGCAGACAGCAATAGACAACTATTTACACTACATGCTTGGATCCACCGCGGAGAACAACAAGCTTTTTGTGCATGCTCCGCATCTTCTTCTCTGGTTCAGAGCTGTGTGCTCCGGTTTTTAGTGCCGCGTCATCTCCTGGTTGGCATATATACTGCAGCCTTTTTATGTGGTTTCAGTGGCTTGAACCGGCTTCATTTCATCCGATCATTTTATTTGGCGATTTGAAAAAGACAAGTCTTCGTGCGGATATAGCCTTAGTGTGTGTGTGTGTTTGTGTGTGTGTGTGTGTGTGTGTGTGTGTGTGTGTGTGTGTGTGTATGAAGCCCAGCTCCGCTCTCCACCAAACAGACACACAGACCTGCAGCATGCATCCAGGGAGACAGCAATAGTCACTTTAGTTTTAGAGAGTCCAGACTTCATGCTGCGATTGGCTGAGGGCTACACACCAAGATCTACACCCAGAAATATCACGCACAAACCAATATAGTGAGAAAATCCAGGCAGAGGGCAGAGTTTCTGTAGATACATACACCACCACACACTACTAGTGGGTCAGAAATGATGATTGAGAAGGATCACTTTTGAGTCAATGTGTTTTTTTGTTTGTTTGTTTGTTTGTTTGTTATTTTGTGGGAAAAGCCTGCATTGTGTGCCTTGTAAAATATTTAGACATTGGATTTGGAATGTGCAAAAAATAAAATGGTAATAAATAATAAATAAGTAAGACTTAAAAAAACATAAATAACACTTCAATAAATGTTAAAAAATTGCCACATGGGGATGAAGTGTGTGATTCCCTCTCAAGGCACAATCAGACACAAGTGGTTTTCTTTAACGGGTTTTTACTGAGGTCTTCTCTCCACATCAAACCGTGAAAACTAATAATACACAGTATTAAACATAAAACCATGTTAGCTGGTTAGCATACATGATAGCAAATAATAGCAAGCGGAAGTAAAGTACAGACTTAAAAAATACCTTGTTGGCTGCATGCTACGAAAGGAAATCATCTTGGGTCTTCTTATCTCCGTATACATCAGTAAACATTACTTTAGCTTCTTCCAAAAGCAGTTTATGGCTATCTTTAACTTCATATGAGAGCATCTCTTCATTCAGCCTGCAATTGACGGTGTCAGCTTGCATCATTCACATTAACCGGACGTAGCAGCAGCTCAACGGAAGTGTCACAATAAAGGACATTTCCCGTTTACTAAAATAGCATCAAATAAAATGCAGAATATTACCCAAAATACATTTGGACTTTGAAAAGCATTCTCTTATAGAAAGTCTCATGTAAACATGTAGTGGCAACAGTAACACAGTGTCATTTCTTTCATAACAGACAATATACTGCCAATTTGGTTTCTTAGTGGTCAGGACTGTTGTTAACAAAGTGCAAAGTAACAACATATTAGCTATAAATTAGATATAAGTAACAAGAAAAACAAGTAGAACAAAGTAACATCTTTGACATGAGCTTTTAGGTCAGGTGTATTGCCACTTTCTATTTCAACTGTTTTTCAACAATGTCAACATACTGACTCATACACATTACTGAACTCTCCTCTCATTCAGCTCGAACAAAAAATGTTCCCACTCTGGAGCTGTGGAGAGCTGCTTTGAAACCAAGTCCATTTGAACTTATTTTTCCAGAATTTCTGGCTGGTCATTAGTTGTTGGGAAAACATCTAATAGCCTCTACGTTATACTCACTCACTAACCAGGCCCCACCCTACCTGTCTTAGGTGCACTCCACCCAGCCGATGCCAACCTTCTGCCCCCTGCCCCCTGCCCCCTCCCCCCTCCCCCCGTATTCTTCTAGGGTAAAAACCCATATTAAACAACATTAAGGTGCAAGGGACTGTGTAAATAAGCCCTTAAGGTTTAGCTTTTATCTTCTGTTCAGTGAGAGAGAAACTGTGGACTACACATTTCAGATAATAACTACTTCAGCTCATTGTGTTTTTTGTCTTTGGCTTCTACCTGCAGGGATCATGATGAATGTGTCTCGGTGTTGGCAGGACTCCGCCTTTGGCACAGTCAGCAGCTGCAGGGTGGTCTGCAGGGATACAGTTTAAATCCAGTGTTCAAAGAAAACCTAAGGATTGCTCTGCTTGGCGGGTAGGTCTCCTCCCTGTGAACATGCTGTTTAAATGTGGGGCTGCATCACTCTTCTCTCTCACTCTCTGTTTGAGAACTGCAGTACTGCAGTTATCAGCTGTTGTTTTAAGTCAAAGACCCTAAAAGATTCTACTGCTATGTCAACACACAGGGGCAGAGCATGGGCAGATGAGGGCAGCACTCTGGGTCCTGACCGCCACGCACGGGACATTGAGAGTCTTGACCGTTACGCCATGGAGCGCTGGGAAGTCATCCTGCATTTCATGGTGGGTTCTCCCTGCGCTGCTGTCAGTCAGGACCTGGCTCAGCTGCTGGTTCAAGCAGGCCTCATGAAAAGGTACATACAATAGATAGCACTGACAATTTTTTTTTTGGCTCAGCACAAACCTAAGTCCTCTTTGTTTAAGAACCAAAGGATCCTTATCAGAAATGTTGGTGTATGATATGGGTTTTTTATACTACTGTATATAACATAAAATTGCCAGATTTAAAAAAAAAAAAACGTAAGTATTGATGTTAGTGTTTGTATTAGAATTTCAGTACTAACTCTGTTAAACTTTTTTTTTTAATGCAGTGATAACAGAGTAAGTGAAGACAGTTGTAAAGACATATGGACAGTTAAGAAAGGAGATTACACAAAGTAAAAAAGAAACATACAATAAAAATAAAGATCAACTAAGTACATCAGAACAAAAAACAAAAAAAGTATAAAATAAACAGGGAGTAGAGCACAGGCTGACACTGATGGGCAAATAGGCAAGAACAAGTATATTGTAAAGCTGTATGAACGTGTGTGTGTGTGTGTGTGTGTGTGGGGGGGGGGGGGGGGGGGGGTGAATGAGATTAGATGTTTTAAATTTACACACACTTGTCTATCTTATATGTCTGTCATATATGATCCCAGAGAGAAAACAAACAAAAAAGAGAAGAAAGGAAAAAAAAAAGGATGTGTGTGTCTGTATGTGTGTGTGAGAGAGAGAGAGAAGGAGAGAGATTGGAATGGAGGTTGAGGGGGGTCGCATAGGTAACAGGGTGGCACCAGAGCCAGCCATCGGGAAGCGCAGCCCACTAAAGACAGGAGGCAGTGCTGCAGCAATAGACAAACAGGTGTTTCAATGGTGAAGTGGAGGCTGGTTAAAGTGGTGGACAACACCCAGACCCTTGGGAGGGGGTTTGTGGGTTAGTAAATATATGTGTGTCTGTCTTTGTGGGCATGTGTTTGTGAATGTATCATAAGACAGTAAGATATGAGAAGAAAGAAAAAATAAGTAAATAAATAAATAAAATAAAAAAAAACATTTTTTACAGCAATTAACAAGTAATGATAGCTAGGATGAACATTTGGTGGATGTGTTAATGACTGTGTGTATGTTTGTGTGCATGTGTGCTTGTAAATGTAGTGTATGAGATGCTGGAGAGAAAAAAAAACAAGCAAGTAAATTAACACATTTAACAAATGATTAAATAGTAACAAAAGATAGTTGAGATGTAGATAGATGAGAGTAGATGACGTTCAAAACCAGTAATATGTTTGATTTGAGACAATGACAGTAAATTATAAAGCTGTAACAACCATAATAATAAAACTGAGAGAAAAAAGAAAAAGTTCAATGTCATGAATGTTTCCCTAACCCAAATCTGTTTTTCAGTGATGATAGAAATGACAGTGATAATAAACATATTATCATAATATAATATTACATAATACAATAATAATACAACATATAATATGATACAAAATAGCCAAAGTGTAAAAGTCAAAGTTCATTCAGGAAGAAGAAAAGAAATTAGGGATAATGGAGGAAGGTTAGTAAAAGAGAATTTAAACAAAAAAAAAGGGTTGGATGGGGGGGGGTTCTGTAAATTTCATAAATCTGTGCTGTGTGCACAGGCAAAAAAGAGCTGGTAAGTGGGGAGGTGGAATTGGGGTAGGAGTATTATGGATTGAGGATATTGATGAATGGATTCCAGGTTGTGTCAAAATCAACAGCTTGTTTTTTAATTGAAGCAGATAATTTCTCAATTGATATGTTATCGATTAGTAGATGTTTCCAGAGTGTGATGGAGATTTTGTTCCTTGTTATCCAGTTCAAGAGGTTAGTTTTCTTGGTGCTGGTTAGGGCAATGGAGAGTAATCTGCTGGATGTACTGTTGAGGTTTGTGGTGGATATGTCGCCAAGTAATTAGAGAGACAGGGAGAGGGGGATGTGGCAGCCCAGAAAAAGAGAGAGGTTGTCAGTGATGTCCTGCCAGAATTGTTTAATAGGTGTGCAGTTCCATGTGGCATGCATATAGCTGTCTGTGGTGTTTTGTGAGCAGTGTGAGCAGATATCTGTGTCTATAAAACCTATTTTAAACATTCTTTCCCCTGTGCAGTGTACTCTTTGAATAATTTTGTATTGAAAGAGTTGTGTGTTTGTATTAGTGGACATGGAAAAAATATTTTTGCATATGTAACTAGTGTGTGGATGGGACACAAAGGAGGATGACTCAGCGAACTGTTTCCTGCATTTATTTCTCCTGCAGAAGACACAAAACACACAATTTGCCTTCTGGAGCTTTCTTCTGCGTCTCTGCACCCCCAGCAACGCCAAACAGCACTGTCTAGATTCTCAAAATACATATGCATTCAATTTTTTTTGTTTTACATTTCAATATGCATCCAACTCATTTTGCACATCACAAATCAGGAGCTTTAAAATTTCACAGGAAAGCATTTTACCTACAATCAATTTTACAACAAATCTTCTTAAAACCATAGAAATAAAAACCCATATACAAGAAGTAAACAGTGCCTCCTAGTGGACAAAGGAACAGAGAGCGTGGGGTGGAGTGACCAAACGGAAACAACAAAATTCATAACTTAACAAAGAAAAACACATACCTGCAGAAGACACAAACTGTACCAGTGTTTACACTTGAAAATGCAAGCTGTGCTGCATAGGTTACATGACACAGGGCGGACTGCCCTAGCGCAAATCGTGCCAAAAAAAACCCAAAACGAAACTAAAAACGTCTATAAAACTTATATTAACAATCAAAACAACACAGAACAGCATGGTAACATAGTAATATGCAACAGTGAACAATGTACACCAAAGATTTCAACATAAATGGCTCACATTCCAAAGGGAATAAAATGAAATCACAGCAGCATTTTCTCATACAACTTACCCCCAGCAACGCCAAACAGCACTGCTAGGGCAGAAGGGAGAAACTACGGAAGCCCAGGAGGTTCAGAAAGGGCAGAGTGCAGGATTTCCACACGAAAAATTAATAAAATACTAGTAAATAAAATAACTTATTGAGATAATATTCACTTATACTCAAAATAATCATAAAATGATAAATATAATTCACAAATACAAATTGGGTTACACATATTTGGGTCCAGAGGTCAGCACCGGGGGTGATCTGTAGGTCATGTTCCCATTTTTCTGAGGAGATGGCTATTGAATGATTGGGTGTGGATATTATCTTGTAAATTTTGGAACTCTGTGAAATAGGGTTGGGCGATAATATGAAATAAGGTATCCCGCGATATCTTAAAATAGCAACGGTATCAGTTTCATTACCATCATTAAAAAAATCTGCTTATCTGCGTATATAGGTCTATAGGGGCCTAATGTGATATTAAATATAATTTATTTAATGCCTAAATAATGAGTGTTTGTCCGGCACCTATGTATGTGCAGTTGAGTTTTCAATGTAACCCATTTAGACCTAAAATGCCTGCTAAAAAAGGCCTTTTTCTGCCTAAGCAATACACTGTAAACAGCCTCCTAATACCTGAGGATTTACAGAAAAATTCAACAGAATTGTCAATGCCTACTAAAACCGTCATATCTCAGGCTCTATAGCAGATAGAAACATGAAATAAAAAACACTTGATAGCTGACATCCTTGTCTTTTATTTGAACTCACTTGTTTTGCAATAATCTTCAACTGCATTTAAAAAAAAAGAACTAGCAACAAATAATCCATAAAAATGTCTGTAAAAATATTAAAAATGGAATAACATCACATCACTGCCTAGGCTTAACTACTTGGCCTAGGCTGAACCTCGATATCTTAGTTTCTATACATGTAGAAACCTGAAATAATGAATAAATGAATAAATAATGAAATAGTACTGTAAAATAAAGTGACTTGTAAAATAACTGTCTGAAATTTAAAAATAAATAAATAAATAAAACAGGACAGTTACAGAGCTCAAGTCCGAGTCAAGCCTCAAGTCTCTGTGTGTGCGACTCAAGATTCATCATCATCTATAGATTGCTGCGGACATGTTTGCTGAAGCACTCAATGTGCAGGGGCACCTTGCACTGTTGACATCCATAGACCATCGCACCAGCACGGGTCATAGTGCTGCTGTTTGACAGTGAACACTCCCAGCACGCCTTTCTCTTTTCAAAGATTTTGTCACAGTCATGTTCGGCTGAGGCTCCCACGGGTCCTGAGGGAGGAGGAGCACTCCTTGCTGTCACAGGGGTGACGAGTTCCTGTGCAAGGTTCTCCACCCACTCTTTGTAGCTACTCTTGTAGCCATTACCACTCTTTGCCAAAATGTAGGAATTGTAGCAGCAGCTTGACAGGAAAAAGAAAACGAGCCCCCACCACCATTTCTTTGACTGATGCTGGAACTGGTAGTAGCCCACCATCGGATCCAGTAAATAGATGCCCTTCATGTGCTTCTGATAATCAGAGAGGCACACTGGCACTGTGACCTCTGTCTGGACTTTTCCACCCTGTCTTCTCTTGACAGTCCCTCTTGCCGTGGGCTCATGGTAATTCGACAGAACCATGACGGTCTTTGTATCCTGCTAAGCACAGAATGTCAGGTCGTCCTTCTGAGCCACTTGGTACTGATGCTTCTCCACGGCACGTGGTTTGGGGGGGAGTCCCTTTCTAATTGAGGGAATGGTGCCACACGCATCAACACCATGAGCCTTCAACTCCTCAAAAAGTGGCACCCCGGAATAAAAGTTATCCATAAAAATGGACAGATGGGACCCATAGCAGGGTCTGGCCAGATCCATCACCACGCGGTGCGCAAGGCCCCTCTCTCTCCTCCCATCACGTCCGGTGTAGACCTGGAAGTTTGACACATAGCCAGTGCAGCTCTCAGCCATGACCCACACCTTTATGCCCCACTTAGTGGGTTTGAGTGGGAGATATTGCCGGAAAGAAAGTCTCCCCTTAAATTTTACCGTGCTTTCATCCACAGTCACAAAGCCATTCACTTCATACAGCTCTTGGAATCGGCTGGTCAGGTAGGTTAGGTACCACCTGATTTTCCAGAGCTTGTCAGAGTAATCCACGTCACTGTCCTTATTGTCTTGCAAGTGAAGATACCTAAAAATGCACATAGTACAATGGACACCCGGTACATAAATGACACATTGTTGCTATTGTCATGAGCCATTATTGTCATTTGTATATGTATATTTATATATTTATAATCAATCAGATATCATAATTATCATCATCATCATCATCATCATCATGAGCTATTATTATTATCATTATCATCTGCATTTATTTGTAGCCTTTTCACTTATTTACTGTCATTATTATTACCAATCGGCCTAATCATCAATTATCATCATCATCAATTATTTATTATAATTAGGCCTACTATCTGCATAAAAGTTATTATAATCATTATTATCTTTGTCATAATCATTTGTGATAATGTGGTGTCATAATCACCACATTATCATGGTCCTCATCACAGCTAGCTAGAACTAGTAGGTATGCCCACAATCAATAGTCTATAATGAGTTTAATGTTATTATTAGCCTACGTCCAGATGATGGCAAATCTGTCCCTTGACATAGTTGGGGGACGGCTGTATGGAAAAGCCTCTTCTTCTGACACTAGTAGTCCCTCTGTGCTGGCAGATCTAGGACTCCCATGACAAGACAGAGTCCAACAAATGGCAAGGCAAGGCAGCTTTATTTATATAGCGCATTTCATACACAAGGCAACTCAATGTGCTTTACATGATTAAAAGTTCAACATTTAAAAGCATTTAAAAACAAAGAATAAAGAGCATTTAAATACAAAGTACAGAAAAAAGACAGCTTACTAAACATAAGAGCATTTAAAAACATGAAAATGCATAAATAGAGGTTAATTAAAACATACAGTGCAGTGTAATGCAACAGCATAAAATCAATAAAAGATTTAAATATTTCAAAGGGCTTTAAGAGAGCTCAATCATAAGCATAAGAAAAAAGAAGAGTTTTTAACCTGGATTTAAAAACATTCACACTTGGGGCTGACTTCACTACTGTTGGCAGCTTATTCCATTTGTTTGCAGCATAACAGCTAAATGCTGCTTCACCATGTTTGGTTTGAACTCTGGGCTCCACTGTCTGACCTGAGTTTGCAGATCTCAGAGTCCTACTGGGTTTATATTCCATTAGCATTTCATTCATGTATTCTGGACCTAAACCATTCAGTGATTTATAGACCAGTAGCAGAACTTTAAAGTCTATTCTATAGCTGACTGAGAGCCTGTGTAAAGTCTTCAGAACTGGAGTAATATGCTCTGATCTCTTTGTTCTGGTCAGAACCCGAGCTGCAGCGTTCTGAATGAGCTGCAGCTGTTTAATGGTCTTTTGGGGCAGTCCTATCAGAAGACCATTACAATAGTCAAGTCTACTGGAGATAAAGGCATGGATGAGCTTCTCCTGGTCTGTTTGGGACATGAGACCTCTCACTCTGGATATGTTCTTCAGCTGGTAGAAGGCTGTTTTGGTGATTGATTTGATATGACTGCTAAAAGTCAGATCCGAGTCTATCAGCACACCAAGGTTTCAGACTTGGTCTTTGGTCTTTAAAGACAGTGACTCCAGGTATTTACTAACAGCAGTCCTCTTTTCTTTACTGCCAAAAACAATGACCTCACTTTTGTTGTGGTTTAATTGAAGAAAATTTTGGTTCATCCAGTTATTTATTTGTTCTAGACAGTGACACAACACCTCTATTGAACTGTAGTCATCTGGGGACACTGCTAGATATAACTGTGCGTCATTTGCATAACTATGATAGTCAACATTAAACTTCTGCAGAATTTGACCCAAAGGTAGCATATATAGACTGAACAAAAGGGGTCCAAGAACTGACCCTTGAGGAACCCCGTGTGTCATGGCTATTCGATCTGATTCAAAACTTCCAGTGGTCACAAAATAACTCATTTCCTCCAAGTAGGACCTGAACCATTCTAAGACTATTCCATTGAGTCCTACCCAAGTTTCCAACCTGTTCAACAGTATACTATGATCTACAGTATCAAACGCTGCACTGAGATCCAATAAGACTAGAACTGACACTTTTCCCGAGTCAGTGTTCAACCTTATGTCGTTTAGCACTCTGATAAGAGCCGATTCTGTACTGTGATGAGGTCGGAAACCTGATTGAAATTTGTCAAAAAGTCCATTTGAGTTCAAGAAACTGCTGAGTTGATTAAAAACCACTTTCTCGACAATCTTGGCTATGAAGGGAAGGTTTGAGATGGGTCTATAGTTTGCTAACATGGAAGCATCCAACATTCTCTTTTTTAGAAGTGGCTTAATGGCAGCTACTTTCAGGGGTTTAGGAAGCTCGCCTGACTGAAGTGAGCAGTTGATTATTTGCTGCAGATCAGTTAACACAGACTTCACAATAGTTTTGAAGAAGTCAGATGGTATTGAGTCGAGACAGCTAGTTGATGGTTTAAGCTGCTGAACCGTTTCCTCTACAGTTTTTAGGTCAACTGTATCAAACTCTGGCATGGTAATTGAGTTATTCCTGGGTGGTTTTAGGAGTTGCATCATTTTATCATTTTGCTGATTTGTGCTGATATTTGACCTGATGGATTGTATTTTTTCATTAAAATAGGAAGCAAATTCATTGCATTTATCTGCTGTGAGTAGTTCTGGCACTATCTGATTAGGGGGGTTAGTGAGCTTATCAACCACAGCAAACAGAGTGCAAGTATTGCTGATGTTCTTACTAATGATTTCAGAAAAGTGTTGCTGCCTAGCCCTGACTAACTCTTTGTTAAAATTATTAAGACTTTGTTTGTAGAGTTCATAGTGAATTTGGACTTTAGTTTTTCTCCACTTATGCTCTGCTTTTCTGCATTTTGATTTCAAGGCCTTTACCATCATAGTGTTCCTCCATGGTGCTTTGGGTCGGCTCAAGGTTGTCTTAGTTTTAATAGGAGCAACAGCATCCATGACATTTGAGATTTTCCATGTGAACTTATCTAGAAGTTCATCAATTGTCTCTGCATTTACAGTTGATGACACAGCTATGGTCTCCATAAACTGAGTGCTAGTATTCTCATTCATGAACCTTTCTTAACAGACACAGAGGTTGCCTGAACTTTTGGGATGATCTGTAATTCAAAAAACACACAGAAATGATCAGAAATAGCCATGCCCTTAATGTCAATAGATAAAATGTCAACATCCTTAGGGATTACCAGATCTAGAGTGTGACCTTGAGTATGTGTGGGGCCCTTCACATGTTGTGAGAGGCCAAAAGTGTCCAGTACAGCAGAGAGTTCTTTGGCAGTTTTGTCCATGTTATTGTCAACATGGATGTTAAAGTCCCCTGTTATGACTAAAAAGTTGTAGTCAGTACAGATAACTGACAGCAGTTCTGCAAACTCCTCCATTAATTTTCCATTGTGTATTGGAGGTCTATACATTATTAACATAATGATCTTTGGATCACCTTTTACTAAAAAACAGAGATATTCAAAAGAACTAAAATCACCAAATACAAGTCCATTACACTGAAATAAAGATTTAAAAATGGCAGCAACTCCCCCGCCTTTCTTGCCGGTTTGACACTTGTTCATGAAACTAAAATTTGTTGGTGCTGCCTCATTAAGAATGGTGCTACAGCTACATTCAGTCAACCATGTTTCACTAAGGAGTAAAAAGTCTAGATCATAGGTCATAATGATGTCATTAATCAACAGTGATTTGTTAACTAGTGATCTAATATTGAGTAGAGCAAACCTTGCAGAGATAACAGGAGACACTGGTTTGTTCTGAGGTTGACATGCTATATTTACTAAGTTTGCAACTGTACCTTTTTTGTTTCTCATTACTTTAACCAACTTTCTGTTACTTATCAACACAGGGATAGGAAATGCTTTTTGAAATCCATAGGGCCCTGACTTTTCCTGGGGGAAAAAATTGTTGATATCAATATTACAGCCTGGACCCAGCACATATCAGTCAGACTCACAGTTAAAATGTTTCATGGGCAGAGAGGGGGCTCCGCGATTTTTGGTGGATGGTTGTTTTGTGTGTGGTGGAATGGGAGGGGCTGAACGATGGGGAAGGTTAAGGGGTGAGAATAAGGGAGCTGGACGTGGTGTGAGTTGGATTCCAATATTGACAAGGTTTTTCATCTTGTCAGTGAAATCCAAGAGAGAGTCGTTCGGAATGGGTGACAGAAGTGAGGAGCTGGAAGACTCCATTTGTTGGAGTGAGGATGATGATGGAGGGGTAACCTCTTGTTTCTGGGTTGCAGAAGTTGGGGGAAAAGTCTTCTGTTGGGGTAAGGAAGATGACGCTGGGATTGTAGCCTCCTTCTGCGTTGGCTGTCCTTCAGAGCACTGTCTTATCTGTTGTTCTGCACTATCTCGTCTCCTGTCCTTGGTTGAGCTCGCTGGTGTCTGGGTGACGACACATGGTGTTGCTGGGTGACGTACATGGTTAAATATGCTGGCACTCAACAACTGCACTCCTCATTTATTTAGGCAAAAACCGTCTGCCTTAAAAAGGTGCCTGCGTTCCCAAAAAATGTTGAAATTGTCAATGTAGTTCACCGATTGAGCAGTACACACATCTTTTAACAATTTGTTTAACCACCACAATCTGCTGAAACGCTTGTCTCCTCGTCGTAGCGTTGGCAAAGGTCCACTCAAATACACCTCAGCATTCAGACATCGCACTTTGCTCATGAGATCATCAAAATCATCTTTCAGTGCCTTTGACTGTTGCTTCACAACATCTAGGGCTCCTGTCTGTATGATAACAGATTTCACTGTTAGATACTCAGCAGCGATCTTCATGATTTTCTTTGAGATATCAGACACCATGTCATTGGTAAAACACAGTACTTTGGTGTTTTTCTTGCTGCATTAGTGTTACACCTCATTTACCGCTCCGTCACCAACTGTGCTTGAGGCCCAGTTGTTAGCTGCGACCTTTTTCTGTATGATTTAGTTTCATACCTTTCTCTGATGCTGGGAGATGAACATTCCTTGTGGGAGTCAAGGTCTTGTAGAAGTGGAGCAAATTTGTTTTGTAATTGGATGTCTGTGTCTTGGGTTGGTTTGCTCTTACTTCTTGTTGTAGCCACTGTCCACGGCTGTTTTCTCCTTGGTACCGGGGTTGAAGAAACACTCAGTGCAGGCCAATCAGCTTCCTCGTTAATCTGTTGGTGCTGGGTTCTGCCTCTTGTCCGTCTTCCCATATCTTTACCAGAAATATGCTTAGGCTTTGCTCCTAGCAAATTCCAGGAAGGACTACTGGCTGATTTACTGCCGTTTACACAGGCTTCATCCTTCTTCTTTGTGGAGCTAATTAGCTGTCTGTTAGCCTGCTCCTGTCCACTGGTTTGAGACAATGGTAAGGTTGTCTCATTCCCAGATTGTCCATTTACCTCCACATACACTTCGAGGCGGTGAATTTTCATCTCCAATACCGCTATCTTCTGAAGAAGTTTGTGATGGTCATCACAAACTTCATCAGTGGAAAAAGGAGGCATCTTATTGTTAATCTTGCTGCTAATAGCAGGCTTGTGCTAGTGGTAGGCCGCACTCACGTTATAGTGAGGAGGTAATAAAAAATGTTGAAATACGACCACAGCCTACTATATCTACAAAGAAAGTCGGTCTTACTGATTTATAAGTATCCAGGAGCCGTTGCTAATAGTTTCTCATATGAAAAAAAGCAAGAAAATCAAAAGAACAAATGCAAGCAGCGACAGGAACAAGGAGAAAAGCATCTGCATTGTATGAAGCAGGAAGTAGTAAGTGTTTTCATTTCTGTGACCGTAAGGGGTGCCCACTTGCTACTTGATGGAGTTGTGCTCTGTGTTTGTTCAGCATACTGATTAGTTTCGGTCACAATTTTAATCCTCAACTCTTAAGTAAAGATGTGGGAGAATACCTGCGTTGATGTTACATCATTTGGCAACTCAATTTTGATGCCTGGTGTGCGATTATATGCTAACTTCACAGTTAGCACTATATGCTAACTGGCGAAAGTTCTCTCTTTCTCATTCATTTGGGAAGTCGACAGACTTGCGCAAATCTCCCTCTTGCTCATCCCCAAACATGGCTTGCATCCACTGAACCCTGTCTACGGGATCTTAAGGCACTTCGAGGTTTGTATCATGGACATTTTCACGGAAATGCAACTCGATTTCTTCTATATCACTTCCCTCACTTGAGTCTGCCATAATCGATCACTAATACTGTCAACGTTGTTATTTTCCCTTGCTGACAAAAAAGACACACATGCTCAAAGTGTAGGATCTTGACCAATCACGAAACATTTCATTAGACACCCGACTAAATCCCCTGACATGCCTTTTAATTATCCAACGTGTATTTCGACCAGTTGGAGTGTATATCATTGGCGATGTGCCTTTTAAATGTCGATAGCAGTGAAAATGAAATGAATGTCAGTCCCGGTCTTAATGGTGCATACGCATGGATGCTGCAGCCGGTCTTAAAGGTATATACAGATGAATGCTGTTCCAGGTCTAAATGGGTTAATACTATTACAATTTAAAACTAATTGTAGGCTATAATGTTTCTCTTAACTGTTGATTTGGGAGATGACATTTGATAAAGTTTTTGGATGTGACATCATCACGTGACAGCTCAGAAGTGAGAAAGAGAAGAAAAGACAGCAAGCTGCGCATCAAGCGAGCTGGTCCCCCCAAAAAAACACAACTTTTGCAATTTAGCAGCATTTCGGGTGGAGAGCTGGCGAATGTCGACGAGGGTGTGTGCAAGATTTGCACGAGACAGTGACAGCGAGAGATGGAAACACCTCAAATCTCAGGGCCCATCTCAGGATCTATCACCCGCTAACCGCCACAAGGATGAATATGTTCAACAAGTGCAACGATTTCAACCCCTCCTGCTGATTCTGGTGCCAAAGCAGGACAAACACCAACAACAACCAGGCCCACCACCACTTATACACAACCAACAATAATGGGGGCGTTCGGGAAAATAACAAAGCACAGAAGGGTGAGTATTCACTGGAAAACCTGTACTGATGCGGTGACCAAGTACTTTGCAAAAGAAACGGTCTCTTTCTCTCTTCCTTCTATTGAGGAGAAGAGGGAATTTCAATTTGCTATTTTCTATGTTTTCCTTTTTTGAATATCAATAGAGCATGCTTCAGTCTTTATATAGTTTTCCTTTAGCTTACGTAGTCCATTATACAAATGAATAGCCTAAGTGATAAGGATGGCGATGTTCTGGGCAGCCCCCTTTTTTTCTCTCTCTCTCTCTCTCTCTCTCTTCTTAATTTATGGTTGACCGGGATATCGCCACCTGGATTGGGACCTTAGGGGATGGGCTGCCTTTCCCACCATGCTGCACCCCTGTGTTAGTTGTACAGGGTGGGGAGGATTTTCTGGGAGGGACACTAACCACCTTTATGTTAATCTTTAACTTTTTTATTTTTTGTGTTTTTGTGTTGGGATATATTTCACATGGAATGGATGGTACTTATTATGGGCTTTTCCTTTGTTCTGTATTAGATTTAGCGCTCTCAGTAAAAAAAAAGTAATATATTTTTACTCATACTTTATTTTTTAAACTGGAATGTTTCCATTAAATATTTTTTCTTGGAACACTAAAGGTCTCAACATTGCTATTAAACGGGCTAGCTGTCTGGACATTTTAGCCAGGAACCAAATAGAAATTGCCATGTTACAAGAAACTCACTTGCTTCAAAAAGATTGGTAGATTGAAAAACCATTGCTATAAATTAGCTGCTTTTTCCTCTGCCTCAAATAAAACTAAGGGGGTAGCTATTATTATTGACAGGAAACTGAATATTTCTATCCTAAGCAAAGGTGGCGATCAAGAGGGCAGAATCACTTTTTTAAAATGTATTCACAATGGTATAAAAATAGCTTTTGTTAGTGTGTATGCACCCAACAGTTATGAACCAAATTTCTTTCAATCATTGACCAATATATTGATGGAGCTAAATGACTTTCAACTTATTATTGGGTCAGATATGAATGCTGTTGTAGACCACATGTGGGATAAATCTAAGACCGCCAATTACAATTTTCGCTCCTCACATGCTCTACAGCATTTATTATCTGACTTTAACCTTATCGACACCTGGCGAGCAAGTAATCCAGGCATCAAGGAATTTACTTTTTATTCTAATAGACATCAGTCTTTCTCCCGTATTGATTTTATTTTAATATCTTCATCATTATTTTCTTCTGTGAAAAGGACTGAAATTCGACCCATGTGTTTATCAGATCATCATGCCCTTCTCTGTCAATTTACATTCTCTCAATCTAAGAAAAAGGCCACTAGATGGCGCTTTAACTGTACATTACTGGAAAACCCAGTGTTCTGTTTACAATTTCAGTCTGAGTTACGCCACTTCCTAATGATAAATAAAAATTCAGTCAGTGATTCTCGGATACTTTTGGATGCTGTTAAAGGCTTTATCAGAAATAACACAACCGCTTTTGCTTCAGGTCTTAATAAGTCACAATTGAAAAAGATATCTGAAGTTGAAAATTTGTTAACTGTTTTAGAGCACTCTCAGCAAAGAAATTACTCACAACAAAAAGCATCCATACTTGTTAAGGTTAAGACTGAACTTAATAATCTCATCAAGAAAAGGGCTGAATTTGCTATCCACAGAGCTCGGGTCAATCACTATTTTCATGATAGTCGACCAAGTCATTTTTTGGCTAATAAATTACGTAATAGTGACGATTTGGCAAATATAGCAACTATTTTGTCAGAAAATGGTGACTTGATTATTGATCCGAAGTTAATTAATGCCAGATTCACAGATTTCTATAAGAAATTGTACTCATCAGAAGGTGAACCCTCTTCCAGAAAGATAGATACTTTTTTAAAGGGGCTTAATCTTCTTGTTTCATCAGCATCTGAATCAAGCTCACTGGGCGATCCAATATCTCTACAGGAACTTAAAATATCTTTGGAAACTATGAATAAAGGCAAATCACCTGGTTGGAATGGCATTCCTCCTGAGTTTTATTTGAAGTTCTGGGATCAATTAGGCCCATTACTATTAGAGATGATTAATACAGCCATCCTTAAAGGTGCGTTTGGGAGAGATGTAAGTATGTCTTTAATTTCACTTCTGTTGAAAAAAGGTAAGGACCAGAATCACTGTTCAAACTGGCGCCCCCTGTCACTGATCAATACAGATGTTAAACTATTTTCCAAAGTTTTAACTCACCGTTTAGAAATCTTCCTGCCTAAACTGGTTCATCCAGATCAAAGCGGCTTTGTGAAGAAAAGACTTTCTTCAGATAACTTATGACGTCTTCTCCATATTGTTGACTTCTCCTCTGACACAAAGGCCTCCTCAGCTGTTCTCTCAATCGACGCTGAGAAGGCTTTTGATCGTCTAGAATGGTCGTAAATTTCTAGATACAGTCAGGATACAGTCAGGTCCATAAATATTGGGACATCGGCACAATTCTCATCTTTTTGGCTCTAAACACCACCACAATGGATGTGAAATGAAACAAACAAGATGTGCTTTAATTGCAGACTTTCAGCTTTAATTTGAGGGTATTTACATCCAAATCAGGTGAACGGTGTAGGAATTACAACTGTTTGTATACATGCTTCCCATTTTTTAAGGGACCAAAAGCAATGGGACAGTTGGCTGCTCAGCTGTTCCATGGCCAAGTGTGTGTTATTCCCTCATTATCCCATTTACAAGGAGCAGATAAAAGGTCTAGAGTTCATTTCAAGTGTGCTATTTGTATTTAGAATCTGTTACTGTCAACTCTCAATATGAGATCCAAAGAGCTGTCACTATCAGTGAAGCAAGCCATCATTAGGCTGAAAAATCAAAACAAACCCATCAGAGAGATAGCAAAAACATTAGGTGTGGCCAAATCAACTGTTTGGAACATTCTTAAAAAGAAAGAACACACTTTGTTCTTTTGGTGTTGCTGAGCAACACCAAAAGAACAAAGTGTGTTAAAGACCCAGAAGACCACGGACAACAACTGTGGTGGATGACAGAAGAATTCTTTCCCTGGTGAAGAAAAACCCCTTCACAACAGTTGGCCAGATCAAGAACACTCTCCAGGAGGTAGGTGTATGTGTGTCAAAGTCAACAATCAAGAGAAGACGTCACCAGAGTGAATACAGAGGGTTCACCACAAGATGTAAACCATTGGTGAGCCTCAAAAACAGGAAGGCCAGATTAGAGTTTGCCAAACAACATCTAAAAAAGCCTTTACAGTTCTGGAACAACATCCTATGGACATATGAGACAAAGATCGACTTCTACCAGTGTGATGGGAAGAGAAGAGTATGGAGAAGGAAAGGAACTGCTCATGATCCAAAACATACCACCTCATCAGTGAAGCATGGTGGTAGTGTCATGGCCTGGGCATGTATGGCTGCCAATGGAACTGGTTCCCTTGTATTTATTGATAATGTGACTGCTGACAAAAGCAGTAGCATCAATTCTGAAGTGTTTCGGGCAATATTATCTACTCATATTCAGCCAAGTGCTCCAGAACTCATTGGACGGCGCTTCACAGTGCAGATGGACAATGACCCGAAGCATACTGCGAAAGCAACCAAAGAGTTTTTTTAAGGCAAAGAAGTGGAATGTTATGCAAAAGCCAAGTCAATCACCTGACCTGAATCCGATTGAGCATGCATTTCACTTGCTGAAGAAAAAACTGAAGGGAAAATGCCCCAAGAACAAGCAGGAACTGAAGACAGTTGCAGTAGAGGCCTGGCACAGCATCACCAGGGATGAAACCCAGTGTCTGGTGATGTCTATGCGTTCCAGACTTCATGTTGTAATTGACTGCAAAGGATTTGCAACCAAGTATTAAAAAGAGAAAGTTTGTTTTATGATTGTTAATTTGTCCGATTACTTTTGGTCCCTTAAAAAGTGGGAGGCTCATATACAAACTGTTGTAATTCCTACACCGTTCACTTGATTTGGATGTAAAATTAAAGCTGAAAGTCTGCAGTTAAATCACATCTTGTTTGTTTCATTTCAAATCCATTGTGGTGGTGTTTAGAGCCAAAAAGATGAGAATTGTGTCGATGTCCCAATATTTTTGGACCTGACTGTATGATTAAAATCTTATTTGCTAATCCTTCAGCCAGTGTTATAACCAGCAATATCAGCTCTCCTCCTTTTAAAATCACACGTGGGAGTAGGCAGGGAGATCCGATTTTGCCCTTATTATTCATTTTATCCATGGAGCCATTAGCTCAGTCTATCTGTCAATCTAGAAATATCAAACCCATTACTATTAATTCTACGGCACACTATAATAAACTAAAATACTAAACTAAAATAAACTATTCCAAATCATCTTTAATGTATTTACAAACTCCATCCACAGTTAATCCTGTTTATGAGATCCTAACTGTATCCCACTTTAAATACCTAGGTATAGAGATATTTCCCCTTATCGAAAAAACTGTATCTGCAAACTATAATAGAACCTTGAAATTAATTTTAGATGATCTCAACAGATGGTGTAAAATACCTGTATCCTTATCCGGAAGAATTGCTATTATTAAAAATATATATATATATTGCCTTGAATTAATTTTATCAGTGCGATGATTCCTATTGCCCCACCCAGTGGCTATTGGGAGAAACTACATAGAAGCATATCAGAATTTATATGGAAAGGTAAGCGAGCTCGCATAAAACTTAAAATATTGCAAAAGTGCGAAAGAATCTGGTGGACTTGCTGTTCCAAATCTCGAACTATACTTTCATGCCCTGTCATTCTGCCCTTTATTAAGGTGGTTTGATTCAGATGCTGATGCTCCTTGGTTACACATAGAGAGAAATAAGGTTGCACCCACCTCTTTACAGGACTTACTTTTCACAGAGATCTCCTTAAAACAGTGTAGATTTTTATTTTGGCCCAATAATCGCACATGCATTATTAGTCTGGCGTAAATATGAAAAACAATATAACTGGGACACTAAGTGGCACTCCCAGACTCCATTATTCATCATAGAGGAGGTTCCTGTTTTGTAGCTCATCATCGGTCAAAATCTGGTTAACATACATTAGGCGATGTCATGGATGCTACTGGTTTAAGAGCTTTTACAGACCTGCAAAATACATATAATTTACCAGGTTCTTCTTTCTTCCTATATTTACAACTCAGATCAGCTATGCGAGCCTATGGAGTCCCATGGTCTGAACCACCTAATCACCCGTTATTTATTTTTATTGAAAAATTATCAATAACTCTCAAAGGTAAAGTCTCCAAAATATATAAAGATTTAATACAAAGATCTTCATCGTCATTACCCGTTACTCAAGTCTGGAACGCTGATTTTAAAACACTACATATTAACTGGACCAAAGTTTGGAGAAACATTAATATGGCATCCCGAAACCCAAACCATCAGCTGATACATTTTAATTTTGCACACAGAACCTACTTAACTCCTCTAAAACGTTTCAGAATGAAATTAACAAGTTCTCCTTATTGCTCATGTCCATTAAATGTTACAGGCACTTTTCTGCACATGATGTGGGAGTGTCCCACAGTCTACTTTTTCTGGAAGCAGGTCACAAAATATCTTTCTGGAACACTACAGATAAATATTCCTCTCTGCCCAAAAATGATGCTCCTTAATGATGAGGATATGTTAATTTTAAATGCTGCCCAAAGACGTTTTTGGCTGGCTGGAAGCACAGCAGCAATAAAAATGCTAGCGCTTAGATGGCAATCTCCACACTCTCTGTCAATGACTCAGTGGAAACAATCTCTTGTGGATATTATATTATTGAACTCTCCACTGCTAAACTAAATGGTGCTAAATGGCAGACAATAGCATGTTTGAATGCCATCTTAGAATATGTTGAGACCTTCTAATTTCCAATTTATATTGTTTTTTTTATTTTGCTGAGAGTTTATAGATGAGATAGAAGAGGCCCATATCTTTCTCTTTTTTTTTTTTTTTTTTAATTTCTGTTATTTTCTATCTCTTTTATTTTATCTATTTATTTTTATTTTTGCGTGTATCTGTATGTGTGTGTTGGGGGGGGGGGGGGGGGGGTTGGTGGTTATTGTGGAGGTAGGGGATGAGAGGGAATCAATGGATGGGTTTGGCTGATGTGAATGGGAAATGTGATACGGGAGGGGTTATATGTATGTATGTGTGTATGTGCGTATGTGTATGTACACATGTATGTATGTATGTATGTATGTGTGTACTAGGGATGTATATCTCCACCACTGAGGCCGATTCGATACGCATCTCGATACGCAGCCACCAATAGGATACATGAACGATACACTGAAGCCTCTGTCGATGCGATGCGATTCGCTCCTGTTCACGATACGATGCGATTCAAAAATGATTTGATAACGATATGACTTGCTTACAAAGACATTCGGTTCGATATGATGTGATCCAGTTCGATACAGTTAGTTGTGGTACAAGAGTGTGCCCATATCAGATTTCTTATAGCAGAACTCTGCTTTACTCTCTGTATCGACTTGAGGGATGCATGTAATATTTGGTTTGTTTTTACTGGGCAAACCAATACATCCTATTTTTAAAAAAAGACATAACTCAGTATGTATAGACAGAGCATTAAGTTTTATTTATAATAAGCAATCCTTACTGCGAAATATGTTCTCTGTCTCTACAATTTTACAAAACGTATAAAACTTCACAGTTTAACAATTTCAGAAAGCACAGTATTAACAATGTGCATAGTGCAAATAATATGACCTGCTGCCAGACTGATGTGCTTGACACAACGTTTCACTTAGTTGACTGAATAGTGAGCATAAATGGCTGAAATTCCATCTTACAAAAAATAAAATTAAATATCAACACCTTAGAGATTCACGTGTAAAAATAAAACTATTACTGGCAGCCAGTAACAGCTGCTGTAAACGATACTCTCGAACAGAGGTATTTCTTTCCAAAGTGCAATGTCCATAGTACTCCTGTCTACGAGGAGGAAAAAGTATTGAACAAGTAAATAAAGTAACGTTTCCCAACAAGTCTTTCTTAACTGCTCATTATGTATGCAAAAAAACCCATCAACTACTGGCAATCAAACAATGCTGTAAGTGCCATTTACTTATCTCAAGTAGCTTAATTTCAGGTTTTTCTTTAGAAATATTAGCTGGTCTACATGTTCTGGGAGTAACAGGCTGCGCTGAGCAGTCACTATACCGACTGTACTGAACACTCGTTCACTCGGAACACTTGTAGCAGGGATGGACAAGTAGGCTCTGGCCAATTTGGACAGAAGAGGGAGATCCACCTGCTCTTTCCACCACTGTAACACATCCCCATGCAGATCTAAACAATCCCTCCCCCTGTACTTGGCAGTTTCCTCCTTGGCTCTTTCTCTTGTACTTTTCTTCTGCGGTCTTGGAGTGGAGAAACCTCCAAACATCAGGTCCAAGGCCGACTTCTTCATGGGAGGCTCTGGGTCATCATCTAGGTAAGGTACGAGAAGAGACGAGAAGAGAAGAGAAGAGAAGAGAAGAGAAGAGAAGAGAAGAGAAGAGAAGAGAAGAGAAGAGAAGAACAATGTTATACAATTTTAAAAGAACAATATCATTAATTTTCAAAACAACAAACTATTACAGGTTGTAGTCCTAAGTTTCAATCAAAACAAACCTTTTTCCTCTTCTTCTTCCTCCTCCTCCTCTCTGTGGAAGCTCTGTTCATCCTCTGGGTTGGTTGCCTGTCTCTCATTCAGCCTGCAATCCTCTTCTGCCTGAGAATAATGAACAGATATATAAGCCATTAGATTTCTTTTAACTAGATCAGATAAAAACATCAGTTTTTTAAGGCAGACTAAATATAGGAGTGAGAATATACTTTATGAACATATTACCATATTCTCCACTTCGGCTGTTATCCCCAGGTATACGGTGTCCCTAGTGTGGTCATCATCCAAGAATTCCAGTGCCTTAAAACGGGGATCGAGCGCTGAGGCTTTACAGAGAAAGTCTTAAATATATGTGTACCGGTTGTTGAAATCCTAACTAAACTTGTCCTTCATCTCAGAGATGACTGGCAGGTCACTGTCATCAGGGTCAAAATGCTTCTGCAGTTTGGCCAGTGTTGGGGCGATGATAGAGATAGTGGGGGTCTTTTCTTCACTGAGGCACTTGGTTGCTGTTTTGAGGGGTGTCAGCAGCTTTATGACCTCTGGCATCAGGGTAATGTCCTCCTCTGTGAGGCTGGGCAGGCTCTCTCCTCGACCCCTTGACTTCATCTTCCTTGTTGTCAAAGTCACAGCAGCCTGCTGTTCCCACAAACGCTCCATCATGTCCAAAGAACTGTTCCACCTTGTGGAGACGTCATGAACCAGCTTGTGGTGTTTTAGTTTCAACTGAGCTTGGACTTCATGCAGAGCTTCACAAGCTTTTGGGCTTTTGTGAAAAATTGTAACAAGTTTCCTTGTTTTAACCAGGAGTGCTGAAACAGTTTCAACCTTGAGAGCTTTTTGTGAGGAGAGATTAAAAGTGTGAGCGATGCATCTTACATGTGGCTCCATCTCTACATGTGGCTCCATCTCTGCACCTACTCCAGCGAGTAGCATGTTCTTTGCATCCTCAAATTTCCATTCACAGCAAACATCACGCAGAAAAGCTGACAAATTTTGTCCGGTGTGGGCCTCATTAAAGGCTCTAGTTTGAAGAACATGGTTTTGCATGTTCCACTCGTTGTCAATATGATGTGCTGTGACTGTGATATATGACTGAGTGGCACAGGACGTCCAGCCATCAACAGTGATAGCAACTCTTTTGGCATTACTAAGGGATTCCACTACCTCTCTTCTCACTTTTTTGTACAGAGCAGGAATTTGTGTGTCGGTAAAGAACGCCCTTCCTGGTATTTTATACCTTGGATCTAAAATGTGGACCAGTTGTTTAAATCCCTCATTCTCTACGACGCTGTAGGGCTGAATATCTTTGCAGATAAAGTAGGCTATGGCGTCAGTTATGGCCTGGGAGCGGGCAGAGTTAGCTGCCAGAGGTGTGTTTTGTCCAAAGAAACTTGCGATAGACCTACTGTTCGTGTCACCAGCTTTGCTACCACTCGGTGTGGCTGGTGCTTCGGTTGAACCCGAAGGAGAGGAGGGGGGAGCAGCCACAGAGGTATCAACGCCGTGCCGTCTTTTCAGGTGCGTCGCCAGGTTCGTTGTGCTACTGACGTAATTGATAGCTGCTCGGCATTGTTTGCAGATTGCGTGCGTTTTGTCCAGTTTACCTTCTCGCTTGAAAAACCCGAAATATTGCCACACGTTTGATTTCTGTGTCTTTTTCGGTGCATTGAATATCTCCTCGCTGCTACCGTCGTTCTCGTTTCCCTCCATATTTACTGTGAACAACGCGTGCGTCAGTGAAGGAGCGATGGTGCATTCAGGTTGCCTCGGAAAACATGACAGGACAGGGAATAGTACTAGAACATGAAATAATCGATTTAACCATGGGATTTACCGATGCAGACAGGCTAGAAGAGATGCACCGTTAATTCACCCGTAAATTATATCCGATGTACCTTGAATCTACCGGTGCAGTCGCATCGCAAACGTTTGTATCGGATCACCGATATGAATCGGTGAATCTCGTCATCCCTAGTGTGTACAGTACAGGCCAAAAGTTTGAACACACCTTCTCATTCAATGCGTTTTCTTTATTTTCATGACTATTTTCATTGTAGATTCTCACTGAAGGCATCAAAAGTATGAATGAACACATGTGGAGTTATGTACTTAACAAAAAAAGGTGAAATAACTGAAAACATGTTTTATATTTTAGTTTCTTCAAAATAGCCACCCTTTGCTCTGATTACTGCTTTGCACACTCTTGGCATTCTCTTGATGAGCTTCAAGAGGTAGTCACCTGAAATGGTTTTCCAACATGAAGCAGTTCCCAGAGGTGTTTAGCACTTCTTGGTCCCTTTGCATTCACTCTGCGGTCCAGCTCACCCCAAACCATCTCGACTGGGTTCAGGTCCGGTGACTGTGGAGGCCAGGTCATCTGCCGCAGCACTCCATCACTCTCCTTCTTGGTCAAATAGCCCTTACACAGCCTGGAGGTGTGTTTGGGGTCATTGTCCTGTTGAAAAATAAATGATCGTCCAACTAAACGCAAACCTGATGGGATGGCATGTCGCTGCAGGATGCTGTGGTAGCCATACTGGTTCAGTGTGCCTTCAATTTTGAATAAATCCCCAACAGTGTCACCAGCAAAACACCCCCACACCATCACACCTCCTCCTCCATGCTTAACAGTGGGAACCAGGCATGTGGAATCCATCCGTTCACCTTTTCTGCGTCTCATAAAGACACGGCGGTTGGAACCAAAGATCTCAAATTTGGACTCATCAGACCAAAGCGCAGATTTCCACTGGTCTAATGTCCATTCCTTGTGTTTCTTGGCCCAAACAAATCTCTTCTGCTTGTTGCCTCTCCTTAGCAGTGGTTTCCTAGCAGCTATTTGACCATGAAGGCCTGATTCGCGCAGTCTCCTCTTAACAGTTGTTCTAGAGATGGGTCTGCTGCTAGAACTCTGTGTGGCATTCATCTGGTCTCTGATCTGAGCTGCTGTTAACTTGCGATTTCTGAGGCTGGTGACTTGGATGAACTTATCCTCAGAAGCAGAGGTGACTCTTGGTCTTCCTTTCCTGGGTCGGTCCTCATGTGTGCCAATTTCATTGTAGCGCTTGATGGTTTTTGCGACTCCACTTGGGGACACATTTAAAGTTTTTGCAATTTTCTGGACTGACTGACCTTCATTTCTTAAAGTAATGATGGCCACTCGATTTTCTTTAGTTAGCTGATTGGTTCTTGCCATAATATGAATTTTAACAGTTGTCCAATAGGGCTGTCGGCTGTGTATTAACCTGACTTCTGCACAACACAACTGATGGTCCCAACCCCATTGATAAAGCAAGAAATTCCACTAATTAACCCTGATAAGGCACACCTGTGAAGTGAAAACCATTTCAGGTGACTACCTCTTGAAGCTCATCAAGAGAATGCCAAGAGTGTGCAAAGCAGTAATCAGAGCAAAGGGTGGCTATTTTGAAGAAACTAGAATATAAAACATGTTTTCAGTTATTTCACCTTTTTTTGTTAAGTACATAACTCCACATGTGTTCATTCATAGTTTTGATGCCTTCAGTGAGAATCTACAATGAAAATAGTCATGAAAATAAAGAAAACGCATTGAATGAGAAGGTGTGTCCAAACTTTTGGCCTGTACTGTATATGTATATATGTATGTATGTATCTATATATGCATGTATGTATGTGTATCTGTGTGTGTATGTATGTATATATATGTATATGTATATGTATATGTATATATATGTATATATATGTGTACCTTGAAATAGTGCTGGGCAGTATGACCAAAAATTTATATCACGGTATTTTTTTTTTTTTTGCATGCACGACTGGGTGTTAACCACATTTTTTAATGATTTAGAGAGGAATTACTGCAGTAAATTGGCTTAGAATGGCCTATTTTACTGTCATGAGGAGTGAATATTGTAGAAACTAGTGGTGGGATGCGATTAAAAAAATTAATCTAATTAATTAGGGGCTTTGTAATTAATTAATTGCGATTAATCATATTTTTTTATCAAAAAGCAACAATTGACACAATAAACAAAGTTTTTCAATTCAGATAAATTTTGGTTGATGACTGAATCAATGAGCAGACATATAGGTGAACTTACTTAAACTAATATGTTTATTTTTCATTTCGCCAGAAAGTTTCTTAATTTGTCAGATGTAGACTTACTTATTTTGGCTCTGAACCCTGTCATCTGGTCTATTGTGGGCCAGAGAGTGGATACCCCATGGGTTGGGCCAGGTTCGGATAACAATTAAGAAATTTGAAATGCTGCTGTGTTGTGCTATGGCCTATTCAAGTGCTGGAATTTGTTATTTACATGACAACGCCTGAACGCAACACAGGCTCCGCTCCAACTGAGTGTATGTGCTGTGCTGCTGTGCCAGCGGCATGTTTGACTGTGAGTAACAGCAGCCTTTTGATGGTCATTTACACACTGTTCATGTGTGATCACGGTAAACAGACAAGCTGTAACCATGGTAACAATAACTATGTCAGGTAACAAACTGCGTCGGGCTCGGGTCGGGTTTAGACTTGAAAAACATAAAGGCTGTCGGGTTCGGGCCAGGCTCGGTTATAAATTTCTCGGACGCAGGTCGGGTCTTTAGGGAACTGAGAAAGGTGCAATTAAATGCGTTATTTTTTTAACACGTTATTTTTCCTGTGATTAATTAATCGAAATTAACGCGTTAAAGTCCCAGCCCTAGTAGAAACGCATTAATGTCCACACTAGTATTGATACAGGTTTGCATGGCCCTCCAAAATGATGCTGTTTACAAAGAGGTGGCACTCATGATGTCTTTGAGTGACCTCTGACTCGTCTTTTCTCTTGTAGTGCCACTGCCAACGTCACCTGCAGACGTGGAGTACGCACATCTTAGTTTCATGCGTTCTTGATATTCCAAGACATGTTTGTGCCTGAGGTGGTGAAGCATATTGCTCATGTTGCCTCCTGCGGCTACAACTTTAGCCCGACAACATTTGCAGAGAATTGTTGTTTGATCGACGTCGGATTTTTTAAAGCCGAAGAACTTCTAAACAACAAACAGGGCTCCTCTTTTCGGTACAAGCTCTTCTTTGTCATTTTCTACTCGTTCTGTAGCTTCAGTTTCGGAACTTTCACTGTTTTTATCCATTTTCTTAGCTCAACAGCTCACCGCGGTGCCGTCACATCACCTTGCTTAGTGCAACTGCAAAACAGTCCCCTCCCAAACAATGTCCCGCGGCACTACGTTCCGACACTCGGCTTTCCCAACGTTGTGTATGCTACATACTCACCGGTATTGCGGTATTTGAAAAATTCATATCATAAAAAAAAAAAAACACCGGTATCCGGTATGAGCCGGTATACCGCCCAGCAGTACCTTGAAATTCAATATAATGCATATGCCCATAACAAAAAAATGAAATAAAAACTTGATCACAAAAAAAAGAAACCGTCTCTTTCCATCCCGACTGTTCACACCATTACACCTGAGTGGAAACTTGAATCTAAATGCCTCCAGACATCTTATTTTCCTGAAGCCATACAGCGGACAATCTTGCTGCTGCACTCAGAGACACGCTTCAGGTCTGGCAACTCGATGAGAATAAACTTTCAGCCATAACCACTGACAACCCTGCCAACATTTCTGCTGCAATCAGGTCCCTGCATTGGCCGTGGCTTAACTGTTTCGGTCACAATCTTAACTTGGCTGTTACAAATGCAGTACAGGACCAAAGGCAAAAAACAGAGCGCGCCCTCAGACTATGCTGTAATATTGTCGAGACCTTTTCACATAGCTGGCACTGGAAGAGTGAACTGCACAAGAAGCAAGTGGAATTTGGACTCCCGGAGCATAGTTTCATAACGGTAAGCCGACATCAGTTTGTTATAGGCCTTCAGCCAGGGTTCCAATTACACAATGGCTTTCGGGGGAGCCCTATTTTCTGATGCGCACAACCACTTAACGTGCACGCGCATACATGTAAGGCTGCAGCAGCGCAGTAAATTACAGGGTTGCTGCGAAAAACATTATACTATTACTATGACAGGCAGTTAATACTGTTAGTAACATTTCATAGAGGCAAAATAATAATCATAAGAATCAATGAAGACATTCAATAGCCCAATCAGAGCAAACAAAAAGAAAATCACAAAAGCAGGGGGATACAGATAACATCTTTCTGCTTCTCATGTACAACCCAGCACTTTAACAAAAACCTGAGCATTATTTAGCAAACTTGTTTTTAACAAGCAAAATTACAACAGCATCTGTGGCTTGGTAAATAGACCTGCACTTGTATAGTGCCTTTTTAATCATCCAACCACTCAAAGCGCTTTTTACACTACAAGTAACATTCACACAGTGTTGGAAGCATCATCAGGGATAATTTGGGGTTCAGTATCTTGCTCAAGGATACTTCGACATGTAGGCTGGGGGCTCCGGGAATCAAACCGCTGATCTTCCGATTGGTGGACGACCTGCCCTACCTCTGAGCCAAAATTGGCTTGCAGCTCCCTCTCGCTCCTCCTGTCCCTCTCTGTCCCTTCAATTTCCTGACGTTTCACGTCTGTCTTTGGATTGTTGCAAAATCGTTTTGACATTCTGACTTAGCCATAAACTGGCCAAAACACTGAATTAAAACACTGTTTGTGTTACGATTTACCGTGCCAAAGCAACTCAGTGATGAGAAGTTCAGGTGCCTATGTAAACCCAGTAATTTTGTTGTTGTGCCGCAATGTATGGATTGCCACAGCGGGAATAGACAAAGAATTGAGTTAATTTGTGAAGACAGATTTGGGAAAATGTAATATAATAAGCAAATAAACACACACGGTTGTTATATTCATGTTAATGAGATTTTCAGAAATCTTAATCTACGAAAAATAAAATATAACCAGTAAAACAAATATGGACCATTTTTTTGAGCTCCCCCTAAACGTCTCAGGTGATGCTTTCAGGGGAGCTCGTGCCCTTTTCAGAGGAGCAGAGCACCCCCTGGCTCCACAGTAATTTGAACCATGCCTACAGACAAATAGCCCTAAAGTCAGAGTCTTATGAATGGAGGCTACATGTATTGCAGATTAATAAACACATTTTATTAGCATGGTGATCATCATTTATTAGGTGACGGTTGAGAATAAAATAACATGGAATAGAATGTATGTATAATATAGCCTTTATTATTATTTTCATTGACAGGACTGTGCAACTCGCTGGGGCTCTAAACTAGACATGGTAGAGTGCCTGGCAGGACACGGATGTCTTGCACGCTGTTCACAACACATTGAAACCAGTCAGTGACTTAACTGATATGTTGTCTGGAAAAAAATATGGGACAAGCCCCTCTATCCTCACCATGCTTCAACTCTGCAGGGACAATGTGTTGGCTGTGTCAGACGAGGATGTCCAGTTAGCAACTGGAATTCTTGCCAAGCTGGAGGCAAAATATGAAAGTGATCCAGTGCGTCAGTTAATGCAAAAATGCACCTTCTTTGACCCTTGGTACCGTGGAGGATACGAGAGTGATAACACCGCTTTGGCTGAGACAAAGACGGAGTTAGAGGCCGAGATGGTGAGACTGGAGGGCAAGCAGCAGCAGCAGCAGGTTCAGTGGCCATCAGAGTGGAGAAGGGAGAAACGCAACCCGGACCAACCAAAAGAAAGATGACTCTGGGCAGTCTCAAAGATAAGAAAAGCCGGTGCGGTGGCAGGTCCGGTTGACACCATACGGGAGCAAGCAGGAGCAGAGATAACTTTCTCTTTATTTTAATTTAACTTTCTTTTATTTTATTTTATTTTATTTTCCTTTTGTCTACTTCATAGGGGCCCGGCATCAACTCTCTCTGGCTGGCTCCCGGTGGCGGCCTCTTTGGATCTGGGCCGGTTGCCCTCCCTGCGGGGGGGGCGCTTGGCCCCTGTGTCTGGCTTCCCGGGCGGCAGGGGGCCTTCTGCCTCCGTGGGGGTGTGCGGGTTGGGTGGGCCTGGGCGGGTGGGTGGTTGTGGGGGGTGGGGGCAGTGGGGGCAGGGTGTTGGGTGGCGGATGTGCCCTCCTGCCCCGTGCCTCCTGGGCTGGTCCGGGGCACCCCGGGGTCATCAGTTGCTGCCCCCTCTTGGCCTTTGGGTCTGTGTGTCTGTCCGTGGCCCTTGTGGCTCTCTGGGGGATGCCTCCTGGGTATCCCGCGTCCCATGGTTGGGTGCTTGGCCAGCCTGGCTCTGCTGGGTCATTGTGGCTGCTCTGGGCTCCAGTGTCCATCGCACATGCATGTTAGTTCAGCGCATGCCAGCTCCTGTCGAGTCCCACTGTTGAGCGATGTGGGAACCCGCCAGAATGCGCTGAGTCACTTTCCCGACTTCTCACTTAAATCATGCCCTCTTTGCATTCCTCCTTCACTCATGTCCTCTGGCAGCCTACTCTATACTATCAGGACTCCCACAATTCTGGTCTTCAATTCCGATTCTTTGTTCGTGGTTTTAGATGGGATATTGGTTGTTGAGTACAACATAGCAGCCTACACTCTTGCATCCTTATAGCACTGCTTGTCTTTTCCCTCTCCCCTTTGTCTTGTCTCACCCTGCCTGTCATTTGTTTCTCCCCCTATTCACTGAGATGCAGCACTGCCCCCTCTGGCACATATTAGGACAATCCAATAAAGAATGACAGCTTAGCTTCCGGGGGGGCCAGTGATGGTCACACACATGCACAAAGTATAAATATATTTTGTTAAAGAAAAAAAGGGGGAAAAAAAGGATTGTCGCAAGCCTGTTATTCAGGGAGACGAAGACCCCCTTTTCCAGTGGAAATGTGATGGAGCCAGGCATTTTTCTCTGATGCCGAGGGTTGCCTGAAAGTACCTGTGCATTTGTGCCACAAGCTCTCCATCAGAGCGCGTGTTCAGCACCACGGGCAAAGTTGTCAATCCACTACATGCCCTGCTCAAACCAGAAAAAGTAAACATGCTGGTTTTTCTGGCGGAAAACCTTGAGTAGTTTTGGAGCATAGAATGCCGCTGTAGTTATCATTATAGTTTGTTTTTATTTCATTTTCAATGAGGAGTAGCCTGTTCTAGCCTTTATTGTTCTGTTTTTCTTATTTGATAAGCCCTGGTACTGGATGCTGTAGAGCAGTGCTTTTAAGTTATTTGTTTTATGTTGATAGGTTCTAAAAATAAACCAGCAGACAGTACCCATTGCGGTCTCAGGATATGCTGTATAGCACACATTTTCATTACTGCCTTTGTTATTTATTGTTACTTTTTTTATTATTTGATAAGCCTATAAGTATTGGATGCTATAGGGCTGTATTTTAATTTAATTGATTTGTGTCGATTACTGTACTGGAAGTGGACTGTAGCCCACAGACAATTTGTTATTTCATTCTGTTTGGTTGACTGCTGCATTTGCACTTTTCAAAATATTTGTTAAGAAAAGTTGTTAATGTTGTACATGTTTTGTTGTTATTTTTTCAGTATTCTAAGGCCTGTGTAATGTACCTTAATAAAGTCAGATAAATATTCTGGGGCCAGTCCATTCCGAGACTTAAAAACAAATAAAAGAATCTTAAAATCAATCCAGTACCTAACCGGAAGCCAGTGAAGTGAGGAAAGTACCGGCGTTATGTGCTCGTGTTTCTTTGTCCCGGTTAGGAGACGAGCTGCTGCATTTTGAACAAGCTGCAGATGGTTGGATTCTGACTGGCCAATGCCGACATGCAGGGAGTTACAATAGTCTAAACGCGAGGTAATAAAAGCATGGATAACTTTTTCAAGATCAGCCCTTCTTAGATAGGGCTTGACTTTAGCTAGAAGCCGAAGCTGAAAGAAGCTAGCCTTGACCACTGAGCTGACCTGCTTGTGTAATTTAAATGCCCCATCAATAATGACACCAAGATTCCTAGCCTGGGATCCTATATAAGGTGCTAGTGGGCCAAGGGAGCTGGCAAGGACCTGGACCAGGTCAGGGCAACCAAACAGGACAATCTCAGTTTTGTTTTCATTTAATCTTTAATTTAAGTCCATCCATGTTTTAATATCCCTCATGCAATTAAACACAGCATGAAGAGATTCCTTAGAAGGGACCTTTAATGGCAAGTACACCTGCACATCGTCAGCGAAGCAGTTAAAAGGAATATCATGCTTCCTAAATATCGACCCTAGGGTTCAACAATTTCAGTGAGTGCAGAAAGTAAAACAGGCTCAAACTGGTGAAAGACAGCTGAGCTTGCTGTAGGAATTGAGGGGTCCTGAGCAGGCTGAGGCAGTGGGGATCTAAGAGCAGAAATCTTACTTACAAAAATCTGCAAAAAATCCTCGCACAGAGAAGAAGGTTCAACAGAGACAGCAGGATTCACTAGTGAGTCAAATACATTAAAAAGAACCTGAGATTTGTGAGCATTTTTGGAGACAAGTGAGGAAAAATATTCAGCTTTAGCAGCTTTAACAGCCTGCTGATAAGTTAGAAGGCAATCACACAGGAGATCCCAAGAAATTTGGAGATTGTCCTTTTTCCACTTTCTCTCCGCCTGTCTACATGCGCATTTCAGCGCACGAATGGAATCATTCAGCCAAGGCTCAGTCTGTAGCTTTACGCGCTTTAAAGTCATTGGTAGGCTTGGGTCGGTTTCCAGTTTTACCGGTCCGGTCCGGTGTACGGGCTTAAACCGGTTTAATTTTATGCAAATCAGCTAAACCGGCATTTGTCTCATTATGTGAGATCCTGGCAAATTGAAAGCATACATCATGTACCGACAACAAACGGCCCGACGACACGCATAAATCTAACTCCTGTTGCATTAACAATAAGCAAAAGACCACGTGATTAACATATTATGATTTTTGATCAGGCTATAAGTGAAAATGAATGACGGCCAGACCGTGCGCGTTATTCAGTTAAGAGCTCAGGCTGCAGTCTCAGGGCAGCGCTGCCGCTGCAGAGAAGAGAGCAGAGGAGATCAAATTACAGCGGGGGGAGGGGGAGGGGGAGACATGTGCAAGGGAGATGCGCACGGTGTCAGGACCGCCGTTGTTTACTAGAAAGTTTGTGTTTTGGGGTGAAGAGGAGACGTGATGGCAGAGTCCTTAGTTTCAAAGAAAACAAAAACTGCGCCAATATGGCAACATTTTGGATTTGAAGCTGACGACAGAGGTGAGCATGCATGAGCTCTCATTAAGCTCCCGTCAGGAGCGCTGTTGGTTGAGTGACATGCCACGCCTAGTGATCAAAGTCCGGTATACCGGTCCGGTCTGGTTTTTGGCTTAATATCAAACCGGTTTGGAAATTTTTACACCGGCCCAACCCTAGTCATTGGTGCAATGGAGTCTAAAATCTCAGTACAGAGAGAATCAAACATTGTCATACAGACAGCCACATTGAGGTCGCCAAAGTCATCCAGAGAATAAGAGTCTTTCCAAGCAGCAGAAAACTGCAGAGGAGTCGAAGAATTAAAGACACGGAGACAGCAAACGGGCATGGAGTCCGTGGTGGAGGGTGCAGGCAGTGAGAAGGAAAATAAAACAGGTAGATGGTCGGATAAGGGTGTGTGGCAGATTTCAGTTATTTGTACATTCAATCCATATGATAGTACAAGATCCAAAATGTGGCCTTTTTTGTGCGTCGGCTCCGAAACAGACTGTGTGAGATTACAAGAGTCAATAAGATTCAGAAAGTCTCTGACCAGCGGTCTGGTCTCACAGCAGACATGCACGTTGAAATCACCGACAATTAGAAAGTGATCATATTCGAGAATAACACCCGACACAAAGTTTGCAAAGTCCCGTATAAAGCCTTTGTTAAATTTCGGTGGGTGATAGACCACTGCGCAGAGAACAGTCACAGGGATTTTTACCTTAAAAAGTTGGAGCTCAAAACTGGAGCAGTTGACAGCTGGAGACTGCTGGACATGAAAGGAGGATTTGAATACGGATGCCAGTCCCCCACCTTTGCCGGTGGTGCGAGGGGAGCTGAAGAAACTACATCCAGAGGGAAGGAGCTCCGAAAAAGGAGCAAGATCACATTCACAGAGCCAGGTTTCAGTTAAGAACATAAAATCCAGTTTGCATGAGGTAAAAAAAGTCATTAAGTAAAAAAGTTTTGTTGGTGATGGATCTCACATTCAACAAAGCCAAATGGAGATTAAAAGTGTCAGATGGTGAAGCACGCTTCAGTGAATGGAGGTTCCGACGGTCCACGCCGCGTCTCCTGGTCCGAACACGCCAGCTGGTGGGAGGCAGCAACAGGTGATGGGGGTCCGCCGAACAGCTGACGCTGTCAGGGCCACTAACGTCAGGGAGCACCGGCTGGATCCATCGGTCTCTAATCCTCCTTAAGTGCAGGACGGGGGAATGTCCAGAAAGTGCCGATTAATGCAGCGATCAGACACACGAACAGATGTCAGATGAGCCAAAATTCTGAACCAGAGACCTCCGCGTTTACCCCGTCTTCTCCAGTGTCTCTGACGGGCAAAATGGAGTGGAGGACACCTCAGGAACGCTGGGATTTCCTCGAGGCATGGAGAAAAATTCACCAACGGATCATATTTGAACTGATTTGACAGGCCTCCAATCTCAAGCACAGTCTGACGATCATAGGTGAGGAGAGACGGCACCTCATGACAGAACAGGTAAATCATTAAACACACAGCAAACACAGAGCAGAGCGACAGACGGCCAGCCAAGCACCCTGGCGCCATCTTGTCTCAATAATAATACCGTATTCCCTGGGAAAATGTGGAGAAGGTTTAATGGTATCAAAATTTAGATACCACCCAACTCTGCTGTGAAACTAACTGACCCCTCACTGAGCCCGCCCCATTATACCCCTTTACGACAGTCATGGGTTGGCTTGGCTCGGCTTGGTTTGGCTTGGTTTGGGCCGTCAGCCCAGGGCATTTCCCCGTCAACAGGGCTACCCACCTGAAGGTGTGTCTTAAACTGATGTTGGCTTGTCTTGAGTGATGATGTTTAAAAGCAGCAAGCTGATCCATTACTTAAGTCCTCTGTTATTTTTGCTGCGTGTGTTTTTCCATCACAAAGCACGGCAGGTAAAAGAAGTTTACCTGTTGGAGGTGAGCTGTTTGCAGGGGTGCAGTAAGAGCCTGTTGTCTGCAGCTCTAAACCTAACATCTCACTGTGGCTGTTTCTGCTTTCACTCAACCTGCCTGTGGTGTTATTGGACTCTCATTTATTGAAGAAAAGCTGCTGACAAAGGTCTTCTAATTTAGTGATAAATACATTTAATTTCCTATAGATTCTTCACAATAAAAGTCCCCTGTTATTTTGTAATGTAAAAATGTATCGTGAATGTGCAAAATAATGAAATGTGGAGTTTTCAAGCAGCAGCTTCACACAACTTCTAATACAGCTGATAGCCAACATGTCTGAAGCCAAAAAAAAAGATCTGTTTCCGCAGATTGAAATTACCCAGATGAGAGGTGCTACTTCTGCATCATTGGGCCTGCAGAGCAAGCGCACTAGAGACTTCCGCTAGCCAAGCTGACTACTGCCAGTTTAGCGCTTCACTAGGGCTGGGTGGTTTATCAGTTTTTTACAATATATTGGTATATTTTCAAGCAAGATATAGATCAAACAATACCGTTTATATAGATCTAGGGTGAGGTTGCATCACATAACGCCTACCAGTGTGCATCTCTCCTCTCTCACACTCTCTGCACAGCTCCACTTACTCAAAGGTTCTTCATCAACACTCAGAGAGACACTGAGCTGCTCCTGTTTAATCTGTCTGTTAATTAGCCTACAGTGTGACATCGGACCTTTTCCACTGTGAGCAGCTGTGTCCTGCGCACCTACTCCTTCTCCGGAGTGGGTCCAAAAGCTGGCTGCCCACACTCAAACAGGTAGCGGTGGTATCTCACCAACCGCAGCCAACCCCCAACGACTCTGTTTCTCCCCCTCAAACAAGCTGTGTGTGATGTGAGACAATACTCAGCTCTGTCTGCTGGAAACCAGAGAGAAAGACATTTTTAAAAATCACTGTATTCAGCTCTCAATCCTGTTTTCACTTTAGATATGCTTTATTATGCTTGATTTCACTGTTTATGTTCGCTATCTGCCATATTAGAAGTTGTGTGAAGATGCTGCTTGAAAACTCAACATTTCCATAAGTTGGTGCTTCACAATAAAAGATTTTACATGACAAAATAACAGGGGATTTTGAGGATTCTATAGGGATTAAAATATGTTTATCACCATATTAGCAGAACTTGGTTAGTGGCTTTTCTTCAACTAAAACAATAATATGGCAGGGAGGAAGAGTAAAATCAGAAACAGCCACAGTGAGATGTTAGATGAAGAGCTGCAGGCTCTTGCTGCACCTCTGCAAACAGTTCACCTCCAATAGAAACTTCTTTTACTTGCCCTGCTGTGGAAAAACACATGCAGGAGGATGTAAGGCCCTCATGCCACCCTCCTGGAGTCTGTTTCTGACAGTGTGATCAGAAACATTTGTTAATTTTCTCTTATTAAGAGAAGAGCAAAAATAAGAAAACATTGTTGAATTCCACATATCAATGGGTACTAACAAAATAGGAACAAATCATGCATACAAACAAAAACAAGAGAAAACTTGAAAACTTGTAATTACACTTCCTGATTCATTCCTTGCACTTTTGCTCCTGTGTTTTTGGTTTTGGGAAGGGGATAAAATGGACACCGCACTCTACTCTCTTTACTACAGCCTCATGCACAGTGCTCCACCTGCCTGGGGTCGGGGTTTAGTTAAGGCCAGTTCCTAAAAAAGTTGGGTCCCTGGACGCCCCGCCTGCCTCTCTATGCAAACCGGAGTCAAAGGAAATATGTTGTGAATATGATTATATCTTTGCAGTTTTCACATGAAAGAGTCAGTGAGTCATTGCTTAGTGCCTGCTCATTCTTTAACTTCTCTTGATTTACATCAATAATGACAAAGACAAGACTATTCCATAACTCTCCATTCTCTTCAGTGTATATAGAATTATGAGAAATCCAGACATAGAAATTGTCTTAAGTCAGAATTCCTCACACGGATTGAAAGTAAACATCGACTCGAATCAGAGAACTACAGTGTCAGGTTGATTAATTGTTGTGTTATGTTGTACCTCATGTTGTCCTGTCTTCTGCTCTGTTTGTCAGTGAGGCAGGAGAGGCACCCTACATCACATCAGCTGGTTTCCAGTTCCTCTTATTGGACACAGCCTCTCAGCTTTGGTACTTCACCTTGCAGTACCTCAAAAGTGCGCAGGTACCTTTGTATCATCTGCTGCTTTGACCTGATTAGCTTTAATTGAGTCAGACCAGTTTTATCATCATCATCGTCTTCCAGAGTCTCATAGCCTGTCATTACTTCAATCAACACATCTTCAAGCAGAGAGGGCTCTTATCAGTGACATGAGCTACTGCATTGATTGGCTGGAGTTAAAACCTGCAGACTTCTGGGTCACTGTAATCCATTTCTAGGATTTCTGCTTTCTGCCAGACTCTGGTTGATAGCCTGTGGAAGCCTGATCAATGACCTATTTGTGGAAAAGAATGCCTGTTACCAGGAGTGGAATTAATACAAAATAAAGAAGGACAAAGTGGGCCTAATTCACCATGAAATGCTGCGAAACAGCAGCATGATTAAACTAATTCTTACTGAGGAAACATTTATACAGCATCAGGTGAATTCATCTCAGTCCTTTTTGTCCTGTCTGTTCTGAATAATCAATCATTTCCCTGTTAAGTAGAAAATGTAACAAGACCAATACAGGAACTTTTTTTTTTTTCAAACGTGACTTCTTTTAGACCAAGGAATATAAATTGAATTTCCTGTTTTCAACTTTTAAAAATTTGGTGTCCTTACTCATCTTTACTAAAGGCCAATTCAGTGGCAGCAACCCCGCACAGGTCAGATGTATACAGGGACGTTTTGAGGATTTGAGGACATTCGGGGCTCTCCTGGACCTGTGTTGGGGCCTCCAGGGGATCTTCCATTGGCCCTATTGTATTTTTCAATAAAAAAGCTCTATTTTGCTGCTTGTTTTCTGCCCTTTGGCACCTTGTCTATGTTTACAATACAAAAAAAGAGAAAAAAAATCCCAGAATGAATCAATATTATTCAGTTCTGAATTGAAAAATGGTTGGCGGGCTCCCAGCACCCTATTGCAGGCCAGATTCGGCCACAAGTTGAGTATTAATGATTTAGACCGTCATGGTGAGAAATCTACATTTGTACACAGTTGCCCTCATTTATCAATCAAATGTACAAACCAGAGCAGATCTGAGCAAGGGTTCACGAGTGATTCATGAAATGTTCTTATCTTGCCAATCACAGCATAGGAATAATTGGGTGTAGATAAATGTGGCAGCTGAAAACATTCTTCTTTTACATATCCCACCCCAATATATTCTGGGTTAAGAGGCGTACTACAGCCAAGAAGAGAAACGTCTTAGATCTAGAAATGGAAACACTGATATCCAGTCTTACCAAATGGTTATAATTGGCTGCCTGAATAGTGGCATCAAAGGAAGTTAGAAAAACGCAGTATGGAAACAAATCACTGCTGCACTGCTGCACTGCTGGAGCTGCAAATCCAGCTGAGGATGGAATATTTGATTAATATATCCATGATGTGTACATTCCTAAAGCCTACATATATTAATAATATTAGCCTATATATTATGTAATATTGTCGTGATATTCATATACAAGCTTACAATTTAACCAAACCGAGGAGCGTGTGGCTGTGGGGCTGCGACAGCAAACTTTCCTTTTTTTTCTTTTAAATTCCTCTGTGTCCCTGTGTATAAGTCTTTGTCCTGTCACTGACTTTGGATGTTTTTGTGTGTCCATGAACACAGCCCAGGTAGAGCTTTCAATGAGTTTTCCTCAACAGTAGTTTGTGACTTGTGGGGTAAAAAATTGATCTGTTTATCAAATCAGAACTGATCAGATCAGATTGATGGATGAGAGGAACAGCTACTGTGAGTGAATGCAGACTTTTAGACCCAGCAGAATACGTGCTTAAGTTTCACATTCAGCGTGCCAGACATTCTGCTGCTCTGTCTCTGCCCAGAGTGCATTCTGCACTGCGACAATGTTGTGCCATAGATAACAGGCCTATAAAGTACAGTACCGCTCCTAATCAATGGTCCAGCTCCAAAAATAGAAAATCTATTTGTGGTGACAGATGTTTTTAGTTGTGGCAGGCCACCACAAATAAATGAATGTGTGGGAAACCCTGCTAGGCTACTAGTGTTTAAATAATAACATTTTTGCAGGGTTTATTTGTTTATTTTTAATAATATTTTAATGATAAATAATTTAAACAAGCTTTGGCTTGCCAGTATTTAAAAAAAAACACAGTGGACCACTGGTGATGTTTAGCCTTCGGTCAGCCTTGAGCCAGCTCCACAGAGCCAGCCCCACAGAGCTAGTTCTTCAGAGCCAGCCCTACACAGTCAGTCCCACAGAGCCAGCCCCACAGAGCCATTCCCACAGAGCCAGCCCAACAGAGCCAGCCCTACACAGCCAGTCCCACAGAGCCAGTCCCACAAAGCCAGCTTCACAGAGCCAGTCCCGCAGAGCCAGGCCCACAGAGCTATGCAACTATCAGCTGTGATAGAGAGATAGCATTTATGTAGGCCTTTACAAAATTTCCCCACATTTACTGCACACTTTTGAGTGATTTATATGTGGCTGCAAATATTCAGGTGCCAGCCAGAATATGGCCTGATAACAGTTCGCCAACTCAGCCAGATTTACTGCTGCACCGCAAGTCCTTGCTGACTCAAACTTGCATACACAAGATGACACCTGATGGGAGATTTGATTGTAGGCTCTGCTCATGTCCACATTGGTAAATGCAGGGCTTTATGTGGAAATGATTGTATGCCCAGTTTTCTGTCGTACATTCATTTAATAAATGAGGGCCACAGTGAGTGAACAGTTGACTGAATAAATAAATTGTTAAGGAAAATTAAAAAAAAAAAAAAAATCCTTGTTGGCCTCTAATGTCAAATATCTACAGGAAGTGTCAAATGTTAGTGATGGGAGTTTAACAGTATTTGAAAAAAACATCAGTTGAATAAAAAAAACTATTTTTGTTGAAAGTAGAACTAGTTTTAGCAGAGTGGTGAGTATGACATGACTGTTGTGCTGATGGAATTAGTGTAGAAATGTATGTTATACTGAATTTATGTGTGAGTAATATTAATTCCCCTTAAAGTTTTTTGGTAGAGCCCAACGATTATTTTGTTCATGTTAGCTATTGTTTTAGTACCTGCTTTTATTTTAGAACATCTTTTCACATATGCATTTCATAATTTGTCTTTTTCAGTCCAGAGGGATGGACCTGGTGGAGATCTTGTCCTTCTTATTCCAGCTCAGTTTTTCTACTCTTGGCAGAGTAAGTGTGCAGCAGTTTGCTTCTGTGTGATCCTCAGAGTGGTGTGTGTGTGCATACTGAAAAGCAACATAATAATGTTTGCCACTTTGAGGCCGGGCTGGAGCTACATGCTTTAAACATTCAGGGCTCAGCCCGAACCAGGACATCCAGGTGGGATTGGTTCCCATTCACAGCAGCTGTATGCATTATTTTTTAAGCCATTTGAATTAAGAGAATGCCTAAAAATATTAACATCATTTGGTAAATACAGGAGAGTTGCCAGGGAGGAAAAAAATCATCCTGGCAAATTTTATTATTATCATTATAAATTATTATAATAACTTCTAAAAATATTTATATTTCATTATAAATATCTTGTCTTGCACTGTATTTAATTGAACAGAGGTTAAAAAGGATTTGCACCTTATTCTGTTTTTCTTTACACTTTACACAGCAGCCCAACTTTTTTGGAATTGGAGTTGTATATTATTTAGATGTTAATCAACTAAAAGCTTAAAAAAATGATGTTTACAACGAACAAAATGTAACTCACTATGCAAATTACAAAAATGGGCATGGTAAACTACAGTATGCTATTTTGTATCTGCAACTCTTTTGTACTGCCCAACTTTTTTCATCACTCTGAAACTATGTCATGCTTCTTGCAGTCGGTCAGCGCGGTGCGAATGATCACATGTTGTTACAAAATCTTGGAGCTGCATGTTTTGGCGTTCAAATCCTTCATGCAGAGTCACCCAGGCTGCAAGAAACATGGAGCAGGTTTAACACATCAAATGTCTAAAAGACAAATTGTCACTCATTAGTTATTTTTTTAGGCAAGAGTCATAAACTGATGTTACTATTTTTAAGCTACATAACAAAGGTAGGGTAGGGATTTGAAATAAACAGCATTACTAATCTTGAAACCCATTTTTCTTACACAATGCTGGAGTAAAGTTTACATAATGACCCACCTATCCTACCTCCGCCCCTGGTCTGAGGTTTTAAGAATTCTTGTTTAGTTGAGTTTCTTTGTAGTTATTGATCATGTGTTGCCTGTGTGCCTCAGGATTACTCAGTGGAGGGCATGAGCGAGTCATTACTCACTTTCCTGCAGCATCTGCGGGAGTTTGGACTTGTCTTCCAGAGGAAGGTGAGACTGAAAAGGAGATGAAAGATCGACTAATACTTAAGATACTGTCAGTACCACTTCATTACTATGAGAAGAAACTGTGATGATCTTTATGGGGATGCCGGGTCACTGCAGTGACAAACATAGTGATGGTATACACCTGAAGCTGCATTACAACTAGAAAGTGAGTCAATAGAGATACACTCAACTGAAATTAAAAAGGAGCCGATGGTTTATATGATTATATGAAAGATATGTCAGATAGATTGGGTATTGTATTCAGGTAGATTATAGCAATAACAGCTTCTACATTGGCAGCAATTTATGATAGCAGCAACAGACAGCTAAATTGGACCTTAGAGGAATACTTCAACTGCAAAATGATCATTTGTATATCAATTATTTACCGCATGTAACGCTGTTTTTATTGCATGCCTTCAAGGTGAATGGAGAATCCAAAAAAGGTGAACATTCATTATGAATTGTAGTTATCAGGGACCACTTTAACAACAGCAGAACTATATCAAAACATCTGTTTACAAACTCTCACACAACTCCTGCAGTATAATCCAAGCCTCAGCTGTATGCTCAGTACTTCCAAGACACACACATTTTCACTAAAATATTACAATGTATAACACATCGGTACAAACATTCTTATGCACGGCTGAGTAACGTGCCTGTATAAGTGTATTTGAATTGAGTACTGAGCATACAACTAGATAAATGAGACTTGGATTATACTGCATGAGTTGTACAAAGATGAAAACACACTGGTGCCGCGATGCTGTGGTGAATTTGCAGCAAGCACTCTGCACTTGAAATCCAACTAATCCCCCTGGTTAGTTACAATAGATTTTGGCACAACCAGATTTAAAAAAGTGAGAAAGCCATCCAACTAATGTCTGTCAATACACAACCCTCTTTTTTACATTTAGTAATTGTCATTTTTTGCAGAAACCATCATGTGGACATCCATATGCAATGGATGTAATTTTGCCCAGTAAAAACAAGGTGACTTATGAAAGCAGAGTTTGCTAAAAAAAAGAAATGCCTCAGTTTAGAATACATGTATGAAATGAAACAAAACAATGAAATTGTTGAGTAAAATTAATTTAGATATACTGCAAATAATTTTAAGTATTCATAGGTCTGAAACCTTAGTCAGGGGTTCAAGCCCAAAGGGCTGAAACCCTTTTGTTTTTGTCCTGTTTTCTTATTAGGGCCCAAGCACCAAGGGGTGTGAGGACCCTATTGAAATGCAAGGAATTTTTCTTCTTCTTCTGACAAATGAATTGCCTTTTTGGGGGGCTTAACATATCCAAAAACTCATGAAACTTTGCAGATATATCAGAACTGGTGAAATATTTGATATTTTAAGTGTCTCCTGCTCGGGCAGCAAAAAATGACTCAGTAGCGCCCCCTACAAATTTAGAAAAAAAACAGCCCCCAAAGTAAGTTTAACCCACCTGTATGAAACTTAGTAGATATGTAACAATCCAAGACATACAAAAAAGCCTCTTAGAGCTGTGCTCTAAACCCCAACAGGAAGTCGGCCATTTTGAATTTACTGTGCAATTTTGGTGCATTTTTGGCCATTTCCAGGGGTCCTAAATTAACAAACTTCTCCTAGAGATTTTATCCGATCAACTTCAAACCTTGGTCTGTCCCACCTCAAGACCTTGAAGACGAAAAGTTATTAGAAGTTTGAGTTTCGTCAAACCATGTGAGCGTGGCAAAGCATCAAACTTGGGAGTCTCCCCAAAACAGAAAGTAGTTTATAATTCCAGCATATATGGTCCAATCTTCCCCAGACTTTACAGTATAGATGACTGTCCCACCCTGAACACATCTACATGCCAATAATTAGTAACAAATATAGCAGCCCCTACTGGCAACAGGAAATGACGTGTTTTAGACTTTGACGTACATCTCCTACAAAGTTGACCAAATCAACCTCAAACTTGGTCAAAAAAGCCATATGACCTTGATGATGCTTTATTGTGAAAACTGTGAGTTTTTGTTGAAGGGTGTGGCCATGGCCTGGCGGTAAATATTTTGCCATGATGATAAACATTGCTGTAACTTTACTCCATGTGGCCATATCTTTCCAAAACTTCACACATGTGATAGCAGTCCAGCCTTGAACACATCTACAGAGGGTTTTGAGTCACCATCATAGCGCCACCTACTGGCAACAGAAACGTACTTTTTTCATTCTTTGATGTCCCTCTTCTAACAGGTTAGTCAGACCCACCTCAAATTTGCTTAAAAAAAAGTCCTAAGACCTTGATAATACTCAAAAATGAAGCTCTTAAGTTTTCATCAGATGTTTTTACCGTGACAACACCTTATTCGCCATAAAAGAGGAAGTTGTTTTTAAGGGGCAAGGGATGCTTGAAACTCACCAGACGTGGCACACACATAAGAGGTCTCAAATTCTGTTGTCTGATATGATCTTTGTGCTTTGATATGCCAAGATGGCTCAACAGCGCCCCCTAAAAGATTTCGACGAAGCAGCCCCAAAGCTGGTTTCACCTGCATGTATGAAACTTGGTAGGCACATGTAACACACTGAGACATACAAAAAAGCCTCCAGAGTCACGCTTCAAACCCAACTGGAAGTCCACCCTTTTGAATTTACTTGTGCCAGTTTTGTGCGTTTTTGCTCATTTCCAGGGGTTGTAAATTAACAAAACAAGTCCTACAGATTTTATCTGATCGACTTCAAACGTTGGTCCGTCCCACTGAAAGACCTTGAAGAAAAAAAGTTATTACATGCTTGACTTTTTGTCAAACCCTGTGACCATGGCAAGGCGTTACACTTCCATATGTTGCTATGAACAGAAAGTGGTTTGAAACTCCAGCATACATGGTCCAATCTTCAGTGACAGTCCCGCCCTAAATATATCTATGTGAAAATATTCAGTATTACACATAGCGCCACCTACTGGCAACAAGAAGTACATCTTTTCAAACACTTATTTTGTGATTTACCCTAAAGTATACATGCTGTGGTCTACATTTCATGTATAAAAACATGATGTAGCATTACTACCTTCTCCAGCCCCCACTAGTGGAAAAAGGAAGTGGTACACAATGTGAAACAGGTTATTCCAGCACTGTTTGAAGTATATGCCAGCTTTCTCTTGCATGTGGTGTCTGACTTTGACGGTAATGAATTGCTGCATCAGCTGGCATCTTGCCAGCATCCCCGAGTTGCACAAAGGTGTGAGGGCCCGTTCATCACTGCTTGCTACTTGTAGAAAATGTTTGCATAAGTATCTGAATCATACCCTGAAAGTTTGATTCAAATCAACCAATAGGGGGTGCTACACAAGCAAAAAGTTGATATCTCATAATCAGCTAAAGATATTAGTATGAAACTTCATTTGCATCGTCTAAGGTCATGTGTCAGTCGATGTACAAAATTTGAAAATGATTACTTAAAGGGGGCGTGGGTTATTACATTAAATCTAAAGTTCAAGACATTTCACTTTCCATACTTTCCAAGCACATCCACTCAATTGTGACAAAACTTTGCCACACGCAACCTGCAATCAATTCAGAAGTCCATCACTGTATTTTTAAGAATATGTAAAATAAATGAACATCTGTATCTCCAAAAGTCTTCATCTAAATTTAACCACCACTGCAACAAACATTCTTTGGATACTAGATGTCACTTGTTTTAAATGGTGTTCAGATCGGTTTAACGGTTAGCTCACAGTGATATTCATTATCTTATTGTAATTTGTACTGTTTACACAACATTTTCTATATCATCTAATTTTTAACCAAATGTCACCAAAATATTTGACAGTATACCTGAAATCAGCATATTGATGTGTGATTTTTTTCAGAATTTCATCACCAATGCTTTAACTATTATAGATATCCCATTGCTTTTTGAAGATATACACCAATGAACTTTAAAGGGGCGTGGCTCAGCAGATGGCTCCACAACATTTGGACCAATCATCACAAACCTTGCAAGCAATGTTTCAAGAGGTACCAGGAACATATCATAAGTTTTATTCAAATTGACCACTAGGGGGCACGACAAATACAAAAAATGGGCATGCAATAACACAAATCAGACTAAAAATTAGAAATGGATTGTCCTATCAGTACAAAACTTGCAGGGTATGTTGAATAATAATTATCAACCACATATAATAAGTTATTTGAAACTCGGTCAATAGGGGGCACCACAAGTTACAAACAAGTGCAATGGCCTTTTGCAAAATTTGGTTGTATTTAATGAAGAAATCTTCATTGATTCAAACATCAGCAAACTCATTGGACTTTCTAATTAAGCCATTAAAGCATGTCTCCAAAATGTTGACCAATAGGAAGCGACAGTGCTTCGAAAGAAGAGCGTGGCTCAGTTAAGATTTGGACATAAATTAATGAGCATCTGTCTAATTGTCATAAAACCTGTTGGTAGTCTTTGATGCAGGCACCCTGAACTGTCAAAGGTCTTGAGTCTACCCAGCTTTCAAATTTTAAATGTCCATGCGGGCTTGAACCCCAGAATTGCTGCTTGTGGCTATATTTTTCTGTAATTTTTCTGTCTATTTTTGTCAGAGGAAGTCGAGGCGGTACTACCCCACCAGATTAGCCATCACTCTGGCTGCAGGAGTCACTACCAGCTCTTCATCCTCCTCCTCCCCCTCCTCGAATTTGACTTCCACCCCTGGTACTGGAGACGCAGGCTTTATTGTGGTAGAGACCAATTATCGCATCTACGCCTATACAAGTATGTCTAAACCCTGGAAGCTTTCTGTGCTGCATGTTAACACAAATAAATACATTCTACCCAATGTTCAAGTCCCTGTTCATATTAGAGTATTTGTGAGAGGACTGGGAGACTCTTGTATATTGGGTTATAGCAACACTAGCTGGCCATGGTTCTGAGTAAGTTGATGCAAGTGAACTACACTAGCGTTAAATCATTAACACAAGTGTCTACCATACGGACAACCCAAGTAAACTTCCAGTAACAGGATGTCAAGGACGAGTTCATTATTTTCAGAAAAGCACTTATTCACATTCTTCGCCCGAGTGTCATGTTCAGATGGATATCAGTCTCATGTCTGTGTGCAGTGCAGACCTGGAGTCAGGACACAGTAAGCCTAGCTAAGCATAAAGACGATGTAGGTGGAAACAGGTGGCCTGGCTCTGCCCAACATTCAGAAATACACTTGCCAACATGTCTATAACTTACCATTACTAATTCATTGTCTCTCAATTCATTTGGTCAGATTTTCTTGTTAAAATGCTTCACATAACAGCAGAAAAGATGGATAACTTGTAGGTTACTTACAGAACCTGTACTGACTTGTTTGTGTGTCTCCCCCAGATTCTGAACTTCAGATTGCTCTGGTGGCTCTCTTCAGTGAAATGCTGTATCGCTTCCCCAATGTAGTGGTGGCTCAGGTAACAAGGGAGTCAGTGCAACAGGCCATTGCCAATGGCATCACAGCACAACAGGTACTCAACCACTGCATACACTGTACTACCTGCGTGTAAACTTCCGTTTGATCGTTTGTTTGACCCTCGTTCGTTATACACTCCAACCCACTTGATGGCGATAATGCTCCTTTACGTGGGTGTCGCCAACCGGCAGGAAACCATTGCAATGTAATGGGACACAGAGAGAAGCAGAAGAAGAAGGCTGGTGTTGTGTTCAAAGGCATCGTCCTGCGAAGGTTGTTTACAAACAAGTAATAATGGGCAAAATTTTGTGTGGTCAGCGACTGCAGGAGAATTCCTCCGAAGAGGAGGACCGCACACAGCACTGTCGAGCTGGCACTTTCGCTTAGCTAAAAGACTACAATGACTACAACCTTGTAGTAAACAACCCTCTGTCTGTTTGCGGTGGCGGATTACTACCAACGGACAATGAGGCTTCCTATAGAAAATCAATGCATGGACAAAATGACAAAATGAAAAATATTCTCCTAACTCACTTTTGTTGTGTTGTGACTTTAACTAATTCAGGGAGTGTATATAAAATCTAAAAAGAAATTTAAAATGTACATATGCACATTATGTAATCTGTAACTTTTCACCTGAAAGGAACAGCTCACCCCACCCCAAAATCAAAAGTCCATATTTTATGACAAAAAAAATCAAACATAAATGGCATTTAGACACAATAAAACTGAGCAGTTTCAACAACACTTAAAAGCTATGTATTAAACCAGTTTCACTCCTTAAAAAGACAGTTCACTAAAAAATCAAAAGTTCATATTTTGCCTCTTAGACATAAGTATCACCTTAGATTGTTTTGGTGAGTTGTCAAGTTTTTGGCCACAGAGATATCTGTCGTCTTTCCAGTATAATAGACCTAGGTGACACTCGGCTTGTGGTGCTCAGAGTGCCAAAAAAAATACATTTGAAAACCTTTCTTTCTCCAGAAATCATGACCTGGTTACTCAAGATAATCCACAGGCCTTGTTGTGAGCTGAAGTTATTTTCTTTCTACCAAATTACACCCGCCAACTGTATCACTACACAGAAGGAAGCGTGCATCTACTGCTAGCTCACAAATGCTGCAAATCTTGTCATCCATTTCATAGTGGTTTTGCACTTTTTCATGCCTTTTTGTCTACACCACACAACACTACACAGACGTCAGTGAGTCCCCTTTCTCTAAAGTCTAACCAGATAAATAATCAAAGGTAGTGTCCAGAGATGAGCAAAATTTCCATATGTAAAAACACATGAAAAGACTCCTACATATTGTCTTCTTTACTGCTGGTATATCCATTGATTTGTCTCCAGACCTTCATCAAGTATATCCCTCGGAATTCCTAATTATACTGTAGTTATGCGTATCTTGTAAGTCAGTAGATAGACAGATCAAGGTCAGAAATATCTAAGGTAATAAACAGTTTCTTAATTATATTTTGTTTGTACACTATTTTGTAGCATTTTACAAAATAGCATTTTAGAGGACCATTTGTATATCAATTAATTTGAACTAACCCTTAAAAACACCAAAGTCGCACAGTAACACAAATGAACTAACTTACTGAAGCAGTGGTAGACCAGCAGCTGGCGTGTTCAGTGAGGTAAAATTACTGTTTTTGTCAATGGAGTCCGGCTTTCAGGAAACATCAAATCTCACTGTCCGTTCAGTTACCTTTCTGAAAGGGATTTCTGTCTGACTTCAGTTCATCAAGAATTTTCTCCATTTTTGGATTCTCCATTCAACATGGAGACATTTGAGAAGAACACAGTTTTCTTCACAAATTCAGCATAACACGGAGTGCGTAAATGATTTACCAAGGCTCATTCAGGGGATGAAGTATTAAGATTTAATCAAAAACATTTTTAAAAAGTAGCTCAGCACTCAAAAGTCTTTTTTCAACTGTTAGTACACAGTTAAAAGGTAGGTAATAGGAAAATACAGTGGCTGCAAAAGTTTGGGCACCCCTTTTTAAAATTTGGTTTACTTTGAATAGTTGAAGTAGAAAATTAAATGACCTCCACAAGGCATGAAGAACATAATATGTGCTTGTCAACATTTTAAGTAAGATTAATGTATTGTTTTTGTTTTGTACAATTTTAGAGTGAAAAAATGAAAGAAGCACCATGCAAAAATTTTGGCACCCCAAAACAGTTGAGCACTCAGACAACTTTTAGCAGGGTCTCAGGCCATAATTAGCATGTTAGGACAAAATGTTGTTTACAATCATTGTTAGGAAAGGCCAGGTGATGCTTTATAAATATTCTGACTCCTGAATCCTTGTCCCAGCAATCAGCAGCCATGGGCTCTAAACAGCTGTGTAGCACTCTAAAAACTAAAATAACTGATGCCCACAAAGTAGGAAAAGACTATAAGAAGATAGCAAAGCGTTTTCAGGAAGCTGTTTCATCAGTTTGGAATGTAATTAAGAAATGGCAGTAAACAGGAACTGTGGAGGTCAAGTTGAGGTCTGGAAGAGCAAGAAAACTTTCTGAGAGAGCTGCTGGTAGGATTGTTAGAAAGGCTATTCAAAACTCCTGTTGGACTGCAAAAGACCTGCAGAGAGATTTATCAGACTAGTGACACATGTATAAATATGTCCTTCATGGAAGAGTCATCAGAAGAAAACCTTTCCTGTGTCCTCACCACACCACACCACAAAGGAACATGTAAAGAAGCCTGATGCTTTTTGAAAACAAGTCCTGTGGACTGATGGAGTTAAAATAGAACTCTTTGGAGACAGTTAGCAATGGTATGTTTGGAGAAAAAAGGGTGCAGACCTTCATGAAAAAAAACACTTGTTGAACTGTTTAAGACAGAGGTGGATCGATTATGCTTTGGGCTTGCGTTGAAGCTAGTGGCATGGGAAACATTTCACAGGTAGAGAGAAGAATGGATTCAATTAAATTCCAGTCAATTCTGAACGCAAACATCACACCATCTGTAAAAAAGCTGAAGATGAAAATAGGATGGCTTCTACAAAAGGACAGTGATCCTAAACAAACCTTAAAATCCACAATGGACTACCTCAAGAGATGCAAGCTGAAGGTTTTGCCATGGCCCTTATAGTCCCCTGACCTAAACATAGTTAAAAATTTGTGGATAGATCTCAAAAGAGCAGTGCATGAAGATGGCCCACAGATCTCCTTTTGCAGCAACAATGAGTGAAAATCCCCCAAACAAGAAATGAAAGACTCTTAGCCGGATACGAAAAATGTTAAGAAGCTGTGATAATTGCCAAAGGGGGTGCTACTAAGTACTGACCATGCAGGGTGCCCAAACTTTTGCTTTAGGCCCTTTTCCTTGAAACTGTAAAAGATAGAAATTAGAAAGTAATCTTGCTTAAAATATTGAAGAACTGTGTCATTTTGAACTTTGGAAATAAGTTCATCATCTACTTACTTTACTAATTACTGTAAATAAAATTTTGACCAGCTGTGCCCAAACTTTTGTATGCCACTGTATGTGTTAACAGATATTGCACACATTTTGCCTCATGTCTGTATATGTTATCGAAACTCACTACGCCTTATCAACGGTATGTGTAGATCACATTTTATTTAAAAACATCCACCTGAATATGTTAAATCTTCTTTTATCACTACCTTCCAGATTATCCACTTTCTCAGGACTAGGGCTCACCCTGTCATGCTCAAACAGGTACATCAAACCCATTCTTTCTTTTCACACTTCATTCTAATAACAATAAGTGGTTGGCTTTTATCAGTTCTGCACTGTGTCTTCATCCTCCATCTCTGTGCTTCAGACCCCAGTGCTGCCTCCAACCATAACAGATCAGATTAGACTGTGGGAGCTAGAGAGAGATCGACTGCAGTTCACAGAGGGTGAGTTTATTTTTCTGTGTGTGTGTGTGTGTGTGTGTGTGTGTGTGTGTGTGTGTGTGTGTGTGTGTGTGTGTGTGTGTGTGTGTGTGTGTATGTGTGTGTGTGAGCGCAGGCAGTAGTGGTTTGTTTTGCTCCTGTTTTAGTTTGCTGTAAATGCAAACTCAGCACTCTCTCTATGTTCATCTGTTGTCTCTGTGAATTCTGTATAATGTATATTTTTTCAGCACTAATTGTATGCATTACTAATCAGCCTTGTCATACTCTGCTGAATATACCTCCACTTTTTTACCACAAAAACAGTTTTCATGTAATAAATAATTGCAGTCAGTTATACTTTTTTGATTGCATGTTTCACATTAAAAGGCTACCAGTGGCTCAGTAGGCAAAATCCCTCCCTTTCCTGGTAGGTTTTTAATGTGAAACACTGCAGGAAGTTAAGCTTTTTGTCAGCAGGTTAGGACTGATCAATAAACAGCATGCAGAGGCAACTAAAAGTATTTGGTGAATGAAAACAGTGTTTGTGTTACAAAGTAGAAGGTCACTGTCAGGCTGGTGACAGTCAGACAGTGTCAGAGTGGTGACAGTGTTGTTGGACTGATAGAATTAATGCTATGGAAATGTACATTATACTGACTGTGTCATGTGAGCCTATAAGACAGTTACAATCTTCATTCCAAAAAAGTTGGGACACTGTGTTAAACATCAGTAAAAACAGAGTGCAGTGATTTGTAAATTATTTTTGACCCATTTTCAATTGAATGCAGTACAAGGACAAGATATTGTATGTTCAAACAGATAAACTTTTTTGTATTTTGTAAATCATACACTCATTCTGAATTTGATGCCTGTAACATGTTCCAAAAGTTGGAACAGGAGCAACAAAAGACTAGACTATGTTCAAACAACACCTCCTTGAAACATTTCACAGGTAAATTGGATAATTGGCGTAGAGTCTTTCAATAAAAAAAAATGTTACATTTAGGGTCTCTCAGGGGCGAATGGGGAGAACTTGTTCAGACGCGTGTTCTGGGCAACAACAATAGGCCACTGTCCAATTCGTCGGGTTTCTTTGTGTGTGATGACCCATTTATTTTAACATGTGCTCACCTTTACAAAGGAAAAATATTGTATGTCCTTAATTCATCTCAGGAAAGTTTCCACTTAACAGTTTCAGAGGCCATCACAGGTAAGTTTCCATTCATCAATTTCAGTTTCAACATGCTACAAACTCGGTCCAAAAACTGTTTGCTTCCCCCGTTACACACCTGCTGCTCAACACTTGCACCATATCTATATTACCTGCATTTTCCTGTTCTGGCTTACCACCCTTTGTACAAACAACTATAACTGCATCTGCATCTATTTACATGTGGTAACCATTAGCTAAACATGAGTCAAAACAAATACAAAGAATGTTATTGTTGCTCCAACAGTTGGTAACAAGTAAAGTATTATGACTTGGTATGACAGTGTCATCCTCAAAAGTTGTTCACAAGCAAGGCTCACCACTTAGTGAAAAACTGTGCGGAAAAATAGTGCAACAGTTTAAACATGTTTGTCAAAGCACAGTTGTAAGGAATTTAGTGATCTCCCGCTCTTTAATCCATAATATCAAGCCAACACAGCCAACTTCTCTGAGCCTGAGCTCATCTAAGATGGACTGACACAAAGTGGAAAAGTGTGCTGTGGTCTGATGAGGCTAAATGGAAAAGGACCATCAAGACTGTTACCAGCTCAAAGTTCAAAGCCAACATCTATGATGGTATGGGGAAGAGTTAATGCCCATGGCATCATGGGTAATTTGCACATTTGTGAAGGCACAATTAATGCTTAAAGGCACGTATAGGTTTGGGAGAAACATGTGCTGCCATCCAGATGACGTCTTTTTCAGTCACTGCTTATTCCAGGAAGACAATGAGACACATTTTGCATGTGTTCCAGCAGCGTAGCTTTGTAGTAAAAGAGCGCAAATACTAGACTGACCTGCCTGCAGTCCAGAACTGTCTCCCATTGAACATGTGTGTAGCATTTTGAAGCACAAAATACAACAATAGAGTGTCGTTGAAAGAAAAGGTGATGTCACACAGTGGTAAACATGCTCCTGTGCCAACTTTATTGGAATGTTTTGCAGACATCAAATTCAGAATGAGTGTATATTTTTAAAAAATAGAGTTTATCGGTTTAAACAATAAATGTCTTGTCTTTGTCCATCCATCGATATATCCTTTTTCATTCGCTTATCCTTGGCCAGGTCGCTGGGGCAGCAGGCCAAGCAAAGCGCCCCAGACATCCCTCTCCCCAGCAATGCTTTACCAGCTCCTCCTGGGGGACCCCATGGTCATCCCAGGCCAGATGAGATACGTAATCGCTCCAGTGTGTTCTGGGTCTGCCCTGGAGACAAGTCCAAAACATGTCCAGCAGGAGGCGCCCAGGAGGCATCCTGATCAGATGCCTGAACTACCTCAACTGACCCATTTCAATGCGCAGGAGCAGCTGCTTTACTCCGAGCTCCCTCCGCATGTCCGAGCTCCTCACACTATCACTAAGGCTGAGCTAGCCCCCCCCATGGAGGAAACTCATTTTGGCCGCTTGTATCCGTGATCTCCATTCTTTCGGTGACCAAGAGCTCAAGATCACAGGTGAGGGTTGGGACGTAGATGGACCAGTAAATTTAAAGCTTCGCCTTCCCCTTTTTTGAAAATGGGAACCACCACCCCGGTCTGCCACTCCACAGGCACCGTACCCGATCTCCATGCAACACTGAAAAGGCATGTCAGCCAAGACAGCCCAACAGTGTCCAGAGCCTTCAGCATCTCAGGGGAATCTCTTCCACACCTGGCACCTTGCCACTGGGGAGCTTTTTGACCCTGCCAGGGATATGAGTGAGAGTTCCCCCAAGTCTTCAGGAATTGCCCCCTCCACAGTGGATGTGACAGCTGGGTTCCAGAGGTCCCTAAAGTGCTCCTTCCACTGCTCGACAATGTCCCCAGTTTGGGTCAGCAGTACTCCTTCTCTGCTGAGCACAGCCTGAGACAAGCCCTGCTTTCCCTTCCTGAGGCTTCTAATGGTCCTCCAGAACTTCCTTGAGGCCAGCTGAAAGTCCTTCTCCACAGTGGAAGCTTTGAACATGGACCACTCGGATTCCATGACACCGACCTCCCCCGGGATGCACAGAAATTCTTCCAGAGGTGAGAGTTGAAGACCCCGCAGACAGGGGCCTCAGCCAGACATTCCCAGTTCACCCTCACTACACGTTTGGGTTTACCAAGTCTGTCCAGCAGCCTCCATCTGATCCAACTCACCACCAAGTGGAGATCAGTTGACAGCACTGCTCCTCTCTTCACTTCTGAGTGTCCAAGACACATGGCCACAGATTTGATGATACAACTACAAAGTCGATAATTGATCTTTGGCCTAGGGTGTTTTGGTACCCGGTACACTTATAAACCTCCCTGTCCTCAATCATGGTGTTTGTTATGGCCAACCCATGACTCGCACAGAAGTCCAATACAAAAAAACACCACTTGGGTTTGGATCAGGCAGGCCGCTCCTCCCAATCACCCCCTCCAGGTTTCTCCATCACTGCCCTCGTGAGCGTTGAATTCCCTTAGAAGAACTATTGAGTCCTCAGCCGGGACCCTTTCCAGGACACTGCCAAGAGACAGTTTTACTGCTGTTTGTTGCGTACGCAGTTGCATCGAGGCTACCCTCTCATTCTCCAGGGAGAACCTCAACATGTCGGCGCTCAGCCGGGGTCTAGTGAGTGTCCCCACACCAGCCCGGTGCCTCTCACCCTGTGCAACACTGGAAAAAGAAAGAGTCCTCTCCAGAACCAGTGCTGCGGGTTGAGGTCCACTTCCCGCACCAGCTCCAGCTCCAGCTCCACCTCCTTCCCTACCAGAGAAGTGACATTCCACGTCCCCAGAGCCAGTCCGTGAGGCAAGGGATCAGCATGCCAGAGGCCCCGTCTCTGCCTGCCACCCCACACACAATTCACCCGACCCTGTGGGTGGTGGGCCCACAGGTTGACGGCTTTGTACTGTTTTTGTACTGTATTGGATTAATTAAAGGTCAAAAAGAAACAGAAAATTATTGTATTCTGCTTTTATTTATGTTTTACACAGCATCCCAACTTTTTTAGAATTAGGGTTGTAATTCCATCCCCTCAGTAAGTCGGTGAAGGTTCTCAGTCATCCAGGTCATGGTAATCATAAGTTATGTATGATCCCCTCAATAAGTTTAACCCAGCCTTTATTAGTGAATGGCCTTCATTTGTTTCTGAGGGCCACATCTAAACTCAGCCATTATTTAAGTGCTGGCTTTGATTTGAGACTATACTGTATTTTCAGTAACATTATAAAAAAAAACATTTATGCATCGTTACAAATGTACATGTTTTATAGATAGTGTTGAGGAATTAGGAATCAGTTAAAGGGTAACTTTAGTATTTTTTAACCTGGACAGTATTTCCCCATGTTTTTTGACTAAGTGACGACTGGAGGCAACAATTTTTGAAATTAGTCTAGTGTTTAGAGAGATCTCTGCTGCCAGCAGTGGCAAAACTGGCTGCAATGTAACATATACACACCATCAGTTTACATCCACTAAAAGTGTTTTTGCCACTGGCAGGCTCAGATTGTAAGTGCCTGACAACATTATGGAAGGAATCCCTACAGAGATAGACCCGTTTGCTACAGTAAAAAGTAGTAAAATCTCTTTTGTTAAACCAGAAGTAGCTCCAAAATTGCTACTGGCAAACCTACCAGACTCCATTTAAATAAATACTAGTTTTATCATCATAAAACACTTTTCATTCGAAGTCAACAGAAAAAAGTGAAAGACGAAAGTGAACTTTCTTGGTTTGTCTTTTCTGTGTTCCAATAATCACCAACTCTGGTTTGGTCGAAATAAACCCCTAACTCATCCAGTAAGACGTGAAAAGATGCTGGCTCAAAATACCCTAAAATTATTTTTTTTCTGGTTTAAGAAAAAGGATCTTACCCTTTAACAAAAATGTCTTAACCTCTTTGTTTTCTCAATTTGCAACATATGTGGTTGCTGTTTTTCTTCTTTGAGTTAGCTGCTAACTGCTGCTTTTTAAATCTCATGGCAGTGGATTGCACACATAACATTTTGTCAAATCTTCACACCCATCCCATCCTGCCAGCTGTCCCTTCCCTCAATTAGGCGCTGTTACTACTTCTGCTGCAGGCTTTAAGGTGGAGCAACTCTGTATCCCTGTACGTATAAACAGAACAGTGTGGCAGAATAATGGCACAACATTCTGGCCTTGAATGGGCAGTGTGAAAGGGACTATAGACACAAAAACATGGGGAAAATAGGGTCAAGGTTGAAACATACTGACACAACCCTCTAACTGAGGAAACCTTGTGGAAAGGGTATCGTGATGCCATCCTGTCCTGCCTGATGATTTTGACTGATACATGTTTGTCACAGTCTGTAGATAGAGTTCAGTCAACAGAGCTAACCAGTAACTCTTATTGTCTGAGATGTTGTACACAGTAATAGAGGGGCTCAGTACTGACTTTGGGCCGTTAACCTCATGTCTCACCGGTCTGTATGTTGTTGATGTCTCCTACAGGAGTGCTCTATAACCAGTTCCTCTCCCAGGCTGACTTTGAGGTGCTACGAGACAGAGCCCAGGTTGGATTGTTTTTCTCTATCATGATGATTAATCATGATAATAATATATGAGCACATAACCAATACTATATGGATTTTATATTTAATTTAGATTTGTAAATAATGTATTTGTTTTCTGAATAATAATTTGTTTTCTGTCTCTGTATGTTCTGCTGTCACAGATTGCTGTTGAAATCAACAGCAATCTAATATAATATAAATAATATAGTAATATAAATATAAATAATATAAGATGCCTAACCTTAGCTACACTTACCGGTGATTACCCTAACATTCACACAGAGACACACATCTGAATTTTGGGGAGATGCACAATTACTAATTTTATGGGGTGTAACAGAAAAGTAAAATAACAAGTAGTGTAACGATTTACTGTTGGCAGGGAGTAGCAAGTAATTTTTTTTAATGAGTAAAAATATTTAGAGTAAGGTGCCCAACACTGATTAAAATATGTTTCTGAATACATCTGAGGTGAGAAACAGGCAATGCAGAATCTTGTTTGATATTTGATCAGCACTGCAGAGTTTGATAGTTTGACAGTTCACTAGTGGTGGTTGACATGATTGATGGCTGTGTCTGAGACTCCTTGGCTCAGATTGGTTGTTTTGTTCAGGCGCATGGGATTCTTGCAAATGCCATTAGGGGCACTATGAGGAGGAGCCAGAGAAACATCTTTTTCTTATCCCCCAGATTATCTGTTTCATGTTCTTCTGTCAGGATTTAGTGGTAGTGTCAGTAAATATGGCAGTTATTTTTACAAGTTATTTTTATTTATAAAAGTTATCAACTGTTGCTCTTTTCATTTTGTTTAAACCCAGCATCTCTGCACAGTTACAGCTAAAGATTAGGCTACACAAATATTATAAGTGTGATTATTTGTAGAATTAAATTTTAGTGGTGGCTGTGAAGTAGTGATATGCGGTTCAACCCACAACCACTGATGGGCAGGTTTGGGTAAGCTGGGTATGAAAATATCACAGGCATATTTGGGCGAGTGGGTCAAAAAGTGACAGAGCAGCATTCGGAGTAAGTTATAAATAACTTACAGAAACACTGTGTGCAATAGTCCACCTTCTCATTTCCTCTCTATGAATCTTTCACAAATTCAAGATTCAAGATCCAAAGTGTTCCAAGATTCAAAGTGTTTATTGTCATATGCACAGTGAGGAAACTATGGAGGACCAAAACTGCCATAATAATAAATAAATAAATTAATTAATTAATTAATGAACATGATAAAAAAAAAATTAATTAATTAATTAATGAACACGATAATAAATAAATAAATAAATGCCTCAATAAATAAAATTTTAAAATTATCTATTTGACAAAAGATTTATTTTTGCATTAATTTATTTTCTTTTTTTTTTTTTTCCAAATTCATTAATTTATTTTTACATTTATTTATTTATTTCCCTATTAATTCATTTCCCTATTTATTCATTTCCGGATTTATTTATTGCTGCTTTTATTCATTCCTGTATTTCCTCGCCTGTATGCAAATGAGGGGGCACGGCTTGATGGTATTCACATAACCATTGGTTAATCTATATGAGAGTTCACAGATTGATTGCACTTGTCTTGCTATAGCACTTTTCATGGCACACAGCGTGTTGTACCACAGCGATTAAGGTATGCTACCAGACTGGACATGCAGTCTGTCAAAATATGTATCCCCCTGTAACTCTTGACAGAAAAGAAGAAACTTTTCTATATTCTCCATTGTTATTAAACATGATTCAAAGTATCTGTAAAATAAAACACTTGATGGTATGATAAAGGGATACATGTTTTGGCAGGCTTGGCACAACATGCAGCCTGCCAAAATATGTATCCCCCTGTAACTCTAACCCCATGTAATGAGGGATACATATTCTGACAGACTGCATGTCCAGTCTGGTATAAGTAGCATACCTTAATCGCTGTGGTACAACACGCTGTGTGCCATGAAAAGTGCTATATAAATACAAGAGGACCTGTATTATTACCATAGTTATTATTGTGATTACTGTTTAGCCTTTTAGGGGGACGAATTCAACCACATGTAAAGGAAAGTCATCATTTGCAATGTAAGCAGGAATGTAATTGTTTGCAGTGATGCATGCAGTCTAATACACATTTCGAGTCCCGCAGATGCGCAGTAGCCTTGTTGAAGTGAAAAATGTTAAAATTAAATCGGCGACCTTGATTCTACTGTATCTACAGAATGAACAAGTTCCTTACAGACTTTCGAATTACATCGTGTTTAGATCTAGTCTCCAGACACTGAAAAAGTAAGAAATGAACTAGCCTGCATAGTGATTAATAACACTGTCAAATAATAGTGAAAACGTGTCCTTCACGAAGAAAGGAAAGCATATGATTGCATTCACGCGATAAACTTCGACACACACAGAGGAAAAAAAACATTTATTTGAATGCATGAGCCATGTGAAACATTTTAAAGCCTCCTTGACAAAACAACAGTACTCACACGATAAATTATACAATCGTAATATTGCTGTATTTCATTATTTCATTCAGCGTAGTAACGTCCATCTTTACTGAGTGCAGGCGCGCTCCCGCGGAAGGGGATACACTTCCTATCGGGGATAAGTACCTTGGCAGAACACCGGCACCACAGTACTGTGTGGGTTTGATTGCTGATGCCTGAATAGTCAAGCCGCGCCCCCTCATTTGCATACAGGCGAGGAAATACAGGAATGAATAACAGCAGCAATAAATAAATCCGGAAATGAATAAATAGGGAAATGAATTAATAGGGAAGTAAATAAATAAATACATGTAAAAATAAATGAATGAATTTGGAAAAAAATAATATGAAAATAAATTAATGCAAAAATAAATCTTTTGTCAAATAGATAATTTTTTTATTTTATTTATTGAGGCATTTATTTATTTATTATCGTGTTCGTTTATTTATTTACATATTTATTTATCACATTTATTTGATAATTGAGACTTTTATTTCTACATTTCTCTACATATTTCATTTATGTATTTACTGAGGCATTTATTTATTTATTTATGTTCATTAATTAATTTATTTATTTATTTATTATCGTGTTCATTAATTAATTAATTTATTTATTTATTATTATGGCAGTTTTGGTCCTCGATAGGAAACACGTTTCCCTGTACAATGAAATTCTTCCTTTGCTGACTGCAATGAATGCCAGAAAACAAGATATTGACTAAATCCACACTCAATTATAAATAGGTAAAAAAGTAAACAACATAGATGAAAAATATGAAAGGAATATATACACAAAAGGGAATATATATATATATATATATATATACAAAAGATAAATTAAGGCAGCAAGAAAGCAAGAAACTGTAGTGCAAACATTGTGCAAAAAGTCATGTGCAGACTAGATGTGTAACATGGTCTGAGGTAGTGATGGTAGTTATGACTCCTGTTGGCTGTTTAGGAGTCTGATGGCAGTGGGAAAGAAAGAGTTTTTCAGTCTAGTGGTCCTGCATTTCACACTTCTGGACCTCTGGCCTTAGGGTAGAAGTGTGAACAGTCCATGCTGGGGGTGGGTGGTGTCCCTGAGTATGGAGGCAGCTCTTCTGTGGACTCTGCGATGGTAGATGCTCTGCAGAGAGGGCAGTGGAGTCCTGGTGATCTTCTCAGCAGTTTTCACCACTCTCTGCAGGCATTTGCGGTCCATAGCAGTAGTGCTGCCATACCACACAGTGATGCAGCTGGTCAGGATGCCCTCCACAATGCAGCTGTAGAAGTTGCTTAGGATTTTGGCCGACATTCCAAACTTCCTCAGCCTCCTCAGAAAGTATAGCCGCTGCTGAGCTCTCCAGCTGTGTGGTGTTGAGTGTAGCTGTGTGGTGTTGAGCACACACAGTGTGGCGCTCAGTCCTTGTGATAACAAGATGGTCCAATAGTAATGTAACCAAAAATAACATTTATTCATAGAAGGGAATTGAAGCAATAATAGTAGTAGAAATTGTAACAAAAAGAGTAATTAATTTAATCCAATTGATCACTTGATTCAAATTAAAATGTAACAAACATTTGAAGCCTCATTTGTAAGACCAATAGAAGCTTTTAATGTGAAAATATGGCATTGGGTACAGCCCTACCTGCTACCCAGGCCTCTGCTTCACAACTGATCCACCCCTACATCTCCTGACCTTTCCAACATACTGCTGCTCTATCACCATTTAATGACATAATCATCAGCTCCTTGTGGTTCCATTAGTTCATGTTAGATGACCTTTGTACCTCATAGATGAATTCCATGTAAGTGAGGTTCTGACCTGTCTTTAATTGCCTGCTGTTGTTTAATAAAATTGTTGTGATGCAGGGTCTGGGCTGTCTGGTGTGGCAGGACGTGGCTCACCGGGTGATGGTGGTGACACCACAGGGGCACAGTGAGGTCAAGAGGTTCTGGAAACGACAGAAGTCTAACACCTAATTGGAGGAAGAGAAATGAAGAGCAGTAATATCATACCTGCCTGCTATTCCTCCTGTGACAGGATTGTCTTTAAGCCACAGTTGTTCATTGCTGTCAGTGCTGTAAGAAAGTGGAGATGATAAAGTGATTTTGTATATTTCGTGAAATGTTGACTTTCATGTATCGTGAATTAAATAGATAAGATGAATGTACCCCTCTGCTCATTCTTCTTTCATATTGAGTAGTTATGTTATTTGCAGATTAGCCAATAACTAAATACTGTCTTATATACTGTACATACAGCAATGTCTAAATATAGATGTGTGTAGATTGACATGAACCAGGATGCATGTGCAGGTGTGTGAGCATGTGGACACTGGCTTCATGTTATTCTGCCGATGGATAATTAGTGGCAATAATAAACCAAGGAGCTTAGCAATGCACCAACAAGACACTGAAGAAGAAGACTGGCAGCTAGGAAACTTAGTTGTTATTGTACAATTTAAAACATTTTTAAAAATCAATTTAGTAAATGGTTTGAGGTAGGTAATAAAATCAACTGGTTTGTGAACTCAAGTATACACTGAATGTAAATGTACTTGTAAAAGTAGTTTTTTTGTTCTACAGGAAATCCATCCAGAGACCCTTAAGCCTTTCACTTGTGTCCATAGAATGCTGAGGATCATGGGATATCTGGAATATTGGAGCTTTTGCAAAGGCACACCCTGCTGCATAAAGGCTAAATGGGGATTTAATTTGGGGGATTTTCTGTTTTGTTTTTTTTTTTACTTATAAATGGATTATATGGTTTTCAACCCATTTTTTTGTTAAAACAAACCTTGTCACCAGGTGTAAGAGCTGTCCCATATCAGACCTGTTTGCAGTTTTTATGCTGTGCTGGCGACAGGCAAGGCCAAAAGCATTATGTTTTCAGGTTGTCCATTCCTCCATGTGTCCGTCCATCCCTTTTTCCATCCCATTCTTGGGAGCACAATATCTCACGAAAACATCAAGGGAATTTCTTGGAGACAATATCTTGCACCTATGTATGAATAACCGCAGGTGACAAGGAGGGAGGTGAGGATGCACCAAGAAGTGAACCGCACTCACTTGAGCAGCAAGTCACTAACTTCTTCAACAACAAAGATGTTCCTTTAGACAGTAAAAATATAGCTGCTTGTCACACCATGCCCCAGACACAAACCAAAAGGCTAAACATCATCATTGGATTTGTGAGTAGAAAACATAAAATTGAGGTTCTAAAGCTTGCAAAAAACTGAAAGGCACAGATGTATATGTTACTGAGCATCTCACAAAATGTCAATCCCAATGTCCCCCCTTACAGACTCACAGACTTAAATGCGCGTTCACGCTAAGTTCGCAAGGGTTTAGTGGTGTCCCGCTGTCCACATCTGAAGTCCGTGAGGGCTCGGTTGCACCCTTACTGACCCCTTTCCATAAGTCCGCATGGCATGCAGACTTAGTTTAAGGGAATTACCCACAATTCACTGCGCTGTGACGTACACGACAGAACTTACATAGAAGGCCGGAAGTTAAATCAAGCAACACCTGCAAAAAAAAAAAACAACACGGTATGAACATGGCTGAAGATTCAAACTCGGTAGTCCCTGCCAAAAAGAGGACGTTTTCGTGTAAGTAACCCACTTTACTTATGGGCTGCAGTTGTAGCGATTATTTCTTTGACACTTTTAATTTCAAGTCTCAAATGTAACGTAGGGTGTCCTTTCCAATCAGGGAATGAACAACAAACTTTACAACTTATTCAGCTGCGGCAGCAGCATGACTCCCTGTTCACAGGACAGAGACACTCGGCGACCGAGGGCTTCGAGTAAGTAGGCTACTTTTCTCATAGATAAATGATTTTACTCTGTAGGAGTCATGACGACATTAAAGCCAACCTGTCTGACAGACCTGTGTGTGTGTGTGTGTGTGTGTGTGTGTGTGTGTGTGTGTGTGTGTGTGTGTGTGTGTGTGTGTGCCTGCCTGCTTGAGTGCTTCTCTTCAAAAAATCAGCATTGTAGGTTACTGCAGTGTCAAAACTGTATTCTGCTGAATTACTACCGTATGTTGTTGGCTATGCAATAGTTTTGATGCAGGGAACTAACTACATGCGTATTCAATACTGCATTTCATTGCTGAAATGCAATTTTTACTTTTAACCCCATTGGCATAGTACAGTGTACATCCAATAAGTTGCAGTGTTCCTGTCACACAACTGCATTTTTTCTTTTAGTCTTTTGGGTGTAAGGTTTGGTGCGTATATGTAGCTTAGGTTCTTAGATTTATGTCTGGATTGGCTTCTTTGCTTTTACTTAGCCTAGGATACATGTTATGGTATCTGGATTCCCAAGCCTTTTTTCCCCAACAGTGTTGTCGTAAAAGAAATGGGACTGGAGAACGTTGTTTCATCAAATCAAGCAGCCAAATAATGGGAAAACTTAAAGAAAAAATATAGGGTGAACCTATTTCATTTGATATTTAATCTTGATGAATGGGCTTCTGAAACACATGGGTTTTTTTCTTAATGTGGGTTTACCATTAATGGTGATTCTATAACAATTGTTGAAGTCATGTTAATAATCTTTAAGGCTTCTGTTATGTTTTATGAGAATGTTTAACATGTACTGTCTATATCTATTGTATATGTTGACATAGGACCTGATATTACCACGGACTGGATCCGGGACAGAGAGTGGACGGGCAACAGCTGCCAATTGGCCTTTCTTTGAGGCAATGCACAGAGTTCTTGGGCAGAGGGATTCTATCAGGTCTCTGAACATTATTGCCACTGCAGTGGACTCTGCAGAGGAGCCTGATGATGAGGCACCTGCTTCTTTGCCATGTACCTCTAGCCATAGTGCAGCAGATTAATTGCATATTTCAAGAGAATCGTTCACTTTGGTATAAAAGCATGAAATTTGGCACAGATACTCTCTAAGGGTAACTTTTTGGGAAAAAGTCGTTGGCCACCCAAAAATTCAAAATGGCGGCCATTTTTTCAAGATGGCCGCTATTTCTGTCAAATGGTCATTATGTTGATCTTTCAGACTGTGATGTAGGCATAATATTTTGTGAAAATACTCTCTTAAGAATGTTTTTTTTTTTTTTTGAAGAATGGTGCTTGTCCCTGAAAAAATCAAGATGGCAACCATTTTTCAAGATGGCCACCATTTCTCTTAAATCCTTACATCAATTTATCAAACCATGGGGCCCAATGTCTTGAGTACATGTCACGGGGTGACAGGGGTGTGTGTGTGTGTGTGTGTGTGTGTGTGTGTGTGTGTGTGTGTGTGTGTGTGTGTGTGTGCGTGCGTGCGTGTGAGCGAGCGAGAGAGAGAGAGTGTGCCTGCCTGCCTGCCCTCCTACCTGATGAGCTGATCAATTACAGGTGTGTGATTAGACAGCGCTGGGGGAGGGTTGTGGGTGTCCCACTCTTTTTCATTTCAACAGCGGCAGCTGAGCAGAGAGGAGCAGGGAGCAGCTGAGCTGACTGGTGGCACGGACGGGAACGCGTGGCAGAGGAGACTGAAGCACAACTTGACGGTCGTTACGACGAGAATCGCCGCCGCATAAGGGAAGAGGGGACCCGCCGCTGAGGGCAGAACACGACCAGGGAGCCGCGAGGGTAGCCGCCACAGAGGGAGAGAGGACACCGCCAGCACGCCAGGCCGGTCGAGCAGACGCACGGTGTGAGAGGGGAAGCAGCGGAAGAAAGTGGAGGGGTGGGGACGCGTTCCACCCTTCCTCCAGCTAAGTACCCCTCTGTTACGTTGCTCAGCTTAGCGAAGACATTTCTGTATTTTATTATCAGAAGGGCTATAGACTCAGAGACTTGGACGGGGCACCTTTCGAGTGCAGTGAAAACATTTTGTTGATTGTTGGGTTATTTAATCATTAATTTATTTACTTTGAACCGCCCTGTGTTGGCTTTTGTTTTCTGTTTATTTCTGATAAATTTACCATGCCCCGCCAAGACTGACGCTCTGTAGCCATAAGCCTAGTTGAGGATTACCAGGTTGAACATCCTGATGGTCACCTAGTCGCTTGTTCTTCTTTAGAGCAACCTGCAAGACGTGGAGTTGAGGCCGATTACCCCCCCCCCCGGAGCGTGCTGTGTTCTCCCTCCTCCCTCTGGGGTCAAATGGACTGTGGACTCTTTTAACCGACTCTAAACAGTAACATTTTAATTTTTATTGTGTTGTAATAAAATTTGTATTTTTTATACGAAAAATCCCTCTCTGGCTCGTGTTGAAAAGTCTTGGTTGCTCCCCCAACAGAATATCAGTGATCTTGCACCCTGTCGTGGTCACTCCACTCGGTGACATACATCTGAAACCTGTCTCGATCGTCTAGACAAATGTTTCCACGAGAGCTGATAGCCGCATATTTGTACATGCCAAATATGCCACAGAGGAGGGCAGCAAATCCATAATGATCAAAGCCAATGGCACTGATATTCTTGTTATAGCATTGAGCACCTTCCCATTCCTCCAGAATCTTGGTCTCCAGCAGCTGTGGGTTGCATTTGGGCATGGTGTGAGCCTACGGTGGATTGGTGTTCATGATCTATACCAGGTTATTGGGCCGGTTAAGACCAAAGGCATTCTGTTCTTTCACGCCTTTACAGGTTGTGATACTGTATCAGCCTTTTGCAACAAAGGCAAAAAGACTGCCTGGCAAACCTGGGACATTTTCCCAGAGGTGTCTCTCATCTTCAGCAAACTAAGTCAATACCCTCCTGTTCTGACTGATGGCGACTTGGAGATCCTTGAGAAGTTTGTGGTGCTGCTGTATGATCGATCAAGCACAGCTGTTAGTGTAGATGAGACTAGACTTGATATGTTTGCCCGAAAGCAGAGGCCATATGAAGCCATCCCTCCAACAAGAGCAGCTCTGCTTCAACACACTAAACGTGCTGCATATCAGGCAGGCTGCATAAGGGGTCAAGCAACCCAGTGTCAACCAGAAGCAGAGAGTCCTGCAGACTGGGGATGGAAAAAGCTTGGTGAACAATGGGGGGTCTTCTGGATAGCAAATGCACCAATTGCACAAAGTTGTGAACAACTAGCCAAGTGTGGCTGCAAATCAGAGTGCCGGGGAAGATGCATGTGTTTTAGATTGGGTTTCACTTGCACAGAACTGTGCAATTGCACATATGAATAAAAAGTAAGAGCTTCTGGACCGTGATGCATATGTACACCTTCCTGGATATGTTGCCCCAAAACAACAATTGCTGACTGCCAATTAGGGAGGCATTGGCTACTTTTTAACAATGTTTAGTATGACTCGGCAGGGCACAATCTGTCAGTCTCAGGTTGGACACTCTAACCACAAGGCCTTTGAGCTGATAAAAATGTATATAACTTATGTTTATTTTTTCAATCCTTCCTTTTAACTCAGTACCAACAGAGTACATTATTAACGCAACACCCACGTTGAAAAATGAATCTTGAATTTTTGCAATTGCCTTTTTCTAAAAGTGTGGCCGTTAGAGTACTTTTGCTAACACGTATGTGTGTATCAGTGTACATACTACCAAAATGACGGCCATCTTGAAAAAAGGCTCCATCTTGAATTTTTTTATTGGGCTTCCAATTTTTCCAAAAAGTGGCCTTAACAGAGTACTTGTGGCATATTTTCTGTATCACTATTTGGAAACAGTGGCAATGAACATAGGACAGGAATGTCAGGCATCTTGAAAAATGGTTTCCATCCTGAATTTTTACTGGCCACTTCCTTTTTCTAACAGTGGCCCCTCCTCTCTGTGGACTGCACCTTGCCATGGTGGACAGGCTTCTGTACTCCTATGAACCTGAGAGCTATGCCGGCAGGGATTTTGTATCCCTGGCAAGTTTAACTAAGCCGGACAGGTCAAAGGAGAGGAGGCAGACAAAGTAGACATTATGACTATTTCATAGAAATGGTGGCCATCTTGAAAATGGTCATCCTGAATTTTTAAGTGGCACATACTTTTTTCCAAAAAAGAGTTCCTTGAAGAGTATTTCTGCCTAATTGTATGCTTGCATCACCATTTGAACAATTGAAATAATTAATATTCTTCAGGAACGGTGGCCATCTTTAAAAATGGCAGCCATTTTGAATTTGGGACAAGCATCTTTTCCCATTATCATGCCCTTTTTAGAGAGTATTTATATTGAATCTTATGCTTGGATCACTGTTTGAATAATTTATATAATAACCATTGAATAGCAATGGCGGCCATCTTGAAAAATGGCCGCCATATTGAATTTTTGAGTGGCCAACATCTTTTTCCAAAATAGTGGCCCTTAGAGAGTATCTGTGCCAAATTTCATGCTTTTATACCAAAGTGAACGATTGTTTCACTAATCTGCTGCACTACCAAGCACCCAGCACATCCTCTTCTGTGCCATCCATCTCTAGCCAAGGACCCAGCGCATCCTCTTCTGTGCCATCCACCTCTAACCAAGCACCCAGCACATCGGCCTCTGTGCCATCCACCTCATCTGATCAACATCACAAAACACCTAAGCCAAAGAAAAGAAAAAATGAGGCTGTAGAATATTTTAAGGAGTATGCAGACAGACAATAGAACAGGCTTAGGGAAATGGATGCTACAGAGGAGGAGCGTGAGAAAAAACGGAATGAACAACTGGACACATTAATAGGAATATTTGGGCAATTAGTAGAGAAGCAGAAATAGTACGGTAACTGGACTGACTAACTTTTTATTTGGATTATGTGCCCTAGGGGCTTGTGTTAGTTTCATCATTTTGAATTTTGTTTGCAAGGCGAAAGTGTTTGATTTATATTAAACATCACTTGCCTTTTGTCAGCATCTGTGGTGTTTTGTCATTTCTGGTATCTATTAATTTAGTAAAGAACTGGATTTAGAAAACATTATTGTAACATTATGCAAAATGTTGAATTTATCACAAATAAGAATCACAGAAGACAGGACTGAGTGTTGATAAATTTATGACTCAAAAATAACTCAATTTCACATACCAAACATGTTTGTATACAGTAAACATAAGTCACTCAGCCCCAAATTAAAAAAAAAATTCCTGATGGCCTTATACAGCTGGAGGTTGTTGGGGTGCTGATACCTGAGCACACAGCCTGTCCCTGATGTGGGCCCCACTCATCTCTAGGAAGTCTTCAGGTGGAGCAGGGGGCCCAGGTTCTCCAGGCTGGAGCTCTGGCTCTTCCACGATATCGCCATAGGAAAGGCACACATTATGGAGGAATGCACAAGCCAGGGCAACCTCAGAAGAAAATGCGGGCCTTACCTCCAGTGCCTTGAAAAAGGTAGCCCGCCACCGTGCCTTCATCACACCAAATGTTCTTTCAATGATGGACCGGGCCTTGCCATGTCAGACATTGAAACATTCTTGCATCCTCCCTTGCAGTGGGTGCCTGTAAGGGGTAATTATGATAATAGGGCGCTCTAAACAAGGGTAGCCTCCATCTCCCACAAGAAAAAAGCCCGGTGGTGGGTACAAGGAACATGAATAGGGCTATTTCTCAAAACACGTGTGTCATGAACAGAACCTCCATAACCAACATAAATGTCCAGAAATCTCCCAGAGGAGTCACAGATACCTTGAAGTTGAATGGAATGAAATTGTTTGTAATTAAAATAATCATATTGATTGTGTTTGGGGGGTTTAATTCGAATTTGACACCGATCGATGGCTCCCGCTGCATTATTAAAGGCCTCATGTTGTGCTAGCTGGCCAAATCCTCTTCCAACATCCTCCAGAGTATTGGCACTTGGGAAGAAGATCACCTTTGATTGGTTCCTACGAATGTCATTGGCAATCTTGTGCACAATTCTGCAGACAGTGGATTTGGGGACATCAAAAGCGCTTGCTGTCACACGGTAGGACACCCCATGCCCCAACCAATAAACAAAAACCAAAACTTCTAAATGGTATCCCCATCCATGATCTTTTCTTCCATCTAGGATGGTTAATAGGCCATTAAAAGCTTGTCTGGACACCCTGAAATCAATTCTCATGTCACGCTCTGGGTCCATAAATACCCTAAGGACAGGCACATGACTATTAAGTCTGGCATATGGGATGCACTGGTACCCCTGCACAAAGAAAAAAAAAAAAAAAGAATAAATTAACATCTAAGAAAAATTAAACATTAAAATTAAAACCAGTAAAATGTTGTGTAATGTTGCACATCTAATTTTAGCATATAATATTTAACATCTAAAACATTTTTGCCCTTAATTATCAAATAAATTAATTAATTAGATTTTTCACCAACTTGTTGCCCAGATTGTAACGCAAGAGCTTGAAAAATTGTGACATCCAACTGATGGCGCCTTCTGAGCCTTAGTCATGCGAGTATTAAGTGTAAAATAAGAAGCCCCAAAGTAGCAAGAGTAAGCAACATGATCAGTTGTCAGTTGTCAAGGTAACATGAGGGATTGCAAAGTGCTGTCCCATTCCTATTTAAACCTTTTGAGGCCTTGAACCCTCCCACACTCAATCACTTAACAGCTGATGTCAGTTAAGTCTGTGAGGGTTGAGGCCTTAGGGTTTAGGGAGGACTTTGAAACTCAGCCAACGAGAAATGCTGAAATTGCATGACAAGTAAGTATCCTGAGGAGGGAAAAGCAAATTCAGGACACCTGGACAAGGAACTGCAAAGTTATGGTAAGACTGAAAGGTACACCTGAACAGACTAAAGTTATAGCCGTTAGAGGCATTACAGACCTTGATCAATGTAAATGATCGAGGTAAAATATTGTTTGTGAGAGATAAATCTGGTATAAGAGAATGATTGAATACACAGACTTCAAGCCTTTTGACTTTCAAGATCACAAACATTTTGAGTTAGAAAATGACATAGACCGAGACATCCACTTCTACCGTAACATTAAAGGAGAAGTCTGGTATTTTGCACCTTGAGCCCCATTCCTGGGTTGTTTGTGATGAAATAGAGTGGTTAAGACCAAAATCTTGACGATTGCTCCTTCTCTGACAATTTGAGAGAATTTGGCTTTCCCCTGCCTGGCTTAACAGTGCTGTCTATGAACATGTGTAAATTTGTCCTAAAACCACTTTAAACGTTTGTTTTCAAAGCCATGAAACTCACCGAGTGGTCAATGGCATTCGTTGATGTTCCGACATGAAAATCGTAGCAAACTGTGGTTTCTATCCGTGATGATTTATTTGATATTTTGTCCATACATTGATTTTCTATAGGAAGCCTCATTGTCCGTTGGTAGTAATCCGCCACCGGAAACAGAAAGGGGTTGTTCACGACAAGGTTGTAGTTATTGTAGTCTTTTAGCTCAGCGAAAGTGCCAGCTTGACAGTGCCGTGTGCGGTCCTCCTCTTCAGAGGAATTCTCCTGCAGTCGCTGACCACACAAAACATGCCTGTTATTACTCGCTTGTAAACAACCTTCGCAGTACGATGCCTTTGAACACAATGCCAGCCTTCTTCTTCTGCTTCTCTCTGTGTCCCATTACATTGCAATGGTTTCCTGCTGGTTGGGGACACCCACGTAAAGGAGCATTATCACCATCAAGTGGGCTGGAGTGTGTAATTAACGAGGGTCAAACAAACGATCAAGCGGAAGTTTACACACAGGTGTGAGGCAGCTGAAAAAATAGTTTCACAATCAAGATGAATAGCAAAAACATGGATGGAAACCACAGTTTGCTACAATTTTTATGCATCAACGAACACCACTGACCACTTGGTGAGTTTCATGGCTTTGAAAACAAAGGTTTAAGGTGGTTTTAGGACAGATTTACACATGGCTATAGATAAGGCAGGGCAAGGCAAGTTTATTTGTATAGCACCATTTGTACACAAGGCAATTCAGAATGCTTTACAGAAGCAGAGAAATACATTACAAACAAAAACATTAAAATTTAAACATTACATTAAAAACATTGGAATTAAAATAGAAAAGAAACAGTAAAAGTCTAATTTAAAAACAATAAAACAAGCAGCTAAAATAGCTAAAAGTTATAGTGATTAAATTGCGGGAAACCTGCAGTAAACAATAATGTTTTCAGCCCTGATTTAAATGAGCCGACAGTTTGTGCACACCTCAGGTGTTGAGGGAGTTTGTTCCACAGGTGAGGAGCATCGAAGCTAAATGCTGCTTCACCCTGCTTGGTTCTGACCCTGGGAACCTGTCCCTGATGACCTGAGGGGTCTGGATGCTTCATACCCAACAAGAAGCAGGTCTGAGTCCATAACTACACTGAGATTTCTGGCTTGGTCTGTAGTTTTTAGTGTCACTGAGGCAAGTTGATCATTGACCTCAAGCCTTGCATTTTTTGGACCAAACGCAATGACTTCTGTCTTTTCTGTATTGAGCTGAAGGAAATTCTGGCCCGTCCACTGATCGATTTGTTGGATACACTCACTCAGTGACTGTAAGGGACTGTAGTCATGTGGGGACACTGTAATGTAGAGTTGTGTGTCATCAGCATAAGTGTGGTAAGAGATGTTATGGTACTCCATAATCTGAGCGAGGGGGAGCATTTAGATATTGAACAAAAGTGGCCCAAGAATGGAGCCTTGAGGAACCCCACATGTGATCTTTGTTCGCTCAGATTCATAATTACCTAATGAGATAAAGTAGTCCCGATCTTTTAGGTAAGATTTGAACCAATTTAGCACAGTACCAGAAAGTCCGACCCACTTCTCCAATCTGTTAAGCAGTATGTCGTGATCAACCATGTCAAATGCAGCACTGAGATCCAGCAATACCAAAACTAAAGTTTTCGATGCGTCACTGTTAAGATGTATGTCATTTAAAACTTTAATAGGTGCAGTCTCAGTGCTGTGGTGTGGTCGAAATTGAAGAGATTGTTTTGGATCAAGAAGGAGTGAATTTGTTGATAAGCAACCAACCCTTTCAATGATCTTTGCCAAAAATGTTAGGTTTGATATAGGCACGTAGTTACTTATTACTGAGGCATCCAGATTAGGCTTTTTTAAAAGAGGTTTAATTACTGTCGTTTTCAAGGCCTCAGGAAAATGCTCTGATCAAAGAGAAGTATTTACTATCTGCAATACTTCTGGTGCAACACAATTAAGAACATTTTTTAAAAAGCTTGTAGGCAGCATGTCAAGACAGCAGGTCGTGGACTTTAAGTGCTGAACAGTTTCTGTCAGAGTTGAAATTGTTCTAGATTTATTTGACAGTTAGGAGGAACAGGTGACATAACCATGTTTCCTGAGATAGAGCCACTTACTGTTTGTCTTATCCTCTGAATTTTATCAGTGAAAAAAGCTGCAAAATCATTGCATGACTTGTTGGACAGCAGTTCAGGAGGGACAGATGGTGAGGGGTTTGTTGGTCTGTCAACGACAGTGAATAAGGTGCGGGCATTGTTGGTGTTTTTATTGATAATCTCAGAGAAAAAGGACTGCCTTGCCTTTTTCAATTCTTGGTTATAGATGTGAAGATTCTCTTTATAGATGTCATAATGAACCTGAAGTTTGGTTTTTTTGCCATCTGCGTTCAGCCTGCCTACACTCTCTTTTTTTGAGTTTTGACCAGTGTGGCATTCCTCCATGGTGACTTTTTCCTTCCAGAGATAACTTTGGTCTTAATCGGGGCAATGGCATCCATAACAGTCATAACATTGGAACTGAAACTATTTACAAGGTCATTGACAGAGGATGAGGGCGGAGTTGGTGATGGTGTAAAAGCCTGAGTGAATAATGTACTGGTGGTGTCGTTAATACACCGCTTTCTTATCACCTCTGCTTCACCTTTGTTAATGCTAGCAGGGATGGTCGTCTTTAACAGAACACAGTAGTGATCAGAAAGAGCAACATCATTCACCACAACATCAGAAATGTTTAGACCTTTGGAAATAATTAGATCTAATATATGCCCCTTGTTATGTGTTGAATCTGTTACATGTTGAGAAAGTCCAAAGTTATCTCAAATATTCATGAGTTCTTTTGCACATCCATCTTTCATACTATCAACATGAATATTAAAGTCACCCACTACAACTACGTAGTCAAAATCAATGCAGATAATAGAAAGCAGTTTGGAAAACTCATAAAAAAACTGTGTGTTATATTTTGGAGGCCTGTAGATAGTTAATAGTATTGCTTGACAGGAGGATCTCAACTGAACAGCAACATATTCAAGAGTTAAAATTTCCATACAACATTTTCTTGCATTGGAACATTTCATTGAACAAAATGGTGACTCCACCTCCTTTCCTATCTTCACTCACGAAACTAAAGTTGGGAGGTGTTGATTCAATAAGAACTGCTGCACTGTTATCTTGGCCTAACCAAGTTTCAGTTAAAAACATAAAGTCAAGATTGTGCTTGATGATAAAATCATTGATTAAAAATGATTTCCCTGCTAATGGCCTGACATTTAACAATGCTAAATTTGATGTGTTAAAAGCATTATCTTTACAACTGTAAACTGACTGCAGCTGACATGGAATGAATGTTAAATTTGACATTACCCTGTTTCTTGGCAATTTAAACATTCTTTTTCTATTACCCATCATGACATGAACTGAAGAGGCTTCCAGTACACTGGGCCCCGACTTTTCCTGGGAACAGTCAGGAGTGACATCTTTGGAGGCTGGACCCAGAACACATCAGTTGGGGACAGAAAGAACTGAGTGTGCTGAGCTCTTATCAGCTTGGGGAGGCTGACAATGAGTCAGGTGATGATGTGGAAGGGGTGGGGGTGCTAGCCGTTTTGATTTTGGAGATGGCCGAGGGGGTTGCGGGGGAATGAGGGGAGAGAAAATTAGGGTAGGGCGGGGGGTAAGTTGAGTCCCAGCGGTGACCAGCTTGTTCATCTGGTCAGTGAACTCCAAGAGAGGGGAGGAGAGGGACAATGTACCCATGGTGGATGGTGACCTGGGTGGGGGGGTGAAGAAAGTAGATCCTTGCAGGCACTTTTTGGTGTTGGGGGTACAGTATCCTCTTCCTGTTCACTCTGACATCCCTCTTGATTAGAGCTCACTTCAGCTGGGGGCTGTGCTGGCTCTTCTTTGTGTTGAGTTTTATCTCCCGTCTGTTTTGGTTCTTCTTGTCTCTTGTCCTTGGCGGAGGGAGCAGATTGGTGACGCAGGGAGAAAGATAGGTTGGAAGCAAACAGTCTGACTCCTGACCTATTTTGTCCATTTCGCTTAAAAAGATGCCTACGGTCCCAGAAAAAATTAAAATTGTCCATAAATTGTCATGTCCTTGGGAAAACAGAGAACTTTCATGTTTTCACTGCACATGCCTCTCATATCTTTTACAGTGGCATCTCCCACAATCAGAATTTGAGGCCCAGTCATTAGCTTTTCCTGTGGCCTTTTAACTTCTGATTTACTCTCAGACATTACCCTTCTTTGTGACGATGAGAGGTTATCCAGGTCATCAGAGGGAGATACACAATCCTGCAGTAGTGCAACAAATCTGTTCTGCAGTTTGACAGTTTGTTGTTGGGGAGGTTTTTTGTTTGCTGTTCCTTTAGCAGCTGTCCACTGCTGCACTGGAGTAGAGGAGGAGGAGGATGGTAATGCTGACCAGCCGGTTGCAGTCTGTATTGTTAAGGCAGGCAGGGGAAAGCCAAATTCTCTCAAATTGTCAGAGAAGGAGCAATCGTCAAGATTTTGGTCTTAACCACTCTATTTCACCATGAACAACTTAGGAATGGGGCTCAAAGTGCAAAATACTGGACTTCTCCTTTAACATATGACTTGTGAATATTATTCTGAACACAAGTTCAGCTCCGAAATGAAGGGTTTTTCTGTGATCCACTTTAACAGGAGTCTCTACAGTAACTTCTTCAAAACTAAAGATTACCTTCAACGGTTCCAGCAAAGATTTAGCATAATAGCAATCTCAGAGACTTGTTGATGATAAAGAACTGCAGGATGGATTTGCCCTGTTTGTAATGTCAGCTCTAAATGCAAGATTATTGATAATATAACAACTGCTATTGACAATTTAATGGAATGTGGAACTATTGATATTAAGGCTGAAAGATCCAAAAACATATTCATTAGTTGCATTCACAAGTTAATTAGAAGATTTCTGAGTTATATGAAAAACATAATACTAAGGTGACTCTGGTTTGTGATGACTTGCTGAAATCTACTGAACATATTAAAACTGCAGATTTTGTAAATTCTACACTTAGTTTGAGTTTGTATCCATTAATTGTAAATCAAAAAAGAATAGTGCAACACTGATTGACAATATCTTTGTAAATGCATCTGATGGAAAATAAAAAGTGGACTATTAACTGATTTAAGTGATCATTTGCCTGTTTGCCTGCCAAATAGGCAGCAATCATAATTTAGTTAGAATAAAATCACCAGAAACAATTATGGCTCTTAAAGCAGATCTTATAACTCATGATTGGCAGGAAGTTTATGTAGAGACAAATCATATGATGCATTTTTAGATACATTTTTGATGCTTTATGACCGACATTGTCCATTAAGAGGAATTGGACAGAATTTAAAAAAGAGAGGAATACTATGGTTGACAAAGGGTTTAGAAAAAGCTCGCGAAAAGGAAAAATAGGTTCTAAGGGGAATTTATAAAGCATCAAACGAAGGACAAGGAGGGCAAGTTCAAAACTTATATAAAAAGATTAACATCTATAATGAGATTACAAAAAAAGATTATGATCACTTGTTATAAACCCATAAAAATAATATACAGGCTACCTGGAATGTGCTTAACCCTTTGGGCCCTAGGCCTTTTTTGGGGTATTTTTTACTGCCTTTACTTTTAAGCTAATATCACAGTCATTATAAAGGCTACATACTCATGCTATATCTTGTTGTTGTTTTTTTTTCAGGACAATCCCTGGCTATCCAGAATTGCCATCATTACATGTCCTTCTATGTGCCTGTATTTTATATTAATTTTATATCAGTGAAAACAAAAAAAAATCTGTGTTACTAAATTCTTACATTTACATGTATCTCACTATAGCAAGTTGGAAGTAGGCATATTCTGCCATATATGAAGAGGGGAGACTCTCTGGAATCTGGCAACATAAGAACCATGATGGTGGGACATTCTGTCACTTCACAGTTGTCCAAAACATGTGGTTTGTGCCAGGCAGACATAATTGCCAGTATTTTTTCATTATTGCAAGAAATTCCATTAACTCATGCACAATTAAAAAATTTGCTTTATTTGAAAGAAACATGCAATATTTACATCTAAGATAATAGAAAAATAGTCAACCGGGTGCAATGCAGTAAAAACAGAAAATATAAAAAATATAGAAGTAGTAACTATTCAAAACTGAAGAACAAACGTGGATAGACAGGGAGAAGCACACGCAAGCCTAAGACGTAGTAAGATACGATATTCCTCACTATATGAAGTGACTGATAACATGATCTGTATAATGGATTGTAAAGAAATTTGTCAGGTTTTTATTCTGTAGACAATTGATCTGTAAATATAGCGTGATGGGATGACAGCACAATGATGTGTTTGGTATCATCTGAAAGCTCCGGTCCTGTGCTTTCATTTGATATGCATGGCATTTCTGTGCGACCACGCATTCCTGAGTAATCCATGCAAGAGTAATGTGTGTGCAAAGCTGTATGAAAGCTTTGTTATACATAAATTTAGCATAACTTTATCATTTTTTTTCCTTGTGAAAACATTGGACTACCGACAAGTGGTCTTGTCGGAAAGCTGCAGTTCCGCTGGTTCACATGATATGAGTGGCTTCTCGCTATGACAAATGGTTGCGGAGAAAATCCACAGAAAAGAACAGGTGTGAATTTGGCTGCACTTTGCGTCGTTCGGGCCCAAAATAAAAAGGACTTTTCTTCTTTTTATTTATTTACTTTGTTAATGTAGGCCCGAATTTGGCAAAAGAAATTACTCCTCCAAGAGATGAAGATAATAATTTTGTTTTTGCCTTTGATAACTGTAATTCAGTGTTCCTTGGTGGAGTCTGTGAAAGTGATGTGTTACAAGTGGTCAGAAAGTTTAAGTATAAAAAAAATCTATAGATGGTCATACTATTAACATATCAACTATAAAAGAAGTAATTTACTGTGTCTTCAAACCATTTACTTATATATGTAATGAATCCTTTCCTACAGGTATTTTTTCTGGTAAAATTAAAATTGCCAAAGTGGTTCCAGTCTAAAAAAAATAGTGACAAATATATGATATCAAATTATAGACCTGTGTCACTGCTACCTTTTGGGATTCACTGGATCACAGATGATTTGTCATTTGTTAAAATCTAAACTGGACATGTGAAGGATTTTCCTCTTGAGATGGAGAGATCTCATGTTCTTTGTTCTTGAGCAAAGACAGTTATCTGACACCCATCTCAACAGGATACCCACCTCACACCTCTTTGAGAGACAAGTCTCAAAACGTGTTTGGTCAGTACTTTTACAGTGTCATGTGACTCTGTGATGTCACCAGGCACACTGTAGAAGTTCTTCTCCCTTCACAACAGTCTCTCTCTTGCTCTTGGGCGGGCAAGCCGCTCATACCTCTTTTCTTCTGGGCCCTGGACCAGCCCAGATGTGCTCTTCGTTCTGAGCTGTGGACCAGCCCAGAGACCCCTGCCCCCAAACCATCAAGGGGGTAACGATTGCTCTACAGACTTTTGTTCTTCTTCTCCTACAACTCATGCCCTCGCTCAAAGCAGGAGCACAGAGTTTAGTGTGCAAACACAAGGTTTGCAACTAACTTTCCAGCAACAAGGAGAACCGAGTTGAGTTAGTACCTAACATCTAACTCTGCAAGGACCCCGAGTGACCAGCTTCCTCGGATCTGCACCTTTGGAACAAGGACACAACAAAGACTGCTTCTAGGGCCACAGCTCTTTCTAGCCCTCTTTGCCGGCTAACAAGAACAGCACGCCTCAAACCAACTCTTCCCTCCATCCGTTCAGGATTTGGTAATGTAACAACTGGGTATAGCTTTATAATCCAACAAAGTTCATAGTGTCTATGTTTATCATAGATTTACTTGTTTTCTTTTTTATCAGACACAAACTGTCAAAACATACCTGACATGTTTCAACGGTAGCTTCCGTCTTCGTCAGAGGTGTCACGAGATGGTGAGTGACGTGTCTTAAACCAGCTGACTGAGGCGGTGTCAACCTGTCAAAATTTGACATGTCGACACAGCCCCTTGCTGTCCGTCCGCCGTTGGAGGATGTCACTCCAGGTGTGGGAGTGGAGGATGCCATCATCTACCTGCTCAACCGTGTCTACCCCCAACTGGATAAGCCGGCGAGCACTGTGAGAGACATGTTTTTTGACTTCTCCAGTGTGTTCAACACCATCCGTCCAGCTCTACTGGGTGACAAGCTGATAGCTATGCAGGTGGATGCCTCTCTGGTGTCCTGGATTGTAGACTACTTGACTGGTAGACCACAGTATGTGCGCCTGCAACACTGTGTGTCAGAAAGAGTGGTCAGCAATACCAGGGCCCCGCAGGGGACTGTCCTCTCTCCCTTCCTCTTTACCCTCTACACCACGGACTTCAGCTATTGCACTGAGACCTGCCATATTCAGAAGTTTTCTGATGACTCTGCCATAGTTGGATGTATCAACAAGGGTGATGAGGATGAGTATAGGGCTGCTGTTGATAACTTTGTCACATGGTGTGAGCAGAACCATCTGCAGCTCAACGTGGCAAAGACAAAGGAACTGGTGGTGGATTTGAAGAGAACCAAGACACCGGTGACCTCAATTTCCATCCAGGAGGTCAATGTGGACATTGTGGAGGACTACCTGGGGGTCCACATTGACAATAAACTGGACTGGTCTAAGAACACTGATGCTCTCTACAGGAAGGGCCAGAGCCGTCTCTATTTTCTGAGGCGACTGAGGTCCTTCAACATCTGCCAGACTATGCTCAGGATTTTTTATGAGTCTGTGGTGGCCAGTGCTATCCTCTATGCTGTTGTGTGCTGAGGCAGCAGGCTGAGGGTGGCTGACGCCAACAGACTCAACAAACTGATCCGCAAGGCCAGTGATGTTGTGGGAATGGAGTATGACTCTCTGATGGTGGTGTCAGAAAGGAGGATGCTGTCTAAACTGCGAACTATCTTGGACAATATCTCACACCCACTCCACCATGTGTTGGTCGGACACAAGAGTACTTTCAGTGGGAGACTCAGACCACCAAAATGCACCACTGAGTGCCACAGGAAATCATTCCTGCCTGATGACTTTTCTGGGAAGTGTGAGTTACTAAGTGTCTATCAATATGGGTTTAGGAGCAATCAATCTATATGTTAAGCAGAGATGGACTTTGTAGAAAATATAGCAACAGCAGTAGATAAGAAACAGCACACTGTAGGGGTATTTATTGATTTACATAAAGCATTTGACACAATCAGTCATTCCCCCCTTCTTCAGAAACGTAAATGCTATGGTATAAGAGGTGTCACGCAACTCTGGTTAAAAGTTATTTAAAGAACAGGTAACAGTGTGTAAAAATGAATAATACTGAATCACATCCTAGAAAAGGTAACCTGTGGTGTTCAACATGGTTCTGTATTGAGACCTAAGTTATTTAAATGTAATTTAAATGATATTTGTATTGTGTCTAATATGTTGAAATTTGTAACATTTGCTGATAATACAAATTTATTTTGTTCAGGTGATACCATGAAAAAGTTACTAAATGAAGATAAAACAAAATTTATGGTGCTCAGTGGCCTTAGGACTAATTGTAAAATAAATCTAAATCTAATCTAAATCTAAACTGTGCTGAAATTGAAAGAATATATGAAACAAAATTTTTGGAAGTGATTATTGATCATATACTATGTTGGAAGCCACACATAGAACATATTAGATGGAAACTATCTAAATCTATTGCTGTTTTTTTATCAAACAAAGGAGCTATTGAGTAAGAAATGTTTGTATATTGTACTGTTCTATTGTGCTGAAACTTGGGGAAATGCGTATAAAAACAAGACCCTATAATCAAACTTCTTCCTCTGTCCCCGCACTTACAGACTTAATAGATGCATGCCCTGGAGGTTTGAGAGTGCCAATGACTGTCCTGAACCAAAAATTCACTGAGTCCATAAGACACCCCAAATGCACTTCCTGTGTACTTTTAAAGAGACTGCTTAGGGAGCAGATTTTACCAAACATCTATTTGTTTGTTTTTTACAAGCCTAATACAGACCATGAACACCACTGTGTGTTTAGTTTAGGGATTGATATGAATAAGTCACAGCCCAATTCCAAAAAAGTTGGGACTTCAGTCATTCATTCATATACAGTGGTTACATTATTAAAATAAGAATATAGAACTATAGAATAGCCTTTTAGCCAAAAACCTTGGACACTGGGAGGGCAGCAGCAGATCAAAGTCCGATCAATTGTGAGATAAGGATCTATTCTTTTGGTCTATCATATGAGACACAAAAGACGAATGCTCAGGTTAGCACAACAAACGGAATGGCATGCAGGGTCTGTCACTACGATGAGCACTGTTTATTAGGGGGCCAAGCCCGCGGGGCCTGGGGAACGCGAATGCAAAGCATACGCGTTTCCCAGGACCAGCGGTGCTGGGAACCCTATTGTTTTTGTTCGGATTTTTATTATTATTATTATTATTATTATTATTATTAGGGGGCCAAGCCCGCGGGGCCTGGGGAACGCGAATGCAAAGCATACGCGTTTCCCAGGACCAGCGGTGCTGGGAACCCTATTGTTTTTGTTCGGATTTTTATTATTATTATTATTATTAGGGGGCCAAGCCCGCGGGGCTTGGGGAACGCGCATGCAAAGCATGAGCGTTTCCCAGGACCAGCGGTGCTGGGAACCCTATTGTTTTTGTTCGGATTTTTATTATTATTATTATTATTATTATTATTAGGGGTTCAAGCCCGAAGGGCTGAAACCCTATTGTTTTCCTACTGTTTTATTAGGGCCCGAGCACGAACCGTGCGAGGACCCTATTGTTTTCCTTAGGATTATTAGGGCCCGAGCACCAAGCGGTGCGAGGACCCTATTGAAATGCAAGGAATTATTAGGGCCCGAGCACCAAGCGGTGCGAGGACCCTATTGAAATGCAAGGAATTATTATTATTATTATTATTATTATTATTATTAGGGCCCGAGCACCAAGCGGTGCGAGGACCCTATTGAAATGCAAGGAATTATTATTATTATTATTATTATTATTATTATTAGGGCCCGAGCACCAAGCGGTGCGAGGACCCTATTGAAATGCAAGGAATTATTATTATTATTATTATTATTATTATTATTATTATTATTATTATTATTATTCTTCTTTTTCTTATCCGAAATCAACTGCCTTTTTGGGGGCCGTAACATACTCGAAAACTCATGAAACTTCACAAACTCGTCAGAAGTGGTGAAAATTTACATATGGTAGGGGTTTCATGACAACTTGCACAAAAATGGCTCAGTAGCGCCCCCTAGTCATTTTCACCGTATTTTGGGCTATAACTCCCAGACCATGTGTCGCACGTTCAAAAACCTCATATCCACAGATTCGCTGAATAGTACTGAATCACCCGGATGGGGCCAAGCCCATTTCTGCCGTAACTTTTTTTGCGCAAAATCGCGAAAACTGGAAAACCTACTTTTTCGAACTCCTCCTTGGCGTTTTGGCCGTTCAGCGTGAAACTTGGCAAGTACAGTCTTCGGCTGGACCTGATCTAAAGTTATCAAAGGAATTTTGTTAGGTCAAAAGATGCGCACGTTATTAACGAAGAAATTTTTCTGGCTAGCTATAAAAAGGCGAACTGCTGCATATCTCGGTCAAAATAAATGCTAACAACACCAAATCTGAGATCCTTGATTGAAATGTCACTGTGAGGGAATGAACCAAATTTAGCTAATTTTGGCCACTAGGGGGCGCTGCAAATATGGGAAATTTATATCTCGTAAATGGCTGCACCGATTTTTACGAAATTTGGTGAGTATGATGCTGGCCCCCTCCTGAGGCCATTTCGTGAAGTTAGTCACGACTGGTCAAAGTGGGCGTGGCTTATTACAAGATAAACAACAAACATTTATTTCAGCTCAAGTATTATGCTGAGGGCTGTGAAATTCATAGGTTATATAGAGAATAGCATACAGACCAACCCTAGCAAAAATTGTGCGTCTTCTCCACTAGGTGGCGCTATAACAGATGCAAACGCATTTTGGCCTGTAACTTCCACATCTTAAATCACATTTTTATAAACTTTATACCCACGTGTTCCCTGAATACAGTCGCATCTTCTGACATAGGCCACGCCCACTCCCACTGCAAATTTCTCTTTGTAATTCACTATCCATCAAAAACCTACTTTTTCGAACTCCTCCTAGTGTTTAAGGTCCATCTTCACGAAACTTTGCACATACAAGCTCCAGACTTGCCTGACCAAAAGTTATCAAAAGAATTTTGCTACTCCAAAAAATGCGCTAGCTAACAATAAACAGTTTTTTTCTGCTAGCTAAAAAAGACATACCTTTGCATATTTTTGCCAAAGTAAAAGATAACAATGTCAAACTCAATTCACTTCTTTCAGACGTCATCCAGATGCTCTGTGCCAAATTTGGCAGAAATTGGCCAATAGGAGGCGCTATAATCAAAGAAAAATCAAGTGACATGAAAATTCATCGATTCGCACGAAATTTGGCGAGCGTGATGTGGAGTCACTCCTGAGGCCAGCTGTAAGGGTTAGTGATGTTTGGTCACCGTGGCAACGCCTTGTTCGCCATAAAATACGAAATTGTTTTTGAGGGGTAAAGGATGCTTGTAAAGTCATGAAAATTGACACACATATGACAGGATCGGATATGAGTTGTCTGATGTGATTTTTCGGCTCTGATGTGCCAACATGGCTCAACAGCGCCCCCTACAAATTTTCTACGAAACAGGCCCCGAAGCTGGTTTGAACTCCATCTATGAAACTTGGTACGCACATGCATCACTGAAAGACGTACAAAAAAGCCTCTTGCACCCATATGCCAAACCCAACAGGAAGTCGGCCATTTTGAATTTGGTGTAACTGGTTTGCAACTTCACCATAAATGTTCCAATCTTCCCCAAACATCACAGGATTGATGACAGTCCTGCCCTGAACACATCTATACGCCAATACTTGGTTATTAGTACAGCGCCACCTACTGGCAAAATTACATGTCTTCATATGATTTGAGGGATATGACGTGTAAGTCCTGCGTGAGGGGTCTGCCGTGCACAGGAATGAACGGCGGCGTGAGCCGGCGTCCTGCCAGCGCCCTCGAGTTGCGTGAAGGTGCGAGGGCCCGTTCAATGCTGCTTGCAGCTTTAATTATTATTATTATTATTATTATTATTATTATTATTATTCTTATCCGAAATCAACTGCCTTTTTGGGGGCCGTAACATACTCGAAAACTCATGAAACTTCACAGACTCGTCAAAAGTGGTGAAAATTTAGGTATGGTAGGGGTTTCATGACAACTTGCATAAAATTGGCTCAGTAGCGCCCCCTACTAATTTTCAACATGTTTTGGGCTATAACTCCCAGACCATACGTCGCACATTCACAAACCTCATATCATCAGATTCCCTGAATAGTGCTGAATCACCTGGGTGGGGCCACGCCCATTTCCGTCTTAAATTTTTTGTGCAAAATCACGAAAACTGGAAAACCTATTTTTTCGAACTCCTCCTTGGGGTTTTGTCCGTTCAGCGTGAAACTTGGCAAGTACAGTCTGCAGCTGGACCTGATCTAAAGTTATCAAAGGAATTTTGATTGGTGACAATATGCGTAAATTATTAACGAATAAATTTTTCTAGCTAGCTATAAGAAGGCGAACTGTGGCATATTTCGGTCAAAATAAATGCTAACAACACCAAATCTGAGATCCTTGCTTGACATGTGACTGTGAAGGTGTGAGCCAAATTTGGCTAATGTTGGCCACTAGGGGGCGCTGCAAATATGGGAAATTTATATCTCGTAAATGGCTGCACCAATTTTTACGAAATTTGGTGAGTATGATGCTGGGCCCCTCCCGAGGCCATATCGTGAAGTTAGTCATGACTGGTCAAAGTGGGCGTGGCTTATTACAAGATAAAAAACAAACATTGATTTCAGCTCAAGTATTACGCTGAGGGCTGTGAAATTCACAGGGTATATATAGAATAGCATCCAGACCACCCATAGCAACAATTGTCTGTCTACTCCACTAGGTGGCGCTATAATGGATGCAAACGCATTTTGGCCTGTAACTTCCACATTTTACATCACATCTTCATAAACCTTATATCCACGTGTTCCCTAAATAGAGTCGCATCTTCTGACATAGGCCACGCCCACTCCCATAGCATATTCCTCTTTGTAAGTTACTACACATCAAAAACCTACTTTTTCGAACTCCTCCTAGCGTTTCAGTCACATCTTCACGAAACTTTGCACATACAATCTCCAGACATGCCTGACCAAAAGTTATCAAAAGAATTTTCCTACTCCAAAAAATGCGCTAGCTAAAAATAAACAGTTTTTATCTGCTAGCTGAAAAACACATACCTTTGCTTATTTTTGTCAAAGTAAAAGATATCAATATCAAACTCAAGTCACTTCTTTCAGACGCCATCCAGACACTCTGTGCCAAATTTGGCAGAAATTGGCCAATAGGGGGCGCTATAATCACAGAAAAATCAAGTGACATGAAAATTCATCGATTCGCACGAAATTTGGCGAGCGTGATGTGGAGTCACTCCTGATGCCAGCTGTAAAGCTTGGTGATGTTTGGTCACCGTGGCCACGCCTTATTCGCCATAAAACACGAAGTTGTTTTTGAGGGGTAAGGGATGCTTGTAAAGTCATGAAACTTGGCACACATATGATTGGGTGCGATTTGTGTTGCCTGATGTGACTTTTGTGCTTTGATGTGCCAACATGGCTCAACAGCGCCCCCTACAAATTTTTCTACGAAGCAGCCCCCGGAGCTGGTTTGACCTACAGCTATGAAAGTTGGTACGCACGTGCATCACTGCAAGACATACAGAAAAACCTCTTGCAGCCATGTGCCAAACCCAACAGGAAGTCCGCCATTTTGAATTAGCTTGTAACTGGTTCGCAACTTCACCATACATGTTCCAAACTTCCTCAAATTTCAAAGAATTGATGACAGTCCTGCCCTGAACACATCTATACGCCAACACTTGGTTATTAGTACGGCGCCACCTACTGGCAAAATTACATGTATTCGTATGATTTGAGGGATATGACGTGTAAGTCCTGCGTGAGGGGTCAACCTTCGACAGGAATGAACGGCGGCGTGAGCCGGCGTCCTGCCAGCGCCCTCGAGTTGTGTGAAGGTGCGAGGGCCCGTTCAATGCTGCTTGCAGCTTTAATTATTATTATTCTTCTTCTTCTTCTTCTTCTTCTTCTTCTTCTTATCCGAAATCAACTGCCTTTTTGGGGGCCGTAACATACTCGAAAACTCATGAAACTTCACAAACTCGTCAGAAGTGGTGAAAATTTACATATGGTAGGGGTTTCATGACAACTTGCACAAAAATGGCTCAGTAGCGCCCCCTAGTCATTTTCAACGTATTTTGGGCTATAACTCCCAGACCATGTGTCGCACGTTCAAAAACCTCATATCCACAGATTCGCTGAATAGTACTGAATCACCCGGATGGGGCCAAGCCCATTTCTGCCTTAACTTTTTTTCGCAAAATCGCGAAAACTGGAAAACCTACTTTTTCGAACTCCTCCTTGGCGTTTTGGCCGTTCAGCGTGAAACTTGGCAAGTACAGTCTTCGGCTGGACCTGATCTAAAGTTATCAAAGGAATTTTGTTAGGTCAAAAGATGCGCACGTTATTAACGAAGAAATTTTTCTGGCTAGCTATAAAAAGGCGAACTGCTGCATATCTCGGTCAAAATAAATGCTAACAAGACCAAATCTGAGATCCTTGATTGAAATGTCACTGTGAGGGAATGAACCAAATTTAGCTAATGTTGGCCACTAGGGGGCGCTGCAAATATGGGAAATTTATATCTGGTAAATGGCTGCACCGATTTTTATGAAATTTGGTGAGCATGATGCTGGTCCCCTCCTGAGGCCATACTTTGAAGTTAGTCACGACTGGTCAAAGTGGGCGTGGCTAATTACAAGATAAAAAACAAACATTTATTTCAGCTTAAGTATTACGCTGAGGGCTGTGAAATTCACAAGTTATATAGAGAATAGCATACAGACCAACCCTAGCAAAAATTGTGCGTCTTCTCCACTAGGTGGCGCTATAACAGATGCAAACGCATTTTGGCCTGTAACTTCCACATCTTAAATCACATTTTCATAAACTTTATACCCACGTGTTCCCTGAATACAGTCGCATCTTCTGACATAGGCCACGCCCACTCCCACTGCAAATTTCTCTTTGTAATTTACTATACATCAAAAACCTACGTTTTTTTCTGCTAGCTAAAAAAGACATACCTTTGCATATTTTTGCCAAAGTAAAAGATAACAATGTCAAACTCAATTCACTTCTTTCAGACGTCATCCAGATGCTCTGTGCCAAATTTGGCAGAAATTGGCCAATAGGAGGCGCTATAATCAAAGAAAAATCAAGTGACATGAAAATTCATCGATTCGCACGAAATTTGGCGAGCGTGATCTGGAGTCACTCCTGAGGCCAGCTGTAAGGGTTAGTGATGTTTGGTCACCGTGGCAACGCCTTGTTCGCCATAAAATACGAAATTGTTTTTGAGGGGTAAAGGATGCTTGTAAAGTCATGAAAATTGACACACATATGACAGGTTCGGATATGAGTTGTCTGATGTGATTTTTCGGCTCTGATGTGCCAACATGGCTCAACAGCGCCCCCTACAAATTTTCTACGAAACAGCCTCCGAAGCTGGTTTGAACTACATCTATGAAACTTGGTACGCACATGCATCACTGAAAGACGTACAAAAAAGCCTCTTGCACCCATATGCCAAACCCAACAGGAAGTCGGCCATTTTGAATTTGGTGTAACTGGTTTGCAACTTCACCATAAATGTTCCAATCTTCCCCAAACTTCACAGGATTGATGACAGTCCTGCCTTGAACACATCTATACGCCAATACTTGGTTATTAGTACAGCGCCACCTACTGGCAAAATTACATGTCTTCATATGATTTGAGGGATATGACGTGTAAGTCCTGCGTGAGGGGTCTGCCGTGCACAGGAATGAAGGGCGGCGTGAGCCGGCGTCCTGCCAGCGCCCTCGAGTTGCGTGAAGGTGCGAGGGCCCGTTCAATGCTGCTTGCAGCTTTAATTAGGGCCCGAGCACGTACCGTGCGAGGACCCTATTGAAATTGAAGGAATTATTATTATTATTATTATTATTATTATTACGACAAAAGTAAATCGCTTATTTGGAGGTTTTAACATGCTCAAAAACTCCTGAAATTTGGCGGTCGCATCAGTCGCGGTGTAAATTTACGTATTTTAGGGTTCGCGGCAATGGACGGGTCAAAATGGCTAGGCCACGCCCATTAAAGAGCAATCTCCTTATAAACAGCGCCCTCCTCATCAATTTTCACGGATCTGCACGAAAATCGGTACACATGTAGATCATGCCGAGCCGCACAAAAAAGTCTCTTGGAGCCATAGGCCACGCCCAACAGGAAGTTGGCTATTTTGAATTTAGCGGCCATTTTTGGCGTTTTACCACGTGTCATATTTTGACGAACTCCTCCTACACGATTAATCAAAACGGCTTCAAAATCGCCGTGTACCAACTAGATAAGTTTGTGATCAAAAGTTATTCAAAGATCCGCTACCCGTCGAACACGGAATCGGCTTTTTGGCGGCGAAGTTTGAAGTTTGAAGTTTGTCTCGCCATGAAAAACGAAATTGCTATAACTTTGGCATTAATCGTCCGATCTGCACCAAACTTCACATGATTCATAATATTCCCGCCCTGAACACGTCTACATGCAGAAATTTTGTAATTACCCTAGCGCCCCCTGCTGGCGACAGGAAAAGCGATGTTTTTAGACTTTGACGTGCAGCTCTGACCACGTTCACCATATGCAACTCAAATTTGGTCAGACAGACCTCAAGACGTTGGTAATGCTACATTATGAAGATTGTGACTAGGCGTCAAACGGTGTTCCGCCCAGAGGGCGGCGAAGTCGAAAATTCGCCAAAACGCGTTGAAAATGGCTTTAATGACATTAACTTCTGTGTCCTTGGTCATATCTGCCTGAAACTTCACATGTGTGTTAACAGTCCAGGCTTGAACATGTGATATGAGTTTCGTTGATGGGCGTGGCCAAATGACTTGACCACGCCCTTTAAACATCAGCCCCTGCCGCACGTGTCACCGACATGCACGAAAATTGGTACACGCATGTATCACACCGAGACGCACAAAAAAGTCTCTCGGACCCACTGGCCATACCCAACAGGAAGTCGGCCATTTTGAATTTTGATGCTATTTTTGGCGTTTTCCACATGTTGTATTTTAACGAACTCCTCCTACAGGATTAATCAGAATGACTTCAAAATCACTGTGTGTGATCTAGACAAGGTTGTGATCAAAAGTTATTAAAAGATTTTTCCACAGTTAAACGGTTTGGCCGTCAGGTGGCGGCGAAGTTTGATGTCTCGCCATGAAACACGAAATTGCTATAATTTTGGGACACATTGTCCAATCTTCACCAAACTTCACATGATTCATAATAGTCCCACACTGAACACGTCTACATGACAAAGTTCTGTGATAGTCATAACGCCCCCTAGTTATTAGTCTTCTTCTTCTTATCCGAAATCAACTGCCTTTTTGGGGGCCGTAACATACTCGAAAACTCATGAAACTTCACAGACTCGTCAGAAGTGGTGAAAATTTACATATGGTAGGGGTTTCATGACAACGTGAAAAAAAATGGCTCAGTAGCGCCCCCTACTCATTTTCAATGTATTTTGGGCTATAACTCCCAGATCATGTGTCGCACATTCAAAAACCTCATATCACCACATTCCCTGAATAGCGCTGAATCACCTGGAAGGGGCCACGCCCATTTCCGCCTAAAATTTTTTTTTGCAAATGCGCAAAACCTGGAAAACGTACTTTTTCGAACTCCTCCTTAGGGTTTTGTCCATTCAGCGTGAAACTTGGCAGGTACAGTCTTTGACTGGACCTGATCTAAAGTTATCACAGGAATTTTGATTGGTCAAAATATGCGCAAATTATTAACGAACAAATTTTTCTAGCTAGCTACAAAAAGGCGAACTGTGGTATATCTCGGTCAAAATACATGCTAACAACACCAAATCTCAGATCCTTGCTTGACCTGTGCCTGTGAGCATGTGAGCCAAATGTGGCTAATGTTGGCCACTAGGGGGCGCTGCAAATATGGAAAATTAATATCATGTAAATGGCTTCACCGAGTTTTACGAAATTTGGTGGGTATGATGCTGGGCCACTCCTGAGGCCATGTCTTGAGGTTCATCACGACTGGTCAAAGTGGGCGTGGATTATTACAAGATAAACAACAAACATTTATTTCAGCTCAAGTATTATGCTGAGGGCTATGAAATTGATAGGCTATATATAGAACAGCATACAGACCACCCATAGAAACAATTGTGTGTCTACTACACTAGGTGGCGCTATAACAGCTGCAAACGCATTTTGGCCTGTAACTTCCACATTTTAAATCACATCTTCATAAACTTCATATCCACGTGTTCCCTAAATAGCGTCGCATCTTCTGACATAGGCCACGCCCACTCCCACTGCACATTTCTCTTTGTAAGTCACTATACATCAAAAACCTACTTTTTCGAACTCCTCCTAGCGTTTAAGGTCCATCTTCACGAAAGTTTGCACATACAATCTCCAGACTTGCCTGACCAGAAGTTATCAAAAGAATTTTGCTACTACAAAAACTGCGCTAGCTAAAAATAAACATTTTTTTTCTGCTAGCTAAAAAACACATACCATTGCATATTTTTGTCAAAGTAAAAGCTATCCATGTCAAACTCAATTCACTTCTTTCAGACATCATCCAGACACTCTGTGCTAAATTTGGCAGAAGTTGGCAAATAGGGGGCGCTATAATCAGAGAAAAATCAAGTGACATGAAAATACATATATTTGCACGAAATTTGGTGAGCATGATGTGGAGTCACTCCTGACGCCAGCTGTAAAGCTTAGTGATGTTTGGTCACCGTGGCGACGCCTTATTCGCCATAAAAGACGAAGTTGTTTTTGAGGGGTAAGGGATGCTTGTAAAGTCATGAAACTTGACACACACATGAAAGGATCCGATGTGGGTTGTCTGATGTGATTTTTTGGCTCTGATGTGCCAACATGGCTCAACAGCGCCCCCTACAAATTTTCTACGAAGCAGCCCCCGAAGCTGGTTTGACCTACATCTATGAAACTTGGTACGCACATGCATCACTGAAAGACGTATAAAAAAGCCTCTTGCAGCCATGTGCCAAAACCAACAGGAAGTCCGCCATTTTGAATTTGCTTGTAACTGGTTCGCAACTTCACCATACATGTTCCAATCTTCCCCAAACTTCACAGGATTGCTGACAGTCCTGCCCTGCACACATCTATACGCCAATACTTGGTTATTAGTATGGCGCCACCTACTGGCAAAATTACACGTGTTCTATGATTTGAGGGATATGACGTGTAAGTCCTGCGTGAGGGGTCTGCCTTCGACAGTGATGAACGGCGGCGTGAGCCGGCGTCCTGCCAGCGCCCTCGAGTTGCGTGAAGGTGCGAGGGCCCGTTCAATGCTGCTTGCAGCTTTAATTATTATTATTATTATTATTATTATTATTAGGGCCCGAGCACGAACCGTGCGAGAGCCCTATTGAAATCATAAAAATTATTCTTATTATTTTTCTTTTAAACCTTTGATCGCATTTTTGAGGGCCTGAACATGCCCAAAAAGTCAGGAAAATTTGCACACTCGTCACGTCTGGTGAAAATTTCGATATTTTATGGTCGTTACAAAGGGGCGTGGCAAAATGGCTCAATGGCGCCCCCTAACAGTATTCAAAATCGAAGCCCCCTGCTTTAACTTTGCCCTAGGCGTATGAAATTTGGTACACATATGTATCATCCCGGGACGCACAAAAAAGCCTCTTGGAGCGACACCCTAAACTAAACAGGAAGTCGGCCATTTTGAATTGTTTTTTCAAAATAAGGTCATTTTTGGCCATTTCCACACGTTGTACTTGAGCGAACTCCTCCTACAGATTTTATCGGATTGACTTAAAAATTTACCTGTGCGTGCTCGACTACAGTGGGATCAATTTATTATTAAAAGATCTTCGTCACGTCGAAGGGCGCGGTCGCTGCGGAAGGGTCAATTTGGATATCTCGCCAAAAAACACGAAATTATACTACAACTACTACAACTTTGGTGTAGATGATCCTATCTGCACCAAACTTCACATGATGGATAATAGTCCCGCCCTGAACACGTCTACATCAAAAAATTCAGTAATTGTCATAGCGCCCCCTGCTGGTGACAGAAAAAGCGATGTTTTAGACTTTGAGGTCCAGCTCTGAGCACGTTCAGCAAATCCAGCTCAAATTTGGCCAGAAAGGCCTCAACATGTTGGTAATGCTCCATGATGAAGAATTTTGACTGTCGTCAAACGGCGTTCCATCCGGAGGGCGGCGAAGTCGACCCTTCGCCAAAATGCATAAAAATGGCCTTAACTTTGGTGTTTTTGATGATATCCACCTGAAACTTCATATGTGTGTCAACAGTCCAGCCCTGAATATGTGATATGAATTTCGTCAATGGGCGTGGCCATATGGCTTGGCCACGCCCATTCATATGAATTACTTCCATAGGACGTCTCACCGATATGCACAAAAATTGGTACACATCTCCATCACCCCCAGACAAACAAAAAAGTCTCTTGGACCTCTAGGCTAAATTCAACAGGAAGTCGGCCATTTTGAATGTCATGGTCATTTTTGGTGTCGCGCACGCATCGTATTTTAACGAACTCCTCCTACAGAATTCATCAGAACGGCTTCAAAATTACCGATTACCATCTAGAACACTTCCTGATCAAAAGTTATTAAAAGGTCTCGCAGAATCTAAAGGGCACGCCAGTTGTGGGAGGTTGAATTTTGACGTCTCGCCATGAAACAGGAAGTGGCAATAACTTCACTGTACTTGGTCAGATCTGTGTGAAACTTCACAGGTATATTGACAGTCCAACCCAGAACATATGTTATGAATTTCGTTAATAGGCGTGGCTAAATGGATTGGCCACGCCCATTCACACAAATAACCACCATAGGACGTCTCACTGATATGCACGAAACTTGGTAGACACATGTATAACATCCACACGCACAAAAAAAGCCTCTTGCACGGATAGGCCACACCCAACAGGAAGTCCTCCATTTTGAATTTAATGGTCATTTTTGGCGTTTTCCACGTGTTGTATTTTAATGAACTCCACCTACAGGATGCATCAGAACAACTTCAAAGTCATTGTGTGCCATCTAGACAAAGGTGTAATCAAAACTTATAAGCAGATTTTTGCATCGTGAAACGGTTTGGCCGTCAGGTGGTGGCGAAGTTTGATGTCTCGCCATAAAACACGAAATTAGTATAACTTTGGCATACATTGTCCATTCTTCACCAAACTTCACATGTTTGTTAACTGTCCAGACCTGAATGCATAGTATGAGTTTCATCAATAAGCGTGGCAGTATGGCTTGACCACGCCCCTTAAAGTGCAGCGTCCCCCATAACAACTTTCATCGACGTGCACGAAAATCAGTATGCACATGTATCGTGTCCAGACGCACAAAAAAGCCTCTTGCACATATAGGCCACACCCGACAGGAAGTCGGCCATTTTGAAATTTACAGTCATTTTTGGCGTTTTCCACGTGTTGTATTTTAATGATCTCCTCCTCCAGAAATGAATCAATTAACTCCAAAACTGGTGTGTACCATCTACACAAGTGTGTGATCAAAACATATTCAGAGAATTGCTCAGCATGGAACGGTGTGGCTGTGACATGGCGTCGACACTTGATGTCTCACCATGAAACACGATATTGCTATAACATGGGATCTAATGGTCGAATCTGCTCCAAACTTCACATGTATGATAATAGTCCTGGCATGAACACACCCACATGACGCTCAGGAGTCAGAGTCATAGCGCCACCCAGTGGAGACGGGAAGTCGCAACGCATTGGTTCCTACACTGTCCGAAGGAGGCGAACATTCAGCGCCTCGTCTGCCGGTCGACCTCTGGCGACACGGTGGCGGCCGCGCCAGGCCCCGAGTTGCGTGGGGTGCGAGGGCCCGTTCAACGCTGCTTGCAGCTTTAATTATTATTAGGGCCCGAGCACGAACCGTGCGAGGACCCTATTGTTTTCCTTAGGATTATTATTATTTTTTTTTTTTTTTTTTTTCGCTTGATCGCATTTTTGGGGGCTTTAACATATTCAAAAACTCACCAAATTTGACGTGCACATTCGTCTAGGGGACATTTATGTGTACGCAAAATTTAAACGATGCCCATTGCAAAATGGCGCAATGGCGCCCCCTAGAAAATTTCAATCGGCTCCCACCGGCAGCCCATTTGACCAAATTCCACGAAATTCGGGGAGGTCGTGTATCATCCCAAGACGCACGAAAATGCGCACTTGGACTTTTTTCTAAAACCAACAGGAAGCCGGCTATTTTGATTTGAATATTCATTTTTTTACCGATTTTGGCGATTTCCAAGAATTCTCTCAGAGCTATCTCCTCCTAGACGGTTCATTGGATCGGCTTCAAATTTGCCGTGCTGCAACTAGACCACATGATGATCAAAAGTTATTAAAAGATCTTTCCCTCGTTAAACGGTTTGGCCGTCAGGTGGCGGCGAAGTTTGATGTCTCAAAAAAAAAAACCCCAAAAACCCAGAATTGCTATTACTTGGGCGTGAAAGGTCCAATCGGCACAAAACTTGCTGGGTATGATCGTAGTCCCGCCCTGAACACGTCTACATCAAAAAATTCCCCTGTTCTCAAAGCGCCCCCTGCTGGCGACAGGAAAAGTGATTTTTTACACTTTGAGGTGCAGCTCTGAGCACGTTCAGCATATCCAACTCAAATTTGGTCAGAAAGGCCTCAACACGTTGTTAATGCTACATGATGAAGATTGTGACGTATCGTCAAACGGCGTTGCGCCCAGAGGGCGGCGAAGTCGATGCTTCGCCAAAACGTAGGAAAGTGGCCTTAACTTCAGTGTCCTTGGGCATATCTGCCTGAAACTCCACATGTGTTTTAAGAGTCCAGCCCTGACAATGTCATGTGAATTTCGTTGATGGGCGTGGCCAAATGGCTTGGCCACACCCTTTAAACATCAGCCCCTGCGGCACGTTTCACCGACATGCATGAAAATTGGTACACATATGTATCACATCCAGACGCACAAAAAACCCTCTTGGACCCATTGGCTACACCCAACAGGAAGTCAGCCATTTTGAATTTGACGCCAGATTGGGCGATTTGCACTCCTCATACTTTTTCTATCTCCTCCTACATGATTCATCGGATCGGCTTCAAATTTGGCGTGCATCAACTAGACCACTTGATGATCAAAAGTTATCATACGATTTTCCCTATGTTAAACGCTTTGGCTGTCAGGTGGCGGCGAAGTTTGATGTCTCGCCATAAAACACGAAATTAGTATAACTTTGGCATACATTGTCCATTCTTCACCAAACTTCACATGTTTGTTAACAGTCCAGACCTGAATGTATAGTATGACTTTCATCAATAAGCGTGGCAGTATGGCTTGGCCACGCCCCTTAAAGTGCAGCGTCCCCCATAACAACTTTCACCGACGTGCACGAAAATCAGTATGCACATGTATCGTGTCCAGACGCACAAAAAAGCCTCTTGCACATATAGGCCACACCCGACAGGAAGTCGGCCATTTTGAAATTTACAGTCATTTTTGGCGTTTTCCACGTGTTGTATTTTAATGATCTCCTCCTCCAGAAATGAATCAATTAACTCCAAAACTGGTGTGTACCATCTACACAAGTGTGTGATCAAAACATATTAAGAGAATTGCTCAGCATGGAACGGTGTGGCTGTGACATGGCGTCGACACTTGATGTCTCACCATGAAACACGATATTGCTATAACATGGGATCTAATGGTCGAATCTGCTCCAAACTTCACATGTATGATAATAGTCCTGGCATGAACACACCCACATGACGCTCAGGAGTCAGAGTCATAGCGCCACCCAGTGGAGACGGGAAGTCGCAACGCATTGGTTCTTACACTGTCCGAAGGAGGCGAACATTCAGCGACTCGTCTGCCGGTCGACCTCTGGTGACACGGTGGCGGCCGCGCCAGGCCCCGAGTTGCGTGGGGTGCGAGGGCCCGTTCAACGCTGCTTGCAGCTTTAATTATTATTATTCTTCTTAACCGAAATCAACTGCCTTTTTGGGGGCCGTAACTTGCTCGAAAACTCATGAAACTTCACAGACTCGTCAGAAGTGGTGAAAATTTACATATGGTAGGGGTTTCATGAAAATTTTCAAAAAAATGGCTCAGTAGCGCCCCCTACTAATTTTCAACATATTTTGGGCTATAAGTCCCAGACCATATGTAGCACATTCACAAACCTCATACCAACAGATTCCTTGAATAGTGCTGAATCACCTGGGTGGGCCCACGCCCATTTCCGCCTACAAATTTTTTGCGCAAAATCGCGACAACTTGAAAACCTACTTTTTCGAACTCCTCCTTGGGGTTTTGTTCATTCAGCGTGAAACTTGGCAGGTAGAGTCTGCAGCTGGACCTGATCAAAAATTATCAAAGGAATTTTGATTGGTCAAAATTTGCGCAAATTATTAACGAATAAGTTTTTCTAGCTAGCTATAAAAAGGCGAACTGTGGCATATTTCGGTCATAAAACATGCTAACAACACCAAATCGCAAATCCTTGCTTGCCATGTGGCTGTGAAAGGCTGAGCCAAATTTGGCTAATGTTGACCACTAGGGGGCGCTGCAAATATGGGAAATTTATATCTCGTAAATGGCTTCACCGATTTTTACGCAATTTGGTGGGTATGATGCTGGGTCACTCCTGAGCCCATAACTTGAAGTAAGTCATGACTGGTCAAAGTGGGCGTGGCTTATTACAAGATAAACAACAAACATTTATTTCAGCTCAAGTATTACGCTGAGGACTGTGAAATTTACAGGGTATATAGAGAATAGCACACAGACCAACCCTAAAAAAAATTATGTGTGTACTCCACCAGGTGGCGCTATAACAGATGCAAATGCATTTTGGCCTGTAACTTCCACATTTTAAATCACATCTTCATCAATTTTATATCCACGTGTTCCCTAAATAGACTTGCATTTTCTGACAGAGGCCACGCCCACTTCCACTGCATATTTGTATTTGTAAGTCAGTATACATCAAAAACCTACTTTTTCGAACTCCTCCTAGCGTTTAAGGTCCATCTTCACGAAACTTTGCACATACAATCTCCAGACGTGCGTGACCAAAAGTTATCAAAAGAATTTTGCTACTCCAAAAAATAGGCTAGCTAAAAATAAACAGTTTTTTTCTGCTAGCTAAAAAACACATACCATTGCATATTTTTGTTTAACTAAAAGCTATTAATGTCAAACTCAATTCACTTCTTACAGACGTCATCCAGACGCTCTGTGCCAAATTTGGCAGAAATTAACCAATAGGGGGCGCTATAAACAGAGAAAAATCAAGTGACATGAAAATTGATCGATTCACATGAAATTTGGCGAGCGTGATGTGGAGTCACTCCCGAGGCCAGGTGTAAAGCTTAGTGATGTTTGGTCACCGTGACCACGCCTTATTTGCCATAAAAGACGAAGTTGTTTTTGAGGGGTAATGGATGCTTGTAAAGTCATGACACTTGGCACACATATGACAGGATCAGATTTGTGTTGTCTGATGTCATTTTTCTGCTCTGATGTGCCCACATGGCTCAACAGCACCCCCTACAAATTTTCAACGAAACAGCCCCCGAAGCTGGTTTGACCTACATCTATGAAACTTGGTGCGCACATGCATCACTGAAAGACGTATAATAAAGCCTCTTGCAGCCATGTGCCAAACCCAACAGGAAGTCCGCCATTTTGAATTTGCTTGTAACTGGCGTGCATCTTCACCATACATGTTCCAATCTTCCCCAAACTTCACAGGATTGATGACAGTCCTGCCCTGAATACATGTATACGCCAATACTTGGTTATTAGTACAGCGCCACCTACTGGCAAAATTATATGTCTTCATATGATTTGAGGGATATGACGTGTAACTCCTGTGTGAGGGGTCTGCTGTCGACAGGAATGAAGGGCGACGTCAGCCGGCGTCCTGCCAGCGCCCTCGAGTTGCGTGAAGGTGCGAGGGCCCGTTCAATGCTGCTTGCAGCTTTAATTATTATTATTATTAGGGCCCGAGCACGTACCGTGCGAGAGCCGTATTGAAACCGAAGGAATTCTTATTCTTATTATTTTTTTTTTTATCCTATGATCGCATTTTTGAGGGCCTGAACGTACTCAAAAAGTCCCAGAATTTTGCACACTCGTCACGTCTGGTGAAAAATTCGATATTTTATGGTCATTACAAAGGGGTGTGACAAAATGGCTCAACGGCGCCCCCTAACAGTTTTCAAAATCAAAGCCCCCTGCTTTAACTTTGTCCGAAGCGTACGAATTTTGGTACACATATGTAGCACGCCGAGACGGACAAAAAAGCCTCTTGGGCCCATGCCCTAAACTCAACAGGAAGTCGGCCATTTTGAATTGAATGTGGAAGTTTCATGTATTTTTGGCCATTTGCAGGGGTCATAAATGAACGAACTCCTCCTAGAGATTTTGTCCGATCGCCTTCAAACTCGGTCTGTCCCACCAACATAAACTGAAGACGAAAAGTTATCAAAAGCTTGTGTTTTCGTCACACCGTGTGACCGTGCCGGGACCTCAAACTTCGTTACAAACAGGAAGTAGTATTATAACGCAGGAAGTAGTTTATTACTCCAACATACATGCTCCAATCTTCCCCAAACTTCACAGGATTGATGACAGTCCTGCTCTGAAGAGATCTACATGTCAATAATTTGTGATTAATATAGCGCCCCCTACTGGCAGTAGAAAATGTCATGTTTTACACTTTGAAGCACATCTCCTCCAAAGTTGAACACATCAACCTCATACTTGGTGAAATTATCCATAAGGACTTGATGATGCTTTCTATGGAAAACTGTGAATTTTCGTCAAAGGGCGTGACCTTGGCGTGGCGGCCAACTTTGATGTTTCGCCATGATGACCAAAGTAGCTGTAACTTGACTCTACGTGGACATATCTTTCCAAAACTTCACACATATGATAACTGTCCAGCCCTGAAAACATCTATACAGAAATTTTGAATCAGCATCATAGCGCCACCTACTGGCGGCAGAAGGTTACTTTTTTCATTCTTTCATGTCCCTCTTCTACCAGGTTCCCCCGAACCACCTCAATTTTGCAAATACATACTCCCAAGACCTTGTTGATGGTCAAAGCAGAAGCCTTTGAGGTTTCGTCCAACGCTGTCACTGTGGCGCCACCTTATTCGCCATAAAACACGAGGTTGTTTTTGAGGGGCAAGGGACACTCGAAAACTCACGCAACTTGGCACACACATCAGACATCCCAAATTGTGTTGTCTGATGTGATTTTTGTGTTTTCATGTGCCAAGATGGCTCAACAGCGCCCCCTACTCATTTTCAACGTGTTTTGGGCTATAACTCCCAGACCATATGTCACACATTCAAAAACCTCATATCCACAGATTCCCTGAATAGTGCTGAATCACCTGGGCAGGGCCACTCCCATTTCTGCCTATCATGTTTTTCACAACATCGCAAAAACTGGACAACCTACTTTTTCGAACTCCTCCTTAGGGTTTTGTCCGTTCAGCGTGAAACTTGGCAAGTACAGTCTTCGGCTGGACCTGATCTAAAGTTATCAAAGGAATTTTGATTGGTCATAATATGCTCAAATTATTAATGAATAAATTTTTCTAGCTAGCTATAAAAAGGCGAACGGTGGCATATTTCGGTCAAAATAAATGCTAACAACACCAAATCTGAGATCCTTGCTTGATATGTGCCTGTGAGAGAATGAACCAAATTTAGCTAATTTTGGCCACTAGGGGGCGCTGCAAATATGGGAAATTTATATCTGGTAAATGGCTGCACCGATATTTATGAAATTTGGTGAGTATTATGCTGGGCCTGTCCTGACGCCATATCTTGAAGGTAGTCACGACTGGTAAAAGTGGGCGTGGCTTATTACAAGATAAAAAACAAACATTTATTTCAGCCCAAGTATTATGCTGAGGGCTGTGAAATTCACAGGGTATATAGAGAATAGCATACAGACCAACCATAGCAAAAATTGTGCGTCTTCTCCACTAGGTGGCGCTATAAGAGATACAAACGCATTTTGGCCTGTAACTTCCACATTTTAAATCACATCTTCATAAATTTTATATCCACGTGTTCCCTAAATAGTGTCGCATCTTCTGACATAGGCCACGCCCACTCCCACTGCAAATTTCTCTTTGTAATTTACTATACATCAAAAACCTACTTTTTCGAACTCCTCCTAGCGTTTAATCTCCATCTTCACAAAACTTTGCACATGCAATCTCCAGACTGGCCTGACCAAAAGTTATCAAAAGAATTTTGCTACTCCAAAAATTAGGCTAGCTAAAAATAAACAGTTTTTTTCTGCTAGCTAAAAAACACATACCTTTGCATATTTTTGTCAAAGTAAAAGACATCAATGTCAAACTCAATTCACTTCTTTCAGACGTCATCCAGACGATCCTAGCCCAATTTGGCAGAAATTAGCCAATAGGGGGCGCTATAATCAGAGAAAAATCAAGTGACATAAAATTCATCGATTCGCATGAAATTTGGCGAGCATGATGTGGAGTCACTCCTGAGGCCAGCTGTAAAGCTTGGTGATGTTTGGTCACCGTGGCAACGCCTTATTCGCCATAAAACACGAAGTTGTTTTTGACGGGTAAGGGATGCTTGTAATGTCATGAAACTTGACACACATATGACAGGATCCAATATGCATTTTCTGATGTGATTTTTCGGCTCTGATATGCCAACATGGCTCAACAGCGCCCCCTACAAATTTTCTACGAAACAGCCCCCGAAGCTGGTTTGACCTACATCTATGAAACTTGGTACGCACATGCATCACTGAAAGACGTATAAAAAAGCCTCTTGCAGCCATGTGCCAAACCCAACAGGAAGTCGGCCAATTTGAATTTGCTTGTAACTGGTTTGCAACTTCACCATACATGTTCCAATCTTCCGCAAACTTCACAGGATTGATGACAATCCTGCCCTGAATACATCTATATGCCAATACTTGGTTATTAGTACAGCGCCACCTACTGGCAAAATTACATGTCTTCATATGATTTGAGGGATATGACGTCCTGCGTAAGGGATCTGCCGTGGACAGGAATGAAGGGCGGCATGAGCCGGCGTCCTGCCAGCACCCTCGAGTTGCGTGAAGGTGCGAGGGCCCGTTCAATGCTGCTTGCAGCTTTAATTAGGGCCCGAGCACGAACCGTGCGAGAGCCCTATTGAAATCATAAAAATTATTCTTATTATTTTTCTTTTAAACCTTTGATCGCATTTTTGAGGGCCTGAACATGCCCAAAAAGTCAGGAAAATTTGCACACTCGTCACGTCTGGTGAAAATTTCGATATTTTATGGTCGTTACAAAGGGGCGTGGCAAAATGGCTCAATGGCGCCCCCTAACAGTTTTCAAAATCGAAGCCCCCTGCTTTAACTTTGCCCTAGGCGTATGAAATTTGGTACACATATGTATCATCCCGGGACGCACAAAAAAGCCTCTTGGAGCGACACCCTAAACCAAACAGGAAGTCGGCCATTTTGAATTGTTTTTTCAAAATAAGGTCATTTTTGGCCATTTCCACACGTTGTACTTGAGCGAACTCGTCCTACAGATTTTATCGGATTGACTTAAAAATTTACCTGTGCGTGCTCGACTACAGTGGGATCAATTTATTATTAAAAGATCTTCGTCACGTCGAAGGGCGCGGTCGCTGCGGAAGGGTCAATTTGGATATCTCACCAAAAAACACGAAATTATACTACAACTACTACAACTTTGGTGTAGATGATCCTATCTGCACCAAACTTCACATGATGGATAATAGTCCCGCCCTGAACACATCTACATCAAAAAATTCAGTAATTGTCATAGCGCCCCCTGCTGGCAACAGGAAATACCATGTTTTACACTTTGAGGTGCTGCTCTGACCACATTTACCATATTCAACTCAAATTTGGTCAGAAAGGCCTTAACATGTTGGTAATGCTCCATGATGAAGAATTTTGACTGTCGTCAAACGGCGTTCCATCCGGAGGGCGGCGAAGTCGACCCTTCGCCAAAATGCATAAAAATGGCCTTAACTTTGGTGTTTTTGATGATATCCACCTGAAACTTCATATGTGTGTCAACAGTCCAGCCCTGAATATGTGATATGAATTTCGTCAATGGGCGTGGCCATATGGCTTGGCCACGCCCATTCATATGAATTACTTCCATAGGACGTCTCACCGATATGCACAAAAATTGGTACACATCTCCATCACCCCCAGACAAACAAAAAAGTCTCTTGGACCTCTAGGCTAAATTCAACAGGAAGTCGGCCATTTTGAATGTCATGGTCATTTTTGGTGTCGCGCACGCATCGTATTTTAACGAACTCCTCCTACAGAATTCATCAGAACGGCTTCAAAATTACCGATTACCATCTAGAACACTTCCTGATCAAAAGTTATTAAAAGGTCTCGCAGAATCTAAAGGGCACGCCAGTTGTGGGAGGTTGAATTTTGACGTCTCGCCATGAAACAGGAAGTGGCAATAACTTCACTGTACTTGGTCAGATCTGTGTGAAACTTCACAGGTATATTGACAGTCCAACCCAGAACATATGTTATGAATTTCGTTAATAGGCGTGGCTAAATGGATTGGCCACGCCCATTCACACAAATAACCACCATAGGACGTCTCACTGATATGCACGAAACTTGGTAGACACATGTATAACATCCACACGCACAAAAAAGCCTCTTGCACGGATAGGCCACACCCGACAGGAAGTCGGCCATTTTGAAATTTACAGTCATTTTTGGCGTTTTCCACGTGTTGTATTTTAATGATCTCCTCCTCCAGAAATGAATCAATTAACTCCAAAACTGGTGTGTACCATCTACACAAGTGTGTGATCAAAACACATTAAGAGAATTGCTCAGCATGGAACGGTGTGGCTGTGACATGGCTTCGACACTTGATGTCTCACCATGAAACACGATATTGCTATAACATGGGATCTAATGGTCGAATCTGCTCCAAACTTCACATGTATGATAATAGTCCTGGCATGAACACACCCACATGATGCTCAGGAGTCAGAGTCATAGCGCCACCCAGTGGAGACGGGAAGTCGCAACGCATTGGTTCCTACACTGTCCGAAGGAGGCGAACATTCAGCGCCTCGTCTGCCGGTCGACCTCTGGCGAGACGGTGGCGGCCGCGCCAGGCCCCGAGTTGCGTGGGGTGCGAGGGCCCGTTCAACGCTGCTTGCAGCTTTAATTATTATTTTTTTTATCCTATGATCGCATTTTTGAGGGCCTGAACGTACTCAAAAAGTCCCAGAATTTTGCACACTCGTCACGTCTGGTGAAAAATTCGATATTTTATGGTCATTACAAAGGGGCGTGACAAAATGGCTCAACGGCGCCCCCTAACAGTTTTCAAAATCAAAGCCCCCTGCTTTAACTTTGTCCGAAGCGTACGAATTTTGGTACACATATGTAGCACGCCGAGACGGACAAAAAAGCCTCTTGGGCCCATGCCCTAAACTCAACAGGAAGTCGGCCATTTTGAATTGAATGTGGAAGTTTCATGTATTTTTGGCCATTTGCAGGGGTCATAAATGAACGAACTCCTCCTAGAGATTTTGTCCGATCGCCTTCAAACTCGGTCTGTCCCACCAACATAAACTGAAGACGAAAAGTTATCAAAAGCTTGTGTTTTCGTCACACCGTGTGACCGTGCCGGGACCTCAAACTTCGTTACAAACAGGAAGTAGTATTATAACGCAGGAAGTAGTTTATTACTCCAACATACATGCTCCAATCTTCCCCAAACTTCACAGGATTGATGACAGTCCTGCTCTGAAGAGATCTACATGTCAATAATTTGTGATTAATATAGCGCCCCCTACTGGCAGTAGAAAATGTCATGTTTTACACTTTGAAGCACATCTCCTCCAAAGTTGAACACATCAACCTCATACTTGGTGAAATTATCCATAAGGACTTGATGATGCTTTCTATGGAAAACTGTGAATTTTCGTCAAAGGGCGTGACCTTGGCGTGGCGGCCAACTTTGATGTTTCGCCATGATGACCAAAGTAGCTGTAACTTGACTCTACGTGGACATATCTTTCCAAAACTTCACACATATGATAACTGTCCAGCCCTGAAAACATCTATACAGAAATTTTGAATCAGCATCATAGCGCCACCTACTGGCGGCAGAAGGTTACTTTTTTCATTCTTTCATGTCCCTCTTCTACCAGGTTCCCCCGAACCACCTCAATTTTGCAAATACATACTCCCAAGACCTTGTTGATGGTCAAAGCAGAAGCCTTTGAGGTTTCGTCCAACGCTGTCACTGTGGCGCCACCTTATTCGCCATAAAACACGAGGTTGTTTTTGAGGGGCAAGGGACACTCGAAAACTCACGCAACTTGGCACACACATCAGACATCCCAAATTGTGTTGTCTGATGTGATTTTTGTGTTTTCATGTGCCAAGATGGCTCAACAGCGCCCCCTACTCATTTTCAACGTGTTTTGGGCTATAACTCCCAGACCATATGTCACACATTCAAAAACCTCATATCCACAGATTCCCTGAATAGTGCTGAATCACCTGGGCAGGGCCACTCCCATTTCTGCCTATCATGTTTTTCACAACATCGCAAAAACTGGACAACCTACTTTTTCGAACTCCTCCTTAGGGTTTTGTCCGTTCAGCGTGAAACTTGGCAAGTACAGTCTTCGGCTGGACCTGATCTAAAGTTATCAAAGGAATTTTGATTGGTCATAATATGCTCAAATTATTAATGAATAAATTTTTCTAGCTAGCTATAAAAAGGCGAACGGTGGCATATTTCGGTCAAAATAAATGCTAACAACACCAAATCTGAGATCCTTGCTTGATATGTGCCTGTGAGAGAATGAACCAAATTTAGCTAATTTTGGCCACTAGGGGGCGCTGCAAATATGGGAAATTTATATCTGGTAAATGGCTGCACCGATATTTATGAAATTTGGTGAGTATTATGCTGGGCCTGTCCTGACGCCATATCTTGAAGGTAGTCACGACTGGTAAAAGTGGGCGTGGCTTATTACAAGATAAAAAACAAACATTTATTTCAGCCCAAGTATTATGCTGAGGGCTGTGAAATTCACAGGGTATATAGAGAATAGCATACAGACCAACCATAGCAAAAATTGTGCGTCTTCTCCACTAGGTGGCGCTATAAGAGATACAAACGCATTTTGGCCTGTAACTTCCACATTTTAAATCACATCTTCATAAATTTTATATCCACGTGTTCCCTAAATAGTGTCGCATCTTCTGACATAGGCCACGCCCACTCCCACTGCAAATTTCTCTTTGTAATTTACTATACATCAAAAACCTACTTTTTCGAACTCCTCCTAGCGTTTAATCTCCATCTTCACAAAACTTTGCACATGCAATCTCCAGACTGGCCTGACCAAAAGTTATCAAAAGAATTTTGCTACTCCAAAAATTAGGCTAGCTAAAAATAAACAGTTTTTTTCTGCTAGCTAAAAAACACATACCTTTGCATATTTTTGTCAAAGTAAAAGACATCAATGTCAAACTCAATTCACTTCTTTCAGACGTCATCCAGACGATCCTAGCCCAATTTCGCAGAAATTAGCCAATAGGGGGCGCTATAATCAGAGAAAAATCAAGTGACATAAAATTCATCGATTCGCATGAAATTTGGCGAGCATGATGTGGAGTCACTCCTGAGGCCAGCTGTAAAGCTTGGTGATGTTTGGTCACCGTGGCAACGCCTTATTCGCCATAAAACACGAAGTTGTTTTTGACGGGTAAGGGATGCTTGTAATGTCATGAAACTTGACACACATATGACAGGATCCAATATGCATTTTCTGATGTGATTTTTCGGCTCTGATATGCCAACATGGCTCAACAGCGCCCCCTACAAATTTTCTACGAAACAGCCCCCGAAGCTGGTTTGACCTACATCTATGAAACTTGGTACGCACATGCATCACTGAAAGACGTATAAAAAAGCCTCTTGCAGCCATGTGCCAAACCCAACAGGAAGTCGGCCAATTTGAATTTGCTTGTAACTGGTTTGCAACTTCACCATACATGTTCCAATCTTCCGCAAACTTCACAGGATTGATGACAATCCTGCCCTGAATACATCTATATGCCAATACTTGGTTATTAGTACAGCGCCACCTACTGGCAAAATTACATGTCTTCATATGATTTGAGGGATATGACGTCCTGCGTAAGGGATCTGCCGTGGACAGGAATGAAGGGCGGCATGAGCCGGCGTCCTGCCAGCACCCTCGAGTTGCGTGAAGGTGCGAGGGCCCGTTCAATGCTGCTTGCAGCTTTAATTAGGGCCCGAGCACGTCCGTGCGAGGACCCTATTGAAATTGCAGGAATTATTATTATTATTACGACAAAAGTAAATCGCTTATTTGGAGGCCTGAACATATTCCAAAACACGCCAATTTTGGCATGCGCATCAGTCGTGGTGTAAATTTAGGTATTTTAGGGTTCGTGGAGGTGGGCGGGTCAAAATGGCTAGGCCACGCCCCTTAAAGAGCACCCTACTCGGCAGGTTTCACGGATCTGCACGAAAATCGGTACGCATGTAGATCATGCTGAGACGCACAAAAAAGGTCACAGGGACACATAGGCTAAACCCAACAGGAAGTGAGATATTTGGCGTTGAACGGCCATTTTTGGCGTTTTCCACGTGTTGTATTTTAACGAACTCCTCCTACAGGAATAATCAGAACGGCTTCAAAATTGCTGTGCACCAACTAGACTAGTTTGTGATCAAAAGTTATTAACGGATTACGTAAACTCCAAACAACCTGACCTGGGCGTGGCGGCGAAGTTTGATGTCTCGCCATGAAAAATGAGATTGCTATAACTTTGGCATTAATAGTCCGAACGGTACCAAACTCCCCAGGATTCATAATAGTCCCGCCCTGAAGACGTCTACATGCAGAAATATTGAAATTTGCATAGCGCCCCCTGCTGGTGACAGAAAAAGCAATGTTTTAGACTTTGAGGTCCAGCTCTGAGCACGTTCAGCAAATCCAGCTCAAATTTGGTCAGAAAGGCCTCAACATGTTGGTAATGCTCCATGATGAAGAATTTTGACTGTCGTCAAACGGCGTTCCATCCGGAGGGCGGCGAAGTCGACCCTTCGCCAAAATGCATAAAAATGGCCTTAACTTTGGTGTTTTTGATGATATCCACCTGAAACTTCATATGTGTGTCAACAGTCCAGCCCTGAATATGTGATATGAATTTCGTCAATGGGCGTAGCCATATGGCTTGGCCACGCCCATTCATATGAATTACTTCCATAGGACGTCTCACCGATATGCACAAAAATTGGTACACATCTCCATCACCCCCAGACAAACAAAAAAGTCTCTTGGACCTCTAGGCTAAATTCAACAGGAAGTCGGCCATTTTGAATGTCATGGTCATTTTTGGTGTCGCGCACGCATCGTATTTTAACGAACTCCTCCTACAGAATTCATCAGAACGGCTTCAAAATTACAGATTACCATCTAGAACACTTCCTGATCAAAAGTTATTAAAAGGTCTCGCAGAATCTAAAGGGCACGCCAGTTGTGGGAGGTTGAATTTTGACGTCTCGCCATGAAACAGGAAGTGGCAATAACTTCACTGTACTTGGTCAGATCTGTGTGAAACTTCACAGGTATATTGACAGTCCAACCCAGAACATATGTTATGAATTTCGTTAATAGGCGTGGCTAAATGGATTGGCCACGCCCATTCACACAAATAACCACCATAGGACGTCTCACTGATATGCACGAAACTTGGTAGACACATGTATAACATCCACACGCACAAAAAAGCCTCTTGCACGGATAGGCCACACCCAACAGGAAGTCGGCCATTTTGAAATTTACAGTCATTTTTGGCGTTTTCCACCTGGCGTATTTTAATGATCTCCTCCTCCAGAAATGATCCAATTCACTCCAAAACTGCTGTGTACCATCTACACCAGTGTGTGATCAAAAGATATTGAGAGAATTGCTCAACATGGAACGGTGCGGCTGTGATATTGCGTCGACACTTGATGTCTCACCATGAAACACGATATTGCTATAACATGGGATCTAATGGTCGAATCTGCTCCAAACTTCACATGTATGATAATAGTCCTGGCATGAACACACCCACATGACGCTCAGGAGTCAGAGTCATAGCGCCACCCAGTGGAGACGGGAAGTCGCAACGCATTGGTTCCTACACTGTCCGAAGGAGGCGAACATTCAGCGCCTCGTCTGCCGGTCGACCTCTGGCGAGACGGTGGCGGCCGCGCCAGGCCCCGAGTTGCGTGGGGTGCGAGGGCCCGTTCAACGCTGCTTGCAGCTTTAATTAGGGCCCGAGCACCAAGCGGTGCGAGGACCCTATTGAAATTGCAGGAATTATTATTATTATTACGACAAAAGTAAATCGCTTATTTGGAGGCCTGAACATATTCCAAAACACGCCAATTTTGGCATGCGCATCAGTCGCGGTGTAAATTTAGGTATTTTAGGGTTCGTGGAGGTGGGCGGGTCAAAATGGCTAGGCCACGCCCCTTAAAGAGCACCCTACTCGGCAGGTTTCACGGATCTGCACGAAAATCGGTACGCATGTAGATCATGCTGAGACGCACAAAAAAGGTCATAGGGACACATAGGCTAAACCCAACAGGAAGTGAGATATTTGGCGTTGAACGGCCATTTTTGGCGTTTTCCACGTGTTGTATTTTAACGAACTCCTCCTACAGGAACAATCAGAACGGCTTCAAAATTACCGATTACCATCTAAAACACTTCCTGATCAAAAGTTATTAAAAGGTCTCGCAGAATCTAAAGGGCACGCCAGGTGTGGGAGGTTGAATTTTGACGTCTCGCCATGAAACAGGAAGTGGCAATAACTTCACTGTACTTGGTCAGATCTGTGTGAAACTTCACAGGTATATTGACAGTCCAACCCAGAACATATGTTATGAATTTCGTTAATAGCCGTGGCTAAATGGATTGGCCACGCCCATTCACACAAATAACCACCATAGGACGTCTCACTGATATGCACGAAACTTGGTAGACACATGTATAACATCCACACGCACAAAAAAGCCTCTTGCACGGATAGGCCACACCCAACAGGAAGTCGGCCATTTTGAAATTTACAGTCATTTTTGGCGTTTTCCACCTGGCGTATTTTAATGATCTCCTCCTCCAGAAATGATCCAATTCACTCCAAAACTGCTGTGTACCATCTACACCAGTGTGTGATCAAAACATATTAAGAGAATTGCTCCGCATGGAACGGTGTGGCTGTGACATGGCGTCGACACTTGATGTCTCACCATGAAACACGATATTGCTATAACATGGGATCTAATGGTCGAATCTGCTCCAAACTTCACATGTATGATAATAGTCCTGGCATGAACACACCCACATGACGCTCAGGAGTCAGAGTCATAGCGCCACCCAGTGGAGACGGGAAGTCGCAACGCATTGGTTCCTACACTGTCCGAAGGAGGCGAACATTCAGCGCCTCGTCTGCCGGTCGACCTCTGACGAGACGGTGGCGGCCGCGCCAGGCCCCGAGTTGCGTGGGGTGCGAGGGCCCGTTCAACGCTGCTTGCAGCTTTAATTAGGGCCCGAGCACGTCCGTGCGAGGACCCTATTGAAATTGCAGGAATTATTATTATTATTACGACAAAAGTAAATCGCTTATTTGGAGGCCTGAACATATTCCAAAACACGCCAATTTTGGCACGCGCATCAGTCGCTGTGTAAATTTAGGTATTTTAGGGTTCGTGGAGGTGGGCGGGTCAAAATGGCTAGGGCACGCCCCTTAAAGAGCTCCCTACTCAGCAGGTTTCACGGATCTGCACGAAAATCGGTACGCATGTAGATCATGCTGAAACGCACAAAAAAGGTCATAGGGACACATAGGCTAAACCCAACAGGAAGTGAGATATTTGGCGTTGAACAGCCATTTTTGGCGTTTTCCACGTGTTGTATTTTAACGAACTCCTCCTACAGGAATAATCAGAACGGCTTCAAAATTGCTGTGCACCAACTAGACTAGTTTGTGATCAAAAGTTATTAACGGATTACGTAAACTCCAAACAACCTGACCTGGGCGTGGCGGCGAAGTTTGATGTTTCGCCATGAAAAATGAGATTGCTATAACTTTGGCATTAATAGTCCGAACGGTACCAAACTCCCCAGGATTCATAATAGTCCCGCCCTGAAGACGTCTACATGCAGAAATATTGAAATTTGCATAGCGCCCCCTGCTGGTGACAGAAAAAGCGATGTTTTAGACTTTGAGGTCCAGCTCTGAGCACGTTCAGCAAATCCAGCTCAAATTTGGTCAGAAAGGCCTCAACAATGTTGGTAATGCTCCATGATGAAGAATTTTGACTGTCGTCAAACGGCGTTCCATCCGGAGGGCGGCGAAGTCGACCCTTCGCCAAAATGCATAAAAATGGCCTTAACTTTGGTGTTTTTGATGATATCCACCTGAAACTTCATATGTGTGTCAACAGTCCAGCCCTGAATATGTGATATGAATTTCGTCAATGGGCGTGGCCATATGGCTTGGCCACGCCCATTCATATGAATTACTTCCATAGGACGTCTCACCGATATGCACAAAAATTGGTACACATCTCCATCACCCCCAGACAAACAAAAAAGTCTCTTGGACCTCTAGGCTAAATTCAACAGGAAGTCGGCCATTTTGAATGTCATGGTCATTTTTGGTGTCGCACACGCATCGTATTTTAACGAACTCCTCCTACAGAATTCATCAGAACGGCTTCAAAATTACCGATTACCATCTAGAACACTTCCTGATCAAAAGTTATTAAAAGGTCTCGCAGAATCTAAAGGGCACGCCAGTTGTGGGAGGTTGAATTTTGACGTCTCGCCATGAAACAGGAAGTGGCAATAACTTCACTGTGCTTGGTCAGATCTGTGTGAAACTTCACAGGTATATTGACAGTCCAACCCAGAACATATGTTATGAATTTCGTTAATAGCCGTGGCTAAATGGATTGGCCACGCCCATTCACACAAATAACCACCATAGGACGTCTCACTGATATGCACGAAACTTGGTAGACACATGTATAACATCCACATGCACAAAAAAACCTCTTGCACGGATAGGCCACACCCAACAGGAAGTCGGCCATTTTGAAATTTACAGTCATTTTTGGCGTTTTCCACCTGGCGTATTTTAATGATCTCCTCCTCCAGAAATGATCCAATTCACTCCAAAACTGCTGTGTACCATCTACACCAGTGTGTGATCAAAACATATTAGGAGAATTGCTCAGCATGGAACGGTGCGGCTGTGATATTGCGTCGACACTTGATGTCTCACCATGAAACACGATATTGCTATAACATGGGATCTAATGGTCGAATCTGCTCCAAACTTCACATGTATGATAATAGTCCTGGCATGAACACACCCACATGACGCTCAGGAGTCAGAGTCATAGCGCCACCCAGTGGAGACGGGAAGTCGCAACGCATTGGTTCCTACACTGTCCGAAGGAGGCGAACATTCAGCGCCTCTTCTGCCGGTCGACCTCTGGCGACACGGTGGCGGCCGCGCCAGGCCCCGGGTTGCGTGGGGTGCGAGGGCCCGTTCAACGCTGCTTGCAGCTTTAATTAGGGCCCGAGCACCAAGCGGTGCGAGGACCCTATTGAAATTGCAGGAATTATTATTATTATTACGACAAAAGTAAATCGCTTATTTGGAGGCCTGAACATATTCCAAAACACGCCAATTTTGGCACGCGCATCAGTCGCTGTGTAAATTTAGGTATTTTAGGGTTCGTGGAGGTGGGCGGGTCAAAATGGCTAGGCCACGCCCCTTAAAGAGCACCCTACTCGGCAGGTTTCACGGATCTGCACGAAAATCGGTACGCATGTAGATCATGCTGAGACGCACAAAAAAGGTCATAGGGACACATAGGCTAAACCCAACAGGAAGTGAGATATTTGGCGTTGAACGGCCATTTTTGGCGTTTTCCACGTGTTGTATTTTAACGAACTCCTCCTACAGGAATAATCAGAACGGCTTCAAAATTGCTGTGCACCAACTAGACTAGTTTGTGATCAAAAGTTATTAACGGATTACGTAAACTCCAAACAACCTGACCTGGGCGTGGCGGCGAAGTTTGATGTCTCGCCATGAAAAATGAGATTGCTATAACTTTGGCATTAATAGTCCGAACGGTACCAAACTCCCCAGGATTCATAATAGTCCCGCCCTGAAGACGTCTACATGCAGAAATATTGAAATTTGCATAGCGCCCCCTGCTGGTGACAGAAAAAGCGATGTTTTAGACTTTGAGGTCCAGCTCTGAGCACGTTCAGCAAATCCAGCTCAAATTTGGTCAGAAAGGCCTCAACATGTTGGTAATGCTCCATGATGAAGAATTTTGACTGTCGTCAAACGGCGTTCCATCCGGAGGGCGGCGACGTCGACCCTTCGCCAAAATGCATAAAAATGGCCTTAACTTTGGTGTTTTTGATGATATCCACCTGAAACTTCATATGTGTGTCAACAGTCCAGCCCTGAATATGTGATATGAATTTCGTCAATGGGCGTGGCCATATGGCTTGGCCACGCCCATTCATATGAATTACTTCCATAGGACGTCTCACCGATATGCACAAAAATTGGTACACATCTCCATCACCCCCAGACAAACAAAGAAGTCTCTTGGACCTCTAGGCTAAATTCAACAGGAAGTTGGCCATTTTGAATGTCATGGTCATTTTTGGTGTTGCGCACGCATCGTATTTTAACGAACTCCTCCTACAGAATTCATCAGAACGGCTTCAAAATTACCGATTACCATCTAGAACACTTCCTGATCAAAAGTTATTAAAAGGTCTCGCAGAATCTAAAGGGCACGCCAGGTGTGGGAGGTTGAATTTTGACGTCTCGCCATGAAACAGGAAGTGGCAATAACTTCACTGTACTTGGTCAGATCTGTGTGAAACTTCACAGGTATATTGACAGTCCAACCCAGAACATATGTTATGAATTTCGTTAATAGGCGTGGCTAAATGGATTGGCCACGCCCACTCACACAAATAACCACCATAGGACGTCTCACTGATATGCACGAAACTTGGTAGACACATGTATAACATCCACACGCACAAAAAAGCCTCTTGCACGGATAGGCCACACCCAACAGGAAGTCGGCCATTTTGAAATTTACAGTCATTTTTGGCGTTTTCCACGTGTTGTATTTTAATGATCTCCTCCTCCAGAAATGAATCAATTAACTCCAAAACTGGTGTGTACCATCTACACAAGTGTGTGATCAAAACATATTGAGAGAATTGCTCAACATGGAACGGTGCGGCTGTGATATTGCGTCGACACTTGATGTCTCACCATGAAACACGATATTGCTATAACATGGGATCTAATGGTCGAATCTGCTCCAAACTTCACATGTATGATAATAGTCCTGGCATGAACACACCCACATGACGCTCAGGAGTCAGAGTCATAGCGCCACCCAGTGGAGACGGGAAGTCGCAACGCATTGGTTCCTACACTGTCCGAAGGAGGCGAACATTCAGCGCCTCGTCTGCCGGTCGACCTCTGGCGAGACGGTGGCGGCCGCGCCAGGCCCCGAGTTGCGTGGGGTGCGAGGGCCCGTTCAACGCTGCTTGCAGCTTTAATTTTTTTTTTTTTTTTTTTCCGCGACTTTAAACGCATTTTTGGGGGCTTTAACATATTCAAAAACTCACCAAATTTGGCATGCACATTCGTCTTGGCGAAAATTTATGTGTACGCAAAATTTAAAAGATGCCCGTTGCAAAATGGCGAAATGGCGCCCCCTAGAAAACTTCAATCGGCTCCCACCGGCAGCCCGTTTGACCAAATTCCACGAAATTCGGGGAGGTCGTGTATCATCCCAAGACGCACAAAAATGCGCAGTTGGACTTTTTTCTAAAACCAACAGGAAGCCGGCTATTTTGATTTGAATATTCATTTTTTTACCGATTTTGGCGATTTCCAAGAAATCTCTCAGAGCTATCTCCTCCTACACGCTTCATTGGATCGGCTTCAAATTTGGCGTGCTGGAACTAGACCACTTGATGATCAAAAGTTATCATACGATTTTCCCTACGTTAAACGGTTTGGCCGTCAGGTGGCGGCGAAGTTTGACGTCTCGCCAAGAAACCCCCCAAAAAACAAAAGTGCTATTACTTGGGCATGAAAAGTCCGATCGGCACAAAACTTGCTGGGTATGATCGTAGTCCGGCCTTCATCACGCCAACATCAAAAAATTCCCCCGTTCTCAAAGCGCCCCCTGCTGGCGACAGGAAAAGCGATGGTTTAGACTTTGAGGTGCTACTCTCAGCACGTTCAGTATATCCAACTCAAAATTGGTCAGAAAGGCCTCAACACGTTGGTAATGCTACATGATGAAGATTTGTGTCGTTTCGCCGAACGGCGTTCCGCCCACAGGGCGTGGAAGTCAACGGTTCGCCAAAACGCAGTTAAGTGGCCTTAACTTCAGTGTCCTTGGTCATATCTGCCTGAAACTTCACATGTGTGTTAACAGTCCAGCCCTGAACATGTGATATGAATTTCGTTGATGGGCGTGGCCAAATGGCTTGGCCACACCCTTTAAACATCAGCCCCTACGGCACGTTTCACCGACATGCATGAAAATTGGTACACATATGTATCACATCCAGACGCACAAAAAAGCCTCTTGGACCCATTGGCTACACCCAACAGGAAGTCAGCCATTTTGAATTTGACGCCAGATTGGGCGATTCGCACTCCTCGTACTTTTTCTATCTCCTCCTACATGATTCATCGGATCGGCTTCAAATTTGGCGTGCATCAACTAGACCACTTGATGATCAAAAGTTATCATACGATTTTCCCTGGGTTAAACGGGTTGGCTGTCAGGTGGCGGCGAAGTTTGACGTCTCGCCAAAAAAACCCCAAAAAACAAAAGTGCTATTACTTGGGCATGATAAGTCCGATCGGCACAAAACTTGCTGGGTATGATCGTAGTCCGGCCTTCATCACGCCAACATCAAAAAATTCCCCCTTCTCAAAGTGCCCCCTGCTGGCGACAGGAAAAGTGATTTTTTACACTTTGAGGTGCAGCTCTGAGCACGTTCAGCATATCCAACTCAAATTTGGTCAGAAAGGCCTCAACACGTTGTTAATGCTACATGATGAAGATTGTGACGTATCGTCAAACGGCGTTCCGCCCACAGGGCGGCGAAGTCGATGCCTCGCCAAAACGTAGGAAAGTGGCCTTAACTTCAGTGTCCTTGGGCATATCTGCCTGAAACTTCACATGTGTTTTAAGAGTCCAGCCCTGACAATGTCATGTGAATTTCGTTGATGGGCGTGGCCAAATGGCTTGGCCACACCCTTTAAACATCAGCCCCTGCGGCACGTTTCACCGACATGCATGAAAATTGGTACACATATGTATCACATCCAGTCGCACAAAAAACCCTCTTGGACCCATTGGCTACACCCAACAGGAAGTCAGCCATTTTGAATTTGACGCCAGATTGGGCGATTTGCACTCCTCATACTTTTTCTATCTCCTCCTACATGATTCATCGGATCGGCTTCAAATTTGGCGTGCATCAACTAGACCACTTGACGATCAAAAGTTATCATACGATTTTCCCTATGTTAAACGCTTTGGCTGTCAGGTGGCGGCGAAGTTTGATGTCTCTCCATAAAACACGAAATTAGTATAACTTTGGCATACATTGTCCATTCTTCACCAAACTTCACATGTTTGTTAACAGTCCAGACCTGAATGTATAGTATGAGTTTCATCAATAAGCGTGGCCGTATGGCTTGGCCACGCCCCTTAAAGTGCAGCGTCCCCCATAACAACTTTCACCGACGTGCACGAAAATCAGTATGCACATGTATCGTGTCCAGACGCACAAAAAAGCCTCTTGCATATATAGGCCAAACCCGACAGGAAGTCAGCCATTTTGAAATTTGCGGTCATTTTTGGCGTTTTCCACGTGTTGTATTTTAATGATCTCCTCCTCCAGAAATGAATCAATTAACTCCAAAACTGGTGTGTACCATCTACACAAGTGTGTGATCAAAACATATTAAGAGAATTGCTCAGCATGGAACGGTGTGGCTGTGACATGGCGTCGACACTTGATGTCTCACCATGAAACACGATATTGCTATAACATGGGATCTAATGGTCGAATCTGCTCCAAACTTCACATGTATGATAATAGTCCTGGCATGAACACACCCACATGACGCTCAGGAGTCAGAGTCATAGCGCCACCCAGTGGAGACGGGAAGTCGCAACGCATTGGTTCTTACACTGTCCGAAGGAGGCGAACATTCAGCGACTCGTCTGCCGGTCGACCTCTGGCGACACGGTGGCGGCCGCGCCAGGCCCCGAGTTGCGTGGGGTGCGAGGGCCCGTTCAACGCTGCTTGCAGCTTTAATTAGGGCCCGAGCACGAACCGTGCGAGGACCCTATTGTTTTCCTTAGGATTATTATTATTTTTTTTTTTTTTTTTTTCGCTTGATCGCATTTTTGGGGGCTTTAACATATTCAAAAACTCACCAAATTTGACGTGCACATTCGTCTAGGGGACATTTATGTGTACGCAAAATTTAAACGATGCCCATTGCAAAATGGCGAAATGGCGCCCCCTAGAAAATTTCAATCGGCTCCCACCGGCAGCCCGTTTGACCAAATTCCACGAAATTCGGGGAGGTCGTGTATCATCCCAAGACGCACGAAAATGCGCACTTGGACTTTTTTCTAAAACCAACAGGAAGCCGGCTATTTTGATTTGAATATTCCATTTTTTACCGATTTTGGCGATTTGCTAGTGTGCTCTCAGAGCTATCTCCTCCTAGACGGTTCATTGGATCGGCTTCAAATTTGCCGTGCTGCAACTAGACCACATGATGATCAAAAGTTATTAAAAGATCTTTCCCTCGTTAAACGGTTTGGCCGTCAGGTGGCGGCGAAGTTTGATGTCTCAAAAAAAAACCCCCCAAAAACCCAGAATTGCTATTACTTGGGCGTGAAAGGTCCAATCGGCACAAAACTTGCTGGGTATGATCGTAGTCCCGCCCTGAACACGTCTACATCAAAAAATTCCCCTGTTCTCAAAGCGCCCCCTGCTGGCGACAGGAAAAGTGATTTTTTACACTTTGAGGTGCAGCTCTGAGCACGTTCAGCATATCCAACTCAAATTTGGTCAGAAAGGCCTCAACACGTTGTTAATGCTACATGATGAAGATTGTGACGTATCGTCAAACGGCGTTGCGCCCAGAGGGCGGCGAAGTCGATGCTTCGCCAAAACGTAGGAAAGTGGCCTTAACTTCAGTGTCCTTGGGCATATCTGCCTGAAACTTCACATGTGTTTTAAGAGTCCAGCCCTGACAATGTCATGTGAATTTCGTTGATGGGCGTGGCCAAATGGCTTGGCCACACCCTTTAAACATCAGCCCCTGCGGCACGTTTCACCGACATGCATGAAAATTGGTACACATATGTATCACATCCAGACGCACAAAAAACCCTCTTGGACCCATTGGCTACACCCAACAGGAAGTCAGCCATTTTGAATTTGACGCCAGATTGGGCGATTTGCACTCCTCATACTTTTTCTATCTCCTCCTACATGATTCATCGGATCGGCTTCAAATTTGGCGTGCATCAGCTAGACCACTTGATGATCAAAAGTTATCATACGATTTTCCCTATGTTAAACGCTTTGGCTGTCAGGTGGCGGCGAAGTTTGACGTCTCGCCAAAAATACCCCCAAAAAACAAAAGTGCTATTACTTGGGCATGATAAGTCCGATCGGCACAAAACTTCCTGGGTATGATCGTAGTCCGGCCTTCATCACGCCAACATCAAAAAATTCCCCCGTTCTCAAAGCGCCCCCTGCTGGCGACAGGAAAAGCGATGTTTTAGACTTTGAGGTGCTACTCTCAGCACCTTCAGTATATCCAACTCAAAATTGGTCAGAAAGGCCTTAACACGTTGGTAATGCTACATGATGAAGATTTGTGACGTATCGCCGAACAGCGTTCCGCCCACAGGGCGGCGAAGTCAAGGGTTCGCCAAAACGCAGTTAAGTGGCCTCAACTTCAGTGTCCTTGGTCATATCTGCCTGAAACTTCACATGTGTGTTAACAGTCCAGCCCTGAACATGTGATATGAATTTCGTTGATGGGCGTGGCCAAATGGCTTGGCCACACCCTTTAAACATCAGCCCCTACAGCACGTTTCACCGACATGCATGAAAATTGGTACACATATGTATCACATCCAGACGCACAAAAAAGCCTGTTGGACCCATTGGCTACACCCAACAGGAAGTCAGCCATTTTGAATTTGACGCCAGATTGGGCGATTCGCACTCCTCGTACTTTTTCTATCTCCTCCTACATGATTCATCGGATCGGCTTCTAATTTGGCGTGCATCAACTAGACCACTTGATGATCAAAAGTTATCATACGATTTCCCCTATGTTAAACGCTTTGGCTGTCAGGTGGCGGCGAAGTTTGACGTCTCGCCAAAAAAAACCCCCAAAAACAAAAGTGCTATTGCTTGGGCATGATAAGTCCGATCGGCACAAAACTTGCTGGGTATGATCGTAGTCTGGCCTTCATCACGCCAACATCAAAAAATTCCCCCGTTCTCAAAGCGCCCCCTGCTGGCGACAGGAAAAGCGATGTTTTAGACTTTGAGGTGCTATTCTCAGCACGTTCAGTATATCCAACTCAAAATTGGTCAGAAAGGCCTCGACACGTTGGTAATGCTACATGATGAAGATTTGTGACGTATCGCCGAACGGCGTTCCGCCCACAGGGCGGCGAAGTCAACGGTTCGCCAAAACGCAGTTAAGTGGCCTTAACTTCAGTGTCCTTGGTCATATCTGCTTGAAACTTTACATGTGTGTTAACAGTCCAGCCCTGAACATGTGATATGAATTTCGTTGATGGGCGTGGCCAAATGGCTTGGCCACACCCTTTAAACATCAACCCCTGCGGCACGTTTCACTGACATGCATGAAAATTGGTACACATATGTATCACATCCAGTCGCACAAAAAAGTCTCTTGGACCCATTGGCCAAACCTAACAGGAAGTCGGCCATTTTGAATTTAATGGTCATTTTTGGCGTTTTCCACGTGTTGTATTTTAATGAACTCCACCTACAGGATGCATCAGAACAACTTCAAAATCATTGTGTGCCATCTCGACAAAAGTGTAATCAAAACTTATAAGCAGATTTCTGCATCGTGAAACGGTTTGGCTGTCAGGTGGCGGCGAAGTTTGATGTCTCGCCATAAAACACGAAATTAGTATAACTTTGGCATACATTGTCCATTCTTCACCAAACTTCACATGTTTGTTAACAGTCCAGACCTGAATGTATAGTATGACTTTCATCAATAAGCGTGGCCGTATGGCTTGGCCACGCCCCTTAAAGTGCAGCGTCCCCCATAACAACTTTCACCGACGTGCACGAAAATCAGTATGCACATGTATCGTGTCCAGACGCACAAAAAAGCCTCTTGCACGTATAGGCCACACCCGACAGGAAGTCGGCCATTTTGAAATTTACAGTCATTTTTGGCGTTTTCCACGTGTTGTATTTTAATGATCTCCTCCTCCAGAAATGAATCAATTAACTCCAAAACTGGTGTGTACCATCTACACAAGTGTGTGATCAAAATATATTAAGAGAATTGCTCAACATGGAACGGTGTGGCTGTGACATGGCGTCGACACTTGATGTCTCACCATGAAACACGATATTGCTATAACATGGGATCTAATGGTCGAATCTGCTCCAAACTTCACATGTATGATAATAGTCCTGGCATGAACACACCCACATGACGCTCAGGAGTCAGAGTCATAGCGCCACCCAGTGGAGACGGGAAGTCGCAACGCATTGGTTCCTACACTGTCCGAAGGAGGCGAACATTCAGCGCCTCGTCTGCCGGTCGACCTCTGGCGAGACGGTGGCGGCCGCGCCAGGCCCCGAGTTGCGTGGGGTGCGAGGGCCCGTTCAACGCTGCTTGCAGCTTTAATTAATATTATTAGGGCCCGAGCACGTACCGTGCGAGGACCCTATTGTTTTCCTAAGGATTATTATTATTATTATTATTTTTTTCCGCGACTTTAAACGCATTTTTGTGGGCTTTAACATATTCGAAAACTCACCAAATTTGGCATGCACATTCGTCTTGGTGAAAATTTATGTGTACGCAAAATTTAAACGATGCCCGTTGCAAAATGGCGAAATGGCGCCCCCTAGAAAATTTCAATCGGCTCCCACTGGCAGCCCGTTTGACCAAATTCCACGAAATTCGGGGAGGTCGTGTATCATCCCAAGACGCACGAAAATGCGCAGTTGGTCTTTTTTCTAAAACCAACAGGAAGCCGGCTATTTTGATTTGAATATTCATTATTTTACCGATTTTGGCGATTTCCAAGAAATCTCTCAGAGCTATCTCCTCCTACACGGTTCATTGGATCGGCTTCAAATTTGGCGTGCTGGAACTAGACCACTTGATGATCAAAAGTTATCATACGATTTTCCCTACGTTAAACGGTTTGGCCGTCAGGTGGCGGCGAAGTTTGACGTCTCGCCAAAAAAACCCCCAAAAAACAAAAGTGCTATTATTTGGGCGTGAAAGGTCCAATCGGCACAAAACTTGCTGGGTATGATCGTAGTCCCGCCCTGAACACGTCTACATCAAAAAATTCCCCTGTTCTCAAAGCGCCCCCTGCTGGCGACAGGAAAAGTGATTTTTTACACTTTGAGGTGCAGCTCTGAGCACGTTCAGCATATCCAACTCAAATTTGGTCAGAAAGGCCTCAACACGTTGTTAATGCTACATGATGAAGATTGTGACGTATTGTCAAACGGCGTTGCGCCCAGAGGGCGGCGAAGTCGATGCTTCGCCAAAACGTAGGAAAGTGGCCTTAACTTCAGTGTCCTTGGGCATATCTGCCTGAAACTTCACATGTGTGTTAAGAGTCCAGCCCTGACAATGTCATGTGAATTTCGTTGATGGGCGTGGTCAAATGGCTTGGCCACGCCCTTTAAACCTCAGCCCCTGCGGCACGTTTCACCGACATGCATGAAAATTGGTACACATATGTATCACATCCAGACGCACAAAAAAGCCTCTTGGACTCAATGGCCACACCCAACAGGAAGTCGGCCATTTTGAATTTAACCACCAGATTGGGCGATTCGCACTCCTTGTACTTTTTCTATCTCCTCCTACATGATTCATCGGATCGGCTTCAAATTTGGCGTGCATCAACTAGACCACTTGATGATCAAAAGTTATCATACGATTTTCCCTATGTTAAACGGTTTGGCTGTCAGGTGGCGGCGAAGTTTGATGTCTCGCCATAAAACACGAAATTAATATAACTTTGGCATACATTGTCCATTCTTCACCAAACTTCACATGTTTGTTAACAGTCCAGACCTGAATGTATAGTATGAGTTTCATCAATAAGCGTGGCCGTATGGCTTGGCCACGCCCCTTAAAGTGCAGCGTCCCCCATAACAACTTTCACCGACGTGCACGAAAATCAGTATGCACATGTATCGTGTCCAGACGCACAAAAAAGCCTCTTGCACATATAGGCCACACCCGACAGGAAGTCGGCCATTTTGAAATTTACAGTCATTTTTGGCGTTTTCCACGTGTTGTATTTTAATGATCTCCTCCTCCAGAAATGAATCAATTAACTCCAAAACTGGTGTGTACCATCTACACAAGTGTGTGATCAAAACAGATTAAGAGAATTGCTCAGCATGGAACGGTGTGGCTGTGACATGGCGTCGACACTTGATGTCTCACCATGAAACGCGATATTGCTATAACATGGGATCTAATGGTCGAATCTGCTCCAAACTTCACATGTATGATAATAGTCCTGGCATGAACACACCCACATGACGCTCAGGAGTCAGAGTCATAGCGCCACCCAGTGGAGACGGGAAGTCGCAACGCATTGGTTCCTACACTGTCCGAAGGAGGCGAACATTCAGCGCCTCGTCTGCCGGTCGACCTCTGGCGAGACGGTGGCGGCCGCGCCAGGCCCCGAGTTGCGTGGGGTGCGAGGGCCCGTTCAACGCTGCTTGCAGCTTTAATTAATATTATTAGGGCCCGAGCACGTACCGTGCGAGGACCCTATTGTTTTCCTAAGGATTATTATTATTATTATTATTTTTTTCCGCGACTTTAAACGCATTTTTGTGGGCTTTAACATATTCGAAAACTCACCAAATTTGGCATGCACATTCGTCTTGGTGAAAATTTATGTGTACGCAAAATTTAAACGATGCCCGTTGCAAAATGGCGAAATGGCGCCCCCTAGAAAATTTCAATCGGCTCCCACTGGCAGCCCGTTTGACCAAATTCCACGAAATTCGGGGAGGTCGTGTATCATCCCAAGACGCACGAAAATGCGCAGTTGGTCTTTTTTCTAAAACCAACAGGAAGCCGGCTATTTTGATTTGAATATTCATTATTTTACCGATTTTGGCGATTTCCAAGAAATCTCTCAGAGCTATCTCCTCCTACACGGTTCATTGGATCGGCTTCAAATTTGGCGTGCTGGAACTAGACCACTTGATGATCAAAAGTTATCATACGATTTTCCCTACGTTAAACGGTTTGGCCGTCAGGTGGCGGCGAAGTTTGACGTCTCGCCAAAAAAACCCCCAAAAAACAAAAGTGCTATTATTTGGGCGTGAAAGGTCCAATCGGCACAAAACTTGCTGGGTATGATCGTAGTCCCGCCCTGAACACGTCTACATCAAAAAATTCCCCTGTTCTCAAAGCGCCCCCTGCTGGCGACAGGAAAAGTGATTTTTTACACTTTGAGGTGCAGCTCTGAGCACGTTCAGCATATCCAACTCAAATTTGGTCAGAAAGGCCTCAACACGTTGTTAATGCTACATGATGAAGATTGTGACGTATTGTCAAACGGCGTTGCGCCCAGAGGGCGGCGAAGTCGATGCTTCGCCAAAACGTAGGAAAGTGGCCTTAACTTCAGTGTCCTTGGGCATATCTGCCTGAAACTTCACATGTGTGTTAAGAGTCCAGCCCTGACAATGTCATGTGAATTTCGTTGATGGGCGTGGTCAAATGGCTTGGCCACGCCCTTTAAACCTCAGCCCCTGCGGCACGTTTCACTGACATGCATGAAAATTGGTACACATATGTATCACATCCAGACGCACAAAAAAGCCTCTTGGACTCAATGGCCACACCCAACAGGAAGTCGGCCATTTTGAATTTAACCACCAGATTGGGCGATTCGCACTCCTTGTACTTTTTCTATCTCCTCCTACATGATTCATCGGATCGGCTTCAAATTTGGCGTGCATCAACTAGACCACTTGATGATCAAAAGTTATCATACGATTTTCCCTATGTTAAACGGTTTGGCTGTCAGGTGGCGGCGAAGTTTGATGTCTCGCCATAAAACACGAAATTAATATAACTTTGGCATACATTGTCCATTCTTCACCAAACTTCACATGTTTGTTAACAGTCCAGACCTGAATGTATAGTATGAGTTTCATCAATAAGCGTGGCCGTATGGCTTGGCCACGCCCCTTAAAGTGCAGCGTCCCCCATAACAACTTTCACCGATGTGCACGAAAATCAGTATGCACATGTATCGTGTCCAGACGCACAAAAAAGCCTCTTGCACATATAGGCCACACCCGACAGGAAGTCGGCCATTTTGAAATTTACAGTCATTTTTGGCGTTTTCCACGTGTTGTATTTTAATGATCTCCTCCTCCAGAAATGAATCAATTAACTCCAAAACTGGTGTGTACCATCTACACAAGTGTGTGATCAAAACAGATTAAGAGAATTGCTCAGCATGGAACGGTGTGGCTGTGACATGGCGTCGACACTTGATGTCTCACCATGAAACGCGATATTGCTATAACATGGGATCTAATGGTCGAATCTGCTCCAAACTTCACATGTATGATAATAGTCCTGGCATGAACACACCCACATGACGCTCAGGAGTCAGAGTCATAGCGCCACCCAGTGGAGACGGGAAGTCGCAACGCATTGGTTCCTACACTGTCCGAAGGAGGCGAACATTCAGCGCCTCGTCTGCCGGTCGACCTCTGGCGACACGGTGGCGGCCGCGCCAGGCCCCGAGTTGCGTGGGGTGCGAGGGCCCGTTCAACGCTGCTTGCAGCTTTAATTAGGGCCCGAGCACGTACCGTGCGAGGACCCTATTGTTTTCCTTAGGATTATTATTATTATTATTATTATTATTATTATTATTATTATTATTATTTTTTTCCGCGACTTTAAACGCATTTTTGGGGGCTTTAACATATTCGAAAACTCACCAAATTTGGCATGCACATTCGTCTTGGCGAAAATTTATGTGTACGCAAAATTTAAACGATGCCCATTGCAAAATGGCGAAATGGCGCCCCCTAGAAAATTTCAATCGGCTCCCACCGGCAGCCCGTTTTACCAAATTCCACGCAATTCGGGGAGGTCGTGTATCATCCCAAGACGCACGAAAATGCGCAGTTGGACTTTTTTCTAAAACCAACAGGAAGCCGGCTATTTTGATTTGAATATTCCATTTTTTACCGATTTTGGCGATTTCCAAGAATTCTCTCAGAGCTATCTCCTCATACACGGTTCATTGGATCGGCTTCAAATTTGGCGTGCTGGAACTAGACCACTTGATGATCAAAAGTTATCATACGATTTTCCCTACGTTAAACGGTTTGGCTGTCAGGTGGCGGCGAAGTTTGACGTCTCGCCAAAAAAAACCCCAAAAAACAAAAGTGCTATTACTTGGGCATGATAAGTCCGATCGGCACAAAACTTGCTGGGTATGATCGTAGTCCGGCCTTCATCACGCCAACATCAAAAAATTCCCCCGTTCTCAAAGCGCCCCCCTGCTGGCGACAGGAAAAGCGATGTTTTAGACTTTGAGGTGCTACTCTCAGCACCTTCAGTATATCCAACTCAAAATTGGTCAGAAAGGCCTTAACACGTTGGTAATAATACATGATGAAGATTTGTGACGTATCGCCGAACGGCGTTCCGCCCACAGGGCGGCGAATTCAACGGTTCGCCAAAACGCAGTTAAGTGGTCTTAACTTCAGTGTCCTTGGTCATATCTGCCTGAAACTTCACGTGTGTTAACAGTCCAGCCCTGAACATGTGATATGAATTTCGTTGATGGGCGTGGCCAAATGGCTTGGCCACACCCTTTAAACATCAGCCCCTACGGCACGTTTCACCGACATGCATGAAAATTGGTACACATATGTATCACATCCAGACGCACAAAAAAGCCTCTTGGACCCATTGGCTACACCCAACAGGAAGTCAGCCATTTTGAATTTGACGCCAGATTGGGCGATTCGCACTCCTCGTACTTTTTCTATCTCCTCCTACATGATTCATCGGATCGGCTTCAAATTTGGCGTGCATCAACTAGACCACTTGATGATCAAAAGTTATCATACGATTTTCCCTATGATAAACGGTTTTGCTGTCAGGTGGCGGCGAAGTTTGACGTCTCGCCAAAAAAACCCCAAAAAACAAAAGTGCTATTACTTGGGCATGATAAGTCCGATCGGCACAAAACTTGCTGGGTATGATCGTAGTGCGGCCTTCATCACGCCAACATCAAAAAATTCCCCCGTTCTCAAAGCGCCCCCCTGCTGGCGACAGGAAAAGCGATGTTTTAGACTTTGAGGTGCTACTCTCAGCACCTTCAGTATATCCAACTCAAAATTGGTCAGAAAGGCCTTAACACGTTGGTAATAATACATGATGAAGATTTGTGACGTATCGCCGAACGGCGTTCCGCCCACAGGGCGGCGAATTCAACGGTTCGCCAAAACGCAGTTAAGTGGTCTTAACTTCAGTGTCCTTGGTCATATCTGCCTGAAACTTCACGTGTGTTAACAGTCCAGCCCTGAACATGTGATATGAATTTCGTTGATGGGCGTGGCCAAATGGCTTGGCCACACCCTTTAAACATCAGCCCCTACGGCACGTTTCACCGACATGCATGAAAATTGGTACACATATGTATCACATCCAGACGCACAAAAAAGCCTCTTGGACCCATTGGCTACACCCAACAGGAAGTCAGCCATTTTGAATTTGACGCCAGATTGGGCGATTCGCACTCCTCGTACTTTTTCTATCTCCTCCTACATGATTCATCGGATCGGCTTCAAATTTGGCGTGCATCAACTAGACCACTTGATGATCAAAAGTTATCATACGATTTTCCCTATGATAAACGGTTTTGCTGTCAGGTGGCGGCGAAGTTTGACGTCTCGCCAAAAAAACCCCAAAAAACAAAAGTGCTATTACTTGGGCATGATAAGTCCGATCGGCACAAAACTTGCTGGGTATGATCGTAGTGCGGCCTTCATCATGCCAACATCAAAAAATTCCCCCGTTCTCAAAGCGCCCCCTGCTGGCGACAGGAAAAGCGATGTTTTAGACTTTGAGGTGCTACTCTCAGCACGTTCAGTATATCCAACTCAAAATTGGTCAGAAAGGCCTCAACACGTTGGTAATGCTACATGATGAAGATTTGTGACGTATCGCCGAACGGCATTCCGCCCACAGGGCGGCGAAGTCAACGGTTCGCCAAAACGCAGTTAAGTGGCCTTAACTTCAGTGTCCTTGGTCATATCTGCCTGAAACTTTACATGTGTGTTAACAGTCCAGCCCTGAACATGTGATATGAATTTCGTTGATGGGCGTGGCCAAATGGCTTGGCCACACCCTTTAAACATCAGCCCCTACGGCACGTTTCACTGACATGCATGAAAATTGGTACACATATGTATCACATCCAGACGCACAAAAAAGTCTCTTGGACCCATTGGCCAAACCCAACAGGAAGTCGGCCATTTTGAATTTAATGGTCATTTTTGGCGTTTTCCACGTGTTGTATTTTAATGAACTCCACCTACAGGATGCATCAGAACAACTTCAAAATCATTGTGTGCCATCTCGACAAACGTGTAATCAAAACTTATAAGCAGATTTTTGCATTGTGAAACGGTTTGGCCGTCAGGTGGCGGCGAAGTTTGATGGCTCGCCATAAAACACGAAATTAGTATAACTTTGGCATACATTGTCCATTCTTCACCAAACTTCACATGTTTGTTAACAGTCCAGACCTGAATGTATAGTATGAGGTTCATCAATAAGCGTGGCCGTATGGCTTGGCCACGCCCCTTAAAGTGCAGCGTCCCCCATAACAACTTTCACCGACATACACGAAAATCAGTATGCACATGTATCCTGTCCAGATGCACAAAAAAGCCTCTTGCACATATAGGCCACACCCGACAGGAAGTCGGCCTTTTTGAAATTTACAGTCATTTTTGGTGTTTTCCACGTGTTGTATTTTAATGATCTCCTCCTCCAGAAATGAATCAATTAACTCCAAAACTGGTGTGTACCATCTACACAAGTGTGTGATCAAAACATATTAAGAGAATTGCTCAGCATGGAATGGTGTGGCTGTGACATGGCGTCGACACTTGATGTCTCACCATGAAACACGATATTGCTATAACATGGGATCTAATGGTCCAATCTGCTCCAAACTTCACATGTATGATAATAGTCCTGGCATGAACACACCCACATGACGCTCAGGAGTCAGAGTCATAGCGCCACCCAGTGGAGACGGGAAGTCGCAACGCATTGGTTTCTACACTGTCCGAAGGAGGTGAACATTCAGCGCCTCGTCTGCCGGTCGACCTCTGGCGACACGGTGGCGGCTGCGCCAGGATCCGAGTTGCGTGGGGTGCGAGGGCCCGTTCAACGCTGCTTGCAACTTTAATTAGGGCCCGACCACGTACCGTGCGAGGACCCTATTGTTTTCCTTAGGATTATTATTAGGGCCCGAGCACGTACCGTGCGAGGACCCTATTGTTTTCCTTAGGATTATTATTAGGGCCCGAGCACGAACCGTGCGAGAGCCCTATTGAAATCATAAAAATTATTCTTATTATTTTTCTTTTAAACCTTTGATCGCATTTTTGAGGGCCTGAACATGCCCAAAAAGTCAGGAAAATTTGCACACTCGTCACGTCTGGTGAAAATTTCGATATTTTATGGTCGTTACAAAGGGGCGTGGCAAAATGGCTCAATGGCGCCCCCTAACAGTTTTCAAAATCGAAGCCCCCTGCTTTAACTTTGCCCTAGGCGTATGAAATTTGGTACACATATGTATCATCCCGGGACGCACAAAAAAGCCTCTTGGAGCGACACCCTAAACCAAACAGGAAGTCGGCCATTTTGAATTGTTTTTTCAAAATAAGGTCATTTTTGGCCATTTCCACACGTTGTACTTGAGCGAACTCGTCCTACAGATTTTATCGGATTGACTTAAAAATTTACCTGTGCGTGCTCGACTACAGTGGGATCAATTTATTATTAAAAGATCTTCGTCACGTCGAAGGGCGCGGTCGCTGCGGAAGGGTCAATTTGGATATCTCACCAAAAAACACGAAATTATACTACAACTACTACAACTTTGGTGTAGATGATCCTATCTGCACCAAACTTCACATGATGGATAATAGTCCCGCCCTGAACACATCTACATCAAAAAATTCAGTAATTGTCATAGCGCCCCCTGCTGGCAACAGGAAATACCATGTTTTACACTTTGAGGTGCTGCTCTGACCACATTTACCATATTCAACTCAAATTTGGTCAGAAAGGCCTTAACATGTTGGTAATGCTCCATGATGAAGAATTTTGACTGTCGTCAAACGGCGTTCCATCCGGAGGGCGGCGAAGTCGACCCTTCGCCAAAATGCATAAAAATGGCCTTAACTTTGGTGTTTTTGATGATATCCACCTGAAACTTCATATGTGTGTCAACAGTCCAGCCCTGAATATGTGATATGAATTTCGTCAATGGGCGTGGCCATATGGCTTGGCCACGCCCATTCATATGAATTACTTCCATAGGACGTCTCACCGATATGCACAAAAATTGGTACACATCTCCATCACCCCCAGACAAACAAAAAAGTCTCTTGGACCTCTAGGCTAAATTCAACAGGAAGTCGGCCATTTTGAATGTCATGGTCATTTTTGGTGTCGCGCACGCATCGTATTTTAACGAACTCCTCCTACAGAATTCATCAGAACGGCTTCAAAATTACCGATTACCATCTAGAACACTTCCTGATCAAAAGTTATTAAAAGGTCTCGCAGAATCTAAAGGGCACGCCAGTTGTGGGAGGTTGAATTTTGACGTCTCGCCATGAAACAGGAAGTGGCAATAACTTCACTGTACTTGGTCAGATCTGTGTGAAACTTCACAGGTATATTGACAGTCCAACCCAGAACATATGTTATGAATTTCGTTAATAGGCGTGGCTAAATGGATTGGCCACGCCCATTCACACAAATAACCACCATAGGACGTCTCACTGATATGCACGAAACTTGGTAGACACATGTATAACATCCACACGCACAAAAAAGCCTCTTGCACGGATAGGCCACACCCGACAGGAAGTCGGCCATTTTGAAATTTACAGTCATTTTTGGCGTTTTCCACGTGTTGTATTTTAATGATCTCCTCCTCCAGAAATGAATCAATTAACTCCAAAACTGGTGTGTACCATCTACACAAGTGTGTGATCAAAACACATTAAGAGAATTGCTCAGCATGGAACGGTGTGGCTGTGACATGGCGTCGACACTTGATGTCTCACCATGAAACACGATATTGCTATAACATGGGATCTAATGGTTGAATCTGCTCCAAACTTCACATGTATGATAATAGTCCTGGCATGAACACACCCACATGACGCTCAGGAGTCAGAGTCATAGCGCCACCCAGTGGAGACGGGAAGTCGCAACGCATTGGTTCCTACACTGTCCGAAGGAGGCGAACATTCAGCGCCTCGTCTGCCGGTCGACCTCTGGCGAGACGGTGGCGGCCGCGCCAGGCCCCGAGTTGCGTGGGGTGCGAGGGCCCGTTCAACGCTGCTTGCAGCTTTAATTATTATTATTATTATTATTAGGGCCCGAGCACCAAGCGGTGCGAGGACCCTATTGAAATTGCAGGAATTATTATTATTATTACGACAAAAGTAAATCGCTTATTTGGAGGCCTGAACATATTCCAAAACACGCCAATTTTGGCATGCGCATCAGTCGCGGTGTAAATTTAGGTATTTTAGGGTTCGTGGAGGTGGGCGGGTCAAAATGGCTAGGCCACGCCCCTTAAAGAGCACCCTACTGGGCAGGTTTCACGGATCTGCACGAAAATCGGTACGCATGTAGATCATGCTGAGACGCACAAAAAAGGTCACAGGGACACATAGGCTAAACCCAACAGGAAGTGAGATATTTGGCGTTGAACGGCCATTTTTGGCGTTTTCCACGTGTTGTATTTTAACGAACTCCTCCTACAGGAATAATCAGAACGGCTTCAAAATTGCTGTGCACCAACTAGACTAGTTTGTGATCAAAAGTTATTAACGGATTACGTAAACTCCAAACAACCTGACCTGGGCATGGCGGCGAAGTTTGATGTCTCGCCATGAAAAACAAGATTGCTATAACTTTGGCATTAATAGTCCGAACGGTACCAAACTTCCCAGGATTCATAATAGTCCCGCCCTGAAGACGTCTACATGCAGAAATATTGAAATTTGCATAGCGCCCCCTGCTGGTGACAGAAAAAGCGATGTTTTAGACTTTGAGGTCCAGCTCTGAGCACGTTCAGCAAATCCAGCTCAAATTTGGTCAGAAAGGCCTCAACATGTTGGTAATGCTCCATGATGAAGAATTTTGACTGTCGTCAAACGGCGTTCCATCCGGAGGGCGGCGAAGTCGACCCTTCGCCAAAATGCATAAAAATGGCCTTAACTTTGGTGTTTTTCATGATATCCACCTGAAACTTCATATGTGTGTCAACAGTCCAGCCCTGAATATGTGATATGAATTTCGTCAATGGGCGTGGCCATATGGCTTGGCCACGCCCATTCATATGAATTACTTCCATAGGACGTCTCACCGATATGCACAAAAATTGGTACACATCTCCATCACCCCCAGACAAACAAAAAAGTCTCTTGGACCTCTAGGCTAAATTCAACAGGAAGTCGGCCATTTTGAATGTCATGGTCATTTTTGGCGTCGCGCACGCATCGTATTTTAACGAACTCCTCCTACAGAATTCATCAGAACGGCTTCAAAATTACCGATTACCATCTAGAACACTTCCTGATCAAAAGTTATTAAAAGGTCTCGCAGAATCTAAAGGGCACGCCAGTTGTGGGAGGTTGAATTTTGACGTCTCGCCATGAAACAGGAAGTGGCAATAACTTCACTGTACTTGGTCAGATCTGTGTGAAACTTCACAGGTATATTGACAGTCCAACCCAGAACATATGTTATGAATTTCGTTAATAGGCGTGGCTAAATGGATTGGCCACGCCCATTCACACAAATAACCACCATAGGACGTCTCACTGATATGCACGAAACTTGGTAGACACATGTATAACATCCACACGCACAAAAAAGCCTCTTGCGCAGAAAGGTCACACCCAACAGGAAGTTGGCCATTTTGAATTTAATGGTCATTTTTGGCGTTTTCCACGTGTTGTATTTTAATGAACTCCACCTACAGGATGCATCAGAACAACTTCAAAATCATTGTGTGCCATCTAGACAAAGGTGTAATCAAAACTTATAAGCAGATTTTTGCATCGTGAAACAGTTTGGCCGTCAGGTGGCGGTGAAGTTTGATGTCTCGCCATAAAACACGAAATTAGTATAACTTTGGCATACATTGTCCATTCTTCACCAAACTTCATATGTTTGTTAACAGTCCAGACCTGAATGTATAGTATGAGGTTCATCAATAAGCGTGGCCGTATGGCTTGGCCACGCCCCTTAAAGTGCAGCGTCCCCCATAACAACTTTCACAGACGTACACGAAAATCAGTATGCACATGTATCGTGTCCAGACGCACAAAAAAGCCTTTTGCACATGTAGGCCACACCCGACAGGAAGTCGGCCATTTTGAAATTTACAGTCATTTTTGGCGTTTTCCACGTGTTGTATTTTAATGATCTCCTCCTCCAGAAATGAATCAATTAACTCCAAAACTGGTGTGTACCATCTACACAAGTGTGTGATCAAAACATATTAAGAGAATTGCTCAGCATGGAACGGTGTGGCTGTGACATGGCGTCGACACTTGATGTCTCACCATGAAACACGATATTGCTATAACATGGGATCTAATGGTCGAATCTGCTCCAAACTTCACATGTATGATAATAGTCCTGGCATGAACACACCCACATGATGCTCAGGAGTCAGAGTCATACCGCCACCCAGTGGAGACGGGAAGTCGCAACGCATTGGTTCCTACACTGTCCGAAGGAGGCGAACATTCAGCGCCTCGTCTGCCGGTCGACCTCTGGCGAGACGGTGGCGGCCGCGCCAGGTCCCGAGTTGCGTGGGGTGCGAGGGCCCGTTCAACGCTGCTTGCAGCTTTAATTAGGGCCCGAGCACCTAGCGGTGCGAGGACCCTATTGAAATGCAAGGAATTATTATTATTATTATTATTATTCTTCTTCTTAACTAAAATGAATTGCCTTTTTGGGGACCTTAACATGCTCAAAAACTCATGAAACTTCACAGAGTCATCAGAAGTGCGAAAACTGGGCAAGTTTTGGGGTTTCATGATAATCTGCAAAGGAATGGCTCAGTAGCGCCCCCTAAAAATTTTCTACGGAACAGCCCCTGAAGGTAGTTTAACCTACGTGTCTGAAACTTGGTAGGCATATGTAACACACCAAGACGTACAAAAAAGCCTCTTGGGCCCATGCCCTAAACCCAACAGGAAGTCGGCCATTTTGAATTGAATGTCCAATTTTCATGCATTTTTGGCCATTTGCAGGGGTCGTAAATGAACGATCTCCTCCTAGAGATTTTGTCCGATCCACTTCAAACTTGGTCTGTCCCACCTACATAAGTTGAAGACAAAAGTTATCAAAAGCTTGAGTTTTCGTCACACCGTGTGGCCGTTGTGGGACCTCAAACTTCGCTACAAACAGGAAGTAGTATTATAACACAGGAAGTAGTTTATAACTCCAGCATACATTGTCCAATCTTCCCCAAACTTCACAGGATTTATGACAGTCCCGCTCTGAAGACATCTACATGTCAATAATTTGTGATTGATATAGCGCCCCCTACTGGTAGTATAAAATGTCATGTTTTACACTTTGAAGCACATCTCGTCCAAAGTTGAACACATCAACGTCAAACTTGGGGAAATTATCCAAAAGGCATTGATGATGCTTTCTATTGAATACTGTGAGTTTTCGTCAAAGGGCATGACCTTGGCGTGGCGGGGAACTTTGATGTTTCGCCATGATGACAAAAGTTGCTGTAACTTGACTCTACGTGGACATATCTTTCCAAAACTTCACACATATGATAACAGTCCAGCCCTGAAAACATCTACAGAGGAAATTTGAATCAGCGTCATAGCGCCACCTACTGGCGGCAGAAAGTTACTTTTTTCATTCTTTCATGTCCCTCTTCTACCAGGTTCACCCGACCCACCTTAATTTTGCGGATACATAGTCCCAAGACCTTGGTGATGATCAAACCAGAACCTTTTGAGGTTTCGTACAACGCTGTCACCGTGGCGCCACCTCATTCGCCATAAAACACGAGGTTCTTTTTGAGGGGCAAGGGATACTTGAAAACTCACGAAACTTGGCACACCCATCACAAGGCCCAAATTGTGTTGTCTGATATGCTTTTTGTGTTTTGATGTGCCAAGATGCCTCAACAGCGCCCCCTACAATTTTTCGATGAAGCAGCCCCCGAAGCTTGTTTCACTTACATGTATGAAACTTGGTAGGCATATGTAACACTCCAAGACGTACAAAAAAGCCTCTTGGAGTTATGCTCCAAACCCAACCGGAAGTCCGCCATTTTGAATTTACTTGTGCCACTTTTGTGCATTTTGGGCGATTTCCAGTAGACGTAAATGAATGAACTTGTCCTAGAGTTTTTATCCAATCCACTTCAAACTCGGTCTGTCCCACCCCAAGACCGTGAAGACGAAAAGTTATCAAACGTTTCAGGTTTTCGTTAAACGCTGTCTCTGTGGCCCCGCCTTCTTCGCCATAAACCACGAAATTGTAACTACTCCTACAGATTTTATCCCATCAACTTCTTACTTGGTCTGTCCCACCTCCAGACATTGATGAAGAAAAGTTATCAAAAACTGGACTTGTTGTCACACCATGTGACCGTGGCAGGGCCTCAATCTTTGGGGACTCGCCACAAAACAGGAAGTTGTGTATGACTCCATCATCCATGGTCCAATCTTCCCCAAACTTCACAGGATTGATGACAGTCCTGCTCTGAAGAGATCTCCATGTGAATAATTTGTGATAAATACAGCGCCCCCTAATGGTAAGAGAAAATTTCATGTTTTATATTTTGAAGTATAACTCCCAAGACTTGGCCAGATCCACCTCAATCTTGGTCAGTCTATCCGTCACATGTAGAAGATGTTTTATTGTGAACACTGTAAGTTTGCATCAAAGGGCGTGGCCATGACGTAGCGGCAAACTTTGATGTTTCGCCATGATAACAAAAGTTGTGTAGCTTGACTCTACGTGGACATATCTTTCCAAAACTTCACACATATGATAAAAGTCCAGCCCTGAAAACATCTACCAAGAAAGTTTTAATCAGCCTCATAGCGCCACCTAGTGCCATCTGTAAGTTACTGCTTTCATTCTTTCATGTCTCTCTTCTACCAAGTTAACCACAACCACCTCAATTTTGCGTAGACATAGTCCCAAGACTTTGATGATGATCACACCAGAAGCTTTTGAGGTTTCAGCAAACACTGTCAATGTGGCAACGCCTTATTCGCCATAAAACACGAAGTTGTTTTTGAGGGGTAAGGGATGCTTGTAATGTCATGAAACTTGGTACACATACAAGAAGTTCCGATGTGTGTTGTGTGATGTGATTTATCTGCTCTGATGTGCCAACATGGCTCAACAGCGCCCCCTACAATTTTTCAAAAAAGCAGCCCCCGACGCTGGTTTGACCTACATCTATGAAACTTGGTACATACATGCATCACTGAAAGACGTACAAAAAAGGCTCTTGCAACCATGTGCCAAACCCAACAGGAAGTCCGCCATTTTGAATTTGCTCGTAAGTGGTTCACAAAATCACCATACATGTTCCAATCTTCCCCATACTTCACAGGCTTGATGACAGTCCTGCCCTGAACACATCTATACGCCAATACTTGGTTATTAGTACGGCGCCACCTACTGGCAAAATAACATGTCCTCGTATGATTTGAGGGATATGACGTGTAACTCCAACGTGAGGGGTCTGCCTTCGACAGGAATGAATGGCCGCATCGGCCGGCGTCCTGCCAGCACCCTCGAGTTGCGTGAAGGTGCGAGGGCCCGTTCATCGCTGCTTGCAGCTTTAATTAGGGCCCGAGCACGTACCGTGCGAGGACCCTATTGTTTTCCTTAGGATTATTATTATTATTATTATTATTATTATTATTATTATTATTATTATTTTTTTTTTTTTTTTTTTCCGCGACTTTAAACGCATTTTTGGGGGCTTTAACATATTCAAAAACTCACCAAATTTGGCATGCACATTCGTCTTGGCGAAAATTTATGTGTACGCAAAATTTAAAAGATGCCCGTTGCAAAATGGCGAAATGGCGCCCCCTAGAAAATTTCAATCGGCTCCCACCGGCAGCCCGTTTGACCAAATTCCACGAAATTCGGGGAGGTCGTGTATCATCCAAAGACGCACGAAAATGCGCAGTTGGACTTTTTTCTAAAACCAACAGGAAGCCGGCTATTTTGATTTGAATATTCATTTTTTTACCGATTTTGGCGATTTCCAAGAAATCTCTCAGAGCTATCTCCTCCTACACACTTCATTGGATCGGCTTCAAATTTGGCGTGCTGGAACTAGACCACTTGATGATCAAAAGTTATCATACGATTTTCCCTACGTTAAACGGTTTGGCCGTCAGGTGGCGGCGAAGTTTGACGTCTCGCCAAAAAAAACCCCCAAAAAACAAAAGTGCTATTACTTGGGCATGAAAAGACCGATCGGCACAAAACTTGCTGGATATGATCGTAGTCCGGCCTTCATCACGCCAACATCAAAAAATTCCCCCGTTCTCAAAGCGCCCCCTGCTGGCGACAGGAAAAGCGATGTTTTAGACTTTGAGGTGCTACTCTCAGCACGTTCAGTATATCCAACTCAAAATTGGTCAGAAAGGCCTCAACACGTTGGTAATGCTACATGATGAAGATTTGTGAAGTTTCGCCGAACGGCGTTCCGCCCACAGGGCGGCGAAGTCAACGGTTCGCCAAAACGCAGTTAAGTGGCCTTAACTTCAGTGTCCTTGGTCATATCTGCCTGAAACTTCACATGTGTGTTAACAGTCCAGCCCTGAACATGTGATATGAATTTCGTTGATGGGCGTGGCCAAATGGCTTGGCCACACCCTTTAAACATCAGCCCCTACGGCACGTTTCACCGACATGCATGAAAATTGGTACACATATGTATCACATCCAGACGCACAAAAAAGCCTCTTGGACCCATTGGCTACACCCAACAGGAAGTCAGCCATTTTGAATTTGACGCCAGATTGGGCGATTCGCACTCCTCGTACTTTTTCTATCTCCTCCTGCATGATTCATCGGATCGGCTTCAAATTTGGCGTGCATCAACTAGACCACTTGATGATCAAAAGTTATCATACGATTTTCCCTATGTTAAACGGTTTGGCTGTCAGGTGGCGGCGAAGTTTGACGTCTCGCCAAAAAAACCCCAAAAAACAAAAGTGCTATTACTTGGGCATGATAAGTCCGATCGGCACAAAACTTGCTGGGTATGATCGTAGTCCGGCCTTCATCACGCCAACATCAAAAAATTCCCCCGTTCTCAAAGTGCCCCCTGCTGGCGACAGGAAAAGCGATGTTTTAGACTTTGAGGTGCTACTCTCAGCACGTTCAGTATATCCAACTCAAAATTGGTCAGAAAGGCCTCAACACGTTGGTAATGCAACATGATGAAGATTTGTGACGTATCGCCGAACGGCGTTCCGCCCACAGGGCGGCGAAGTCAACGGTTCGCCAAAACGCAGTTAAGTGGCCTTAACTTCAGTGTCCTTGGTCATATCTGCCTGAAACTTCACATGTGTGTTAACAGTCCAGCCCTGAACATGTGATATGATGGGCGTGGCCAAATGGCTTGGCCACACCCACACGTTTCACTGACATGCATGAAAATTGGTACACATATGTATCACATCCAGACGCACAAAAAAGTCTCTTGGACCCGTTGGCCAAACCCAACAGGAAGTCGGCCATTTTGAATTTAATGGTCATTTTTGGCGTTTTCCACGTGTTGTATTTTAATGAACTCCACCTACAGGATGCATCAGAACACCTTCAAAATCATTGTGTGCCATCTAGACAAAGGTGTAATGAAAACTTATAAGCAGATTTTTGCATCGTGAAACGGTTTGGCCGTCAGGTGGCGGTGAAGTTTGATGTCTCGCCATAAAACATGAAATTAGTATAACTTTGGCATACATTGTCCATTCTTCACCAAACTTCACATGTTTGTTAACAGTCCAGAACTGAATGTATAGTATGAGTTTCATCAATAAGCGTGGCCGTATGGCTTGGCCACGCCCCTTAAAGTGCAGCGTCCCCCATAACAACTTTTACCGACGTGCACGAAAATCAGTATGCACATGTATCGTGTCCAGACGCACAAAAAAGCCTCTTGCACATATAGGCCACACCCGACAGGAAGTCGGCCATTTTGAAATTTACAGTCATTTTTGGCGTTTTCCACGTGTTGTATTTTAATGATCTCCTCCTCCAGAAATGAATCAATTAACTCCAAAACTGGTGTGTACCATCTACACAAGTGTGTGATCAAAACAGATTAAGAGAATTGCTCAGCATGGAACGGTGTGGCTGTGACATGGCGTCGACACTTGATGTCTCACCATGAAACACGATATTGCTATAACATGGGATCTAATGGTCGAATCTGCTCCAAACTTCACATGTATGATAATAGTCCTGGCATGAACACACCCACATGACGCTCAGGAGTCAGAGTCATAGCGCCACCCAGTGGAGACGGGAAGTCGCAACGCATTGGTTCCTACACTGTCTGAAGGAGGCGAACATTCAGCGCCTCGTCTGCCGGTCGACCTCTGGCGACACGGTGGCGGCCGCGCCAGGCCCCGAGTTGCGTGGGGTGCGAGGGCCCGCTCAACGCTGCTTGCAGCTTTAATTATTATTTTTTTTTTTTTTTTCCGCGACTTTAAACGCATTTTTGGGGGCTTTAACATATTCGAAAACTCACCAAATTTGGCATGCACATTTGTCTTGGTGAAAATTTATGTGTACGCAAAATTTAAACGATGCGCGTTGCAAAATGGCGAAATGGCGCCCCCTAGAAAATTTCAAATCGCCTCCCACCGGCAGCCTGTTTGACCAAATTCCACGAAATTCGGGGAGGTCGAGTATCATCCCAAGACGCACGAAAATGCGCAGTTGGACTTTTTTCTAAAACCAACAGGAAGCCGGCTATTTTGATTTGAATATTCATTTTTTCACCGATTTTGGCGATTTCCAAGAATTCTCTCAGAGCTATCTCCTCCTACACGGTTCATTGGATCGGCTTCAAATTTGGCGTGCTGGAACTAGACCACTTGATGATCAGAAGTTATCATACGATTTTCCCTACGTTAAACGGTTTGGCTGTCAGGTGGCGGCGAAGTTTGACGTCTCGCCAAAAAAACCCCAAAAAACAAAAGTGCTATTACTTGGGCATGATAAGTCCGATCGGCACAAAACTTGCTGGGTATGATCGTAGTCCGGCCTTCATCACGCCAACATCAAAAAATTCCCCCGTTCTCAAAGCGCCCCCTGCTGGCGACAGGAAAAGCGATGTTTTAGACTTTGAGGTGCTACTCTCAGCACGTTCAGTATATCCAACCCAAATTTGGTCAGAAAGGCCTCAACACGTTGGTAATGCTACATGATGAAGATTGTGACGTATCGTCAAACGGCGTTGCGCCCACAGGGCGGCGAAGTCAACGGTTCGCCAAAACGTAGGAAAGTGGCCTTAACTTCAGTGTCCTTGGGCATATCTGCCTAAAACTTTACATGTGTGTTAACAGTCCAGCCCTGAACATGTGATATGAATTTCGTTGATGGGCGTGGCCAAATGGCTTGGCCACACCCTTTAAACATCAGCCCCTGCGGCACGTTTCACTGACATGCATGAAAATTGGTACACATATGTATCACATTCAGACGCACAAAAAAGTCTCTTGGACCCATTGGCCAAACCCAACAGGAAGTTGGCCATTTTGAATTTAATGGTCATTTTTGGCGTTTTCCACGTGTTGTATTTTAATGAACTCCACCTACAGGATGCATCAGAACAACTTCAAAATCATTGTGTGCCATCTAGACAAAGGTGTAATCAAAACTTAGAAGCAGATTTTTGCATCGTGAAACGGTTTGGCCGTCAGGTGGCGGCGAAGTTTGATGTCTCGCCATAAAACACGAAATTAGTATAACTTTGGCATACATTGTCCATTCTTCACCAAACTTCACATGTTTGTTAACAGTCCAGACCTGAATGTATAGTATGAGGTTCATCAATAAGCGTGGCCGTATGGCTTGGCCACGCCCCTTAAAGTGCAGCGTCCCCCATAACAACTTTCACAGACGTACACGAAAATCAGTATGCACATGTATCGTGTCCAGACGCACAAAAAAGCCTCTTGCACATGTAGGCCACACCCGACAGGAAGTCGGCCATTTTGAAATTTACAGTCATTTTTGGCGTTTTCCACGTGTTGTATTTTAATGATCTCCTCCTCCAGAAATGAATCAATTAACTCCAAAACTGGTGTGTACCATCTACACAAGTGTGTGATCAAAACATATTAAGAGAATTGCTCAGCATGGAACGGTGTGGCTGTGACATGGCGTCGACACTTGATGTCTCACCATGAAACACGATATTGCTATAACATGGGATCTAATGGTCGAATCTGCTCCAAACTTCACATGTATGATAATAGTCCTGGCATGAACACACCCACATGACGCTCAGGAGTCAGAGTCATAGCGCCACCCAGTGGAGACGGGAAGTCGCAACGCATTGGTTCCTACACTGTCCGAAGGAGGCGAACATTCAGCGCCTCGTCTGCCGGTCGACCTCTGGCAAGACGGTGGCCGCCGCGCCAGGCCCCGAGTTGCGTGGGGTGCGAGGGCCCGTTCAACGCTGCTTGCAGCTTTAATTATTATTATTACGACAAAAGTAAATCGCTTATTTGGAGGTTTTAACATGCTCAAAAACTCCTGAAATTTGGCGGTCGCATCAGTCGCGGTGTAAATTTACGTATTTTAGGGTTCGCGGCAATGGACGGGTCAAAATGGCTAGGCCACGCCCATTAAAGAGCAATCTCCTTATAAACAGCGCCCTCCTCATCAATTTTCACGGATCTGCACGAAAATCGGTACACATGTAGATCATGCTCAGCCGCACAAAAAAGTCTCTTGGAGCCATAGGCCACGCCCAACAGGAAGTTGGCTATTTTGAATTTAGCGGCCATTTTTGGCGTTTTACCACGTGTAATATTTTGACGAACTCCTCCTACACGATTAATCAAAACGGCTTCAAAATCGCCGTGTACCAACTAGATAAGTTTGTGATCAAAAGTTATTCAAAGATCCGCTACCCGTCGAACACGGAATCGGCTTTTTGGCGGCGAAGTTTGAAGTTTGAAGTTTGACTCGCCATGAAAAACGAAATTGCTATAACTTTGGCATTAATCGTCCGATCTGCACCAAACTTCACATGATTCATAATATTCCCGCCCTGAACACGTCTACATGCAGAAATTTTGTAATTACCCTAGCGCCCCCTGCTGGCGACAGGAAAAGCGATGTTTTTAGACTTTGACGTGCAGCTCTGACCACGTTCACCATATGCAACTCAAATTTGGTCAGACAGACCTCAAGACGTTGGTAATGCTACATTATGAAGATTGTGACTAGGCGTCAAACGGTGTTCCGCCCAGAGGGCGGTGAAGTCGAAAATTCGCCAAAACGCGTTGAAAATGGCTTTAATGACATTAACTTCTGTGTCCTTGGTCATATCTGCCTGAAACTTCACATGTGTGTTAACAGTCCAGGCTTGAACATGTGATATGAGTTTCGTTGATGGGCGTGGCCAAATGACTTGACCACGCCCTTTAAACATCAGCCCCTGCCGCACGTGTCACCGACATGCACGAAAATTGGTACACGCATGTATCACACCGAGACGCACAAAAAAGTCTCTTGGACCCACTGGCCATACCCAACAGGAAGTCGGCCATTTTGAATTTTGATGCTATTTTTGGTGTTTTCCACATGTTGTATTTTAACGAACTCCTCTTGCAGGATTAATCAGAATGACTTCAAAATCACTGTATGTGATCTAGACAAGGTTGTGATCAAAAGTTATTAAAGGATTTTTCCACAGTTAAACGGTTTGGCCGTCAGGTGGCGGCGAAGTTTGATGTCTCGCCATAAAACACTGTTAGTATAAGTTTGGCATACATTGTCCATTCTTCACCAAACTTCACATGTTTGTTAACAGTCCAGACCTGAATGTATAGTATGAGTTTCATCAATAAGCGTGGCCGTATGGCTTGACCACGCCCCTTAAAGTGCAGCGTCCCCCATAACAACTTTCACCGACGTGCACGAAAATCAGTATGCACATGTATCGTGTCCAGACGCACAAAAAAGCCTCTTGCACATATAGGCCACACCCGACAGGAAGTCGGCCATTTTGAAATTTACAGTCATTTTTGGCGTTTTCCACGTGTTGTATTTTAATGATCTCTTCCTCCAGAAATGAATCAATTAACTCCAAAACTGGTGTGTACCATCTACACAAGTGTGTGATCAAAACATATTAAGAGAATTGCTCAGCATGGAACGGTGTGGCTGTGACATGGCGTCGACACTTGATGTCTCACCATGAAACACGATATTGCTATAACATGGGATCTAATGGTCGAATCTGCTCCAAACTTCACATGTATGATAAAAGTCCTGGCATGAACACACCCACATGACGCTCAGGAGTCAGAGTCATAGCGCCACCCAGTGGAGACGGGAAGTCGCAACGCATTGGTTCCTACACTGTCCGAAGGAGGCGAACATTCAGCGCCTCGTCTGCCGGTCGACCTCTGGCGACACGGTGGCGGCCGCGCCAGGCCCCGAGTTGCGTGGGGTGCGAGGGCCCGTTCAACGCTGCTTGCAGCTTTAATTATTATTCTTTTTCTTAACTAAAATGAATTGCCTTTTTGGGGACCTTAACATTCTCAAAAACTCATGAAACTTCACAGACTCATCAGAAGTGCGAAAACTGGGCAAGTTTTGGGGTTTCATGATAATCTGCAAAGGAATGGCTCAGTAGCGCCCCCTAAAAATATTCTACGGAACAGCCCCTGAAGGTAGTTTAACCTACGTGTCTGAAACTTGGTAGGCATATGTAACACACCAAGACGTACAAAAAAGCCTCTTGAGCCCATGCCCTAAACCCAACAGGAAGTCGGCCATTTTGAATTGAATGTGCAATTTTCATGCATTTTTGGCCATTTGCAGGGCTCGTAAATGGACGATCTCCTCCTAGAGATTTTGTCCGATCGACTTCAAACTTGGTCTGTCCCACCTACATAAGTTGAAGACCAAAAGTTATCAAAAAAATTGACTTTTCGTCACACCGTGTGACCGTTGTGGGACCTCAAACTTCGCTACAAACAGGAAGTAGTATTATAACACAGGAAGTAGTTTATAACTCCAGCATACATTGTCCAATCTTCCCCAAACTTCACAGGATTGATGACAGTCCCACTCCGAAGAGATCTACATGTCAATAATTTGTGATTAATATAGCGCCCCCTACTGGTAATAGAAAATGTCATGTTTTACACTTTGAAGCACATCTCCTCCAAAGTTGACCACATCAACGTCAAACTTGGGGAAATTATCCATAAGGCCTTGATGATGCTTTCTATTGAATACTGTGAGTTTTCGTCAAAGGGCGTGACCATGGCGTGGCGGGGAACTTTGATGTTTCGCCATGATGACAAAAGTAGCTGTAACTTGACTCTACGTGGACATATCTTTCCAAAACTTCACACATATGATAACAGTCCAGCCCTGAAAACATCTACAGAGGAAATTTGAATCAGCATCATAGCGCCACCTACTGGCGGCAGAAAGTTACTTTTTTCATTCTTTCATGTCCTTCTTCTACCAGGTTCACCCGACCCACCTCAATTTTGCGGATCCATAGTCCCAAGACCTTGGTGATGATCAAACCAGAACCTTTTGAGGTTTCGTACAACGCTGTCACCGTGGCGCCACCTCATTCGCCATAAAACACGAGGTTCTTTTTGAGGGGCAAGGCATACTTGAAAACTCACGAAACTTGGCACACCCATCACAAGGCCCAAATTGTGTTGTCTGCTATGCTTTTTGTGTTTCGATGTGCCAAGATGCCTCAACAGCGCCCCCTACAATTTTTCGATGAAGCAGCCCCCGAAGCTGGTTTCACCTACATGTATGAAACTTGGTAGGCATATGTAACACTCCAAGACGTACAAAAAAGCCTCTTGGAGTTATGCTCCAAACCCAACCGTAAGTCCGCCATTTTGAATTTACTTGTGCCACTTTTGTGCATTTTGGGTGATTTCCAGTAGACGTAAATGAACGAACTTGTCCTAGAGTTTTTATCCAATCCACTTCAAACTCGGTCTGTCCCACCCCAAGACCGTGAAGACGAAAAGTTATCAAACGTTTCAGGTTTTCGTCAAACGCTGTCTCCGTGGCCCTGCCTTCTTCGCCATAAATCACGAAATTGTAACTACTCCTACAGATTTTATCCCATCAACTTCTTACTTGGTCTGTCCCACCTCCAGACATTGATGAAGAAAAGTTATCAAAAACTGGACTTGTTGTCACACCATGTGACCGTGGCAGGGCCTCAAACTTTGGGGACTCGCCACAAAACAGGAAGTTGTGTATGACTCCATCATCCATGGTCCAATCTTCCCCAAACTTCACAGGATTGATGACAGTCCTGCTCTGAAGAGACCTCCATGTGAATAATTTGTGATAAATATAGCGCCCCCTACTGGTAAGAGAAAATTTCATGTTTTATATTTTGAAGTATAACTCCCACAACTTGGCCAGATCCACCTCAATCTTGGTCAGTCTATCCGTCACATGTAGAAGATGTTTTATTGTGAACACTGTAAGTTTGCATCAAAGGGCGTGGCCATGACGTGGCGGCAAACTTTGATGTTTCGCCATGATAACAAAAGTTGTGTAGCTTGACTCTACATAGACATATCTTTCCAAAACTTCACACATATGATAAAAGTCCAGCCCTGAAAACATCTACAGAGAAATTTTTAATCAGCCTCATAGCGCCACCTACTGGCGGCAGAAAGTTACTGCTTTCATTCTTTCATGTCTGTCTTCTACCAAGTTAACCACAACCACCTCAATTTTGCTGAGACATAGTCCCAGACCTTGATGATGATCACACCAGAAGCTTTTGAGTTTTTGTCAAACACTGTCACTGTGGCAACGCCTTATTCGCCATAAAACACAAAGTTGTTTTTGAGGGGTAAGGGATGCTTGTAATGTCATGAAACTTGGTACACATACAAGAAGTTCCGATGTGTGTTGTGTGATGTGATTTATCTGCTTTGATGTGCCAACATGGCTCAACGGCGCCCCCTACAATTTTTCAAAAAAGCAGCCCCCGACGCTGGTTTGACCTACATCTATGAAACTTGGTACGTACATGCATCACTGAAACACGTACAAAAAAGGCTCTTGCAACCATGTGCCAAACCCAACAGGAAGTCCGCCATTTTGAATTTGCTTGTAAGTGGTTCACAACCATACATGTTCCAATCTTCCCCAAACTTCACAGGATTGATGACAGTCCTGCCCTGAACACATCTATACGCCAATACTTGGTTATTAGTACGGCGCCACCTACTGGCAAAATAACATGTCCTCGTATGATTTGAGGGATATGACGTGTAACTCTAACGTGAGGGGTCTGCCTTCGACAGGAATGAAGGGCCGCATCGGCCGGCGTCCTGCCAGCACCCTCGAGTTGCGTGAAGGTGCGAGGGCCCGTTCATCGCTGCTTGCAGCTTTAATTAGGGCCCGAGCACGTACCGTGCGAGGACCCTATTGAAATTGAAGGAATTATTATTATTATTACGACAAAAGTAAATCGCTTATTTGGAGGTTTTAACATGCTCAAAAACTCCTGAAATTTGGCGGTCGCATCAGTCGCGGTGTAAATTTACGTATTTTAGGGTTCGCAGCAATGGACGGGTCAAAATGGATAGGCCACGCCCATTAAAGGGCAATCTCCTTATAAACAGCGCCCTCCTCATCAATTTTCACGGATCTGCACGAAAATCGGTACACATGTAGATCATGCCGAGCCGCACAAAAAAGTCTCTTGGAGCCATAGGCCACGCCCAACAGGAAGTTGGCTATTTTGAATTTAGCGGCCATTTTTGGCGTTTTACCACGTGTCATATTTTGACGAACTCCTCCTACACGATTAATCAAAACGGCTTCAAAATCGCCGTGTACCAACTAGATAAGTTTGTGATCAAAAGTTATTCAAAGATCCGCTACCCGTTGAACACGGAATCGGCTTTTTGGCGGCAAAGTTTGAAGTTTGAAGTTTGTCTCGCCATGAAAAACGAAATTGCTATAACTTTGGCATTAATCGTCCGATCTGCACCAAACTTCACATGATTCATAATATTCCCGCCCTGAACACGTCTACATGCAGAAATTTTGTAATTACCCTAGCGCCCCCTGCTGGCGACAGGAAAAGCGATGTTTTTAGACTTTGACGTGCAGCTCTGACCACGTTCACCATATGCAACTCAAATTTGGTCAGACAGACCTCAAGACGTTGGTAATGCTACATTATGAAGATTGTGACTAGGCGTCAAACGGTGTTCCGCCCAGAGGGCGGCGAAGTCGAAAATTCGCCAAAACGCGTTGAAAATGGCTTTAATGACATTAACTTCTGTGTCCTTGGTCATATCTGCCTGAAACTTCACATGTGTGTTAACAGTCCAGGCTTGAACATGTGATATGAGTTTCGTTGATGGGCGTGGCCAAATGACTTGACCACGCCCTTTAAACATCAGCCCCTGCCGCACGTGTCACCGACATGCACGAAAATTGGTACACGCATGTATCACACCGAGACGCACAAAAAAGTCTCTTGGACCCACTGGCCATACCCAACAGGAAGTCGGCCATTTTGAATTTTGATGCTATTTTTGGCGTTTTCCACATGTTGTATCTTAACGAACTCCTCCTACAGGATTAATGAGAATGACTTCAAAATCACTGTGTATGATCTAGACAAGGTTGTGATCAAAAGTTATTGAAAGATTTTTCCACAGTTAAACGGTTTGGCCGTCAGGTGGCGGCGAAGTTTGATGTCTCGCCATGAAACACGAAATTGCTATAATTTTGGGACACATTGTCCAATCTTCACCAAACTTCACATGATTCATAATAGTCCCACACTGAACACGTCTACATGACAAAGTTCTGTGATAGTCATAACGCCCCCTAGTGGCGACAGGAAATGACATATTTTAAACTTTGATTGGCATTAACTTTATTATACTTGGTCCAATCTTACTGAAACTTCACATGGTTGTTAACAGTCCAGGCCTGAACATATGGTATGAGTTTCGTGGATGAGTGTGGTCGTATGGCTTGGCCACACCCCTTAAAGTGCAGCATCCCCCATAGCAAGTTTCGCCGATATGCACGAAAATAGGTGTGCACATGTATCATCCGCAGACGCACAAAAAAGCCTCTTGCACATATAGGCCACATCCAACAGGAAGTCGGCCATTTTGAAATTTACAGTCATTTTTGGCGTTTTCCACGTGTTGTATTTTAATGATCTCCTCCTCCAGAAATGAATCAATTAACTCCAAAACTGGTGTGTACCATCTACACAAGTGCGTGATCAAAACATATTAAGAGAATTGCTCAGCATGGAACGGTGTGGCTGTGACATGGCGTCGACACTTGATGTCTCACCATGAAACACGATATTGCTATAACATGGGATCTAATGGTCGAATCTGCTACAAACTTCACATGTATGATAATAGTCCTGGCATGAACACACCCACATGACGCTCAGGAGTCAGAGTCATAGCGCCACCCAGTGGAGACGGGAAGTCGCAACGCATTGGTTCCTACACCGTCCGAAGGAGGCGAACATTCAGCGCCTCGTCTGCCGGTCGACCTCTGGCTAGACGGTGGCGGCCGCGCCAGGCCCCGAGTTGCGTGGGGTGCGAGGGCCCGTTCAACGCTGCTTGCAGCTTTAATTAGGGCCCGAGCACGTACCGTGCGAGGACCCTATTGTTTTCCTTAGGATTATTATTATTATTATTATTATTATTATTATTAGGGCCCGAGCACCTAGCGGTGCGAGGACCCTATTGAAATGCAAGGAATTATTATTATTAGGGCCCGAGCACGAACCGTGCGAGGACCCTATTGATTTCCTTAGGATTATTATTATTATTATTATTTTTTTTTTTTTTTTTTTTTCGCTTGATCGCATTTTTGGGGGCTTTAACATATTCAAAAACTCACCAAATTTGACGTGCACATTCGTCTACGGGACATTTATGTGTACGCAAAATTTAAACGATGCCCATTGCAAAATGGCGAAATGGCGCCCCCTAGAAAATTTCAATCGGCTCCCACCGGCAGCCCGTTTGACCAAATTCCACGAAATTCGGGGAGGTCGTGTATCATCCCAAGACGCACGAAAATGCGCAGTTGGACTTTTTTCTAAAACCAACAGGAAGCCGGCTATTTTGATTTGAATATTCCATTTTTTACCGATTTTGGCGATATGCTAGTGTGCTCTCAGAGCTATCTCCTCCTAGACGGTTCATTGGATCGGCTTCAAATTTGCCGTGCTGCAACTAGACCACATGATGATCAAAAGTTGTTAAAAGATCTTTCCCTCGTTAAACGGTTTGGCCGTCAGGTGGCGGCGAAGTTTGATGTCTCAAAAAAAAAAACCCAAAAACCCAGAATTGCTATAACTTGGGCGTGAAAGGTCCAATCGGCACAAAACTTGCTGGGTATGATCGTAGTCCCGCCCTGAACACGTCTACATCAAAAAATTCCCCTGTTCTCAAAGCGCCCCCTGCTGGCGACAGGAAAAGTGATTTTTTACACTTTGAGGTGCAGCTCTGAGCACGTTCAGCATATCCAACTCAAATTTGGTTAGAAAGGCCTCAACATGTTGTTAATGCTACATGATGAAGATTGTGACGTATCGTCAAACGGCGTTGCGCCCAGAGGGCGGCGAAGTCGATGCTTCGCCAAAACGTAGGAAAGTGGCCTTAACTTCAGTGTCCTTGGGCATATCTGCCTGAAACTTCACGTGTGTTAAGAGTCCAGCCCTGAAAATGTCATGTGAATTTCGTTGATGGGCGTGGTCAAATGGCTTGGCCACGCCCTTTAAACATCAGCCCCTGCGGCACGTTTCACTGACATGCATGAAAATTGGTACACATATGTATCACATCCAGACGCACAAAAAAGTCTCTTGGACCCATTGGCCAAACCCAACAGGAAGTCCGCCATTTTGAATTTAATGGTCATTTTTGGCGTTTTCCACGTGTTGTATTTTAATGAACTCCACCTACAGGATGCATCAGAACAACTTCAAAATCATTGTGTGCCATCTAGACAAAGGTGTAATCAAAACTTAGAAGCAGATTTTTGCATCGTGAAACGGTTTGGCCGTCAGGTGGCGGCGAAGTTTGATGTCTCGCCATAAAACACGAAATTAGTATAACTTTGGCATACATTGTCCATTCTTCACCAAACTTCACATGTTTGTTAACAGTCCAGACCTGAATGTATAGTATGAGGTTCATCAATAAGCGTGGCCGTATGGCTTGGCCACGCCCCTTAAAGTGCAGCGTCCCCCATAACAACTTTCACAGATGTACACGAAAATCAGTATGCACATGTATCGTGTCCAGACACACAAAAAAGCCTCTTGCACATGTAGGCCACACCCGACAGGAAGTCGGCCATTTTGAAATTTACAGTCATTTTTGGCGTTTTCCACGTGTTGTATTTTAATGATCTCCTCCTCCAGAAATGAATCAATTAACTCCAAAACTGGTGTGCACCATCTACACAAGTGTGTGATCAAAACATATTAAGAGAATTGCTCAGCATGGAACGGTGTGGCTGTGACATGGCGTCGACACTTGATGTCTCACCATGAAACACGATATTGCTATAACATGGGATCTAATGGTCGAATCTGCTCCAAACTTCACATGTATGATAATAGTCCTGGCATGAACACACCCACATGACGCTCAGGAGTCAGAGTCATAGCACCACCCAGTGGAGACGGGAAGTCGCAACGCATTGGTTCCTACACTGTCCGAAGGAGGCGAACATTCAGCGCCTCGTCTGACGGTCGACCTCTGGCGAGACGGTGGCGGCCGCGCCAGGCCCCGAGTTGCATGGGGTGCGAGGGCCCGTTCAACGCTGCTTGCAGCTTTAATTATTATTATTATTATTATTATTATTATTATTAGGGCCCGAGCACGAACCGTGCGAGGACCCTATTGTTTTCCTTAGGATTATTAGGGCCCGAGCACCTAGCGGTGCGAGGACCCTATTGAAATGCAAGGAATTATTATTATTATTATTATTCTTCTTCTTCTTAACTAAAATGAATTGCCTTTTTGGGGACCTTAACATGCTCAAAAACTCATGAAACTTCACAGACTCATCAGAAGTGCGAAAACTGGGCAAGTTTTGGGGTTTCATGATAATCTGCAAAGGAATGGCTCAGTAGCGCCCCCTAAAAATTTTCTACGGAACAGCCCCTGAAGGTAGTTTAACCTACGTGTCTGAAACTTGGTAGGCATATGTAACACACCAAGACGTACAAAAAAGCCTCTTGGGCCCATGCCCTAAACCCAACAGGAAGTCGGCCATTTTTAATTGAATGTGCAATTTTCATGCATTTTTGGCCATTTGCAGGGGTCGTAAATGAACGATCTCCTCCTAGAGATTTTGTCCGATCGACTTCAAACTTGGTCTGTCCCACCTACATAAGTTGAAGACAAAAAGTTATCAAAAGCTTGAGTTTTCGTCACACCGTGTGGCCGTTGTGGGACCTCAAACTTCGCTACAAACAGGAAGTAGTATTATAACACAGGAAGTAGTTTATAACTCCAGCATACATTGTCCAATCTTCCCCAAACTTCACAGGATTGATGACAGTCCCGCTCTGAAGACATCTACATGTCAATAATTTGTGATTGATATAGCGCCCCCTACTGCTAGTATAAAATGTCATGTTTTACACTTTGAAGCACATCTCGTCCAAAGTTGAACACATCAACGTCAAACTTGGGGAAATTATCCAAAAGGCATTGATGATGCTTTCTATTGAATACTGTGAGTTTTCGTCAAAGGGCATGACCTTGGCGTGGCGGGGAACTTTGATGTTTCGCCATGATGACAAAAGTTGCTGTAACTTCACTCTACGTGGACATATCTTTCCAAAACTTCACACATATGATAACAGTCCAGCCCTGAAAACATCTACAGAGGAAATTTGAATCAGCGTCATAGCGCCACCTACTGGCGGCAGAAAGTTACTTTTTTCATTCTTTCATGTCCCTCTTCTACCAGGTTCACCCGACCCACCTTAATTTTGCGGATACATAGTCCCAAGACCTTGGTGATGATCAAACCAGAACCTTTTGAGGTTTCGTACAACGCTGTCACCGTGGCGCCACCTCATTCGCCATAAAACACGAGGTTCTTTTTGAGGGGCAAGGGATACTTGAAAACTCACGAAACTTGGCACACCCATCACAAGACCCAAATTGTGTTGTCTGATATGCTTTTTGTGTTTTGATGTGCCAAGATGCCTCAACAGCGCCCCCTACAATTTTTCGATGAAGCAGCCCCCGAAGCTTGTTTCACTTACATGTATGAAACTTGGTAGGCATATGTAACACTCCAAGACGTACAAAAAAGCCTCTTGGAGTTATGCTCCAAACCCAACCGGAAGTCCGCCATTTTGAATTTACTTGTGCCACTTTTGTGCATTTTGGGCGATTTCCAGTAGACGTAAATGAATGAACTTGTCCTAGAGTTTTTATCCAATCCACTTCAAACTCGGTCTGTCCCACCCCAAGACCGTGAAGACGAAAAGTTATCAAACGTTTCAGGTTTTCGTCAAACGCTGTCTCTGTGGCCCCGCCTTCTTCGCCATAAACCACGAAATTGTAACTACTCCTACAGATTTTATCCCATCAACTTCTTACTTGGTCTGTCCCACCTCCAGACATTGATGAAGAAAAGTTATCAAAAACTGGACTTGTTGTCACACCATGTGACCGTGGCAGGGCCTCAATCTTTGGGGACTCGCCACAAAACAGGAAGTTGTGTATGACTCCATCATCCATGGTCCAATCTTCCCCAAACTTCACAGGATTGATGACAGTCCTGCTCTGAAGAGATCTCCATGTGAATAATTTGTGATAAATACAGCGCCCCCTAATGGTAAGAGAAAATTTCATGTTTTATATTTTGAAGTATAACTCCCAAGACTTGGCCAGATCCACCTCAATCTTGGTCAGTCTATCCGTCACATGTAGAAGATGTTTTATTGTGAACACTGTAAGTTTGCATCAAAGGGCGTGGCCATGACGTAGCGGCAAACTTTGATGTTTCGCCATGATAACAAAAGTTGTGTAGCTTGACTCTACGTGGACATATCTTTCCAAAACTTCACACATATGATAAAAGTCCAGCCCTGAAAACATCTACCGAGAAATTTTTAATCAGCCTCATAGCGCCACCTAGTGGCATCTGTAAGTTACTGCTTTCATTCTTTCATGTCTCTCTTCTACCAAGTTAACCACAACCACCTCAATTTTGCGTAGACATAGTCCCAAGACTTTGATGATGATCACACCAGAAGCTTTTGAGGTTTCAGCAAACACTGTCAATGTGGCGACGCCTTATTCGCCATAAAACACGAAGTTGTTTTTGAGGGGTAAGGGATGCTTGTAATGTCATGAAACTTGGTACACATACAAGAAGTTCCGATGTGTGTTGTGTGATGTGATTTATCTGCTCTGATGTGCCAACATGGCTCAACAGCGCCCCCTACAATTTTTCAAAAAAGCAGCCCCCGACGCTGGTTTGACCTACATCTATGAAACTTGGTACATACATGCATCACTGAAAGACGTACAAAAAAGGCTCTTGCAACCATGTGCCAAACCCAACAGGAAGTCCGCCATTTTGAATTTGCTCGTAAGTGGTTCACAAAATCACCATACATGTTCCAATCTTCCCCATACTTCACAGGATTGATGACAGTCCTGCCCTGAACACATCTATACACCAATACTTGGTTATTAGTACGGCGCCACCTACTGGCAAAATAACATGTCCTCGTATGATTTGAGGGATATGACGTGTAACTCCAACGTGAGGGGTCTGCCTTCGACAGGAATGAATGGCCGCATCGGCCGGCGTCCTGCCAGCACCCTCGAGTTGCGTGAAGGTGCGAGGGCCCGTTCATCGCTGCTTGCAGCTTTAATTAGGGCCCGAGCACGAACCGTGCGAGGACCCTATTGTTTTCCTTAGGATTATTATTAGGGGGCCAAGCCCGCGGGGCCTGGGGAACGCGAATGCAAAGCATACGCGTTTCCCAGGACCAGCGGTGCTGGGAACCCTATTGTTTTTGTTCGGATTTTTATTATTATTATTATTATTATTATTATTATTATTATTATTATTATTATTATTCTCTATTTTTATTCTTCTCCCGGTAAAAGTAGTGCTGCAGGCTAAACCGTGCAAGGGAGGGTGGTGCAATTTGGAGGGTTGGTCCAGACCCCTGCACGTACCTCAGGCGCAAAAAATGACATATGTCAGCCAGCAGGGGGCGCTATAACCAAGGTCAATGCGTTTTGGGCTATAACTCCCACACCGGACGTCGCACATTCAAAAACCTCATATCCCCAGATTCCCTGAAAAGAACTGAATCACATGGCCTGGGCCTCGCCCATTTCCACCCTAATTTTTTTTGGCAAAATCGCGAAAACTGGAAAACCAACTTTTTCGAACTCCTCCTTGGGGTTTTGCCCGATCAGCGTGAAACTTGGCACGTAAAGTCTTCCTCTGGACCTGATCTAAAGTTATCAAAAGAATTTTGTTTGGTTGAAATATGCACAAGTTATTAACGAATAAAATTTTCTAGCTAGCTATAAAAAGGCGAACTGCTGCATATCTCTGTCAAAATAAATGCTAACAACACCAAATCTGAGATCCTTGATTGACATGTGACTGTGAGGGCGTGAGCCAAATTTGGCTAATGTTGGCCACTAGGGGGCGCTGCAAAGCTGAGACATTTATATCTCTTCAATGGCTGCACCTATTTTTACGAAATTTGGTGGGTATGATGCTGCGTCACTCCTGAGGCCATATCTTGAAGTTAATCACGACAGGTGAAAGTGGGCGTGGCTTATTACGAGATAAACAGCAAACATTTATTTCAGCTCAAGTATTATGCTGAGGGCTGTGAAATTCACAGGGTATATATATAACAGCATACCGGCCACCCATAGCAAAAATTGTGTGTCTGCTCCACTAGGTGGCGCTCTAACGGACGCAAACGCATTTTGGCCTGTAACTTCCACATTTTAAATCACATCTTCATAAAGTTTATATCCACGTGTTCCCTAAATAGTTTCGCATCTTCTGACATAGGCCACGCCCACTCCCACAGCATATTTCTTTTTGTAAGTCACTACACATCAAAAACCTACTTTTTCGAACTCCTCTTAGCGTTTAAGCTCCATCTGCACGAAGCTCTGCACATACAATCTCCAGGCTTGCCTGATGAAAAGTTATCAAAAGAATTTTGCTGCTCCAAAAAATGCGGTAGTTACAAATAAACAATTTTTTTTGGCTAGGTAAAAAACACATACCTTTGAATATTTTTGTCAAAGTAAAAGCTATCAACGTCAAACTCAAGTCACTAGTTTCCGAGGTCAGCCAGAGGGTCTGTGCCAAATTTGGTGGAAATTGGCCAATAGGGGGCGCTACAAACACAGAAACATGAAGTGACATGAAAATTGATCAGATTCGCCTGAAATTTGGTGAGGTTGTTGTGGTGTCACTCCTGAGGCCAGAGTCAAATTTTTGTGATGTTGGGTCAAAGTGGGCGTTACTTGTCACAACACAAAAATTCAGCCTTTCGCACTTCCAGTGCTGATCCCATTACAATTATCATACTGCGAGTGAAACGTCGGCCTGCGTCCCGACGCTCGACCCGAAAACCCTTCTTTCGGTGTCAAGTTCCGTGGGCTCCGCGAGACCCGGGGGCCGAGTCGCGCGGGGAGGCTTGGCCCCCTATTATAACTGCTTGCAGTTCTAGTTATTATTATTATTATTTTTTTATTTTTTTTTTTTCGCTTGATTGCATTTTTGGGGGCTTTAACATATTCAAAAACTCACCAAATTTGACGTGCACATTCGTCTAGGGGACATTTATGTGTACGCAAAATTTAAACGATGCCCATTGCAAAATGGCGAAATGGCGCCCCCTAGAAAATTTCAATCGGCTCCCACCGGCAGCCCGTTTGACCAAATTCCACGAAATTCGGGGAGGTCGTGTATCATCCCAAGACGCACGAAAATGCGCAGTTGGACTTTTTTCTAAAACCAACAGGAAGCCGGCTATTTTGATTTGAATATTCATTTTTTTACCGATTTTAGCGATTTTCAAGAATTCTCTCAGAGCTATCTCCTCCTAGACAGTTCATTGGATCGGCTTCAAATTTGCCGTGCTGCAACTAGACCACATGATGATCAAAAGTTATTAAAAGATCTTTCCCTCGTTAAACGGTTTGGCCGTCAGGTGGCGGCGAAGTTTGATGTCTCAAAAAAAAAAACCCAAAAACACAGAATTGCTATTACTTGGGCGTGAAAGGTCCAATCGGCACAAAACTTGCTGGGTATGATCGTAGTCCCGCCCTGAACACGTCTACATTAAAAAATTCCCCTGTTCTCAAAGCGCCCCCTGCTGGCGACAGGAAAAGTGATTTTTTACACTTTGAGGTGCAGCTCTGAGCACGTTCAGCATATCCAACTCAAATTTGGTCAGAAAGGCCTCAACATGTTGTTAATGCTACATGATGAAGATTGTGACGTATCGTCAAACGGCGTTGCGCCCAGAGGGCGGCGAAGTCGATGCTTCGCCAAAACGTAGGAAAGTGGCCTTAACTTCAGTGTCCTTGGGCATATCTGCCTGAAACTTCACATGTGTTTTAAGAGTCCAGCCCTGACAATGTCATGTGAATTTCGTTGATGGGCGTGGCCAAATGGCTTGGCCACACCCTTTAAACATCAGCCCCTGCGGCACGTTTCACCGACATGCATGAAAATTGGTACACATATGTATCACATCCAGACGCACAAAAAACCCTCTTGGACCCATTGGCTACACCCAACAGGAAGTCAGCCATTTTGAATTTGACGCCAGATTGGGCGATTTGCACTCCTCATACTTTTTCTATCTCCTCCTACATGATTCATCGGATCGGCTTCAAATTTGGCGTGCATCAACTAGACCACTTGATGATCAAAAGTTATCATACGATTTTCCCTATGTTAAACGCTTTGGCTGTCAGGTGGCGGCGAAGTTTGATGTCTCGCCATAAAACACGAAATTAGTATAACTTTGGCATACATTGTCCATTCTTCACCAAACTTCACATGTTTGTTAACAGTCCAGACCTGAATGTATAGTATGACTTTCATCAATAAGCGTGGCCGTATGGCTTGGCCACGCCCCTTAAAGTGCAGCGTCCCCCATAACAACTTTCACCGACGTGCACGAAAATCAGTATGCACATGTATCGTGTCCAGACGCACAAAAAAGCCTCTTGCACATGTAGGCCACACCCGACAGGAAGTCGGCCATTTTGAAATTTACAGTCATTTTTGGCGTTTTCCACGTGTTGTATTTTAATGATCTCCTCCTCCAGAAATGAATCAATTAACTCCAAAACTGGTGTGTACCATCTACACAAGTGTGTGATCAAAACATATTAAGAGAATTGCTCAGCATGGAACGGTGTGGCTGTGACATGGCGTCGACACTTGATGTCTCACCATGAAACACGATATTGCTATAACATGGGATCTAATGGTCGAATCTGCTCCAAACTTCACATGTATGATAATAGTCCTGGCATGAACACACCCACATGACGCTCAGGAGTCAGAGTCATAGCGCCACCCAGTGGAGACGGGAAGTGGCAACGCATTGGTTCCTACACTGTCCGAAGGAGGCGAACATTCAGCGACTCGTCTGCCGGTCGACCTCTGGCGACACGGTGGCGGCCGCGCCAGGCCCCGAGTTGCGTGGGGTGCGAGGGCCCGTTCAACGCTGCTTGCAGCTTTAATTAGGGCCCGAGCACGTACCGTGCGAGGACCCTATTGTTTTCCTTAGGATTATTATTATTATTATTATTATTATTATTATTATTATTATTTTTTTCCGCGACTTTAAACGCATTTTTGGGGGCTTTAACATATTCAAAAACTCACCAAATTTGGCATGCACATTCGTCTTGGCGAAAATTTATGTGTACGCAAAATTTAAAAGATGCCCGTTGCAAAATGGCGAAATGACGCCCCCTAGAAAATTTCAATCGGCTCCCACCGGCAGCCCGTTTGACCAAATTCCACGAAATTCGGGGAGGTCGTGTATCATCCCAAGACGCACGAAAATGCGCAGTTGGACTTTTTTCTAAAACCAACAGGAAGCCGGCTATTTTGATTTGAATATTCATTTTTTTACCGATTTTGGCGATTTCCAAGAAATCTCTCAGAGCTATCTCCTGCTACACGGTTCATTGGATCGGCTTCAAATTTGGCGTGCTGGAACTAGACCACTTGATGATCAAAAGTTATCATACGATTTTCCCTACGTTAAACGGTTTGGCCGTCAGGTGGCGGCGAAGTTTGACGTCTCGCCAAAAAAAACCCCAAAAAACAAAAGTGCTATTATTTGGGCGTGAAAGGTCCAATCGGCACAAAACTTGCTGGGTATGATCGTAGTCCCGCCCTGAACACGTCTACATCAAAAAATTCCCCTGTTCTCAAAGCGCCCCCTGCTGGCGACAGGAAAAGTGATTTTTTACACTTTGAGGTGCAACTCTGAGCACGTTCAGCATATCCAACTCAAATTTGGTCAGAAAGGCCTCAACACGTTGTTAATGCTACATGATGAAGATTGTGACGTATCGTCAAACGGCATTGCGCCCAGAGGGCGGCGAAGTCGATGCTTCGCCAAAACGTAGGAAAGTGGCCTTAACTTCAGTGTCCTTGGGCATATCTGCCTGAAACTTCACATGTGTGTTAAGAGTCCAGCCCTGACAATGTCATGTGAATTTCGTTGATGGGCGTGGTCAAATGGCTTGGCCACGCCCTTTAAACATCAGCCCCTGCGGCACGTTTCACTGACATGCACGAAAATTGGTACACATATGTATCACATCCAGACGCACAAAAAAGCCTCTTGGACTCAATGGCCACACCCAACAGGAAGTCGGCCATTTTGAATTTAACCACCAGATTGGGCGATTCGCACTCCTTGTACTTTTTCTATCTCCTCCTACATGATTCATCGGATCGGCTTCAAATTTGGCGTGCATCAACTAGACCACTTGATGATCAAAAGTTATCATACGATTTTCCCTATGTTAAACGCTTTGGCTGTCAGGTGGCGGCGAAGTTTGATGTCTCGCCATAAAACACGAAATTAGTATAACTTTGGCATACATTGTCCATTCTTCACCAAACTTCACATGTTTGTTAACAGTCCAGACCTGAATGTATAGTATGACTTTCATCAATAAGCGTGGCCGTATGGCTTGGCCACGCCCCTTAAAGTGCAGCGTCCCCCATAACAACTTTCACCGATGTGCACGAAAATCAGTATGCACATGTATCGTGTCCAGACGCACAAAAAAGCCTCTTGCACATATAGGCCACACCCGACAGGAAGCCGGCCATTTTGAAATTTACAGTCATTTTTGGCGTTTTCCACGTGTTGTATTTTAATGATCTCCTCCTCCAGAAATGAATCAATTAACTCCAAAACTGGTGTGTACCATCTACACAAGTGTGTGATCAAAACATATTAAGAGAATTGCTCAGCATGGAACGGTGTGGCTGTGACATGGCGTCGACACTTGATGTCTCACCATGAAACACGATATTGCTATAACATGGGATCTAATGGTCGAATCTGCTCCAAACTTCACATGTATGATAATAGTCCTGGCATGAACACACCCACATGACGCTCAGGAGTCAGAGTCATAGCGCCACCCAGTGGAGACGGGAAGTCGCAACGCATTGGTTCCTACACTGTCCGAAGGAGGCGAACATTCAGCGCCTCGTCTGCCGGTCGACCTCTGGCGACACGGTGGCGGCCGCGCCAGGCCCCGAGTTGCGTGGGGTGCGAGGGCCCGCTCAACGCTGCTTGCAGCTTTAATTATTATTATTTTTTTTTTTTTTCCGCGACTTTAAACGCATTTTTGGGGGCTTTAACATATTCAAAAACTCACCAAATTTGGCATGCACATTCGTCTTGGCGAAAATTTATGTGTACGCAAAATTTAAAAGATGCCCGTTGCAAAATGGCGAAATGGCGCCCCCTAGAAAATTTCAATCGGCTCCCACCGGCAGCCCGTTTGACCAAATTCCACGAAATTCGGGGAGGTCGTGTATCATCCCAAGACGCACGAAAATGCGCAGTTGGACTTTTTTCTAAAACCAACAGGAAGCCGGCTATTTTGATTTGAATATTCATTTTTTTACCGATTTTGGCGATTTCCAAGAAATCTCTCAGAGCTATCTCCTCCTACACGGTTCATTGGATCGGCTTCAAATTTGGCGTGCTGGAAGTAGACCACTTGATGATCAAAAGTTATCATACGATTTTCCCTATGTTAAACGGTTTGGCCGTCAGGTGGCGGCGAAGTTTGACGTCTCGCCAAAAAAAAAACTCAAAAAACAAAAGTGCTATTACTTGGGCATGAAAAGTCCGATCGGCACAAAACTTGCTGGGTATGATCGTAGTCCGGCCTTCATCACGCCAACATCAAAAAATTCCCCCGTTCTCAAAGCGCCCCCTGCTGGCGACAGGAAAAGCGATGTTTTAGACTTTGAGGTGCTACTCTCAGCACGTTCAGTATATCCAACTCAAAATTGGTCAGAAAGGCCTCAACACGTTGGTAATGCTACATGATGAAGATTTGTGAAGTTTCGCCGAACGGCGTTCCGCCCACAGGGCGGCGAAGTCAACGGTTCGCCAAAACGCAGTTAAGTGGCCTTAACTTCAGTGTCCTTGGTCATATCTGCCTGAAACTTCACATGTGTGTTAACAGTCCAGCCCTGAACATGTGAAATGAATTTCGTTGATGGGCGTGGCCAAATGGCTTGGCCACACCCTTTAAACATCAGCCCCTACAGCACGTTTCACCGACATGCATGAAAATTGGTACACATATGTATCACATCCAGACGCACAAAAAAGCCTCTTGGACCCATTGGCTACACCCAACAGGAAGTCAGCCATTTTGAATTTGACGCCAGATTGGGCGATTCGCACTCCTCGTACTTTTTCTATCTCCTCCTACATGATTCATCGGATCGGCTTCAAATTTGGCGTGCATCAACTAGACCACTTGATGATCAAAAGTTATCATACGATTTTCCCTATGTTAAACGGTTTGGCTGTAAGGTGGCGGCGAAGTTTGACGTCTCGCCAAAAAAACCCCAAAAAACAAAAGTGCTATTACTTGGGCATGATAAGTCCAATCGGCACAAAACTTGCTGGGTATGATCGTAGTCCGCCCTTCATCACGCCAACATCAAAAAATTCCCCCGTTCTCAAAGTGCCCCCTGCTGGCGACAGGAAAAGCGATGTTTTAGACTTTGAGGTGCTACTCTCAGCACCTTCAGTATATCCAACTCAAAATTGGTCAGAAAGGCCTCAACACGTTGGTAATGCTACATGATGAAGATTTGTGACGTATCGCCGAACGGCGTTCCGCCCACAGGGCGGCGAAGTCAACGGTTCGCCAAAACGCAGTTAAGTGGCCTTAACTTCAGTGTCCTTGGTCATATCTGCCTGAAACTTTACATGTGTGTTAACAGTCCAGCCCTGAACATGTGATATGATGGGCGTGGCCAAATGGCTTGGCCACACCCACACGTTTCACTGACATGCATGAAAATTGGTACACATATGTATCACATCCAGACGCACAAAAAAGTCTCTTGGACCCGTTGGCCAAACCCAACAGGAAGTCGGCCATTTTGAATTTAATGGTCATTTTTGGCGTTTTCCACGTGTTGTATTTTAATGAACTCCACCTACAGGATGCATCAGAACAACTTCAAAATCATTGTGTGCCATCTAGACAAAGGTGTAATCAAAACTTGTAAGCAGATTTTTGCATCGTGAAACGGTTTGGCCGTCAGGTGGCGGCGAAGTTTGATGTCTCGCCATAAAACACGAAATTAGTATAACTTTGGCATACATTGTCCATTCTTCACCAAACTTCACATGTTTGTTAACAGTCCAGACCTGAATGTATAGTATGACTTTCATCAATAAGCGTGGCCGTATGGCTTGGCCACGCCCCTTAAAGTGCAGCGTCCCCCATAACAACTTTCACCGACGTGCACGAAAATCAGTATGCACATGTATCGTGTCCAGACGCACAAAAAAGCCTCTTGCACATATAGGCCACACCCGACAGGAAGTCGGCCATTTTGAAATTTACAGTCATTTTTGGCGTTTTCCACGTGTTGTATTTTAATGATCTCCTCCTCCAGAAATGAATCAATTAACTCCAAAACTGGTGTGTACCATCTACACAAGTGTGTGATCAAAACAGATTAAGAGAATTGCTCAGCATGGAACGGTGTGGCTGTGACATGGCGTCGACACTTGATGTCTCACCATGAAACGCGATATTGCTATAACATGGGATCTAATGGTCGAATCTGCTCCAAACTTCACATGTATGATAATAGTCCTGGCATGAACACACCCACATGACGCTCAGGAGTCAGAGTCATAGCGCCACCCAGTGGAGACGGGAAGTCGCAACGCATTGGTTCCTACACTGTCCGAAGGAGGCGAACATTCAGCACCTCGTCTGCCGGTCGACCTCTGGCGACACGGTGGCGGCCGCGCCAGGCCCCGAGTTGCGTGGGGTGCGAGGGCCCGCTCAACGCTGCTTGCAGCTTTAATTATTATTATTATTCTCTATTTTTATTCTTCTCCCGGTAAAAGTAGTGCTGCAGGCTAAACAGTGCGAGGGAGGGTGTTGCAATTTGGAGGGTTGGTCCAGACCCCTGCTCGTACCTCAGGCGCAAAAAATGACATATGTCAGCCAGCAGGGGGCGCTATAAGCAAGGTCAACGCGTTTTGAGCTATAACTCCCACACTGTGTGTCGCACATTCATAAACCTCACATCCACAGATTCCCTGAATAGCGTTGAATCACATGGGCTAGGCCACGCCCATTTCCGCCTATAATTTTTTTACACAAAATCGCGAAAACTGGAAAACCAACTTTTTCGAACTCCTCCTTGGGGTTTTGCCCGATCAGCGTGACACTTGGCACGTAAAGTCTTCCGCTGGACCCGATCTAAAGTTATCAAAAGAATTTTGTTTGGTTAAAATATGCGCAAGTTATTAATGAATAAAATTTTCCAGCTAGCTATAAAAAGGCGAACTGCTGCATATCTCTGTCAAAATAAAAGCTAACAACACCAAATCTAAGATCCTTGATTGACATGTGACTGTGAGGGTGTGAGCCAAATTTGGCTAACTTTGGCCACTAGGGGGCGCTGCAAAGCTGAGACATTTATATCTCTTCAATGGCTGCACCAATTTTTACGAAATTTGGTGGGTATGATGCTTTGTCACTCCTGAGGCCATATCTTGAAGTTAATCACGACAGGTGAAAGTGGGCGTGGCTTATTACCAGATAAACAGCAAACATTTATTTCAGCTCAAGTATTATGCTGAGGGCTGTGAAATTGACAGGGTATATATAGAACAGCATACCAACCACCCATAGCAAAAATTGTGTGTCTGCTCCACTAGGTGGCGCTATAACGGATGAAAACGCATTTTGGCCTGTAACTTCCACATTTTAAATCACATCTTCATAAAGTTTATATCCACGTGTTCCCTAAATAGATTCGCATCTTCTGACGTAGGCCACGCCCACTTCCTCTGCATATTTCTAGTTGTAAGTCACTACATATCAAAAACCTACTTTTTCGAACTCCTCTTAGCGTTTAAGCTCCATCTGCACGAAACTTTGCACATACAATCTCCACACTTGCATGATGAAAAGTTATCAAAAGAATTTTGCTACTCCAGAAAATTTCGGTAGTTATGAACAATTCATTTTTTTCTTCTAGCTAAAAAACACATATCGTTGCATATTTTTGTCAAAGTGAAAGCTATTGATGTCAAATTCGAAACACTTGTTTCAGAGGTCAACCAGAGGGTTTGCTCCAAATTTGGTGGAAATTGGCCAATAGGGGGCGCTATAAACAGAGAAACATGAAGTGACATGAAAATGGATCAGATTCGCCCGAAATTTGGCGAGCATGTTGTGGTGTCACTCCTGAGGCCAGAGTTAAATCTTAGTGATGTTTGGTCAAAGCGGGCATGACTTGTCACAACACACACATTCAGCCTTTCACACTTCCAGTGCTGATCCCATTACAATTACGATACTGCGGGTGAGACATAGGCCTGCGTCCCAACTCTGGCCCCGAACCCATCGTCCTTCGGGGCCGACTTCCGTGGCCTCCGCGAGATCCGGGGGCCGAGTCGCGCGGGGAGGCTTGGCCCCCTATCATAACTGCTTGCAGTTCTAGTTCTATATATATTAGTACAGCTACAACAGCATCAGAGAGAGGGAGTCAGGCATAAGAACGGGATGGTGTGCCAGTGTTGCGCTGCCGTTGTAGGGAATGTGAATGGAAACTCATCCAACATACTAATGCACATACAAGGGCATCACCCAGATGTGTTGATTATGAGGAAAAAAACCTACCAGAGGCCAGCTCCTCATCCCTGCAGCTTTCAAGCAGCCTTAGGATGCAAAGCAGAACAGGATACATAATGATAACACACTGAACATGATAACAGCACCCTTCTACAATGTAGTCTGTGTAATGCGCTATATTACTTTGGTACTGCTAAAACGTATACCACTGACACCATCATGAGTGTTTGTACACACTTTGTCACTTTTTATGCCATGTAACACACACACACACACACACACACACACACACACACACACACACACACACCTGAGCCAAAGGGCAAGCCAGAAGGCAAGAGGGCAAGCCAGAGGGCAAGCTTTCATTCACTCTAGGTCCCAACTGTGTTCTTGAGCTCTGGGATACAAGCGGCCAAAGCTAGTTTCCTCTGGAGGGTGGCTGGGCTCAGCCTGAGAGACAGGTTGAGAAGCTCAGACATCTGCAGAGGGCTCAAAGTAGAGCCGCTGCTCCTTCGTGTCGAAAGGGGCCAATCAAGGTGGTTCAGGCATATGATCAGGATGCCTCCTGGGTGCATCCTGTTAGAGATTTCTGGGCACATCCAAATTGTGGAAGGTCATTCTGTTCAGCTGACTTTTCAGGACCTGCCTTATTCTGTGTAGGTATTTGGCTGTGGCTGACTTCCTTGCGGCCTCCTCATGGTTCTCATTTACCTGTGGGACCCCAAGGTATTTGTAGCTCTTCAACTCCCTCAGTTCTGATCACCTTTCTCTCTCTTAGACCCGTTCCAACCACACTCATCTAGTCTGAATGACATTCCCATGTCACTGCTGTAGACCCTGGTGAGGTGGATCAGTGAGTCGATGTCTTGCTTTAGCTGACCCAGCAACTGTTCATAGCGCCTCTGTGCCTCTTCATGGCGCCTCTGACTGGACTCCTCGGACTCCCGAAGGAACTGAAGGATGTCATCTTGTACCCGCCAACGCTTATGAGGCCATGTGGGTGCCGTGACACCTGAAGGCCCAAGCACCTCCGGTCTTCTTATATCCAGCCCCGCTGACGTGCCAACCACAGGGAAGACAACATCATGCTGCCCTCCTAGAAAGTCATCCATCTCTCCAAAAATTGGAAGCGGATGGTTCCTTTTCCTGTGGCTTTGTTGTTGTCCTTTATTTTTTTGTACGCATTGATTAGCATGTTCCATTTCCTGGCCACTTTATCAGGACAGAGAGACTCAGAGAAGTGGCTGCTAAGCTTCTCTGCTGTCTCCTTCCACAGGTTCCTCTTATTTGACCTGGCAGATTTTAGCCAAGAGTTCAGCTCTTTCAGGGTCTTTGGGAGACTATTGGCTTCTGTCTCCAGGTGTTGGCGCATCAGGTCAATAAGGAACAGCGTCTGGTCCCTATTGAAGCCTTCATTTGCAGGCAGGGCAGGAGATGGTGATGGGCTGAAGGGGGGAGCATTCTCCTTGAAGCTCTCTACAATACACATATGAGTTATAGGCTGTCACACATTGTATCATAAACATCACTTTTATTATTATCATCCACAAACAGGCCAGTGTTGTTGTCCATATAGACTGGGGGGAAAAAAGGAAATAAAAAAAAGGTTTACATCACAGCCATTTCCTTTATTAATTTTTTACATGAAAAATATTTTGGAACAAAACATTTTTTGTTATATCCAGAGTAGGGATGCACAGGGTGATAAACGAACATCTGCATGTCCTTCACCTGTAAGGACGGTGCAGATTGTTCAACGTATATATACAAACGCTTGTTAACACTTGTTAACATACCACATGAAAAATGTAAATAACACTATAGCAGCATTTCCATATATATACGTCGAACAATACTATGTATATGGCTGATTTAGTGCAACAAACACTGGTCAGAAGTGCTAATAAACTGAATATTACAGGAGCTTCTACTTAGCGTTTACACCTGGAGCAGCCATCTTTGGGGGTGGTGAGGATTGTCCGACTTTCCGACTTGGAAGTCCGACTTCTGGAGGCGTTCCAGTTGAAATTTCCCACTCAGAATTCGGAAATCCCGACTTCCCAGTACAAATGGAATGCACCATAGGTTCCAGGGAAGCTGAGCCTCCCTGCAAGTGACAATTTTGTCACATTTATCCAATAACTGTCTCGCTTTGCTGCATGAAAAAAACCTGCTCAGCACTGTCTCATAGGAATGCTTGGATGCTCCGTGTCCACCGTTCTGACATGAAAATGTATAACAGGGAGGTCGCGTTTGAAAACTGGTGATAAACAGCTGCAATGAAAATGAAAATTCTTATTTGACTGTAAATTCAATAGTGCATATTTGACCATTTCTAGGTAGGTGACAGTTTGATTGACCCATCACCGCAGAGTGGTCAGGATGATTGGCTGGAGTTTTTAGAGCCCTACCTGTTCCACAGGTGACTGACATTTTTTATTTTTATATCAATGCATGCAATTCAGTGACCGTGATTGGGTTGTAACGTGGATTTCAACCCAATTTTGCAAAAATGGTCTCAGAAAAGAATTCCATATCATGCCTTTAATTATTCATTTTTTTTCTTTCTTCTGTTATTATTAGCATTACTATTGTTATCATTATTGTTGTTATTGCCATTATCATCATTACTTTTATTATAATTATTATTATTATTATCATTATTATAGTAATAATAAAAATATAAGGCCTTAGTCATAGTCAACCCATTTGATCATCATTATACCATGTTCACACTGACCGTATGTCTATCCATTGTCTATCCTATTGTTTGTTGTTTGTCTTGTTGTTATGAAGCAATTGCACAAAAAATCACTTTATTCTACATTTCATTAAAAATTTGGCCTATAATAAACGTTTGTTTGCAATGAAAATAAATAAATAGATAAATAAATAAATAAATACATAAATAAAAAAGCAGAAGATTAAGTCACATCTCAGCCGCCCCCCTCAGCTATTAAGTAATGAACTGTCCCTTACATTTACAGATTACAGCGATTGTGATCTGTTCTCAAAAAATAAAATAAAATACAGAGACACCACTATTTCTATACAAATGTACAAATGCTGATAAGGAAGTAGTCACAAAAACACCAGAACATAACAAAACAAATAAATCACAAAATCTGTAAGAGGATAAGCACAGAACAAGAAGTAGGAAGCGTAATGCGAGGTGTCAGTGTGTCATGCACAGCCTAAAAGCCTGAAGCAGACACGCGACGTAGTGGCTAGCATCAGCCAGACAATGGTGTTTGGATTGCAGGCACAGCGTGACATTTTAACACTTTAAGTATTAAGACTCTCCGGTAGCAATTCTCCAGTGACGTATACTGTTACACCGTGTTGTGTGTCGGGAGGTTGACAAAAACTGTAGCCGAGCGAAAGGCCGCAAATGGAGCCGGGAACGTCGCGTGAAATTCCGAAGGGCGCGGGGTTCCCTAAACCGACCGGCGTTCGGGAGGAGACCCCGGGTAAAGAGGCGAAAGGCGGAGAGGGGAGCACCGGGATGCTGAAACAAAGAGACGAAGACACCGCGGAGGAGGTGAAAGCGCAATGCGAGGATGAACCAGAGAACCACAGCAAAACCAGAGAGGAAGAAGATGCCACTGGCAAACACGAAGAGGAATTGGACCCAAGAATTCAGGAATGTTACAAAATTATGTTTATTACCGACCAAGCCAAACAGATGTAGTAACTTACATGTGTTTCCCCACACAAATCTGCCGTTTTTATAGGCTAGTACATACTACATATTTACAAAGTGAAGCGCAATGAAAATAAAAATAATGGTAAAAGCTATTAACATATTGCTATTTGTACCGGGGTACAGTTAGAAGCGGATGCTATTTGTACTCTGGTGAAAATAGCAATGTATGCTATTTGCACTCCTGTACAATTAGAAGTGGATGCTGTTCGTACCCTAGATTATAGTGATGTGTGCCGCTTATACCCACCTTGGTGCAAATATTTGCGGTAAAGGCGATTTACACTCTGGTGCAAATATCAACATATTGCTTGTGACAACGTACAATTAGAAGCGGATGCTATTTGTACCCTGGATTATAGTGATTTGTGCTGTTTATACCCACCTTGGTGCAAATATTTGTACCCTTGTAATTAGAGCAATCTCTTCTATTTACACCCTAATTTATGTAAAAGTATAGCTAATGCTATGATCTAAACAGAGTGCATTGCTTCATATTCCTTTTTGTATGGTTCAGAGCATTTTGATTACATATTTTACAACCTTTTAGGTTGGGAATTTTCCGATATGTAAAAATTTGAATCTTGCTCAGTAAAGAACATTAGAGCTGTGCCCAGGATTTTGCTCACTGCTCTTTGACCTGACCCGAACTGACCTGCCCCAACGTGACCTGAGGTTATGTCAGGCATGCATAATTAGGTTACAGTTGTCTGGGTGCACAAAGGTAAAGTGTGCTGGTCTTATGCATACTGAATACTTAAATCATTGGAACAAAAGGCAGATTGCAGAAATACTTTGTCATACAAAGTTTGATGGAATGTCAACCATATATTGACAATATGGACATATTTGCATCTTGAAAGACGGAATACAAACGTGGATAGACAGGGAGAAGCACACGCAAACCTAAAATGTGGTAAGATACGATATTCCTCACTGTATGAAGTGACTGATAACAAGATCTGTATAATGGATTGTTAAGAAATTCGTCAGGTTTTTATTTTGTAGACAATTGATCTGTATTTATAGCATGATTAGATGACAGCACAATGATGTGTTTGGTATCATCGGAAAGCTCTGGTCCTGTGCTTTCATGTGATATACCTGGCATTTCTGTGCGACCATTTGCAAATAATCCATCCAATAGTAATGTGTGTGCAAAGCTGTATGAAACCTTTGTTATACATAATTTTAGTGTAACTTTATATTTTTTTTTCCTTGTGAAAACATTGGACTATTGACAATCCATAGAGAAGAACAGGTGTGAATTTGGACACACTTTGCATCATTCGGGCCCATAGGGTTAAAAGGACGATCACTCAGAAATGTAGCCTACAGCAATCTGATGAGCAACTTCAGACTGAAAGGGATGTTCACAATGATTTTTTTTTTGTTGTTGTTTTTTTTTAAAGATTATTTTTGGGTGTCTTGCCTTTAATTGACAGGACAGTTAAGTGTGAAAGGGGGAAAAGAGAGGGGGAATGACATTCAGCAAAGCACAGCAGGCTGGAATCAAACCCGGGCCGCTGCGGCAACAGCCTTTGCATATAGGGCGACTGTGCTATCCACTGAGCCACTGGCACCCTACAGTAATGAGTTTCCAGCACTGTCATCGTTATTGTCATAATGAAATTGCTATCAGACAAACTGGTGGTTGTACGGAATTATTGAACAAAGAATATGGGAATAATGCACAGCTTTTACACTTAAAAAATCATCAGAACACGTATCAGGGCAGAAACATTCCTAAATTCTTCACTTTCTGTTGATACGAAAGATGAATGTCCGCCATTTTTTTGTCAGCGCGAAGTTTGTTGTTACACGTCATACAGGGGTACAAATAGCCCAGCTGAGAGGCCAAGGCTATTTGTGCTGCAGTGCAAATAGTCACTCTGTAAAAATATTCATGACACTTGTCTGCTCCTATGCCAGACTGGTGCTTAGGATGGGCAGTCTCAAGGTTGCATCTGCATATGTCCTCCCCACTGAACACTTCAGCAGCATTGCTTTATTCCCAGCATCTTTCTTTATTCTGCATTTAATAGATATCATTTCTCCCCTGTGTTTCCAGGAGGAGCTGGAACAGCTCAACCAGGCCAGCGATGAGATCAACAAGCTGGAGCTACAGCTGGATGTGAGACAGTTGTTTGTGTACCAGTCAGGATGCTTGGGCATTGTTCACTTGTACTGCTGTTATCACAACGTCAGCTGTCACCCAGTGTCATGACAGGGCTCATTGAATGTGATTTGCCATGTGTTTTCATTTGCGTGCTCCCTTCAGGATGCCAGGTCCAGCTACAGGAGGATCCTCACTGATTCTGCCAGGAAGCTCAATGCTCAGGGCTCTCAGCTTGGTGTCTGCATTGAGAAAGCAAGGCCTTACTATGAAGCCCGCAGGCTCGCCAGAGAGGTGCGTTTTGCAGGTGCACACCCCTCCACAGTGTAAGTGCATGGATCAATATGAGAGATACACTCAATGAACACGTCTTAATAGTTCTGCAAAAAACACTCCCTTCATTAAGTTTGTAAGGTTTATTTTTGTGTTCAACCTCTGATAAGAAGGTGTTGATTTAACCAGATGGTCATATGGCTGTAGTCTGTGCTGCTGTTGAATTGTGTAGTGTTATATTGAGAGATTCTCCTAATATTTAGCCCTGCCAAAATGTATTTGAAACACTTCTCTGCCTGACCTGCATGTAGAAGTGCAGAGGCTGAGCTAGGCTGTGTAGCATCGGGGCACTAAATTGGCTTGAAATGTACGTTTCTTTAAAGTTTGGTAGAGGATTTTATTTTTCAAACTGATTGTCCTGTATTGGATGATACTATTGGGGAATGTCCTCAGCAGTGTTCATATTAGGGCTGCAGCTATCAGTTCTTTTAGTAATTGAGTGTTCTATCGATTATTCTGGCAATTCTGGAGAAGTCCAGTATTTTGCACTTTGAGCCCAAATCCTGGGTCGTTTATTATAAAATAAAGTGGTTAAGACCAAAATCTTGACGATTGCTCCTTCTCTGACAATTTGAGAGAATTTTGCTTTCTTCTGCTTGGCTTAACAATGCTGTCTATGGCCATGTCTAAATCTGTCCTAACACCACCATAAACATTCGTTTTCAAAGCCATGAAACTCACCGAATGGTCAGTGGTGTTTGTTGATGTTCCGACATAAAAATTGTAGCAAACTGTGGTTTCTAGGGGTGGGAATCTTTTACTATCTCACGATTCGATTCGATTACGATTTTTGGGGCCACGATTCGATTTAAAATCGATTTTCGATTCATAACGATTTTATTCATAATGATTTCTGATCTGATTTCTGAAGACAGAATGACAAATGGAGACATTAAAGTGTCTTTTTCACATTTATTAAGTTTTAAACATTTATCCATGCTTAGATGGAATTGTTGCAACTGTTGCATAAAAGCAATATCACATACTGCTTAAGTAACAAAAATAAAAGTGCCTCTTTATTAAAAAAATAGTGCAGTTAAACATGCTGTCTTTTAAATTCTGAGGAAAGTGCCTTTACCAAAAACAGTGTGTGGTCCTCAACTGCTACTCTAAGTAGCTAGCTATAAAATAAGTTGGAACAAAAATAAAGTGCTTCTGTATAATAAAAATGGTACAGTTGAAAAAGATGCATTTTCATTTCACAGGAACGTTGCAGTACCAAAAATATCATGTGGAACACAACCGTTGCACAAATGAAAAACATTAATATTTCTCAGTCAGTAGCTTAAAGAATAACAGGTGCGTTCACACCGGACTTTTTATTTTTGTCGCTGTCGCTCATATCGCTCCTTTGTTGTCGCTCAGTCGCTCAGCTGCAGTCGCTCGTCAATTTGGCACAATTCGCCTTGTCGCTCTGATGACGTCATTCAAGCGACACGCTCTTTCCTTCCTTATTGCTCCGTTTGGTTCAGCATGGCTGACATTGTACCTGTTGCTGCCGTTTACCTGCTGTGGAAGTCCCACAAGCGCCGTACAACCAAGCGTCGTCGGTTTTGGGTCCACAATATACTCCAGATGCGCACTGATCTCGGCGAGTACCACCGGCTTTTCCAGGAGCTGCGTCTGGACCAGCCGCTTTCAACGGTATACGCGGCTGACCACGGCCCAGTTTGACAAGCTGCTGGCGAGAATTGGAGGCAGGATTGCCCGGTTGGACACCAACTACAGGCGCGCCATCCCAGCTGAGGAGCGCCTGGCTATTTGGCTCTTTTAAGAGCCACCCACACAAACATAAAAAGCATAATTCCTACAATATTGTGTGCAATGCAAACATACACCAAGACGTTTTTTTTTTTTACGAGTAACTCCATCCTTATATTTAGCTTAACTACAACAATAACCCCATCACACAACAGCAAAGTAAATATATTAATTAATTCAGTGCATACATACAACATAAATAATAAATACATTACAGTTCTGTAATGTATTTATTATTTCAAAACATGGATGAAAGAAAACTATTTTCTATCGACCGCGTCTTGTATTTCTATCGAGGAAACGTTATTTCGGGATATCATTATGTTTTATCGCCCAGCCCGACAGTGACATATGCCCGTTCATTCATGAGAAATCATACCGCAACACTCTCAATCAAACAAGGTGGGCGATGAGAAATCTGCGGCACTACTGTACGGTAGTTCGCTAAAAACACACCGGCAGCAGCGCCCACTGATCTGTACTGAGACTGTTGTTATTATATTGTTATTGTTATATATTTACCTATTTTGAGAAACATTTTCGTTTTCAAATAAATATTTGGAAACGAAAATGTATGTTTTGGTGTACTCTGGCGAGGTTTTCTGATATTTCTACCAGAATCTGTAGACGGTGCATCTGGAGACGGTGTGGGCGTGCTGCTGCTGTCTACTGGTTTTTTCGCTGTTGAGATTCATTACATTCAGGTTTTTGCTACACCATTGTATGTTCTTTGCGTTTTACATGGATGGATGAAAAGTGTTTGACAGTACAACAATTGTTCTACCTGGACATGACATGCGAGCTCTGTCAGAGACCAGTGTGACTTCTGCACTGGACTGACCAGCAGCTATCGGGAGGAGATCAGTTCGCAGTGTTATAGATATTTTGTCAGACATTAGCCTATATATAAGTATGAACAATAACAAATTAAAAAAAATCATAACTGCGGGAAAACAACCCTGCGAAATGTGTCATTTTCACCGGCGGTCTGTGGAGGTAGCTATAAATACTCATAAATCTTATGTGTTTTATTTTAGGACAGTATAAGCTTCAGAAAACGTACAAGACACATATTTAGGATAAGTCATGGAAGGAGAGGATTGGAGCTTTTTTTTAAACAGAGTTATTTGAATTATAAAAACCCAAACGGTCTGTCAGACCGTCTTGGAGGTTCTAGTGTTAAACACACACCTGCAGCAGCGCCCACTGATCTGCACTGAGACTGTTGTTATTCTGTCATGTGAGTTAAATGACTGCTGTGTGGAAAACCTCTGTCCGTAATCGAGGTGCAGACGGATGATTTTGAAAAGAGAGAGTGAGAGGATGTGGCTGTAGCCGCCCTGACGACCCTGCTGTTTCGTTACATTTTCTCATTGAAAAACTATAGAAATGGCATTTAGATGATGTTCTGTATAATAAATGAAGTGAAATAATAAAAAATCGGTTATAATAATCAAACTCTCAAGTGATCAAATTGACTCGGGACCAACGCGATCACAGTTTCCACTGTATTTGCTAGTGTGTTTCTTTTGAATGTACAACATTAAAAAAAAAGTTACCATTAACCCCGATCTGTTTGCTTATGTCCCTCCACCCCTCCAAGTTCTTGGGTGTGCGTTTTCTTATAATCATTTATTGTGACACAAGGACAATTAATCTGTCCACGTCCACTGCCATGTCAGCGTATCCAGAAGTTATTTGCTCTCTACTCTCAGGACCGGCGGATGGTCTCAGTTGTTGTCATAGTTACACATACGGAAGCACAGAGCCCTGCGGCAGCCAATCAGCGTTGAGCGACAAGCGACTGACAAGAAGAGAGAGAACGTTGATTTGGGATTTCTCAACTGAGCGACAGAGCGATTTATCTGAGCCCGAGCGATTTTTCGCCTGAGCGATTAATCGCTCAGTCGCTCGTTTGCATTGACTTAATATGTAAATGAGTCGCTAGCGACAAAAATAAAAGGTCCGGTGTGAACGCACCTTTATGAAAATAAAAGTGCTTCTTTGTAAATGAAAAATAGTACCCGTAAGCTAGCTGCCTCTGAATTTTTCATCAAAGTGCCTCTTGCAACAATAGAACCATTCACAACTGTGCAACTGATTGTATGATTTTCAACAAATCATGAAAGAAAACTGGACATGAACTGTGTCCAAGATTACTGTCCATTTGCAGGTGCAACATTCAGGTTCTTTTGTAGAAAAAGAAGCTGATCTACATGTGCTGGAGTGAGACTGCTTCGCTGTGCTGTCACTATATCTCCAGCGGTGGAGAAAACTCTCTCAGCTGCAACGCTAGTGCCAGGGATACACAAGTAGCGTTTAGCCTGTCTAGCCAAGAGAGGAAAAGCTGTCTCATGGGTCCTCCACCAGCTGAGGGGGTTCTCTGACAGAGACAGTGGAGGGGCTTCAAGATACTTCTTCAGCTCCTCTTCAGCTCTGGTGCTGGCAGATCTACGGACAACACTGACCTCAGTAAATGTCTTGCCCAATAGCGTAACCAGTGCAGAGGGCCTTCTTTTTGGAGCAGGGCCTTCTTCTGGGTCTGGCTGTGGTGTCTCAGACTTGTCCTCAGCCTCCTCTGAGTTCACATGACTCTACAGAAAAAAATCAACAATCATATCAGTCATTATGTACAATATAATCACACCAGTCCCTCATTTTATGGTAAAATAAAATAAAAAAAAAATGCATATATACAACCATGCAAGATGGGTGTATGAGGTGGCATCATTTAACTTTGACCTACATTGCTATCCATTTTTAACAAGTATAAATGTCTTACGCAGTTTACAAAAATATATATTGTTCAAGAACAGGTAATTTACCTCAAGTGCTGCAGCCTCTGCAACTACATTGGCATGGACTTCCAGCTGGTCTTCCTTGGTGAGGAAAGGCAGGGCCTTGAATCTGGGGTCCAAAAAGGAAGCAGAGTGAAGCATGCGCTTATCGTGTGCAGAACTGTATCTTTTTGCCAGATCTTCATGGATTGCCAGTTTGATTTCCCGAATAACTGGTGTGTCAGCACCAACGCCAGCTGCCTCCGTGTCGTGCAGCAACTGAGCATGCAAAGGAGCAATAACTGAGAGTGTAGGCGTAGAATCCTCTGACATGATGTGGGTTGCATCTTTCATTGGTTTCAGCGCCGATGCTATGTCCTCAGCAGTGGAAATGTCCATGTCGCTGAGTGTGCAGATGTCACTTCCACATCTTCTCACCTGTGGGGAGAGCAGCGTGGCACAAATAGCAGGCTGCTGCTCTAAGAATCGCTCGATCATGTCCAGCGCGCTGTTCCATCGTGTAGCGACATCCGTTTTCAGTTTGTGCACCGGTAACTGTAGAAGTTTCTGTTTCTCCTGCAGTTCATGATTCGTGATGGCGCTGCGGTGGAAGAAACCAGTGATTCACCTGATCCTCCCAAGCAGTCGTGACACTGTAGTCAGCTTCAGAGCTCGTTGAGCAGCCAGGTTGAGAGTATGGGCAAAACATGTAATGTGTGCCAAGTTGTCAATCTGTGTAGCGGCGAGCATGTTGGCAGCATTATCAGTCACAATCACCAGATCCGGGACCGTCAGCTCCCATTCATCAGCAACGGAGTGAAACATGGCATTGACATTCACGGCTGTGTGGCTCTCGTGCATCACACGAGTTTGCAAAACACGAGATTCGAGCAGCCACGTATCAGTTATGTAGTGAGCGGTGAATGTCACAAAAGACTGGGTTGCTCTTGATGTCCATGCATCACATGTTAGTGCCACTCTGGTCGTTTTGGTTAGGGCACTGGCGACCTTTCTTTTAGTCTCTTGGTAAAGCTGTGGCACAGCTGTCTCAGTGAAAAACTTACGGGACGGTATGGCGTACCTTGGCTCCGCTGTCTGCAACATGCAGATGAACCCCTCGTTCTCCACCACACTGTAAGGCCGTAGGTCTTTGGCGATGAAGCAGGCGATAGACCGAGTTATTTTTTTTGCCCGCTCGGAGCTGGCAGAGAGCTTCGTGAAGCACTGCAGTGTGCGTTGGTCTGCAGCTGGCGGCTGACTCTGCTCCGTGTCTTTCATCTCCGGGTGATGCCTCGTAATATGAGCCCGCGCATTTGTTGTGTTGCCGAAGTGCTTGATCTTAGTTTTGCAATGCTTGCACACTGTGTGCGTCATGTCCAGCTCGGTGTTTCCGGGCATTCGGTAAAAACCGAAATGACGCCAAATTTTAGCCTTTAGCGAAGACGGGGCTGGTTGGATCTCCTTTTCCTCCATCTTTGTAGTTTCCTCTTTGTTTTGGTGCTTTCCGCGCATGCGTGCGTTCCAGAACCCGCTGCGTGGTGACGTCACGCCAGGACGTTCCGCGTAGTTACAAAATGGAGGCGGGCAGCCAGCGGATTTTTTAAAAATTTTTTAAAATCGATTTTAGGACATTTTATATCGATTCTGAATCGTAGCAAATGAGAATCATGATTCTTATGTGAATCGATTTTTTGGCACACCCCTAGTGGTTTCCATCCGTGTTTTGGCCATTCATCTCAATTGTGGAACTATTTTTTCAGCTGCCTCACACCCGTGTGTAAACTTCTGCTTGATCGTTCGTTTGACCCTTGTTTGTTATACACTCCAGCCCACTTGATGGCGATAATGCTCCTTTACGTGAGTGTCGCCAACTGGCAGGAAACCATTGCAATGTAATGGGACACAGAAAGAACCACTAGAAGAAGGCTGGTGTTATGCTGAAAGGCATCGTACTGTGAAGGTTGTTTACAAGTGAGTAATAATGGGCAAGTTTTGTGTGGTCAGCGACTGCAGGAGAATTCCTCCGAAGAGGAGGAGTGCACACCGCACTGTCGAGCCGGCACTTTCACTGAGCTAAAAGACTACAATGACTACAACCTTGTCGTGAATAACCCCCTTTCCGTTTTCGGTGGCGGATTACTACCAATGGACAATGAGGCTTCCAATAGAAAATCAATGCATGATGACATGATGACAAGATGGCGCCAGTGTGTGTGGCCTGCCATCTGTCCCTGCCAACATTGTGTGTGTTTGTGCTGTTTTTGTCACTTGTTTTATGAAATGTCAACTCTTTACTGGTGTACGATCGCCAAACACTACTGGATATTCAACTTTCTTTGAAAGATCTGGTGAAATTGGATTATGCTGGACATAAAACCTTGCCCCCGTTTCTATCGGGGATCCCAGCTCACCTTTGCCGTGCCCTTGCTCCAGCTTTCCGGCATAAGCGCCCCCGCCGCCGAGATAAACGCAGCGGTCAGCTGGTGAGGCTTAAGGCCTGCATGGCGCATTTTTCTCCGGCCTCCTGGACCCTGTTTGGAGCGATGCCTCGCATCTTTATTTCTCGGCGACCGCTGGACCCTGTCGACACCTGGCTGGTACCTGTTGTCGGCTCGGATGAGATGTTCCAGCCCCGCGGCCCCTGCTCTCCCCATCCCCGCCAGCGCGGGATGAATCTGTGTAACCTGCGGCCTCTGAGTTGGGCTCCCCGGACAGCTGACACCGCGGAGCCACTGGTTCCTGCCAGGATTGGCCTGGTAAACGCTAGGTCACTAGTGAATAAAACTTTTGTTTTTTAAGGATTTCTTCACGTCCCGAGGATTGGACTTTCTCTGTGTGACTGAGACTTGGCTAAGTGTTGGTGAGTCCAGCGCTTTCACTGAACTTTTACCTCGGAACTGCTGCTATTTTAACTCCCTGCACACGTCGGGCCGAGGTGGAGGAATTGCCACTGTTTTTAAGAGTCACTATAAATGTAAGCAGCTATCGCCACCATCCTCGTTCACCAGCTTTGAACTGAGCCTGTTCAAACTTTGTCGCTCTCACACTGTGCTGTGTGCAGTGGTCTATCGGTCTCCCAAATACAATAAGGACTTTTTAAATGATTTCTCTGATTTCCTGGCTGAAATCATCAATCAAATCAATCAATCAACTTTTATTTGTAGAGCCCTTTACAACACACAAAGTGCTTTCCATTAAAATCAACATTAAAACAAAACAATTTAAATTAAAAACAATAAATAATAACAATACAATACAATTAAAATGGCAAAAATATCTCACATCATTACTGTGTATTAAAAGCCAGTCTGAATAAGTAGGTTTTGAGCCTGGATTTAAAAAGCCCAAAGTCAGTGATAGTGCGCATTTCAGGGGGCAGCTTATTCCACAGTCTGGGCCCAGCGACCGAGAAGGCCCGATCACCCCAGAGTTTAGTCCTCACTCTGGGGACTTCCAGCAAGAGCTGGTTTGAGGACCGTAAGGCCCTAGTAGGGTTCTGAACACGCACCTGTTCAGACAAATAGGGAGGGGCAAGGCCATTAAGGGCTTTAAAAACAAAGATTAACATTTTAAAATCAATTCTAAAAGAAACAGGAAGCCAGTGGAGAGCAAATAAAACTGGGGTGATGTGTTCCCGACGTCGAGTGTTGGTTAAAAAGTATGCGGCGGCGTTCTGGACCACCTGAAGACGGTTGAGTAAAGACTTGGAGACACCAACATAAAGTGCATTGTAATAGTCAATTCTTGAGCTTATAAAAGCATGGATGGTTTTTTCCAGGTCTGCATGATTTAAGAATGGTTTTACCTTTGTTAAAACCCGTAACTGATAAAAACTGGCCCTGACCACGCTGTCAATTTGCTTGTCAAATTTTAAGCTGCTATCAAAAATAACTCCAAGATTCCTCACAGTAGATTTTGACTTGAAAGATAGATCACCAGAGTGTGCTGAATTACCAAATAGAACATACTCTGTTTTATCTTCATTTAAGTGCAGAAAATTTTGCCCTAACCACGTTTTAATGTCTGCAATGCAGTCAGTTAGGGCTTGAAGAGCATCACTTTTGTTTGGGAGCACAGGAAGATAAATTTGCAGGTCATCTGCATAGCAGTGAAAGGCTAGGTTGTGCCTGGCAATGATAGAGCCCAGAGGCAGCATGTAAAGTGAAAACAATAAAGGGCCCAGTATGGAGCTTTGGGGCACACCACAGAACAAAGGAGCAGCAGAGGAGGACAGGTCGCCAATCATTACAGAAAAACTTCTGTTTGTCAGGTACGATTCAAACCATTTCAGTGCTGTACCGCGAATACCAGCACACTGATTAAGGCGAGACAAGAGGATTGAATGATCCACTGTATCAAATGCCGCTGTCAGGTCTAACAAAACTAAAACAACAGGACATTTGGCATCAACAGAAAGGGCAATGTCATTATGCACTTTCAAAAGTGCAGACTCAGTGCTATGCCTGGTCCTGAACCCATACTGAAATTTTTCCAGAACACAATTACTTTCTAAAAACAATTGCAGCTGTGTAAAAACAATTCTCTCAAGGACCTTTGAAATAAAAGGCAAATTAGAGACAGGTCTAAAATTGGACAGAGCACTGGCATCAAGATGTGCTTTTTTAAGAAGTGGTCTCACTATGGCATGTTTAAAAGAATTAGGGACACATCCTGAGCTGAGACAAGTGTTCATTAAAACCAGGAGGGAAGGCCCAACAGTGGAAAGCACCTCTTTCAACAATTTAGTTGGAAAAATGTCCAGAGGACAACTTGTAGTTCTCATGCGTATAACAATATCAGTGAGGGACGAAACAGAAACAGGTTCAAAATGGTCGAACACAGCAGAGTGTGAGGCAGTAACAGGCTGGTCCGGGCTGATACTGCAGCTGCTCAGTGCTCTCACAGACTTCACTTTATCAACAAAAAAGTGTAAAAAGTCCTCACAGGTGGAAACAGTGGCGTCACTCAGAGGAGAGGTGTGGGGGTTCACAACTGAGTTTATAGTACTAAACAACACACGAGGGCAATGACCATTAGTAGAAATAATATTCGACAAGTACTTGGACTTCGCCTCTTTCACAGCCCTCTGGTACTGAGCGAGACTGTCCCTCAGTATTTCGAGCGATACATGTAATTTGTCCTTCTTCCAGCGTCGCTCTGCCTGTCTGCAGCGCTGTCTGAGGGCCCGGGTAGAGTCATTCAACCAGGGATCGGCCATTGGTTTAGAGGACCTGCGCCTAAAAGGAGCAATAGTGTCCAGGATCCCAGTGCAGGTAGAATAAAAAGATGACAGAAAGCTGTCTGGGCATTCAGGAAGAACATTCTCATTAAGGGTGAAAAATTCAGAGTCCACAAAAGCAGCAGAGAACTCCCCAGCTGTTGAAGAAGTAATAATCCGACGGCGAGAACGTGGAGCCGGAGGCTTAGTGACAGGTGGAGGAGCAGGAAAACTGAAAATTATGGGTAAATGATCTGAGATGGGAGTCTCAGAAATTTCCACCATTGAGACAGGCAGCCCATGGGAAATGATCAAATCCAAAGTGTGCCCAGCTTCATGGGTTGGCCCATCCACGGACTGAGTCAAGTCAAATGATGTCAGAAGACGTTTAAAGTCGTTTGCCATTTGATCAGGACAGCACAAGTGGATATTGAAATCCCCACAGATCAGGAGATGATCATATTTAGGGACCACCTCAGCTAAAAACTCAGAAAATTCCTGCATAAAATCTTTGCTATATTTAGGTGGACGATAGACAACAGCACATAAAATCGGACAAACACGCTCTATTGTGAACAACTGCACTTCAAAACAAGAATAGTTATTTACACATAAAGGCTTGCATGTGAAATCATCCCTAAATACTGTAGCGACTCCGCCTCCTCGGCCAGATGATCGCGGTGAGCTGAGGAAGGAGCAGCGAGGAGGGAGGAGCTCAGTGAAGGCGCTGTCATCACCTGGTTTAATCCACGTTTCCGTCAACAAGAGGAAATCCAACTCACGTGTTGAGAAGAAATCATTCAGGATGAACGTTTTATTTGCAACAGACCTGGTGTTAATGAGAGCAAAGCGCATCGGTGTGTGGTCGGTTTGCACAGATGCACGAGCAACAGGGCGCAGATGTTGCTGCACGGAGCCTCGTCTGCAGACGCTGACACGCCGCGGGCGGCTAGGATGTTCGTAGCCGGTGCCTGGGACAGGTGCCTAAATATGGCCGTGTCCTTATTGTTGGGGATTTTAATGTTCATGTGTGTTGTCCTGATAGGCCAATGGCAAAGGACTTTTTAAGCCTCATTGACTCTTTTAATCTTGTGCAGCATGTGTCTGGTCCCACACAATAACGTGGACACACACTTGATCTTGTTTTATCTTTTGGTTTGCCTGTTTTTAACTTAGAGGTTTGTGACGCAGCATTTTCTGATCATATGCCTGTATTATTTGAGGTTGCCCTGGGCTGTAGTATAGTTAAACTTTGCGCTGCTGCCCGACGCTGTCGCATCATTAACCCTTCCTCTGCTGTTCAGTTCTCGGCCGTTTTCAGTTGGACTCACAACTGTGTCACTGAACATATGGACAACGATACAGAGGAGCTTAGCTCATGGTTTCATTCCACCTGCCAATCCATTTTAGACACCGTGGCTCTGTTAAAAACCAGGCAGTCTAGGACTAAATTTGAGCCCTGGCTGAATGACACAACTCATGCTGTCAGATGCGAGTGCCGCAGAGCTGCAGGTGTCATTTCAAATTTTAAAGGACAGCTGGTGTCATTATCAGAAAACTGTGAAAGATGCTAAAAGGAAGCATTTCTCCGATATTATTCTGTCTAACTGTCATAAGCCTCGTGTTTTGTTTAAGACCATTGACTCTGCTCTTAATGCCCCACAGACTGTCTGTATGGAGTCCTCCCCTGCTGTGTGTGAAAATTTTCTCCACTTTTTCATTGATAAGGTTGCCTCCACCAGGGCTTTAATCTCACCCTCTGCAAATGACACTTGCCCTGCTCTGCTGTCTTTGACAGGTTTGAGCCTGTGACTCTGTCCTTGTTACAGAAAACGGTTGGTCAGTTGAAGCCCTCAGGTTCTCCAAATGATGTGGTTCCTTCCTGACTATTTAAAGAGGTTCTCCCCACCATAGGGTCCTCTGTTCTGACACTTAACAATAGCAGTTTGTTGTTAGGTGTGGTCCCTGAAAGTTTCAAACATGCAGTAGTGCAACCTTTGATAAAAAAAACCAGGACTAGATGCTGCTGTTCTTGCAAATTACAGGCCTATCTCTAAATTGCCTTTTATCTCAAAAATCCTTGAGAAGGTAGTTTGCAGCCAATTAATGGCTTTTCTGGACGAGCACAAAATTCTTGAGGTCTTCCAATCTGGTTTTAAAACCTTGCACAGCACCGAATCAGTTCTTTTAAGAGTTTTTAATGATATCTTTTTAGCCACTGACTCCGGTGACTGTGTTATTCTTGTGCTTTTAGATTTAACTGCTGCTTTTGACACAGTGGACCATGGACTTTTAATCTCCCGTTTGAAACAGTGGGTGGGTATCAGGGGCGCAGCACTGGAGTGGTTCAGGTCATACTTGGCTGATCGAACCTTCTGTGTCAGCCTTGGTGACTCTGTTTCCTCCTTTGCTCGTCTCTTATGTGGGGTCCCACAGGGCTCAGTCTTAGGCCCTCTCCTTTTCTCTCTCTACTTACTTCCACTTGGTTCCATACTTAGGAAGCATGGCATTTCCTTCCACTGTTACGCGGATGACAGTCAAATTTATGTCCCTCTGAAAAAGCAAGATGCATTTTCTGTGAAACCACTACTCAGGTGTCTTGACAACATAAAGGCCTGGATGGCTCTAAACTTTTTGAATTTTAATGAGAAAAAAACAGAGGTGATGGTTTTTGGTGGCACCACTGGGACCCCCCTTGTAGATCTGAGCTCCTTGGCCCAGTTCATTAAGCCAACTGTCACAAACCTTGGGGTTAAAGTGGATGCTGATCTCAAGCTCGACTGTCAGATCAGTTCAGTCGTTAAATCGAGCTTCTTCCATTTGAGACAGCTGGCCAAAATTAAACGCTTTGAAACGGTAATCCACGCCTTTGTGACCACTAGGCTAGATTACTGTAATGCACTTTATGTGGGGGTCAGTGGGTCCTCCGTCGCCCGTCTTCAGATGGTGCAAAATGCTGCGGCACGTCTTTTAACTGGCACATGTAAACACGAGCACATTTCCCCCATTTTAGCCTCACTTCACTGGCTGCCCATACATTTTAGGATTAATTTTAAAATTCTTTTATTTACTTTTAAATCCCTCAATGGTCTCGCCCCGCCCTACCTCTCTGAGCTGCTGCAGCCTTATACACCCCCCCGCTCTCTCAGGTCAGCTGATCAACTGCTCCTGACTAAACCTAAAACTAAGCGCAAGCTCAGAGGTGACCGTGCCTTTGCTGCAGCAGCTCCTACACAATGGAACGATCTGCCTCTCCACATCAGACAGGCCTCCTCTCTGTCTGTTTTTAAATCCCATCTTAAAACCCATCTTTTCTCCTTGGCTTTTGGCACCATGTGAGATGTTGAATGTATTACTATTTTTTTATTGTTTGTTTGTTTTTGTACAGCTATTTTTATGTCTTTTATGTCTTTTTAAGCTATTCTTGTATTCAGTTCTTTTATTTATTTTATTTATTCTTCTGTACAGCACCTTGGTCCACTGTGGTTGTTTTAAAGTGCTTTACAAATAAAGTTGGATTGGATTGGAATGCATGGACAAAATGTCAAATAAATCATCACGGAAACTACAGTTTGCTACGATTTTTATGTCGGAACATCAACGAACATCACCAGTGTTTCCCCCTACCATTATATTAGGGGGGCTGTCCTCCCGTATTAGTATTCTCCCGCAAATCTCCCGTATTATAATAAAATAAACATTCCTCTGCCTCTCCAAACTGAACTCTGTCACTAGCCTCGCGAGAACTGCCACCTGCAGTAGCCTGGGTGGCAGTTGTTGCGAGGTTAGTGCCGACAACGGGAACAAAAAGAGAGAGATGGATGGATGTGACGAAGGAAAAGGCAAAACAAAGAAGTCCTGTAAATATCTCTAAAAATGGGACAGCGAATTTACTTTCCTAAAGAGGAGCAGGATGGGGCACATTATGAACTGAAAATATGTTTAAGCAATAAGCCCCGAGAAGCCGTGGGTTACAGTGATTTTACAACGGCTGAGGGGCGTTCAGTGCCCCTCCGCCGTTGTATAATTGTAACTCACGGCTTCAAGGGGCTTATAGCTTTTATAAAATGGTTACCCTACATATAGCCCATAAAATAAACACACACGAAAAAGAATCAACAATTTACTGGTAATAATGCAACAATAAAACTGAGAACTATTCATTCTTCCACAAAGCAAGATCGAGTGGACAGAATGGTTGCCAAGCAACACAGACGCTGCTATGGAGTTAGATTGGTCTCAATATTAATAAATGCACACAGAAGGATTCACAAATACATGTTAAGATTTGTATATAAATGACTCTCTCCACACAAATATTTTCAATGCACACACATATATTTGGCATTTTATATAAATGTAAAAAAAATCTACAAATAACCAAAAAAGTTTCACAAATGTATTTCTGATGCACACACAAATATTTATTGTTTTAAATATATGCAATTTTCATCAAAACATATGTGGATGTTGATACATTCATATACAAATGCTTTTATTTTGTGAACCTCTGCGCATTCGTGTGTGAATCTTTTTGAGATTCCCCTGACGTGACCCGATCCACAAATGCATTTTTTCTACCAAGGGGATATAGGTAGCCAATCAGATGTCTCCTTCCTCTTCAGCCAATCACATGAGCGTCCCGCTACCACCCCCATGTGGGGTATGTTTTAACGTCGTAGTGTCAGATAGTGGCAGTAATGCACAACTACATTGTTTGCCGACCGCCAAATTAATAAGGACGAGAAGAAGAAGAAGCAGCAGCAGAAAGCGGTCAATGCAGAGCCCCGGGTCAGCTCTTGACCAGGGTTTCCCCTAGAAAAAATTGGCACCGGACAACGTGATCGGCTTTCCGACATGTTGATCGTGCCCTTGTTCATTTGTTTGTTGGGTCCTCTTTTCATGTTATTTTCTACAGTTATTTTTGCATTTGTTCGTGCCCATAGCTAGCCTGTCTGGTTTAAGTGTTTTTGCTTTGTGTATTAATCTGTATTGTAGCAATAACCTCAAGCTGTACATCCGTCATCCATTCATCCATTCGTATATGTCCGTGTGTGTGTGTGTGTGTGTGTGTCAGTGAAACGAATTTCCCGAGTTGCAGAGAGGAGGGGAGCAGCAGCATAAAAATAATTTAAAAAATCCTCTCATTATTTCGGTCTTTATGTCTTTTCTTCTGCAATATTTTATAAAAATTCACTATATAGTAAACAATATAGCAGACTAAAAGTTATATACTATTTGTTATTTAGGAGTGTACTAAGAGTGCTAATTGTCATTATCAATGGAGACGTGAAGCAGCGAAAAAAAATGGGCACGGTAAAAAAATTAAATACATTTTAAAAACTGACTTGTATATTGACATGAGGCGTTGAAAGGTTTGCTGATCCTCTTGACTGTGACATTTTGTTCATTAAATTTAATTGCTGGTACGTTTATCTAAAAAAAAACAACAACTTCTTGATGTGCTTCTGAGCAAAAACAATGGAATTGTGTATGACGGTCTGGCTGACCGTTGCGGCGCCAGGAGGGGGTGCTAGAATGTTGGCGGTCCTAGTGTTAATAACGCGGCGTGCTGCCAACTTGAAATAAAAAAGTCAGTTCGCTATTGAAATATATATGCAATAAAAACTCTAGATAAACAAAATGAAAAAATCCTTTGACATGTTTAATTCAAATTGTGCTTGGAGGGAATATTTTCACCGGACATTTGGACCGGCGGTGTTAAAAAATGTCGGACTTCGGCAGATTTTACCGGTCAAAGTCCGGTAATTACCGGATAACGGAAACCCTGCTCTTGACCATTGACCCGGGGCTCTGCATTGACCGCTTTCTGCTGCTTCTTCTTCTTCTTCTTGTCCTTATTAATTTGGCGGTCGGCAAACAATGTAGTTGTGCATTACTGCCACCCTCTGACACTACGACGTTAAAACATACCCCACGTGGGGGTGGTAGCGGGACGCTCATGTGATTGGCTGAAGAGGAAGGAGACATCTGATTGGCTACCTATATCCCCTTGGTAGAAAAAATGCATTTGTGGATCGGGTCACGTCAGGGGAGTCTCAAAAAGATTCACACACGAATCTGCAGAGGTTCACAAAATAAAAGCATTTGTATATGAATGTATCAACATCCACATATGTTTTGATGAAAATTGCATATATTTAAAACAATAAATATTTGTGTGTGCATCAGAAATACATTTATGAAACTTTTTTGGTTATTTGTGGATTTTTTTTACATTTATATAAAATGCCAAATATATGTGTGTGCATTGAAAATATTTGTGTGGAGAGAGTCATTTATATATAAATCTTAACATGTGTTTGTGAATCCTTCTGTGTGCATTTATTAATATTGAGACCAATCTAACTCCATACGCTGCGGTCTACCAGTGGGTTACACTGATTTTACAACGGCATGGAACGTGGCTCAGCCAATCACATTTAAGGATGGGAAGCACCCGTTTTATAAACCATAAATAAATGTGCTTCATATACCCTTTGTGTTTTCATTTAGGCTGTATTATAACGTAGGAATGTTCACAGCATTTCAATGTCAACAAAGGTTGGCCTATCAGATTCTGATCACCTAATTGTAGTTAGTAAGCGGTTGACAAGTTGTTTTTAGATATCTTGTACACCTGTCTTAAAATGTAAGAGATACTGGAGCTTGGTTGGGGTGGTGGGATGGCTCGCAGCGAGCGCCGGAAAATTTCCCTCATTTTCAAATCCAAAACTTGACAGGTATGGACCGAACCCGACCCGAGTCCGAGACAATTATAAGCGAGCCCGACCCAAACTCAACGCAGTTTGTTACCTGACATAGTTATTGTCACGGACCGTGTGTAAATGACCATCAAAATGCCGCTCACACAGCAGCACGGCCCTGCACACACTTAGTTGGAGCGGAGACTGTGTTGCGTTCAGGCGTTGTCATGTAAATAATAAATTCCGGCATTTGACCACCCTCCGCCCCCCCAAAGCTGTAACCCTAGGGGAAACACTGATCACTGACCACTTGGTGAGTTTCATGGCTTTGAAAACGAACATTTATGGTGGTTTTAGGACAGATTTACACATGGCCATAGACAGCATTGTTAAGCCAGCCAGGGGAAAGCCAAATTCTCTCAAATTGTCAGAGAAGGAGCAATTGTCAAGATTTTGGTGTTAACCACTCTATTTCATCATAATCAATCATCAATCCGGACTTCTCCTTTAATCAAGTAATCCAATAATAAATACTGCGTGTATTCATTAAATTACTTTAACTTAATTTAAGGGTAATAGTAATATATTTCAATCAGGAGAGACAGGAGAATGGAATAAAGATGAAATATAATGCGAACTATAAGTGTACAGATTAACAGATCATTGTGCTTATATGATTTTAACAAAGTCCTTGCCGTTTAGACACCAGAGGTAGATTATATGAAATTGTGGGACATCTGAGCAGCAGCAAGATAAATCCCCCAAAATGAAAGAGGCGTACCCCCCTTTAAAAAAGGTCACAGCCTGAAATTACCCCCAAATAATGTTTTCTTACTGAGCTGCAGTGATCAAGCCATGATAAATCAAACATATTTGAATGATCTACTAAGAGATAAGACATAGAAATTAGCAAAACACAGAATAATAGATTATTATTTTTTTTTTATGACTTATTGCTGCTTAGCCTGCAAGGCTGTGGGCTCAGTGCTATGGATGCGATGTTCCTAAGCCTGCAAGGCTGAGGACTGAATGCCATGAATGCGATGCTGCTTAGCCTGCAAAGGCTGAGGGTTCAATGCCATAAATGTGATGCTGCTTAGCCTGCAACGGCTGGGGGCTGAATGCCGTGAATGCGATGCTGCTTAGCCTGCAAAGGCTGAGGGCTCAATGCTATAAATGCGATGCTGCTTAGTCTGCAAAGGCTGAGATTTCAATGCCATGAATGCGATGCTGCTTAGCCTGCAAAGGCTGAGGGTTCAATGCAATGAATGCGATGCTGCTTGGCCTGCAAAGGCTGAGGGTTCAATGCCTGAATGCGATGCTATCTAGCCTACAAAGGCTGAGGACTCATTGCTATAAATGCGATGCTGCTTAGCCTGCAAAGGCTGAGGGTTCAATGCCATGAATGCAATGCTGCTTGGCCTGCAAAGGCTGAGGATTCAATGCCTGAATGCAATGCTGCTTGGAGCAAATATCTGAATGGATGTGCCACAATTTTCTTCAGTTAAACAGAGAAAAAACTGAGGTAGTTGTTCTTGGACCTAAGGAGGAACGTCTTAAAATCAGCATGCAACTCCAGTCACTTCAGTTAAAAACCTCAGACCAGGCCAGGAATCTGGGTGTTGTCATGGATTCAGACCTGAATTTTAAAAACCACATACAAACAATCAGAAAGTTTACTATCACCTCAAGAATATTTCTAGAATTAAAGGACTGATGTCGCAGCAGGACTTCCGTGCATTTATCTTTAGCCGAGTTGACTACTGTAACAGTATCTTCTCTGGTCTGCCTAAAAAGTCAATCAGACAACTGCAGCTGATCCAGAACGCTGCTGCTCGAGTCCTCACTAAGACCAAGAGAGTGGACCACATCACTCCAGTTCTGAGGTCTCTACACTGGCTCCCTGTCTCTCAGAGAATAGACTTTAAAATTCTCTTGCTAGCATATAAAGCACTGAATGGTTTAGGCCCAAAATACATCAGAGACCTTCTAGTCCAGTATGAACCATCCAGACCACTCAGGTCGTCTGGTGCAGGTCTGCTCTGTGTTCCAAAAGTCAGAAGTAAACACGGAGAATCAGCGTTCAGTTTCTGTGCGCTGAGGGCTGAGGACTCAATGCTATAAATGCAGTGCTGCTTAGCCTGCAAAAGCTATGATGCAGGATGCCATGTAAGCTATGATTTAATTTAACCTGCAATGATTGATGACGCTTGAATGATTTAGCCAGCTATGGGTACGAGGCATAATGCTATGTATGCATTTACATGCTATAGTAGTAATAGTTGATGACAGTGAGACCTGAAAAAACCACATGTAGCCTAAGAGCTGGCCAGCATGGCTGGTTAGCAGAATGACATGCATAGAAAACTTGATTAGGAAGTGAATCTGTACTTTTTAAACATTTATTTATTCATGGATGGGCATGGAAGACCTGAATTGGACAATAATAATAATCAATGGTGAATTAATCAATAATGGAGCTGACTTGAGAGATAATAAGACGCAGCTAAATGAGAATTAAACAACCCATAACCACCTGTCACCAGTTATATGCAATTGCTTACCATAGGCTGTTAAGGATTTAGAGATCGTTGAGCTTTGATGATTGCCTTGGCATCAGGACATGTGGACATGCAGGCATATGCGGATGAAGCCGTTGATAGACCTTTCATAGCTGCTGAGGTTGCTGCACCTATTCTGAATGAAGGACATGAATAATGCATTGAAGTTACATTGCTACATTTCATGAGGGTCTGCAAATGATAGTTGAACCAAGATTTGGACATGGAGTTATTGTCTGCGGTTATGAAGAGAGAGGCACGAGGGTCAGAGCAGGGCCTGTTTTATAAATATTTACACATGGATTTAAAAGGACAAAACTGAGAATCAGTGCGAGCAATGATTATGGTGCAAGCCCCACCAGCTTTAGAGTGTTTAAGCCTACGGCTAAAGAAGTCTGGGTGGAATGTTAAGTCTGAAAAGGTAACGTCTTTTTCTGGATCAAATGAATTTGAAGAAGTAGGAAACCCCCTGCTCCTTTAAAAAAACATAAAAAGCTAATAGGAAAGAGCAATTTGAGAGAAAATTGACGTAGGGAGAAAAACAGCCATTTCTCAAAACTGGTTACATTTTATGCAAGATAAAAAGTGTAATAGGGAGTCTATTATCACCAGTAAGGGGAGAAACTTTTGAAAAGCATTAAACTGAATACCAGCAACTAAACCTCTTAACAGTTGTGTTCAAAATAATAGCAGTGTGTCACAACAGCCCCCAGGCAGTAGTGTTTTGGTGTTTGTCCTGTCAATTCCTGTTTTATTTTGTCATCCTCCCTCTTGTGTCATGTCTGGTGTCTTTACTTCCTGTTCTTCCCCCGCCCTAATGTGTTTCACCTGTGTCTCGTTATCTCCCTCTCCCTGTGTGTGTATATATACCATGTGCTCCCTCCTGTGTTTGCCAGTTCATATTCGTCCGTTGTTAGATACTTACCAGCGTTCCTCCTGCTTGCCTGCCTGTGAATCATCCTGCCTGCCTGTTTCCTGAGCCTTGCCTTTTCCCTGCCAGTACCTTTGCCTCTGGACTGCCTTCCCGTGTTTGACCCTGCCTGTTACGGTAACTCTGTTTTCGCCTTTTCCTCACATGTGCCTCAGCCTGATTACCTGCCCTACTGTGAATGACCCAGCCTGCCTTGTTGACCAAATTCTGCCTGTCTCTAGTTAGTGTCTCTGCCTATCTGTCTGGAAACCTGGTTTTGATCCTGCCAGTCTGGTTATGTGCCTCACGCCTGCCCTTGCCTGTTTCCGTGGATTTCTGGATTCCCCAACTACTGCCATCAGCCCATCAGTGTTTTTTGTGCCCATTATTAAATATTTTTGTGAACTTTCTATCTGACTCCTGGTCTTGCATTTGGGTTCTCCTGTCTGAGTTCAGTCGTGACACAGTGTGTTTAAAAACATGAGTAAAGCTCAAAATCCTTATAATATTATTTATTTCCATGTGTTGGGAACACTGCACATTATATTCTAAATCAAAACATGAAGAAAAATGTATCAATTTTGCTTGCTTCACATCTGTGTTGCATGGAGTCGACCAACTTCTGGCACCTGTGAACAGGTATTCCAGCCCGGGATGATTTGACAACATTCCACAATTCCTCTGCATTTCTTGGTTTTGCCTCAGAAACAGCATTTTTGATGTCACCCCACAAGTTTTCAATCGGATTAAGGTCCGGGGATTGGGCTGGCCACTCCATAACTTTAATTTTGTTGGTCTGGAACCAGGATGCTGCTCGCTTACTGGTGTGTTTGGGGTCATTGTCTTGTTGAGACACCCATTTCAAGGGCATTTCCTCTTCGGCATAAGGCAACATGACCTCTTCAAGTATTTTGATATATGCAAACTGATCCATGATCCCTTGTATAAATAGGCCCGACACCATAGTAAGAGAAACATCCCCATATCATGATGCTTGCACCACCATGCTTCACTGTCTTCAGAGTGTACTGTGGCTTGAATTCAGTGTTTGGAGGTAGTCTGACAAACCACCTGCGGCCCTTGGACCCAAAAAGAACAATCTTACTTTCATCAGTCCACAAAATGTTTCTCCATTTCTCTTTAGGCCAGTTGATGTGTTCTTTGGCAAATTGTATCCTCTTCAGCACGTGTCTTTTTTTTTCAGTGGGACTTTGCGGGAGCTTCTTGCCGATAGATTAGCTTCACACAGGCGTCTTCTTATTGTCACAGTACTCACTGGTAACTTCAGACCGTCTTTGATCACCCTGGAGCTGATCATTAGCTGAGTCTTTGTCATTCTGGCTATTCTTCGATCCATTCGAATGGTAGTCTTTCGTTTTCTTCCATGTCTCTCTGGTTTTGCTTTTCATTTTAAAGCATTGGAGATCATTTTAGCCGAGCGGCCTATCATTCTCTGCACTTCTTTATACGTTTTCCCCTCTCCAATCAACATTTTAATCAAAGTATGCTGTTCTTCTGAAGAATGTCTGGAACGACCCATTTTTCTCAGGTTTTCAGAGAGAAATGCATGTACAACATGTGCTGGCTTCATCCTTAAATAAGGGCCACCTGATTGACACCTGTATTTTCACAGAATGAATGACCTCACTAATTGAACTCCACACTGCTATTATTTTGAACTTCGCCTCTTTCAATGAATTATTCAGTTACACAGACTCAGGAGCATGCATATCATGAATGTTGGGTCTGTTGGTTTTCTATGACTCTGTATATACTGTGGCTTAAAGGGACACACATCCATGCAATAGCAAATGAATGCGCAAACGGTACTGATTGTAACGGGTTTTAGTGGTATATTTAGAGAGAGACAGAAAAAGCGAAAGTTTTCCATGCAAAATCATAAGATCTAAGGGTTGAGACAGCTAAACCCTTTCTCATGTAAAATCTGGCAGACTGTAAGTGTGAGTGCAGGGAAGGCTGATATAATGGAGGGCTAATAATTCTAGAGGGAGCACTTGTATGGGCGTTGGGCTGGCTTCTGGGCAGAGACTCTTGAAAACTTGGAAGTTAAAACGGGATAGACAATCAGCAATGATGTTAACATGACCTGGCTGTGATTATGAAGTTTTGCATGACTGATAACCATGTGATGCATCTCATGAATGGCATGATTTCCAGACTGGATGAGCGCCCTTTATTGATTATGGCTACGACTACTTCATTGTCGCACCGAACTGCGATGCGTTTGTGATGCCAGAACATGCCCAAGATGTGACATGCAACTGCAATGGGGTAAATTTCATACAGCACGGAGGAGGATTCGACCTTGAGAAAGGAACGAGGCTGTTTGCTGGCCAACCATTGCCCTTGGGAATACCCTCCCTACCCCATGGAGGGTGCAACTTCAGTGTCTGGCTACGTCTGGCTCTTTGATAGCAGACTGGAGATTTCTGCACAAGTAAGAGGAGGTCAAAGATGAAACAACCCCTACCTGAAAATCCTGAGAAAGACCAGTGAGCAAATGATCAACAAATACAGAGTCAGGATGAGAAGACAGTTCAGATGCAAGCGCTGGGACATTTATTGGTGTGGATGGATGAATTTTCAATAAGTCTTTGCACCATGAAGATGCTGCTGGGGGCGAACCCTGCGTGGGCATACTGATCTGGGATGAGCGTCTTTGCAGTAGCTGCAGATGTGGAGATCAATGCAACTGGGGTAAGTGCATACATTTTCATTATAATTGTTACAGAAGGGTTGTTTGTTGAATAAGTGCAACTTGTGGTGGCCGTCAGGTTTAACTCTTGCAGAGGCAGTTGGATCGTTTGAAGTGCATTTTTGAAGACTCCCTGCTCTTGGGGAAAAAATGGAACCAGAGGGCAGAGAGAAGCTGGATGACCGGTGTTGCTGCAAGTGGTGCATGACACGGCTTGCGAGCCGCACGCTAACATGCCCAACAGTTCATTGTCGAAGAAGGCCCAGTTCAAGCGGATGTTAGATTGAGATATGCACAATTCTGCTTTGCTGGAAAAACTTTTGTGGTATTGATAGAACACGTTTTTCGCCATACCTTAAGTGAAGGTCACTAATCAGGGCTAAATATGAGTCCAGTTCATGTCTATGCTCTGGGTAAACAGAGCATATTACATCACGATAGATTCCAAAAGCCACTACAAATTCACCAATGTCAGTCTGGGATCGGGGACTTTGATTATGCAGAGATAATTTCCCCTGAAGCCACTTTGTTCCCGCACTCTGGAGAAGGGAGTATTAAACTAATGAGATTAATATCTTCACCCTGCAAGATTTTAGACTGTAAATGAGGTGTTATGTTGGCACCAAAAGGAGTATAAGGCTTACCTAGGTCGTGAGCAGCGGTGGCTGAGGCCAGGGAATGCTGTGGCATGACAGGGGTGCTTGCGGTGGAAGTGGATGGCTGAGGTGCAGGTGCTAGAAGAAGAGAGCTTCAAGAAGAGGCTTGAGCGTTTTCCGGGGACTAGAGGTGAGCGTCGATGGTTTGGATTGAATTTGCCAGAGACTGGAGAGTTGTAGTAAGGGCGTTTCTTTAAATGTGTGAGACAGTATTTGCTTGGTTGGAATGAGCTGAGCTGATAGAAGTGATGTTACGCTTGGCTTGGGGAGCTGAATGATCATTTTTCCTTGCCAGTTTCCAACCACTAGTTGTTGCGGTGCCAGGGATTTCTACTTCTTTAGCCAAATTCTGGAGGTGAGAAAGCTCCAAGCCTGGAGCCAGGGTGATGCCTTGATCTTTTAATAGTTCCACAATCTTTGCGTTTGCGTCTTAATGACAAGCAGCTATCTGTGCACTATAGCTTCAGAGTCTGACAGCCCGAAAATTAACAGCAGCATCAAACGTATACTCACCATAAATGACTGGCAGTGGCAGATGTACGCACAGCAGCATGAAAGGACTGCGGGCAGAAAAAGAACCATATTTAAATTTAGGAGCAGTGAGACGATAGCCTGACGGAGAAGGTGTGTCGCTGTGCTATTGGTGGCTATAGATCAGCTGTAGAACAGCTGATGACTCAATAGACAGCCCCGAACACTGACAGCCAGAGATAAAGAGTGAGCATGCGTGTGGGGAGTGAAGAGCGGCGTGAGGAACAAAGTTAAAGACTAAGCATGAAAAAGTGTTGTCTTCCTTACTGAACTTTCGCTAGAGCTTCGTTTAAAAAAGAAAATAAGAAAAGTCTCTGAAATGATAGAAATGAGCAACAAAATTGTTCCCTCTCTTGAAAGTTCAACATTTGTACTGCCTTTTTTATTGATATTTATTACTAGGCCTTCGTGAATATCACACTTTAAGTTCCTATGACTGGCTAGTTTACACTCATTCACTGCGGTCAAGGGGTGCCTTACACCTGCTGACCCTATTAACTGCAATCCAAATTAATATACCTGCTGTACTCGATTTGTGCATTCAGGCTCCATTTTCTCACACTCTTGACACTTTCCTGTCCGTGGCAGGAAGGAAAAAACTAAACGACAATGTGAAAGATGGACGAATTGACAAATGAACGAATTATTGTTCAATACAAAGCTTTATTCAACTTCCTGCATGCATCTCTGGAATCACACACTGCAGCCTAGCTTCTGAATACAGAATCCTCTGCCATCCAAAAATATCTCTAGTGTAATATATTAAGTGCTGTGGTGTGACTGTAACGTTAATATTACTTTTAATTTGCTGTCTTTCATGTCACCATCAGGAGTTAGTAAGTTCCAGATTAATGTTAACAGTCAACAATCTTCCTCTAGATGTGTGATCTAGATGTAGATCTACCATTTTACATTTTCCACAGTTTTAGTTTTCTTAAGCCTAACTCAGATAAATAATAATATTTTAATTAACAAGTGAGTGCATCCAGCCTCTGAATGATTCATTGCTGTGCAGTGGAGAGGAAAGGTAGCTGTGCTAGGTGAGGAGGAACGACAGTGGGAGAGGTTCAAACAGCCAGAATTTGAAAGTAATGACCGGAGCAGAGTCAGTTTGTTGTTTTACTGTAGAGCAGAGTCACATGGGAACTGTGTGGGAACAAATGCCTTCTCTAACCTTGTGGTAGAAAAGAACACACCTCTGATCATGTTAACTGTGCACAACAAAGATAGCAACAGTTGGAGCCTCAAAATGCTTAGAAGACAGAAATAAAATATTAAAAACTTAAAATACGAAAGATATAAAAATACATGCCAAAAGGAGCGCTCAATGTCACTGACATAAATTAAACTAAAATGGCAGGTGTTTTTGGTGAGTAAAACTAGAATGAAACTCACACAACCAATAAATAAAGTTGGAAACCTAATTCTCATTTTCAAAAGAATATGGCCCAAAGTTAGGTGTTTCCCAAAATGAACAGTACATGCTGATTTGATTTAAATTGCCTCTTAAAAGAACCATTAATAGATCAGCTTACCATCTAAAGAATCCTGCTGCTTTCCAGGAGTATCTGACACAACAGCACCAAATGTGTCACAGTTGCTGTCCAAGGTGCTGATCCAACCCTGTTGGGAATGAGTTTATGATGATAGCCACACACTGAACATCGGTAATAATGGTGGGGTGAGGTCAAAGGATATTAAAAGACAACAGCTTCCCCAGCCACAGTCTGTTAACCCTGCTGCTGCTGGGCAAGGGATACAGGAGTATCTGCTGACGGACCATCAGACTACATAGCAGCTTCTTCCCTTAGACTTTGAAACTCCTCAGCTCCACCTCATCCTCCACACTCCACCATCAATAAATAATATGGAACTTTCTATTACATTATTACACTTTGCTGTGCTACCATAACTCCCTCTCTAACTCTTATATAAAACACCCACATCACATTATATATATAAAACAACCCTTGCAGGGTGGTATCTGAGTCATCGTCTACTAGAGGCCTGGGAGTTTGAGGGTTCTGCGCAATATCTTAGCTGTTCCTAGGACTGCACACTTCTGGACTGGGGCTTAAGATGTTATCCCTGGAATCTGCCAGAGCCACTCCCAGTTTGGGGGTCACTGCCCCGAGTGCTCCTACCACCAAGGGGACAACTTTGACCTTCCACATTTCTTCCAGTTGTTCTTTCAACCCTTGATATTTCTCCACCTTTTCATGTTCCTTCTTTCTGATGTTGCTGTCAGCTAGTATTGCCACATCTACCACCACTGCCCTCTTCTGGTGTTTGCAGCTGTTTGTCAGTCTGGAAGCTGAAGTCCCACAGGACCTTGTTGTTCTCAACCACCTTCGGTGGTGTGTCCCATCGGGATTTGGGTGCTTTGAGTCCGTACTGGATTCAGATGTTCCTGTACAATATCCCAGCCACTTGGTTGTGCCTTTCCATGTACGCTGATAATGCCTGCATCTTATACCCTGCTACTATGTGCTGGACCGTCTCAAGGGCATCTTCGCACAGCCTGCACCTTAGGTCTGATTTGTTGTGGTAGACCCTGGCCTCTATGGCCCTTGTGCTTAGGGCCTGTTCTTGTGCTGCGATGATTAGAGCCTCTGTGCTGTCTGTCAGTCAAGCATTCTCCAGCCACTGGAAGGTCTTGATATCAGCAACTTCTGCTATCTGATGGTGGTATGCATTATGTAGGGGCTTGTCCCTCCATGTTGTTTGCTCCTCCACCTCAGGTTTCTGTTGTCTGAGGCACTTACTTAGCAGCTCATCCTTTGGGGCCATCTTCTTGATGTATTCCTGGATTTTGAATGTTTCATCCTGGATAGTGGCTCTGATGCTCACTAGTCCTCGGACTCCCTCCCTGTACATATATATATGACAGCCATGCGGATGCCACCTGACATGCTCCACCCACCCAAACACTGTTACAGACCAAGTACACCGCCACATGGCAACGGTACTCCCTAATGGCAGAAAAAATGTAATATGGCAGACAACCTAGTGGGCGGACCTTGAGGGTTCTTAAGGCTTTCGTAAAACCTCTTCACCTGACCATGTGTGTCGAGTATCAAGTCAATTTAAATTTTCCTTGATCTTAATTATAGCGCCCATCCGCTCTATTGGCATTATATACCTTAAGCAGTTGCACACAACTTACATTCACTGGTGAAAATTTCATGTCTCTACGATGTACCATCTCACAGGAAACCCTCATAGATTTATGGCCAAATTTTGTGAAAGGCCATTGCACTTGTTTGGAACTTGTGACAACCCCTATTGACCGATTTTAAAATAATACACGTGTTTCATAATTACTATTTAACATACCCTGCAAGTTTTGTAATGATTGGACCATCAATTTCTGATTTGTAGTCTGATTTGTTACTGCATGGCCGTTTTTTGTATTTGTGGTGCCCCCTAGTGGTCAATTTGAATGAAACTTTCAGGATATGTGCCTGGTACCTGTTCAGGCATTGCTTGCAAGCTTTGTGATGATTGGTCCAAATGTAGTGGAGTCATTTGCTGAGTCATACCCGCTTGAATTTCATTAGTCAATATCTTTAAAACACAGTGAGATATCAATAACCGTTAAAGTGTTGGTGATAAAAATTCTGAAAAATATTGCATGTCATTCTGCTGATTTCAAGTATATTGTCAAATATTTTGGGGACATTTGGTTAAAAATTAGTTGAAATAGAAAATGGTGTTCATACAGTACACATTACAAGAAGATAATGAATATCACTGTGAGCTAACTGTTAAACTGATCCGAACACCATTTGGAACACGTGACATCTAGTATCCAAAAAATAAGTATAATGTTGCTAAAGCCAGAAGCTAGCGGAGTGAGATACTCGTCCAGGCAGGTAACGTCACGTTGTGTTTTATCTCGTAATGTCATTGTTTACATGCGCCATGTGCTGTCTCTTGATCCTTCTTTTCTCCAAAATCCATAATATTTCCATTATGCTGATATATTCCCGAGTAAATAACGTTATCCTCATCGTCTTTCTCTTGGCTGCTTACCATCAGCCTGCCGCTGTTTGACAGTGACACAAGCCTACAAAATAAAAGCCTACACTAAAGATGACGATATGATCGATGTTTCCACTTTGCATCGATGTGATTGGATCGTTGATCATTAAATCGATGTATCGATCCAGATCGATGGATCGTTACACCCCTAGTAATTACTGTTCTGTCTCTGGTCTAGGGGAACCTAGACATAACATGATTTGACTTCCCACTCTTCCCACTCCCAAGAAAGGCCAGTTAGACGGTTTTCAAACAACAATGCAAAGTAGTTTATTTTTCTTCAGAGGTGAGCAGTGCCCAAAACAACAAACAAAAATACACTACTGGTCCCTAAGCTTAACTAACAGTAAAGAAAAGTAAAACAAAAGACAATGTCCTAACCTAAACTTCTACCATTCAAAACAGGAGAAAAACACAGCAAAGCCAAACAAAAAGGGCTTCTCACTCTTACTAAAGACTGCTTTGGGTGCTCTATTTACAGTGTTTAACAGAATAATACCAGAAAAACCTACTAATAATCCTAACAAGTAACCCGACAAACAGAACTCTACTCACCTACTCTACATTAAACAAATATCACCCCTTCAATGTGATCTCAGGGCATTGCTGTAAAAGAGCTTAATCCTCAGTCAGTATAAACAATGGCTGAAGATAATCTTTTCTATTTAACAAAACTATCAAAATACACACACAAATTTGCTAGGATCAAGAGTTTTTTTGTCTACAGCTACTCAAAAACAAACGGTACCAAACACAGTCTAAATACTGGCATTGTTGGAGGTGGAAAGGTGAAAGGAGGGGAGAGCTTCTGTCTGCTGAAGGTTTAAAACCCTCAGTTTCCCAGTGGGCCAATCCGGCAACAGCAGTCTTCTTCAGCCAGCCCAGTCAGCATTCACCACCTGCTTTGTGGCAACCAATCACGCTCCAACACATGCACACACTCTGACAGGAGGAGAGAGAACACCTTAAAGGTCTCTGCAGATCAACACAAGGATAATAATACTAATAATTATGACCTAGGTCATTACATTACATACCACTGAATATATAACAGTGAAATATTTTTTGTTTTACAAACTATCTTTCTGATTTAACTCCTTCTCCTTGTAATTTCAAATACTTGATTTTAAATAATTTTTGTAGGCAGGGGAGTAGCCGGTTCTGGGCCCTATGCATACACAGTCTCTGTGGGCACTCCTCCATCCAGTCTTGATTCATGTCTCTCTCATGCACCTTCTGAGATTTTTTTTTAAAGTTTGTTTGCCTTTGTTCCCTTTCCTTTTCTCTTTTGGAACCCCAAATTCCTTTTTTGGGGGAAAGACAGGACAGTGTATGTTGGTGCTCCAGCAGCATAAGCAGTCACTCAGCTCAGCTCTAGCTGCATTTATGGTGTGTTCCATTTACCTTGGGAGTTGGAGGTCAGAGCTGGGAATTATGTCCCAAGTTGTGTTCCAGTACAACAAATTGGAAAACCAAGGTCTTGTTAGCAACACCAGTTCTAGCTAGGTTAGCAGCTGTTAGCAAGACCACCCATTCATCCATCCATTTTCGAACTGCTTATCTTCTTGAGGGTTGGGGGTGCTGGAGCCTATCCCAGCTGACACTGGGCGAGAGGTGGGGTACACCTGGACCTGGACAGGTTGCCAGACTATCGCAGGGCTGACACATAGAGACAGGTAGCCATTCACGCTCACATTCACACCTATGGGCAATTTAGACTGCAATTTAGATTGCCCATAGGGGATTGCCCAATTTAGATTCTAAATTTAGAGTCTAGATTAACCTATCCCCAATCTGTATCTTTGGACTGTGGGAGGAAGCCGGAGTACTCTGAGAAAATGCTGACACGGGGAGAACATGCAAACTCTGCACAGAAGGGATCGAACCAGGAACCCTCTTGCTGTGAGGCGACAGTGCTAACCACCACACCACCGTGTGAGCAAGACCAGTTGATAACAATATATTACGCTGCATTTTGTGCATAGATACACTTTAGCAATGTCCACAGATTGAAGCTGGACAGGGTTGTGTGTATGTCTGTTTTTGTGAGAAACAAATAAGACAGAAATGCTAATAAATTGTATATTACTACAGCTTTCACTACCATTGATGCAGCCATATTGGATTTTGAGGTACAGGGTGGGTGAGGTTCCTCCGACTTTCTGAGGAAATACGACTGAAGAGAGTGTTCCAGTTAAATCTCCAAATGGAATCTTGAAAAGTCCGACTTCCCAGTACAAATAGAATGCACCATCAGAGAAGAATCCTAGTGTGTGGGTCAACTAAACCATTTTGTGACTCTAAGGGGTGAAAGGGGCCTCAGAGAGCTTCCACTATTTTTAAAAAATAAAAAGTTCAGTCTTTACACTGGTTTATTCTTCCAAGTTTAATTTACGTATGACACTAATTACTTGAAAATATAAAAACTGCAAACAAAACCAAACTTTTCATGACAGGCCTTTGCCCTAAATAATCAGTCCAACCCCCACCCCCACCCCACTACGACGCCCCTGATTGTAGGGATCACAAATTCAGAAAACAGAGCAAAAAACAATGTTAAAGTTGTGTTGGGATTCACTGGACCACAGATGATTTGTCATTTGTTAAACTCTAAAGTGGACTTGTGAAGGCTTTTCCTCCTGAGATGGAGAGACCTCATGTTCTTTGTTCTTCAACCAAGATAGTTATCTGACACCCATCTCAGCAGGATGCCCACCTCACACTTCTTTGAGGGACAAGTCTCAAAACGTGATTGGTCAGTACTTTTACAGTGTCATGTGTCTCTGTGAGGTCACCAGGCACACTGTAGAAGTTCTTCTCCCTTCACAACAGTCTCTCTCTTGCTCTTGGGCGGGCAAGCCGCTCATACCTCTTTTCTTCTGGGCCCTGGACCAGCCCAGATGTGCTCTTCATCCTGAGCTGTGGACCAGCTCAGAGACCCCTGCCCCTGAACCATCAAGGGGGGAACAATTGCTCTACAGACTTTTGTTCCTTTTATCGTAAGACTCTCGTGCCCTCGCTCAAAGCAGGAGCATAAGTGAAACCAGGGAAGTTAGAAGGGCAAACAAGAGGTTTGCAACTAACCTCCCAGCAATAAGGAGAATCAAGTTGAGTTAGCACCCCAGCGACTAACTCTGCAAGGACCCCGAGCGACCGGCTTCCTTGAATCTGCACCTTTGGAACAAGGACACAACAAAGACTGCTTCTAGAGCCACAGCTCTTTCCAGCCTTCTTTGCTGGCTAACAAGAACAGCAGGCCTCAAACCAACTCTTCCCTCCATCCATTCAGGATTTGCATGCAACTAAACATCTTCTGCACTAATCCAGACCCTTTGCAACACAAATCGCATTCACACAGACTCGCTTACAAATTGGCTTTCAACAGAGCTACACCCAAACAGGCAGCTCAAAGTTCCCGCTTCTTTTCCTTTGTCTTTGTCCCGACCACACGGTCAGACAAACACCTTCCCGATCTGAAGCCGGCTTTGATTCAGCCATCTTGTAGTTTTCTGATGTCAGCCATTTTGTTTTGTAGGCCAAACGGCCCTTTGATTACCACACCCGCCTTTGTCTTTCTCTCTCTCTCTCGCACACAGACACACACCTACACATGTATACACACACACACGCTTGTAAATGGTTAGTTAGGATTTGTGTGTTTTGGTTTTACTCTGCTTTATGAATAAATATCATTTTGGAATTGTACCTGCTGTCTGTTTAATGTTGTACAAGGGTGAATGAATAATCAACCTCTGCTACATGAAGAACTCCCAGAAATCCCTCAGGCTTTATTATTAATTTTGGTTATGGTTATTAATTTAATTATTAATCAATTTCCCAAATTAATAGTTTAGTGAACTTAATGAGACTGATATCATTAACAAACAAATAATCAAATAAACAAACAAACAAACAAATTTCTTGGAGTCATTATGGATGATAAACTGAGTTGGAAATCGCACATAAATCATGTTAAATCCAAAATGTCAAAATCCATTGCAATTCTGTACAAAGCTAAAGATGTCCTCTCTCAAAATGCATTAATTACATTATATTATTCATTGATAGCTCCATATATGACATATTGTATAGAGGTCTGGGGAAACACATACAAAACAAATACTCATCCAATATTCTTATTACAAAAGAAAGCCATAAGAATCATCAGTTAAAAAACCTTTTCGTGAGCCAACCAACCCACTATTTATTTGCTTAAAAATTCTGAAATTCAAGGACTTGGTTGATTACATTACAATACAAACCATGTACAAAGCAAAAAACAAACTTCTACCTCCACATGTCCAAAATCTGTTTAAAATGAGGGACACCAGATACAACTTGAGAGGAACTTTATTATTTGAAAAACCAAAGACTCGAACCAATGCAAAAAATCACTGTGTATCTGTCAAAGGGGTGAACATCTGGAACAACTGTCCCGAAAATATTAAACTATGTTGTACATTAGTCAGCCTTAAAAGACTTTATAAAAATAATTTTAAATAATAATTTCTCGTTATAGTATGGAAAATTAAGTTAGCTAATTCCGTACTGTTATTTCTGGGTTGTGCGCTATGCGCTATTCTCTAGTTTTGCTATGATGGGAAATTTAAGTTTACTGATACGATTTATCTCAAATTCTTGTGCTTTGTTCCTTTTGTATTTTTTGTGATGAGTGTAATCTTGTAAGGTAAAAGGGGTAGGTTTATATAAGCTTTGCTTCTACCTACACCTTTTCGGTTACATAGCCTAACTGAGAAATCAGTCTCTGAAATGTACCGAAATAAACTCATTCATTCATTCATTCATTCAACTGGCTGTCATTTTTCCCTTTTCGGGAATGGTGCCCCATGAGGTGATTTGATGTTAATTAAGTCACGTTATTTAACACAATTGATAATTATTACTAATAATTATTAATAATTATTACTAATAATTATTATTAATAATTATTACTACTAATAATTATTAATTATTTCTGATAACCAATTTGATACTTAAGTTGGAGATCTGTTACAAGGTCACTGCCTTACTTTCCTTAACCTCAGAGTATGAGTAGGGGGTTGTAAGTAGGATGACCACACGTCCGGCTTTGTGCAGGACATTCCTGCATTTCCATTACTTTTCACACGTCCCGCAAATTGAGATGGTGTCCCGCATTGTTATTGACAGTCAGGCTTCAGTTTTGAAATGTGTGTTTTATAATCTGACAATTGGCTGTGTGGAAAAAGCAGTCATCAGGGGGCGGGGCAGGCTGTGTGATCATGTCAATCAAACTGGGACACGGAATACCTCTGTTGTTAACATGAAAGGAACTGTGAAATAGCATGAAAGCTTCATGCTTACTATGTTTTCTTATGTGAGAGAACTTGGGAAAGATGCATTTAAATAAAATAAATTTGTCATTTCATTTCAGTTTTCATTTTCATAGTCTGTTATGTGCTACTGAATCAAGCAGATGGCAAAGCATAGTAATGTTACAAGCTGAGGGGCGGAATAAAAATTTTTTTAAGTTATTTTAGACCATCTCGATGCATTGGTATCCCACATTGTCCCACACAAACATATTCTTTGTCCCACATCTGGTGAGTTGGGATCTGGTCACCGGCGTTGTAGGCTTCTCCTGTTCAATACATTAATGTAATGAGCTTGTTGTGCTGCAAAGGTCATATCCCTATATCTGGCTCAGGTTTTGTGGCTTTTCTTGCCTGAAATACAAAATTGCAGTCACAGGATCTGGTTGTATTTACTGTCCACAAATATGAATGAATGAATGAATGATCTTTATTGTCATTGCACATGTTACAGAGCAACGAAATTTGTTTCAGTTTCAGCCCGTCCAAGAAACATAAAAAGACAGTGATACATAACAGGGGGAGGACAGGAGCGGGGAGAACTGTGGGTCGCCATACGAACGGCGCCCTGTTACTTAGATGAAAAAAAAGGGTGAACAAGAGGGAGGAAGAGGGAAAAAAAGCAACTCCCAAACTAGGCTCCTGTAGGGGGGGCACAGTGTGGGATTAGGAAAAAAACACCTCAGCACATAAAGCATAAACATATAATAAACATTACAACAGAACTCGAAGACTTGCACATGTGGGAGGGGGGAGGATGTTCGGGAAGGGGAGTGACGCGGCACAGACACGGTGTGAGGCACGCAGCCACATTGGGCGCATTGCCACCACCTCCCGTGCTATACCGCGACGAAGGGAGGGAGGGGGGTGGGGAGCCACGAAGGCGTTGAGGTGGAGGGTGTGCGTGTGTGTAAGCCCGTGTAAGTCATCTCCACTCAGTCTCCACCATTGTCTCTGCCGTCTGATAACTGATGACGAAGACACGGCCGTTGCCGTGGAGACGACCTCGGAGAGTTCTGATCCAGAGACAAAGTTCACAGGGGCAGGGAGGTGTTGGGGGGGGGGGGGGGGGGGGGTAGGGCTGGAGCATCTTGTCTGCATAAACATCCAGGAGAGTGGAGGGATAACCGGCCTTGGGAAGGCTGGTTATCTCGGGGAGCCAATGAAGATAACAATTGTTTTGGGTCAGGCAGACACTGCAATTTCCATCTGCCTTGAGTCTCTCTGAGTCTCCCGGTGGCTTGCCTCCAATATGTCCGAATTCGGTGGCCAATTTCAGCCTAGGCGACTTTTTATTGTTGTATGAGATGTTGTGATCAGTTAAAATGTTTGCTTTAGCTGCTGCTGTCTGTTCCCCCAGGCTCAACAGGAGACCCAGAAGGCAGCTCTGAGATATGAGAGGGCTGTGTCCATGCACACTGCTGCCAGAGAGATGGTGTATGTGGCAGAGCAGGGCCTCTTGGCTGACAGGAACACCATGGACCCAACCTGGCAGGAGATGCTTAATCACGCCACTGCTAAGGTACGCACTCAGTCATCTCCTTGACCCAGGAGTTTTGATTTATTCAATACAGCCCTTGACAACTTTATCTACAGGTTTACTTAAAGAGAGGAGAATGTATTTTCAACTTTAACCCATCAGTTTCAATCAATTTATTTTGACAGGAATGGCACATATTGTGAAATTGTACAGTGTTATTGTTTATTGTTGTGTATTGTCTATTTGTGTGTTTTAGTAGCTTCAGTGTACATCATTTCCCAAAAGCCAAAGGCCTCTATGGGTTATCATCTCCAGCTCAACAACAGATGCAAGTTTTCATGGCATGTCTATATCAGCAGCACTACAGAGTGTTAAACAGTGTAGATGGATTTTAGAAAGCTGATACAATGATGTTTTGCCATACTTGAAAACTTAATGGGACAGGATTCCCACGGTCATGAAATTCTTGGAAAAATTATGAAATTAGAAAAACTATACTAAAACATCCAAAGTTACGCAAAATACATTCATGTATTACTGATTTAAAGTCTAGTGATGCGTTGTGCGATCATTGAAACATCACAAGTATCACTTGACAAACATTGGCATATGCAACTGGTTGGTGGTGCAAATGTCTAATGAGCAAGTATGGTTAGCAAATGCTAGCAGTTTACAAATGCCTGGTATAGCTTTTACACGTCAAATATAATATATGGTTCGATATAGAGGCAGATCCTAGCTGCACTGGATGTAGGCTCGATTTAACAGTATGGAAAAGTTTTGAAAATTCATTAGTAAAAATGTATGGGAACCCTGATGGGAGCTGTAGTTCACTGAATGCTAACAAACTAATCATTGCTTAACTTTGTTACATTAATGAAATGGCTAAATTTAAATATATGTACTGTTGTTTACATGGAGTGACCAAGGGAAAACAAAAATGTCAGCCTAGTAAATGGGTGTGTAGCAGTTAAGTTGATAAGCCCACTCTGTACCCTCAAAACCTCATTGTGATGCAATATGCCTGAATACACAGTACAGCTGCTGTTAATTTATATTCATGTTTCTGGTGTCACACAACATAACCATCATAAGGTAGTGATTTCACTAACAGTCAGTACAGCAGTGCTAGAATAACTCATCACCTGGTTAACAGGTACCATATATGAAATGTCAATACATTGCTATTTCATACTCATTCTGTTTCCTGACAACACAAATTGAAAAATCTGTAAATGTGAATATCCATAACTGATTCATCTGATTTATCTAACTAAAAAAGCTTTGTGATAGCCAGTTTTTGACATATGGAAGGCAGGATTCTAGTTTGCTCAGTTTCATTGTGTTGTTGGAATCTGTGGTGGCAAACAATAATGACAAACCTATCAGTACAGTTCAATGGTGCATTTATTATGTATTCAATGATGGTACAATGATTGAGACAATAGTTGGAACAAAGTACATCTCACCTGCTGCAGGTTTGAGGATTAGAGAAGGATATGTGGTCCGATGAGGAGATCAGAGCACAAAAAGCATCTCAGACCAGTCTCCGCCTGTCTCTTATCCTGTCATATCACTTTCTTCAGTGGGGACATTGTTCCCTAATAAGGTAACATTCAGTGATTGAAGTATCTAGCATCACCCCCTCAACAATATCTTTCAGCAATTACGCAACTATTGCACTTAAGATTCAATGTCAGAGTGACCCAGTGAGGAATGTGTTATGAATATGTTGTGAACAGTGTGAACAGTATAAAGAGTATTCAGAGTATAAAAGAAATATTAAAGAAGAAGAAATGTTTGCTATGATTATATGATTATGCATTATAAACCACTACAGATCCCTCCTTCCATAGTTGAAAGACTATAGGAAAATCTCAAAACAAAGAAAAACAAACACTTATTCTTACGTTCCCGGACCTCATACAGGCCTTCGGGCAGACGTCTCTACACCATAAACATAAACGCATTAAAAAAAAATGCTTCACACAGACATTCAACCCTATTTAAACTTACAGCTTCACTGTATAAATATTACATACAATTCTAAATCCCTTTGATTAATTATGACAACAGAATTTTAATCACAGTTCATGTTCAGTTCACAGTTCACTATGTAATAAGATAAGAAGCTTTATTGTCATTGTATAAACAATGAAATTCTGTTTGGCACAGTATAATGTAGATAGTAGTGGGTGTGTGTGTGTGTGTGTGTGTCTGTGTGTGTGCTTCTGGGGGGGGGCATGGTTCTTGCAGCAGTCTCTTCACAGCCATGGGGAAGAAGCTGTGTCTCAGTCTGTTGGTGTGGGCTCTCATGACACTGAGTCTGCCAGGGGGAAGGCTGGTGAATAGAGAGTGTCCTGGGTGGGCGGGGTCATCCCGAATGTTTGTGGCCCGTCGGAGGAGACGGCTGGACTAGATCTCCTCTAGGCGTGGAAGTGGGGAGCCGATGATCCATTGAGCCATCTTGATGACCCGCTGCAGTTGTTTCTTTTCAGATGCAGTGCAGCTGGCGTACCACACCGTACAGCCATAGGTGAGGACACTCTCTATTGTGCAGTGGTAGAAGTTTTTCAGCAGAGGTGGAGGGAGTTTGTTCCTCCTCAGTGTTCTCAGAAAGAAGAGATACTGCTGGGCCTTTTATACTGTGAAACGATCAGATTCAGTGCACCTTACAGTCACCTTTATTGCAATCAAGATGGTTTCTCTCAAATAAGTTACACTCAAAGAAATTATACTGCAAATTCAGACGAAAAACCCTGTATCAGGGAAAAAATTCCTGAATGACCAGCCCATAGAGCCCAGAGGCGAAAAAACCTTAAAAAAAAAATTACAAAAACCTTGAATATTATCAAAAACAGTGATTGTGACTGTAAGCTGCTGCAGATTTCCTTTGGCACTTGCACTTGCACATGTTATTACCTTATGAAATGAGCTGTAATATATGTAATGTAACTGAGCTCTATACCGAAACTAATGCAGAAGTGAACACACATGGTTGAAACATATAGGTACTGCATATATGTATACTGCATAGTGCATGAACATATGGTAACCTATATTTTGTAACTGTGAAAGTGCAAATGTAGTGTCAAAGTCTCCTCTCTGAAGAAAGACTCCTCCCTTTTTTTTTGTGGTTTCTAGTTGAAACCACCTCTGAACTACCAGCTCAACACTGTGTTCATCACAAACAGACTGTCTGGTCTGGCCTTGGTACAAATATAGCAATCTGCTTTATTATTAATTTGTCCTGCATACTGAACCCATCTATACCAACTGTTTTGCTTCTATTTATCAACAAAAGTAGTCTCTTCATCTTCATCCTTATCCACAAACTGATCAGTAATAACCTTAGTTACTCCTGTCACAAATCTGTGTATTCAGTCTGTTGCACTAGTCTTAGTATCCACAAAAGGTCTGTTTACCTCACCAAGTCTATCCACCTCAATTTTCCTCCTTTGTCTCTCTCCTACAGTCATTGTCATAGTAGTCGTTGTCAGTCTTGGCTTACGTGTCGTCGTCGTTGTCGTCATTGTCATTGTTGTTTTCAGTGCCTTGGCATTCACAATGATTTTTGGTGTAGTAACTATAGCTATAGGTTTGGTGATTTTAGCAGGTTTAGCCTTTGTGACTGAAAAACTGACTGATTGAAAAATATGTTGGGCTACAGCCATTTTAGCAGTAGTCAACATTGCTCCTCCTGGAGGCTGCAATAGCACAAAATCCTCAGCTGAGTCTCTAAAATTATTGTAAGTCTTACTCCATCCAAAGTAATAAACTTAACCTCGCTTCCCCAATGGAGGCTTAAAGCCAACTTCAGCTACCCAAAATTTTCTGAGTCAATTTCTTCCTCTCTAACCCTTATAGATCAACATCCTTGTCCCCATCTATCAGGAACACTACTGCTCCACCACGCTGATACCCATTCTGTTCCACATGTAAGGTCTCTTTTGCCTATAGTCACATGAACGTTAAAAGTATCTATGTCAGAAGTCCAGTTTTGTCTAACCAAGGTGGTGCCATCATTGTATTCCCCCTTTTGGTCATTAGATGTCCAATTTTGCACTCCTGGCCATCCAGTGGTGGCTCTTCTCAGCACAGTGTCAGAGGGTATAGAAAAGTCTTCCTGCACCATACAGCATGTGCAGCATCACTTACCTTTCTAATAACTCTATCCATCTTCCCCTCTCCCACCAGGAGAGTGGATAGCTGAAAATACTGACAACTCATGAGCAAAATCATCAGTGTCAGCAGACAAAGTATCACCATCATCACTCTCCTGTTTCTGGGGACTCTGTCCTTGCTCCACATTCTCAACCTTTTAGACTACGTTGAACCCTGACATGTCTGTGACCTCTGGAACCTTCACAAAGTGATTTAAATGGTACCATGTAGGAGACCCTTCCACTTGCACTGCTCTAGAGGTAGCTCTGACTACCTCAAAAGGTCCCTCTCACCTACAGAGGTCCCACTTTCTCCTGAACACTTTAACGTACACCAAATCTCCTGGTTTTACTTTAAGTTCTTCGTCCTCCTGGACCTCTCTAGCCTGGAAAGAAGCAATACGGGAGGAAATACTCCTGTGTATATTAGTCATTTGTTTGACATAGGATCTCATGTCACTTGTTAGTAGATCTAGTGAGGGACCCTTAACAGCCCTATCAGAGGGTGATGGCATTGGCCTGCCACTTAGAGCTTCGTGGGAGTTAGTCCCAAAGTCCTGTGAGCGCTTGCTCTGCATGGCATAAGGGCGAGTAGTAAAGCATCTACCCAGTTCAGCCCTGTGCTCATACAGATTTTTAACAGTTTATTTTTCAGAATTCCATTACATCTCTCAACATAGGACTGTGAAGTTGGACTGTACACTGACCCCAATCATTGTTTGATTCCTAGTTTTTGTAGCATGCATCTCACTGTTTTGTCAACAGACTCCTTTCTGTTATCTGAACTAATTTTTACAGGAATGCCAAACCTAGGGTTTACTGCTCTGCACAAAAATTTGGCCACTGTCTCAGCATTTTTATGCTTGGAAGGTGTGGCCTCCACCCACCTGCTGAATTGATCATTTACCACTAGCATGTACTTTTTCCCTTGCACTGGTTTTACCATATCTACAAAATCCATAGTTAGATGCATGAATGGGCCTTCTAGAATTGGAAGATGTCCTGCAGGGGGTACCACTCCCACCCGTATGTTACATTTGAGGCATGTTTCACACCGACTCAACACACCATCCACATGCTGTTGTAATTTTAGAGCCCAGAAGTTCCATTCTGTTATTCTTCTCAACACTTCACCTCTGGACTCATGACTCAACCCATCAATCAACCCATCAATCAGTCAATCAATTTATAAAGCCCAATGTCACAAATCACAATTTGCCTCAGAGGGCTTTACAGCATACGACATCCCTCTGTCCTTTGGACCCTCACAGCGGATAAGGAAAAACTCCCCCCAAAAAACCCTTTAACGGGGGAAAAAGAAAACTGTAGAAACCTCAGGCAGAGCAACTGAGGAGGGATCCCTCTTCCAGGATGGACAGACGTACAATAGATGTTGTACAGAACAGATCAACATAATAAATCAACAGTAATCCATATGACACAATGAGACATAAAGAGAGACAGAGACAGAGACAGAGAGAAAAGTTGAGACAGAGACAGAGAGAGAGAGAGAGAGAGAGAGATGCAGGGCAGACAGCAATCAGACATGAAAATCACTCACCTTTCGGCGAAATTCGCCGTTTTGAATCCAAAATAGGTCACCTACGTGAATCGTGTAGATCCGATGAGTTTTTTTTTCTGGGGGGGGGTAGGACGGGACGGTGGGGGGGTGTGTTGAGCTGCGAACGTGTGTGGAGGGAGCCTTGAATTCAACAAGGCATTCCCCTACTAGTGCTACAGCACTGAGACACAAGCGCGAATGCGGGGGAGAATACTGCTACCTGATTGGTTTGTGCTGACCAGAGCGCGCGCGCGCGCTGGCGCTGACCCGAGGGCAGATGACTGGACTCATTCGCCGACGTTTGGACTTGGGCGGATGCCGAGGGGACCGGCTTGAGACGCTAAAGGTAACGTTGACTGATTGACGCAAGCTAACATTAGCTTTTCGTGACTCCACTACCTAGCTACATGATAGAATCTAAGTCAACATATTAACGTTTTATCTGTCATGTGTCACAGGACATGCTATTTATATCAAAGAAAGTAGGCGGATTTTAGTCAGTGGAAGATACGAAATTGATGGGAATGCTGAGCATTCATACTATTACGGTCCTTTTCTTTATGTAACGTACCAACGTACTATATTGTAACTGTAAATACATTTGCCACTCTGAAATCCAGCTGAGTATGTAGCACTAATGTTATGGGGAAAACCGTAGACATACGATGCGTTGACTGCTGCTGCCTATTGGGGCGACGTGCCTACCCGCGGCTATCTTGGCACAGTGCCGCTCGCTTCTACTGTGCATTATGCCTACAGAGGATTGACATGTTTGCACTATGAAAGTGGTCATAAATCGATCAGTTGTCAACATATATTCACGCAGGTTCAGAAAACGTTCAAGTTTATTCAGGTTTTTATTCAGAGAATTGCTTGTAGGGTATATATTGCATTTGATTATCATTAATTTTAATTGCTATTATCATTGTATTATTATAATTATCATCACTATCATTATAATTCTATTGCTATTATATTATTTAGTATCACTATTATTATAATAAATATTGCTGTTATCATTATTTTATTATTATCAGTATTATTATAATTAATATTATTTTCATGATCATTTTGTTACTATCACTATTGTAATTAATACTGCTATTATCATTTTATTATTATCACTTTAATTGTAATTAATATTGTGATTATTATAATTTAATCATCACTATTATTATCATCAGTATTGCAATTATCATCATTTTATTCTTATCACTATTATTACTATTGCTTTTAACATGTAGCAAAACAGCGAAAGCGGGCCATGGAGATACTGGTCCAGGCAAAAAAGAAGAAGAAATGACAGACTTGAATAATTGATTATCTTGTTTCACCACTGAAACCTGCATTAAAGCTGTGCTGTTGCACATTTCATTGGAGAAGTTGCTAGTCTCGTTTTTTATACAGCATAGTTGTCGGTCTTATTTCTTATTTCTTATAACGCATAATGTAAATAAAATATCTATACAGATACAGATATTTTATTATACATTCATACTGTCCTGTAACTCTGCTTGATTTTTCTCTCAAAGTGCACCAGATTGATGCTTTTAAATATAAATCTCCATAATTTTCTTCCGGGGGAGCATGCCCCCGGACCCCCCTAGAGGGGTCGTATCCTTCTCACCTTTTTCACCCCTGACCCGTTTTCATGTCTGGCAATGATAATAGCTTGCAAAAGCATTAATTCAGGTAACAATATTTTAATCATAATTAGAGTAATTGTGGCACAATATGTTGTACACATGTATAAATTTATAATATTATATGTATGTGACAATAATCGTATGTGTATAATAACAGTACAAGTATGACCAATAGTAACAGCAGCAGTGGGAGGCATCAGGCAGGACCACAGCAGCAGCACAACCACGACACACCATCCAGGCACAGCTGCGGTACGAGTTAACCTGCGAGACAGTGGAGCGCAAAGGCTCCGGAGAACAAGCCGAGTTAGTGACATGCAGTAGAGCAGAGTTAGGGAGATGCAGTAACAGGACATGAATGTTAGCAAAGGAGAGAGGGAGAGAAGGAGAGAAGGGGCTCGGTGTATTATAGGAGGTCCCCCGGCAGACCCATGTGCTTCATTAATCAACAATGACAGCAAACCACTCGGTGCTCCCAGTAGCCCTTCGTGGTTTCTCCACAATCCTTCACTGTCTTCTGATGCCCCTCTCTGGATCCATAATTGATGTTCAGCTTCTGGTGCCTGCGTTTGCAGCAGCATTCAAATCAGATTGCAGTTTTGCATGCTTTTCTGCTTCAGCACACAATCATGTGGCTCTCCCTCAAATGGCAGTGGAATAGAATCTGCAGGATTCTCTGCACACACACAGTGTCACATCTGGATATTCAAGGAGTCTGTGATAGTCAGTGAGGTGCTGTGCAGTTAACACAAATTTGCCTCTTTCAATCATATTCACCAACTTGTGGTGAGACAAGATCTCCACGGGATAACCCATGGTTAATGCTGATGCTTTCTCGCACATCAGGTGCACTGCAGCCAACTGGCAATAACAAACTGGCAGTTTGCTGCCAAGCTCCACTGGTGTTAATGCCACAGAGTAATATGCTATAGACTGCGCATGTGAACCAACACCTGTCTTTTGAGCTAACATTCCACAGGCATGGTTTTGTCAGCACAACACAAACAATTGAAAGGGTTTCTCATAGTCAGGAATTGCCAATGCTGGTGCCTGTTGCAACAAAGTTTTTATTGTTTCAAACACTATATCCATGTCAGTTTTGCTTTTAGATTTCTGGGACATTCTGCTTTTACCATGTCCCTCAAAGGTTGAACAATGGTGGTGTATCCATCAATCCATTCTGCACTGTATCCAGTCACCCTCAAAAATGTCAGCATTTCTCTGACTGTGATCGGTCTGGGGGCCTTAGCGATGGCCTCCAACTGAGAAGGTGACACCACTGGTGTTCCTTCTTTGATCCGTCTGCCCAAATACTCTACCTGATCCTTGCAGTTTTTTCAAGGAAACCTTGTGACCTCGCTCAGCTAGCATAGTCAACAAGGCCATAGAGTCCCTATGACACGTTTCCATGTTCGGTGCACACAGAATGAGATCATCCACATACTGAATGACAGTGCTCGTGAGCTTACTGACCACGTCCTTCAGATCTTCTTTCAAGACTTTGTTGAAAATATGTAACCCTGGGCTAATCTCGTATAGGTCAGAGATACCGACTTATATTTAAATGCAAAAAGGTGCCTGCTAGACTCACTTAGAGGCACACTAAACAATGCAGAAGAAGAAGAAGAAGAAGAAGAAGCTTTATTGTCACTGTAATAAATACTGTGAAATTTCGTATGGTGCTCTCTTATTGCAGCTACAATGTTCTTGTCATAAAATAAACTGGGGGGGGGGTCATGGTTCCTGTAGCAGTCTCTTCACAGCCATGGGGAAGAAGCTATGTTTCAGTCTGTTGGTGTGGGCTCTCATGACTCTGAGTTTGCCAGAGGGAAGGCTGGTGAATAGAGAGTGTCCTGGGTGGGCGGGGTCATTCCGAATCTTTGTGGCCCGTCAGAGGAGACGGCTGGAATAGATCTCCTCTAGGCGTGGAAGTGGGGAGCCGATGATCCACTCAGCCGTCTTGATGACCCACTGCAGTTGTTTCTTTTCAGATGCAGTGCAGCTGGTGTACCACACCGTACAGCCATAGGTGAGGACACTCTCTATTGTGCAGTGGTAGAAGTTTTTCAGCAGAGGTGGAGGGAGTTTGTTCCTCCTCAGTGTTCTCAGAAAGAAGAGATGCTGCTGGGCCTTTTTGATGATGTGGGTGGTGTTCACAGTCCAGCCCAGGTCCTCCAAGATGTGCAGGCCAAGAAACTTAAAGCTGGTGACCCGTTCCACTTCCTCCCCATTGATGCTCAGGCCTGAGTGCAGTGTGGTCCTCGACTTCCGGAAGTCAATAATGACTTCTTTTGTCTTCTTGGTGTTGAGGTTGAGGTGGTTGTCACTGCACCAGGCCGCCAGTGCTTGGACCTCCTCCCTGTATGGTGTCTCATAACCGTTGTTGATGAGCCCCACAACGGTTGTATCATCCGCAAATTTGATGAGGGTGTTGGAGCCGTGAATAGCGACACAGTCATAAGTGTACAGTGTGTACAAGACTGGACTCAGCACACAGCCCTGAGGAACACCAGTATTGAGGATGATGGTGGAGGATGTGGAGGTACCCATTCTGACATGCTGGGGTCTGTTAGTCAGGAGGTCCTTGATCCACAGACAGAGGGAGGTTCCAAGTTGTAGTGTCTGCAGTTTGTTGATGAGTCTGCTGGGGCTGATGGAGTTAAATGCCGAGTTGAAGTCAACAAACAGCATCCTGATATATGTGTTGGGGCTTTCAATGTGGCTGAGAGCGGTGTGGAGGGCGATGGAAATGGCGTTGTCTGTGGATCTGTTGGACCTGTAGGCGAACTGATGTTGATCAAAGCCAGGTGGGATGTGGGCCTTGACATGCTGTAACACCAGTCATACATTTCATGATCACCGGTGTCAGGGCCACAGGCCGGTAATCATTCAACCCTGTGATGGCAGAGGATTTGGGCACAGGGATTATGGTGGCAGTTTTCAGGCAGGTGGGGACTGTGGCTTGCTGCAGTGAACGGTTGAAGATGTTAGTGAATACTGCAGCAAGCTGGTGAGCACATGATTTCAGCACTCTCCCTGGTACTCCATCTGGTCTTGGTGCTTTCTTGGTGTCGATGCCATGCAGGACTCGCAGTACCTGATGTTGTTGGATGGTGGGGGGCTGGTCGTGCTCTGATAATGTCAGCTGTGTGTCCTCTGCCTGTCTGTTGTCCTCTTCAAAGCGGGAGAAAAAGGTGTTAAGCTGGTCTGGGAGAGAAGTGTCGGTGGAGGGGAGGGTGTTGTGGCATTGTTTGTAGTCATTTATATTCTGTATGCCTTTCCACATGGAGCAGGGGTTGTTCTCCCTGAAGTTGGCCTCTATCTGCTCTCTGTACTTTGTTTTAGCAGCCTTGATGCCTCTGTTCAGGTCCGCTCTAGCCCTCCTGTAGGCTTCCCTGTCCCTTGACCTCAGTGCTGAATCCCTGGCCTGGAGTAGTGCTCTGATACTGGCGTTAAACCAGGGTTTTTGGTTGGGAAATGTTTTCACCTGTTTCCTTGATGTTACATTATCCATGCAGAAACTGATGTATGATAGTACAGAGGAGGTGTGGAGTTCAATGTCTGGGTCTTCAAAGAGCTCCCATATGGTGTCCTCAAAACAGTCCTGCAAGGATAGTGTGGCCTCCTCAGTCCAGCACTGCACTGACTTGTACTGTGGCTTAGACCTGCAGATGAGGGTCTTGTAAGCTGGTGTCAGGAACAGGGAAAGGTGGTCTGAGTGTTCCAGGTGGGGGGAGTGGCGGGCTCTGTAGGCTCCAGAGATGTTGGTGTAGACCTGGTCTAGTGTTCTGCCCTTCCTTGTTTGAATGTCAACATTCTTGTAAAATCTGGGGAGCACAGCCTTTAAGTTGGTGTGATTAAAGTCTCCAGCCACGATGAAGAAGCCCTCTGGGTGTTGTCGGTGAAGGTTCTCAGTCATCCAGGTCATGGTAATGCTAAGTGCCTCTCATCCAAGAAGCTTCTTCAGTTCTAACCGACTGGTACAGAGTTGCAGGCTTTTAAACTCTGTGTGGGTGGGAACCCAGGCAGAGTCGTTAGGGTCACATGTGAGCTCTTAGTTTCAGAGTCATTAGGTTCACAATGTGAGTCGTTAGCTCACCTCACCATCATGTGAGTCGTTAGGGTCAGGTGGGACCAGGTGTGAATGGGTGCGAAGTGGTCTGGGGAGGGATCCCAGGACTGCATTGTAGGTGGGTGATAAGTGGTGTCGGAGGCCACCTCCTCTGTTTAACGATGGTCGTTCCAGTTTGACATAGATGGCTTCTTTTACACCTCTTTCAAACCATCTTTCCTCCCTGGCCAAGATATGCACATTGCTGTCCTCAAAAGAATGTCCCTTCTCCTGTAGGTGTAAGTGGACAGCTGAGTCTTGTCCTGAGGAGCTGGCTCTCCTGTGCTGTGCCATGCGCTTGTGGAGTGGTTGTTTTGTTTCACCAATGTACAAGTCTGTGCATTCCTGGCTGCACTGAACTGCATAAACTACATTACTCTGCTTGTGCCTGGGTGTTTTGTCCTTAGGGTGGACAAGCTTCTGTCTCAGTGTGTTGCTAGGTTTGAAATGCACAGGGATGTGGAATGTGGATGTGAAAATCCTCCTGAGTTTCTCAGATACTCCTGCGAAATAAGGAATGACGATGTTGTTCCGTTTTTGTGTCTCTTCCTCTCTGTCTGCTCGGGGTCTTTTGGAGATTTTGGAAAAGGCCCAGTTGGGGTAGCCGCTGGTCCTTTTCCAGATTCTGAATCTGGGGGGTTAAACTGGCAGCTGATGACCTCCCTGATTCCCATTTTGATTCTCAGGGCCCCCCTTGTAACCAGCAGGGGGTCCCCTCACCGGTCCCCTGGTGTCTGGAGCATCCTGCGTGGTTTGAGGGGGACGCGTTGGTCCCCTGGACAGTTGTATCTCATATGTCCATAATTTCCGTAAGCAAAATATTTGGTAGACGCATCAGTCATCCTGCCATTTCCTCTGCATCCTCTCTTTGATCCTCTTCCTCTGCCTCTTGTATTCTGTCCCCCAGGTTGTACATATATTATTTATGAGGTGAAAACGGCCGCGTCAGAAGTGGTGTAGGAGTAGGAAGTGGTGTAGGTGGCGGCGGCACTGCTGGATCAGCAGGAGCCAACTTGGCTTAAATCTTCCTCTTTCTCTCTGTCAGTTGCCGTTAAGTCAGCTTTCTCACCGCCTCCTCATCTGTCAGCTTCTGACGGGACTCCTTGGCACGTTCTTTCGTCACAGCATCTACCACATGATTAGTAAACTTATCAAATGGCATTGTGTACAGCCCCACAGCATCATTTAACTTACTCTGGGCTGCTAACGGCAGTCCATCAACTATCCTCATCCTGAGAGCTTGTCGATGGAAGATTTTTTCATCTGGTCATGCACCAGTCTGTCTCACCCACTCTTTTTGAGTGATGTGCACATAGGCTTATGGGCTCTCATCATCCTTGATAGGGATTGCAACAATACTGTCCGGCTGAGTTCTTGCTGGAAATCGTACTCTTAAAGCAGTCCACAGTGTGTTCCGGTGCCTGTTGAAAAACTCTCCATCATGGGCCTGTGTTCCCACATATTCCCCATTTGAGGTGTAATCAATGCCTCTTCCATCTCTTGTTTTCCTAAAAGTTTCTCCAAAATGGCCTTAAGGTCCCCCATTGCCAAAACTGTAGCAATGGTTTCCTCCTCAAATGCTGCTATCCACTTACCTGCTCCATCATTGATGCATGGGAGTCACTGCACCAGTCCCTCCAAGTCCATTGTTGGCCAGGGAACATATTGGAGCTGCGCTCCTTTAACCAGAAGTGGGTACTCCGATGCTTCCTCCACCACAGTTGTTGCCACCAGTGCCCCCCGGGAGTTAAGTGCAATTACTCCATCCATTTTTCCTTGTTCCTCCAGAATGTCACTTCAAACAGCCAATCCTGTCCCATCTTCAACCCCCCTCTCTACGCCTCCTGGTCTTGTTGGAGCGGAGTGCTGCACCTTCTCACGCTGTTTCATTTTCCAATTAGCGGCAAGAGGAAGGGTGGTGCTCCTGTCCCAAAAAGATGCAGAAAAATTGGTCCACGCTTTTGTTATCTCTAGGCTGGATTACTGTAATTCTCTATTATCATGTAGCTCTAATAAGTCCCTAAAAACTCTCCAGCTAATCCAGAACGCGGCAGCACGTGTACTGACAGGGACTAAGAAACGAGATCATATTTCTCCTGTTTTAGCTTCTCTGGACAGGCTCCCTGTAAAATACAGAATTGAATCTTACTCCTAACTTACAAAGCTCTAAATAATCAGGCTCCATCATATCTTTGAGAGCTCATAGTGCCCTATTATCCCACCAGAACACTGTGCTCTGAGAATGCAAGGTTATTTGTGGTCCCTAAAGTCTCCAAAAGTAGGACAGAAGCCAGAGCCTTCAGCTATCAAGCTCCTCTTCTGTGGAATCACCTTCCTGTTTTGGTCCGGGAGGCAGACACTGTCTGCACATTTAAGACTGGACTGAAGACTTTCCTTTTTGATAAAGCTTATGGTTAGGGCTGGCTCAGGCTTGTCTTGGACCAGCCCCTAGTTAGGCTGACATAGGCTTAGTCTGCTGGGGGACCTCCTATAATACACCGAGCCCCTTCTGTCCTTCTCTATCTCTCTCATTTGCTAACATTCATGTCCTGTTACTACATCTCGCTAACTCGGCTCTACTGCATATCACTAACTCGGCTTGTTCTCCGGAGCCTTTGTGCTCCACTGTCTCACAGATACTCATTGTGCTTCCGGGTCATGTGAGGACAGGTTAGACAGTCATTGTGTCTACCCCTCAGCAAAACTTTAAGAATACTGATATTATGGGCACTTCTTTTTAGTTTTACTGAAGCCCACTTTGTCTTCTTGTAATCTAAGATTATGCCAACAACGAGGCTGAAAACTGCCATTCAGCAAAACATAATGGCTAAAATGCGCACGGAGTTGGGTGAGGAACATGCGGCCATGGTGGCAGTGTCAGAAGAAGTTTTGGCCAAATACTTCAAAGAGGCTGATGAAAGAGCGGAGGCCCGTGCTAAGAGACTTGAAAAACAAATTGACAAGATGAACTCTGTTTTGTCACGCCACACAGAAGAAATAAAAACAATCTGCTCGGATGTGGCCAAACTGTAACAGTGCGTCTCCAACAGTGAAAAGACGACAGCTGCCTGTCAGAAGGATTTGCAAACTCTCAATAAAAAACTGGTGGAACTAGAAGACAGATCAGGTAGAGACGATTTGCTAATATTCAACCTTAAAGAGGGTCTAGATAAGGACAACGCCCTCACCTACCTGACTGAGAAGATCCTGATATGGTTCACTAATCTGGCAGCTTCCCCCCTGGAGCTAATGAGATGTCATTCCTTGGCCGGCCGGAATGCTGGTCTAATGGGAGACAACTTGGCCCCCGGCCGATGATAATGAAGTTCCTTCGCTATATCGAAGCCTGGGGAAGTCCTCCTACGGTGGGTAGTCTCCAGCTGAAGTTTGCTCCTGACTACAGTGAAGCAACTACAGCACGCTGTAAACCTTGCTATAAGCTGATGCATGAGGCCCGGGTCTTGGGCTACAAGGCGTTTCTGCTATACCCTGCCACCATAAAGCTCACCAAGGGAAATGAAATCCACACCTTTACGAACTTAAAAGAAGTCACAAATTTCATCTCCCCCTCCCCACCACCAGCAGAGGACTGAGCGTCCGGTGGTAACGCTATAGGTACACTGAGGCTGTTCACAACTGCCGGGAGGTAAGACTGTCTCAAGTGTCTTAGGCCGAGCAGCTGCAAATCTTGCTTGAACTTTGTATACTGAACTGGAAAATAAAAATAATGAACTATGTATACTTTTTTTTTTTTCTCGGATGACTTCCCCACTTTTCTGCTCTGTAAATTTATTTTAAATTTTTAATTTTTTACTAATAGAGATTATTGTGATGTCATCATATTGATAAGATCATGTGGGAATCTGTCTTATTTTCTAGTTTAGTCTCTGTCTTATTTTTTATTTTCTATAGCCCATTTTCTTCTTGTATGGAGGGGGTTGGAGGAGACATGACTGTCGCTCTTTTTGTTATGTCTCACTCATGCTGCACGCAGGGCATCATGGTGTTTGTTAGTTTGTTCGTCTGTTGTCCTTGTTCCTCCTGTTTGTTCCCAGAAATTGTCCTCAACAGCCATCTCTCTTATACATGTAAGGTTTTATATGGTTTTTGATGATTTAGTCATGATGGAGAATATGTACAGCAGTGCATTAACACTGACAGGAATTTAAGTTGTAATTATTATGCCCCTGAGAAACTGTAATGTATAAATAATCCTAAAAATACTCTCCACTGCACCTAAACATTAGAAGTCTAAATGAACACCACGATGACCCAGTTTCTTTTCTCTCTTACTCAGGCTGCAGTTTTGATGTGATAAGATGTAGTGAAACATGGCTAAATGACAGATCTTATGTTGACATCCTGAATTTAGATGGCTACAATTTATAGTATAAAAATGAACTTGATAGAACTGGTGGGGGTACATGTCTTTACGTAAAGTCAAAGTACCAGGTAAATATATGTGATGACCTTGGTATTGATGATGAGTACTCTGACTCTCTCTTTATTGAGACAAATTTAAATAATGGTAAAAAAACTTATTGTTGGTGTGATTTATCGCCCCCCTGACTCTGACTTGAGCATATTCAGGGTCAAGCTGGATGAGCTTTTGTTCTCCATAAATAGAAAAAATAAAGCCTGTGTCATCCTTGGGGATTGCAATATAGATATCTCCAAGGATGATGCTGCTAAAAATGGTTTCATCAATATTTTACACTCTTCCTCATTTTTTTCCACCATTAATCTATTTACCAGAGTAACACACCATAGCCAGTCAATTATCGACAACTTCATCACAAACATTCAAAATACTAGTCTGGTTCCGGATGTAGTGCTTTCTGATATTTCTGATCATTTTCCCATTGTGCTATTTCTCGATTATGTTTGCATGATGATGAACACATGTAATACAACAAAAACTAAAGTCTTAAATGAGAGAAATTTGCAGAAATTATGTGAAAGCCTGCAAGCCAAAACTTTTGACTCAGTTTATTGTTACAGTGATCCTGAAACTGCGTATGACACTCTGGTAAATGACATAAATGATTCCATTTGGAATACAATACCAGAGAAGACTGTCAGATGCAGTGTCACAGATTGTAATCCCTGGCTCACAAAGAGCATTTTAAAATCCATCAACCACAAAAACAAACTGTATAAGCGCTACATCAAGAATCCAAGTAACATTATTAAGGAGAAATACACAAAATACAGGAATAAACCGACACATCATTACACTGAACTCATAAAAGCATCTCAGGGTGACTCAAAAAATTTTTGGCAAGTGCTAAATAAAATCCTTAACAGGGGCCCAAAATACACTGTGCTTCCTGATATTGATGATCTTCTAAACAACCTAAATAATTACTTTATTTCAGTCAGAGAAAATCTTTCCAATGTTATTAGCCATCCATGTGGTGCCTCTCAAAAAACACCTTGTGTTTTATGGCGAATAAGGTGGCGCCACGGTGACAAAACCTCAAAAGGTTCTGATTTGATCATCATCAAGCTCTTGGGACTGTTTGTCAGCAAAACTGAGGTGGTTCTGGTGAACCTGGTAGAAGAGGGACATGAAAGAATGACAAAAGTAACTTTCTGCCACCAGTAGGGGGTGCTATGATGCTGATTAAAAATGTCTCTGTGGATGTTTTCAGGGCTGGACCGTTATCATATGTATGAAGTTTTGGAAAGATATGTCCACGTAGAGTCAAGTTACACAACTTTTGTTATCATGGCGAAACATCAAAGTTCACCACCACGTCATGGCCATGCCCTTTGATGAAAACTCACAGTGTACACAATAAAGCATCTACTATGTGTGATGGAGAGATTGACCAAGTTTGAGGTGGATCTGGCCAAGATGTGGGAATGGCACCATACAAGGACGCGTCGGAGATGCTCGTAGCATGGCACCGTACAAATCAAAACATGAAACATGTCATTTTCTGTTACCAGTAGGGGGCGCTATATTTATCACAAATTTTTAACATGTAGATGTCTTCAGAGCTAGACTGTCATCAATTCTGTGAAGTTTGGGGAAGATTGGACCATGTATGCTGGAGTCATACATAACTTCCTGTTTCGTGGCGAGACCCCGAAGTTTGAGGCTCCGCCACGGTCACACGGTGTGACTACAACTCAAACTTTTGATAACTTTGTTCATCACTGTCTTGAGGTTGGGACAGACTAAGTTTGAAGTCGATGGGATGAAATCTGTAGGAGCAGTTATAACTTGTTTTTTTATGGCGAAGAAGGCGGTGCCACGGTGACAGTGTTTGACGAAATGTCAAGCCTGTGATAACTTTTTGTCTTCAAGGTCTTCAGGTGGGACAGTCCAAGTTTGAAGTGGATTGGATCAAATCTCTAGGACAAGTTTGTTAATGTACATCTCCTGGAAATCACCAAAAATGCACAAAAGTGGCAAAAGTAAATTCAAAATGGCAGACTTGCGGTTGGGTTTGGAGAGTAATTCCAGAGGCTTTTTTGTACGTCTTGGAGTGTTACATATGCCTACCAAGTTTCATACATGTAGGTGAAACCAGTTTCGGGGGCTGCTTCATTGAAAAATTGTAGGGGGCGCTGTTGAGCCATCTTGGCACATCAAAACACCAAAATCATATCAGACAACACAATTTGGGCCGTCTCATGTGTGTGCCAAGTTTTGTGAGTTTTCAAGTATCCCTTGCCCCTCAAAAAGAGCTTCGTGTTTCATGGCGAACAAGGTGGTGCCACGGTGACAGCGTTTGAAGAAACATCAAAAAGTTCTGGTTTAATCATCATCAAAGTCTTGGGAGTATTTCTCAGCAAAAATGAGGTGGTTGTGGTTACCCTGGTAGAAGAGAAACATGAAAGAATGAAAGCACTAACTTTCTGCCGCCAGTAGGTGGCGCTATGATGCTGATTAAAAATTTCTTTTTTGATGTTTTCAGGGCTGGACTGTTATCATATGTATGAAGTTTTGGAAAGATATGTCCACGTAGAGTCAAGTTACACAACTTATGTAATCATGGCGAAACATCAAAGTTCGCTGCCACGTCATGGCCACGCCCTTTGACGAAAACTCAGAGTGTTCACAGTAAAACATCTTCTACATGTGATGGATAGATTGACCATGTCTGAGGTCGATCTGCCCAAGTTGTGGGAGTTATACTTCAAAATATAAACCATGTCATTTCCTGTTACCAGTAGGGGGCGCTATATTTATCACAAATTATTGACATGTAGATGTCTTCAGAGCAGCACTGTCATCAATCCTGTGAAGTTTGGGGAAGATCGGACCATGTATGCTGGAGTCATACACTACTTCCTGTTTCATGGCGAGACCCCGAAGTTTGAGGCTCCGCCACGGTCGCACAGTGTGACGACAAGTCAAGCTTTTGATAACTTTTCTTCTTCAATATGTTGAGGTCAGACAGACCAAGTAAGTAGTCGATTGGATAAAATCTGTAGGAGTACTTACAACTTCGTATTTTATGGCGAAGAAGGCGGCGCTACGGTGACAGCGTTTGACGAAACCTCAAGCCTGTGATAACTTTTCTTCTTGTAGGTCATTGGGTGGGACAGACAAAGTCTGAAGTGGATTGGATAAAATCTCTAGGACAAGTTCGTTAATTTACGTCTCCTGGAAATCGCCAAAAATGCACAAAAGTGGCACAAGTAAAATCAAAATGGCGGACTTCCGGTTGGGTTTGGTCTATGGGTGCAAGAGGCTTTTTTGTGCGTCTGGGAGTGATACATGTGTGTACCGATTTTCGTGCAACCTCCTATGTGGGTTACTTTTATGAATGGGCGTGACCAAGTCATTTAGCCACACCCATCAACGAAACTCATATCACGTGTTCAGGCCTGGACTGTTAACACACATATGAAATTTCAGGCAGATATGACCAAAGACACTGAAGTTAAGGCCACTGTTATGCGTTTTGGTGAAACATCGACTTTGCCACGCTCCGGGCGCAACGCCGTTTGACGATCCGTCACAATCTTCATAATGTAGCATTACCAAGGTCTTGAGGCCTCTCTGACCAAATTTGAGTTGAATATGCTGAACGTGCTCAGAGCTGCACCTCAAAGTCTAAAACATCGCTTTTTCTGTTTCCAGCAGGGGACGCTATGACAAATACAACATTTCTGCATGTAGACGTGTTCAGGGCGGGACTATTATATATCCAGTGAAGTTTGGTGCAGATCAGACCATTTACTCCAAAGTTATAGCAATTTTGTTTTTCATGGCGAGACGTCAAACTTCTCCATCAAAAAGCCGATACGCACCTCAACGGGTAGCTGATCTTTTGATAACTGTTGATCACAAACTAGTCTAGATGGTACACAGCAAGTTTAAAGTAATTCTGATTAATCCTGTAGGAGGAGTTCGTTAAAATACAACACGTGGAAAACACAAAAAATGGCCGACTTCCTGTTGGGTTTGGCCTATGGCTCCAAGAGACTTTTTTGTGGGTCTGGTTGTGATACATATGTGTACCGATTTTCATGTATGTAACCAGTGAAACCTGCAGTCGGGGCCCCTGTTTAAGGGCCGTGGCCCCGCCATTTAATCCTGCCCATCGCTGCACACGTAAATTACACGTAAATACACGTAAATACACGTAAATTTTCACTGCGACTGATGCGACCGCCAAATTTGGTGAGTTTTCGAATATGATAAAGCCCTCAAAAAGCCAATTCATTTGGAGGAAAAATAATAATTCCTTCAGTGTCAATAGGGTCCTCTTACTGCTAGGTGCTCGGGCCCTAATAAAATAAAACGTATGCCTCAAACCATCACAACACAGACTTCCTCTTCCTCCTGGCCCCTTGACCAGCCCAGACGCCTCCCTTCCTTCTGAGCTGCTGACCTGCTCAGATCCCGGTTCCTGCTCCTAAGATCATCTTGCACTCCAGCTCCTAGACCTGCATGCCCACAGCAGGAACCTGTAACCAGAGAAATTAGTGTTCCAAACACAAGATTTGCAACTAACTTTCCAGCAGCAAGGATAACCAGGTGGAGTTTGCACCCCAACGTCCAACTTCTGGAACCACAGCTCTTTTCAGCCCTCCTCTCTAGCTAACAAAAGCAACATTCCACAAAATACCTCTTTCCTCCATCCATTCAAGGATTGGTAACATAACAACTGGGCATAGTATTATTGCAGTTGTACGGGCTAAGCAAGACTGTTTAACTTTGCCAGTTGTGATTAAATGTTGTTTATTCGGTCATTGTTGTGATTATTGCAATTAGGTTATTGGTTAGTTGGCTTCACCAAAGCTAAGTGGTGTTAGTTTGCTAATGCTTTTCACAGACAGAGTCTTGCATGCAACTTAACATCCTCTGCACAATCCAGACCCTTTGCAACACAAATCATATTCACATAGACTCACTCACAAATTGGCTTTCAACGAAGCTGCACCCAAAGAGGCAACTCAAAGTTCCTGTTCTTTTCCTTTGTCTTTGTCCTGACCACACGGTCAGGCAACCCTCCCCCCGATCTGAAGCCAGCTTTGATTCAGCCATCTTGTAGTTTTCTGTTGTCAGCCATTTTGTTTTGTTGGCCAAATGGGCCTTTGTTTCACACACCTGCCTTTGTCTTTCTCCCTCGCACGCACTCTCTCACTCACATGCACACACACACACGTGCTTGTATATAGTTAGTTATAGTTAGTTAGAAGTTGTGTGTTTTGATGTTGTGCTTCCTTGAATAAATATATTTGGAATCATACCTGCTGTCTGTTTAATATTGCACAAGAGTGAATGAATAGTCAACCTCTGCTAACTCAAGAATTATGAACTCCTTCAGGCTTTACTATAGATTTTGATAAGAATTATTAATTTAATTATTAATCAAAACTTCCCCTCTTAGGAATGGTGCCCCACAAGGTGATTTAATGTGAAATAAGTCACATTATTCAACATAATTAATAATTATTCATTATTTATGATAGCCATTTTGATACTTTAATTTGAGATCTATTACAAGGTAAGTCCCGTGTTAAGGCGTAGTCCCAATAAATGGTGCCGCCATGTAAAACATAGTATTATTGTCCATTTCCTACAAATCGTGCTGCTGTGTGAAGCATAGAAATGTTATCCATTCACAACTGGTGTCCCCATAGAATGCAACAAATGGTCCCCCTCGGTGAGGCATAGATCCCTACAATGTAATATAGTAAACAAGCTAACAGTGCTAATGATGGATTGAAAATATGCAACAACATTTTTTGCTGATACTAGATATCAAACAAAAGCCAGGGACTGTGTCATATTAAGTATCTGTGAGCTGTTCATTCACCACTTCCACGCAGAAGAGAGAAGATAATGTTTTCACAGAGACTTGCAGTGGAAAGTTTCTTCTTTGTGCCGCTGCATCAAGTCCACAGCTGTCTGTATAGAGAAGCATGAAAGTCAAGAGCACTCAATCCACAGCAAAATCTGGGGGTCAAAATGTCCACAGCCCACCCCAAAACACAACTGCTTGTCTAGAAGCAATGTAGGCGGCGGGAGGGCTGGGCTCTTAGGACTTGAGCCTCGGATCTTTCATCAAAAGCCACATGTTTCATTCTGTTCTGTTTTATTCTCAGCCATACAGAATGGACGGTTAGAGCCTTTGTACTTGCTCACTTTAACTTTATTAAACAGAACCTCTTCACATGGCATACTAGCCTGCCTTGTTGTGGTCTGTGTCACACAATAACTGTTCCCCGGAACCACACAGTTGGAACAACAATCCTATTGTTGCATCTTTTCTTTCTTTTTCCTTGAAGTAACATCTCTTACTCTTAAAAGATCACTTAATCTCAGTGCTGAGTATTATGCTTGAACAAAATGACTTAACTTATTATTTTCAACATCAGTAAGGATATCAATTCCAACATCAATTTAAAACAAATCAAATTATCAATATTAAATTAAATATCAAACAGCCTACTGGTATAAAAGACTGAAAATTATCCTCTCTGGACTACCGTCACTTAAATTATCACTGCCAGTAACAAAATATGCATATACATTACTTTTCTCTCCTTTTTGTCTTTATTTTTTTAAATTTTTTAAATTTTATTTTTTATTTTTTATGACAGCATCAGGAAACATGACACTTTCCTCTGGGTAAGGGATCCTGAAACCATACTCATCCCTGAACAAAGTCCATCAAGTAGCGAGGTCTGTACCCTGATGACCAGACCTGGCAGTGACAGTGTGCCCCTGCTTGACCCCGCTCTGTCACTTCTTTTGGTGTGTGTACCACAGTCCCTGATTGTGGAGGAGGTGTGGTGGATGCACAAAGGTTGTGTCTGACATGACGCCGATTCCTTCTCAGAACACCTCCTGACTCCAGCTTCACTTCATAAGATCTGTGGCTGCAGGGGCAGCGCCAGAAAAATTTGATTACAGGTGCTATGGGTGTGTTCAAACATTGACTGGGGGTGCTCCTAGAAATACAGTATGTGCACACCCATAAATAGTAGTGACTATGCAACGTTAATATTTTTTTGCAAGTTTTCCAAACCTGTATTGCTATGCCACTGTCTGACATTCACTCAATACAAAAGCCAAAGGTTCCCTGCACAGATCGAGAAACAATGGGATTTAAATTACAATACTTTTTATTGAAAAAAATAAATGTATTGCAGGTAAATGACATGCATTTTATTTATTTCATTCCACCACTGTCAAATTGGAATCAAAGGATGAGCTTAAAGGAAAATCCAAACGCATTGACATGCATAAGACAGGAAAAAACAGAAAGAATATTTTTTAAACCTCTAGCTACTTAGGCTAGCACACCCAGAAAATAGCCATTTTTCCACCACTGTCAGATGAAAATCAGAAGGTAAACTGAGTTTTATGAAAAATCTGAGGGCATTTTTCATCCACACCATGCAGAAAAGTATTAAGTCATTATTTTGTACCAAAACCAAAAGACACGAACATGTATTCCTCCACTGTCGGTTCATGGGAATCAAACTGAGTTTTATGAAATTATCAAAAGGCATTTGACATGCACATGAAAAAAGTAAACCTTATTTTTTAAACATGTAACATTACTTTGTCTAGCAATTGCAAATAATTAATTAAACCATCGTGCCAAGAGAGACAAATACATCAAAATGCAAACCCAATAGATAATATGCCTGCAGTCATTCACAACACGATAAGAGCATATCAAAACAGCAACCCATCACCATGGGGAAAAAAATACAGTTGCCAACTGACATATCACAGGAGGACTATGCGACGGTTGTTATGGCTGAGGGCGAATGCATCGATGATCTTGTCGGCCTTCAGGGCTCGTGTCCTTTTAATATTGATAGCCAAAAGTACAAGGTTACTGCTACGAGCATCTCCGACGCGTCCTTGTATGGTGCCATGAGTGTTAAAAGTTCCAAAGTGGTGTTAACAGAGTGTCCCTGTTGTGATTTTCTTCCGAGAAGACATCGGACTTGATGCAACTCTGCATTTAAGTTATCCTCAGTGATGCCATACTTCTGTGCCATAGTCGATAAGCACCGCTGATCTAAAAAAGATTTGTGCTAACTGAATACTCGAGCCAGCCATATTGTTCATACCATGCACAATTAAAACTCCTTCGCTGAGTACCGAATGTCTGTTGTGGGAATTTGCGTGCAAGGCGTCGCGGTTCTTCATCTGGATTTTGGCTGAGATAATGCAGTCCACAAGCCGTGCTCGGTGTGCTGTCAGCATCAGCAGGCGTTAGCTCCCCGGCCCCGGGCGTTAGCTACCCACGTGCAGGACTGGGACCAGCGCTTGAGGAGGCCGCGGTAGATTCCCCATCTGACTCTGAGGTACTGTTGCCGCCCGAGTCCATGACGGTATCTTTCTCCACATCTAGCATTGAAGACGGTCCGGGGTCCGCAATGCTGTCAGTAACCGCGAGCTCTTCCAAGCTAGTAGGACAGGTAGTAGGGCCATCCGACCGCGGTACCTCTTTTCCGCCGCCATCCGAGTCTGATATTGCGGCACCGTCTGAGTTGTTGTCGTCGTCAGTATTCCCCCTGGGAACACTATTTTGCGAACTAGTCCGGATTCTTTTATTTGGGACAAGGAAACGCTTCATTTTTCAGCCGAAAAATCAAGCTAGAGCCAAACATCATTCTTCGTAACAGGCTGCATGACCGTTAAAATAGCCAACGCAGGCGCAGCACGTTACGTAAAAATACGTGACACGACCTGATACCTCAACTTTGACCTCACGTTAATATCAAGAAATGGGCCTACATTTTGTAAAATTTATTTAATTTAGGAAAATTTAAGACAGAAATGAGATACAAAGCGCATGAGATAAAATGTCATAAAAATATTTTTATTCAACGATTTTTTTATTGGATTTCATGGAGGTGCTATGGGGGTGCTATGCAACCACGAGGGGGAGCTGAAGCACTGGCAAGCCCCTCCTTGGTGCCGCCTATGTGTGGCTGACAGGCTTAATCTCCTTTGCTGCTTTCCAGACTCCATGGGGCTTAAACAGCTGGACTCTCACAGTATCTCCCTTTTTAAGAATGTCCATGTCCTTTGCTGTGTGGTTGTAGTATTTTTCCTGTCTCTGTCTATTGTGTAATAGTCTGTGTGTGTTGTTTGTTATCTCCAGCTCCAACAGCGTGTCTTTGGTAGGAAGGAGGGTCCTCGGCCTCCTGCTCAGAAGTCTCTGCGCCGGGCTTGTATTCAGACCTTGGCTCGGTGTGTTGCGATGGTCCAGTATAGCCAAGTATGGATCTTGTCCTGCAGCTGCAGCTTTCAGCATGAGACGCTTGGCTGTTTTTTACTGCCGATTCGGCTTTCCCATTACTCTGAGCATAACCTGGCGAGGATGTCCTGTGTTCAAACTCCCACAGTTGGCTGAACCACCGAAACTCCTGAGATGAATATTGCGGTCCGTTATCTGAAATGACAACATCCGGTATCCCCTGCCTTGCGAAGTGGGCCTTGAGCTTTCTGATTACTGTGCTACTCTTAGTGTCAGGTAGATAATCTACCTCCCAAAAGTTGGAGTAGTAGTCTATAGTTATCAAGTAGTCTTTGTTATGAAAGGAAAACAGGTCCGTTCCCACTTTGGCCCAGGGTCTGTATGCCATATCATGAGGGTGCAGGGTCCACTGACTGGCATATGTCGCATTTGGAGATGAAAGTCTTTATGTACTCATTCATCCTCATTCATTGCTTTCCTCAGACATCCTTCCACTCTTAGATGAGAGGAGTGGATATGGTGTGTAATATCAGCTCTGAGTGCATCAGGTATTACTGCTCTCTCTCCTCTGAACACTGTGCCTGTCTTGGAAACTGCGTTCCTCCTGAAATGGGTGGTAGTGCTGGATGTCTGTGGGAATGTCTTGTTTGTTCTGTGGCCACCCTGTCAGAATCATCTCTGTCACTCTCTGCAACTTTGTGTCCTCTTTTGTAGCGGCTCTAATTGAGCTCAGCCTCTCAGCAGAAATAGGCAGGTAGTTAATCATATTCAGTCTCTAACTCTGTTTCAGTGTCGCCCTTAGTGCTCTCTGGCAAATATGCCCTACTCAGTGTGTCTGCTAACAGCATATCGCGACCTGGTACATAGATCACTCTGATATCATATTTTTGCAGTCTGAGTTACATCCTCTGCAGTCTCTTTGGAGCACTGAGAAGTGGCTTTCTGTGAATGTTCTCCAGCGGCTTATGATCGCTCTGTACGGTCACCTGCCTGCCATATGTATATTGGTGAAACTTTTCCATCCCAAACACTGTGGCTAAGCATTCTTTCTCTATTTGGGCATAGCCCCTTTCTGTTGGTGTAAGCACCCTGCTCCCGAATGCTATAGGTTTATCTCCCCGAGTCAGAGCAGCTCCCAGTCCTGTTTCCGATGTATCACACTGCAGCGTGAACTCCTCTTCCTGGTTGTAGTACTTCAAAACTGGCGTATTGGCTATTTTGTCTTTCAGCCTTTGAAATGCTTCTTTCTGTATGTCAGTCCATTCCCACACATTGTCTCTGTGTATGAGTTGTCATAAGGTCTCACAATCGTCTGACAGGTGATCATAGAATTTTGACAGGTAGTTTACAATGCTGACCAGTCTCTGTGCTCCTTTAACATCAGTTGGCCTCGGCATCTCCCTGACTGCACACACTTTCTCCCGGTCAGTCCACAGACCCTCAGTCGTCAGCAGGTGTCCAATGTAGGGTACAGACTGTCACCGCAGGTTCAATTTATTAAAGTTCAGCTTGATGTTACCTCTCTGCACTTGATAAGGAAGCATCTGAGTTTCTCGTCGTAGTCTCTGCTCGCTTCCACCTGTGTAGCTCCTCTATGACCAGCACATCATCGGCTATGATGTATACTCCCGGTAAGCCCTCTAGTGCTTGCATGAGCTTCCTGTGGAAGACTACTGGTGCTGGCTTATTCCCATCGGCACTCCAGCCAACGCAAATGGCCAAATGGGGTGGTGAGTGTGGTGAGGTAGCTTGACTCCTCCTCTAATTTGACATACCAGAAATCGTGCTTTACATTACAAACTGTGAATATTTTTGCCTTTGACATTTCTGGGAGTATGTCATCAATTGTAGGGAGTGGAAAATGGCTCCTTTTCAGTGCCCGATTCAGTGGTTTGGGGTCTATACAGATCCTTGGTTTCCCATTTGGTTTTATCACTGAGACCATGCTGCTTATCCAGTCAGTGCTACGTTCCACTGGTGCAATGATCCCTCTTCTCTCCAGATCCTTTAGTTCCTCTTTAAGAGGTGCCATCATAGCAACTAACACTCTTCGTTTTGGCAGTTTCACTGGAGGTCCATTTCAACGCTGTATTCGCCCTCCAAACAGCCATCACCAGCAAACACATCCTCAAACTCTGTCTTGATTTTCTCCATTGTCATGTGTTCGTCACATTTTCCCTCTTTTGCCACAGGACTCAGCTCTTTTTTCACCATGTTGTCAATGGCCAGAATATTCTCGTACCATACTTTTGTCAACTTCATGGCTTCACTGGCCTTTCTGCCCAGTATGGGGTTTTTGCCATTCTGGTCTACCACTTGAAACTCCAGTCTGTACAGTTTATTGTTTCTGGGGTTTCTGACTTTGATGTTGCATTTCCCTAGTGGACGCAACCTGGTTTTGTTATACATCACAAGCACTTTCTCTGTGTGCTCCAGCTGTGTGTCTGGGTTGAGGGTTGGTCGCTCCACAATCGATCTGGAAGTTAACCAGTGTGTTGTTTACCAGCATTCCTGCAAATAGCTGCTGGCCTTGGCTGTTGCCCTCTTTCACTTGGTTAACTTTCTCATTGACCCCATTCACTTCCGTAACTGCCATAATGTCCTAATATATTTCGCCATCCTGCTCTGAGACAACATGCACTGTCTTACTTTTGCTGCTGTTCTCTGTTCTTGACTTGCACTTTGCAGCAAAATGATTTTCCTTCCCACACTTCTTGCACCTTTTGCCAAAAGCTGGGCATTTGCTCTTGTTTCTCTCATGTGTTTTGCCACAAAACTTACAGCTGATCTCTTCATCTCTGTTTCTCTTTGTGGTCTATTTCAGTGTATGAACATTCTCCATCGTCTGTCCTTCCAGTGTTTTGCTGTTCTCCTTTGACAGCTCAGCAGCTCTACATCTTTGCAGACATTTTTCGAGTGTCAGTTTCTCTTCCCTGAGTAGTCTCTCTCTCATTGCAAAGCTATTTGTGCCACACACAATGTGGTCTCATATCAGCGAGTCTTTAATTTCGCCAAAGTTACAACTACTGGCCAACACTCATGTCTGTGACATACTCGTCAGTGCTTTCATCTAATCCCTGGTTTCTCACAAAATATACCTCTCAACAGTCTCGTTCACTTTTGGGTTGCAGTGTTCATCAAACTGTTTCACTGAACTCACTGTTCTCCTTGCTGACGCACTGTCACTTGTTTCCAATTGCTCTCTCCCACTCTCTCCAATGAGATAGTTAAACAGCTTGACTGTCGTGCTTTCTTCCGCGTCAGGCATGGTGAGGTCCGTGTACAGAGTAAACTCCTCTTTCCAGCTCTTCCATGTCTTTGCTGAGTTGCTGGAGTCCAAAACTAGTGTTGACAGAGGTTTCAGTCCTTCAATCGCAGCATCTGCTGTTCTCTCCGCTCACCCGTTGCGTGTCCCGGTTAGCCCCTCACGGCTAATTAGCTTGCCAGCAGCTCCACGGCTCATGGCAGCTAGAGACTACACCGCTGCCACCATGTTTCATTCTGTTCCATTTTATACTCAACCATTCAGAATGGATGGTTAGAGCCTTTGTACTTACTCACTTTAACTTTATTAAATAGAACCTCTTCACATAACATACAGCTCCCTAGCCTGCCTTGTTGTGGTCTATGTCACACAATAACTGTTCCCACCACACAGTAGGAACAACAATTGTTGTAGGAACAACAAAAACTATTGTTACACCAGGGATCTTTTTTAAGCTTTACTCTTTTTTTTTTTTTTTTTAAACAACATTACCCTCTGACAGATTAATGTCTCAGGAACATATAGCATATTACAGGGAAAATATCCATCAATCTGTGCATACCCAGTGTAAGAAAACCAGACCTGAGCAAAATCAAAATGTCAACAGGTAGCTGGAGTCTGGGCCGTAATGTATACCCCCGCAGCCCCCGCGGGGCGGGGGGCCCCCCGCAGTCCAAAGAGCCCCGCCCTTCCCTGTCAGATTTTTTTTTTTTTTGTCATGACTATGTTTATTGGCCACGTGTATGGTATGGGGTGCACATCATGGTACTCTCTGTATTTTCAGTGTAAAAATAAAAATTATATATATGAAAAAATCGTTGCTGGTCGACAGTTAACTTTATTACCTACATCACAGACTTTGGTCCAATTGCCACACTCTACCAAAAATTCGAAATTCGCAGTGATGCTGCAGGCTCGCAGCCTTGTTTAGAAGAAATGGAGCGAAAATATCAAAGCGGTGCCCAAAACAGCACAAGAAACAAACATCCGAAGATTTTACAGCCAAACTCCCAAAAATTAATTCTATTTTTGGAACGGTTTGCAGTGAAGGATGCAGTCAGTCACCGTTAATAGGTAGGCTACGTCTCTCATAGTCTGCTATACTGATAGTGATAACAAGATGTGTGAACTTAGCCTGTAGCCCAGAATGCAGAGGTCTTCTTCAGAAATAGAATAATAGCCTACGCATTTTTACCTTAAATATTTCCATATAGCCTATAAGCTACGAACTGACTTTGTAATAAAAAGGCTACAATATACTTCCAACAAAACATTGATGCATGCAGAACAGGCCTATTCCTTGAGCTACATTAAAACTATTACCCAGCATGTCAACATACTTTTTTTCTGTGATGTTATAGCCCAGTCACACAGAGCCAACCAGGGAGATTTAGAGGGCAACAGCGAGGTTGACGGAGATGAAAAAGGCCAGCTTGATTGCAAAGATCAACAGGCAGAAAATATTACAGATTAGGAAGACTTATCATCAGATGAGAGAGGGAGATTTGTGCGCCAGACATCTTCAGTGTCAGGTGAGGGAATTCCCAGAGAGAGCCCTGCGTCTTCAGCCTCAGGTGATGAGGGAACCCCCAGAGAGGGCCCCACCTCCGTATCTTCGGCGTCAGGTCAGGGAAACCCCGAAGAGAGCCCCACGCCTCTGTCTACATTAGGTGAGGGAGAGTCCGGCGTGCCCCTATCTACAGCCAATCAGCCAGTACAGTCTGCTTTAAACGACAGAATTGTTGACGTTTTGTTAGAGAGGAAGGGGAGCCGACTTTTCATTTAGGCTATTCTAAAAATTAAAATAAATAAATAAGGGCACCTTCATGGTTAGCTGCGGGGGGGGGCATCACATGTTTGCGTTACGGGGCTGGCTGGAGTGTGTATGTTTGGACACGCGGCGGTGGGACATCCGGAATGTGGGGTCCAGTCCAGTAAAAATAAGAAAAAAGGTAGGACAAATTGCAACAGAAGCAAACTCAACTGATTTTGTATCCTCAATATCTCCTGAGTAAGGGAAAAAAAGTCCCGAACAAACGCAATATGGGAAAGTTTTGAAAAAGACCCAACTATAGCCTATTCATATGCCTATTCATTCTTTTTCTCACGTGAATAGGGTAAAAATTTTAACCTTTCGATATCACCATGAAATTTACTGAGTTGATCACTTACATCAAGACAAATAAAATATGTATTACAAGTTTTTTGAAATTGTTTGTTAACATGGGCAAACGGTGCATAATCTAATTATGTATGTGCTCATTTCCATAAATACCACAACAGATCTAAACATTGGGTATAGCCAGGTGAAAATGTCTTGGTGAATCGTGTTGACATATAACAGCAAAAGACTTAATGTTAAGGTCTGAATGGAACCCATTTAGGCTACTCATGAGCATTAATACATAGAGGCAGGAAGAAGTACTTTAAACCAGCCTTTATTAATTATTATGCCTGTCTGTGTTTTGCTCTACAGCATTTCGTAAACTGAGCTGAACTGAACTGAACTTGCAGAGATGGGGTTTGGGGCTGGGTCCATGGGACTGTTTCTGGGGATGAATGTTGTAGAGATAATAAATTAATATGTCAACAATGGAATAGAACTACATAAGGTCAACCAGATTCACAATTGCCACTAACAAAATGCAAAAAAACAGTTTCTAATTTCAGTCAGACACCTGCTGTTAACCTTAATTAGGCATAAGCCTGAAATTGATTATACAGTAACTTGAATCTATTGTAGGTCAGTCTCATATTTTAAGTCTAAATTTTGCTATTATAATTCCCTTAAAAGTTGCCTGAAGCCACCATTTAAGGGGTTGTTTTTCAAAATTTTCTCCAGGGGAGCATGCCCCCGGACCCCCCTAGTCAGACCGGGCTTGAGCCCTAGAGGTCTACAATGTCTGGCACTGCCCCTGGCAAGCAATCTCAGTCGACTGAGGGGTCTCTGACTGATGATTTGAATTTCAATTTTTAGGAGCAACCCTAGTGTCCACACAGGAGTTTAAGCTATTGGCTACAGACCTGTGAAAATTAGTAGTTACAGTGTGTGGTCTTCTGTCGACACATCGCTTCATGACACTTCCTATTGGTGCTACTGATGACACTTGATGTGCGTCATATGATGCGCTGGGATGGCCCTGTGTTTTCAGCTTCAGACTCTCATCCAAAGCAGCCAGCACAATGCTGTGCTTTATGACTGACCACCCGTCGGAATGTTGGAATACTGGGATATTGGTGACATTATTAAGTGATGACAGTGGCTCAAAGAGAGTCTCAGCTGAGTCACTCACCAGGTCAGGCAGCTCCATGACTGAATTAAAAGTTTTCAATTGTAGCCGTAAGGAAAGTTTGAGTAGCATAGATCTCCTTTCTCTCAGTATTAAACTTTAAAGGTCATTGTGCTGTTGCAATTTTAATGACTAATGGTGACTAGGAGAGGTGCCTGCAGAGTTCAGGCGGAGCTGCTGCTGTGGTTCCGTCTCTTCTGCAGTCAGACCTTCTGGTCATGTTGGAAATTTTTGAAATATCATGGAATCTAAACAAGCAAAGTGAATATGACAGAGATAGAACAGCACATAAAATTCATGTAACTTGGTTTGAAGGCCATAGCATCTCTGATACAGTCGGACATTTCTGACATTTTTGTTCATAAATTTCAAAAGGTAAAAGTAGTTGCTCATTGATTATAATTCTTGTCAACATGAATACATTATTTCTTGTTGCTTTATTGTTACTACAAAAAATAAATATAAATGTATACCAAATGTGACAGTATGACATTTAGCTCAACAGATAATCCGACAGAACTCATAATCATAGATTGGCATTTCATAATTATAATTGCATATGTTACAAAACAACAATACAAAATTAAATCATAAGAAAAAAATCATTCCAACTGTGGAAATCTGTAGGAAGCTCACAATTTGTTCCTGATTCCAGTTCTTGTCACCATTTGATTTTTAACCAATTCTTGATCCAAAACCAATTCTTGACAAGGGAGAACAATTTTCAGGCACTTACTCCAGTACACTGTATGCCAAACCTTTTATTTGTTTTTGCTCATTTAATTGCAATATGAACAGACTGCCAGTCAGTCAGAAACCAGCTGAAAACATAATGTGTATTTAAAATGTCAGATAATAGTAAGTGTAATTTACTGACCAGCATCACTGATTATATGTCTTTGTAAAACACAGGTTGGTCCAAATGTTCTGGATTAAGGGGGGAAAAAGAAAGATAGAGTGCTCCACTGTGTTGTTCCTAATGTAATGTCTTCGGTGGTGGACAACAGCCTCTCTGCTGCAACTATAGTACAAGTGAAACCCATTGTTATTGACTGTTGGACAGATATGGGACAAAATGTTTTCTGCATCATTTTTTTTTTTTTGGTCTGCATTTATTCTCATCGTATAACACCACAAAAGGGGTGTCAACTTTTTATGAGATTGATGCATATTTTAGTCTTGCAAAAAAATATATTGATAATTTATGCGTGTGTATGTGACCATCACCCCCCCCCCGGAAGCTAAGCTGTCATTCTTTATTGGATTGTCCTAATATGTACCAGAGGGGGCAGTGCTGCACCACAGTGAATAGGGGGGGGGGGCAAATGCCAGGCAGGGTGAGATAAGGGGGAGGGGCAAGATAAGTAAAGAATAGGCCGCCAGAGGACATGAGTGAGGGAGGAATGCACAAAGGGCGTGATTTAAGTGAGAAGTCGGAAAAGTGACTCAGCGCATTCTGGCGGGTTCCCACATCGCTCAACAGTGGGACTTGACAGAAGCTGGCAAGCCCTGAACAAACATGCATGTGAGATGGATACCGAAGCCCAGAGCAGCCACAATGACCCAGCAGGGCCAGGCTGGCCAAGTGCCCCACTCCGGGACGCAGGCGCCCCAGGAGGCATCCCCCAAAGAGCCACAAGGGCCATGGACAGACACACAGACCCAGAGGCCAAGAGGGGTCAGCAACCGATGACCTCAGGGCGCCCTGGACCAGCCCAGGAGGCACGGGGCATCCATCACAGGGCATCCATCCCCTTCAGCCGGAGGGCTGAAGGGGATGGATACTCTGCAGCCTACCCCAACCTGAAGTCCCCGAGCCAACCCAGACCTCCCCCCAAGTGCCCACTGATACCCCCCCTATTGGTCGCTGACGAGGAAATGTTCTCCCTACACCGTGTATAAGTGAAATCCTAAGTGTAATGTAATGTGGTGCATTAAAAGTTGGGAGGGCGGGTGAGGCGGCCAGGGCCGGGCCGGAGGGCTGCAGAGGATGGGTACTCCCAGCCTACCCCGACCTTAAGACCCTGAACCACCCTAGTCCTCCCCCCAAAGTGTGAGTGTGTGTGCAGCATTAAAATGGTGGAGCAGGAGAGGCAAGTAGGAGGGAGGATGGGGGGACACAATGCTGTAAAGCATTGCAATCTGCCCCACCACAGAGCCCCCTGTCCTCATCCCCACCTGTCCAAAGGGCCCTGGTTGTCGTGTCCCTATATATGCCTAAGATTAACTACCGTGATGTGTGAGATGTGTGGCGAATACCTCATTGATGAGACATGGGACCCCAAAACAACCGCACTCACCCCATCCAATGAGAGCACATCCACACACGGGCCACCGCTAATGCACATCCCAACAAACCACTGTGAAGGCGCCAACGAGCAAACAACAGACGGGGCCCACGGCCCCAGGACAGAAAAGCCCAGACTAGGGATAGGAGCGGCTCCAAATGCCAACATCCATTCACAATACCCAGGCCAAAACGCGCCAGCAGCCCAACCCCCAACCCCCCCCAACAATCCACCACATGCCCACAATAGCCAGTACACCCACCACAGCGCCATACATGCCAACAATGCCGTGAGGGAAGCAGCAGGAGGGCCAACCTGACCCAAACCCCCAGGGCCAACCAGAGCACCCCAGAAGAGGCCGGCCGCCACCACCCTCCGGACCCCGGGAGGGCGCGCCAAACCAGCAGCCTCAGAGCTACCTCTGGCTGCTCTCTGGCTATGCGTGGCATAGAGCCACGCATAGCCAGAGAGCAGCCCTGGGGATAGGGGAGAAAGAACACCCCTAGTGCATGCACGGGTCTTGGGATCCATGTCGCCATGATTCCTTGATGAGGACAGGGTTAATAAATTGTAATATAGCAGAGGAGACACGAGTTAGGGGTCAGATCATAGGCACAGACACAGACAGAATATACATGTTCTGGAGCAGAGAGGGGGGTGGCATACGCTAACAGACAACAGGAAGCTATAGATTTAGATTTAGAGAGCTAATAAATTGAGACCATTTCTCTGTAAAGGATGCCAATTGTTTTTTTTTGGTAGCCGATATTTTCTCAAGTGAAATGTGTTCAGCGAGAAGGTTCAGCCAATGGGTGATGTTGAGGGCTTTCTTATCCTTCCAGTTAACCAAAATAGTTTTCTTGGCTATGGCGAGACCTGCAAGTGTGGGTTGGTATTGAGTGTCTGGTAGGGTCATAGTTGTTAAATCGCCAATTAAGCAGAGATTTGGAGATTGCAGGATTCTGCAGCCCAAAATAGAAGAGAGTTTCTGTGTGACTGTTTCCCAAAACTGATAGACAGGTGAACATAGCCAAAGAGTATGAAAATAAGTGTTGGCCGTGTATTGGGTGCATTGAGTTTTTGCAAGTTTTCGCAATTTTCCGGACTGACTGACCTTCATTTCTTAAAGTAATGACGGCCACTCGTTTTTCTTTAGTTAGCTGATTGGTTCTTGCCATAATATGAATTTTAATAGTTGTCCAATAGGGCTGTCGGCTGTGTATTAACCTGACTTCTGCACAACACAACTGATGGTCCCAACCCCATTGATAAAGCAAGAAATTCCACTAATTAAACCTGATAAGGCACACCTGTGAAGTGAAAACCATTTCAGGTGACTACCTCTTGAAGCTCATGGAGAGAATGCCAAGAGTGTGCAAAGCAGTAATCAGAGCAAAGGGTGGCTATTTTGAAGAAACTAGAATAAAAAACATGTTTTCAGTTATTTCACCTTTTTTTGTTAAGTACATAACTGCACGTGTTCATTCATAGTTTTGATGCCTTCAGTGAGAATCTACAATGTAAATAGTCATGAAAATAAAGAAAACGCATTGAATGAGAAGGTGTGTCTGTACTGTATGTTGGAGTGTGAGAAACCCATTTTATACAATTTAAATTGCGTTATATGTGTTCTGTGGAGAACCTTAAATTGGATCAGTTGTAAGTTGGAATTTTTTGTCATTTTAAATGTATTTTCACAGATCTGGGTCCAGAATCCGTGGTCAGGAGATATGGATAAGTCCACCTCCCATTTGAAAATTGGTAGATGTATAGCGTTTGACTTCGAGAGTGAACTATAAATCTTTGAGAGATTTTTCTTGTTTTTTTGGGGACAGTTTTGCGATGTATTTGACAAATTCGGGTGGCTGTAGATCAGGTGGTTGTAAAGTGGTCTGTAGGGCTGGAATTCTTCTTGTAATTGTACTTTTTACCTGTAGATATTGGAGAAAATTCCCATTACTTATTTCGAATGTACAGAATAAGTTTGTATATGTCATGAGTGGGGCGGCACGGTGGTGTGGTGGTTAGCACTGTCGCCTCACAGCAAGAGGGTTCCTGGTTCGATCCCGGGTGCGGGAGCCCATCTGTGCGGAGTTTGCATGTTCTCCCCGTGTCAGCGTGGGTTCTCTCCGGGTACTCCGGCTTCCTCCCACAGTCCTCCCTCAGTAGGTGTGAATGTGAGCGTGAATGGTTGTCTGTCTCTATGTGTCAGCTCTGTGATAGTCTGGCGACCTGTCCAGGGTGTACCCCCTCCCGCCCAGTGTCAGCTGGGATAGGCTCCAGCCCCCCCGCGACCCTCAAGAGGATAAGCGGTTAGGAAATGGATGGATGGATGTCATGAGTGTGTTATCATGGATGGAGGTGGGTGACCCCTTTCTCTGCCCATGTGCTGTGATAGTGTGGTATTATATTGTTTACAAAGTCAGGGTTGTGCCAGATTGGGGAGAGTATACCGGGTTGTAGTTGGGAGCCTGTGACTTCCAGGGTTTTCCACCAAGCACTCAAGGTGGAGGCAATTGGAGGGTTCTTGAAGCAAGGATGATGTTTAAGGGTAGAGGTGATGAAGGGAAGGTCAGAGATTGTGATGTGGTTGCAGTCTATCTGTTCTAGTTCTAACCAGGAGTTATGCTCTTCATGTGGATGTATCCATTTCGTGAGATATTGTAGTTGGTTGGTTAAGTAATAATGCATAAAGTTGGGAGCCTCCAGTCCTCCTTCCTGTTTATTCTTCTGTAGAGTAGTCAGGCTGATTTTAGCTTTTTTGTTCTTTGAATAGAATTTACCAATAGCAGAATCTAAAGATTGGAACCATTTGGATGTGGATTTGAATGGGATCATGGAGAATTGATTTGAAGTAATATTTTCATTTTGACTGTAGCTATTCGTCCCAAAAGTGAGATGGGAAGGTTGTTCCAACGTCTCAGATCACCACAGACTTTGTCCAAAAGTGGGGTGTAGTTCAAGTGGACCAGTTCAGAGAGTTTTGAGGAAATATGTATGCCAAGATATCTAATATTGCCTGTGGGAAAAGAATAATGTAAGTTTTGGGCTGCAGGATTCCACGAGTTCTCTGTTAATGGAATTACTATTGATTTCGACCAGTTGATGGAGTAGTCTGAAAGAAAGAAGGTGGTGATGAGATTACACACTTCCTTCACTGATGTTTTGCGTTCTTGAAGATAAAGTAGAATGTCATCTGCATATAGATTAATTTTGTGTTCAGACCTCTGAAAGCAGATGCCTTTAATATTTGTATTTTGATGTACTGCTGTTGCCAACAGTTCAATAAATATCGCAAACAATAAGGGCGAGAGTGGGCATCCCTGTCTGGTTCCCCTTTGCAAAGTGAAGCTTTGTGAGGTGATCCCATTAGTGGTGACTGTGGCCCTGGGTGAGTTATACACAACTGATACCCACTGAATAAATGACTCTCCGAAGCCAAATTTGTGGAGCACCGCAAAAAGAAAGGACCAAATAACTTTGTCAAAGGCTTTTTCTGCGTCAAGTGACATAATGATTGCTTCTTTGTTGTAACGTTGTGTCAAACTGATCAGATTAAGAAGTCTTCTGACGTTGTTAGTGGTGTGCCTACCTTTAATAAATCCTGTTTGATCATTGTGAATTATTGACGGGATAATTTTCTCCAGCCTGGAGGCGAGCGCTTTAGAGATAATTTTGATGTCGGTGTTGATTAGTGACAGGGGTCGATAGCTAAAAGGATGCGTGGGGTCTTTGTCTGGTTTCAGTAATAACTTTATTGCGGCTGTATTCATGTGAGCGCTTATATAACCATTACTTTTAATCTCTGTCACTGTCCTGAAGAAAAGTGGTGCTAACATTAACCAGAAGTGTTTAAGGAATTCCGCGGGGAAGCCATCAGGACCAGGTGCCTTACCTGCTGGCATACTGTCCAATGCACATTGCAACTCACTGATAGTCAACGGAGCGTCTATGATGTCTCTGTGTTCAGTTGTTAGTTCAGGTAAGTTTAGATTGTTGAGAAAATTATGAATATCTTCTTTGTTTGGGTTAACTGTTGCTGAATATAGCTTATGGTAATAGCTGTAAAAGATCTGGTTAATTTCCTCAGGTGATTGAGTGTATTTGCCAGTGGGATCCTGAATTGCTGTTATGAGGGATTTTTCTTTGTTGCGCTGGAGTTGGTTAGCAAGAAATTTGCCTGATTTGTTGTTATGTTCGAAATCATTGTATCTTAGTTGTTGTAGTAAAAATTCTGTTTGCTTTGATAGGATATAGTCGAGGCATAACTTAGCATTTTGTAATTCAGACCATAATTGGTCACTTGGATTTATTGCATAATCCTGTGTAAGTTGTTTAATTTTTTCCTCCAAATCTGTCTCTGTTTGTTTTTCCTTTTTTTTCTTGTATGAGGAGTACGATATTATTTTACCTCTGATTACAGCCTTCCCAGTTTCCCAAAGTAAAGAAGGAGATAGATCAGGAGAGTCATTATTTTTTAGAAAGTCTGCCCACTCCCTCTTTATTATTTGATCGAATTCCGGGTCTTTAAGTAGAGATATGTTTAGGCACCAAGTCTGAGGAGATTTGCAGATGGGATCGGTTTGCAGGCTGAGGGATATTGGTGCATGGTCGCTGATAATGATTGGGTGAATCCTTGTGGAAAAAGTCAATTCTTGAAAATGTTTGGTGCACCAGAGAGAAGAAAGTATAGTCCCTCTTTGTTGGATTTTTGAGTCTCCATACGTCGTCCAGTCCAAAATCTTTCATACAATCCTGTATGACTTTGACTGATTGTGATTGTTTTGCATGTATTTGACTACTAGATTGATCTAATGAAGGATTCAAAATTATGTTGAAGTCGCCACCGATGATGGTTGTTGAGTTAGCAGATAAGTCTGCTAAGTGAGAGAAAACTGTATGAAAGAAGGCTGGATCGTCATTGTTAGGAGCATATAGGTTGGCAATTGTATAAAGTTTATTAAAAATTGTTGCCTGGATAATAATGTATCTGCCCTCTGGGTCTGTTACTATGATGTTTAAAGTGAACAGTACTCCCTTGTGGACTAGAATGGAGACCCCTCTCTGTCTGTTGTTATAACAAGACGAGAAGATGATATTATAATTTGGATCTGTAAGAGATTTTTCTTCTGATTGTAGTAAATGTGTCTCTTGCAGGAGGAAAATATCTGGCTTTAGTTTGGTCACATAGTCCAAGATTTTAATTCTTTTTGTCTGTGAGCGTATACCATGTACATTCCAGGATACTAAATTTAGCTTAGACATGGGGAGAGAAGATGTTCTGTCATTGAGTAAGTGTCCATGTAATATAACTTCTATGTGTGTCTATGTGAGCTGTCTGTAGCTGTCTGTAAAGTGTGTGTTGCAGTCTGTGAGCAGTGGGTGTTAGGATGGTGATGTCTGAAGTGTTGGATAGATGACGTGTGGATGTTGGAGAGAGATATAAACAAGTCATGATCACTATATATAACATATAAAAGCACCACGAGGCCTGATAAGCTAACAACAAACAAATTATAAAGCATACAAGCACAACAAACAGAGGGGGTACATAGTGAGTGAGAGTGGGAGGGGGAGAGGTGAAGGGGGGTACCTGGAGATAATCAGAGAAAGGGAGAGAGAAAAATAAAAAGGGGGAAGGGATCCTAAGTGGAGAGTGGAGTTTGGGAGGGTGAAACATATACACCTGTAAGATTTTTTTTTATTGTGTTTTCAATTTTAAATTAATAAGTAATGTGATTGAATATCAAAGCCGTTTTTTTTTTTTCCCGGAATAGCTGACCATCCACGTATAGCTTGTCCACAACCAGAGAAGTTCATTTGCCTTTCTGTCGGTGTTCTTTCAGGATGGGATAAAGCACTTTGCGCCTCTCGTTAATTTCCCTGGGGAACTGGTCGTTCATCCCGAACGAGGTGCCTTTCAGCTCCCGACCTTTGCTCTTTACCAGCACTTTCTGCTGGAAGTGCTCGAATTTGGCAATGATGGGACGGTGTCGGTTTCCTCCTCGGGCTCCGAGTCGGTGAACACGGTGGAAGGTGATATTTTTGACAGTTTCTGTTGGGATTTTAAGAGCAGACACCAGGAAGTTTTTGACAGCGGACTCAGGATTATCCGGTGTTGACTCTGGGATGCCCGAAAAATGAGGTTGTCCCGCATGCTTCTGGACTGGATGTCCAGGACGGACCCTTTAAGGGTTTTATTCTCGTTTTTGAGCATACTTACCTCTGATGTGACGGCTGTCAGCATGGAGCGGAGTTTGGTGTTGTCTCTCTGCAGGTCGCTTATCTGCTGGTGAGTGAACTCCAGACTAGCCTTCAGGTCCTTAATCTCCTGGTGAAGCATGCCCAGGACGTCAAGCTTTTTATTAATTGATTCCAGGACGCTAATCTGGACATCGGCGGTCTCCAGGTCCCGTGTGTCCGCAGAGGAATCGGTTTTCTTCCTCTTGTTTGGGTTCTCCATGACAGTGGCGGAGTCGGAGCTTTCCATGGCGCACCGGATGAAGTAATCGTTGATAAAGTTCTCAAGGTCCTCCACTGTGAGCGATACAATGTACAGATCTAAGCAGGGTACCTAAATAGGCTATTTAGGGTTTTTTTTACTGTGATAAATAAATCGGAAAAGACGGCAATTTATTTGTCTAGTCTAGCAGCTAGGGGCCACCATGTTGAATCTCGCAAAATCTCACTGACTCTCGCGACCTCACAGCATCACCTCTCCTCTCTCTGCTGCAACTATAGTACAAGTGAAACCCTTTATTATTGACTGTTGCACAGATATGGGACAAAATGTTTTCTGCATCATTTTAAACCTCACACTAATATCCCTCTTGCTAATATTAGTCTCTGGGTGATGGCATATGAAGTATTCATAAAATACTTCACTTTCATCTTATATAGATAGTTATTAGGCTGTTTAATCCAGCCTTTTAAGACAAACTACAAAAATACCTCTAGTGTGTGCATGCTACACTTTGTCCTGGTGCTGCACTGTGCCCTCACAGTAGAGTTGTGCCCTATTTGTTCAGATTATTTTTTGTCTTTATTACACAGGATAGGCATAGGCATGAGATGGGGAGCGAGGGGATGATATGCATCAAAGGGCCGCAAGCTGGAATTGAATCCACGGCCGCAGCGGCAAGGGCAGTGCCTTTGTACATTGGCAGGCCACTCTAACTACTGAGCTACTGGGCGCCCCCGGAGATAAGAATCATGATCGATAAGTGAATAGACCCTCCACTCACACAAGAATTACGAGATTTGATTTCCTGACTGACAATTGGACGTACGTGGTGTGGAAGCAGGCGGGTTGAACTTAATTCTTAAGCTTTCTCAAGCTGCTTCTGTCACTTTCTCTGTGAACAACTGAGTGCAACACCATGAATACCTTTGAGGAGCAACTTTCGGAAAGTCAATCAATCAATCAATTCAATCAATTTTATTTATAAAGCCCAATATCACAAATCACAATTTGCCTCAGAGGGCTTTACAGCATACAACATCCCTCTGTCCTTAGGACCCTCACAGCAGCTAAGGAAAAACTCCCCAAAAAAACCCCTTTAACGGGGAGAAAAAAATGGTAGAAACCTCAGGAAGAGCGACTGAAGGAGGGATCCCTCTTCCAGGACGGACAGACGAGCAATAGATGTTGTACAGAACAGATCAATATAATGAATTAACAGTAATCCATATGACACAATGAGACATAAGGAGAAACAGATATTATATTAATAATATGATTATATATGTATGTGACAATAATGATATGTGTATAATAGTCCAGGTATGACTAATAGTAACAGCAGCAGTGGGAGGCATCAGGCAGGACCACGGCAGCAGCACAACTACGACACATCATCCAGGCACAGCTACGGTACGAGTTAACCTGCGAGACAGTGGAGCACAAAGGCTCCGGAGAACAAGCCGAGTTAGTGACATGCAGTAGGCCCGGGTTAGAGAGATGGGAGAGAGAGAGAGAGAGAGAGAGAGAAGGAGAGAAGGGGCTCGGTGTATTATAGGAGGTCCCCCAGCAGACTAGGCCTATGTCAGCCTAACTAGGGGCTGGTCCAAGACAAGCCTGAGCCAGCCCTAACTATAAGCTTTATCAAAAAGGAAAGTGTTAAGTCTAGTCTTGAAAGTGGAGACGGTGTCTGCCTCCCGGACCGAAACAGGAAGCTGATTCCACAAAAGAGGAGCCTGATAGCTGAAGGCTCTGGCTCCTGTTCTACTTTTGGAGACTTTAGGGACCACAAGTAACCCTGCATTCTCAGAGCGCAGTGTTCTGGTGGGATAATAGGGCACTATGAGCTCTCTGAGATATGATGGAGCCTGATCATTTAGAGCTTTGTAAGTTAAGAGAAGGATTTTAAATTCAATTCTGGATTTTACAGGGAGCCAGTGCAGAGAAGCTAAAACAGGAGAAATATGATCTCGTTTCTTAGTTCCTGTCAGTACACGTGCCGCCGCGTTCTGGATTAGCTGGAGAGTTTTCAGGCACTTATTAGAGCTACCTGATAATAGGGAATTACAGTAATCCAGCCTCGAGGTAACAAACGCATGGACCAATTTTTCAGCATCTTTTAGTGACAGGATAGGCCTAATTTTTGCAATATTACGCAGATGAAAAAATGCAGTCCGAGAAGTTTGTTTCAAATGGGAGTTAAAAGACAAATCTTGATCAAATATTACGCTGAGGTTTCTTACAGTAGTGCTAGAGCCCAGAGCAATGCCATCCAGAGAAACTATATCATCGGATAACGAGTTTCTGAGGTGTTTGGGGCCCAGAACAATAACTTCAGTTTTGTCTGAATTTAACATCAGGAAATTGGTGCTCATCCAGGTTTTTATATCTTTAAGGTATTTCTGAAGTTTAGTTAATTGATCCATTTCTTCTGGTTTTATCGATAAATACAACTGTGTATCATCCGCATAGCAATGGAAATTTACAGAGTGATTTCTAATGATGTTACGTAAGGGAAGCATATATAGCGTGAATAGAATTGGTCCGAGCACTGAACCTTGAGGTACTCCAAAACAAACTTTAGTACGTGAAGATGATTCATTATGAACGTGAACAAACTGAAAGCGATCAGATAAGTACGATTTAAACCAGCTTAGTGCAGAACCTTTAAGGCCAATTGAATGTTCCAGTCTCTGTAGCAGAATTTGATGGTCAATTGTGTCAAATGCGGCACTAAGATCTAGTAAGACAAGTACAGAGACGAGTCCTTGGTCTGAAGCAATCAGAAGATCATTTGTAATTTTAACTAGTGCTGTCTCGGTGCTATGATGAACCCTAAATCCTGACTGAAATTCCTCAAATAAATTATTATCATGGAGAAAGTCACACAGCTGGTCTGCGACTACTTTCTCAAGGATCTTTGAGAGAAAGGGAAGGTTGGATATAGGTCTGTAATTGGCTAACACCTCTGGATCCAATGTGGGCTTTTTTAACAGAGGTTTAATTACAGCTACCTTAAAAGACTGTGGTACATAGCCCGTTAATAAAGATATATTGATCATGTCTAGTATGCAAGTGTTAACTAAAGGTAAGACTTCCTTAAGTAGCCTAGTTGGGATGGGGTCCAATAGACACGTTGATGACTTGGATGAAGAAATCATTGAGGTCAATTGTTGAATAGAAATCAGGGAGAAGCAATCTAAATATGTATCAGCACTTATAGCTGTGTTTGAAGGCAGATTAGTACTGTTAGACGGCAGGAGGTCATGAATTTTGTCTCTAATAGTTACAATTTTGTCATTAAAAAAGCTCATAAAATCATTACTGCTAAGGGCTAAAGGAATACAAGGCTCAATAGAGCTGTGACTCTCTGTCAGCCTGGCTACAGTGCTGAAAAGAAACCTGGGGTTGTTCTTATTTTCTTCTATCAATGATGAGTAATAGTTTGCTCTGGCATTGCGGAGGGCTCTCCTATATGTTTTTAGACTATCTGACCAGATTAAACGAGAATCTTCCAGTTTGGTTAATCGCCAATTCCTTTCAAATTTTCGCGACATTTGCTTTAATTTTCTGGTTTGGGAGTTATACCAGGGAGCAAACTTTCTTTGCTTTGCGAACTTCTTTTTAAGAGGTGCTACGGAGTCAAGAATTGTTCGCAGTGAGCCTGCAGCGCTATCGACGAGATGATCAATTTGGGAGACTTTAAAGTCAGTACGGGAAACCTCAGTTACAGAGGGTATTGAATTTAACGCCGATGGAATCACTTCCTTAAATTTTGCTACCGCACTATCTGATAAACGCCTAGTATAGTAGCTGTTACTGAGTGGCGCGTAGTCAAGTAGACAGAAATCAAAAGTTATTAAGTAATGGTCTGATAGAGAGGGATTCTCTGGAAAGACCATTAAGTTATTAATCTCAATTCCATACGCCAGAACTAGATCGAGGGTGTGGTTAAAACGGTGAGTGGGCTTATGTACACTTTGACTGAAGCCAATGGAGTCTAATAATGTGATAAACGCAGTAGCGAGGGAGTCGTTATCAACGTCCACGTGAATATTGAAATCGCCTACAATAATAACTTTATCTGATTTCAGGACTAAACTGGATAAAAACTCGGAGAATTCAGATAAGAATTCTGAATACGGGCCAGGAGCACGGTACACTATAACAAATAGAAGAGGCTGTGATGTTTTCCAGGTCGGATGTAAAAGACTAAGGACAAGGCTTTCAAAGGATTTATAATCTAGTTTAGGTTTAGCGCTGATTAATAGACTAGAATTAAAAATGGCTGCAACTCCCCCTCCTCGGCCGCTGCCTCGAGGAACGTGGGTATTATTATGACTGGGAGGAGTGGATTCATTTAGGCTAACATATTCATCTTGACACAGCCAGGTTTCGGTGAGGCTGAGTAAATCAATATGATTATCTGATATTAATTCGTTTACTAACACTGCTTTGGAAGATAACGATCTGACATTTAACAGTCCACATTTAATTCTCCTGTTTTGTCTTTCTGTCACAGAAGAGGTTTTAATTTTTATCAGGTTGTTATGTACAACTCCTCTTTGATTGACTTTATATTTTAATAATTTAGGAGGTCGGGGGACAGACACCGTTGGTATTGCACTATGGGTGGTTGACTGCTCTAGAAGCTCAGAGAAGCGTTTTACACTGCGACTCTGATTCCTGGTCTCAACTTTGGGTTGTCCAGGTTTCTAGATATGAGAGCGGCTCCATCCAAAGTGGGATGAATGCCATCTCTCCTAATCAGACCAGGTTTTCCCCAGAAGGTTTTCCAATTATTAACGAAGCCCACATCGTTTGCTGGACACCACCTGGACAGCCAGCGACTGAATGATGACATGCGGCTAAACATATCATCAGTGGTCAGATTTGGCAGGGGTCCAGAGAAAACTACGGAGTCCGACATAGTTTTGGCATACTGACACACCGAGGCAACATTAATTTTTGTGACCTCCGATTGGCATAACCGGGTGTCATTAACGCCGACGTGAATAACAATCTTACTGAATCTACGTTTAGCTTTAGCCAGCAGTTTCAAATTTGATTCAATGTCGCCCGCTCTGGCCCCAGGGATACATTTGACGATGGTCGCTGGTGTCGCTAACTTCACGTTTCTCAAAATAGAGCTGCCAATTACCAGAGTTTTCTCCTCAGCGGGTGTGTCGCTAAGTGGGGAAAAACGGTTAGAAACATGAACGGGCTGGTGGTGAGCCGAGGGCTTCGGCCTGGTACTACGCTTCCCTCGGACAGTCACCCAGCCTCCTGGCTGTACAGGGGTTACCGGAGGACCGCTAACAGAGGCTATGCTAAGTGGCTCCGTGCCGGCTACAGGGGACTGGCTAACTACCGCAGCTACAGTTTGACTCTCCATGGTGCGGAGCCGAGCTTCTAATTGACTAAGCCTCGCCTCCAACACAGAAAATAAACTACATTTCTCACATGTACCATTATCGCTAAAGGAGGCAGAGGAGTAACTAAACATCTGGCACACCGAGCAAGAGAGTGCAGGAGAGGAAGCCATCGCTAGGTGCTAAGCTAAGGTAGCTAACAAGGCTGACGGTGTGTGAGCAAGCAAAGATGAATAAGACAGTCGTTTAAAGAAGCAGAGTGATTAACACTACAACTAGTGAGGTTTAAGAAGTGAAGTGGATGTTTAACGGCTAAAGTGAGGAGAAAAAGCAGAAAAGTAGCTGGTGAGAGATCGCTGCAGCAGCTGAGAGACACCAACACAGAAATACCGGAAATGACACAACACGCTTACCGCAGTACGTCAGGTACGTCAGTCAAGAGACAACCGACAAGAAGTCGTGCACAATTGTCCCCATTTGTATGATAATTGCATCTTCCCCCTCTTCATGATGTTTCGCTTTGTAAGAGTGGACGTGGTTGGACATGTCATATGAACCAGTTTGTTTTAAACATACTCTGGCCTTTACTCTTGATTGGATCAAAACATCAGTTTCAAGCCCATATCTGTCTTATTGTGCACTTATGACTCTGACCCTATGTGCTCTGAAATGTTGCTGTGTAGTTTTATCCATAATGCATTTCTATAATGCTAGGAACAGAGTTTTCCACAAGTGCATACAATGTCCAGTTGGGTGAAAGCTATATGTTGGGTGATGGTTGAAACTGTGAAGCCAACACATTCCTCCTTTCCACTGGGTTGCAGGGGCAGCAGAGTACTGAGCAAAGTAGAATAGAAGAATTTAGAATTTCGTATTTTATTTTTTTATTTACCCTTATTAATTCCAAGTTTTCACACTGTTTTAACATATACACACCGGCCTGAAATACCCACACACATGCACAAACAGGACCTTTACGTGCATCAAATGGAAAGATGTCAGAGTGAGGGGGCTGCCCATGGACAGGCGCCCCGAGCAGTTGGGGGTTCGGTGCCTTACTCAAGGGCACCTCGGCAGTGCCCAGGGTGTGAACTGACACCTCTCTATCTACCAGTCCACGCTCCAGTCCACTTGAACCGGCGACCCTCCGGTTCCCAAGCTAAGTCCCTATGGACTGAGCTACCGCCGCCCCTAGAGACTAGTCAGACCAGTCTATAACTATAAACTGCAAAGTGCATGGATAATTCTGTGTGCACTTCCAAAAGGTTCGCAGTGATTTTCCCTGCTTAGTTTGTGCTACTGAATCACAAGCATTCATGGTGAGAACGCCTGTTTTGTCGATCAAATGTGGATGCACACCACTTATTCTTCTTGTGGTAGAGATCCATGTAGATGTTTTTTTTTTTTTTTTTTTTTTAAATAAACTGCCCCTTAAAATTAGACTATTTACAGTTTGCTGTCTCGGGTGAGCTATGGTGTGTTCACTTCTTGTTTTATTTTTGTGAATAAACCATAAAAATGTTTATCTTTGAAACACTGAGCAGTATGAGCAGAGATAAATAATCTCAGTGAAATTGACCCTGAAATGCCAGTTTTAAATCTTAAGTTAAGTTTGCTAACATTCACTATTTATTTCTTCTTTCAAAAGTGAATGTTTATCTCATTTTGTTTAATGGAGCAATTTGGAATAAAGTGTGTTGGTCATAGGCCTTATTCACACAAGTAATGTGGACATGTCTCAGTAGGAAAAGCTAGGTGTAAATAATCTACTGAATGATAGCTGAATTCCATTTATCTGCTTTAGTTTCAAAGTCCTGATATTGTGCACACTGGCTTGCTGGGACACTTGAATAGAACAGAGCCATCAATAAAGCTGTGGGGGATTCAAAATGTCTGCTGTTAAAAAAGGCTCGCTGAATGTGTGTCCACTTACTTGTGAAGGTAGAGGCAGAAGTTAATGTGTGATTAGTGGGATCGTGCTCTCAGTCGTATTTTCTGTGCTGGTCAGGTGAATGAGGCAGAGGAGGAGCGCCTGCGCAGTGAGCGGGAACACCAGCACGTCACTCAGCTCTGCCAGGAAGCTGAGGCTCAAGTCCAGACCCTCCAGAAAGCCCTGAAGAAGGTCATCCTCAAATCCAAACCTTACTTTGAACTGAAGGCTCAATTCAATCACATTCTCGAGGTGTGTACCAGCAGTGAGCTTATACAATATAAATACTATTGATACTGCAATAAGCTGACGCTTTTACTTTTCTGACCATAATTAGCAAGGACACAGGCTCTGCATGACAGTCCACATGATCTAGCAGGTGTTTTTGTTAACGTACGTTACCTGTGGCTAGTTTTAGCTACACTGTTAATACAGAGTCTGCCTAATGTGTGTGTTGTAATAGATGTGATTTACCTTACATGCAGACATTTGTGGCTCAACATTTTTGAATGCATATGGTGTTTATGGTGTGTAGTTCTATCTAAACAGCTGTATTGGCCTAATTTATGCAATCTGCTGACAGCTGGTTTTCATCAGCTGCTGTTTGCTCCTCATGATGGTTTTTAGGTACAGCTGAAAGCTTGACAATTAAACATTGCCTCTGTCATTATACAGAGTAACGTTACTCTTATATGTGTGTATTGAATAACAGTAGACATCCTGGATTTTGGCTAGAAATATCATTTTTGTTGCTGCTCTTCTGTTAGTTAAGGTGAGAGGTAAATTCTTAGACTTGTTGTATTTGTGGACATCAGTGACTGTATTTAAAGATGGAAGACCATAGATTTTAACAATACCTACACACCAGATGCCTAGATGGCACCTATTAATTCCAATGGAGGTACTCACCTGACGCCAAAAAAGTTTTCTAGCTACTGGGTTTACTTCCATGAATGATGTTAAGTACGCAATTAGCTAACATTAGCTATGAAGTATTACATTTAAAGAGAGGTGGTTAAGTTTAGGGAAATGGTTATGCTACATCTCCTTACTTATGCTAATACTAACTTAGCATTTAGCTAACATTAGCTATGAAGTTTACGTAAAAAGAGAGGTAGTTAAGGTTAGGATAAGGGTGATAGGAAGGTTTAAATTTTGTTACTTATAAAGTAAAATTCATGTATTATGAATTATATAGTGGATTATTGCTACATTTGGTCTTATTTATTCACTACAACGCAGCATTGTAGCAGGGTTCAGATAGCTGTCACGTTGGTGGGTTTGTCTTGTATTAGTGGTGGGCAGACAGAATGTGTTTGCAGCTATCCGCCTTATTCCTAGCCCCCATGATCCCTTGCACGAACTGTGTGCATGACTTCCAGCGTTGAACCGAAAGAGGCGATTTCTAATGGTAACAGTTTGTTTACAGTACTTTATTCTTCTTTCCAAGAGCAACTGGGAAATAAGACGGGGAACACACCACCTGTTATAGCTCAAACAGGATTATGTGATCATACCTCTGCCATCTCTGACAGCCATCTCAAAGCACTGTTTTTTTTTTTTCCTTTTCAACCGAGCATGCTAGCAATTAGCTTGCCTCGCTCTGTTAAAATAACGTGAATTTTAACATGGCCCGAGCTGGCTTAAGGTAAACATCTGCTCCTTCTAAAGATGATTTAAGATTTCTCATGACGTATAAAGAGATACTAACACATTCGGCAAACATTTAACATTATTCAGTATTAACTGTAGCTCCATGTAAAGTGAATAAATGTGATATTTCCCAGCTAATCCTCTGCTCATCTGCATGAACGACGCAGTTTACATGTTTCTTTAACTTTTGATTTATTTAAAACTTTGTTCTGAGCAACGAATGATGCTGAATTTAGCAGCAGACTTCAGTAATAGTAATATAAAGTAGTTGTAAAAGAAATAACTTTTGGCATTCATTTTTTTTATACTATATATAAAAAAAATGAACGATATGATAAATCAGTAAAACATTCTCAGCTCTAATGACTAAATACATATTTTAAGGTATGTTGCTGAGTTTATTTTATAACAAGCAATTTTCTAATGTAGGTTGAGAATGAAGTCAGACGGGGAAAGACAGGGATATCATGTACTTACAAGGATATCGTGAGTAATGGACCTGTCAGTCTACGTGTTATTCTCTTTTGCAAATTCTGATTTAATACTTTTTCGCTATGTCTCGTGAAACTCTTGTGGTTTTATTTATCATATCAATGGTACCTTTGGCAAAAGGAACGATCCCTTTTTGTTCTAAATACATGTTCAATACAGAGTTGCTGAAGAGAAAAATTTAGCTCAGACTGGTTGTTAGCCGTTACAGACACAGACAATGCAACAGGTACGAGAGCTCTGCAAAGACATTTTAGAAAATGCTAAGTTAAAATTAGTTAAATATTTGTTGAAAAATAAATCAGTATTTGCTAAACTCAAGGCAAATTACTTTAAAAAAGAACCAGCGTTGGCGGTTAGCCACCAAGAGTAACCACTGGGACTAACCACAGAGAGTCTATGGGACTAAGTAGCTTAATGCTACTTCCGCTATCTCACAGGAAGTTGCACACATAATCATTTCTACAGTAGTGCCTTCAGGAATAAAGTGGATACATGTCTTGATGTTGAGGCTTTACTTTTGGGGAGCTGTAATGTTGTCCATCTTTATGTACAGTCTATGGTGAAAACAAAAAGCAATCTAAATGTGGCTAGATGTGTATATTGGCAACAATGCTGATAAATTTACTACTAATCAGTAACTTTATCAGGTGATACAAGTTTTGTGTTTGCAGGTTGTTCCACTGCCGCCAAGTAGCCACAAAATCATTTAATGCAGATTTAAAAATCACTTTGACATAATTATTGACTTAAAAAGGGATGACTAATTGTAAATTCAGTTGTGTATAAACCGCAACAAGGATGTTAATAGTTAATCGTTCATTGGTGACAGGTTATGCATGTCTTTCTAGGCAAATTTTGCTACTCTTCAGTTTACTGCACTGTGCACCGCACAGGTCTGGTGGAAGCTTAAGTTAATGGCGCTGCCTATTTAGCAGTTAACACCTATGATTGTCTCTCCCCTGGCAGTGGCAGTCCTCTTGTATTTCTTGGACTTTTGTGTTTTTTCTTAAAAATGAATCAGTTACCAGTTAATTGGTGTCAGGCTATTAAAAGCAGTACTGACCAAAACTGATAGCCCTGAACAGAAGGTTGATAAAGTCAGTGGCTGATGGGAATACTTTGACTTTACTGTTTACTTAGGTTGATTAACTAAAATATAATTAAAGAAAAGTAAAAAAAATAAAAATAAAAAAGAGTGCTTTTAAAAATTGCTCAAGTGTCTATAGAAATTCCAATGTGTCACAGTGAGCCTGGCTAAAATAATATTAACTTTTTTCAGGAACATAAGGCTAGAGTAGTGCAGCTGGAGGAACGGGTGGCGAAAGTAAAAACACGTTACTCTGTAGCCCTGAGGAACCTGGAGCAGATCAGCGAGCAAATCCATGCACAGAGGAGGCAAATCAAAGCCAGCAGGGGGCGTCCTGCAGTCTGCGGGGGGCGGAGCTCCCCTGTAGGTGCTGAGGCTGAGGTCCGAGCCGCCATAGGGATTTGCATCGGAAGTAGTTGTGTGGGAATAGAGAGCAACTGGGTGGACAGTGAGAAAACCAGGCTGTGGGTGGAGAGGCACAGAGAGAGTGGCTGGGGCCAGAGGGAGCGGCTGGAGGAGGAGCAGGCCGGCTCGGACTGCATGTCTGTCATCAGCCTGCAGACCATCGCGTCTGACCTGGAGAAGTGTGACTCAGTGGAGCATCTTGGTGACCTGAGCGATGCTGGGAGCATGCTGGGTGAGGAGTGGGACCGCAATAGGATGCCTAATGAGAGGCCAGTCAGCAGGGAGGTTGTGGCGGAGGGCCCCCAGCAGGTGAAGGTCCATCAGGAGAAGGAAGTGGTCAGTAAAGAGAAGCAGGAGAGCTTCATCAAGCAGCACCACAGAAGTATTAGTATATGATAGTCAGCATAAGGAGGAAGCTGATAAGAGAGAGAAAGCACCCAGACTGAGAGGTGGCAGAGGAGCTGGCAGGAATGTGAAATAGAGATGTTGACAGTGATTGACACAGTGCTGCCCGGACACTGTAGTTAGGAATAGCAGGAATGTTTGGCAGGTACATTGGCCACACACTATTGAATCTCTACATGACAGCAGAGAGCTGTCCTGCAAAGAGCACTGATCACACTAGTGCTTTGCATTTTCTGATCCAGTCCAGTTGATCCAGTTGCCTCACACATTGAAACGTCAACAAAGTGCATGAAACAAACAGCAAGCATAGAGAAAAAATCACTGTAGCATACAAGCAGGATGTGTGGAAACAATGTAAAGACATGCTAGTGTTAAATGTATGTGTCTGGTTTTTAATGCCCCTGCAGAACATTTAAAAAAAGTGTTGACATGATATCAACTTGTGTTTTTGCTTTAGGGATGTGTATTTGGTTTGGATGTATGGTTTTATTGTAGCTTTGGCCAACATTTCTGTCAGTGACATTGGATTTATGTAACTTTTGAGATCTGGGAACAAGGAAACACAAGAAGCCAGATGGGTTGTAAATGGGCTAACATGGTACTCAAATTACCTAAACTACCTTAATTGGCAATCAAAACTGAGTTTACCTAAAATGTCCCTAATAATCCCTCATTACACAGTTAAACTGTGTGTCCACAACTACAATATGTATGGTTAAACCAACAAGACACTCTGGGGTGTTTCACTCTGTCTGATTGTCTGACTGCCTGTGTTTCTTGATCCTTTGGACTCCTTTTTACTGGTGTTCCCAAATCTCAGCAATCAACCTCATGAATAATGATGGCCAAGATTAAGATAGTAGTAGTTGTAGTTATAGTCATGCAAAAAAACAAGATACTTTTTAACATAATTTTTATAAAGCCTACAAATGAAAAAAAGGTACAGGCCTTATCTTCTATCGCTAGTAGGGGTGTATGTAAATGACCAATTTTTATCCCGATACAATATAATATCAATTCTTTGGGCAACAGTATGATATTTGTTGATATCACAAAGTCTGCTGTGATATGATTTCGATTTGATTTAATTCAGGGGCCTGTAATCAATATAAGATAGTATTATATGCCCATCTAACATAATCACTAACAGAAGAACCTGCCACCCCTTTCTTTTTTGCTTATGGCCATTAAAGATAAAAATAACACATAGAGAATGTAAATAACTGTAACTGATTAAGTGCAGTTAAGTTTAAATTGACTCCACTAATAACTTTTCCCATTGTCACTCTTGGCTGCAACCGAGTAAAGCCATTACTGTCAGTATTGACAGTGTTTTTACCATCACTTTAGATGCAAGCCACGATAGACCTTCTCAGGAGTAGGTCTGAAAGCAGGGCCACCCACCCTAAAGCAGGTAGCGGTGATGTCTCGCCGACCATAGCCAACCCCCGACGACCCCCCTTCTCCCCCCAAAACAAGCATGTGTGTTGCAAGACTCTGCTCACCTCTGTCTACAGAAAAATTTCACACTTTCATTTGGTTTGGTTCACTTTCACACTGCACTTTTAAGAGCGGACCAAACTGCGTGGTCCACGCAGTTCAGTTCAACAGCTTGCATTTCAGCCTGCAATTTCAGCCTGCATGCACATTTTAGCCAAACATTGTTAAAACAGAGAGAGAGAGGTTTGCGGAGTGAGATGCCCTTCCAGGCAAGTACACTGCGTTTCCTGGGTATTTTATCTCATAATGGCATTGTTTACATATGGCACGTGCTTTGTATCTTGACCAAAATCCAAAATATTTCTACATTGCTGATTTATTAGAGTAAATAACGTTATACTCGTAGTCTTTCTCTCGGCTACTTGCCATCTGCCTGCTACTGTTTGATGGTAACACAGAATTTCAAAATAAAGGCATATCCTAAAGATGATGATATGGATTGATGTTTTCACTTTGCAGTGACGATATCGGATCGTTGGTCATTAAATCAATATATCAGTCCAGATTGATAGATTTTTACACCCCTAATAACTAGTATTAGTATAGTATTTTTTTGAAAATAATAAGGCCAAATATGCAAAACATTTCCAAAGCCTTATAAAGTGTCTGTAGCCATATGGCCTTAGATGTATATAATACTATGTATTATGTATATATGTATTAATATGTAATAATAAGATCATCAACAAAGTGCAGTTTGGTGCAGGTGTTGTTGTGCTGCAGAGATATCAACCGTCAATGATTGTTGTCACAGAATGAACTTGACTGACTGTTTGTCGTTTGGCCTTAAAATACAAACAAAGCTTTTTTATTGGTGTATATGTGCAAAAATGTTGGTAATGACACTGAAAAGGTTGAGGTAATTAAAAATATTGAGCTGTGTGGGTTGTCCCTTTGCCAGCCATCTAAGCTACTGATATCATGAACCTCATCACAAATTTACAGAAACACTGGCTCAGACAAAAGAGATTTATTTATGCCTTAAAACTGATTTTTCTTTTCTTTTCTTTTCTTTTACTCAAAGACGCTTTACAAAGAGATATGCTAGGTGTTAATGCTAGGTGGCAATGAAAAAAAAAAGATTATGGGCCATTATATAATTATTAAATTTTTAGAAACTTTTTAGAATATCAGTTTAATCCAGTTTACCGCCATAAAACTAAAGGCCTAGGTCTGTAGTTAAGGTGTTCTAGGTATCTATAATAACAGATATTGCACAGATAGCCACATCTCAAGTTGTACCTAGGAAAATAGCCAAATGGTTGATAAGCTGGTGATTTATTGTATTTTATGTAAAGTGCCTACGAGTAAGCCAAAAATGATCCTGATAAATCCAAAAGGTGGATGTCACAAATTTACAGTTACATTAAAGTACCATATAAAATTATTTAATGAAGTGAAACAGGTATTTTTTTAAGGTTTAAGGTTAATTGAAGTGGTTTGATTTCAGAGAAAATGTTTGACACTAATGGTCGAAATACATGGGGCACAGATGCTACACGTCACACAGACTGGGCAAAGCAGGGTTTGTTTTGTTTTTCAGTGGTTGCTGCCAGTTATGAAGACAATGTAGCTGGCTATGGAGAGTTTGGAAGTGTAGGCTATATTAACTAGTACTGAATTAATTAACTGGATTGTTTTGGCAAAAAAATCATGGATGCATTGATTTGATGGAGTGGAAATAGACAACTCCCTCATCCCGGGTGTTTCCAATTTGTGCCAATGTCGCAAAGACAACCAGATCACGTTCTCTTAATAATCACTCTAATATACAATACGATACCATACCATACTGTACAATAAAACTTTACTGTCAGTTTACACTGAAATTAATTTTACGTCCTCAGACAGCTCTGCTCAAGAGGTTCACACACAAATTTGACATACAATTATACAAACAGCACTTGCTCTAAAACACACACCATAACCATGAAACTCATCACATGATATCCTCAAATTCAGCTCTTTATTAGCGGCACAAAGATTTCGAAACTGATGTATAAATTAATTTTTCAGCATGTTGTGTTTAAATGGAGGGACTCTGAATTGCCTGTTTTAGGGCAGAAGTTGATGTTTTCTGAGCATCTCATGGGCTGCCTGTAAGAAGTGTGCCCCAGGTTGGCTAATACTCTTAAAACGAATTTGGAGTTGATGAATTTAGTTTTAAAGGAGAAGTCCAATATTTTGCACTTTGAGCCCCATTCCTGGGTTGTTTATGATGAAATAGAGTGGTTAAGACCAAAATCTTGACGATTGCTCCTTCTCTGAGAATTTGAGAGAATTTGGCATTCCCCTGCCTGGCTTAACAATGCTGTCTATGACCATGTGTAAATCTGTCCTGAAACCACCTTAAATGTTTCTTTTCAAAGCCATGAAACTCACCGAGTGGTCAGTGGTGTTCGTTGATGTTCCGACATAAAAATCGTAGCAAACTGTGGTTTCCGTGATGATTTATTTGACATTTTGTCCATGCATTGATTTTCTATAGGAAGACTCATTGTCCGTTGGTAGTAATCCGCCACCGGAAACAGAAAGGGGGTTGTTTACGACAAGGATGCAGTCATTGTAGTCTTTGAGCTCAGCGAAAGTGCCGGCTCAACAGTGCTGTGTGTGCTCCTCCTCTTTGGAGGAATTCTCCCACAGTCGGTGACCGCGCAAACCTTGCCCATTATTACTCACTCGTAAACAACCTTTGCAGTCCGATGCCTTAAAACACAATGCCAACCTTTTTCTTATGCTTCTTTCTGTTACCCATTACATTGCAATGGGTTCCTGCCGGTTGGTGACACTCACGTAAAGGAGCATTATTGCCATCAAGTGGGCTGGAGTGTATAACACTTCAGGGTCAAACGACCGATCAAGCTGAAGTTTACATACGGGTGTGAGGCAGCTGAAAAAATAGTTCCACAATCGAGATGGATAGCGAAAACATGGATGGAAACCACAGTTTGCTACGATTTTTATGTCAGAACATCAACAAACACCACTGACCACTCTGTGAGTTTCATGGCTTTGAAAACGAAAGTTAAAGGTGGTTTTCGGACAGATTTACACATGGCCATAGACAGCATTGTTAAGCCGGGGAAAGCCAAATTCTCTCAAATTCTCAGAGAAGGAGCAATCGTCAAGATTTTGGTCTTAACCACTCTATTTCATCATAAACAACCCAGGAATGGGGCTCAAAGTGCAAAATACTGGACTTCTCCTTTAAGTTTTACAAATAGGCAGCTGTACCAGGCTGCACTACAGTACAGCATGACACATGGTGAATCACTGATTTGAAAAACAGTGAGATAATCTGGCTACTAACTAAAAGATCTAAGTCTGCGAAGAAAGTAAATGCACGCTCTATTAACATCAGTTCGCCTACAGGTCCAACAGATCCACGGACGACGCCATCTCCATCGCCCTCCACACCGCTCTCAGCCACATTGAAAGCCCCAACACATATATCAGGATGCTGTTTGTTGACTTCAGCTCGGCATTTAACTCCATGAGCCCCAGCAGACTCATCAACAAACTGCAGACACTACAACTTGGAACCTCCCTCTGTCTGTGGATCAAGGACTTCCTGACTAACAGACCCCAGCATGTCAGAATGGGTACCTCCACATCCTCCACCATCGTCCTCAATACTGGTGTTCCTCAGGGCTGTGTGCTGAGTCCAGTCTTGTACACACTGTACACTTATGACTGTGTCGCTACTCACGGCTCCAACACCCTCATCAAATTTGCGGATGATACAACCCTTGTGGGGCTCATCAACAACTGTTATGAAACACCATACAGGGAGGAGGTCCAAGCACTGGCGGCCTGGTGCAGTGACAACCACCTCAACCTCAACACCAAGAAGACAAAAGAAGTCATTATTGACTTCCGGAAGTCGAGGACCACACTGCACTCAGGCCTGAGCATCAATGGGGAGGAAGTGGAACGGGTCACCAGCTTTAAGTTTCTTGGCCTGCACATCTTGGAGGACCTGGGCTGGACTGTGAACACCACCCACATCATCAAAAAGGCCCAGCAGCGTCTCTTCTTTCTGAGAACACTGAGGAGGAACAAACTCCCTCCACCTCTGCTGAACTTCTACCACTGCACAATAGAGAGTGTCCTCACCTATGGCTGTACGGTGTGGTACGCCAGCTGCACTGCATCTGAAAAGAAATAACTGCAGCGGGTCATCAAGACGGCTGAGTGGATCATCGGCTCCCCACTTCCATGCCTAGAGGAGATCTATTCCAGCCGTCTCCTCCGACGGGCCACAAAGATTCGGGATGACCCCGCCCACCCAGGACACTCTCTATTCACCAGCCTTCTCTCTGGCAGACTCAGAGTCATGAGAGCCCGCACCAACAGACTGAAACACAGCTTCTTCCCCATGGCTGTGAAGAGACTGCTTCAGGAACCATGACCCCCCCCCCCAGTTTATTTTATGACAAGGACATTGTAGCTGCTACAAGAGAGCACCATACGAAATTTCACAGTATTTATTACAGTGACAATAAAGCTTCTTCTTCTTCTCACAAATATACTCCATGTGAGGAGTTTATGATAGGATGGCATCTATTGTGTGACGACCTTGTTCAGTCTGCCTGTCTGTGTCTGTGCTCTTCTCTCTCTTGCAGTTACTGGGAGTTGGCTGGTAGGCAGAGCTGGGAGGGAGTGCCTCCTGGTACCTGCCCTTTTGGGTGGGGCCTGCAGAGGGCATAAAAGGACCTCCCTTTTGGTCACACACTCTCCCAGCTGGGCCTGCTGCAGCCTCTTCAGCCTGTTTCCCTTGTTTGGTTTGTTGCACCTTACAGCACACATTACACCATGTTTCACTCATCCACACACGCTTAACATGACTGATACCCTTCCTACTTACACATGCCATCAGTTATTTACTTTGCTTTTTTGTTTGAGTTAAATAAATTAACTTTTGATTGATATATCTGTGTGTGACCTCCCTTTTGTTGCCGGCCTTGAACCAGTCGCTAACAAATGGGGGCTCGTCCGGGATCTTGGTGCTGGGAATGTGGTAAATGTACAGTTTATTAAGGGAGTGTTTCAACCAGATTTTGGGTTACTCTGGTATTTCTAGGGACTTTGTTGTTTGACTACTGGTATTAAGCGTGAGTGAGTGTGCAGTGAGTTACTGGCATTAAAGCTCTTCAGTTGTCTGAGGAGATGGAGTCGCTGTCTTGCTTTTTTGTAAATGTTATCCGCATTTCCCTGGAAAGTGAGGTTATTATCGATGATTATACCAAGATATTTAAACTCAGTGACCGGCACCACCCCCTCCCCTCTCATACTTACAGGCCTGAAGATGGACCCCGTGCCTTCTGCTCCTGCCCTCTCTCCCAAACACATCTCCTTGGTTTTACTGACATTGAGGTCGAGGAAACTATCCTCAAACCAGGTGGTAATTTGGTTGATGTTTTGGGTTGCTAGGCTTTGTGCTTAATTCATCCTGCCACAACCCTGCATGAAGTCTAGGGTTGAGCGAGTCAGCTAGTATTGGTTAGGCAGTTAGCCAGAGGGATGGGGTTCCATACTCAAAGCAGCCGTTAATCCTGTTGTGCGGTGGTGGAGAACTTTGTCTTTGTCTCTAGTTTTGGCCTACCTTTTTTACGAATATGGCTAAACTCTACAGCCCTCCAACCACCCTTGCCCCCCTGGGGTCCAGCGACCACAAGTGCCTGGTGCTGAGCCCAATAAACACAACCGGGCAGAAACAACTGGTGAAGCGTAGAAGGAGCCGGCTAGTAACGAAAGATAGAAAAGAGGCCCTTGCAACATGCATTGCTATGACTGACTGGTCTGCTGTCTACGAGGCGGAGGACATCAATGCCAAGGCAGTGAATTTCAAAAACTATATCCAGACAGCGATGGACATATGCATGCCTGTGAGATGGAAAAAAATAACAACTGCGGACAAACCATGAATGACAGAGAAAATAAAGCAGGCTATAGAGAAAAGACAAAAAGCCTATAATAAATGGGGGAAAGTGGGAAAATGGAGAGAAATAAGAAACTCTGTCCAAAGACTTATACATAAGGCAAAAACAAAATACTACAAAAATGAAATGCAAAACCTAAAGAAAAAGAACCCCAAGGAGTGGTGGGACTTTGTAAATAATGGCCTAGGACGAACTAAATCATCCGATGCAAGAATCAAAATACAGGGAGTAGATGAAAACAAAGCTGCAGAAGCTCTGAACAACTACTTTGCCAAATCATGGACAAAAACAACGGACTACTACTTTTCCCCTTTATCTAGACGTCTCACACAAAGCGACATTTGCAGCATAGGCGAGATGAAGCTAGCTCTAACTCGTCTGGACCCCCAGAAAGCAAGTGGGCCAGTCATTACACATCTGGCCAACTGCTCTTACCAACAAGGGCGTTTTCCAGACATATGGAAAGAGTCGAATGTCTGTCCCATACCCAAAGGCCAAGACTCCGGCTTAATTTCAGATTGCCGTCCCATCTCTCTAACCTCTTGTGTAGGGAAAATAGTAGAACGGTTTGTTTTAAAAAAGCTTATGCCCACAGTGCTTGACGTGTGTAAAAATCAGTATGCATATCTGCCCAAGCACAGTACCACAACAGCTTTAGTTAGAGCAATGCACACCTGGCTCACTGAAACCAACTCCAAACCAACAATGGTGAGAGTACTGTTGGCAGATATGTCAAAGGCGTTGGACAGAATTGACCACGGGACCCTGATGAAAAACATACTGGACCTAAAGTTGTACCCATCTCTGACTGGATACACAGTTACATCACAGGGAGGAGACAAAGAGTTGTAGCAAATGGGGCCTACAGCTCCTGGATTGAAGTCACATCTGGGGTGCCACAAGGAGGGGTAGTCTCCCCATATGTCTCCCTCCTCTATATGGCTACCCGGGATGCTGTGTTTGAGGACACCCTTGATGTGGGATATGCGGACGATATTGGGCTGTCGAGAGCAATCCCCATATGTGACATCAAGACAGACACATCAATGCGCCTGGAGGCACAAAGGCTGGACGAATGGGCAGCAAAGAACAACATGATGTTAAATGGGAAAAAATCGGTTGAACTACGGATATGCTTTGCACGTGACCCCCCAAAACCTCCTCCGCTGGTGCTGGGGGGACAGGTGGTACCTGTTGTGGAAACAACAAAATATCTGGGATACCACCTGGACCAAAAGCTGACTGGAGATGTACACATTGAGAAGGCAGTAAAAACCGCCTCCAAGCGGCTGCACTATCTCACCGTCATGGCGAGATACGGTCTATCTGCAGACGACCTCACCACCATCTATACCACTCTCATCAGGCCATGTCTTGAATATAGCTCAGTGCTCTTGGTGGGTTGCTCAAAAAAACAACAAGCAGAGCCAGAGCGGGTCCAGACATGTGCCTGCAAAATCATCAGAAGAAGAGCTGGTAATTTTTCACAACCCCTACCATCACTCCAGATCAGGAGGGAGGAGGCTGCAGTGAAGTTAATCAGGGACATGCATGATGAGCAACATCCTCTGCATGACCTGCTACCTTCAACACGAGGCAACTGCACCGCCAAGACACTGAGGAACCAGCACAAGCTGGCTGAACCCATGGCCAAGACCAGCAGGCTGAGAAACTCAACGCTGCACACAGCAGTCAGGCTATATAATGACACTATTTAGACTGAAAAAAATAAATAAAACGACATAGCATGGCCACCATGACTGCTAACTGCCCCCGATTCACTGCCCTGAAATATTTTTAGTTACTTATTCATTTTTCTTAATCCTTAAATTGTTTTGTAGTTTCTTTTTCTAATGTTTGTCTTGTAAAGTTCTGCGTTTTTTTGCATGAATTAATAAAATCAAATCAAATCTGTAGTGTGTGTAAATAGTTTCAGTGCTGGAAAAAAGTGCCCTAGGTGGTAAAACTGTGAAATGGCTTCGATTGAAAATTTTGTTCAGGCTCCATGTGAGGATTTGCTCAGCTCTTACAAAAGAGATCAGCTATTCCAAGTAGCTGACTATTACAGCGTTGAGGTTTCTAAGAAGATGAATAAAGAGGACTTGTTGGCCACATTAAAGGCCCAATTGGTGGAGCTGAATATTTTGTCTTCTGTGGAAGGTGCAAGTGCTCCGGTAGGAGTGACTAGGTTGTTTGATGTAGCTTCGGCTAGGGTCAGTGGGCCAGGTAAAGTGTTCTGGAGGTAGAAAAGTTGAGACAGGAGGTCCATCTTTGGGAAACTGAACTAGCCCATGCCCAGCCAACACAAAAGCTACAGTTGGAGCGTTATAGGTTGGATGATAAGTGAAGGCAAGCTTCAGGCTGAGCCAAAGATTGAAGAGTCAATTTCACGGGTTCCTCCCACTTCGTCATTTGATGTTGCTGTCAATTTACTGTCAGTTCCAAAGTTTAATTATAGCTGCTGCGCAGCGATGGGTCGGGTCCGGGCATTTTTAGGCAATTCTGAGCAACAAGCAGAAGAATAGGAAGACATCAAGGAAGTTGATATTACAATCTGCATTTAGCATCAGCTGAGTCATTTTGCAGGTTGCATCATCTGGAAATTGTACTGCAGCAATTGAAAAGTAAAAGTGGTTGAATATTGGAATGAATTTGCAAAGTACACTTTTGTATCAGTGGAAATCACTACACAATAACAAATAAATAAATAACTAAATGTTGGTGATTTGTTTTTAACAATAAGTGCTTTGCTTCACAAGATAAAATCTGATTTAAAAATACCACTCTTAAAGTGACTGCAGTTGTTCTGAAAATATACATATTGCATCTAGACAACATTGAGATGTTGGTAATTTTTTATTTAATATATTTTTGGGGCTTTTTTGCCTTTAATGGAAAGTGAGAGTCAGGAAATGGAGAGACAGAGAGGGGGATGACACACAGGAAAGGACCTTCCAACGCAGGATTCAATCCGCAGCCGCCTGCATTGAGGGCTGTATTTTCTTTCATGGAGCGGCTGCTCTACCAACAGTTAAACACTGCCTCCATGTTTTGTTTTTAAGAATGATTGATTTGCTTCATAAGTAAATAACTGTTGTTTAAAATACCATTCTTGCATTGATTCTGATATGTATTCGTCAAACATCATCTACCATGACTCTAAGATTTTATACATTTATTTCTCAAAGACTCTTTGTAGTTTTGATGTGTCATACTCATCCCCCTTGTTGGGTCTTGAACCCAGAGTCCTTGGCACTGTGATTCAGCTCCTAACTCACTGAGCTAATTGTCTGGAAGTGAGACCTGGTGTGTGGCTTCTCAAATAGACTCAGGAAGTCACCGACCGGGCTGCAGTTGTTGTGGCAGATTTCAAAAATAGACAAAATGTCACAAATTCTATTATCTAAACAAAAATCTGACAATACATAAATTGCATCTAGACAGCATGGACATGTTGGTGATTTGTTTTTAATGATTAGTGTTTTGCTTCACAAGAGAAAATGTGATGTTTAAAAATGCCACTTTTACATTGACTCCAGTTGTTCCCATGAGAGCAGAATTCAAAATGTTCTAGAAAATTCAGTTTTGGAGATAAAATTCTGATATTTGCCAAACTTCATCAACCACAACTCCAAAATATTGTCAGTTTTTTTCAGGAAGATTGAAAATGTATTTAGCAAGAATTTGATGGTATATGTTTACAGTAGTGTTTACAGTCAAACGTTTTCATGCACTGTAGGCTCAATTTTTGATAAATCAAAAATCTGAGAAACAAGTTTTGTGGAGGACAGTCTGGAGATGCTCTCTAGCAAGTTTGGTGACAATTGAGCAAAAATTGTGGGAGGAGATACATTTTATAAGTTTTACAGTTTTTGAAAAAAACAGAGTGATGGACTTCATAATTTGTAATGAGTCTAAATGGACAGAAGTTTCTGCAGTACTGGGGCTACATTGTGGTGAAGTTTCAAAACTGTAGCATGTATCGTTGGTTTGGTAGGAATTTTTAAAGTTTTTAAATTTAAACGAAAGAAAGAAAGAAAGAAAGAATTCTTCTGATTACAATAGGGTCCTTGGCTGCTTAGCAGCCCGGACCCTAATGAAGGGGACCCTGATATTTTCTTCGTGTTGTTTGAGCATTTAGCCGAAGCACGTAATTAGTCTGATGCTAAGCGTATTCTGCTGTCTCAGTGTGTGCTCACTGGCAAGGCCCAGGAGGCTTTCTCAGCCTTGAGTGCTACAGAAAGTGGTAGCTGCTATCAATTGGTTAAAGCTGCTGTACTTAAGGCATTTGAGCTGGTACCAAAAGCTTATCGTCAGTGATTCAGATCATTCAGGAAAGAGAAGCAGTCTTACACTGAATATGCTCGCAATTTAGCCACTCATTTCAACTGCTGGTGTGTTGCTTCTGAGGTAGAAACCTTGGAGGATTTGCAGGAACTGATTTTTCTTGAGCAGTTTAAAAATACTCTCCCCGATCGTGTTGTCACTTACTTAAATGAACAGAAGGTAAGCAAGGTTTCAGATGCTGCTAAACTGGCCAATGAGTTTGTCTTGACCCATAAAAGTTTTTTGGCGAGAGTCGTGGTTGTGGTGACTCTGGCTGCAGGGAGAGCATTGTGGGGGCTTTCCCCAGCAAGTCTTTGGCAGAAGGGACATAAGTTTTCAGCTAAACCAGGTCGCAGTTTACGGGGAAAACTGGACCCGAACCACGTCTGTAACTATTGTTTTGGTAAGGGACACTGGCGAAATGAGTGTCCAGTGTTGAAAACAAGGTCGTCACAATTGTTTAATTTCTACATTGCAAATTTTCACTAAAGACAGGTGAAAGTCAAGAGAGAAGCTAAAAGCAATTTCCTCTGTCTTGTTAGTATTGATGATAAAAGCATTTTCTCTGCACTTTTATAATCTGGAATCATCATTGTCAGTCAACAGAGATATCTGTGTTTCAATTATAAATATCAACACAGTCATCTTTATGCACAACAATAAACAAAAGCACCCTTAGTGAATGGCGGAAAAACAGGAGAGGAAAAACAGTCATTTAAATATCAACAAATAAAACTGAAACTGAACCCTTACAGTGATGGCTTGTCAAAACAAACTTGTAACGCAATAGGCAAGCTAACTTATTGCACAATGATGGCGCTTTCTAATAAGGGTGGGTGATATGGCCCCCAAAAAATATGAAGATAGTTCCGGGTATTTTTGCGATAACAATATTCTTGATAAAAAAAATAGTAATTAAGTATTTATATAAGAACATAGAATTGCAACAAAATAAGAGATACAGTTTTACATGTCAACTTAACAGTTTGCCTTAAAACATTCAGTAAAAAATAAGCAAATTATCTCTCATCTCATTTCTCTAGTTTGTGACCAATAGTAACAACAGAGTGAGATTCAGATTCTGGCTGTTATGCTACCATAATTATTGCGCATTCACGTATATGTAGTATTTTGTCGAGCTGCGAGTGTCATGTAGGTTTACATTATTACCAAAGGCTTATGATAAATTAACTTGACGACACCGACTCCCGTGTGCACACAGTGAGAGGAGAGGGAGAGATGCTGTGCTGCTGCCAGAGGAGCCACTGAATTAGTTCCCTTTGAGTGGTATGTCGCTAAAAGAGTCTGAGAAGTCTAAGGCTATTCATAAAACATTCAGGATGCTACAGTTTATTCCATACTACTGAAGCTGCAGAATTGCATGGTGAAAGTGAGGCTTATAGGGAACAAATGTAAACGCCTATGGTGTCATTACTCTACAGCTATTACATTGTGCAATTAACATTTGTCATAATGATAACTTAAAGCAAAATGAAAAGAAATACCTATGTCCATGTTAATGTAAAATGTAAAAACACCCACAGGGTTGCTTTGCTGCTTTGCATTGCCTCTAGTACAATGAGGTATTTAATTTATTAACTTTTTAAAAGATTGTACTCATTTTCACATAGTTTATGTAGTTTTTACCTGTTGGATGGCCATGTAGCCATGCATAGAGAAAAAAAAATAGACCACACTGTGGTCAGTGTAGCAACTTCAGTTGATCATAAAGAATGTGCTCTACTGCAGAGATGCTAAGGTAGACATGTCATGCCGCATGTATTCCAGCCATTATGAAAGATCATATATTGTATGAGTGTGCATTGTCCTTAGGTTAGTTTCATGATATCCAGAATATTCCAAGAGTTCAGTGTTTCTACCTGAAGATTGATATCAATCATGTCTAAGCTGTTCCATCACTGAAGGTCCCTTAAAACCACTAGTTGCTTTTATTTCTCTTGTTTGTGCAGGGATTAAACAATCTACATACACGTTAATTTTCTGAACTTTGGACAGAGCCAGGCTTTATGCTAAGCAAGGCTGAATACACAAAATGTAGCATAAGACTGACTCCAGCTCTTAACTCAACACACAGACACGAGATAGATATCCATCTCAAGACATGAGATAGATATCCATCTCAACTATTAAAATGTTGGGTCAGTGTATTTGTTTAATTTGCACAAATGTAATGTCATTGCAGTTTTGAATTCTCCGTCAGTACTGGGGTGGAACTAACTGGCCAAAATCTGACTTTGATAAAAGTCCAATATCAGCCTGAAATTATGTGCAACTTATATATCTGTATAATATAATAAATTATATAATTTAATTAAATGTGTCCTGTGAAATTTAATTTTCAAATGAGTTAATTTGTTGTTCAAATTATGTTTCACCATATTTGTTGTAACCCAACAGGAAGCAAATGGTTTTTTTTTTTTTTTTGCATGCAGAGGCAGTGAAAGCTGAAACAAAATGACTTGAATTTATGAATTTATGATCCAAACAGTGTCTTTGTTCTGCTGTGTATGTATATATATATATATATATATATATATATATATATATATATATATATATATATATATATAATGCTGAGCATTAGACATGAACCTTATCTAACATGCAAACATTATTTTATGGAACCTCATTACTATGAGGTAACAGTATTTAATGTGGTTTATTGTCTTTTAAAAGGGGAAATATTGAGTCTTTTATGGTATGCCTACATCACTGTCACTTGAAATTGGAAATGATAGTTTGACAAAAAAAAAAAAAGTCATATTTTTTCTGGCACTTGCATTTCACGGCCTTCTTCAGTAGATGTAGTAGGAAAGCCCCATCTGCTGATAACAGAAAGTGTGGTTTTAGTTGTACTGGGGGGGGGTCAAAAGGTCAAAAGTATTTGCCTTGTAGAAGTGGTATCCATCATATAAAAGCTGGCCCTGAAAATGATCTGAGATGCAGCTCAGAGCTGTGCAGAGGGGAACCTTCAGGGCCTTCTACGCCTTCAGAGAAGGCCTTAAAAATATCTGGACCAAAAAATATAAGTATTAAATTATTATATATAATCTATCTAATTTAATTTCATTTAATACAATACATTTAATACATTTTCTCTAATCTATGTTCTAAAGTTAAGTTTACTGTCAAGTTCACATCAGCAATGAAAGGGTTACTGTCCTGAAACATATTATCCAATCAGAATCGTCCGTCTCTATCAAAGCCCGGTTAGCTGGCTCATTAATTGGTTAGGACTTCATGAATCCAGGGGAAGGCCAAGCTATGTGTTTTGGTTTGGAGAGTGATGGGAAATTGACCAATCACGGTTTGATTTTAAGTGGGCGGGACAAAAACAAAAGATCATAGGCCTTCGTGAAGTCCGAAAGGCGGGCAGAGTGGTGAGAGCGGTGAGAGACAATTAAATGGCGGAAGACGAGAACGAAGTTGTGGCTAGCTTGTTAGCATCGCCTTTTTCAAGGCGGCCTTTCACAGAAAAACTTCAAATAATAAAAAACGGAAGACCAACTCCAGAACTGGAATTAAAAGAAAAGGTTAATAAAGTGGAAAGGCATTTCAAGACCGAAAATTATCAGCGATATCCATGGATGACGGGTTGTAAGAAAACGAACAGACTGTACTGCTGGAGTTGTTTGCTTTTTACAACTGACAGGTCATCCACCTGGGTCAGCGGCGGATTTGTGAGCCTTACAAATCTGACAAAATCAGCCCACCGACATCAAGATTCTGCGGCACACCTGCAAGCAACGGTCAGTTTGAAAACTTTTGGGGACACAAGAGTTGATCTTCAGCTAGATGAACAGCGCCGTAATCATATTTCGGCCCACAACAACAAGGTCAGGCGGAACAGAGAGATCCTGAAACGTCTCATCAATGTGGTCACATTTCTTGGAAAGCAAGAGCTGGCATTTCGAGGACATGATAAAGGTAAAGATTCTGAAAACAAGGGGAACTACTTGGAGTTACTGGAGTTTCCGGCGGAGTATGACAGCCCTCTGCGCTGTCATCTGGATTCGGCCACTGTTTTCATCGGCACCTCCAGCAAAATTCAGAATGACCTGATTCAGTCTGTGGCGGATGTAATGACCGAGGCAATGAGGGAGGAGGTGAGGAACACGCCTTTTGTCTCCGTTATGGTAGACGAGACAACTGACGTAAGTAACACCGCTCAGATGTCATATGTCCTGCGTTACACCACTGACGGTGGTGTGAAGGAGCGCTTTTTCCAGTTTGGTGCACGCAGAAGCCATAGCTGGACAAGTTTTGGAGTTTCTGGAGGACTGTGCCTGCACCAATAAGGTCATTGCGCAGTTACGATGGAGCTGCAGTCATGGCATCTGGACTGAATGGGGTCCAAGCCAAAATAAAGGAAAAAATACCACAAGCTCTCTTTGTTCACTGTTATGCGCACTCTCTGAACCTTGTCATGTCTCAAAGTGCTGCTAAAATCAAAGAGTGCAAAATTTTTTTCTCACACCTCAGTGGCCTCGCGGCCTTTTTCTCAAAGTCAGCCAAACGCACGAAGCTCCTGGATGAAATATGCCAGCGGAGACTGCCCAGAGTGACTCCAACACGGTGGAACTTTTCATCACGTTTGGTTTGCACTGTGTATGAGTGGAGAGAAGAACTATTGGAGCTCTTTGAATTCATTGTGGACAACCACAATGATTTTGATGATGATGCTGTACACAGCGCTGATGGATACATGGCACTGCTGACGGGCTTCGAGTTCTGCTTTCTCCTCGCCACATTCAACTCAGTGTTTGCCTACTCCGACGTGCTCTTTGGGATCTTGCAGAATAAGGAGTATGACATGCAGTTCTGTTTGTCCAGCATTGATGACTTTTGCAGCACCACAGAGAGAGAAAAGGCCAAATTTGACTCCATCTATGAGGACACGGTGCGCGAAGTCGGGGCTCCCAGCGGACGCAGGGCACGGAGAGTTGGAGACGTGCGCACAGCCTACCAGCAGCTGCACAGTGAAATCCTGGATAACATTCTCACTCAGCTGACGAACAGGTTCAAGGATCATGAAAAACTGATGTTCCTTGCCCTTCTGGACCCCAAGAAGTTTGCCTCATACAGAGAAAACTTCCCCAGCTCTGCGTTTCAGAGCCTCGCTGAAAACTACGGGCTGCACTTTGACCTCCCCAGGCTCAAGACTGAACTGACAGTCATGTACAACATGGCAAACTTTGAGGCAAGGAGCCCATCAGACCTGCTGCACTTTCTGACACTTAAAGAGCTGACTGAGAGCATGCCGCAGCTGTATCATCTCACCTGTCTGGTGCTGACCATTCCCGTGTCCACTTCCTCTGTGGAGCGGTCTTTCTCGGCTCTGAAGCGCATCAAGACGCACGCCAGAAACAGTACTGGACAGGATCGCCTGGGAGCTTTGGCACTGATGTCCATAGAAAAAGGACTTCTTTTGGAGCTCAAGTCAAAGGACAAACTTTATGACGCTGCCATCACCCACTTCACAAAGAAAGACCGACGAATGGATTTCGTTTTCATGTAAGGTAGGCCTATGTTACAAGCCACCTTGATTATTATTTCAAGTGATTAATTCGGGCCAAGTGGACATTCAGTAATTTGTATTTATTGCGGAGGTTGTCTGTAAAAAATCCAGCGCAATTTGCGCCTTTAATTCCTTTGCCTTTAATTCAATATGTAAACTTATCAAACTTATCAGAAGTGTGTGGTTGGACTTTTGTTTTTTAGAGGGTTTTTATTGCCCCCCATGGCTCCCCCCTTTCTGTCCCTTTTCGAGAATTAAGGAGGTGTAGTGGAACCTATGAAAATTGTGACTTTTGACATAAGTATTCATTGCGCCGTGCGTAATTGCGCATGGAGAGGTATTTGCACTTCAATTCAACTTTAAAAAAACTCCAGCTACCAGCTTTGTGTAACTTTTGCTATATTGTGCATTTGAAATTGTATAGTTTGACGATGCTCATGAATTTATTTGTCAATGTGTGTATGGCTTGCTGTGTGCCGCGATTTATAGCGCTGTCCATGGTGATGAAGCCTCGGTGTCGGTGTCAGCAGTGTCACGTTCTGGGTGACCTCATTTTATATTTCCAGATTTTGGCTTATGTTTATTTAATGTAGCCTCCAGTTTTATGAAGGTACTGTTGAGAATGTTTCTTGTTGCGGAGAATGTTATTGATGTTATGGTCTATTTGTTTACATTCTTGTCATCGTTAATTAAAGGATTGCAGTTGTTGAACGCTTTCAATTCATCGTACTGTTTCTTTTTTTCCACGATGATTTCTTTTCTTGGCAGTGAGGGCTGAGGTGAAGGCCCAGCTGTAGTGCTCACGGTTCGCCACTGGAGCTGTGTCAAGTTTTTCTAGTCCTAAATCAGTATTAAACATTGTGTTTTGGCTAGGCACCTATTCAAATGTAAAAGTTTTGAGGGTATAAGGGCTTAGAACATTATGTTGGAAGTATATGATGGATACTCACATGCTCCATTATGTCTCAAGTTGTTGCAGTAATTTTTGGGTTGATACCATTTTCTACAAAGTTTGGGTGCTAAATTTGGGCATTTTTGACCACTGGAGCATTGATAAAAGTAATGATGATAATAATAATTATAATAATAATACCACATTAAGACACCAAGACCTTGAGAAGCACCACAGAAAAATACATGCTGTGATTTGCAATCAAAAAACTTTTGACATTTGGACATTTCTGTAATAACTGCATTTTTCTGCAGTAGGATGGCAAGCGCTTTTGTTCTGGAAACTGCTGAGATACCCTCTTATTTTCAGTATACCTATGAAAACCATCCATCCTCTGAATGCCTGAGGTCTCTAGTTTATGGCTGATTCATGAGGCTGTTAATATCCTAGCGGTCACCATAGGTTATTTTATACAGTGATGTACATTTAAGCTCTCAGTACAATGAAATGACTACTATGGGGACTTACATCATCACACATAAACAACATTGGGCTTATTGAATCCACAAAGGTTTCAGCTTCCCATTCAGACACAATTTATGTAATTCTAAGTCTGTTTAGGGAGCCTAGTATGCAGAAATATTCCAATACAATTGGCAGAAATAGCACATTTATATGGCATTAGCATAAAGTGGGCATGTTTATAACAGGGAGACTTGTGGATACCCACAGAACCCATTTTCATTCAGATACCTTGAGGTGAGAGGTCTGTGAAGAGCTTTGTGAAAATGGCCATGCTGTTTTTCCCTTGCCAAAATTTAGTCCAACTTTGGAGCGTTATTTAGACCCCCCTTCCGGAGAAGCTACTATAACATGGTACCCCTGAATTCCTTGGGTCTTCTTGTTTCATATGATGTCATCACTCTAGGTTCAAAACTTAGCCTTCTATTGCTTCTGAAAGACAGGAAGGTCAGCTGGGATCACCATAAGCCCAGTGGGTCTTGGAGGTTCAAAGAAGAAAGTGACTGTAATCATGATGAGCAATGTGGATTATCTTCTACAACACAAATGTAAAAGTCTGCCTTTTGATGAAAAACTTAACCTTAAATACCTCAACGCCCACCAGCCTCGAGATATTGTTATAAACCAAACTGCTGGTAAAAATTATAGTCTGGTCACTGTCTAGTTTTGCATCTGTTTTTTTTCCCACCTAAAAACACTGCATATTTTTTAATACAGTATGTGTGTGGAGTTGCATATTTAGTTCACATGATAAGAACTGAACCATCTCCAAGCCAAATTAATGCAAGTAGACCTTGAGTTCCTTTTTTTTAGGGGGGCGGTTATTTTACCAGGTAATGATGTCTGCTCACAGCTTTATAAGTCAGAAGTCCTACAGCCTATCTGCAAGCCCTCCTAGGGTGATCTTTGATGTTTATGTGAAACAACTGCAGTATTTGTTGTTTAAGTGGTTTACTCATATGACATTGTTCAAAAGCTACACTCCTTGTGATGCCATGAATGCTGACCATTTCAAGATACAACCACCACAGCAGATTCAATAAACGCTTCTGTCAGACAGAAAACAAGAGTTGTAACTCATCTATGAAGTGTTCTCATAATCCATAGATCCATATTATCTGGACCAAATCACAGTTTGCACAGCTCCCATTTCATTTCTCACACACTGATATACAATATAGTCCACACGATCTAAATCGAGTGAAATATTTAGTTCAACCACATTATTACATCTATGGATATCTACAAACTGCTGTTGCATTGTTTCAACCTTTAATATTTCTCCAAATATTAATAATAATTTTTCCTGTTCTGCATGTAAACAAATGACTGGCCGACACATTTCCCATAGTTTAGAGGTATTTAAAGAGCCAGCGATTGGCTCACCTTACCTGAGGCTTACAGGTCTTGTAGTCAGTGACACTCTGAAGCACAACAGCAGTTTTAAACCATTTTAAATCTTCTTCTTCTTCATCTTATTATCATTATCATTATTATTATTATTATTATTAATAATAATAATAATGTTATTTATATTGTTATCATCATCATCATCATCATCATAGACTGTTATACTCTACAGAAATAATAAAAATAAAGGAAAAAACAGTCCTTATTAATTTAGGTTTTCTAGAAGTGTTCTTAGACACAGACAGCGCCTAAATAGGCATTTCTGCATGTGTTGATGTGTTTTTCCACTCATAATCACACATTCAGTGCATTGTTTTACACTCTTTTTTTTGAAAAGCTCCTGGACAAAACCTTTGAAAAATGTGGAAAATGTCTATTTTTGTGCTGTTGTTACCTTCTTTGAATTTGGACTGTGTGAGGCTTCATGTGGTCCCATTATGTAGTCCCAAGAACAGCGTTCAGTTTACTTGGGGTATGCCTTGGATACGTGTTTTATGTGAATGTACACCACCTTAAAGAGGGTCTAGTGGCGCAGTATTTGCTCTCATTTTCACAGTTTCAGTTTACTGGATATTCACTTTATTCAGATATCAAATAATAATATATAAATAGTATGCATTAAGTAGACCTGACATAATGTCTTTGCTGCTCTGTATTTAATGAATACACGAGAGAAGATGAAGAGATGGATGCCAGTAGTGAGCAACCCAATCCTGTTTCTTGTTTATAGAAAAATGGCTCAGGCAGGAGAGCTATTACACAATCCACACACTCACATAAAACTCAGTAACTTACCTGCCTTACCCCCTTTGACTGCCATACTGGATGCCCTTAGCTCATGGCATGAAGAACAGATCATTTGAATTTATGGCCTGTGAAAAGAAGTGAAAGTGTTGGGTAGTGGCTGGATAGGTTGAATTGCTATGGAGAATCCGGTCAGAATTCTGGGTTTGCCCTCACAGCTAGCAGTTCCAATAATCAGGCTTTATTGCAGTTTAGAGTTTCTTTTATTTCACTCTAATTAATGTGATGGCACTTGTGGTTTCTGAGAACCATAAACAGAATACAAAACTTATAAGTATACATAAACAGAAAACAAAACTTGTAAGTATACATTTACCGAAATATACAATGTACGTGTAACTCTTCTTGCTGTCTGTTTACCTATTAAATTACTGCACAGTTCCAACTTATATATTGCATACCTTAAACATCAGTATTGAGCGAAAAAAGGCACTCTTTAGACTGTGGTAAATGGTAAATGGACCTCCACTTGTATAGCGCCTCTCTAGTAATTCATCCACTCAAAGTGCTTTTTAAATTACGAATCACATTCACCCATTCACACACACATTCATATGTTGGCAGCCAAGGCTACTATACAAAGTGCTACTCAGTTTGTAGCACACTCACACACCAATGGAACAGCCATCAGAAGTAATTTGGGGTTCAGTATCTTGCTCAAGGATGCTTTGACATGTAGGCTGGAGAAACCAGGGGATTGAGCCGCTGATCTTCCAATTGGTGGACGAGCCACAGCCTCCCCACTGTGTAACTACACCATGCACAATTCCCCTCTCTGCTGCACCAAACAGCTCTCTCACACCTTACAAAAATGGGCTGATTTATACAACTTAAAACTTAAAATGCTTAGGCTAATTACATGTGGAAACAGACCACCTACAGGTTCTATGGACGTACAAGTCACCCTTGATTTAAAACTAAAACTACGAACACTGGTAGTAAACAATTCACTTTGCAGTTCTCTCTAAACATGGTGCTCTCCTTACTGCTGGCAAACCAGTCTCCTCCTCCTGTGTTGCTTGGCGGAATTCAGGAGGTGTGCCATCTGCTGGCCACTGATTGGCTACTCAGTCCCCACAGTCTTAAAGCAACAGGCAGCCGCCCCATGAAGAGGCAGTTAAGGATGGTGGGGTCAGGGTCAGCAACATTCGATGATGTGTAGCTCAGAGGCTTTGAGTTGAGGATCCTTTCAACCTCATGTGGTCGTGTGGTCATGCACTCCAACAGTATTCCCCACCTCCTCTCATTCCTGCGGCCAACCTTGATGATGTATGGCCCATAACAATCAACGCCTGTGGAGTAGAAGGCAGGCTGGAAGATGTGCTGTCTCGCTGGGTGGGAGGTCGTCCATCCTGGGTGGATCTGGATGCCCTATCCATTTCCTACAGTCGGCATACTTCCGCTGGTGTCTGTGTACTGCCTCACGCCCGTGTAGCACACAATACCGTCTCCTAATTTTGGCAAACACCCTCTCTGTCCCAGGATGATGCAGCTTGACATCATCATAATCCTGTATGATCAGCCTGGTGAGGGGATGCTGAGGGTCAAGGACAACGGGGTGAATTGCGTCTAAGGTCACTGCTGCGACAGAGACAGCCTTCCACTCTTACAAGTTTTGATGCCTCATCAAACTTGGGAGCTAGTGACAAGAGGCGGCTGGAGTTTGCCACTGGTTTACTGGTCTCCAACTGGGCTGACTTCTCTGGGAAGGAATCTTTCTGTGCCTTTCTCAGGGCCTCCAGTTCAGCAACAGCATGATCATCATCTACCAATGGGATATCAGGGTCTGCTGCTCCATGCAGCTGGCGGGCAGTAGTTTTCAGGTAGTTGTTCATTGTCTGGTGTTGCTGTAGATCTGGCACAGATGAAACAGACAGAACTAGAATAGTAACAGCAGATCATCTCATCTCACACTTTGGCTCATTTTGGGGTAAATCTAGTGGCTCAGGCCACTCCTCTGGTTGCCGCTACAAGAAGGTTGGGCAGTGGGTCCACCTGCTACTGTCACCTAGGGCCAGGAGAGAGAGTCCCTGGGTGATGTCATCTGCTGGGTTGTCTCCTGATGGCACATATCGCCATGTGGCACATCCGGTAAGCTCTTGGATCTCCGCCACTCGAGTGCCTATGAACACTTTGTAGCGACATGAGTCTGACAACAACCATGTGAGAACAGTCAGTGAGTCATACCACAGTGTGAGGCTACACATGGGGAGAGTCTGCACAGTGGCAATAACCTCGGAGAGCTGCACAGCCCTCAGCTCCAGGCGAGGAATGGACTGCTGCTTCCTGGGCGCAACACAGGAGCGTGTGGCAAGAAAGGAAACCTCCACTATGTCCTGGTTCTCAGTCCTGAGATAAGCCAGAGATCCATATGCCTGTTCTGAAGCATCACCGAACACATGGATGCCTCTCACACTGCTGCAGCAGTCCATCTTGGGGCTAGACTAGCACCTGGGCAGAGCTATCTTAGGCGGGTGTTCTAGCTCTGCCTCCCACGAACACCATGAATGCAGCAAGTTATCTGGTAGCTGTGGGTCATCCCACTCTCTCTTGTCCCACAAGCACTGTATAAGGATCTTTGCACTGGTTGTGTATGGCACTGTGTAGCCAAGAGGATAATTTTGGCTGGCGAGGACATTGTGTATGTTCCTCATTATGGCTACAGAGCAATACACCATGCGATGCTTGTAGGACAGGGTGTCAGACTGGCAGTGCCAGTGCAGATGGAGGGCTGACTCCTGAGCATTGGGCTGACTGTGGCTGAGCCATAGCTCACAGCTGTCCAGACCTGGCGCCAGAGGCAAATCAGTGGATGGGCATTTCATTTTTTAGACAACCACATATTGCTACAGCAGTTTCACAGTGATTTCAAGAGTCAACCTACGATTAACAGCCCAATTATATTTAGGCCACTGGGGTTATTTGACAGCCACCTTATAATTAAAAATGTGAGCTAAATTGTTCCACGAACACAGCACGCTATAAGCCAACTTACTACAATACTGTAACAGTCACAAATCTCAAGTTTGAAATCAACCACACAGTCAACTACCACACACAGATTGCATGTCAGTGCGCATCATGAACACCACGGCAGGTGCAACTTAAGCAGAGTAATAAAAAACACTGTACTCATGTTCTTAATAAAGTTGAAGTTGACGTATTTGGGAATGGACTCTCCTCATGAGTTTCTCTTTCCACTCGTTTCTATATCTCCTGGTAAGGTCCTTCTCAAAGGCAAGTTGGATAAGGTGGGCTTTCCATTTGTGAAGCATGCTCCACCGGTGTTCAGAATAAATGTTTTTGAGTGTGGAAAATGAGTTTTCGCACATAGCCGTTGATGCGCATGCTAGCAACAGCTCCACCATCACTGTCGTGTGGAGGCACCGCATTATTGTAACTGTTAACCCTATCCAATGACCTAACGTCTCATTCACAAGTAACAAAACACCCACTCAGTCCTTTATAATGTGTCACTGTTCAATTACAGAGACCAAAATAAAAAGAATGAGGCTTGGGACCACTTTGCGGTTGGTTGGTCTGGTGAGTTTTAAAGTGTGTAATATTAGTAATAGAGGAGAGAATTGCAGGCTAATGTTGCGATGTAGCATGCAAGTCTTTCTTGCTTGGTTTGTATGGGATAACATACTGCAAAGCAAAGCATTTTATCAACACAGATTTTAATTTACCGAACATAACTTTTTGTAGGCCAACTATGAGCTTTTTGACTGGACAACAGCAAGCAACAACTTCGCTGCTTTCAAGCCAGTTGTCTGCTTTGCGGATCCTTTAAACTGACAAGCACGATCGAACGTTCATATGATTCACGTGGTGAGTGACTAGAGCGACCAAAGCTGCCACAAATATTTTTGACAGTCGTGCTTCTTGGGCATCTGCAGAGACTTTGCCTCTTTGGAAGCTTCTGGTGTGAACGTACAGTTACACACATCTCTCTCACTGCTTGGGAGACAGAAGGAAAAACACTACCAACCAAGTCACCTTGCAGCCCCTCTCTCTCTTTCTCTCGTTTTCTGTCCGTCTTCTCCACTGTACTGTCCCGTTGTTCTGTCATGTTCCCTCTCTCAGTCACAGCTCCCCCCTCTCTCTTTCCCTCTTTATTCAGTCCATACTCCTGCCATTTACACAGGTGGGTACCTAGTGTACCTAGTTGGAATGAGAATGCGTTAGGGCAAAACAGTCTCTGATTTCCTATCGCTTTGTCAGTTTGTCATTTTTCCCTCTGCGACTGGACATTAGGGCTTGGTAATGGAATAACGTTAGATCTAAGCTATTTTACCTTGGTCTGTCAAAGAAGCAAGCAGAAGTAACTCAAAGTAGAAAAGACAGAATAACCAAAAAAAAAAAAAAAGACACAGGTGTACACAGAAAACTAATCACAAGAACAATTAACAGCTTGAGGAGGTGGGCACTGGCAAAGGGAGGTAAACACAGGGATTACCTATATGAGGAAAATGAGGGTGTGGTAGAGAACACTAGGGTGGAGCAAACAGGACTAATATAAGGCAGGTGTGCAGAGAAAATTCTGGAAACAGGGAAGGACTAACGAGACTGACAGAAGGCAGGTGTGATAGACAACGGGTGGAGAAACAGACCAAGGTAAGAATTAACACAAGGGGTTCATCCCAATATCCCTCCTCGATTCCTCCGTCCTCTCTCCTCGATCACTTGACCCGGAAATTGATCAAGACTTGCCATCTTGTAGAAAGTCTCAATTCGTTAAATAAGCTTGGAGGAGTCGAGGAGAGAGGAAGCTTTCAGAGGAGAGGGAAGCGAGGATACACGAGTGCAGCCGTCGTGGAAGTCTTTTACTGAGCGTTGGGTTGATGAGTTACAGAAATATAATTTTCCCTGAAACATCTGGCCGAATAAAGACATTGTGATCATATTCTGGGTTATGAAATAATGAACTCAAAATCAGAATATCAATTAATACAGAGGCAAAAATTAAATAAATCACATTAAGACATTGTTACATATTATAAATACAGAACACAGGTTGTTGTGCAGGAGACTGTAAGACAGAGAGAAAACACTGCTGCTCTGTTACTGAGAACTGGATCTATATCTGTATCATTATACATGTAAATTATTATTATGTGTGTGCAGCAACAAACTTCATTAAAGTTTCTATAGCTGTTAATAAAGCCTCCTGACAGCTGATCCAGCTGTAATCGGCTGCCGCCGTCATGAGAAACAGACATGGCTTCACGTGACGCTTTAAAGGTGAATCAGTCTTCAGTCTGTCAGAGAGCCTGTCTGTCAGCAAGAAACACTTTTACACCAGTGATGGTCATTTCCACTGAGTCACACTGAGGCTAATCATTCCTGAGCGTCGGGTTGATGAGTTACAGAAATTTAATTTTCCCTGAAACATTTAACCTTATAAATAATTTCCAGTGTTCAAAAGACATTGTGATCATATTCTGGGTTATTAAATAATGAACTCACAATCAGAATATCAATAAATACAGAGGCCAATAATAAATAAATCATATAAACATATTTTGTGACTCTGAGCAGGGCAGATAATAAAATACAGAGGGCAGGTTGTTGTTCATATGCAGGTGATTGTTAGACAGAGAAAAAACACTGCTGCTCTGCTACTGAGAACTGGATCTGTATCTTAATTATTATGTATTTATATATAACAGAATGTGATAACTGGGTCTGTGTCTTTATATATGTATACATAACATTATGTGTGTGCAGACACAAACTGGCGTGGTAAATTTGGTTTTATATTCGACATTCGCTTGTTTTTTCTGTTTCTAACTTTAATAGCGTCATGAAAACTGCACCAATTCAATCCAGGTTGGTATTATTTTGTGGAGATAAGTAAGCCAGACATTTCACAGGTCTCATCAACTCACCAACCTCAGTGGTTGTGGCGAAAACTCAAAGGAATAACGCTGAATGTCCTTCCGAGTACCGTGTGGCAACTTGAGCACTTAGGGGCCTTGGTAAAATTGCAATCTCTGATTTTTCAATTCGGACAACCAAAAAAATAATGACAACAATATACAAATACTGTCATTACCAGAAGGCTAAGAGTCTCACAGCATGTTATTATTCACTCATACTCAATAGCGCTACCACATGGTCGGTTATTAAGCATTTTAACTTACAAACAGATGACAAGTAGATTGGTGTTGGTAGGTTGAAATTCCAGAGAACTATTTCAAAATAAAATTGAGAAATATTCATAAATAATGTTGACTGAACACTTCTTCTTTCTGGGATATTTTTAAATATTTTTCTGGGAGTTAATGGTTGTGAAAGATCTAAAATTTGCTTAAAAACATGTTAGACGTGAGCTATTTCAAAATAAAATAGATGAATATTAATAAATAAAGCTCACTGAACACTTAATCTGTTAAGGACATTTGCCTTTTTTCTGGTAAACAAATGTTTGTGAAAGCTTCATAATGACCTTACAAAAAGATGAGAAGTAGTTTGGTGCATATTCAATATTTTTTAATAATTTAAAAGAAAAGAAAAATGTAAGATAGAAAATATGAAAAAAAAATCATACAGATAAAGTTTGTTATTATATTAAAATGGAATTAATGTACATGGTATTGACCAGTAAATAGTAGAGTAAACGGTACATTTAATGTAGAGTTCATAATAATAATAATAACTACAAAATTTTTACGAAATTTTGAGGGTGACTGCCTGCCCGGCGCTGCTGCCACTGCCTGCACTGCCTGGCCTTGCTTATGAAGAAACTCTGCAACAAATTTTACAGCACAAACAGTACGCGTCTAAAATTCATGTTACATTTTGACTACAGCGCTCCCTCATGGCAGAAGTGGCTCAGAAATAACACATTTGTGCATTGTGGCTGTATGTACAACATTTATAAATGTGGTTATAATTCCATTGTGCATTGAAGACTTTTGGCCCATCAAGTGTATCAAGCCATGCCCCTAAGAATTTGATGGCAAATTACAGACAAACCATACATTTTGTCTTGTTTGGGGTCATCTACATATGACATGTACCAAATTTGGTGAAGATTGGATGAAATATATGGCAATAGAGACAGAAAATGTGTTTAGGAGAAAATCCAAAATGGCGGCAAATTTTTACCGGCGCAAATGGGCGTTGCCTATACCACTTGAATTGGCTTCATCCAAGGAACCTACTGTCCAAACACTGTTTTGATACGCCTCATGGTTCATGAGTTATTAGCCAAAAGGTAAAATGCTTAATAACCGACCATGCGGTGGCACTATTGAGTATGAGTGAATAATAACATGCTGTGAGACTCTTAGCCTTCTGGTAATGACAGTATTTGTGTGTTGTTGTCATTATTTTTTTGGTTGTCCAAATTGAAAAATCAGAGATTGCAAAAGTGCCTGCCATCGCTACTGTAAATGATGTGTTGAAAAACTTTTATGTTTTATCTATATCCCCTTATTTAAAAAAAAAAAAAATCTCATTCAGCTGTGAACACAGTGGCAAGTGTAAATTAAATTATGAGGTTTCTGTCAAGATTTTTTTTCATGCTTGTACAATAAAAACTCCTGGAGACATTAATCCAAATAAATGGCATATTTATATTAGTTTCACTGACGAGGCCCCGCCTTCACCTCCAGCAAATCGTGTGCAAAGCATTGTGGGGATTTTATATCAGCGGAGGATCCACACATGCATCCTCCGAATTTCTCTGAAAGAAGGACTCAGTCCTTCGAGAAACTCGAAAGGATCCTTGACATTGGAACAGTCCTTCGGCGGGGGTCGATGACATAGCATCCTTCAAATTTGGCCTTTTGAGGATCACCTTTGGAGTCTTCTTATTATGCAAATGTGTGCTTCTTTGCTCCTTATCCCCTCCTGTGACCCAGAAATCATTTCAATCCCTTTAATGCACCTGAAAAGACGAGGACAGAAGAAAGAGAAGGCTACTGGAGGAGCTGCAACAAATTGTAAATAGTTTAAAACATTAGAGTTCAGAATTGATATAACTCATTGTTTTCAGTCATTATTGTTAATATCAGTGTGCTGTCCAAGAACATTACTTACTTAGTGAGAGGATGTGGCTGGGCCAAATTTACCTTTAAACACTGTCAGGTTGTCTTATTGTCTCTTTCATAGTGACCAAAGTGAACTGAGAATCTGTTAACATGAAGAGAATTCAGAACAGCTTCTTCCCCCAAACTCTGAGCCTGCTACATATAAACTGGCTCACACACATGGACTTATAATGAATAATGGCTCCCGTACATTTTACACCTTACCTCCAGACAATAGTGTGGTTAAATGTAGTCTGTCCACATGGCCTAATTTTCCGGCCAGAGAAAACGCAGCAACTTCTCTCCTTCAGATGAACCGTTTACTCCAAACATTGTAATAATGAAGTCTATTGAAGCAGGTGTGTGTGCTTTGTGATATCTGTAACAGAACAACAATAATAGTAATTATTAAACGGTGGCATTAATTTAGGATTTACGTGGGATTAATTACATAAAAGAAACATCATGTCAGTAAATAACCACAAGGGGCCAGGGCAGGCACATAAATAAACATTAATATGGCACTGGCTTCAACAAGAGGTAGGTCATGTGACTGGGCTAGAGCGTCGGCGTTGCTTCGGTCCGCTGTTGAGTTAGGTATTTTGGCAAGCCGTTGTAACATTTAATAGCTAGGCTGGATATGTATTGCAGATATCCGTAATTCAATTCTTCCTATTCTAAAATAACATTTCAGATATCCACAACGTCATTCTTCCTGTACACAATTGTCATTTTAGAAATCCACAACTACATTTTTACAAGGACAAATGACATCACTTTTCCCATTCTTGTGTATGGGGTTTGTCATTACAGATAGGCTAGTCATAATTAAGTTGCAGATATCCACAACTCACATTACGGATATCCACATCTGAATTACGACTATCCCTAATCCCAGTTAAAGATATCTACAACATATTTTCGACTAGTCATAATTCCAGTTCAAGATATCTTCAACCCCCCCTTGATTCAAGATATCTAAAAATACAATTTAGATATCTTAAATTGAGTTTTACCTAGTCAGAATAACACTGTAGATAGGGCCTATCTTGAAGTGGAATTATGACCAGTCAAAATTATGTTGTAGATATCTCAAACTAGAATTCCGGATAGTTGTAATTTAATTGCAGATATCTATAATCAAGTTGTAGGTGTCTTGAAAAGAATTCTGATAAGAGATATCTCAAATTAGAGATGTCTTGAACCTGTCACAGCTCCATTCTCCCTGCCTCCCTCCTGTCCTCAGTAATTTTCCACTCACCTGCCAACCACACCCATCTCATCAGCTCACTCTACTCACCTGTCAACGCAGCTGCAGCTCATTCCAATCAGCCCGGCATATAAGCCTCTCCTGCACACTCACTCATTGCCAGATTGTTCTACAGCGTCATGCGAGACTTTCCAGCGTTCCTCACCCGGTACCGACTCTGCCTGTCCCCGACCTGCTCTCCTCGTCTGCCTGCTGGTAAACCCACCTGCCTTCTGTCCCTGACCACGTTCTCTGCCTCAGCGTCTCTGTCGTCTGTCTGCTCTCCCGGCTTCGACTCGTCCGCCTGGCCCCGGCTCTCCTTCTGCCTGCTCCCCATCGGTACCTCTGTCTACGTGGACTGCTCACCTGGCTTTGATCCCGTCTCCCGTCACCGACTGTTCCCCAGCTCTCTCCTCAACGGCACCTCTGCACAACCGGCTGGATCTTCAGGCTTCAGATCCCTCTCTCCGTCATCAGCGGCTGAAGTAAGCTTCCTCTTTTCACCGCACATCGAGAGTAAACTGAGCTGTTCGGATCCGGGGGCTCTGGTGCTTCCCCTCGGTTCCGTGGCTGGATTCGGCAGCCTCGCCGTTCCTCATCTGTGCTTCAGAGACTTTGTACGGGGGCTCCGCCTGAAGATTGAACTGTACGCGGTGTTAGCTCTCGCTGCTCCGCTGCCTGTTAGCCGTTGTGACATTTTCAACCTGTTCCTGTTTACACGAGTGCTGCATTTGGGTTCCACACACACCCGTTACAGTACCCTCATTCTGCCTTTTTTTACACAACGAGTCACATTCACCCACTCACTCCACTTTTTTTTACCATACTCACACACCGACAGAATCGTCTTGGGATGCAATTTGAAGTTCAATATCTTAGAATACTTCAACACGCAGGAGTCGGGGATCGAACCATTGATGTTCCGATTGGTGGACGACCCGCTCTTTTCTGAGCCACAGTGAATAGTTAAATAGCTCCACCTCTACCAGCTGTGACATTTAAAAAAATGTTTTTTTTCCCAATTAGTGCTGCCTACTTAAAGTAGCTTACATTTCTTGTTCTTTAACTTCAGTAAATTCTTTCAATGGTTTTACTTAGAGTATTTTTTTATAGTATAGTATATTATAGTATAGTATAGTATAGTATAGTATAGTATAGTATATATGGAATATATCTTCCTCCTCTCGTCATGTTTAAAAATCGTTGTTCTTCCGGAACCATTGACAGGGGATCCGAGTACTTGGATGCGGAGAACGCCAGTTGGAGAGTGGTAGGATCGAAAATTGTTGGCGGGTTGCATAAACTGTACTTTGACTGTATCGTTATGTCAACTGCCTCAGATGGTCTCAGTGAGAATGAAATGGAGTGGATGATATCCAGATCTGCAAGACAGAAAAGGGCTGCTAGAGAGAGGAATAGGAAAGAACGGGAGATAAGCTGGTCAGATGGCAGTGAAGTTGAACCCAATAAGAGGAAAAAATCAAGACACAGTCCTCAGAAGCAGGCCCAGCATGATCAAACAAATGACTGGAAGGTAGTGATTGAGTTTAATCAAGACGGAGGGCATTACCACCCGATAAAGCTTACTAAAGCAATCGAGGATGAGATTGGTAAAATCAAGATCACGAAGTTTATGAAAAATAAACGAGTAATGATACATGCAAACAGCAAGCAACAACAAGAGAAAATACTCGGTATGTCTACCTTGCGTGGAGAGAGAATGAGGGCTCACGTACCTGGGGCTTTAGCAAGTGTTCGAGGTGTCATTACTGGAATACCATTAAGTATGACTATGGAAGACATCAAAAAAGAAATTAAAGGAGGTAAAGTGATTGAGGCCTCAAGAATCAAAAATAAAAGGGATGGGGTACTGAAAGATACCACGGCTGTGATACTTCAGTTTGAGAAAGCGCTCCCCAGATCAGTGCAAATGGGTTACATAAATTTCAATGTAAGGGAGTATATCCCAAAACCCCTGAGGTGTTTTGCTTGTCAAAGAATGGGGCACATTGCCAAACACTGTAATGGAAAACTTAGATGTGCAAGATGTGGAGGACAGCATGAGTATGGAAAATGTGAAAAAGACGCTAAAGTTAAATGTTGTAATTGTGGTGGAGATCACAGTGCAGCATATGAAGGCTGTGTGGTGCAAAAAGAAGCCAGAGAAGCTCAGAGGGTTAAGATAACGGAAAAGGTATCATATGCAGAAGCACTCAAGAAAGTCAGAGTGGAGGGAACTCACCAAGTCACTGTAAGTGAGCAGGCTCAAAGAAAAGTACTGCAAGATAAAGTCCATAAAAGAGAAAACCAGGTGCAGAACCCTGTACAGAGTGTCTGCAGCCACAAATGTAAGACTGGAGAATCCAGTTTGTGGCCTTTATCTGCCATACCATTAATGTAGCCACTCAAATGACGAGGAAAAGTGATAAAATCAAAACTATTGTGGAGGCAGCAGAAAAGTTCCTTGAAATGAAAGATCTAAAAGCTGACCAAATCCATGCACTACTGTCAACTGCTGAATCAGTTGGAAATGTACAAACTGTCAGTTAAAACATTAATTATGGTCCTCCTTATTCTTCAATGGAATGCAAGGAGTCTTATAGCTAATGGTCAAGAAGAACTTAAAAAATATACTTACTCTCTAGAAACTGTCCCAGATATTATATGTATTCAGGAAACCTGGCTGAGACCTCATTTAGATTTTATAATCCCTGGATTCAGTTCAGTTAGGCATGATAGAGCCAATAATCAGAATGGTGGAGGGTGGGCTACATTTATTAAAGATGGGTTAGCTTATAGAGAGATTGCTTCACCTAATGATATTGAGTGTGTAATTCTTGAGATATGTAGTGGAAGAATTGAGGGAAATATAAAGGTAATGAATTTCTATAATCCATGTAAGAATCTGGATGTAGAAGTGTTAAAAGAAGTGGCTGGAAGTCCACACAGAGGAGAAATATGGTGTGGAGATTTCAATGCACATAATACTTTATGGGGCAGCAATCACACAGACAGTAATGGCTCTATAATAGAAGACATTTTAGATGAAAGATCACTTGTATGTCTTAATGATGGACAAGGGACAAGATTCGACGTAAATAGAGGTACATTTTCATGTATAGATCTCACGCTAATACCTGACTCTTTAGGTAATGCTTGTGAGTGGAATGTTAGGAATGACTCTCTGGTAGGTAGTGATCATTTTCCAATATTGATTAAAATGAATAAAGAGGTATCTAAACAAGATGGTTGCACTTTTCCAAGATGGTGCTTTGATAAAGCTGACTGGAAGAAATTTAAACACTGTTGTGAAGCCTCAGTAGGCTCTATTAGTCTTGACGGAGATATTGAGGACTATGTAAAACAGGTAACAGATCATATTCTAGATGCTGCAAATCTGACTGTTGCTAAGAAAACAACAGGGAGTAGGAGGAGGGTAGTTCCTTGGTGGAATGAGGAATGCAGTAAAGCCATTAAAGAGAGAAACAGGGCTTTTAGAAAGCTAATGAAAAACATGATACAAGAGAACCTTATAGAGTTCAAAAGAAAAAGGGCACTTGCTCGAAAAATAATTAAAGACGCAAAGAAGAGATCATGGAGAGATTTCTGTTCCATCATTGGCAGAGAAACAAATTAGCTGATGTTTGGTCTATGTTTAGACAAATGAATGGTAATAGAAAATCAGGTAAAACCCCAGCTTTGATTAATGAGGATGAATTGGTAACTTCAGACAAAGAAAAAGCAGAGTTACTTGGGAAAACATTTATTGCTATTCATAGTGGTGATCACCTTGATGACTTACACAGGAAAAAGAGAAAGCAGGTTCTTAGGGAACATAAAAACATCTGGGAGAAAAAAGAGAATTGTAGTTCAACATTAGATATGGAGTTCACAATGAAAGAAATTAAAACAGCCTTACAAGGCACAGGAAATACGGCTCCAGGACAGGATCAGCTTTGTTATGCAATGTTCCGACAGCTTCCTGAAGTAACATTACAGATAATATTGAATCTTTTTGATAAAATATGGAGAGAGGGACAGATACCCAGGAGCTGGAAAGAGACAGTAATACTGTCATTCAGCAAACCGGAGAAAGATCCTGGAAACCCAAACAATTACAGACCTATTGCGTTAACATCTCACATTTGCAAATGGATGGAGAAAGTCATTGTAGATAGATTAGCGTTTTTTCTGGAGCAGAAAGGACTGCTAAATAATAATCAGTGTGGTTTCAGAAAAGGGCGCTCAACAGTGGATGCCTTAGTAAGGGTGAGCAATGAAATTGAAAAGACTTTTAAAATGAAAGAGGTAATGGTTATTGTGTTTTTTGATATTGAGAAGGCTTATGACTCAATGTGGAGAGATGGTCTTCTCATAAAACTAAATCAAATGGGTATTGGTGGTAGAGTTTTTAATTGGATAATGAATTTCTTAACAGACAGAAAAATCAAAGTTAAAGTAGGAACAGCATTATCTCAGGATTTAGAGGTAGAAAATGGTGTTCCCCATGGAAGTGCCATTAGTCCACTTTTGTTTAATGTCATGATTAATGATATTTTTTCAAAACTAAATGGGAGTATTAATTCAGCTCTTTATGCTGATGATGGTACCATATGGATGAGAAGCAGAAATGTGACTCATGTTATCAGAAATATTACAAGTGCTATACAGGAAGTGGAGAGGTGGTCATATGAGTGGGGGTTCAAAATTTCAGTCAGTAAATCCTGCTACATGGTAATAACAAAGAAATGGAAGGTTAATGATGTAAATTTAACACTGTATGGTCAACCACTGCAGAAAGTATCTGAGTTTAAATACCTTGGCCTCCGGTTGGACAATAAATACACATGGAAAACCCATATCCAACATTTAGAAACAAAATGTAAAAAAGTAATAAATCTTTTACGAGCTGTTGCTGGATGCAACTGGGGGGCAGACAAACAATCTTTAATGGACATATATAAAGCACTGATGAGGTCAGCAATAGACTATGGCTGTATAATATATGGAGCAGCAGCAAAAACTACTCTACAAAAAATAGACAGATTACAATACAGGGCTTTAAGAATATGCACAGGACTTATGAAAATAACACCAATTAATGCATTCCTAATAGAGGCTGGAGAAACACCATTGGAGATAAGGAGGGACAAATTTTCACTAACATACTGGGTTAAACTGAAAGGAAATGGTGATGAAAACCATTAATACATTAAAACTGTGTTGGGAATACGCTACATTTCAGAGGAGAGGCTTTGGATGGGATATAGGAGATAAGGTGAAACAGTTTGGCATGGAGAACTTGGAGTTTACAAAAACTAATCCTATAAGTAATGTTCCTCCATGGCTGTACCCAGAAACAAAAGTTGACATGAGTATTCTAGAAAAGAAAAGAGAATGGTGCTTGACAGACATTGGAGTTAAAACAAAAGTATATCTGAGACAAAACTATGACAGCTACCTAAAAATATTCACAGATGGCTCTAAAAATGAACATGAATGTGTGGGTATTGGTGTTTTCATTCCAGAATTCAATGTACATATCTCCAAGAGAATCTCAAATCAACTGTCAGTTTACACAGCAGAGGTGGTGGCTGTCATTGTTTGTCTGCAGTGGGTGGAAGAGGTCAGACCAGATCGGGTGGTGGTGTGCACGGATTCAGCAGCAACTTTAGAAAGTATACAGTCAACTAAATCAGACAGAGAAGATTTACTAATAGAACTACAACATAGCCTACTAAGACTTCACCGGGGTGGTGTGGATGTACAGTTCTGCTGGGTACCAGCACACGAGGGGGTGAAAGGGAATGAGATGGCTGACAAATTAGCAAAAGCATCACTAAGAAAAGAAATTACAATACCTATTCAGTTAGGTAAAGGAGAAGGGAAAACAATAATCAAGAAAAAAGGAATGGAAAAATGGCAGGAAAAGTGGGATGAGGATCAGAAAGGAAGAGGATTTCATAAAATACAAAAGTCAGTAATAACTAAGATCTACAGAGAGAGGAACAGGAGGGAGGAAATCCTCATTTCACGTCTTAGAGTAGGACTGAATGACACCATGTATTTACTAGGGAAAAGGATAGATGATTTGTGTGATATGTGCAGAGTAAAAGAAAATGTAGAACATGTGTTGTTACAATGTATTCAGTATAAATTGAAAAGGAAAAGATTTGAAGAAAAAATTAAAGAGGCAGGTAGGGAGTGGAGTCTAAATGGAATTCTGGGAACAGAAGGAGAGGGAGAAGAGATAAGGAAGGGGAGGATGCTTGTGCTGCTTGTGTTCCTAAGGGACACAGGGCTGGCAGCTAAAATATAAAAATAGGTAAGTGACATGATGATGCACACTCTTGTACAGTAGGTGGCGGTATGCACCTAAAAGTTGTTTGCGACCCGCCATGAAGAAGAAGAAGAAGAAGAAGAAGAACAACAACAACAACAACAACAACAACAACAAGAACAAGCATTGACGGTCAGACATTATTTGTGTACGACATTGTTCTGTGCCGGAGCTTAGTATTTTTGTTTACTTCCTATAAACAGAAAACATCTGGAGCTTCTCATTGGTTCAGTTTCAGTAGCTATTTCTATCTGTCGGTGTTTTAACCATAGACATATATACGTAGACGCCGCATTGACTGTGGAGGGACGTGCCTAAAGCGCCGCCATCTTGGTACAGGGCTAACAGAGGCGGAAGTGCATCTACATCTATGGCGGTAAGAGGTACTCCACAATCTTAAAGTTGAATTATTCACTGAATTTTCGACCGATTTCCAAATGGTTTGATTTTTTAAAAACGTCACACATGTAGCTATGACACAGGATGCTTGGATGTTTTGAAAATGCCAGTTTTACTACCCAAATACAAATTCTACTTAATGTTTTCAGACCGAGCTTAACTAGAAAAGATGCCAGACTTTTGTGCCGCTTATGGATGCTCAAATGAGCGGAGCATACAAACCAGATCCCGTGGAATCACTTTTCACAGGTAAGGTGTACATAAGGAATAATGTCGAGTGAGCAGGTTGTTAAATAGTGAAATAAACCCCGACAGGACGGATTGAATTTCTCCGCTCCGCGACCGGGTTCTTTCCATAATATAACCAGCTCACTTTACGTTATCCCACGTATTACACAGCTGCTTACTAGTGAAATAAGTCATTTGAGACCTTATTTTGGTTAAAATGCACTGTTATTTCATCTATAAACTGCCCCTGGTCTGGAAAAAAACAGACCTTAGACTGCAGTGATTGACCAGTTAGAAGATTAATGATAGATATTGGATGTATTTAATATGTATATGTATTGTGTACTTAACGTGGAGGATGACAATTCTTTTTTTGTTGTAGACAATTATTTACATCTCTGGCTACTTTTCTCACATTTTTAAGGTTTCCCAAAGACAATAGTCTGAAAAGAGAATGGGGACTGGCAGTGAAACGGGAAGGTTTTGTGGCTACTGAAAGGTCCTTGCTCTGCAGTGAGCACTTTAAGGCAGATGATTTTGACAGGACAGGGCAGATTGTCCGGCTTAGACATGGAGTCAAACCATCTGTCTTTAACTTCCCATCTCATTTACAAAAGGTATGTGTGCTATTTGGCTACAGAATTCATTCATTCATTCATTTATGTCTATGATTCATATGTTTGTGTAAACATTTTTATAACAACTTAATTCCACACATTTCTAAACTTTTTTTTTTGTCTGCATGTTTAGCAATAAAGTACAGTACACTTTCTGACGCTTTAAACTTTTTAAAAATTTTGTATTATGTTTCTTACATTTTAGCAAGTACCATCAAGGACCACACAAGCTTCAAGAAAAGCTGAAGAGAGCCTGCCAGTGGCCTGTCAGCATTTCCATGAAGCTGACCCTCAGTCTAATGTTGTAAGTATTTGCATGTAATATTTCTCAAACACATGAGAGCATCAAGGCCCTGGTCGTATTAAAACCTCTTTCGCAGTTGCTCTCTGCCACTCATTTTAGACACACTCAAACACACATGAGCATACATTAAAACATACTGTAGTTGCTGAATATGTGTCCCTGACACTAAGACACCCATACCCAAGGTGCCAACAGTGGGATTGAGGGATGAGATTAAGAATGTGGGCCAGCTACATCTGTGAGTGATGAGTTAGAAAAATCACTCAATATTTTCATCTTTCTTTACACCAGGACCACAATTATGCTTTGCCTGCTTCTCCCACTGCTCTAAAGACCAGACTTGGTGAAGCTCTGGCTAGAGTGGAGAGTCTGGAGCGCAAGGAGAGGAACAGCATGATCCGGGAGCGAAGGGCAAAGAAAAATGTGCATGCTCTTCTTGAGGATTTGAGGGAGAAGAACCTCATAAATGAAGAGCTGAAAGACAGACTTGACTTCTTTTCAGGTAAAATGGAAATACTAATTTGAATATTTTATATAGGTAGCCTACTTAATGTTTACACTCTGTGTTAGACTCCTCCTTCCTTATCATTTAAAGGGGTCTTACTAATTAGTTTATGCTAATGTAATTTCAGATCTTCAGGTAGACCTCTTGGCCAAAAAGGGCCATGAGTACACCAGAGAGCAGAGAGAATTTGCCCTCACGTTACACCTTCATGGTCCGAAGGCATATACCTACCTGAGGGAGTCTCAACATCTTCCTCTCCCGCATCCCCATACATTGCAGCGGTATTCTTCATGTTGCCTAATTGTTAAATACATTAACCACTTTAGTCCTACAGAGTATGTTTTGTGACAAACAGTGGAAATTACCAGTCTAAAAGCTCACATCAAATCATCACATCACATAACACATTCTGATACATTTTGTGCTTTCAGATATGCTATTTTCTCTGTTTAGTTTCTTCTATAAGGGTTAAATTGGTTAAATTACTACTTTTTTATTTTTACAAAGGTGGCTGACTTCGGTCGATGCTAAGCCTGGCCTAAATAAGATGATGTTGGACATGCTGGGAAGAAAATGCAAGGAAGACCAGACTAAATATGGATGGGTGACACTGATGCTGGATTCCATGGCCATAAAAAAACATGTGCAATACAATCCACAAACTCAAACAATGTCAGGGTTTGTGGATATGGGGGATGGATTCAATGAGACAGATGTTGCCTCTGAGGCTCTTGTGTTTATAGTGGTTGGCATACAAGGGCATTGGAAAGCTCCAATTGCTTACTATCTGACCAGTGCTCTCTCACCAGAAACATTGAAGGTCTTAGTTGTTCATGCATTGGAAGAACTTCATGCTCGTGGTCTGAGAGTGGTGTGCATGACAATGGATGGACATGCATCTAACATCAGCATGTGCAACCAATTTGGCTGTGAGCTCAAGGGAAACCCTCGCGAACCCCTGAAGACCTTTTTTGCACATCCAGTGACTGGTGAGAGAGTCTTTGTCATGATGGACGCCTGCCACATGCTGAAGCTTGTACGCAACATGTTACAGGTAAATGCTGATTGTCGTTCTAGCTTATTTGCTTTTTATTATATTTTATTGTCGTGGTGTTTCTATTTACATAATTACAACTGCATGTGATGCTTTACATTTTTCTGTCTGTACTTGTGTGAGCTGTGAATAATGATTCTAATTCTGATTCTAAAGGCATACAGCCCAATAATGAACACCACTGGCCCCATTAACTGGAAGTACATCATTCATCTCAATGATGTTCAGACGAAGGACGGACTGCATGCTGCAAACAAAATCACGCACAAGCATGTTCACTTTGACAACCAAAAGATGAAGGTGTCCCTGGCGGCTCAGACTTTGAGTCGCTCAGTAACAGTTGCTCTCCGCACATTGAGGGACCTGGGCTACTCACAGTTTAAAGACTGTGAAGCAACGGCTGAATTCATTGAGGTAATGTGATTAGGGATGTACATAGGGCCATAGAGGGAGTAGAGGGAAGTTCCAAATACTTGCATGTTGAACATACTGAAATGAATAGTTTTTCAATTTTGAATAGATTCGTATTAATTTGATATGATACCTTTTTAAGACATTGTTGTGGATATGATTTTAGATGCTTAAAGTTAATGCAGATATTTGCTTTTAGATCATTGACAGGCTCTTTGACACCATGAACAGCCGCAATCCCCGTGCAAAAGGATTCAAAGCTCCCCTAGGGGCTTTGAATTGGGCAGAGAGAGTGGTGTTCTTGTTGAGAGCCAGGGAGTATTTGATCAGTTTGTCAATGAAAAATGGCACATCCCTTCACCAGTCAAAGAGGTCTTTTAAAATAGTGAATATTCTGTTTGCATGACATAAGTTCATATAATGTTCTGTTCCCATGTTCTGCATCGAGTTCATAAGATGTTCTGTTCCCATGTTCTGATTCAGGTTCAAATGATGCCCCAATGTTGTTGTTTTTTTCATGTATGCAGTGTATTTTTTTTTTTTTTTTTTTTTTTTTTACTGTTGGAAATATCTTGTGTTCAGTGTATTTTCAGGTCATATAGGTGTCAATACGGTATGCAGCAGGTAAGATGACACCTACCATGACTGGCATCTCTGTGTACTCCTCCACAACTGCCCTCCCCCAAACCACTAAAGTTTATATGATAATATGGTGCTGTCTTGTTCCAATCTGTTTGCTGTCTGCATTTTTTCTATTAGTATTGTTTTGTGTTTTTCAGGTCCTACAGGTGTTAAAATGGTAACTATGACACTGTGTTTGTCATGCAGGTGTAAGTATTGCATGTTCTTTTTGTTAAGCTTTCCCTGTTCTGTGTTATAATATTGTTCCTAGTTGGTTCAGCATCCTAGAAGAAAATAAGGTTTGCAACCCTGTAAAAAGCACACAGTAATTTTGTTTCCAGTAAATTGGCAGTACAGTTTATCCACAAGGGATACCACAGAAGCAAAGGATCTATGACTGTGGCCATCCCCATCACCCTTTCACTTCTGTGGGATATAGTTGCAAAATCAATTTACCGCTTTCAGTGAACAAAATTCCTAGGTGCTTCCTTGAGGTGTCTTGTTTTAACATGATAAAGAAAATAAAACATTTTCTTTTGCAGGTACCTGTCTGTCATCGGGTTTGTCATTAACATTGACACCTTGATGCTGATGATACCTGAGCTGCTCCAAGTCCAGCGGTATGTCTGCACCTACCGGTTTAGCCAAGATCACTTGGAGCTTCTGTTTAATTCAATCAGAGCATCAGGTAGGGTTCACATTTTACAGTCTTTAAAAAAACAACCAGAAAAGATCTTTTAAATAACTGTGCATGTGTTTGTGTGTGTGTGTTGTTGTTTTTTTTTTCCTTTAAGGGGGCTGGAACAACAATCCATCTGCCGGCCAGTTCCAGGGCATCTTCCGGCGTCTGATGGTCCGGTGTGGTGTCTCACCAAGTGGGCGAGGCAACGTGGCAGCACAGGATGGCACAGTGTCCCTGTCTGCTGTAGAGATGTCCTCCGCTGAAACTGCTGAAGAGCTAGATCCCCCGTTTGCCAACATTGCAGCCATCATGTGTGACCACAGCTACCTTCCCACGCGCTTTGGTGGTCTTGTGGACAATGCTTTGGTGTATATTGCAGGATTTGTTGTTCGGCAGGTTCTGAGAAGGCTCTCTTGTGATGTGTGCCGTGCCAGCCTGGTAAAAGACGCTATACCCACATCGTTTGATGAGAGCTACCACCTTCTTGTGCTGAAAAACAATGGTGGGCTGATGATTCCATCGGATGGCACAGTGAAGGTGGTGAAGGCAGCAGAGCGGGTGATTCGCCAGCTCCAATCAGGGCAAGCTCTCAAGGTGTCAGTGGTGACGCATGTTGTCCGGGAAGAGATTGGCACAGAGGATGTGTTTTTACTCCGGGAACATATCGAAGAAACACAATTTGGCATTGACAACCACCATTCAAACCTACTGAGACTAGTAGTGTCTGTGTTTCTCAAAGTTAGGCTGCATCACATTGCAAAAGTGGCTTCACTCAGGTACCAGAGTGGCAGCACAAGAAAGAAACTGTGCAAAACAGTTCTCTTTCAGGGGTTTTAGCTCCCATAGCCCTGATGAATGAAATGTATTTGTAAATATTGTAAATATTATATTAATATTTTTCTAGGGGGATTCTTTTTGTTCTTGGTCTTAAATGTTCTGTTCTGTTACTTAACCCTCTGGAACCTAATAATAATAAAATGATGATAATAGCAATATTAATTATAATAGTGATAATAATAAAATGATAACAATAGTAGCAATATTAATCATAATAATAGTGATAATAATAAAATGATAATGATAATAGCAATATTAATCATAATAGTGATGATTAAATGATAATAATAGCAATATTAATTATAATTAAAGTGATAATAAAATAATAATAGCAGTATTAATTATAATTAAAGTGATAATAAAATAATAGCAGTATTAATTATAATAGTGATATCATAATAAAATGATAATGATAATAGGAATATCAATTATAATAATATTGATAATAATAAAATAATCATAATATTTATAATAGTGATATAATAATAAAATGACAATAATAATAGCAATATTGATTATAATAATATTGATAATAATAAAATGACAATGATTATAGCAATATAATTATAATGATAGTGATGATAATTATAATAATACAGTGATAATAGCAATAATAATAATAATCAAATGCAATACATACCCTACAAGCAATTATCCAAATAAAGACCTGAATACACCTGAACGTTTTCTGGGTTCCTTTTGTTCTATTTATGTCTGCCTGTCTGTCCTCCATGTCTCACATTTGTAACAAACAACCCGCGTGAATATATGTTGACAATTGATCGATTTATGATCACTTTTATAGTGCAAACATGTCATTCCTCTATAGACGTAATGCACTGTAGGAGCGAGCGGCACTGTACCAAGATGGCCGCCGCGTAGGCACGTCGCTCCAATCGGCAGCAGCAGTCAATGCGGCGTCTACGTATATATGTCTATGGTTTTAACGACATTAAGTGACATCATTTGGTGTTCTGGAGGATAAAACACTCCAACATGTCCGCAGAGCGACACATGTTCCCCTACTCCGCCTCCTCCCTGGTCCCTCCCGGGACAATGGAGGGTTTCGGGGGTGAGAAGTCTCACAGCAGCCCGCTATCGGAGACGGACACCCTGCGGATGTTCGTTAACGAGCGGCTGACGGCGGCGATGGAAGACATCCTGGGAGTATTCGCGGAAACGATGGTCCGGTACCGGGAGCAGATAGACCGGCAGCAAAGACAACTGGACAGCCTGAAGTCTGAGGAGGGGAAATGGAGACAGACAGCGGGTCAGTTTGCGTCCCTATATGCTTCTTTAGGTTGGTAAAATGATAAAACAGCAACAACAACATAATAATTATAACTGCTGCGCAGCGATGGGTCGGGTCCGGGCATTTTTAGGCAATTCTGAGCAACAAGCAGAAGAATAGGAAAACATCAAGTAAGTTGATATTACAATCTGCTTTTAGCATCAGCTGAGTCATTTTGCAGGTTGCGTCATCTGGAAATTGTATTGCAGCAATTGAAAAGTAAAAGTGGTTGAATATTGGAATAAATTTGCAAAGTACACTTTTGTATCAGTGGAAATTACTATACAATAATAAATAAATAAATAAATGTTGGTGATTTGTTTTTAACAATAAGTGCTTTGCTTCACGAGAGAAAATCCGATTTAAAAATACCACTCTTAAAGTGACTGCAGTTGTTCTGAAAATATACATATTGCATCTAGACAGCATTGAGATGTTGGTAATTTTTTATTTGATATATTTTAGGGGCTTTTTTGCCTTTAATGGAAAGTGAGCGTCACGAGAGTCAGGAAATGGAGAGACAGAGAGGGGGATGACACACAGGAAAGGGCCTTCCAACACAGGATTCAGTCCACAGCCGCCTGCATTGAGGGCTGTATTTTGTTTCATGGAGCGGCTGCTCTACCAGCTGAGCTAAACACCGCCTCCATGTTTTATTTTTAAGAATGATTGATTTGCTTCATAAGTAAATAACTTGTTTAAAATACCATTCTTGCATTGATTCTGATATGTATTCGTCAAACATCATCTACCATGACTCTAAGATTTTATACATTTGTCTCTCAAAGACTGTTTGTAGTTTTGATGTGTCATACTCATCCCCCTTGTTGGGTCTTGAACCCAGAGTCCTTGGCACTGTGATTCAGCTCCTAACTTACTGAGCTAATTGTCTGCAAGTGAGACCTGGTGTGTGGCTTCTCAAATAGACTCAGGAAGTCACCGACTGGGCTGCAGTTGTTGTGGCAGATTTCAAAAATAGTCAAAATGTCACAAATTCTATTATCTAAACAAAAATCTGACAATACATAAATTGCATCTAGACAGCATGGACATGTTGGTGATTTGTTTTTAATGATCAGTGTTTTGCTTCACAAGAGAAAATGTGATGTTTAAAATGCCACTTTTACATTGACTCCAGTTGTTCCCGTGAGAGCAGAATTCAAAATGTTCTAGAAAATTCAGTTTTGGAGATAAAATTCTGATATTTGCCAAACTTCATCAACCACAACTCCAAAATATTGTCAATTTTTTTCAGGAAGATTGAAATTGTATTTAGCAAGAATTTGATGGTATATGGTTACAGTAGTGTTTACAGTCAAACGTTTTCATGGACTGTAGGCTCAATTTTTGATAAATCAAAAATCCGAGAAACAAGTTTTGTGGAGGACAGTCTGGAGATGCTCTCTAGCAAATTTGGTGACAATTGAGCAAAAATTGTGGGAGGAGATACGTTTTATAAGTTTTACAGTTTTTGAAAAAAACAGAGTGATGGACTTCATAATTTGTAATGAGTCTAAATGGGCAAGTTTCTGCAGTACTGGGGCTACATTGTGGTGAAGTTTCAAAATTGTAGCATGTGTCGTTGGTTTGGTAGGAATTTTTAAAGTTTTTTAATTTAAACATTTATTGTGCCCCCCTTGGAGTTGAGTAAATCTGGTATGGGGTCGGACATTTCTGTAAAGTTTGGTGAGTTTTTGCCCATGGGAAGTATTATTTCCTCGGAAGAAGAAAGAAAGAAAGAAAGAAAGAATTCTTCCGATTACAATAGGGTCCTTGGCTGCTTAGCAGCCCGGACCCTAAACACATGATCCACTGACGTCATTTTAAAAGACATCAAAGTTTTGACGTGTCTTTGCTTGTTGGTGGTTCTCAACCCTTTCCCCTCAACTGCGGTTAAGTGAGCCGTCATTTGCGAAAGGTCCAGTCAAGCCAGCCGCGACACGGATTATGATGCTTGTCTGTTCGTGGTATTACGGTACGGGTGGTTGGAGCAGCTACAAGTGACAAAGAGACACCCGTTTTTCAGCAATGCTTTCTCCCCTGTTTCTCCCATTCGATAGACCAAATAAACAGTGCATTGTATCGCACAATATAGGAATTTCAATTACAAAATATTAGAAGTTTTTCTACTGTACTCTCTTTTTTTGAAAGGAGCTTTAAGTCGAAAATATAAACAAAAAATTGCCTTGTTCAGGATGACCCTGACCATATCCATGAGTTTTCATGTATTTTACTGTATAGTTCATGAGAAATTTAAAGGGTAAATCTGCTCAAATTGCAACATAAAAGAATCACAATTTCTTCATATTAAATATTCATTTTAGAAGATCCGTTATAGGTAACATGAATCTTTCAATGCATTCTTGTTCTAGGTGACCCCCATTATGTCCATGTCAATTTTCATGTAATTTTCCTTTACAGTTTATGAGAAATTTAAAGGTAAAGTCTGATCAAATCACATAATATAATCAAAATTTCCTCATATTAAGTAAAACAATTTAAAAAATTCTTCATAGGTTACATCAATCTTTCAATAAATTCTTGTTCTAGGTGACCCCCACTATGTCCATATCAATTGTAATGTAATTTATTTATATAGTTTAGGAGAAATTTAAAGATAGAGTCTGCTCAAATCACAACATATTATAATTTGCTAATATGAAATACAGATTTATATACCAGTGACAATAGCCAGCGAGTTAGCTGCCGCCATGTTGGCTAACAGTCTGTTATGAGTCCGTCCCTCAAAACTGTCCGGCTTTTTTCGTTCCGGCCAACTTCTGGGTGCTGCAGTTGTGTTTCTGTGATTTCGCTATCATGGAAAATAATCTTTTTTTGAACTTTTTAAAAAATTGTTTAATCGTGTCGCATCGCGATGCATCTAAGAATCGATGTATTGGCACACCCCTACTAGAATAAGTGCACAAATAGAGATTAAATTTCAGTCAAAAAAACAGCCAGTTGTGGCTAATGTAAGTGTGTGTAAGTGTGTGTGTGACTGGATTCAGGAAGTGTTTAACAAAATATTATAACTGAACTACATATTGAAATTAATGCTGACATGTGGTTGAAACATATAGATACTGCATATATGTATACTGCATAATGTATGAACGTATGATGACCTATATTCTGTAACTGTATAAGTACAAATGTAGTGTCAAAGTCTCCCCTCTGGCCTGGCATTGGCCAGCTCACTCAGGGATGGCTTGCTCTAGTTCATCATCTTCTTCATCACCTTTCTCCATCCTGATTTGGATCCACCCAGGGACAGGATACAGGTCAGGTTCCACTCCGAAGTCATCCCTTGGCTTATTCTCCTCTGTCTCCTGTCTCATCCTGGAATTTTTCATCACTAACATCTGTATTGCCTGCTTTTGACTTCTAATCTTCACTGATGTCATCACTGGAATACAACAACAGAAGATGAATACCATTAAAACTATACAGATCAAAACAGTTACTGCTAATCTAACCCGGCCCTGTTTCCAGTCTCCAGCATTCTCCAACCAAGTTATCCAGCTCACATTTGCATCCCTACCAGCATTCTCTTTCACCTCAACCTTCAAACTCTTAAGCTTGTTCATGGCCCTTGTGAACGCGCCATCTGGAGCTGTATGTCCTGGCATATAAGTACAACAATACTCTCCTAAGAGCACACACACCTCCCTTCTCTCCTTCTCTGAATCCACTGCACTCCACTGCATCCTCCACTGTTTGCACTAACCTGTTCTCCTAACGCAACAACAGCCTCACTGGTGTAATTGAAAAATCGCTGTTTTTTGTAATATATATAGTTGATCTACTCAGTGTTCTTTTTAGCAGTTATCCAAGGCAAAATAGACTAAAATCCTGATGGAATCTCATGTCTGGCTTTAAACTCATTTGGAATCCCTCATGGTTGGCCAATTGAATCAATATACACCCTTGGATCTGGTGAATATTCTCTCCTAGCACTAACGTTCTTGCTCTTCTCCAGACACAATCAACTCCTGTATCACCTGCACCCTAGCGCGTCTTCCTGACCAATCTAATGGATGAACCACCTGCTTTCTTGAATCTTCTTCCCTTCCATGCAGCGCCAAAGAGATGACACACACTGTGCGCATACACAGAATCAGTGTACACATTGACTCGCTTGCCCTTGGCAAACTCACATGTGTAAGTTAAAGCTTTCAACTCAGCTAGCTGTGCTGAGCATGGCTGGGGACACTCCTGTCCACACACAATCTCCATCCTTCCATCTTTTTCCTTCACTACAGCAAACCCTGCCTTAAGAGCATCTCCATATCTATAACAGAAGCTTTCCCTGAACAATGTCATGCCTGCGGCTTCCAAGGCAGTAGCACTCAAATCAGAGCGTAGTTAAGCATACCTTTCTGCTTCAGCCACACAATCATGTGGCTATCCCTCAAATGGCAGTGGAACAGAATCTGCAGGATTCTTTACTTTACACACACGCAGTGTCACATCTGGATATTCAAGAAGTCTAGCCAGTGGAGATAGTCAGTGAGGCACTGTGCAGTTAACACAAATTTGCCTCTTTCAGATTTACCAACTTGTGGTGAGACTAGAGGCGGTCCTGGCTAGTTTTACGCCCTGGGCGAACCATCCCACAGGAGACGACCTATAGGCTATTTATTAGCAAGAGGCTAATAAATAGCCTATAGGCTACTGTTTCATTACATGCACAATTAACGTCACTCATAGAGACCTGCATACCTTTATCTTTTGGCCGTTTCTCCTCTTCTTCTTTTCTTCTTTTTCTAAACTGGGCACCTGATGGCTTCTTTGGTCTTTTATCCATGATTGACTCGACTCCACAACACCTTTTTTCCACCATCTGTCAAACACCCAGAGTCAAGAAACTGTTTCAAATGCTACATCCATGTCAGTTTTCCTTTTAAATTTCCGGGACCTTTCGCTTTTACCATGTCCCTCAAAGGTTGAACAATGGTGATGTATCCATCAATCCACTCTGCACTGTATCCAGTCACCCCCAAATATGTCAGCATTTCTCTGACTGTGGTCGGCCTGGGGGCCTGGGGGCCTTAGCGATGGCCTCCAACTGAGAAGGTGACACCACTGGTGTTCCTTCTTTGATCAGTCTGCCCAAATACTCCACCTGATCCTTGCAGAATTGCAGCTTTCTCAAGGAAACCTTGTGACCTTGCTCAGCTAGCATAGTCAACAAGGCCATAGAATCCTTATGACATGTTTCAAAGTCTGGTGCACACAGAATGAGATCATCCACATACTGAATGACAGTGCTTGTGAGCTTACTGACCACGTCCTTCAGATCTTTATTCAAGACTTTGTTGAAAATATGAGGTGGATGCATCAAACCCTGAGCTAAACGTGTATAGGTAAGGGATAACGACTTATATTTAAATGCAAAAAGGTGCTTACTAGACTCACTTAGAGGCACACTAAAGAATGCAGAGCACAGATCAATCACAGTGAACCACTTTGCATCGGGTGGAACATTGGACAACTGTGTGTGAGGATTTGGAACTAACTACCTCATTTAAGGCACACTGATTGTGTACCAGCCGGTACTTACTTTTATCTGCCTTCTTTACCAGCAAGATTGGTGTGTTACCACATGGATTTGGTTCAGCCACCAACACACCTGCCTCTAACAGGCCCTGTATTGTCTGCTCAATACCGGCCTCAGCCTCAGGCTGTAGTGGATATTGTGGTTTCCATGGAGGTTTGCATCCTACCTTTAATTTCACCTTCACTGGTTGAGCCGACTTGATGAGACCCACATGGGTCTTGTGTTTTGACCATAAATTCGTTGGTACTGTAGCCAACATCTCTTTTTTAAGATCAGAATGCTGATGACAAAATGCAGATATGCATGGAAGCCTGACAGCCTGAGGACATGACCAGCCTGTAGCACAGACAGATATCTTGATGAAAAATCCATCTTCACTCAACCAAATGTCTTTATTATCAGTTGGTGTGAATTTTGCTACTTCAGCTTCTAAGACCATAGGACCCAGATGCTTTGGCTCATAACCAGGATTCACCAACAATGTTACATGCGATGTCTTTGATTTTGAAGTCTTGGTTCAGATACGGGCCCCTCTCCATTACTATTGCAGCTCCCTGTCTACCCAACACAATGTCAGAGGACCATATTTGGACTTTTTCAGGCTGTTCTTTGAGCCAAACATCTGGCTGTGATTCAAATCCATTCTTAAAAAATTGGAGTTTGCAGTGAGGCTGACATGCAAAGAGAGATGCATCAGATGGATTGGCTTTGATCAAGTCCATCCACATCCTGGCTGAATCCAGAAAGGTATCACTCAAGTTCCCAAGCCAATACACCATCTCCTCTTCTCGCCTCACAGTCATTTGACAGTGTGTTGCGTCAACAATTACCCCGTCTGGGGTACATAAGATGGCACAGTTCAATTTACACAAAGCATCTCATCCAAGCAAGTTTATTGGAGTCTGATGAGGTATTAACACCAGGAGTTCGATAGTTCTTCCCTGAAACAGGGGAACGGGACATGAAATGGGAATCAGCAACTAGATCTGCACAATATATTGCAAATTTACCGTCATCGCAATATCAACATGTGCGATATACATATTGCAAAAGACTGACTAAACTTCGATAAATGGTGTGTTTCCATGCATTTTGCATGTCAGTATATCTGGCAAATCAGATGGAGTCCTACTGCTCACGATGCCCACCCCCCATATGGATGCGAGTGGTTGAGGTCGCAAAGTGCGTGGAGACAGAGCTTAGTGAGCATTGTGATGGCTGAAGGGACAGAGATGAGCGAGGAAAATGTGGGTGAAGAAGAACTTGTGGCTAAAAGAAACAGCACCGCTATTGTTTGGAAATACTTTGGTTACAAGAGAGATGACACAGTACAAACACAGGTTCTCTGGAAGTCTGCCGAACAGTTGAAGCAACCAACAGAGGAAACACGACTAATCCCCATAGCCACCTTCAGCTCAACCACAAAGACCTGTACGAAGCACTCCAAGAAGCTAATGTTAGCGTTAGCAAAAGCAAAACTACTGACGTTAACTCAAGTAGCAGCAAAAGAGTCCAGCAGGCATCCATTCATCACAGTTTTGCAAGTGTAACTCCTTATGAGAAAACATGAAAGCGCCACAAAGAAATAATAGAGGCCATCGCATGTTATTTGGCTTAGGACATAATGCCTATGAATACAGTGAGCAGAGAGGGCTTTGTGAGTCTGATAAACAAACTGGACCACAGATTCCAGGTTCCGTCAGGGAATTATTTTCCCACGTTGCCATCCCACAGATGTACAACACCTGTCAGAGATGGTCAAGTCCAAACTGAGTCAAGTTGTGCACTACGCAAGTACGACAGAGCTTTGGTCTAGTCACACAACAGAGTCCTACATGAGTTTCACCGTGCATTTCCTCACTGACGACTTGAACTGAAAACACGATGTCTAGAGACTATTTTCCAGACTCGCACACTGGTGAAAACATAGCTCTTGGATTACGTTAAGTGTTAGCCAGCTGGGATTTGTATGAAGACCGGCAAGTGTGTATCACCACGGACAATAGCCCCTTTTCCATCAACATTCCCAGGAACTTTTATTACCAGGAATTTATATACCTGGGTAAAAGAGTTCCTGGTAATCTGTGTGGTTTGTATTTCCACCGCACCTCAAAGTTCCTGAAAATTTATTCAAATCAGGCTGATGACGTAGATGATTCAGCGTGTGCCCTCCGCCAGCTTGTTGGCTGGTAATGTAACATTATTGCTGGTAGAGAGAGGGGGGGCTGTTTGTCTCAGCCAGCAGCTAAGTTTAAAAGTATTTTAAGATGAGTCCAACTAAGTTAGTCTACATACAGACAGCTGTCATTTGGGCTTATTAGTAACAATTTGCTATCAGCCGAACTAGCGTGCTGTCTAAATCAGCGTGTAAGACATAATGTTAGTGTCGGTGGATGAGAGACTGTAGGCGGAGCATATTGAATATCGCTGTCTACATGTTTACATGTTCATGCTTGGTGAACACATGTATTGATAAATCATTGGCTTCTTACTCGCTAAGGTTTAATTCCACTTACAGTAACGAGTGTAGCTGCCGTCAGCTCGAGTCACTTTTGAGTTTGTTTCCGCTGCGGCCGCTGCTCGGCTGCTCACTGCTTACCGTAGCGTGTAGGTGTGAGTGTGTGTGTTCAGCGCCGGCACAGAGCGCAGAGGAGAGGCTGCAGGATGATAATGAATTAAACCAAAATGTGTAAAAGTGCCGTTAAAAGAACCGATACCGTTAGCGCTCATCAGTACTACGGTAGAAATGTTTATTTGTAAAAAGTTTGCAGCCATACCGACACGGAAGTGCGGAATGCTGCGTGTGTTTCACCAATTGGCGTTCTTCAGCACACAGCCCCGCCCCTCAAAGTTCCGGGTAATCTGAAAAGTCCTACCCCGCTACTAGGTACTTATTTTCAGGGGAATTTGGGGGTAGAGGGAAATTTTTTTACCCGGGTAATTTCGGTGGAAACACTCGGAGGCTTTTCAATTACCCGGGTAAATGAAAAAAGTTCCTTTGGTGGAAAAGGGGCTAATGGCGCCAATGTCGTGAATTGCCACCGAGCTCAACCACTGGGTCAGACTTCAATGTTTTGGCCACAGGCTGCATTTGGCCATCTGTAAGTGTTTAAATGGCTAGGGGAATAAACTGATCTGCGTATCACTGTAACGCTAGTCTACATTGTAGTCTTATTGTTTTGTAATACGTCTGATTATTTGTTCACATGATAGACATGATAATGAGGTAATATTGGTAGAAGATCAATGTCAATTTTGTCACCTAATCTCACATAACTTTGTTTCAGTTGTTAGAGGAGTGGATAAGGAATATGAGAGAGAAGGGAGAGGAGAGGCTAAAGTGGAAAGTACACACACGGGATGAATTTTATTATAAGAGAAGTTCAGTATTTTGCACTTTGAGCCCCATTCCTGGGTTGTTTATGATGAAATAGAGAGATTAAGACCAAAATCTTGACGCTTGCTCCTTCTCTGAGAATTTGAGAGAATTTGGCTTTCCCCTGCCTGGCTTAACATTGCTGTCTATGGCCATGTGTAAATCTGTCCTGAAACCACCTTAAACGTTCGTTTTCAAAGCCATGAAACTCACCGAGTGGTCAGTGATGTTTGTCAATGTTCCGACATAAAAATTGTAGCAAACTGTGGTTTGGCATGGCTCTCCACACAGTCCCCGCTGATGAGTAATGGTGGACAGTCCGTTTTCTTTTTCCTGAAGTGTATTACCAGTTCCTTGGTTTTTGATGTGTTAAGGAGCAGGTTAACCACACTGTCAGCTGCTCCACCTCGTGCCTGTAGGCCGACTCATCCCCCCCAGAGATGAGCTCCACCACAGTGGTGTCGTCCGCAAACTTGACAATGGTGTTGCTAAGGTGGGCGGGGGAGCAGTCATTGGTGTAGATGGTAAGAGCAAGGGACTCAGCACACAGCCCTGTGGGGAGCCAGTGCTGAGGCTGAGGGCCGTACGTGTATGGTGACCCATTCTAACCCTCTGGCTGCAACTGGACAGGAAGCTGCTTGTCCACGTGCAAGTGGAATGTGGAAGTCCCAGGTACCCCAGTTTGTCCACCAGTTTGTGGGGGAGGATGGTGTTAAACGAGGAGCTGCAGTCAACAAAGAGCAGCCGCGCATAGTTCCAGGTGGGACAGTACAGCATGAAGGGCTGTGGCTACGTCATCTTCTGTAGACCTGTTTGCTCTGTAAGCAAACTGGTGGGGGTCAAAACTATGGGCAGGAGTGGCATGATGTGACCCCAGACCAGCACCAGCACTTCATCACCAGTGAGTGCAACTGGCCGGTAGTTGTTGAGGCTGGATATGTAGAGATTGGTTCTTCATCAGGGCTTAAAGTTGTTGTTTCTGTAACTGGCAGCTGATGACCTCCCTGATTCCCATTTTGATTCTCAGGGCCCCCCTAGTAACTGGCAGGGGGTCCCCACCAGGGACTCATAGGTCTCCTGGTGTCTGGAGCCTCCTGCCTGATTTGAGGGGGGGGGCACGTTGGTCCCCTGGACAGTTGTATCTCATATGTCCATAATTTCCGCAGGCAAAGCATTTGGTAGACGCATAAGGCATCCTGCTATTTCCTAGGGGTGTGCCATCTTAGGCACCTCACGATTCGTTTCGATTACGATTCAGGGTGCTATGATTCGATTATTTAAGGATTATAATGATTATTACGATTAAAACGATTATTACGATTATCACCATTATCATTGAATTTTTTTCCCCATACAGGATTTCTTTTAAATAAGGTATATTTGTCAGCATCCATTAAATAAAGTAAACAAACCAATTTACCTCCATTATCTTTTATTTATATCAGACCAAACGCTCCTACACATTTCCCACAACATAAAGTGTAATACATAAAGTGCCTTTAGAAATAAGACTTCTTTTAACCAAAATTCTCTGCTGTTTTCACAGATTTTGGTACTAGCAAGTTTAATACAAAACAAATAGCTTATTCTGCTTATTCAGTAATAATAAGTAAAGACTTCCAAGCTAAATCCTTTACAAATAACTTATTTGAACTAAAATCCTTAGCTTACACACGGAGTAGCTTTTGTCAGTGCTCTTTCTGTCTTCATGTTCATAAAAACCGAAATGCCTCCACACGCTGGATTTCAACCCTGAAGAGTGTACGTCAGGCTCAGTGACAGTAGCCAGCGAGTTAGCTGCCGCCATGTTAGCTAACAGTCTGTTATGAGTCCGTCCCTTAAAACCGTCCGGGCGGCTTTTTTCGTTCTGGCCAACTTCCGGGTGCTGCGGTTGTGTTTCTGTGATTTCGCTATCATGGAAAATAATCGATTTTTGAACATTTGTTAATCGTTATCGATCGTCACGTGTCGCATCTAAGTATCGATGTATTGGCACACCCCTACTATTTCCTCTGTGTCCTCTTGCTCTGCCTTTTGTGTTCTGGGGGCCTCCTCCCCATCCCCCAGGTTGTACATATATTATCTGTGGGGTGGCAGGTGGCGGTTTAAGTGGTGGAGGTGGAGAAGGCACTGCGGGGTCAGCAGGGGCTGCTATGGCTTGAATCTTCTTCTTTCTTTCCGTCAGTAGCTGTTGAGTCAGCTTTCTCACCGCTTCCTCATCCGCCTGCTTCTGACGGGACTCCTTGGCACATATTTTCGTCACAGCATCACAGCATCTACCACATGATCAATAAACTGATCAAATGGCATTGTGTACAGCCCCACAGCATCATTTAACTTACTTTGGGCTGGTAACGGCATACTTTCTTAAAACATACAGTCCAGACATTATACACATTTACAAAGCGCTTTTGTTGGATTTGCCGGGTATTTCTCAATTCTTGTCTCACACCACGTGGACTGTTCATTCGCAAAGGAACACTATAGCCACAATCCTAGGTTGATCAGTCCTAGGCATCAACTGTATAGTCCACATATACATCTTAACCCTGTCGTGTGAGGTTGTAGCCCAGAGAGCCACTTTTGAATAGCCAAACTGCCCTTTGGCAAACACACAATAATTTATGACCAGAACCCACATACAAGTTGTGCACTGGTGTCCCCTGCAGCAATACCATAGCACATCAGTTGTAGAAATGCGGGACTAGCGGCTGTTTTTCTATAGGTTAGCGTGCCTGGACCTAGCCACCTGTCACCAAGTGCGGGCCAAATCCACTGCAGACCCACGCAGAACTACCAGATGCGCTAGCAGTCTATATTAAGAGTTTTAGGATCAGGACTAGATCAGGAGCTGAACGCCCAAACAGTTTAGAGTAATCAAGCCAACCTCCTGTCTAAAACTTCTCACAACAATTTTCGGGCCAGTAGACTGCAATAGAATTTCCTCACTCCTCCAAACAAACATGTATCAGTTAACACTCACAAAGCAACACATGCATTTAATAAGACCAGAAATGTTAAAAGCCTTGTACCCTGTTCCACACAAAACAACAGTTTTCCCCCCACAAGCAATTTAAGGAGAGCCAAATTAGAATCTGAATTTGGATTTTTTTTTGTATGTCAAAATGACTTTACCAGCATCTCCTAGCACCCCCTTCCATCACAGACAGAATTTCAATTTTTCTTTAACAAAAAGAAAAAAATTGCTCTTACCTCAGTGCACTGTTGAAAACTGTCTGCGAAAAGGGAGCAGCGAGATCTGCCGGGCCAACCCAGTGCCAATTCAGCTCCTACTGAATCGTGATGCCAAAATTCTGTGGTGGCACTTAATAATAACAGACCAATTAATACAGTTCAATAGTGCATTTATAATGTATTCAATGGTTGTGCAATTATTAGAAGAAGAGTTGGAACAAAGTACATATTACCTGCAGGTTTGAACAACAGAGCAGCAGGGTTAGATGATCTGATGAGAAGAAGCCTTAGACCAGTCTCTGCCTGTGTCTCTTATAACGCAATTCGATCCCCTACCCCATATCTTCAGTGGGGACATTATTTCCTAATAAGGTAACCTTTAGTGGTCGAATCAAGCATCACACGCTCAAGCATCAAATTCCACACATTACACAACACCCTCCCTGTCTGCCAGACACTTAGATAATATTAAAATGACCCAATGAGGAATGATAAGGAGTGAGAATATAACTGTTGTTTTTGTAGACACTAATGTGAATTGTAAGTATAAGAGTTTATGTATAGATTATGTATTTTGCTGATTATGTATTATAAACCACTACAATTGAAAATTGAACTATTGCTGCATGTATCCACTTAGTTCGGCTGGAGTTGAAGTAGGCGTTCTGCGCATGCACCACTTTTTCTGTTGTGGGCTTTCACCCGGAAGAAGGAGATGACGTAGCAGCAGTTCACTCCCGGAAAAAACAAACAAACACCATGGTGACCGAGAAGCAGAAGACGCACCTCTGGACGGACAAGGAAATTTCATTTATGCTTCGACAGCTAAAGGAGCTAAACGTTTTGAAGTTTATGGATGGTAGGAAAACACGAAACACAGATTTATTTAATTTAATTTATTATTCCTCTTCGGGTCAACCGGACTGGTTCAATACGCACTATATTGAAAGGGACACAGCGCCGCCTATCAAGGCGAAGTCAGACGTACTCGGTCAGAAGTTCGATTTTCTGTTCTGCATGTATACTCAGACAAGACAAGAAGTCCAACTTGACTGATTAGCCAAGCTATGAGTTTAGCTCGACTACGGCATGCATGTAAATGTACTGACTGGTTTCACTTATACAAACACAGGCAGAGTCCAGGTTTACAGTTCAGAATTTGTATTGGAAATGGATATAAGCAGTAGGGGTGTAACGATCCATCGATCTGGATCGATATATCGATTTAATGATCAACAATCCAATCACATCGATGCAAAGTAAAAACATCGATCCATATCGTCATCTTAAGAATAGGTTTTTATTTTGAAAGTTTGTGTCACTGTCAAACAGTGGCAGGCAGATGGTAAGCAGCCAAGAGAAAGACGATGAGGATAACGTTTTTTACTCGGAAATAAATCAGCATAGTGGAAATAATATGTTTTTGGAGAAAATAAGGATCAACAGACAGCACATGGCGCATGTTAACAATGATGTTACATGATAGAACACGACGTGATGTTACCTGCCTGGACGAGTATCTCACTCCACTAGCTTCTGGCTTTAGCAACATTAGCCGCTCTGTTTTAACAATGTTTGTCTGAAAAACCGTGCATGCAGGCTAGTGCTGGGCCGTTAACGGCGTTAACGTGCTGCGTTAACGCGAGATTCTTATAGCGCGATAAGAAAAATTATCGCGCGTTAAACTATTCACTAAGTTGGGTCTAGAAGTTGGGTCTACACAGTGAGCAAGCCACGAATTTCACTTTGTTGTTTTAGTGCGGATGTATACCTGGCCTAATTACGTGGTGGGGGCGAGAACAAGTCGCAAAAAGTGTGTGTAATGTTAGACCGCATCGAAGCTGAACATGACAGATGCCGTAAGGCCGGGTTTGCTTCAGGGCGAATTTGTTTTCAAGAAGCTTCCCGATGGAAATCTCGACAAAACTAAAGTTGTTTGCACCTTGTGCAAAGCGGAATTAGTTTACTGTAGGAGTTCCTCGAGTCTGAAGTACCACCTAAATGCAAAGCATCCTCTAGCTGACCTTAGCAAGGAGGAGGCCGGGCCAAGCAGCACCGATGTAGCGGGAACAGGTCGTGTTCGTCAAACTACAATGTTCGAGTGCAGCCAAGGCAAGTCCGTCATTACCGTCAACTGTCGTCCTATCAGCGTGGTTGAAGATGATGGGCTTGAGCTTATTCTCCAGGCGGCCACCGGTGACCCATCTTACAAACTACCAGCGAGGTGAACCATCATGAGGAGAATCCATGACCAGCACGTCGCAGAGAAAGCCGCAAAAGAGGAGAAGTTGACAGGGGCCGTGTTTGTAGCACTGACTGGTGACCACTGGACATCAGTCAACAACGAAAACTACCTCGGTGTTACTGCGCACCTCATCGATGTCAGCTGGGTACTTCACTCGTTCGCCTTAGGTATGTAACACAGTTACACAGTTTTAGCTAGCTAACGTTATTGTGGGTAGCTAACGTTAGCTTGTTGGTTGCTAACAGCAAACTTATTCTGAACTACTCTCTGTCCTAGGTGTCATAAAAACAGAGGAGCGTCACTTCGCTGAAGCATGTGCCAGGCAGTTTCTCGACGTCGCAAATCAGTGGGGGATAGGTGACAAAATCACCACTATTGGAACAGACAGCGCTGCCAATATGATAGCTGCAGGGAGGATACTGCCCTTCGAGCATTTGCCCTGCACCGCGCATCTTGTACAGAGGGCCATTGTAATGTCCCTTCGAGACGGTGGTTTTGATGGTGTATTGGCCAAGCGTCGGAAAGTGGTGGGACATTTCAGACATAGTCTGACCAACGCAGACGAGCTGAATGCCGAGCAAGCCTTCCTTGGACAAGACCAGGAGCCACTCGTGCAAGACGTAGCAACATGCTGGAATTCCACCCTCGAGATGATCAAGCGCGTGAGATGCAACAGAGATCCACTGCACGCAACGCTGACCCAGCAGAAGCACAATCTGACCCTCCCAACACATGCTGAATATGAGAAGCTGGCAAAGCTGGAGAAACTCCTGGAGCCATGCAGGTATGGTCTACAAAGAAAGCTTGTTCATGAATAGGCCTACAAGTTCTTGTAAAAGTCATTTTTTTAAGAATGCATGCCCTTAAATGTAATATGATTCAGAACTTTAAAATAGAGTAATTTGAGTGAAAATGAACTAGTTATTTATTTCTGTTGCTCTTTGTCTGTGACTGTGTTTGTGTCTGTGACTGTCTGTGACTGCGTGTGACTGTGTGTGTGTCTGTGACTGTGTGTGTGACTGTCTGTGTGTCTGTGACTGTCTGTGACTGTGTGTGTGACTGCCTGTGTGTCTGTGACTGTCTGTGACTGTGTGTCTGTGTCTGTCTGTGTCTGTGACTGTGTGTCTGTGTGTGTGTCTGTGACTGTCTGTCACTGTGTGTGTCTGTGTGTCTGTGACTGTCTGTCTGTGACTCTGTGTGTGTCTGTGTCACTGTGTGTGTGTCTGTGTTTGTGTGTCTGTGTCTCTGTCTCTGTCTGTGTGTGTGTCTGTCTGTGACTGCATGTCTGTGTGTGTGTGTGTGTCTGTGACTCTGTGTCTCTGTCTGTGTGTGTGTGTGTGTGTGTGTGTGTGTGTGTGTGTGTGTGTGTGTGTATGTGTGTGTCTGTGTCTGTGTGTCTATGTCTGTGTCTCTGTCTCTGTGTGTGTGTCTGTGTAGGTACATCACTGAGCTCCTTGGTGGGGAAAAGTATGTGTCCTACTCCGTGGTTCTACCTGCCCTGTGCCACCTCCAGCAAGCGATGAAGATCTCAAATGATGATCCTGCCTACATTGTGCGATTCAAAGCTGCCTTCACACAGGACCTCGACCAGCGGAGAGAGAAAACAAACCTGGAATGGCTGAAAGTATGTCACACTGAATAGAAGATTACTGTGTTGTCTGACCATTATAAACTGTTAGGCCAGTAGATAAATTGATAGATGAATATGTCATGAAAAAATAAGGAGGTTGGATTTGGAAAGTTAAATTTTCATCAATCAATCAATAATTTTTTTTTTATTCATCAAAGGTGGTGACTGCTTTGGATCCACGATTCAAGGACCTCAAGTGCCTGCCCAGAGCAGAGAGCCAGTGTGGGCAAAGCTGAGTGAGTTGGTGAAGGGAGAAGAACCTGCTCAGCAGCCACCCAGGGAGGAGAACCCTGGGCCACCTAAGAAGAAAACAGCCCTCCTACTGATGGGATCTGAGTCAGAGTCAGATGAGGAGACACCAGTAGACAGTGCTGTGGAGAGGTACAAGGTAGAGCCCAGTGCCAGCTTGGAGGAGTGTCCACTGAAGTGGTGGTCGGAGCACGCCGCTGTCTATGGTAAGATGGCCCACATTGCCCGGAAGTACTTGGGGACTCCTGCCACAACTGTCCCATGCGAGAGACTGTTCTCTTTAGCAGGCCATATTATACAGAAGAAGAGATCAAGTTTGTCACCAGAAAATGTGAACAAGCTGGTCTGCCTGAGTGACTGGTGGAAAAAGGCGAAGCAGAGACTGGACTGATTGACTCAAGCCATGTCACAAAGCTACTGACTGTTTAAGTCGTTCTTCATGACCTCTAATGTAGGCCCACAGTTCAATTAGTGTCATGTTATCAGAGGCTGCACCCTCTGCTGTTCATTCCAGGTAGCAGGAAAGAGCTTTGTCCACATGGAGACAGAACCTGTGTTACATTGCCTAAATGTTTGTGTTTAACAAAATTAAAAAAAAAAAAAACACCAAAGTAAATCTTATTGAACATTATTTTTCATTACCAAATATTATAGTAGAACAGCTTTCTCAAGCAGTTTGTGATGCATTTTCATTATTTAGATAGCACATGCATTTTTTGAATGTCTTTGGCAAAATTCAAATCTAGCATTTTAATCTAGATTAACTACAGGATTGCAGTGAGATTAATCTAGATTTAAAAAATTAATCTATGCCCAGCACTAATGCAGGCTGAAATTCAACCGAGTTGTTCTGTCGGGAGATACAGTGACTTAAACCAACGATGAGTAAGACAAATATTACTGCTGCATGTCATTTGTTAAGCTATGAGAGGAGGAAAAATGTCCGCTAGCCGCTAGGCTAATTTATGCAAATGAAACATGCTTATGCTAATAGTGGGTGATTAGCAAAAACACAGTTGTTTTGTCCATGAACCTTGACAGTTATTACTGAGCTGAATGTTACACTTTTGTCAATGGTCCTGTTGTTAATCTGTTTTATGGCTGTTGGGAGAAGTTTTCCTTCAGGGCTTTAAGCCAGATACTCCTGAGGTTTTATGAAAAAGATCATGTTTTTTTTCTTCCAGAAAGGTCTCTCTGTCAGAAAGCCCTTTGTGTCAGTGGAGTCAGTTTAAAGTGAACTTTACTGTACTTATTAGTTATGTGTTTATGTGTTTTATGGTCAAAAGTAAAAAAGAAAGGGGTGTCAGTTTCTTCTGTAACTGTGTTAAATGGGCATTTAATATCGCCTAATATCGATCACAGACCCCTGAATCGTATCGAATCGAAATCGTATCGTGGCAGACTTTGTTATATCGGAAAATATCATATCGTTGTTCAAAGTATCGATATAAAATCGTATCGTGATGAAACTGATGATTTACACCCCTAATAAGCAGGGGGTTACAACAAGGCAATTAATGATGTGTTTGTCCATAAGTAACAGGTGACAGGTATTGATGATTGAGGACTGGGTTGTCTGATAAATGGTTTCTGGAAAACAGTAGAGAAACAGAGGAGCTCTACGACGCTTCCTCCTCATACCCAGCTGTATTCAGTACGCCCCACACATCCGGGTTTCAAAATCCAGTTTTTATGGAGCGTACAATGAATGGGAGTGCGCTGTGATACAGCCGCGGTCAGCGGCGATTGAGGGAATTTTTCACACCTACTGTATATGAATATTTTAGTTTTCTTACACCCCTGAAAATCTAGAGGGCCTCGCGACCCCCTCTGACTCTTTGGTGACCCTTAGTGGGGGTCAGGACCGTCAGGTTGGAAACCACTGGTAGCTACTATTAGACTATAGAGACTGGAAAAAACTTTTTTCTTTCTGTCTTCTACCTCCCCTCAGACTGTCTGCAGGCTTCCTTCTGGATCAAACACTGCCCTGATGATCAGGTCCTCAGTGTCCAACTGAAACAGACTGACTGTGGGGATGAGACTGACAGCGTTGCCTCGGCTAATCACATTAAAACAGAAGTTGGTGGTGAGCACTGTGAAGTGTCTGAACCAACTGGTGACTTTGATCCAGCTGGTGGTTCAGAGGCTGTGAGTGGTGGGGGACTTTTTGCTGAGTCCTCTGAGGCGGAAGAGAGCGGAGACCACTGGAGTGAGGCTGTAGGACTCTGGAGACCAGAGGAGATGGCAGCAGCAGAGGGACAAAGTTCATATGAGACAAGTAAGGTGAGAAGCTCCTCTGATGTTTCACCCCAGCCTGTGCTGGTGTTTGGCTGTAAAGTTTGTGGCGAGACCTTCCAGAGGATCAGTTATATGCTCACTCATGCTGCGGCACATCTGAGAGACTGCGGCCTGTGCGGGAAGCACCTGGAACACAGTGAGAACCTAAAGCTTCACCTCATAGTCCACAAAGAGACGTTACTCCGCTGCGGCGTCTGCGGTCAGAGCTTCACCCTGCGGGGTAACCTTAGGACTCACATGAGGATCCACTCGGGTGAGCGGCCATATGGCTGCACTGTCTGTGGCAAGAGCTTCGGCAGGAAGGCAACACTGGTGCGGCACGTCCGCAGCCACACGGGTGAGAAGCCGTTTACTTGCACATACTGCGGTCGCGGCTTTGTGGAGAAGGGCAACCTGCAGACACACACTGGCAAGAGGCCGCACTGGTGTTCTATTTGTGACAGACGCTTCAGCCAGCTGTCCTGCTTCTACAAACACCCGTGTCAGAGGAGAGTCCTAACCACAGCGTCCGTCAATCCCACCTGACCACCTGAAGAGAGATTCTGAAACATTTCAACACTTAGTTCTTTCTTGAGCTGTGACAACTGATAATGACTCAGGTTTTTTATGTTTCAGAGCTGCTCATGGTATTCTCAGTATAATGGAAAAGTACTTTTTCTATTGCAGGGTCAAAGAACAACCTGTACCTTAAAATGTATCCCAAGTGGCAACCTCTGAGGCTGAAAAATGAAGCCAACGCAGAGGTACCAAAAAGTGCAGTTCCTCTAATGATACTTCATGCTGGCTCCAGAAGCCTTTCACTTCCCATAGACCCCAGTGTTAAAATGGTCAACAAATAAACATGTTTAGAGACTGGTACAAAAATAGTGTGGTCACTTTAGCTAATTTCAACATTCATGACAACTGTGCAGGAGCTGAATTTTTATATAAATGACAAATTTAAAATTATGCATAATTCAGGGCGTGGTAACTTGGAATGACAGGCTGTTAAGCATTGTTGCATGCAGATCCACCCCTTGCTCCTTCACAGCTCCACCCTCTCTTTATCTCCTGCTCCAAAAATCTAAGATAGCAACGGCCTAACCTCCAAACTTGAGGCTTCAAAGCAGTCTGAATCCAAATTCAACTCAATTCAGTTTTATTTATAAAGCCCAATATCACAAATCACAATTTGCCTCAGAAGGCTTTACAGCATACAACATCCCTCTGTCCTTTGGTCCCTCACAGCAGATACGAAAAACTAAAAAAAAACAAAAGACCCTATGATGGGGAAAAAGAAACCTCAGGAAGAGCAACTCTCTTCCAGGACAGACAGACATGCAAAAAATGTTGTGTGTACAGAACAGAGAGAGAAACTGAGACAGAGAGATGCCGATAGAGACAGGGACAGAGAGAGATGCAGGGCAGACAGTAATGACAATAGCTATAATAACATACATTTTACTAATGATATTATTTTTATTATTGATAATAATAATAATAACAGTAATTGTGGTAGCATATGTTGTAAGTATATGTTAATATATAATGTGGTAGAAGTATGACTAATAATAATAGCAGTAGTAGGAAGAATCAGGCAGGACCACGGCGGCAGTGTGACCACAACAAACGATCCAGGCGTAGCTGCGATATGAGGAAACCTGTGAGACAGTGACAAAGGCTCTGGAGAAGAAGCCAAGTTAGTGACATGAAGTATAGGCGAGTTAGCAATATGCAGTAGGATGTTAATGTTAGCAAATTAGATTAGATTAGATTCAACTTCATTGTCATTGCATGTCACAAGTACAGAGCAATGAATTGCAGATCGAATCTAACCAGAAGTGCATAAGCAGTCATTAAATAACACATAGCAGTAATTAAATAACATATAGCAGTAATTAAATAACTTATGGTTAATATACAGGGTGGAGGGCATGAATGATATATAAATAATTATGCGTCGACATTAATGTCTCTGACTATATTGCTACAGGTATGTACATGCTATGAACAGACTATGATTATGACTATTGCTACAGGTATGTACATGCCATGAACAGGCTATGTCTATGAATTGTAATACAGTATGGAAACAATACAGTATAAACAGTTGTGCAAATTCTGAGTACAGTTGTGCAAATTGTAAATATATAGGATTTAAACAGTATGAACAGTAGTGTGAGAGAATGGATTATATTATATACAGAATTAAGCAATATCAATGTACAGTAGTGGCTAATAGTCCAGAGGTGACATAGGGGTCTGGATGGCAGTGCAACTCAGTCCGAGGGGGGTTGATGAGTGTGTGTGTGAGGGGATGGAGGATGGGGGGTTGGTGAGTATGTGCGTGTGTATGTGTGTGGAGTGCGGAGGGGCGTCGGGGGGCAGAGTTCAGCAGGGAGACAGCTGTAGGGAAAAAGCTGTTCCTGAACCTGGTGGTTTTGGTCCTGAGGCTCCTGTAGTGTCTCCCAGAGGGCAGGAGGGCAGACAGTCTGTGCTGGGTGGCAGGAGTCTTTCCTTACGGATATTGCTCTCCTGAGACATAGCTTCCTGTAGATGTCATCAATAGCAGGAAGTGAGGCTCTGTTGATGTGCTGGGATGATGAAGAAGAACAAACAGACTTAAGGAACCACGAGTAACCCTGCATTCTCAGAGTGCAGTGTTCTTGTGGGATAATATGGTACTCTGAGCTCTTAAAGATATGATGGAGCCTGACCATTTAGAGCTTTGTAAGTTAAGAGAAGGAAATTAAATTCTGGATTTAACAGGAAGCCAGTGCAGAGAAGCTAAACCTGAAATATTATTCCAAGGTTTTTTATGGTATTGCTAGAGGATAGAGCAATGCCATCCAGAGAAACTATATCTTCAGATAGAGAGTTTCTGAGGTGTTTGGGACCAAGAGCAGTAACTTCAGTTCTGTCTGAATTTAACATAAGGAAATTGGAGCTCATTCAGGTTGTTTTGTTTTTATGGCATGTTTGAAGTTTAGTTATAATTGTGTATCATCTGCATAACAATGGAAGTTTACAGAGTGACTTCTAATTATGTTACCTAGGGGAAGCATTTAAAGAAGTGGTCCAAGCACAGAACCTTGTTAAACTCTGCAACAAACTTTAGTATGCAAAGATGATTCATCATGAACATGAACATACTGAAATCAATCAGAAAAATAGGATTTAAGCCAGCTTAGTGCAGAACCTTTAAGGCCAGTTGACCTATGGCTAAGCCCCGCCTCCTCCACTCACTCGGACAAACTGTCAACATTCTGTGACAGGCGCTATGGCAAGTGTCACAGTAGGAGACATTTCACAGGAGGCAATTGATGATGTTTGGAGACAGAAAGATTATATATCATCTCGAAGCCACCAAAAGGGCCTTAACTATGCATTGGAGGGTTATATTAATAATTTTATTGTTGAGAATTTCGATGAAAAGCTTCAGCTCCAGGCAAAAATTTACAGGTCACAGTGTAAACGTGATAAACCGCATCTCGTTGCCATCGCCATCTCAGACAACAAGATAGAGGATCAGCATTGTTCATGCACTGCAGGGTAAGAAATATGATTTACCTTCAATTAGCTAACCTAACTTGACGTGACTTGTAAAATAGGCTATGTTATTGCTACCATCTTTTTTTTTTTTTTTTTTTTTTTTTTTTTTTTATCTAAACCTAGCTTAAAGCTCCGTGCTAGCATAGCTAGATTTTTCTTCTGCTAAAGCAGAGTTTAGTAACGTTAGAGATGTTAAAGATTATATTTCTTTCCAGCAGAGTGACAATATGTTGCCTCAAATACTATGTTGACTTACCTTAGAACAGATGTAGACATCCTTATTAATTTTATCCACGTTTAGTTGGTGTTGTGGTCGACCGCATAACTTTATCCAAAGCAGACCCTTATCTCGGTTGAGATGTGGCTTGGGAAAGGGTAAAAAATACACCCCGTCGCCCAGCCGCTCAGGATACCTAGTGTCAGAGTTGCATGTACCCCATGCACACCGTTTGAACATTTTAAACTTAAAATGTCAGAAAAAACACATAAAAATGAATGAAAACTGACTAACTGCAATACATTTCAATGGACGTGCAAGCAGAGAATGTCCGAGTGTATTGGGTTGGCTATGCGCACTGTGATTGGCTCATCGCGTTTGAGGGCGGGGCCTAGCCATAGGTCAGTTGAATGTTCCAGTCTCTGTAGCAAAATTTGAGGGTCAGTTGTGTCAAACGTGGCACTAAGATCTTGTAAAACAAGTACAGAGACGAGTCCTTTATCTGAAGCAATCAAAAGATCATTTGGAATTTTTACTACTGGTATGATGCACTCTAAATCCTGACTGAAATTCCTCAAATACATTATTGTCATGGAGAAAGTCACACAGCTGATTTGTGACTACTTTCTCAAGGATCTTTGAAAGAAAGAGATTAGATTAGATATGGGTCTATAGCTGGCTAACACCTCAGGATCTAGGGTGGCTTTAGTTTAATTACAGCTACCCTTAAAGACTGTGGTACATAGCGTGTTAAAAAACACATTGACCATGTCTAATATAGAAGTGTTAACTAAAGGTAAGACTTCTTAAGTAGCCTAGTTGGGATGGGGTCCAATTGTCTGCACTTCACTGCACTCGCTGACTCGCAGAGTCAGTCTGTGAGGGCTGTCCCAATCCACAATCCAATTAGTCCACAAGAGCCTCAAGCAGACTTTCTGCAGACTTCCAGAGTGTCCACTTGGGGTGCAGACTTACGGACTGATTTAAATTATCCACTGGTCATTGCAGTACAGACCTGACTTTGAGATATTTTTTGATTGGCCGACATTTTTTTCTAGGTCTCAGAAGGGGCCTCCGGATGGCAGCACTTAAAGTGAGGTAGTTTTTGTTTTTGCTTTTCCCATACTTAAAACTTAATCACACACTCCACATTGTGATTTTTTCAAGGGCTATTTCAACAAAATAGTCCCATACAGACACTTTGGTTCCTCCTGCTGCCACCTGTAATATATAATTGTTATAAGGTATGTTTTTTTTAATGTAAATATTAATTATTCAATATTTGTTAAAACCTACATGAAGGATTTATCTGTTTATCTGTTATCTGTTGGGATTCACAGGACCACAGTTGATTTGTCATTTGCTAAAATCTAAACTGGACATGTGAAGGCTTTTCCTCCCGAGATTAAGAGACCTCATGTTCTTTGTTCTTCAACAAAGGGCAGTTATTTGACACCCATCTCTACAGGACCCCACCTCACACCTCAGTGAGAGAAGTTTTCAAAACTTGATTGGTCAGTACTTTTACAATGTCATGTGCCTCTGTGATGTCACCAGGCAACTGTAGAAGTTCTGCTCCCTTCACTAAAGTCTACCCCTTGCTCCTGAGCTGCCAAAGAGCTCAGATCTCTTTCCTTCTGGGCCCTGGACCAGCCCAGATGTGCTCTCTTCCTCCTGGGCTCTGACCAGCTCAGAGGCCCTTGCCCCGAACCACTAAAGGGAGGGCAATTGCTCTACAGACTTTCGTTCTTTTTCTCCTAAGACTTTCATGCCCTTTCTCAAAGCAGGGGCACACAGATTTTAGTGTGCAAACACAAGGTTTGCAACTAACCTTCTAGCAATAAGGAGAACCAAGTTGAGTTAGCACCCCAATGTCTAACTCTTTAAAGACCGGCTTCCTCGGATCTACAACTTCAGGACAAGGACACAACAAAGACTGCTTCCAGAACCACAGCTCTTTCCAGCCTTTTTCTGCCGGCTAACAAAAGCAGCACACCTCAAACCAACTCTTCCCTCCATCCAGTCAAGATTTGGTAACGTAACAACTGGGCATAGCTTTATCACAGCTGTACAGGCTAAGCAAGACTGTTTAACTGGTTCTATGTAATTTAATGCCCTTTACTGAGTTATTGTTTTGATTGGCTGCAATTAGGTTATTGATAAGTTGGTTTTACCAAAGCGAAGTCATGTTTAGTTTGCTAGTGCTGTTCACGGACAACGTCTTGCATGCAACCAAACATCCTTTGCACTAATCCAGACCCTTTGCGACACAAATTGTTTTCACATACACTCATTTACAAATAGGCTTACAACGGAGCTATACCCAAACAGGCAACTCAAAGTTCCCACTTCTTTTCATTTGTCTTTGTCCTGACCACACAGTCAGACAAACACCGCCCCCGATCTGAAGCTAGCTTTGATTCGGCCATCTTGTAGTTTTCCGTTGTCAGCCATTTTGTTTTGTAGGCCAAATGGCCCTTCGATTACCACACTGCCTTTGTCTTTCTCTCTCTCTCTCACACACACACACACACACACACACACACACACACACACACACACACACACACAGACACACACCTGCACATGTATATACACACACACATGCTTGTTTATAGTTACTTAGGATTTGTGTGTTTTGCTTTTGCTTTGCATTCCTTTACGAATAAATATAATTTTGGAATCGTACCTGCTGTCTGTTTAATGTTGTACAAGAGTGAATGAATAGTCAACCTCTGCTGCGTCAAGAACTCCGAAATCCTTCAGACTTTATTATTAATTTTGGTTATGGTTATTAATTTAATTATTAATCAAAATCCCAAATGGATAGTTTAGCGATGTTTATGTGACTGATATCATTAACTGGCTTTCATTTTTCCCTTTATGAGAATTGTGCCCCATGAGGTGATATGATGTAAATTAAGTCACATTAACTGCCACCGTGCCGCCCATAATAATTATTAACATAATTAACGGACGGTGCTCGGGCCCTAATAATAATAATAATTCCTTGCATTTCAATAGGGTCCTCGCACCGCGTGGTGCTCGGGCCCTAATAATTCCTTGCATTTCAATAGGGTCCTCGCACCACTTGGTGCTTGGGCCCTAATTAAAGCTGCAAGCAGCGATGAACGGGCCCTCGCACCTTCACGCAACTCGAGTGCGCTGGCAGGACGCCATCCGACGCCGCCGTTCATTCCTGACGAAGGCAGACCCCTCACGCAGGAGTTACACGTCATATCCCTCAAATCATACTACGACATGTAATTGTGCCAGTAGGTGGTGCCGTACTAATAACCAAGTATTGGCGTATAGATATGTTCAGGGCAGGACAATCATCAATCCTGTGAAGTTTGGGGAAGATTGGAACATGTATGGTGAAGTTGTGACGCAGTTACAAGCAAATTCAAAGTGGCGGACTTCCTGCTGGGTTTGGCACATGGCTGCAAGAGGCTTTTTTGTATGTCTTTCAGTGATGCATGCACGTATCAAGTTTCATAGATGTAGGTCAAACCAGCGTCGGGGGCTGCTTCGTTGAAAATTTGTAGGGGCGCTGTTGAGCCATGTTGGCATATCAAAGCACAAAAATCACATCAGACAACTCAAATCGGGTCCTATCATATGTGTGCCAAGTTTCATGACTTTACAAGCATCCCTTACCACTCAAAAATAACTTCGTGTTTTATGGCGAATAAGGCGTTGCCACAGTGACAGCGTTTGACGAAACCTCAAAAGCTTCTGGTGTGATCATCATCAAGGTCTTGGGACTATGTCCCAGCAAAATTGAGGTGGTTGTGGTTAACTTGGTAGAATAGAGACATGAAAGAATGAAAGAAGTATCTTTCTACCGCCAGTAGGTGGCGCTATGAGGCTGATTAAAATGTCTCTGTAGATGTTTTCTGGGCTGGACTTTTATCATATGTGTGAAATGTGGAAAGATATGTCCACGTAGAGTCAAGTTACACATTTGTTATCATGGCGAAACATCAAAGTCTGCCGCCTCGTAATGGCCACGCCCTTTGATGAAAACACACAGTGTTCACAATAAAACATCTTCTACATGTGATGGATAGATTGACCAAGTTTGAGGTGGATCTGGCCAAGTTGTGGGAGTTATACTTCAAAATATAAAACGTCATTTTCTGTTACCAGTAGGGGGCGCTACATTTACCACAAATTACTGACATGTAGATGTGTTCAGAGCTGGACTGTCATCAATCCTTGGAAGTTTGGGGAAGATTGGACCATGTATGCTGGAGTTATACACTACTTCCTGTTTTGTGGCGAGACCCCAAAGTTTGAGGCCCTGCCACGGTCACATGGTGTAACAAGTCCAGCTTTTGATAATTTTTCTTCGTCAATGTCTGGAGGTGGGACAGACAAGATTGAAGTCGATGGGATAAAATCTGTAGTAGTAGTTACAAGTTCGCCTTTTATGGCAAAGAAGGCGGAGCCATGGTGACAGCGTTTGACGAAACCTCAAGTCTGTGATATCTTTTCGTCTTCAAGGTCTTGGGGTGGGACAGACCAAGTTTGAAGTGGATTGGATAAAAATCTCTAGGACAAGTTCGTTAATTTACGTCTCCTGGAAATCGCCAAAAATGCACAAAAGCGGCACAAGTAAATTCAAAATGGCGGACTTCCGGTTGGGTTTGGTCTATGGGTGCAAGAGGCTTTTTTGTGCGTCTGGGTGTGAGACGTGTGTACCGATTTTCGTGCATATCAGTGAAATGTCCTATGTGGGTTACTTTTATGAATGGGCGTGACCAAGTCATTTAGCCACGCCCATCAACGAAACTCATATCACATGTTCAGGCCTGGACCCTTAACACTTATATGAAGTTTCAGGCAGATATGACCAAGGACACTGAAGGTAAGGCCACTTTTATGCGTTTTGGCGAAACATCGACTTTGCCGCGCTCTAGGCGCAACGCCGTTTGACGATACATCACAATCTTCATAATTTAGCATTACCAAGGTCTTGAGGCCTCTCTGACCAAATTTGAGTTGGATATGCTGAACGTGCTCAGAGCTACGTACTCAGTAGATACGAGGTGGGTTTAAAACACTGCATGATGACGTCGCCGTAGGTCCCTTGTACAGGGACGGTCCTCAAGAGCGGAGCGTAGGCGTCGCCTACGAGCTGATGACTTACCACATCGCTGTAGCAGTAAAGGTGGTAAATTCCCGCTCTTATATCGGCCGGGTAGGGCGCCAACCTGGCTTCGTAAGTGAACCATTCTCCCAGTTTCATGCCCAATATGTAACACGTGGGCGGAAAAACGCGCAGATGATACTGACCGCCTGCCTGAAATTCAAACCTTTTTGGATGTTGCTAAACACTAAAAAAATGTTGTTGTCGATGACTCTGAGATGCGTGTTTAGCTCGTTCTCGAGCAGTTCAAAGTTGGCGTAATATCCCCCTCTGAACCTTCGACGGTTGACTACGGTCTCCTTGTTGGGTGTCACGGGTTTCTTTCTCCACTCAAAGTATGCCGCATTTTGAGGAATGTTATGCCATGTGTGCGGGTACAAAATCTCCGTCAAGGCCACTTGCCACGGGCCCTTCAAGTCGATATGTTGCGCCAAGTTGACGTGGAAACTGGAGCTGGTATTATTTTTGAATACGTCAGCGCTGGCATTGGACGGTAGGATAATGTAAAACCCCTCGCCGCCGGAAATTTGAGTCATGACGAAATAAATACGACGTGCGACGCGTTCTTATAGATTTTTCAGCTCGCCGCCTTTGACCCAGCTGTTGAATTTCTCCAGCCAGTTTTTCCACCGTACCAATGCTTGTTTTTCTCTGCCGACGACGACGCGTCGGTCAAAAATTTCTTCCACTGCGTAGCTCTTGTCTCGCGATAGTGTTACTTTTTGCAGCTCCACTTCGTAAAACATACCTCGGATAGGTTCTCCATCGTAATCTTTCAGTTTGTACACGGGGGGTACCCGGGGTACGCACTCAGCCACCGTAAACACCCTGTCAGTATAACTCTACTCGTATTTCTTATGAAACACGCCTCTCACTTTAGATATTCTCACGAGATCTCCCCGTTTAAAATTCATCTTTAACTTTTCTCGGAAGCTCAGGGGGATCGAGCCGTACAGATTTTGAAAAACTTGCAGGGTGTTCTCGGACGTCACTTGCGCGGGCGTCATTTTTATACTCTTGTGATAGCCGTTATTATAGCTTTTAACCAAGTCCTGCAGGAGGTCTACGTACCTGCGGGTGTTTTCGGCGGTAAAATATCTCCACATTCTAGTTTTCAACGTAAGGTTAAATTTCTCATTCACCGAGGCCTTCAGATCGCTGGCCGTGGCGAAATGTTTAATACTGTGTTTATCCATCAGCGCCTTAAAAGACCTGTTAAAGAATTCTTTACCCGCGTCCGTTTGTAACTTTTCAGGGGTCTGACTGTCGTCTAAAACAGAGTCAAACGCCCTAATGACTTCGGATGCCGTTTTGTTCTTTAGCGGTCACACGTACGCTTTCTTTGAAAACACATCGATGATCGTCAACAGGTATTTAAAACCGTCGTTTAAAACCGTCAAGGCTTGCATGTCGCAGAGGTCGGCTTGAAAATGGTTCAGAGGTCGCGGTACAAAAACCCTGCATGTTGTCTATTCCTCACCTTTTTTTCGGCAGAAAGTCACTGCTCAATCAACTCTACCATTGTTAACCCTATCTGGAGGTGAAAGGTAACCTTAAACATGTGAATTCAACTAATTTAGTCTATTTGTTAACGTTGTCAAAACACCGCAGCAACTTTTTGCTACTTACTATAACAGTTTGTTGTCATGGATACATTGTTGCTTCTCTGACAATCAGCCCCGTAACATAAATATGCGAGGGCCCCCCGCAGTTAACTATGAGTGAGTGGTAAAACAAACAAAAACCATGACTTAGAAAGTACCAAATTACTTGGGATTTCATTAGTAAATAATGCGAAGAATTGTAAAATATAATTTCCATGAGGCTGTTCAATCAGACAGCGACAGATCACCCTATAGAGCCCTAAGTGTCATAGTCGCTGTCAAGGTGCTGATCCTGTGACTGTCGTCATACGGGAGCTGTCCGTGGTCTGCTATTTGACTCCTAATTACTCATTGACACACAGTGCAGGATTTGATAATAATCTAATAATAATATGGCCCAGCTGACAATAATGACAACATTGAAGAGGAATACACAATCAATTTATTGTAGTTTTCATTCAATGTGAAATACATAGCCGATTTTCGCATAAAATAATCCCACTTTTACTCCATTTAACCTGGCTGAATAAATAAAAAGTTTAACTTGTTCGAATAAATAAAAAATAAATGAAAAATAACGTTATACTTTTATACATTAATTTCTGCAGCTTAGCCTTCTCCATAACATTAGATTTAGATTGTATTTACATTCATTTCTGCAGCTTCTAGCCTTCTCCATAACATTAGACTTAGATTGTATTTACATTAATTTCTGCAGTTTCTAGCCTTCTCCATAACATTAGACTTAGATTGTATTTACATTAATTTCTGCAGCTTCTAGCCTTCTCCATAACATTAGACTTAGATTTTATTTACATTCATTTCTGCATTTTTTCATACTTAGATTTTATTTACATTAATTTCAATATTTCCGTGGATTGTGCATCCACTGAAAAACTGTGCAGCATCAGGTATACCACCTCTTTCAGGTGGAGCGGGTGTGTAGTGTGTGTGTGTTTGTGTGGTGAGGATGTTGCTCCACTTTCTGCGGTCTTCTTGATTTGGTCTCCAGTAGCTCTGTAGAGACGTTTCACATTTGTGACCGCTCACAGTCATAATCTGTCTGGTGTCGAGGCCTGCATCAGACAGCTTTTGTATGGTGGTGCTGCGGATGCAGTGGTTGGTGTATTTCTGCTGTGTGCCAGCTTGCTTGCAGAGTCGGGGCAACATTGTGGCGAGGTGATTGATACCCATCGGCTCTCGTGTAAACCTGAATGTTGCCACACAGATTTTAGTTGTCATATAAATTTAACTTTCATCTAAATATGCACTACGCACAATACACTTACCAAACTTTGTCAATATCGCAGTTGACGTTTCTTCTTGGATGTAGATAAAATGCTGGTGCGTCGGGAGGCAGGAGGAAGAGGTATTTTGCCAACGAGGAAACAGGGCATAGAGGATCACCAGGCAGCTCATACATGAATCCCCTTGTACTCTCTCTGTTCCTCCCTTGTGGGTCGTTGTGGTTTTTGGTGTGTTCGTTGAACGTCAGCGTTGCACATTTCAAACCGTTTTCGTCCGTTTTGATTATAAATGACGACGGTTTGAGCTGTCGATTTCCTTCGTTTCCTCTGCGCCCAAAGTGCAGCTGTATGTCAAACCATACTTTATTAACCAAGCCCACCGGATTATTTGGATTTAGGACTCGCTTTATGGCGTTGAAGTCCGCATCTGTAAGTGATGTGTGATGGACTGTAGTGTCAAGTCCTTTCTTCCTCAACATTTTCACAGTGCCGGTGAACACATTATTAGACGTTGTGAACTCTGTGTCTTTGAGGAGGCACCAGGAGAGGCTGAGTGGGGGGTCGTTGATGTGTCTGTTGAGTCCAGCGCGGAGACCGATGTAGCTGCTCAGTCCGTATAATTCACCTTTACAGTTTCTGACACTGCCGTAAAATTCTCTTAAAATGTCATTGAATTGTTGTTTAGACAATGTCTGAAAGTCCACCGCCACACCTTTATCTTGACACCAGTCTGCGAAGCATTTCACTGCCCACCTGGTTTGTTTAACTGTATTGGCCTCGCTTCTCTCCTTCTCCAGTTGGTCAACCTCTCCGGACGTCAGCTCCGCATGTCTTCTTTTGCGCCGCTTTTTTTTCGGAGACAGGCACTCATCAATCCATTCATCCATGGTCAGCCCTCCCCGGAGATCAAAGTTGACCGTGAACATAATTAAATATTGTTACTGCCGTCAAAAAAGAAATATCAAAACCGGCTACTTTTTGCTGCGTACTGTAACAGTTGTTTGTTGTCATGGAAACATTGTTGCTTCCCTGAAGCGGAGTGATATGCTGTGATAAGGCTTTTTCGAATAGTAGCCGTGATATACGCTCATTATATCACGGTTAACAGCCAATCAGATTGCCGGATTTCACCTTTCCGTTTTATAAGTATGAGATATATTAGGCTAAAGCGGACAAGAGCATATTCATGGCAGAGGTTCTGTGGATAATGTGAATTATTGCCTCGTACAAGACAACTCACTGTGTCTACAACAAAGCGTACAGAGTAAGCAAATGGCTTACGTTTGAGGCATTCATCTCTTTAATGATTTTGTAGAACGCATCGGCCACAGAACCGTCTTTTACAAGTTGCAACGTGCACCGTACCAACACATCTCAGGGTGTACGTACAGATTGGGCCCTAACTATATCCAGCATGCATTCCAATCGAGTTACTTTAACGTCTCTGTTCATACCAGCATGATTCACAGTCACTTTGTTTAGCCTGATCTAAAACATGAATTAAACAACAAATGACAACGTGACAACAAGTTTACTCCAGTAGTGACCCATTTTCACTTTTCAAGCCAAAACTCCAGAGCTTGGTCTACGATTTCAGTCTTTTCCTTGTCTTCTTGGGTCATGGTGTTGTAAATCTTGGAGATTGAGTGCTTAATGCGTCTTATCGTTTTAAAGTGATGCAGCAGGAAATCACAAGCGCTGCAGACCTGGTACGCGGACACGCAGAGGCGGCGAGCGTTAAAAGCTCGTTGGATGGCGAGGATAAAACGATCCGTCCAAAGTCTTTGCATCAGCTGCACGTGGTGTACCTCGTAAAAATAGTCCGGCATCTCTTCCAGACATTCGTGCTGACACTGACTCGGATGCTTGATTTGACACCCATTGCAGATTTCCTTTCTGTACTGGCCCAAATCATTCAGCAGCAGTTTACTCACTACGGCTCTCACCATATTCAGAAATCCCACAGACAGCACCGCGGCCATTTCATTGTGCATTCCTTTACAAGGATATCCGGCTCGCATGTCTGCTAAAAACGGCGGCTGCAGGCGATGAAAAAGAAGAAGAGGAAGAAGAAGAAGAAGAAGAAGAAGAAGAAGAAGAAGAACCACCGCTGTTGGGTGACTCAGGCGTGTTGGAGTCGATGGAGGAGAAGGAGTAGGGTCTGTCAGTGAAGATGGAGGAGTAGGAGGAAAGCCCAGAGACGGCTGCAGCGGCGGAGAAGCAGGAGGAGGAGGAGAGGCCGAACACATCAGCGACAGCGGTGCAGAAGAAGGCCTGATAAGGCCGTCCTCTGGCGATGAAGGCGGTGGTGATGGTGGCGGGAGAGACATGTTTTTCAGAGTCCGTCGGTCGTTTTTAAACTACATCCGCCCGCCGTAGCTTTTTAAACGTACTGGCACGGAGGGAGGGAGGGGTTTTTGAAAAGGAGGAGTCTTCTAAAACAGCGCTTTTATCACAAGCATAATGTCTCTAAAGCTCCGACTGCTGGCAAAGAGTTCCTTAATATTTTCCACATTTTCCTCCATCATTTTCAACCAGACTGTGAGAGGAATGCGCAATGACGTCTGGAATACGCCACATTCAGAACTGAAATACTCCAAGACAAAATCGTCTGGGTGTTTGTCCTTCAGTGACACCTAACGGCTGGCTCGATAGAACCATCTGCCTGAAGCCGAGCATTTCGTCTCCCACACGGTACTGGCCACAATTTTCTTCTTCTCTGTACCCGGCAGAATTTCCTTCAGGCCGTGCAAGGAATTTGCTTCTCTCGTGTCTCTTGTCTCGGGCAGAAGGGGCGCTCTAAGATCGTTTAATCCCACCGTATTTAACACACTCCAGTCTATCGAGGTGAGTGTTGCTTGGGCAACAAGAGATCCAAAAGTTTCCCCTTTCTCCAACTGATAAAAACACACTTCGTTCGTTCTATAGTTGAACTTGTAGCCCCACGCACCTCCGGCATCTAAACTCCTGCGCAAGAGCAGAGGCCGGAGGCATCTGCAAGTGACCGACATACCTGACACGCTTCTGCGGTGCTGGCCAGGATTCACGAAAACTCGTCACGAGGGTGGTGCAGATTATCAGAAATGAATGGACGACGCGGAGGCGTAAACCGTCCGATGCGAAGCGGAGGACGGTTGCTTCCACGAAGTCCATTCATTTCCGATAATGGACACCTCAAAGGGCATTATCCCGCTTATACCATGGTCACTTACGAAAGAAAGAAATATTAAATCAATTATTAATACGTTAATGTTGTTTTTTACCGTTAAAATCGTAAGTTTTTCACAAGAAGTGGCTGAGTGGACTATTTAATATCTCTCATTGTGACGCGTTACCAAGGTTCTGGCCACAGAACCTGCAGCTCGGTCGGCCGCAGCTGTTATATTAGGCCTAATCAGTGGAGGGAAGTGGGATGATTGCTTAACGTTATGTTACGTGATACAAAGTATCATTTCAGAGGGCAAGTGTCTCCAAAAGTAGAACAGGAGCCAGAGCCTTCAGCTATCAGGCTCCTCTTTTGTGGAATCACCTTCCTGTTTCGGTACGGGAAACTTTTACTTTTAAGACTTACTCTTAAGACTTTCCTATTTGATAAAGCTTATAGTTAGGGCTGGCTCAGGCTTGTCTTGGACCAGCCCCTAGTTAGGCTGACATAGGCCTAGTCTGCCGGGGGACCTCCTATAATACACCGAGCCCCTTCTCTCCTCCTCTCTGTCTCTCTCTCCCTTGCTAGTATTCATGTCCTGTTAATGCATCTCTCTAACCCGGGCCTACTGCATGTTACTAACTCGGCTTGTTCTCCGGAGCCTTTGTGCTCCACTGTCTCGCAGGTTAACTCGTACCGCAGCTGTGCCTGGATGGTGTGTCGTGGTTGTGCTGCTGCCGTGGTCCTGCCTGCTGCCTCCCACTGCTGCTGTTACTATTAGTCATACCTGGACTATTATACACATATCATTATTGTCACATACATATATAATCATATTATTAATATAATATCTGTTTCTCCTTATGTCTCATTGTGTCATATGGATTACTGTTAATTCATTATATTGATTTGTTCTGTACAACATCTATTGCTCGTCTGTCCATCCTGGAAGAGGGATCCCTCCTTCAGTTGCTCTTCCTGAGGTTTCTACCATTTTTTTCTCCCCGTTAAAGGGGTTTTTTTGGGGAGTTTTTCCTTATCCGCTGTGAGGGTCCTAAGGACAGAGGGATGTTGTATGCTGTAAAGCCCTCTGAGGCAAATTGTGATTTGTGATATTGGGCTTTATAAATAAAATTGATTGATTGATTGATTGAAGTGCACCTCTTACCGCTTGTGTGTGTCCAGAGGATGATGCAAAATTTTGTTTCAAAGAATCAAAGTCCACAGATAGTTTCCTAAATCGTTTTTATTGCAAGAAATATTATCCACCATTCACTCTGATCATTAAATGTGTATCAAGCAGAGTTTCTGTTGCCACGGTTACCAACTAGCGTTTGAGCCAGCGCAATAATTTAGAACAATCAGGCTATTTGACCGGAACTTTTTTATAGGTGTCCTACAACACTTTTTAATGGACACCCTGCAGCCAATCAGAATCGAGTATTCACCCAGACCATGGTATAATAGAGGATAACAAAAACAATATTAAAGGAATGTGTAATATATTAAACAATATTATTACAAACAGTTCGACCAACAAAAGTTACCCTGAATGTTTTATTAATGATAACAAGTTATTAAATAATATGAATGGGGTTTAATATGAGTGGGTTTAATACATTTTTGTCAATGTTGGACCAAAGTTGGCTGAAAAAATCAGGGACAAGCATCCAAAAGAGGGGGAGGTTATCGAAAACTACATAGAAAGAAATCCAAATTCACTCTATCTCCTGTTGTGGAAACCAAAGAAATCATAGATATAGTAAACAAATGTAAGAATAAAACATCTACTGATTGGAACGGAATTGATATGACATTAATCTATGGAGAACAAAAAATGACATAAGTATAAATAAATAAATAAATGTATAAATAAATAATTAAATACACAAATAAATGAAAAACCAAGGACATTTTGGTAATAAAAAAGGCTATTTCTGTATTTTTACATTTATTTATTTATACATATATTTATTTATTCTTTTATTTCTACATTTATTTATTTATTTCTACATTTATTTATTTCCACATTTATTTATTTATTTATACATGTATTTATTTCCACATTTATTTATTTCCACATTTATTTATTTATACATTTATTTATTTATACATTTATTTATTTCTGTGTCAGTGTCACACAGAAATGTAAATATGCTAATTAGGTGGGCAGGCCTACGTCAGTCGATGTGATTGCATCGGATCTACTAGTGCTGCCTTGATTTGGCTGGCTCTCACGTAAGCCTTTAGCTTGCTATTAGCAATGGATAGTTTTGTGCGGGCTATTGCTGCTGATTTAAGAGCATTAGCGGACAGTTTCGATAACAGCGAACCTACCGACTATCTTCAGTTTCGTTTCAAGAGATTACTCGAAGATTTAGCTCAACTCTCAGCTGATAGGGACATAGAAGTTGACGTGGTGCTAGATGGTCTCCAAGAAGCTGCCCACGAACTTCAAATCCGCTCGGTGACAGAGGAAGAGGGAGCGACGTTTGGACGTCCACAATATATTTTACCTCCTGATATAATTGAAGCTCACCTGCTTTTGGGACACACCGTTGGAGACATTGCACAGTTGTTCGGCGTGTGTGAGAGAACAATTCATCGGAGGATGGCACAGTATGGGATAAGGTAATGTGTGTAACGTTATGTCAACCTATTAAAATTCCGTCTAGTCTGTCTTATTTACATTCAGGGTGCTTTTGCCAGTGGTGGAAAGAGTACTGAAAATCTGTACTCAAGTACAAGTACTGTTAAATTGCTAAAATATTACTCAATTACAAGTAAAAGTACTGGTGTTAGAAAAATACTCAAGTAAAAGTACAGAGTATTCGCCAAAAAAACTACTCAGAGTATTAGTTACTTTTAACCGTTGATGTCACAGTCACCTCTTCAGTTAAAATGCATTTTAACTATTGGTAAAGCAAAACACACAAAATTTAGAGCCCTAGTCTGCAAAAGACTAGTAAAGCAAAAGTTAAAATGCATTTTAACACCAGTACTTTTACTTGTAATTGATTATTATGTTAGCAATGTAACAGTACTTGTACTTGAGTACAGATTTTCAGTACTCTTTCCACCACTGGCAAAAGCACCCTGAATGTAAATAAGACAGACTAGATGGAATTTTAATAGGTTGACATAACGTTACACACATTACCTTATCCCATACTGTACCATCCTCCGATGAATTGTTCTCTCACACACGCCGAACAACTGTGCAATGTCTCCAACGGTGTGTCCCAAAAGCAGGTGAGCTTCAATTCAGTGGCGGCTGCTGGTCTTTCAAACAGGGGAAGTGAAGTGTCAAAGTACTTAAAAAAATCTTGTCTTCAGGTTCCAGTGAATTTCAGTCAATCAGCAGCACACAAACAGTCACTGGAGACGCTTGGATCAGATGCAAAAGAGTTTTATTGTGCCATAGGTCATAACACAAACAAACTCATGAGTCAGGCTCCGGAACCAGACTGAATACACTCTCAGCTGTTCTCCCTTATATACTGTGGGGCTTTGGTCCCACCCTTTACCTTTAATCCTGCCCACCTAATATCAAACATATTGGTGGAAAATATTGCCATGTTAGGGCATAAACCTCGTCCAAACATACCCGTATAATGCCCTAGTGGACAAACCCAGTCTGATGGCCGTGCTTCCATTATGTTCAGGCCTGGCTCTGCAACTCGAGCTTGGTGTGTGTGCTTCCATTATGTTCGGGCCTGACCTTGCTCTATTTTTTAAAAATATTGCTTTAATCATAATAATCACTTTTAATCATAACAATAGTTAAAGGTATATGTGTCACACATGATTCAGGAGTGATAATTGATTAAAATCCAGTGTTATCCCTATTCCAGTACATGTTATCACTTAAAGAGTGAGTGAGTGTGGCATGCATACATGTATTCATTGTGTGTGTGTAATAAGAGTACAATTCCTCACAGCAAACTTCTCTATTACTTTTAAGATATAAGGTAAGTTAGTCAATCAAAGTATAAGATAACTGCAAAACAACTGTTAATAAGTATTGATTGGATAATAGGTATTGATTAGATACAGCAGTGTTATATTCTGCTCTTCCAGTTATGAGTGAAAACAGTAAGCCAGCAAATCCTTAGTACGTATAACTGGCTTCAAACAATGACTCAGCTAATTCTGGGCAAGCCACAGTGAATATCATCGGCTATTAACAGCGAATCCGCTTTTCTGCACACCACCTGCAACTGCTGTAAGACATACCATGGGTCAGAAGTCCCCAAACATCCCTCGCATAACACATCTAAGCACAACCACACACTTTTAGCCAAATAGACGTTAGATGCAGGTGTTCGGTCAAGGCCGCTGTCATAGCGGCCACACCAACACACTCTCTGTGGCATGAGTGCGCGCGTATGTGTGTGAATGTGTGCGTATGTGCTTGTGCGCGCTTCTGGGGTCAACTCCTGTAGCAAGTGTGTGCGTACTCTACTGGTGCGTGTGTGCCTATGTGTGTGAGTGCAAGTCACAGTTTCTGCTGCCTTCTACTGAGATGTGTGCGTGTATGTGTACTCAGTTGCAGCCGCTACAACTACTACTCCTACTAATGAATAAGAACATGAATAAATGGAATGAGTACATGAATTGAATGAACAATTGGGGTAGTATTAGCACTTTGGTAGTATTTAGCACTTAGCACTTTGGTAGTATTTAGCACTTTTCAACATACCCATTAACAATTTTACACTACAGAAGCTCACTTTAAATTTACATCATAAAATTTGTCATATTTTAGCGAGGCAGTAACTTATAAAAGGAACATTTAATTGAAGCCGTTTTTCAACCACACTCATGCCATAGAACCACACCTGTCAAGTTTTGGATTTGAAAATAAGGGAAATTTGCCGGTGCTCACTGCGAGCCGTCCCACCACCCCAACCAAGCTCCAGTATCCCTTACATTTTAAGACAGGTGTACAAGATATCTAAAAACAACTTGTCAACCTCTTACTAACTACAGTTAGGTGATCAGAATCTGATAGGCCAACCTTTGTTGACACTGAAATGCTGTGAACATTCCTACGTTATAATACAGCCTAAATGAAAACACAAAGGGTGTATGAAGCACATTTATTTATGGTTTATAAAACGGGTGCTTCCCATCCTTAAATGTGATTGGCTGAGCCGCGTTCAGGGCCGTTGTAAAATCAGTGTAACCCACTGGTAGACCGCAGCGTCTGTGTTGCTTTGCAACCATTGTGTCCACTCCATCTTGCTTGGTGGAAGAATGAATAGTTCTCAGTTTTATTGTTGCATTATTACCAATAAATTGATGATTTTTTCTGTGTGTGTGTTTATTTTATGGGCTATATGTAACGTAATGGCTATATGTAACGTATATGTAACTCACGGCTTCTCGGGGCTTATTGCTTAAACATATTTTCAGTTCATAATGTGCCCCATCCTGCTCCTCTGTAGGAAAGTAAAGTCGCTGTCCCATTTTTCGAGATATTTGCAGGACTTCTTTGTTTTTTTGGCAGGAATGCCTTCTCCTTCGTCACATCCATCCATCTCTCTCTTTTGTTGTTCCGGGTTTGTTCCCGTTGTCGGCACTAACCTCGCGACAACTGCCACCCAGGCTACTGCAGGTGGCAGTTCTCGCGAGGCTAGTGACAGAGTTCAGTTTGGAGAGGCAGAGGAATGGTTTTTTTTATTATAATACGGGAGATTTACGGGAGAATACTAATACGGGAGGATGGCGGGAAAGAGGGGTAAAATACGATAGTTTCTCGGCCAAAACGGGAGATTTGACAGCTATGACTCAGAAGACTCCGCTTGCAAAATCCGCGATGGGACTGAGCTGAGCTGTCAAATCTCCAAATAGCTGTCAATCAAAATGGGATTCAGCCTTTCGACTGATCCTCCAATCATCATGCAGAAGCTCAGCGTCCAGCCCGGCCGAGGCCCGCCCACAGCTCCATTCACCCCCAGAGACGGTGAGTGTCTGGGGGCGGGACAAAATCGTGGCATTTATCCAATGACCGTCGAGTTTCGAGGCAATGAAAAAAACTGTTCCCTGCAGTCCCATTGAAGTGCATGGACGCTCAGCTTCTACAGGCAAATGCCATAGACCGTATGAGAAAACTGCACTACGGGAATGTATGAGAAGTTAACATCGATAAGTAGCTGATTCTGAACGAACTCGTCTTCGAGATGAACGTGTTTTAACGCATCTGTAGTCAATGAAATGTTAACACAACCGTACATATTTGACCATTCAATTTTTGACATTTTAGGGGAGGCTGAGCTTCCCTTGCAGCCCTAAAGAAATCGCCTCTGCTCTAGACATCTAGGCAACTGCCCAATTTGCTGTCTTTCCTCTGTGTTGTAGATGTCTTTTTAATTTCCCACAGTACGAGAAGGCAGCAATTGAGACGATCATGGGATTTGAAATCGTTTGCTTCTGTCTGGTTTGCCCAGTTGACCAATCGGGCTTTACTAACGTAGGCCTGCCTACCTTATTAGCATATTTACATTTCTGTGTGACACTGACACAGAAATAAATAAATGTATAAATAAATAAATGTGGAAATAAATAAATAAATAAATGTGGAAATAAATAAATGTATAAATAAATAAATGTGGAAATAAATAAATGTATAAATAAATAAATGTGGAAATAAATAAATGTAGAAATAAATAAATGTGGAAATAAATAAATAAATGTAGAAATAAATAAATAAATGTAGAAATAAAAGAATAAATAAATATATGTAGAAATAAATAAATGTAAAAATACAGAAATAGCCTTTTTTATTACCAAAATGTCCTTGGTTTTTCATTTATTCGTGTATTTAATTATTTATTTATTTATTTATTTATACTTATGTCATTTTTTGTTCTCCACATTAATCAAGAAAGTCATTGAAAGAATTGCAAACCCACTAACTTAGATCTGTAAGTCTCTAAAATATTAGAAAAACTGTTTATTAGGAGGTTGGATCATTTCATTGAAAAGTATAATTTACTCTCAGACAGTCAATACGGGTTCACAACAAACAGATCAACATCATTAACGGATTTAACAGAGGAAATTACTGGTTGTATTGATAGCAAGAATTATGCAGTAGGTGTTATAGATTTTAAAAAAACATTTGACACCATAAACCATGACATACTACTCAAAAAACTGGAAAGATATGGTATAAGAGGGTTGTGCTGGATTGGGTTAAAAGCTACATGGAACACAGGGAGCAGTTTGTGCAAATAGGTGACTACATATCATCATGCTTAGATGCTTAGACATAACTGTTGGGGTCCCGCAGGGGTCAGTATTAGGTCCAAAACTGTTTATTTTGTATATAAATGATATATGTATGGTGTCCAGAAAATTAAAAATTTGTTTTATTTGCAGACGGCGAATGTTCTTTGTTCTGGGGAAAATCTGCAGCAGCTTTTGGAGGAGGTCACAACAGAAATTAGTAATTTAAAACTATGGTGTAGCATAAAGAAATTGTCTTTAAATTTGAGCAAAACTAAATTTATGTTGTTTGGAAACCGCAGTACAAACACAGAAGTACAGATCACGATTGATAATGTTAATGTTGAAAGAATCTATGAAACTAAATTTTTGCGTGTGATTTTAGACGACAAAATCTGCTGGAAACCTCAGATCAATTATGTAAGAACTAAGCTGGCAAAGAGCATTACAGTTCTGGGGAAAACAAAACATGTACTGGACCATTGCACATTCTGTATTCATTGATGGTATTATCTTACTTTGTGGAAGTTTGGGGCAACACTTACAAAAGCATCTTACTGCCATTATACATCCTTCAGAAGAGAACAATCAGGACAGTATACAATGTGGTGCACAGGGAACACACTGTTTTTTAAGTCACATGCATTGAAATTTTTTGATCTGGTCAAATTTAAAGCTGCAAAAATCAGTTTTAAAGTGACAAAATAATCTACTTCCAGGCAATATTCAAAAAAATAATGAAAAAAAATAATGTGTACTTCAGTGTGTGGGGTGGACTTGTGGAATGGGCTGCATGATGAGTTGAAACAAAGCACAAATAATAATATAATAAATATAAATCAATTTAAAAAAACTATACAAAAAAGATATTTTTGGCAGATATATAGATGAGGAAAGGTTGTGTTAGGGGAGTGCATATTTATTTTGTAACACTGGGTGGTACTTGGACTGTAAATAAACTGGGTTTATTACTTATTTATTTAATTGGGTGGTAAATAGACTAGTTGTATATTAGTTGTAAATATATATAGGAATCTGTTGAAATAATATATGACTTAACAGAAGAAATGTAAGAAAGGGGTAGGGACACATAAGTTTTACTTCTACCTACTCCTTTTCGGACATTGTTATCTTTGTCTTGTTTGTCTTTTTTATTATGTTTTTTTTTATTATTTTGGTTTGAAATAAAATAGTTCATGTTAGATGCATTCTCATGATGTCAACTGATAAAGACATATTGAAATAAGGGTAAATGTTTTCATTGTTCTACTGTCTTATTTTTCCTTGCCAAGGGACAACATGAGTAAAGACTGGCTCATCTTTCTCCAATCTCCCCTACACAGGTTTGATGCCAGCTTCACTTTTGCCATCATCACTTGTCATCAAATATGTTCAGAAAATGTAGTCGCAAAAGCCAGAAACCAGCAGACCATGTTGTCACATCCACAGTTGCTAATAGGCCATTTGGTTTTTAAAGCCTACAACTGATGGAATACACATGTAACTGTTGGTGCTACCTGAGGGAGGCAAAACCACTGATCTGATGGAAGTGTGTTCAGCAGCTGCTGGAAGACCCTCCTGTGTAGGTCAAGCTGTATCGTTATATATAGCCTATTCAGCAGTGCACTGGACTTGAATAAACCCTGCAGAGGTCAGTAAACAATGCTTTATAGTTTGTTTGAAAATGAGATTTATACTGGGTTACATTAAGAAACAAAATACACCAGGCAGCACTGAGAGGCTCAGGAGGAGCTTCTACCCTCAGGACACAAAGATACTGAATAAGGACCTGGCCTAAGACAGAAATTGAAGGAACTGGCAAATGACATTTCACTCAAAAAACATTCAAATGATTTCACGTGACAAATAAATTGATCAATTGACTGTCTGAGGCAAGAAATGAATGACAAGAACAGTAGCCCAGTCCAGCACTCAGAATGAGTATTTCTGAATGCACCACTCGCACTACTCGCATCATCTTACTCCATTGTCTAAAACAAGCCAACATAACTTGCTAACTAGCGCTAGCTAATGTCTGTGGAGAATTGTTTTGACTCCAGCTAAGCCCTGCCCACCAAAACAGTCTATAAATCAACATTTTCTAAAACTCTAAAACAGATTCTCTTTATTTGTAAAATATATTAAAAGGACCCCAGGCTGTCCCAGTATTCATCAGTTGATATACTGTAATGCTACAGGGTATAATGTAGGCTATAATGTATAAGGCATAGGAGGGGCATATATATTTAAATGAAATAAATGAATGACTAATTGGTTGTATTTTGTATTTATGCCCTCCACACCCTCCTGGATATTTTCTCAAAAACAGAAAAGAAAAAGAAGAAAAAGAAAAAAATAGGTGTAGCTTAGAGAAAGGTTGGAAAAAAGACACAGTCCTTAAAGAAACTTAAAGCTGGTGACCCGTTCCACTTCCTCCCCATTGATGCTCAGGCCTGAGTGCAGTGTGGTCCTCGACTTCCGGAAGTCAATGATGACTTCTTTTGTCTTCTTGGTGTTGAGGTTGAGGTGGTTGTCACTGCACCAGGCCGCCAGTGCTTGGACCTCCTCCCTGTATGGTGTCTCATAACCGTTGTTGATGAGCCCCACAACGGTTGTATCATCCGCAAATTTGATGAGGGTGTTGGAGCCGTGAGTAGCGACACAGTCATAAATGTACAGTGTGTACAAGACTGGACTCAGCACACAGCCCTGAGCAATACCAGTATTGAGGACGATGGTGGAGGATGTGGAGGTGCCCATTCTGACATGCTGGGGTCTGTTAGTCAGGAAGTCCTTGATCCACAGACAGAGGGAGGTTCCAAGTTGTAGTGTCTGCAGTTTGTTGATGAGTCTGCTGGGGCTGATGGAGTTAAATGCCGAGCTGAAGTCAACAAACAGCATCCTGATATATGTGTTGGGGTTTTCAATGTGGCTGGGAGCGGTGTGGAGGGCGATGGAGATGGCATCGTCTGTGGATCTGTTGGACCTGTAGGCGAACTGATGTTGATCAAAGCCAGGTGGGATGTGGGCCTTGACATGCTGTAACACCAGTCTCTCCATATGTTTCATGATCACCGGTGTCAGGGCCACAGGCCGGTAATCATTCAACCCTGTGATGGCAGAGGATTTGGGCACAGGGATTATGGTGGCAGTTTTCAGGCAGGTGGGGACTGTGGCTTGCTGCAGTAAACGGTTGAAAATGTTAGTGAATACTGCAGCAAGCTGGTGAGCACATGATTTCAGCACCCTCCCTGGTACTCCATCCAGTCCTGGTGCTTTCCTGGTGTCGATGCCACGCAGGACTCACAGTACCTGATGTTGTTGGATGGTGGGGGCTGGTCATGCTCTGATGATGTCAGCTGTGTGTCCTCTGCCTGTCTGTTGTCCTCTTCAAAGCGGGAGAAAAAGGTGTTAATCTGGTCTGGGAGAGAAGTGTCGTGGGGGGGGTTGTGGCATTGTTTGTAATCAGTTATATTCTGTATGCCTTTCCACATGGAGCGGGGGTTGTTCTCCCTGAAGTTGGTCTCTATCTACTCTCTGTACTTTGTTTTAGCAGCCTTGATGCCTTAGTTCAGGTCCGCTCTAGCCTTCCTGTAGCCTTCCCTGTCACTTGAACTCAGTGCTGAATCCCTGGCCTGGAGTAGTGCTCTGATATTGGCATTAAACCGGGGTTTTTGGTTGGGAAATGTTTTCACCTTTTTCCTTGATGTTACATTATCCATGCAGAAACTGATGTATGATAGTACAGAGGAGGTGTGGAGTTCAATGTCTGGGTCTTCAAAGAGCTCCAATATGGTGTCCTCAAAACAGTCCTGCAAGGATAGTGTGGCCTCCTCAGTCCAGCACTGCACTGACTTGTACTGTGGCTTAGACCTGCAGATGAGGGGCTTGTAAGCTGGTATCAGGAACAGGGAAAGATGGTCTTTCGAGCCGGCATCAGAGCTAGGCTAACCGCGACTCCGCATGAACCAGCGGTTCCAAGCGTCTTTCTCACCAACGTCCGTTCCCTGGTTAACAAGATGGACGAGATGAAACTACGAGACGTTAACAACCGGATAGACAGTTGTATCATGGTGATAACAGAGACCTGGCTGCATGTAAACATCTCGGACCTAGACGTGGAGCTAGCAGGACGTACAATCTTCCGGGCAGACCGCACATCGGACTCCGGTAAGAGGAGAGGAGGAGGTGTGTGCGTCTATATTAACAACAGTTGGTGCACGGACGCTGCCGTTATTGAGAAACACTGCTGTCCAGACCTGGAGTTTCTAATGTTGAAGTGCAGACCTTTTTATTTGCCCAGGGAAATAACCCAAGTGTTTGTAACTGCCATGTATATCCATCCGCGAGCTAATGCTAACATAGCTATGAGGCTATTTGGTCTAAATTCAACACTACAAGTAGGTCTAAAGGAACATTCATTAGGGTCCGGGCTACTAAGCAGCCAAGGACCCTATTGTAATCGGAAGAATTCTTTCTTTCTTTCTTTCTTCTTCCGAGGAAATCATACTTCCCATGGGCAAAAACTCCCCAAACTTTACAGAAATGTCCGACCCCATGCCAGATTTACTCAACTCCAAGGACGTGCGCACAATAAACGTTTAAATTTAAAAACTTCCTACCAAACCAACGATACATGCTACAGTTTTGAAACTTCACCACAATGTAGCCCCAGTACTGCAGAAACGTTTGTCCATTTAGACTCATTACAAATTATGAAGTCCATCACTCTGTTTTTTTCAAAAACTGTAAAACTTATAAAACGTATCTAACGTATTTTTGCTCAATTGTCACCAAACTTGCTAGAGAGCATCTCCAGACTGTCCTCCACAAAACTTGTTTCTCGGATTTTTGATTTATCAAAAATTGAGCCTACAGTGCATGAAAACGTTTGACTGTAAACACTACTGTAAACATATACCACCCAATTCTTGCTAAATACATTTTCAATCTTCCTGAAAAAAATTGACAATATTTTGGAGTCGTGGTTGATGAAGTTGATGAACATTTTGAATTCTGCTCTCATGGGAACAACTGGAGTCAATGTAAAACATCACATTTTCTCTTGTGAAGCAAAACACTTATCATTAAAAACAAATCACCAACATGTCCATGCTGTCTAGATGCAATTTATGTATTGTCAGATTTTTGTTTAGATAATAGAATTTGTGACATTTTGACTATTTTTGAAATCTGCCACAACAACTGCAGTCCGGTCGGTGACTTCCTGAGTCTATTTGACAAGCCACACACCAGGTCTCACTTCCAGACAATTAGCTCAGTAAGTCAGGAGCTGGATCACAGTGTCAAGGACTCTGGGTTCAAGACCCAACAAGGGGGATGAGTATGACACATCAAAACTACAAAGAGTCTTTGAGAAACAAATGTGTAATATTTTAGAGTCATGGTAGATGATGTTTGACGAATACATATCAGAATCAATGCAAGTATGGTATTTTAAACAACAGTTATTTACTTATGAAGCAAATCAATCAGTCTTAAAAACAAAACATGGAGGTGGTGTTTAGTTCAGTTAGTAGAACAGCCACTCCATGAAAGAAAATACAGCCCTCAATGCAGGCGGCTGCGGATTGAATCCTGTGTTGGAAGACCCTTTCCTGTGTGTCATCCCCCTCTCTGTCTCTCCATTTCCTGACTCTTGCGATGCTCACTTTCCATTAAAGGCAAAAAAGCCCCAAATATATATATATATATATAAAAAAAATTACCAACATCTCAATGCTGTCTAGATACAATGTGTATATTTTCAGAACAACTGCAGTCACTTTAAGAGTGGTATTTTTAAATCAGATTTTCTCTTGTGAAGCAAAGCACTTATTGTTAAAAACAAATCACCAACATTTATTTATTTATTTATTATTGTGTAGTGATTTCCACTGATACAAAAGTGTACTTTGCAAATGTATTCCAATATTCAACCACTTTTACTTTTCAATTGCTGCAATAAAATTTCCAGATGAGGCAACCTGCAAAATGACTCAGCTGATGCTAAATGCAAATTGTAATATCAACTTCCTTGATGTCTTCCTATTCTTCTGCTTGTTGCTCAGAATTGCCTAAAAACGCCCGGACCCGACCCATTGCTGCGCAGCAGCTATAATTATTAATATGTTTTACCATGACATGGCTATTCTGCAGTGGGCAGCTTATGCTTTTCATACTTATGATGAGAACGTTAACTTTGCAAAGCTGGCGGGAAAAGCAAATGACGCTGTCAACACACTGTTAAATTCCCTATTCTATTTACTTTTCTGGATTTGGAGTCCATAGGTAGCCCTGCTAGGGAGCCAAAACTCTTAGGTTTTGTTGAATTTGGAGAAAAAGACCATTAACATTTGAAGCACCTTTTGGTTGACAAAATGTTAGTTTTTTTAATGTATTTATTTGGTGCATAGGTGCATAATTAACTTAGGCCTACAACAGTGATAAACAAAAATTAAAATGCTAAAAAAAATAGCTGTTATTCATTTCCATGATTTTTTGTCAAAGCCACAGGGCGCCACTGAAGAAGGGCTAGAGAGCCAAATGTGGCTTTAGAGCCACCGGTTGCCTAGCCCAGCTAGCCTGTATCGAAAATTGTCCCATGGGGCGGCAGTAGCTCAGTCCATAGGGACTTGGCTTGGGAACCGGAGGGTCGCCGGTTCAAGTCCCAGCCCGGACCAAAAATAAGGAGTGTGGATTGGTAGCTGGAGAGGTGCCAGTTCACCTCCTGGGCACTGCCGAGGCTGCCCTTGAGCAAGGCACCGAACCCCCCCAGCCGCTCGGGGCGCCTGTCCATGGGCAGCCCCCTCACTCTGACATCTCTCCATTTAATGCATGTATAGGTCCCGTTTGTGCATGTGTGTGTGTATTTCGGACCTGTGTGTATATGTAAAAAACAACAACAGAGTGTAAACATTGAATTTCCCCTTGAGGGATTAATGACGTATATAAAATTAAAAAAATAAATAAATAAAAAAAAAAATGTTTCTTTTACTTATTTTTTCCTCATATTTATTTTATAGGCTGTGGCTGCTTGGACTTTTTCCTGTATAACTATACAAATGCATTATCTCTATGTTTTTGTTGAACTATAAAATAACAGAAACAATGACACAAATTTAAGCAATATCTCACTTTTACTGTCACCTGTCACTCACGCTGTATGGCACTAAATTGGCTACTCTCTTTGTGTACTTAACTTAGTATATTGTACCTGCCTGTTCAATCTAAAGCCAGGGGATAACTCAACACATGAACATGTTCTTTTCAACAGCCCTAACTTATCTGATGTCACTCACAGTACACAGCAAAGGCCTATGCAGTGTCGTACGTATTTATATGTAGGTAGGTCATGTTTGAGTGCTGTCAGTCACTTGAAGCTGGAAAACGGAAGCAACCAACACCTAACTTAGTGAGCTCTGAAAAATTAGGGAGATTTCTCATTTCTGGCCTTGACATTGAATCGACAAGTAAAATGTCAACTATACACAGTGCTGCCTTGTTAACAGTAGCCTTTTCTCTGCTTCTGCTGGATGAAGTGTATTTAGTTATTTCAAATGGTTTGACTCCATGCTTATAAATATGTTTCAAATCAAAGGATATTTTTTATGTTTAGATGGAGTATAGAATGTTACTAATTAAAAAGCAGGAATGTAAAACCTCTGAAATCAATCAAACACAGCTTTAGAAAAACCCAGCTTCTTTTTATTGATTTATTTTTGATGTTCAACAACTGGCTATAAACTTCAAAATTCAATTCAGTTCAATATGTACACAATCACAAAATTCCATAAATCTGTTACAGTAGTAACTGCCATTGCAATTGTTCTGTCACATTGACCCATTTGCAAATCTGAAGGAATGGCCAGCAGCTGATGAAGATCGGGCTATCAGCTGTAGAGGAGAACACAAAGCTTTCATATAAATGCTCGTAGTTTGGGAACCACATTGGAGCTGTTTACATGACTTGTCTGTTACCTCCTGATCCAAAGTTCTCTTTAATCACATGGCTTGTCTCATTAAATCACAATCATGTTTCTTGGTCACTGTACTTTTAACTTTCCAACCCCAATATGGGTTATTAAGCTATTCAGAGATCCTATGCCCACTGAAGCCTTCCAATTCTATTCCCACCCACTCCCCAGCCTTCAACCCGGTGGTGCCTCCTCAGTTCTTTTTGGTCTTTGGCGAGTCGTACTTCCTCTTGCTGGAATACCAGAGTAGCAGAGGGATGCCGATGGAGGGCAGAGTCATCACGCCAAACGCAGCCCAGTCCAGCTAGAAAGAAAGACATAGGAAAGTGAGTGAGAAGGCAAGACCCAGGACAAAAAATACAGGTTATCATGCTGTATGTGCAACCTGAGAGTTTTTCCTCAACGGAATAGGAGAAAAATCTCACTTTCATGAAGGCTGTACGGTTCAGTTTAGGTTTAAACTTTTTTTTTTAACTTTACATTAGAGGTTAACCAATACAATATTTTTAAAGACCATTATAACATGGGTGCTGGTAAGCAAAAACATTTTGACTGAAATGAAGCTCTAGTGAAAGTTCAGTCAGGAAGACAATACTTCCCATGCTCAAGCTGCAAGTTTTCTTTCTCACCCTGCCATTCACTCCTTGCACACATGCTCACTCATTATCTCTAGCTCACTCATCAGCTGATTCACAAACAACCAATAGTACAGTGACACACCCTCTCTGCAACACTTTACCTACCCATCACTACCTAGTCTTTATGGATTCATTCGCCTCATCAGCCAGCAGCCACTACCACCACCACCAGTGTATGGGTGTACAAGCGCCAAAGACTTCTGTTAAATCTTAATCAGCACAAAGCATATGTTAATCTGTACACTCATTAGTATCAAATATTATCTTTACATCAATCTTCTGTCTCTACTGATTGAACTTTTTTGTGGTGTCCAGGTTGTGTGGTAAAGCTGATGAGTGACAAAGGCACCAAGTCTTTCATAAT